>CM039672.1:470780467-472086690 GCA_022496015.1 Hordeum marinum | reverse complement strand
TCCTCTTCTCCTCCTCCTCTCTCTTCTTCTCCTTTCTTCTCCTTCTTCTTCTACTTCTTCTTCTTCGTCGTCATCTTCTTCTCCTTCTTCTTATCTTATAACAGAAGGTGAATCAAGTGCAGAGTGTGATGGCAAATCCGTACCTCCCCTCATCTTAGAGGGAATGATGTTGGTTCTTCTATCCTCCAGATTCTTCATAGTGATAGATTGATATAAATCCCAAGTGACTCAGCAAATATAGCTATGCTCCGTGATACGTCTCCAACGTATCTAAAATTTTTTATTGTTCCATGCTATTATATTATCTGTGTTGGATTTTGTATATGCATTAATATGCTATTTTATATTATTTTTGGGACTAACCTATTAATCTAGAGCCTAGTGCTAGTTTCTGTTTTTCCCTTGTTTTTGAGTATTGCAGATAAGGAATATTAAACGGAGTCAAAACAGAATAAAATCTTCGGAATAATTTTTCTTGGACCAGAAGCAACCCACAAGACTTGGAGATGAAGTCAGGAGAGCAGTCGTGCGGCCGCAAGCCACAGGGGCGCGCCCTAGGGGGGGCCCTAGCTTGTGGGCCCACGACTGCTCCCCTAAACCTATTTCTCGGCCTATAAATTCACAAATATTCCCTGTATACCAGAGAGAGCCACGAAAACACTTGTCCGCTGCTCGGAGCCTCGGTTCCCGTGAGATCCAATCTTGGAGCCTTTTCCAGTAATCTGCCGGAGGGGGATTCGATCACGGAAGGCATCTACATCAACTCCATTGTCCTTCCGATGATGCGTGAGTAGTTCACCATAGACCTTCGGGTTCATAGCTAGTATCTAGATGGCTTCTTCTCTCTCTTTGCTCTTCAATACCATGTTCTTCATGATCTTCATGGAGATCTATCCGATGTAATACTCTTTTGCGGTGTCTTTGTCGAGATCCGATGAATTGTGGGTTTATGTTCAGATTATCTATGAATATTATTTGAGGCTTTTCTGAATTGTTATATGCATGATTTCATATCTTTGCAAGTCTCTTCGAGTTATTGGTTTGGTTCGGCCAACTAGATTGGTAATTCTTGCAATAGGAGAACTGCTTAGTTTTGGGTACAATCTTGCGATGTCCTCACCCAATGACAAAGTAGGGGTAGCGAGGCACATATTGTATTGTTGCCATCGAGGATAAAAATATGGGGTTTTCATCATTTTGCTTGAGTTCATCCCTCTAGATCATGTCATCTTACCTAACGCGTTACTCTGTTCTTCATTAACTTAATACTCTAGATGCACGCAGGAGTCGGTCGATGTGTGGAGTAATAGTAGTAGATGCAGAATCGTTTCGGTCTACTTGACATGGACATGATGCCTATATGCATAATAATGGCCTTGGATATCTTCATAATTATTCGCTTTTCTATCAATTGCTCGACAGTAATTTGTCCACCCACTGTAATACTTGTCATCATGTGAGAATCCTCTAGTGAAACCTATTGCCCCCGAGACTATTTTCCATCTTATACTTTCAGATCTAAAACCAAAAATACCTTGCTGCATTATTTTTACCTTTTGTTTTACTTTCCTTTCAAGCAATCTATTCTATCAACTCTATCAGATCTCATCCTTGCAAGTAACCGTGAAGGGATTGAAAACCCCTTTATAGCGGTGGGTGCATGTGTTTGATTCTTTGTGTTGGTACATCTATTGGGGACTTGCTTGTATCTCCTACTAGATTAATTCCTTGGTTCTCAACAACTAAGGGAATACTTATCTTCTTTGCTGCATTACCCATTCCTCTTCATGGAAACCAACGCATGCTCGAGAAGTAGCAAGAAAGATTTCAGGCGCCGTTGCCAGGGAGATACATAGCAAGTCAGGATAAGAACTCTCCCGTTAACTTGCCAATTTCTGGCTCCGTTGTCGGGGAGATCTACATCAAGCCTACAAGTACCCATCACAAACTCATCTCTTGCATTTACATTATTTGCCATTTCCCTCTCGTTTTCCTCTCCCCACTTCTAAAACGATTTTCCAAAAAGATTTGCCTTATTATTCGCCCTTTTCCCGTTCATCTTTTTGTTTGCTTTTTGCTTGCTTGTGTGTTGAATTGGTTGGTCGTATTTATGGCTCAACCCAAAGGCTTTGATCCTTATCTTAGAAATATTAAGATTAAGATTAAATATTATGAGTGCCATGCTTTGTGTGATTTGGGTGCTAGCGTTTCCATGATTCCAAAAACTTTATGTGATGTGCTAGGTTTCCTTGAATTTGATGATTGTTCCTTAAATTTGCATCTTGCGGATTCCACTATAAAGAAACCTATGGGAAGGATTAACGATGTTCTTATTGTTGAAAATAGGAATTATGTGCCCGTAGATTTCATTGTTCTTGATATTGATTGCAATCCCACATGTCCTATTATTCTTGGTAGACCTTTCCTTAGAACGAGTGGTGCAATTATTTATAAGAAGGAAGGGAACATTGGATTCCAATTCCCATTCAGGAAAGACATGTAACACTTTCTTAGAAAGAAAATATAATTACCTTATGAATCTATCATGAGAGCTACTTATGGATTGCATACCAAAGATGACAATGCCTAGATCTATTGCGTTTTGCCTAGCTAGGGACGTTAAACAATAGCGCTTGTTGGGAGGCAACCCAATTTTACTTTTGCTTTCTGTTCTTATTTCTGTTTTGGTGTGTTTTTCACATTATTAATTCTATAATAATTGTGTTTTCTTGTTTAAATTAGTGTTTGACCCAAGTAAGACCTTTGGGATGGTCTACGGTGTTTGCAATTTGATTTTGCTGAAAAACAGAAACTTTTGTGCTCAGTCCAGAATTTTTATAAATTAACTGGAACGTGATCTTGATCTGAAATTTTTACACTAGATTGATATACAAATTTTTCTAAATTATATATTTTTTCAGAAGTTTTAGAGTTACGTAAGTATTCGAAGTCTACAGATTTCTACAGACTGTTCTGTTTTTGACAGATTCTGTTTTCTTTGTGTTGTTTGCTTATTTTGATGTATCTATGGGTTGTATCAGGGAGTATGAACCATGGAGAAGTTATAATACAGTAGGTATTACACAAATATAAATAAATAATGAGTTCACAACAGTACCTAAAGTGGTGATTTATTTTTCTTATACTAACGGATCTCATGAGTTTTCTGTTGAGTTTTGTGTTGTGAAGTTTTCATGTTTTGGGTGAAGATATGATGAACTATAGAATAAGGAGTGGCAAGAGCCTAAGCTTTGGGATGCCCAAGGGGGCCCAAGCCATATTCAAGGATACCAAAAAGCTTAAGACTGGGTATGCCCCGGAAGGCATCCCCTATTTCGTCTTCAATCCATCGGTAAATTTACTTGAGGCTATATTTTTATTCACCACAAGATATGTGTTTTGCTTGCAGCGTCTTGTATGATTGAGTCTTTGCTTTTTATTTTGCCACAATCATCCTTGCTGCACACATGTTTTGAGATAGACACGCTGAATCGTGAATTTATCAGAATACTCTCTGTGCTTCACTTATATCTTTTGAGCTAGGCAATGTTGCTCTAGTGCTTCACTTATATCTTTTTAGAGCATGGTGGTGTTATATTTATAGAAATTGTTGAACTCTCGTAATTCACTTATATTATTTTGAGAGTTTCTTAAAACAACATGGTAATTTGTTTAGGTTACAAATTTAGTCCTAATATAATGGGCATCCAAGAGGGATATAATAAAAACTGTCATATTAAGTGCACTGAATACAATGAGAAGTTTGACTCCTTGCATATAGTTTTGAGATAATAGACATGGTAATACGAGAGTCATGCTAGTGAGTAGTTGTGAATTGGAAGATCTACTTGTGTTAAAGTTTGTGATTCCCGTCGCATGCACGTATGGTGAACCGTTATGTAACAAAGTCGTAGCATGATTTGTTTAATGATTGTCAACCTTCGTGTGAGGGTCGGGAGCACGCGATGGTTAACTCCTACCAACCTCTCCCCTAGGAGCATGCGTCTAATGCTTTGTTTGAGAATTAATAGAATTTTGCAATAAGTATGTGAGTTCTTTATGATTAATGTTGAGTCCATGGATTATACGCACTCTCATACTTCCACCTTTGCTAGCCTCTCTAGTACCGTGCAACTTTCGCCGGTAGATCAAACCCTCCTTCCTCAAAACAGCCATGATATACTTTGCTAAAAACAGCCACCATATCTACCTATTATGGATTTTCCATATCCATTCAGAGATCTATTGCCATGCAACTTCCACCATTCAGTTTTTCATGACATGCACCATCACTTCATCTTGCATATAGAGTCAGATTTTGTTTTAGGTATCGGGTTGTAAGTAAATAAAAGTGTGATGATTTTCATTAATAGAGCATTTTCCCGTGTGAGAAAAGGATGATGGAAGCAATGACTCCCTCACAAGTTGGGATGAGTACCCGAACTTTACCAAAAATAAAAGAGGACAACGAAGCCCAAATAAAATAAAAGAGGCCAAAGATGCCCACCAAAATAAAAAAATGAGAGAAAGAGAGAAGGGACAATTGCTACTATCTTTTTCCACACTTGTGCTTCAAAGTAGCACCATGATCTTCATGATAGAGAGTCTCCTATTTTGTCACTTTTATATAACTAGTGGAATTTCATCTTGCACG
Organism: Hordeum marinum; assembly: GCA_022496015.1. Taxonomy (NCBI): domain Eukaryota; kingdom Viridiplantae; phylum Streptophyta; class Magnoliopsida; order Poales; family Poaceae; genus Hordeum; species Hordeum marinum. Next base: position 472,082,036 of record CM039672.1, on the reverse strand, counting down.
ACCACTTAGTTTTCTTTTTGAGCTTTCAGACACTTATAGCTCTAAGTGCATTTGTTGCATGTCAATCCCTACTCACTCACATTGATATCTATTGATGGGCATCTCCATAGCCCATTGATACGCCTAGTTGATGTGAGACTATCTTCTCCCTTTTTCCTTGCACCTCCTCCATATTCTATTCCACCTATAGCATTATATCCATGGCTCGCGCTCATGTATTGCATGAGAGTTGAAAATGTTTGAGAACACCAAAAGTGTGAAACAATTACTTGACTTGTTCATCGGGGTTGTGCATGATTTAGATACTTGTGTTGGGAAGATGGAGCATAGCCAGACCATATGATTTTATAGGGATACCTTTCTAAGGCCATGTTATTTCAAAAGGACACGATTGCCTTGTTGGTGTGCTCGAAGTATTACTGTTTTTATGTCAATATTAGACTATTGTTTTGAATCTTATAGATCTGAATATTCATGCCACAATAAATAATATTACATGGATAAATATGTTAGGTAGCATTCCACAGAAAAAAATCTATTTTTATCATTTACCTACTCGAGGACAAGCGGGAATTAAGATTGGGATGCTTGATATGTCTCCAACCTAGTAATCTAGTAATCTAGTAATCTAGAGCCTAGTGCCAGTTTCTGTTTTTTCCTTGTTTTTGAGTATTGTAGATAAGGAATATTAAACGGGGTCCAATCGGAATAAAACCTTCAGAATAATTTTTCTTGGACCATAAGCAACCCAGAAGACTTGGCGATGAAGTCAAGAGAGCAGCCATGTGGCCACGAGCCACAGGGGCGTGCCCTAGGGGGGGCTCCCTTGGCTTGTGGGCCCATGCCAGCTCCCCTAACCCTACTTCTCGGCCTATAAATTCACAAATATTCCCTTTATACTAGAGAGAGCCATGAAAATACTTTTCCACCACTAGGAGCCTCGGTTCCCGTGAGATCCAATCTTGGAGCCTTTTTTGGTAATCTGCCGGAGGGGGATTCGATCACGGAGGGCATCTACATCAACTCCATTTCCCCTCCGATGATGCGTGAGTAGTTCACCACAGACCTTCGGGTCCATAACTAGTAGCTAGATGGCTTCTTCTCTCTCTTTGCTGTTCAATACCATGTTCTTCATGATCTTCATGGAGATCTATCCGATGTAATACTCTTTTGTGGTGTGTTTGTCGAGATCCGATGAATTGTGGGTTTATGTTCAGATTGAATATTATTTGAGTCTTTTCTGAATTCTTATATGCATATTTTCATATCTTTGCAAGTCTCTTCGAGTTATTGGTTTGGTTTGGCCAACTAGATTGGTAATTCTTGCAATAGGAGAAGTGCTTAGTTTTGGGTTCAATCTTGCGATGTCCTCACCCAGTGACAAAATAGGGGTAGCAAGCCACGTATTGTATTGTTTCCATTGAGGATAAAAAGATGGGGTTTTCATCATATTTCTTGAGTTTATCCCCCTACATCATGTTATCTTACCTAATCCGTTACTTTATTCTTCATGAACTTAATACTCTAGATGCAGGCAGGAGCCGGTCGATGTGTGGAGTAATGGTAGTACATGCAGAATCGTTTCGGTCTACTTGACTTGGAAATTATGCCTATATGCATAATCATTGCCTTGGATATCTTCATAATTATTCATTTTTCTATCAATTGCTCGATAGTAATTTTTCCACCCACCGTAATACATGCCATCATGAGAGAAGCCTCTAGTGTAATCGATGGCCCCGGGATCTATTTTCCATCTTATAGTTTCAGATCTAAAACCAAAAATACCAAAAATACCTTGCTGCATTATTTTTACCTTTTGCTTTACTTTCCGTTCAAGCTCTCTATTACATCTATCTCTATCAGATCTCATCCTTGCAAGTAACCGTGAAGGGATTGACAACCCCTTTATTGCATTGGGTGCAATTGTGTGATTGTTTGTGTAGGTACATCTACTGGGCACTTGCTTGTATCTCCTACTGGATTGATACCTTGGTTCTCAACAACTGAGGGAAATACTTATCTACTTTGCTGCATCACCCATTCCTCTTCACCCAAACCAATGCATCCTCGAGAAGTAGCACTCCCTGGCAACGACACCAGAAAAAGGTCTTGATAACCCACAAATATAGGGGATCACAACAGTTTTCGAGGGTAGAGTATTCAACCCAAATTTATAGATTCGACCCAAGGGGAGCCAAAGAATATTTGAGAGTATTAGCAGTTTAGTTGTGAAGTCAACCATACCTGGAGATAAATATCTGTAGGAAAGTGATCAGTAGCACAATAATATGATAGTTTGATAGTAGGAGTGACAGTAACCGTAGCAGTAATAGTAGTAATACTACTTTTGTAGCAAGTGTAACAATAACTTAGCAAGAGCAATAAGTGGAAAACTCGTAGGCACTGGATCAATGTATTCGTTGGATGATATTCATCATATCACAGTCATAACCTAGGGTGACACAGAACAAGCTCTATTTCATCAATATAATGTAGGCATGTATTTCATAAATAGTCATACGTACTTATGGAAAAGAACTTCCATGACATATTTTTTCCTAGCCTCCCGTGGAAGCAAGGTCCATAAGGAAACTAAGGGATATTAAGGCCTCCGTTTAATAGAGAACCGGAACAAAGCATTAACGCATAGTGAATACATGAACTCCTAAAACTACTGTCATCATCGTGAAGTATCCCAAATGTTGTCACTATGGGGTTGACGAATCATAACACGTAATAGGTGGATATGACTAGGCAAGATCGGATAAAGAACGTAGATATAATGATGATAACATAAATGGTTCAGATCTGAAATCATGGCACTCAGGCCCAGGTGACAAGCATTATGCATGGCAAAGTCATAGCAACATCAATGTTAGAACATAGTGGATACTAGGGATCAAGCCCTAACAAAACTAACTCGATTACATGATGAATATAATCCAACTCCTCAACGACCAGAAATCCTATGAAGGAATTACTCACTCCCGGCAGGGAGCATCATGGAATTGGTGATGAAGGAAGGTTGATGATGATGAAGACCGAAGATTCCCCTCTCTGGAGCCCCTAACGGGATCCAGATCTGGCCTCCCGATGAAGAACGGGAGGTGGCGGTGGCTCCATATAGTAAAACACATTGAAACTTTCTCCTTGAGTTTTTTCTGGAAAATTAGGAATTTAGAGCGTTGGAATTACGGTGGCTTGTGGCTTGTGGGCCCCCTGCAGCTCCACCGACCTCAATTCCAACTCCATATAATTCTATCTGGGGAGGAAAAAATCAAGGAGAAGAGTTCATCGCAATTCACGATACGGAGTCATCGCCACCTCCTGTTCTTCCTCGGGGGGCCAGATCTGGAGTCCATTTTGGGCTCCGGAGATGGGAAATCGACGCCATCGTCATCACCAACCATCCTGCATCACGCATTCCATGAAGCTCTCCCCTGTTCGTGAGTAACTCCATCGTAGGCTTGCTGGACGGTGATGGGTTGGATGAGATTTATCATGTAATCAAGTTAGTTTTGTTAGGGTTTGATCCCTAGTATCTACTATGTTTTGAGATTGATGTTGCTACAACTTTGCTATGCTTAATGCTTGTCACTAGGGCCCGAGTGTCATGATTTCAGATCTGAACCTATTATGTTTACATGAATATATATGTGTTCTTGATCCTATCTTGCAAGTTGTAGACACCTATTACGAGTTATGATCCGCATCCCCCAGGGTGACAATAATTGGGATTCTTTCCGGTGATTACCATAGTTCGAGGACTTCATTTATTCACGAAGTGCTAATCCTTTGGTCCGGTTCTCTATTAAAAGGAGGCCTTGATATCCCTTAGTTTCCATTAGGACCCCGCTTCCACGGGAGGGTATGACAAAAGATGCCATGCAAGTTCTTTTCCATAAGCATGTATGACCATATATGGAATACATGCCTACATTACATTGATGAATTGGATCTAGTTTTGTCTCACCCTATGTTATAACCGTTGCATGATGAATGCCATCCGACATAATTATCTATCACTGATCCATTGCCTATGACGGGGTTATTACCCCTAGGTAAGACAAAGCAACGGGGTCTTCCTCCTTTCGCTTCAAAGAAAAACTACGCGGCCGGCTGGCCGTGGCCGGCTGGAGGACGTCCGTCACAAGACGGTGCCAGCTGGTGCCCCGGACGGTTGAACAAGGAGCCGGCTAGACCCTCGGCCGGCTAGGCGTGGCCGGCTGTCTCCGGGCCGACTCTTCCATTGACCTTGGGACGGACGTGCGACGTCCTGTCCCTCTGCACGAGGGTACGACGATGCGACACGACCGGCACGATGAGCGGCCCTGTGGCTATAGTGTCCGCTGATGCACTGTAGCGCGTGGCTACAGTACAACCGCCCCGGCCGCTGACCTCGGCGAGCGCGACCGGGCATGGGAACAGTGCCGGCACGCCCTCGCCACTCGATTACCTGCCTCGGCGTGGCTACAGTGCAACCGGCCGTATCGACGACTTCGGCCGGTTGGTGCTAGGCGACACCAACCCGGCGGCCTGTGCTGCGGCAGGTGGGAGAGGGTCAATCATCAGGCCGGCTGGCGGGCCCCAGCAGGAGATAGGACCGCTCAGCCGGTGGCCCCTACAAGCGACGAGACGACACGAGAGGCGGGACCCTCTAGCCAGCCGGAGAGACTGCCAGCCGGGTCCCCCCAACTTTGTACTTAGAACATATTGTAAGAGCCGGGGGGTTGGCCTATAAAACCCCTCAAACCCCCCATGCAACAGGGGACCGATAGACACACGCATACACGAACGATCATCTCCACATACACAACCCTTTCTTGCAGTAGAGGAAGAGGAGCCGGCTACCCCTTCTTCTTCCTCTAGACACAGCTCCAGGAGCACCATTGTACCTATACCCATCCATCTAACTACACCAAGCAGGACTAGGGGCATTACGTCCCCCGGAGGGCCCTGAACCTGGGTACATCGTGTGTCATCATTGCTTGTGCCCAATCTCGCACCCGGAGCCCGTCGGCGTCTTCCGGTCGCAACCACCTACAATAAGCCACCCTATGGAATTTGTCATGAGAAAACGATGACAGCCTACAAGCTTTTCACATATTGACCCTTGCTAAGTTAATTTTCCTTTTCTATTGTTACAATCACTACAAAACTGCTACTGTCACTTTTGCCTTCGTTACCGTAACTTCCATACTAGTTTGCTACTAAATACTTTGCTGCAGATATTAAGTCTTTCAGGTGTGGTTGAACAAATAACTCAGATGCTAATACTCGAGAATATTCTTTTCCTCCCCTATTGTCGAATCAATAAATTTGCGTTGAATACTCTACCCTCGAAAACTTTTGTGATCCCCTATACTTGTGGGTTATCACAATGCACCACATACCGGGCATGCGTTCAATTCCTCGTACGCACTGCGGTAGAGGATGTAGTTATTTGGGCATGCATGTATCTTTTGCACCTCCAATCCTAGAGGGCATAGAACCTTCTTCGCTTCGTACGTACTGTCGGGCAATTCGTTATCCTTTGGAATCTTCTTCTTTATTATTTTTAGTAGAAAACCAAATCCCTTGTCAGATACACCACTGTTTGCGTTCCATTGCAGCGATTCCAGTGTGGTACCGAGCTTTTTGTTGTTATCTTTGCAATTTGGGTACAACTCTTTTTGTGATCCTCTAAACTGCGATCGAACTTCAACTTCTCGCTTTCACTTTCGCATTCTCTCTGTGCATCAACAATGACCCGGCGAAGATCATCATCGGGCACATCGTCTAGTTCATCTTGATATTCAGCTTCCCTCGTTGCATCATCACCGTATACAGGGGGCGGATAGTTGTTATGATCCTCTTCTTCTTTGTTGTCCATCATAATCCATCTTTCTCCGTGCTTGGTCGAAACATTATAGTGTGGCATGAAACCCTTCTCAAGCAGGTGGACGTGAAGGTGTTTTCGAGTCATAGTAATCCTTCGTATTCCCACAGATAGTACATGCATAATACATAAAACCATTCTGCTTGTTTGCCTCAGCCACTTCGAGAAAAATTATGCAGGCCTTTAATGTACTTGGAGGTGCGTCGGTCACCATACATCCATTGTCGGTTCATCTGCGTGCATTATATAATTAAGTGTATCAAAAACCATTACAGAACATCGTGAATAGAGAAGTGACCAAATTAATAGAAGTTCATCATCACATTAAAACCAAAGTACAATAGTGATCAAACGGTATTACTGAAAAAATAAATACATAAACTTCATAAAGAGTTCTCATTGAACAAATATAGCTCTCTAGAGCATCTAATTAAAACATACATTGAAACTATGTATAACATTTAAATGCAACAACAAATGCGATCATAACCGCAACTCGGGTACCCATTGATCCAATGACATAATGATACCAAGCCTCAGTATGAATGACATATTTTCTAATCTTTTTAATCTTCAAGCGCATTGCATCCATCTTGATCTTGTGATCATCGACGACACCGGCAACATACAACTCCAATTCCATCTTCTCCTCCTCAATTCTTTTCAATTTTTTCTTCAAGTAATTGTTTTCATTTTCAAATAAATTTAACCTCTTGACAAGAGGGTCGGTTCGAATTTCTGGTTCACATACCTCCTAGATAATAACATCTATGTCACGTTGGTCAGCATAATTGTCATAAACACTAAATGGAACAAATAGTTATAAAAGATAGTATACCACATCCGAATCATAGACAGGACAAGGGCCGACGGGGGCGGATACCAAAACCATGGCACAATATAACAACAAACAATAATAAAACTAAGAAAATTGTACAACTATCTATCTAAATCATACAAGTAAGAATTTTTTCTTTTACAAAGAAAATAAGAACACGAGGCTCACCATGGTGGTGCCGGCGACGAGATCGATGCGGGCGATCGACGACATTGAGGACAGGGACGAGACAGGACAAACCGCCAAACCTATAGAAATCTTGAGGAAAATGGAGTTTGGAGGTCGAGATTGGAGAGGAGAAAGCTTAAGTGTGGCTCGGGCATTTTATCGAACACCTCATGTGCATAGGAGGTGAGAGCTAGAGCAACACACACCTGTACACGCCGGCTGATGACCCAGAAGTATAGGGGATCTGTCGTAGTCCTTTCGATAAGTAAGAGTGTCGAACCCAATGAGGAGCAGAAGGAAATGACAAGTGGTTTCCAGTAAGGTATTCTCTACAAGCATTGAAATTGTCGGTAACAGATAGTTTTGTGATAAGATAATTCGTAACGAGTAACAAGTATCAAGTGTAGCAAAGGTGCAGAAAGGTAGCCCAATCCTTTTTGTAGCAAAAGGACATGCCTGGACAAACTCTTATATAAAGCAAAGCGTTCCCGAGGACACATGGGAATTTCTGTCAAGCTAGTTTTCATCATGCTCATTTGATTCGCGTTTGTTACTTTGATAATTTGATATGTGGGTGGACCGGTGCTTGGGTGCTTCCTTTACTTGGACAAACCTCCCACTTATGATCAACACTATTGCAAGCATCCACAACTACGAAAGAAGAATTAAAGTAAACGTAACCATAGCATGAAACATATGGATCCAAATAAGCCCTGTCGTGGTTTTGTCACGACAAATATCCGAGGACTTAGATTCGAGGCCATCGCTAAGGTGATGGACTCAAAGGGGTTAATTGGGACGAAGGACACAGGTTTACCCAGGTTCGGACCCTCAAGTAGAGGTGAAAACCTACGTCCTTCTTGTGCTTGTATTGCTTGCAATCTTGATTACAAGGGAGCGGAATCTCTTGACCTAGCTCTCGATTAGTTAGTCTCTGTCTAAGTCGCCCCGGGTCTCGCCTTTATATAGGAGGTCAAGGCCATGGGTCATACAAGTCGTAACCGACTCTCACAATGTGTTTGAGTCTATCTCTATATTGTCTTGCCTTCCTGAGCAAGCTGTCTCCGGACGGCTCACCCGCCCGGCCCTTCGTACCTTCTCCGTCCAGATCTCATCTTAGCCCATCTTCGCAAGCCGCCCAACGTCTTGGGCTTGAGTATTCAAGGCCCATCCTTGGGCTGGTCTAGGAGCCGCCAGGTGTGACCCGGAGCCTCTAGGGCGGGTCTCACCACGGGGTTATATCCCCAACATTAGGCCCCAGGTTGATTTGAGCTTGCTCATTTCAGCCTCCTTCTTAATTGGCGACGAGGCTCGCTTATGTCACCTGAAAGTAAGACAAAATGACCCGCCATGATGTCACATAAAATATATTAAAAAGATCCTCTAACGACCGCAATGGATCTTTCCCTTATTAAATGGATGGCCCGAGAATCGAGACGTTCGGCCCAGTCAATCAATATCTGTCGCCTGGATTGTCGTGCCCATTTCCACCTTTTTCCTATTAAATAGGACCGCGAGGAGCAGATTTCTTCCTCCCGACGCCGCTCCAGCGTATCTTGCTCCGGTCAAACTTCCTCACCGACATCACGCCGGGCCGCTGCATCGACCTGATCGTACCAGAGATTCTCCCCCGTCCGTCGCATCCCTTCTTGTGAGTCCTTCTCCTCCCATAGATCCAAAGTTTTCAGTAGGATTTCATGGAATCCTCTGCCCACGTAGAACATAAGCTTCTCTGTAATGGTAGATAATGCCTACATTGGTGAATATGATATTGCCTTCTTTTCCATTGCGGCGCACCGTAGGAGAGTGACAATAGCACCGTGCAGATCTGTAGTTGCTCCGTTCCCTGTCTTCACGGACGTCACTGGTTCGAATGTTCATCACTGAGTCTAGGATAAACTTGATTTTCCTCTATTTTGTAGATCTATAACTACATAGGTAGTTTGTAAAACTTGTTTTCCACATTTAGTGAAATTTTACCTCTTATTCTCGTAGACTTGACCCGCTAGCGAAATTCCAGCTTTCGCCAAACTACTCTTGGTGGCTTAACTTTATAGAATCTTGAACTTTTTAGCCAGCCATAGTCGCCTGGCATCTCCTGACTCGTCGTACATTGTTACTTTGCGCAGTTTCGAGTCACCGCCATGTCTCGTGCATCCAATTCATGCAATTGGGTCGGATCTGCCATCACAGAGGAGTTCCTAATGGATTTTGTAAACACGGGTACCTTACCCGCCAAAGAGGTCATCCATTGGCGGGTTCTGGGTAATGAGCTAAAGCCCGTTCCTCAAGAGGGTGAGGTAGTTGTATTTTCAGATCATCTTGAGGGCGGGTTTGTCCCCCCGGGCTCAAAAGTCTTCCGAGACGTTCTTGACTTCTTCAAACTGCGCCCTCAAGACCTCGCTCCCAATTCCGTCTCCAATATATGCAACTGCCAAGTACTTAGTGACGTTTACTTGCAAGCAAAGCCATCCGTTGGTCTATTTCATGAAATTTTTTATGCGAACCGCCAGACAGAGGTGAAGGCCGGTCCAAGATTAGAGCTTGTCGGGATTTCCATTCAGAGGCGATGGGACATAACCTTTTAGGCTATTGAGATGCTGAGTCATCCTAAAGACTGGAATAAGACTTAGTTTTACTACAAAGACACCTCCCCAGAAGGAGAGCATCCCTTGCCGGGTTATCATCCATCCCGACTCAACACAACCTCTGAGCTTCCTGGCCGGCTGTCAACCACTGAGCGGGCGAAGCACGCTCCGGGTCATGCAAAAATTAAAGACCTTATGGCCAATGGACTGACGGGCCTGGATTTGATCCACTGCTGGATTTCCTGGAGGGTCATGCCCTTGAGCCGGTGCTGCCGCCTCATGTGTGAATATACAAGGTCGTAGTCTGCTTGCAAGTTCCTTGATTTTTTTAATGAACCTTGTTTTCAGCTCAGCCCATGAGTTGATGGTATTGGGTGGCAAACCCTTCAACCACATGCAAGCCGGCCCTTCCAACATCATGATAAAGTATTTGGCACAAACTGCATCACTGACATCCAATATTTCCGTAGACAGCTCATAACTTTCAATCCAGGCCTCTAGGGGCAGGTCTGTAGTGTAATTCGGGACCTTAAGAGGGCCTTTGAAATCCTTCGGCAGGCGCTCCTTCCGTAGGGCCGGCACCAAGCATGGGACTCCCACTGCCCTGGTGGTCACTCCCGCTCCAACTGAGATGGAATGCGTGGGCTCTTGATGAGCTGCCCTTGCCAGAGCCGCTGCCTCTCGCTGTACTCTCGCCAGGTCAGCGAGCGCCTCTGCATCCAGAGCCGCCTTCATATCTCGCGGTACCCCTGGCGCGACCACTGCTAGAACCCGCCGGCGACTCATAGCACCGGCTGTAGCTGTGGCTGGGGAGGGGGGTTGAATGCACGCGGCTCCGGCTGTAAGTATATTTCTCGTGCTGGGCCATCGCCGTTTGAAGGTATCCAAGGGCGTTCCGCACCTCCTCTACAAAGGGCGCCTCATCAGGAATAGGCATTGTTTCAAGCCGGGTTGCTGCTGCCACCATGTTCTCCCCGGGTTTGAATAGTGACCCACCAGCATTGGAAAAGCCGCTCGTGAGGCCTGGTTTCGTTGGGGCGGGATAAGTTGTTGTCAAGCCGTCGGCCGACTTCTAGGCGCGTCCGCTGTCCCTCCCGTTCCTGGCATGTTAAAAAGATTCCTGGCCTCGTATTGTTCTGGTAAGTGGGACTGATGTATCATCAGCTGCACCGCAGATGCTGACTGTTTCTCTAGCTCAAGGCGGAAAGCATTTGTCCTAAGGCGCTCGTCTTCCGCATCCATCTCAGCCTTTAACTCACCAATCACCTGTTGTACTTCCGCCATCCGGTCCATAAGCCTTGTGATCTCCAAGTTCCGGGACGTTTGATTATCTGGCATGACTACAGTCGCTATCAGGGTTGTGAGCTCGTTCATCAGATCTAGAAGAACCTAAGCCAGCGGCGGTGGGTCAGCCCCCGCGTTTGCGGCTCCAGCGGCTGTGTTGCTCGTGCCCGGTGCTGACCCCGCCATGAACACGGTCGCATGGATCGGCAGCCCGTGATCCTCCGGCTCAGAACACGCCGACTCGGGGTAAAGCTCGTTGTAGCCCCCAAGCCCGCCATTGTGAAGATGGTAGATTGATTCCGCCTCTTCGCCCAAAGATCCATCCTCTGAATAGACAAGAGTCTCCTGCAACATAGAAGCCTCAAGATCCATCCCTTGAGTGTAGCCCACGAAGACATGCTTTCGGCCCGGGTTAGCATGGGCGAGTCGCACGTGTTGGGTGGGTTGCGCGCACCGAGCCGGCTCGACGATGTTGGTGCAGACGTCCGGCCTGGGAGTAGATCCGTCAACTTTGCGGATGAAGACGTGGATTCCGCCGAAGGGAACCCGGAATCCATATTCGACTGAGTCGGCCTTAGGGCCCTAGCCAGCGTCGTCGATGTAGAGCCGACCGCGGCGACTTTTGCTCATGCTTCGGACCACGTATCCCTCAAACCCTAGGAGAGAGCCCTTTGAAAACTCAACACCACCAAGCGCTAGCCCCATTGTGGGCGCCAACTGTCGTGGTTTTGTCACGCCAGATGTCCGAGGACTTAGATTCGAGGCCATCGCTAAGGTGATGGACTCAAAGGGGTTGATCGGGACGAAGGACACATGTTTATCTAGGTTTGGCCCCTCAAGTAGAGGTAAAAGCCTACGTCCTGCTTGCGCTTGTATTGCTTGGAATCTCGATTACAATGGAGCGGAATCGCTTGACCTAGCTCTCGATTAGTTAGTCTCTGTCTAAGTCGCCTCGGGTCTCGCCTTTATATATGAGGTCAAGACCATGGGCCATATAAGTCGTAACCGACTCTCACAACGTGTCTGAGTCTATCTCTATATTGTCTTGCCTTCCTAAGCAAGCTGTCTCCGGGCGTCTTACCCGCCCGGGTCTTCATGCCTTCTCCGTCCGGATCTCACCTTAGCCCATCTTGGTAGGCCGCCCAACGTCTTGGGCTTGAGTATTCAAGGCCCATCCTTGGGCTGGTCTAGGAGCCGCGAGGTGTGACTCGGAGCCTCTAGGGCGGGTCTCACCACGGGGTTATATCCCCAATAAGCCCCTTACGAAGCAACGCATAAACTAGGGTTTAAGCTTCTGTCACTCTAGCAACCCATCATCTACTTATTACTTCCCAATGCCTTCCCCTATGCCCAAATAATGGTGAAGTGTTATGTAGTCGACGTTCACATAACACCACTAGAGGATATACAACATACATCTCATCAAAATATCGAACAAATACCAAATTCACATGATTACTTATAACAAGAATTATCCCATGTCCCCAAGAACAAACGGAACTACTCACAAAGCATATTCTTGTTCAATATTAGAGGAGTTTTAATTATCATAATGCATCTGAACATATGATCTTCCACCAAATAAACTAACTAGCATCAACTACAAGGAGTAATCAACACTACTAGCAACACACATGTACCAATCTGAGGTGTTGAGACAAAGATCGGATACAAGAGATGAACTAGGGTTTGGAGAGGAGATGGTGCTGATGAAGATGTTGATGGATATTGACCCCCTCTCGATGATAGTATCGTTGGTGATGATGATGGCTTTGATTATTTCCCCCTCTGAGAGGGAAGTTTCCCCGACAGGATTGCCCTACCGGAGCTCTAGATTGGTTCTACCCAAGTTCCGCCTCGAGATGGAGGCGCTTCTTCCCGAAAGCTCTTTTATGATATATTTTTTAGGTCAAAACTCTTCATATAGGAGAGGAACCATAGGGGCCCCACAAGCCTGCTAGGCGCGACCAGGGGGTGGCCGCGCCTAGCAGGCTTGTGGCCTACTAGTGGCCCCCCTCTGGTAGATTCTTGTGCTAGTATTTTTTATTAATTCCAAAATTATTCTCCGAAATTTTTAGGACTTTTGGAGTTGTGCAGAATAGGTATCTTAGATTTGCTTCTTTTCCAGTCCAGAATTCCAGCTACCGGCATTCTCCCTCTTCATGTAAACCTTGTAAAATAAGAGAGAAAAGGCATAAGTATTGTACCATAATGTGTAATAATATCCCATAATACAATAAATATCAATATCAAAGCATGATGAAAATGTTGGAAATATGCCCTAGAGGCAATAATAAATTAGTTATTATGATATTTCCTTGTTCATGATAATCGTTTATTATCCATGCTATAATTGTATTGATCGGAGACTTAGATGCATGTGTGGATACATAGACAAAACCATGTCCCTAGTATGCCTCTAACAGACTAGCTCGTTGATCAAAAGATGGTTAAGGTTTCCTAGCCATGGACATGAGATGTCATTTGATAACGGGGTCACATCATTAGGAGAATGATGTGATGGACAAGACCCAAACTGCAAACGTAGCATATGATCGTGTCAGTTTATTGCTACTGTTTTCCGCATGTCAAGTATGTGTTCCTATGACCATGAGATCATGCAACTCACAGATATCGGAGGAGTGCCTTGTGTGTATCAAACGTCGCAACGTAACTGGGTGACTATAAAGGTGCTCTACAGGTATCTCCGATGGTGTCTGTTGAGTTGGCATGGATCGAGACTGGGATTTGTTACTCCGTGTGACGGAGAGGTATCTCGGGGCCCACTCGGTAATGCAACATCACAATGAGCCTTGAAAGCAATGTGACTAATTGTTAGTTGCGGGATCTTGTATTACGGAATGAGTAAAGAGACTTGCCAGTAACGAGGTTGAACTAGGTATGGAGATACCGACGATCGAATCTCGGGCAGGTAACATACCGAAGAACAAAGGGAACATTATACGGGATTAACTGAATCCTTGACATAGAGGTTCGACCGATAAAGATCTTCGTAGAATATGTAGGAACCAATGTGGACGTCCAGGTCCCTCCATTGGTTATTGACCGTAGAGGTGTCTCGGTCATGTCTACATAGTTCTCGAACCCACAGGGTCTGCACACTTAAGGTTCGGTGACGTTTTGGTAGTGTAGAGTTATGTATGGTGGTGACCGAAGTTTGTTCGGAGTCCCGGATGAGATCCCGGACATCACGAGGAGCTCAGGGATGGTCCGGAGGTAAAGATTCATATATAGGAAGTCCCAGTTTGGTTTCCGGAAAAGTTTCGGGCTCATCGGTAGTGTACCGGGAGTGCCAGTAGTGTACCGGGAGGCCTCCGGGAGGAGTATTTAGACCCCAAGAGGTCCATGGGCTGTGGGAGAATAATAACCAGCCCTTAGTGCGCTCGGAAAACAGCCACAAAGGCCCATGGCGCAGGAGAGAAAGTCCTAAAGCAAAAAGTGGAAAATCAGCCAATAGGAGGCAATCCTACTCCAACTAGGATTGGAGGTGAAGTAGGATTGCTTCCCACCTCCTATTTCGGCCGACCCAAAGGCTTTGGCTGCCTCTCCTCTCCTCTCCTCCTATATATACTAGTGGATTGGGTGGTTTTTGGACAGAATTTCCGGCCACGTGCTACTCGTTCCACCGGTGCATAGTTTCTCCTCTAGATCGGTTTTCTGCAGCGCTTAGGCGAAGCCCTGCCGGAATTGCTCCACCACCATCACCGGAGCGCCGTCACGCTGCCGGTGAACTCTCTCTCCTCTCCACCTCCTCTCGCTGGATCGAGACGGTGGATATCGTCATCAAGCTGCACGTGTGCTGAACGCGGAGGTGCCGTCCGTTCGGCGCTAGATCGGAATGACCGTGATCGAGATCGCGAGACGGTTCGTGATGTGATCACGGAACGGATCGTGATGAGTTCACGGGACAGATCGTGATCAAGATCGTGAGATGGATCGTGATGAGTTCGCGGGACGGATCATGTCGTGTTCGCGGGACGGTTCGTGATTGGATCGCGGGACGCTCGGCGATTTGGATCGCGAAGAAGTTCGACTACACCAACCACGTTTCTTAACGCTTCCCGCTTAGCGATCTACAAGGGTACGTAGATCCACTCTCCTTCTCATAGATGCTCATCACCATGGATAGGTTTGCGTGTGCGTAGGAAATTTTTTGTTTCCCATGCGACGTTCCCCAACAGTGGCATCATGAGCTAGGTTGATGGTTCGATGAGATCTCGAGTAGAACACAAAAGATTTGTGGGCATTGATGCTTAGATTGCTTCCTCCCTTGGTCGGATTTTGGTTCAGCGGGATTGTGAGATGAAGCGGCCTGGACCAACATTACTCGTACGCTTACGAGAGACCGGTTCGCTCGACGCAACTTGTTGCTTAGATGGCTTGCGAGTGATAGTTTCTCTCACTTTAGTTGGATCGGATCCGACAAAGGCGGTCCTTGAGAAGGTTGAAAAGCAATCTATGTATCACCGTTGTGGTTTATGCGTAGGTGAGTATCGTTCTTGCTAGATACCCGTACCAGCCACGTAAAACATGCAACAACAATTAGAGGACGTCTAACTTGTTTTTGCAGGGTATGTTGTGATGTGATATGGCCAATTACATGATGAGATATATATGATGTATGAGATGATCATGTGATGTATAGAATTTCACGACTTGCATGTCGTTGAATACGGCAACCGGCAGGAGCCATAGGGTTGTCTTTAATTATTGTATGACCTGCGTGTCAATCATTAAGCGCTATGTAATGCTTTACTTTATCGCTAAGCGGTAGCAATAGAAGTAGAAGCAGGGCTGGCGCCACAACCCCAATGGCAACACATTGATGGAGATCAAGATGATGGAGATCATGGTGTTGTGCCAGTGACGATGGAGATCATGCCAGTGTTTCGAAGATGGAGATCTTAAACACAAGTTCATGGCCATATCATGTCACTTATGAATTGCATGAGATGTGAATCCTTTTATGCACCTTGTTTTGCTTAGTACGGCGGTAGCATTATAAGGTGATCCCTCACTTGAATTTCAAGATATACTGTGTTCTCCCCGAGTGTGCACCGTTGCGAAAGTTCGTCGTGATGAGACACCACGTGATGATCGGGTGTGATAGACTCTACGTTCCTATACAATGGGTGCAAGCCAGATTTGCACGCGCAGAACACTCGGGGTTAAACTTGACGAGCCTAGCATGTACAGACATGGCCTCGGAACACAAGAGACCGAAAGGTCGAGCATGAGTCATATAGTGGATATGATCAACATAATGATGTTCACCATTGAAGCCACCTTAACTCACGTCATGATCGGACTTGAGTTGGTGAATTTGGATCATGTATCACTCGAATGACCCGAGGGATGTCAGTTTGAGTGGGAGTTCTTAAGTAATATGATTAATTGAACTCATTATCATGAACATAGTCAATAGTGTCTTTGCAAATTATGTTGTAGATTACTAGCTCGCGCTGTAGCTCCCTTAAATTTTTATATGTTCCTAGAGAAATAGAGTTGAAAGATGTTGGTAGCAATATTGCGGACTGGGTCCGTGATCTGAGGACTTTCCTCATTGCTGCACAGAAGGCTTATGTCCTTAATGCACCGCTCGGTGCGGCACCCCCTCTAGCGTCATCTATAGATGTTGTGAACATCTGACACGCACGTTTCGATGACTACTTGATAGTTTAGTGCGTCATGCATTACGGCTTATAATTGAGGCTCCGAAAAGTTTTGAACGTCACGGAACATATGAGATGTTCTAGGAGAAGAGATTGTGATCTCAGGCTCGTGCCTGTGTTGCGAGATATGAGATCTCCAACAAGATTCTTTGCCTGTAAGATGAAGGAGAATAGCTCAATCATTGAGCATGTACTCAGATTGTCTGGGTACTACAATCGCTTGAATCAAGTGGGAGTTGATCTTCCAGATAAGATAGTGATTGATATAGTTCTCCAAGTCACTGTCACTAAAGCTACTAGAACTTAGTGATGAACTATAATACACTAGGAATAGAAGTATTGATCCCTGAGCTGTTCGCGATGTTTGACACCGCGAAGGTAGAAATCAAGAAGGAGCGTCAAGTGTTGATGGTTAATCAAACCACTAGTTTCAAAAGGGCAAGAGCATGGAGGGAAACTTCATGGATAGCAAGTCAGTTGCTGATCCAGTGAAGCAACCCAAAGTTGAACTCAAACCCGAGACTAAGTGCTTCTATTATGAGCTGAGAGGTCGCTGAAGCGGAAGAACCCTAGATACTTGGTAGATAAGAAGGCTGGCAACATCGACAGAAGTATATTTGATATATGAGTTATTGATGTGTACCTTGCTAGTACTCCTAGTAGCACCTGGGTATTGGATACCGGTTCGGTTGCTAAATGTTAGTAACTCGAAATAAAAGCTACGGAATAAATGGAGAACTAGCTAAGGGTGAGGTGACGATGTGTGTTGGAAATGTTTCCAACGTTGATGTGATCAACATCGCACGCTCTCTCTACCTTCAGGATTAGTGACGAACCTAAATAAATGTTATTTGGTGTTTTGCGTTGAGCATGAACATGATTAGATCATGTTTGTTGCAATACGGTTATTCATTTAAGTCAGAGAATAATAGTTATTCTGTTTACTTGAATAATACCTTCAATGGTCATGCACCCAGTGAGAATGGTTTGTTGAAATCTTGATCGTAGTAATACACATGTTCATAACATTGATGTCAAAAGATACAAAGTTAAATAATGATAGTACCACATACTTGTGGCACTGCCGCAAAATGTCATATTGGTATAAAGCGCATGAAGAAACTCCATGGTGATGGATATTTGGACTCATTCGATTTCGAATCGGTTGAGACATGCGAACCATGCCTCTTGGGCAAGATGACTAAAGGACCCCATTGGATGGAGCGGGCAGGTGATTCATTGGAGATGATACATGTTGATGTATGCAATCTAGTGAGTCTTGTAGCGTGCAGTGGATATCGTTATTTTCTTACCTTCACTGATGATTTGAGTAGATATAGTGTATATTTACTTAATGAAACACAAGTCTAAATCGTTTGAAAGGTTCAAGCAAATTCAGAGTGAAGTTTAAAGATCATCGTGACAAGAAGATAAAAATGACTGCGATATGATCATGGAGGTGAATATCTCAGTCAGGAGTTTGGCATACAACTTAAGACAATGTGAAAGTTGTTTCACAACTAAACGCCACCTGGAACACCATAGTGTGATGGTGTGTCCGAACATCATAGTTATGCTCTATTGGACATGGTGCGTGCTATGATGTCTCTTGTCGTTTTACTACTATAATTTTGGGGTTATGCATGAGAGACAACTACATTCACTTTAAATAGGGCATCATCTAAATCCGTTGAGATGACATTGTGTGAATTATGGTTTGATAGAAACCTAAGCTGTCATTTCTTAATATTTGGGGCTGTGACACTTGTGTGGAAAATGTTTCCACCTAATGAGGTCGAACCCAAGGCGGACAAATGTATCTTCATAGAATACCCTAAGATTAGTTGGGTAAACCTTCAATCTCAGATCCTAGTGCAAAGTGTTTGTTGCTTAAACGGATCCTTTCTCGAGGAAATGTTTCTCTCGAAAGAATTGAGTGGGGGAATATAGAACTTGATGAGGTTGTTAAACCTTTGTTCAACTAGAGAGTAGCGCAACGCAAAAAGATGTTTCTGTGAAGCCTACGTTAGTTGAAGAGGAAGTTAATGATGATGATCATGAAGCTTCAAGATCAAGTTACTGTCGAACTTCGTAGGTCCACAAGCATGTGTACTGCTCCTAAGCGGTATGACAACCCTATCTTGGAGGTTATGTTGTTGGACAAACGATGAACCTACAAGCTATGAAGAAGCGATGATGGGCCCGGATTCCAACAAATGGTTGGAGGCCATGAAATCCGAGATAGGATCCATGTATGAAAACCAAGTGTAGACTTTGGTAGACTTGCTCGTTGTACGGCAGGTCGTTGAGTACAAATGGATCTTTGAAATGAAGACAGACACTGATGGTGAATGTCACTATTTGTAAAGCTCGACTTGTTGCAAAGATGTTTGTGACAAGTTCAAGGAGTTGACTACGATGAGACTTTCTCACTCGTAGTGGTGCTAAAGTCTGTTGGAATTATGTTAGCAGTTGCTGTGTTTTCAATTATGAAATCTGGCAGATGGATGTCAAAACATCGTTTCCTTAACGGTTTACTTGAGGAAAGGTTGTATGTGATACAACTAGAAGGTTTTGTCAGGCCTAAGGATGCTAAAAGGTGTGCAAGCTTCGGTGATCCTTCCATGGACTAAAGCAAGCATCTCGGAGTTGGAATATACGCTTTGATGAGGTGATCAAAGTTTTGATGTTTATACAAAGTTTACGAGAAACTTGTATTTGCAATAAAGTGAGTGGGAGCACTATAGAATTTCTGATAAGTATATGGGGATGACATATTGTTGATCAGAAATAATGTAGAGTTTCTGGAAGGCATAAAAGGTTGTTTGAAAAGTGTTTTTCAAAGGAATACCTGGATAAAGCTACCTAATTGTTGAGCATCAAAATCTATAGAGATAGATCAAGATGCTTGATGAGACTTTCAATGAGTGCGTACCTTGACAAGATTTTGATGGATCAGCCAGAGAAATAGTTCTCGTCTGATTTGTAAGGTGTGAAGTTGAGTGAGACTCAAAGCTCGACAACGGCAGAAGAAAGAGAAAGGACGAATGTCGTCCCCTATGCCTTAGCCATAGGCTCTATATTATGCCATGCTATGTACCGCACCTGTGTGTGCCTTGCCATGAGTCCGTCAGGGGGTACAAGAGTGAACCAGGAGTGGATCACTGGACAATGGTCAAGATTATCCTCAGTAACTAAGAGACTGAGGAGATGTTTCTCGATTATGGAGGTGATAAAGAGTTCGTCGTAAGGAGTTACGTCGACACAAGCTTTAACACTAATCCGGATGACTCGTAGTAGCAATCTGGATACGTATAGTGGAGCAGCCATTTGGAATAGTACAGAGCGGAGTGTGGTAGCAGTGTTTACAGTTTGACATAGGTATTTGCAAAGTGCACACGGATCTGAATGTTACAAACCCGTTGACTATAAGACCTCTCTCACATGCAAAGCATGATCGAGCCCCAGAACTCGTTGGGTGTTAGATTCATAACAATGCGAATCACATGGTGATGTGAACTAGATTATTGACTCTAGTGCAAGTGGGAGACTTTTGGAAATATGCCCTAGAGGCAATAATAAATTAGTTATTGTCATATTTCCTTGTTCATGATAATCGTTTATTATCCATGCTATAATTGTATTGATCGGAGACTTAGATGCATGTGTGGATACATAGACAAAACCATGTCCCTAGTATGCCTCTAATAGACTAGCTCGTTGATCAAAAGATGGTTAAGGTTTCCTAGCCATGGACATGAGATGTCATTTGATAACGGGGTCACATCATTAGTAGAATGATGTGATGGACAAGACCCAAACTTCAAACGTACCATATGATCGTGTCAGTTTATTGCTACTGTTTTCCGCATGTCAAGTATGTGTTCCTATGACCATGAGATCAAGCAAATCACAGATATCGGAGGAGTGCCTTGTGTGTATCAAACGTCGCAACATAACTGGGTGACTATAAAGGTGCTCTACAGGTATCTCCGATGGTGTCTGTTGAGTTGGCATGGATCGAGACTGGGATTTGTTACTCCGTGTGACGGAGAGGTATCTCGGGGCCCACTCGGTAATGCAACATCACAATAAGCCTTGCAAGACATGTGACTAATTGTTAGTTGCGGGATCTTGTATTACGGAACGAGTAAAGAGACTTGCCAGTAACGAGGTTGAACTAGGTATGGAGATACCGACGATCGAATCTCGGGCAAGTAACGTACCGAAGAACAAAGGGAACGTTATACGGGATTAACTGAATCCTTGACATAGAGGTTCGACCGATAAAGATCTTCGTAGAATATGTAGGAACCAATGTGGACGTCCAGGTCCCACCATTGGTTATTGACCGTAGAGGTGTCTCGGTCATGTCTACATAGTTCTCGAACCTGCAGGGTCTGCACACTTAAGGTTCAGTGACGTTTTGATAGTGTAGAGTTATGTATGGTGGTGACCGAAGTTTGTTTGGAGTCCCGGATGAGATCCCAGACATCACGAGGAGCTTCGGAATGGTCCATGGCGCAGGAGAGAAAGTCCTAAAGCAAAAAGTGGAAAATCAGCCAATAGGAGGCAATCCTACTCCAACTAGGATTGGAGGTGAAGTAGGATTGCTTCCCACCTCCTATTTCGGCCGACCCAAAGGCTTTGGCTGCCTCTCCCCTCCTCTCCTCCTATATATACTAATGGATTGGGTGGTTTTTGGACAGAATTTCCGGCCGCGTGCTACCCGTTCTACTGGTGCATAGTTTCTCCTCTAGATCGGTTTTCTACAGCGCTTAGGCAAAGCCCTGCCGGAATTGCTCCACCACCATCACCGGAGCGCCGTCATGCTGCCGGTGAACTCTCTCTCCTCTCCACCTCCTCTCGCTGGATCGAGACAGTGGAGATCGTCATCAAGCTGCACGTGTGCTGAACGCGGAGGTGCCGTCCGTTCGGCGCTAGATTGGAAGGACCGTGATCGAGATCGCGAGACGGTTCGTGATGTGATCACGGAACGGATCGTGATGAGTTCACGGGATAGATCGTGATCAAGATCGTGAGACGGATCGTGATGAGTTCGCTGGACGGATCATGATGAGTTTGCGGGACGGTTCGTGATTGGATCGCGGGACGCTCGGCGATTTGGATCGCGAAGAAGTTCGACTACACCAACCGCGTTTCTTAACGCTTCCCGCTTAGCGATCTACAAGGGTACGTAGATCCACTCTCCCTCTCGTAGATGCTCATCACCATGGATAGGTTTGCGTGTGCGTAGGAAATTTTTTGTTTCCCATGCGACGTTCCCCAACAGCAAAATGGACGTATCAACTCCCCCAAGCTTAGACCCCGCTTGCCCTCAAGCGAAAGCCTAGATCGATGAATATGTCCACATGTTTAGAGATAGAGGTGTCGATAATATCAAATACGAAGATGGAGGCATCATGATGAACTTTAGAACAACAATAGTCATTGTATGAGATTCTTTATACTAGAGTAACAATTCATTCACAAGATAAAGTATGAACCAAGAACTCTATTGGCAACCAACAAACTATGATGTCAGTCATTGAAGCAATTGGCAATTTATCATAACATCTGAAAGAGTCAATAGAAGATCTTGTAAAGCAAATCCACATACTCAATCATCTTTTAGTCTTTCACAATTGCTAGCACTCATGCGGTACCCACGAGGTTAAAGCTTCAAGCGAACACAGAGAAAGATAGGGGCTTATAATTTTGCCTCCCAACCATTCACCTCAAGGGTGATGTCAACAATAATAACTCATGATCACCAACACCCGAGTGGGTATATAAGTCTAGATCAATTCCCCACACATAATTCTTGTGAGGAGATACGGAATATAGGAAGTGGTGAAAACCACCATGACTCTTGCATAAAGGTAAGTACTAGAAAGTAAAAGTAACAGATAGGCCCTTCGCAGAGGGAAGCAGAGGTTGTCATGAGCTTTGTTTTTGGATGCACAAACTCTTAGTACGGAGGAACGCCACATTGTATTGCCCTTTGTGATAGCAACCTTTATTATGTAGTATGTCGCTTTCAATTCTTCACTATCACAAGTTTGTACAACGCTTATTTCCCATACAATAAAAGATCACACATATTTAGGAGCAATTTTTATTGCCTTTTTGCATCGATGACAACTTACTTGAAGGATCTTATTCAATCCATAGGTAGGTATGGTGGAATCTCATGGACAAACTGGGTTGAGGTGTTTAGATGCAAAAGTAGTATCTCTACTTGGTGCAGATATTTTGGCTAATATGAGGTGGAAGCAAGCACGCCACTTTGGAGGATCTAAAACCATATAACTTCTATCCGGATGCAAGCAAACATAACCTATTATGTTGTCTTCCTTGTCCAACATCGACTTCTTGGCATGTAATATTTTAATGAGTGGTCACAATCATAAAAGATGTCCAAGATAATATACTTATATGTGAATCTCTCTTTCTTTCTGACTTCCTTTCAATTGCACCAATGACCAATTACTATGTATGTTAACTCCGAAGAAATTTCAATCACCATACTTTTTATATGTGAAGTCATTACCCCCCATAAAATCACTATGTATTCTCTTTGCTTTTGTTCTATTATACTTCATTCATTACTTTCGAGAACACAATAATCTAGCAAAGCCCTCTTATCAAAACTACTTTTAATTATCTGTATCTCGGACTTGCTTACATAAGGGGAGCAAACGCAAAAACTAAAAGGATAGATCATACTAAAAACTTTTATTCTACTCGATCAAGACAAAAACAAAAAGGATTGAACTAGGAAAAATAAAAAAGGAAAAAGGAAAAAGGTGTGATGTGATATGATACTGGGGCACCTCCCCCAAGCTTAGCACAAACCAAGGGGAGTGCCCATACCCATGTGCTTAGGTGTCCTTCTTCGAAGGTGATGGTGGTGGAGTTGTTGATGAGGCTGGAAGCTTATTCAATTTACTCTTGAGCATGAAATTTTGTTCCCTCAGATCATCTACTTCCTGCTCAAGCTTCAATATCCTTTGAAATAAATCTTCTTTACTCTCCTGTAGAAAACGAGAAGGGATAAATAGAACTTTGGGTTTTCTTCTTGCGTTTGGGAGGCTTTGTTTCCTGAACTCCACGTGCATGCCTCCCGGCTAAGGCATAGGAGTCTCCTCTTCATTTGGCTTTCTTCTCGGTACTTGTCTTTTTGTTCCTCCTCCGAGAATAATCCATAAGGATCAAGGTCCCCATAGAGCTTGGGGTTGGAAAGATAGTGCGATATGTAGCTCTCCCCATCAGACTCTTGGGACGACATCTTGCTCTAAATCTGCGGTAGAAACAACTCAAAACGAAAACAGGAGGTATTGTCGTGATACAAAAGTCAAAACCTCCGGGAGATTATATAATGAATTTTTCTAGACCCAAAGGGATGTTCCACAAGAAAACGGAGTCCGGGGGGCGCACGGGGTGGTGACAAGCCCCCTAGGCGTGGCCAGGGTGTGACCGCACCAGCAGGCTTGTCGCCTCCCCATGCGTCCTTCGGACTGCTTTTTTATTTTCCTAATTTTTTAAATATTCCAAAACTGAACAAAATTGCTACTAGAAAACTTTTGGAGTCGGTTTACTTACCGTGCCACCTACCTATTCCTTTTTAGAGTGTGAAACGTTCAGGTAAGTCTCCCTAATATGCTCTTCGGGAATTATGGTATTGATAATAGTGGTTTCAACATTAATGGGAGTACCTGAATTATAGTGGTTGATTCTTTGCCCGTTTACCACCTTTGGATTTGTGCCTTCGGCATTTTTGATCTTGATGGCATCGGAGTGATATACCTCCTTGACGATGTAAGGCCGTTCCCATTTGGAGAGGAGTTTACCTGCAAAAAATCTTAACCGAGAATTATAGCAAGACATGGCCGCCTACATTAAATTCACGCTTTTGTATCCTTTTGTCATGTCATCTCTAAACCTTTTCTTTAAACAGCTTGGCATTCTCATAGGCCTGGGTTCTCCATTCATCAAGTGAGCTAATGTCAAATAACCTCTTCTCACCAGCAAGTTTTAAACCATAGTTGAACTCTTTGATTGCCCAATAAGCTTTATGCTCTAACTCGAGAGGTAAGTGACATGCTTTACCATAAACTATTTTTATACAGAGACATACCCATAGGATTCTTGTAAGCAGTTTTATAAGCCCATAATGCATCGTCAAGTTTCTTATACCAATTCTTCCTAGATCTATTAACTGTCATTTGCAAGATCAATTTAGTTTCTCTATTTCTTAATTCTACATGACCACTAGACTGAGGATGATAAGGTGATGCAATTCTATGCTTAACATCATACTTAGCAAGCAATTTACGGAAAGCACCATGAATAAAATGTGAACCACCATCAGTCATTACGTATCCGGGGACTCCAAATCTAGGGAAAATAACTTCTTTAAGCATTCTAATAAAGTTGTTATGATCACCACTACTGGTAACATAATCAACAACAACTAATACATGAGTATACCCATTGGACGTTGGAAAAGGTCCCATATAATCAAAACCCCAAACATCCAATGGTTCAATAACAAGAGAGTAATTCATAGGCATTTCCCGATGTCTACGAATATTGCCAATTCTTTCACATTCATCACATAACAAGACAAACTTACGATCATCCTTGAAGAGAGTAGGCCAATAAAAACCAGATTGTAATACCTTATGAGCAGTTCTATCTCCAGCATGGTGTCCTCCGTAGGCCTCGGAATGACACTTCCATAGGATCAGTTCCTGTTCATGCTCAGATACACAACGTCTTATAACACCATCCACTCCTTCTTTATAAAGGTGTGGGTCATTCCAGAAGTAATCTCTTAAATCATAGAAAACTTTTTCTTTTGTTGGTATGTGAAACTAGGCGGTATAAATTTAGCAACAATGTAATTAGCATAATCAGCATCCCAAGGAGCATTACAAGAAGCATTTATGACAGCTCATTGTTCATCAGGAAAGCTATCATCAATAGGTAGTGGGTCATCAAGAACATTCTCTAACCTAGACAAGTTATCCGCTACGGGGTTATCAACACTCTTTCTATCAACAATATGCTAATCAAACTCTTGTAGCAGAAGAACCCATCTGATAAGTCTAGGTTTAGCATCTTTCTTTTCCATGAGATATTTGATAGCAGCATGATCAGTGTGACCAGTTACATTAGAATCAACAATATGGGGTCTAAACTTATCACAAGCGAACACAATTGCCAAAATTTCCTTCTCAGTGGTAGCATAGTTTCTGTGAGCACTGTCTAGAGTTTTGCTAGCATAATGAAAAAAATTTAATTTCTTATCAAGTCTTTGTCCTAGAACAGCACCTACGACATAATCACTAGCATCACACATAATTTCAGAAGGTAGGTTCCAATTAGGTGGTTGAACAACAGGTGCAGAAATCAAAGCATTCTTGACAATTTCAAAAGCTTCTACACAATTATCATCAAAAACGAATGGAACATCCTTTTGCAAAAGATTAGTGAGAGGCCTAGAGATCTTAGATAATTTTTTAATAAATCTCCTACAGAAACCAGCATGACCAAGAAAACTTCTTATACCTCTGATATCCGCAGGACACGACATTTTTTCAATAGCATCGACTTTAGCCTTGTCAACCTCAATACCTCTTTCGGAAATTTTATGTCTTAGGACAATGCCTTCATTCACCATAAAGTGGAACTTCTCCCAATCCAAGACAAGATTAGTTTCTTCACATCTCCCCAAAACTCGATCAAGGTTGCTCAATCAATCATCAAAAGAAGTTCCGTAAACGGAGAAATCATCCATGAAAACCTCAACAATCCTTTCACAAGAATAAGACAATATAGCAGTCATGCATCTTTGAAAGGTAGCAGGTGCATTTCATAAACCAAAAGGCATGCGTCTATAAGAAAAGGTACAAAAAGGGCAGGTAAATGTGGTCTTCTCTTGGTCCTCTTTTGACACATGTATTTGAGACAAACCAGAATAACCATCTAGAAAGTAGAAATTTGTGTGTTTGGATAATATTTCTAGCATTTGATCAATGAGGGGTAGAGGGTAATGATATTTTCTAGTAACTTTATTCAATTTCCTAAACTCAATTACCATTCTATAACCTGTAACGATTCTCTGCGGGATCAATTCATTTTTATCATTAGGAACTACGGTAATACCTCCTTTCTTAGGGACACAATGAATGGGACTAACCCATCTACTATCAGCAATAGGATAAATGGTACCTACCTCCAGAAGCTTTAATATTTCATTTCTTACCACTTCCTTCATTTTAGGATTCAACCGTCATTGGTGATCAACCACTGGTTTAGCATCAGGCTCCATTTCAATTTTGTGCTGACATAGAGTGGGACTAATGCCCTTAAGATCATCAATAGTATATCCAATAGCAGCACTGTGCTTCCTTAGAGTTTTCAATAATCTCTGTTCTTCATGCTCTGAAATGTTAGCACTAATAATAATAGGATATATCTTCTTTTCATCAAGATAAGCATATTTCAAAGTATTAGGTAATTGTTTAAGGTCAAACACGGGATCACCCTTGGGTAGAGGGGGATCCCCAAGTATTTCAACAGGAAAATTATGTTTTAGAATAGGATGCTGATCAAAGAAAATTCTATCTATTTCATTTCTTTCATTCATATGCATATCATTTTCATGGTCTAGCAAATATTTCTCTAAAGGATCAGTAGGAGGCACCGCAGTAGAAGCAAGACCAACAATTTCATCCTTACTAGGCAATTCTTTATCATGGGTTTGTCTACGAAATTTAGAGAAATTAAACTCATGAGACGTATCCCCAAAACTTACGGTAATCGTTTCCTTCTCACAATCTATGCTGGCATTAACAGTATTCAAGAAGGGTCTACCCAATATAATGGGACAAAAATTATCTTGTGGGGAACCAAGAACAAGAAAATAAGTAGGATATTTTATTTTCCCACACAAGACTTCAATATCTCTAATAATCCCAACTGGTGATATAGTATCACTATTAGCTAGTTTAATTCTAACATCAATTTCCTCTAACTCGGATGGTGCAATATCATTCATAATCTCTTTATATAAGGAAAAGGGAATTGCACTCACACTAGCACCCATATCACATAAGCCATGATAGCAATGATATCCTATTTTAAAAGAAAAAATAGGCATGCCAACAACGGGTCTATGTTTATCTTTAGCGTCAGGATTAGCAATTCTAGCAGCTTCATCACAAAATTGAATAATATGCCCATCAATATTATAAACCAAGAGATCCGTAACCATAACAATACTAGGCTCAACTTTAAATTGATCAGGGGGTGTAAGTTTTCTATCATAGCTCTTACAAACCACTGTTGAAGCTTTAGCATCATCCTTTATTCTAACAGGAAAAGGTGGTTTCTCAATATAAGCAGTGGGAATAACAGGATCAACATTATAAGTAATATTTTTCTCTTCAACTTTAATAGGTTCAACTACTTTCACTTTAATGGGAGGATGATATTTAAAACACTTCTCCTTGGGGAGATCAACATGAGCAGCAAAAGATTCACAAAAATAAGCTAGTATCTCAGAGTCAAGTCCATATTTAGTGCGTAATTCATGAAAAGCATCAGTGTCCACAAAAGATTTAACACAACAAAACTTAAGGTTCATACCTAACTCCTTACCTTCGTCAAGTTCCCAATCTTCAGAGTTGTGTTTAATTCTTTCCAATAAATCCCATTTGAAATCAATATCCTTCTTCATATAGAAATCAACACAAGAAGTATCGAGCGTGGATTGATCATTACGAGAAAGCCGAGCATAAAAATTCTGAATAATAATTTCTCTCGAGAGATCATGATTGGGGCATGAATATAACATTAACTTAAGGCTCCCCAAGCTTGAGAGATTCTTTATCCTTCACGAGTCCCAAAATTATAAATATAATTCCAATCATGATGAACTAGATGCATAGGGTAGAACTTCTGATGAAATTCCATCGTCAATCGGTTGTAGCTCCATGGTACAATATCATCACATAGCCTATACAATGTCAATGCCTTTTCCTTCGAAGATAAAGGAAAAACCTTCTTCTTAACGTGATCCTGAGGCATACCTACAAGCTTAAATAATCCACAAACTTTATCCACATAGATTAGATGTAAATCAGGATGTAGTGTTCCATCACCTGCGTAAGGATTAGCCAGCAGTTTCTCTATCATACCCAAAGGAATTTCATAATAAATATTTTCTGTAGGTTCAGTAGATTGAGGGACAACTCTTTGTGTTTCCGGTCGAGGTGAAGATACCCCAAACAAGCCCCTCAAAGGATTAGTTTCCATAGTGACAAGTGACAGTAAATTCCAGCACAGTATATAAATTTTTCCTTACCAAAGGCGCATCACTCCTCGGCAACGGCGCCAGAAAGGAGTCTTGATGACCCACAAGTATAGGGGATCTATCATATTCCTTTTGATAAGTAAGTGTTTCGAACCCAACGAGGAGCAGAAGGAAATGACAAACGGTTTCTAGTAAGGTATTCTCTGCAAGCACTGAAATTGTCGGTAACAGATAGTTTTGTGATAAGATAATTCGTAGCGAGTAACAAGTATCAAGTGTAGCAACGGTGCAGCAAGGTAGAACCATCCTTTTTGTAGCAAAGGATAGGCCTAGACAAACTCTTATATAAATCAAAGCGCTCCCGAGGACACATGGGAATTTCTATCAGGCTAGTTTTCATCATGCTCATTTGATTCACGTTCGTTACTTTGATAATTTGATATGTGGGTGGACCAGTGCTTGGGTGCTGCCCTTACTTGGAAAAACCTTCCACTTATGATTGACCTCTATAGCAAGCATCCGCAACTACGACAGAAGAATTAAGGTAAGCCTAACCATAGCATGAAACATATGGATCCAAATCAGCCCCTTACGAAGCAACGCATAAAGTAGGGTTTGAGCTTCCGTCACTCTAGCAACGCATCATCTACTTATTACTTCTGAATGCCTTCCCCTAGTCCCAAGTAATGGTGAAGTGTTATGTAGTCGACATTCACATAACACCACTAGAGGAGAGACAACATACATCCAATCAAAATATCAAACAAATACCAAACTCACATGATTACTTATAACAAGACTTATCCCATGTCCTCAGGAAGAACCGGAATTACTCACAAAGCATGTTCATGTTGAAGATCAGAGGAGTATTAACTACCATAAAGGATCTGAACATATGATCTTCCACCAAATAAACCAACTAGCATCAACTACAAGGAGTAATCAACACTACTAGCAACCCAAAGGTACCAATCTGAGGTATTGAGAAAAAGATCGGATACAAGAGATGAACTAGGGTTTGGAGAGGAGATGGAGCTGATGAATATGTTGATGCGGATTGACCCCCTCTCGATGAGAGGATCGTTAGTGATGACTATGGCTTCAATTTCCCCTTCCGGGAGGGAAGTTTCCCCGGTAGGATCGCCCTGCCGGAGCTCTAGATTGGTTCTTCCCAAGTTCCGCCTCGAGATGGTGGCACTTCTTACCGAAAGCTCTTTTCTGATATATTTTTCTGGTCAAAATGCTTCATATATGAGAAGATGGGCGTTGGGGGAGCCACAGGGGCCCCACAAGCCTTCTAGGCGTGCCTAGGGGGGTGGTCGCGCCTAGCAGGATTGTGGCCTGCTAGTGGCCCCCCTCTGGTAGATTCTTGCGCCAGTATTTTTTATTAATTCCAACAATATTCTCCTTAATTTTTCAGGACTTTTGGAGTTATGTAGAATAGGTATCTCAGATTTGCTCCTTTCTAGTCCAGAATTCCAGCTGCCGACATTCGCCCTCTTCATGTAAACCTTGTAAAATAAGAGAGAAAAGGCATAAGTGTTGTACCATAACGTGTAATAACAGCCCATAATGCAATAAATATCAATATAAAAGTATTATGCAAAATGGACGTATCACCGGCCAGCCAAAAAACACAGTGAGCGGGCAGTGGCGGGGTATATATAGGCTTATCTTCAGTCCTGGTTGGTGGCTAGCACCGGGACAGAAGACTGACCTTTGGTCCCGGTTCCAGCCACCAACCGGGAATAAAGGTGCTCGGCCAGGAGCGAGGCACAATGGTCCCGTTTCGTGTCTGGAACCGGGACCAAAAGTGTCAAACAAACGGGGACCAATGGCCCCCGAGGCCCGGCCAGCGTCCTGGCCTCACGAACCTGACCTAATGCACCCTTTGGTCCGTGTTCATAAGTGAACCGGGAGTAATGCCCTTAACCTGGCCTCAACCAAAGCCCTATTTTCTACTAGTGTACCGATGGTGTCCTTCATGGCGGCGTCTCGGAGTTGATGGCATCGTGTGTCTGTCGATCCTTCAGATCAGCGTTAGGGTTCATGGATGGTGTCGGCGAGGCAGCGGTGACGACTCGTTCAGGTGTGTCTCTCCTTCTGCTTTGTCCTCGTTGTTGCAGCATTATCTCCGACGTCATGGTGGAGCATGGAGGTTTTGTCGTTCAGGAGTACACGTAGACGGCTGTCCACTCAAATGATAGCCGGAAGATGGTGTATCATGTGCTGGGTTTGAGGTTGGTGGATGGCAATTCTAGTTTCCTCCTCCGACATTGTCGTCATGCGGGGGTGTTAGATCTAGAGTTCGATGGCGTGTCTAGGGACATGTTGCCCCGGTCTGATTCTTTCAACGGCAATGGTTTTGCTTCTGGCAAACTACTTGGGAGGTCCGTAAAGCTGCTAATGAGCGATGGATCCGTGTTGAGCTCGGGTGCAGAGGTGATATGTCTTCTTTCCCTTGGTGTCCGCTTTGGTGGTGTCGAAGGAGAGGGACAGGCGATGATATTTTGCATAGGATTATTTCATCCTTTCAGTCTTGTAAGGTCGGTGTTTATGTGTCTCGTAACTTGATCTTATTCTATTAATAAGAAATGTATTACCATGCAAAAAAAGCTTCACACAGCCCCGGGGCTCATCGTTCCACCTTAAAAAGGTCTTATTACAATATAAGAATGGTTAGCTATCCCATGCGCCATGGCTGGCACGTACGTGTTATATCCGCTAGCACTTATTTTTTTAGGGAATATCAGCTAACACTTTGTTAATTGCTTGTTAACTTGCAAGTGGCAATCAATTCGAAAAACAATTCTTGAAAAGAAAAAGAATTAGAAAAAAAATTCATGTATGTGTCGTGCTCTTCTTTTTCGCTCTCAGATAGTAAGTCACATAATGCACACATGCTCGTAGGAAGCAAGTGAACCTAGTGATGCAGATGCAAGCATATATGCTGAACTAGGAGGATGCTTTCCCTCTGTTTTTTTACACCACGTATAAAATTTATTTAAAGTCAAACTACATCAATTTGAATAATATTTGTTTGAAAATATCAATATTTACAATACAAAAGTTCTATATTATGAAAATTAATTTTATGATGCATCCAATGATATTGATTTCATATTATGAATGTTGATATTTTTCTATAGTTGGTCAAACTTTACTAAGTTTAACTTTAGACAAATTATATATGCAGACTTAAAAATGAAGGGAATAGGAACGAAACTAACCCAAACAGCTCACTTCTTGCTTTGAAATATATGAGCATATACAGCTGACATACCAAACCATCCCCAAATGCCCGGGCGGACGGCCTGCTCGTGAAAAATCAACCTAGACGGATGCCTTAAACCGTCCTCAAACGTCTGGGCCATCCGGCACCCCTCACATCCATCCCAAATATGGGGTGGATACAAGGTGGCCCAGGCACGTTGGCCCTACCCGGCCCATGTGGACGACACAAATATCCCCTTCCGAAAAAACCTAGAGTCGGTCAATCCGTACTTCACTTCACTCTCCTCTTCGTCACTCCACTTTTGAACCCCTCCTCTCTGAATAGATGGCCGGCAACAGAAGCAACAATGACTCCAATGGAGAATCTGATGGCTCGAACATTGATGTGGAGGAGGCCTCCCTCTGCATCACCTTCAGGTGGTCGCTGCTCAAACAAGGCGGCAACGGCAGCGACGGATCTTATTCCTTAGAGCCCGTTGAGGGAGTGTAACATCCCAAAATTTCATTTTGGAATGTTATGATATATAGCTATGCATCATCATCATATTGTTTGAATGAATATAATGGATGAAGTGCTTCTTGAATTTCTGAAATGTCACTTTCATCTTTCACCTCTTCTTGTTTCACCTATTTGAAAACTTCTGGAAAAGTTCAAAGAAAAGAGGGGAGTAACATGACACTCCACACGAGGGTCATCTTGGTGAAATGTTTGGACAATAAAAACCAGGGGGCTATTTGAAAAAAAATTTATTGCAAAAGGATTTAAAATCAAAAATAGCAATTTCTGAAAATATTTTTTTCAAAGTATTCAATATGACAGAGGAAAAATGTTCATTGAATAGCATTAATTCTCCTGATCATTTTGATATATATATTTCCTATATTTGGACGAGTTTTACTGCTCCGGATATTAAAAAGGAAATGATTTAATTCGAAACGGGCCGGCCCACAACAGTTAAGTCCCGAAACCGCTCTGAGCCGACGGACCAACGCGCTGACGCCACCCTCTCTCTCTATGACACCCTGGCCCCACCGTCCGATCCCGAAGACGCCGCGGTCGCCTTCTTCCTCACGCGCGCGCCACCGTCGCCGGAGATCCCTCTCCCGAATCTCCCTCCTCTTTCCTTCCTCGACCACTGCTCCAGCCCTATAAGTACCCCGTCGACTCCCTGCACATTACCTCGCCAGAGCGCTGCCCAAAAGCTCACCGGAGTTCGGCACTCGACCGAACCCTTCCAAAGCACCTGCCCGTCGCCTCTACGTCCCCACTCCCCTCCGACCCCACTAGAGCATCCCGGAGACCCGCCGTCGTTGTTTCCACCCCTCGTACGCTGTCCCCAACCACCGGAGCGCCTTCCCCGATGACCTCGTTGCCTCGGCCTCACCGGAGAACCCCTTCTCTATAAGCCACCGAACCCTCCCGTAGCCGTTCGATCCAGATCCGACGCGTAGGATTAGATCGTTTTAAAACCCGAACCGGTATCCTCTACAGCTTGGTCGTTCGCTCGAAACGTCAGATCTCGCGCACCCCGTAGCCAACCAGAGAACGACACGTCACCCTGCCCGTTCGATCAGTTTTTCTTTTCTTTTCTTTTCTGTTTTAGAAAACACAATGTTTTCTGTTTTTTTTATCATATCTTTTAAACTATTTAGAGTTTTTAGTTGATTCTTTTTGCATTAGTTCACATATTTGATGTAGTTTATGTCAGTATGCTTAGTTTTCAAAATTGAGCTTTAAATTTTGAATCTAATCAAATTTGTTCAAATTACTAACATCTGTATAACTATATTTTAAAAATATATTTTTATATGAATCTTTTTGCCACTGGTTGGTATTAGTTAAACCTATCATTCTACATGCTTTGAGTCATTTTTGAATAAATTTAGTTACTGTTTTTAACAAAAATAGAATCTGTTTAGTTCTTATTGTAGTTTAGTTATCTTAAATTTAATTTTGTTTTAACCTGAATTAGTTTAACTTTGTTAACAGTTTTCATTAGTTTCTGTTGTTTCAAACATTTAGGTAACATTACTTGCTAATATTTAAAATGATTGTTTAGTTTTATACCATGTTGTTATAGGAATCTTTATATCTTTTTCATTAGGTATAGTTTTATAAAACAATTTAGTTTTGCTTTCACAAACTAGATAGATGATTAAGTTAGATTTATAATAAATAATTTTAGTAATTCAATTCTGTTAAGTAATATGATGATAATAATATTAGTGTTAATAATATCATTTATTTGGTTTCCTATTCCAAAGTTATAGGAACATTCTAGTTATTTTCATTTTAGTGGTGTTTCTTTACACAAAAGTTTTAGTGGATTTGATTCTGTTTACAAAAAATTGATTTTCTTTAATATTTATTTTTCTCCTAGCTATTGCTTGGTTGTTTGTCTTAAAGTAGTAGTAGTAGAAGTTTTTGACACTACAAATCTTTGTGAGTCAAAATATTCTTTTATTTTGATTTCTTTCTCTTGATTGATACTATTGAATGGTTTTAGTATTGTTTGTTAACCTTGCTAAATTGTGTGAATTTTTTTGTATTTATGCTGATGGTGTACTCTTGTTTGGTTCGTTAGGTCATCCGGAGTGCGAAGCTTATTATCTAGAGTCACTTGATTACGAGGATCGTCAGCAAGGCAAGTCACTTTGATCATGTCTACCTATCTTTTATTGCATTAGTTCTTCCATGACCCCAATTGCATGCAAAGTAGGTAATTGGAAACTTGGTTACTTGTTGTAGTATCATGTGGTAGGTACCCCTCAACCCTTTGACACATTTGGCCCCGGGAAACGTTGTTTTAAATTTTGCTATGCTATTAGTAGACGGGGTTGGTTGTGTGATTCATGAGAGTTGTGAGTTAATAATTTCAAGATCTACATGAGGATCAAGTCTTCAAGACTTCAAGTTTTCAACTTACCTTTGGGTGGATGATGGTTGAATGGCGCCGTGGAGAAACCAGTGGTTAGCCTAGATGATGCTGGAGATGTGCCAGTATTCATGCGGAAAGGTCCACCTTGGAACAAAGAGATGGATGGATGCTTCAAGACCCAAGGCTTACCTGCATAGCCACAAGTCAATATGGGCTTTGGCTTGGTTGGATATCGTGGTGACCCTGGACAGGTGGTGCTACGAGATGTAGAAGAACGATAGGAAAGGATGGGCACCGACAGAGTCGCAGGGAAACCCTTTGGAAGACCATGTTTTGGTCATCCGTTTCTCAAACACCCTGAAGTGCGAGAAATCAAACGGAGGGGACCAAATCTTGTGGGGAACGTGTGCAAAACTCTGTAGAGTACCCAAACCTAATCGATTAGCCGTGTCCAGGGTCATGGACAGTTTGAGCCAAAGGAACTGAAACTATCTGGAACTCTCAACACAATTAATTATATTGATGTGGGTTATTAATGTCAACTTGGGTATGAGAACTGGTTGGTGGAACCATCTCATTAATAAACCAACATTGTAGTAATTATGCCCTTGCCCTCTCTTGTTGTAGGAAAAATTTGGCTTTATGCAAAAACTTACTACCCCACCTGCCATATATGCATATAGACTAGATGATTACTTTACCCCTCTCTTGTGACTTTGCCGGCATATTCAATATGCTGACCTATACGGCTGCAACGTATCATGTTGCAGAGTACTTTTCCGACCAGGAGTGAGGATACGCTCTATGCTCGGTGAGACGCCCTTGGAGTCAGATGGACTCATCTACCTTCGATACTTCCGCAAGTTTATGGTTTAGTTTATCTCATGAGTTGGCCTTCAGCCACTTTATTGTAATCATTATTGTAATAAAGGACTCGATATGAGATTTTGATTAATTTATGTTGTGTGATTTCCCTTTGATATATACATTGATGTGCCGTGTGAGTACCAGCATGATCTTGGGATGGTACAAAAACACCGGAGATTCGACCTTTCAGGTCGGGTCGTTACAGGGAGTCTTGGTTTAAGGGCTCCTCGGAGAGCCGACCTGTTCCTCATGGGCCGGACTATGGGCTGTTGGATGAGCATTTGAGGATCAAAGGCCCTGCCGCCAGGGTGGAAGCTTCAAGGAGCCGTGGCGTGTCGTCCAAGTTGTCGATAGTAGATAGGCATGTTTTCCCATCGATGTGCAACTGACCATGTGTAAACCAAAGGTACCCTTGACATCTATATAAGCCGGAGGGTTTTAGGTTGTAGGGGAGAAAGACTCATCTAGGGTTTAGCTAGTCGATCTTGAGGTAGATCAACTCTGTAACAAACATATCATCAATACAATCAAGGAGGACGTAGGGTATTACCTCCACAAGAGGGCCCGAACCTTGGTAAACATCGCCTCCTTCGTCTCATGTTACCATCGATTCTAGTCTCATAGCTCGGGACCCCTACCTGAGATCCGCCCATTTTGACACCGACGTTGGTGATTTCATTGAGAGTTCCGCAGTGATCGCCAAAGGAATAGATGGGTCGCCTTGTCACAAGCAACGAGATCTGCAGCTAGGGGATTCTCACCCCTGATCAGATTCTCACAAGCGATAGCATCTAGTCGCCTGCCGATCCGATCGGCCACCTTGGCTAGATCGAAAACTTTCCCCCCGATCAAGGAATCAAGTTTGGAACCCTAGAGTTCGTCGCTAATTCACGGGGAGAACTCGTCTGGATAGAACCCTCGAATCTTATGAAGAAGCCCGCAGGTCTCGACGCCGAAGACATTGGGCCCCGCTTCTAATGAAGTCGTCGCCTCCGGATGTCTAGAACGCCCAATCCGGACGTTGTGACCGGATCCACCATGGCTAAACAGGATCTGGATCCGCTTTGGTGCAGCTCAGGAACTGTGATGCTGCATATCAACTCTAGTCGCTTCAGCGACACGCATCCTACCATCGCCTCGTTTTTAAACGATCTATTCGATCGGATTGAGACCATGCGTATGTCTGATGACCAGGTTCCGGTCTATGACTGGCTCGAGCTTAGACCCGATGATAGAAAAATTCATGTCCTCACGGTCACACACCTAGTCGCCACCGCGGAGTGTCCCTCCAGCGACCGGAATTAAAAACGGTCTATACCCCGGTCTCAGATCACCAAGACCTCGCCTGCAACCGAGACACCAGAGTTCGCTCTGGAGACAGACTGGTATGGGTCCCCGATCTGGCACATAATTCGGAGTCCGTGATTCTGAACTCATAATTTGGCGTGGAGTCAAAAAAATCCCCACCCACCACCCAAGCCAATCACCCAAGTATCACACCAAAGCCCAAGTGTTCGGACTTATGGGGTGTTAAACAATTACAAGGAGAGTTAGTTCATCATTTTTGGGCTAGACTCCTACTCACTAAAAGCAGAGAAAAAGGTCTTAGTGACCAAGAGATAATGGCATCCTTCAATCACAATTGCCATGATGAAGGGATTCTCAATGCCCTGGCTCACCGACACATTCGTGACTTCATTGAACTATCGGACTTGGTACAAAAATATTATGCCATGGAAAGCACCTGGCAAGCCAAACAACTTTTTTTCGGAACAAACCTTTACCAAATACCCTAGAGGATATCGAAAAAAGAGGATACATGCAAATGGGCCTTCCAGATTCAAACCCGCCAAAAAGAGGAATAGGTCCCTCACAGGGGTTAGTAATGTCCTTGATGGGCTATTAGACAAACCATGCCCTGTACATTCCGTATTGCTGAACACAAGCCCGACTCACAACCTTAGAGCTTGTTGGGTCGTCAGGCAGGTCGCAAAAAGTGCTGAAGCCATTCTTGAGGTGCTACCGACGAATAGGCGCTCCACATTACCACCCGAATACAACGCCGAAGTCCTGACGATCTACGAAACGTTCCCCTCAAGGAACATGAGGAAAAGAGCTCTTAAAGAACTCGAACAGTTCCACCATGTGGCAGCAACAAGTGCATGGGCAGACATACCAATTACCTTTGGAGATACTGACCAACCAGCCATTCTTCCCGGTCATTCACCGGCCACACTAGTCCTGCACCCCATCATCGATGCCTACAAGTTATAGAAGGTGCTAATGGATGGCAGTAGTGGTTTAAACCTGATCTACGAAGACACCCTAGAAAAAATGCACTTCGACCGATCTTGCATTGAGCATAGCAACATGACTTTTCGGGGAATCATTCCGGCGAAAGAGATGCGTTGTTCAGGCCGTATCGTCCTGGATGTAGTGCTCAGCACGCCCTAAAACTACCGATTCGAAGAACTCCTCTTCCATATCGTGCCCTTCCCCAGCGGCTACCACGCCCTATTGGGACGTGACGCCCTCATAAAATTCCAGGCTATACCCCATTGTGGGTATATGAAACTCAAGATGCCAGGACCAAACGGAGTAATCACAATCGCTAGTGATCTGAATGTAGCTCTTCAGGCTGAAAACAAAACAGCAGCACTCGCCCTCGAGGTAATAGCTAAGACCTTCGCTGCAGAAGAACTGACTGCACTTCGGTCAACAATTGACAAGGACGACTTGATCCTTAGCAAAAGGCCCAAGCCCACGTCCTTTAAACCTGCAGAGGAAATCGTTAACTTTCAAGTGCACCCGACGGACCCCAACAAGATAGCGTTCATCGAAGCCGAGCTCGATCCCATAGTGGAAGAAGCATTACGGACATTTTTACGGGAAAACTGGGACATCTTCTCTATCATCCTTCCGATATGCCCGGAATCCCATGGCGGTTAGCAGAACATAGTCTGAACGTCATTGCAGGCTTCAAGCCCATTAAGAAGACTTTGCGCCGCTTTTCCGAACCCAACCAGCAAGCTATGGGTGAAGAATTAGCTAAACTGCTAGAGGCTGGATTCATACGGGAGATTAAGCACCCTGAATGGTTGGCAAACCTAGTGATGATACCAAAGAAAGACAAATCCTGGTGGCTGTGCGTCGATTTCAAAGACCTCAACAAGGCCTGTCGTATGGACCCTTTCCCCTTACCGTGCATAGACCAGATCATTGACACCATAGCCAGGCACGAATCGTTGTGTTTCCTCGATGCTTATCCCGGATACCATCAGATTAAAATGAAGGAATCTGGTCAAGTTGCAACCACATTCATCACCCATACGGGCCATTCTGCTTCAACATGATGCCCTTTGGGCGAAAAAAGCTAGGGCTACGTACCATCGCATGATCCAGACTTGTCTCACGAAACAAGTCGGTAAGAAAGTCGAGGCATACGTGGATGATGTGGTAATCAAAACCAAACACGTCAGCTAGTTGATCGACGACCTACGGAAAACCTTGGCCATCCTACGTGAGTGTGTCATATGACTCAATCCGCACAAATGTGTATTCGGACTTCCCACTAGTAAACTGCTCGGATTCATCGTCTCCCATAGAGAAATAGAAGCGAATCCTGCTAAGATCCGCACTCTATCAGAACTTGCAATTCCCACAGAGCTAAAGCATGTCCAAAGGTTAACTGGTTGCATAGCGGCACTAAGACGTTTTATCTCCCACCTCGGACAGAAGGCTTTACCGCTCTACAAGCTGCTGAAACGGACAAACAATTTTGAGTGCACTACTACCTCTTGAGATTGCGTTGGTTTTCCCTTGAAGAGAAAAGGGTGATGCAGCGAAGTAGATAAGTATTCACTCAGTTGTTGAGAACCAAATTATCAATCTAGTAGGAGGAACAATCAAGTCACCAATGGATGCACCTACACAAACAATCAAACTCAATCCATTCACAGTTATTTGCAAGGATTTGATTTGATATAGATAGATGTAATAGATTGCGGAAAGTAAAAAGTAAATAAATTGCTGCAAAGTATTTTTGGTATTTTTGGTTTATAGATCTGAAAATATATTATGGAAAGTAGACCCGGGGGCCATAGGTTTCACTAGAGGCTTCTCTCTTGAAGGAAATTATTACGGTGGGTGAACAAATTACCGTCGAGCAATTGATAGAAGAGAGAATAATCATGAAGATATCCAAGGCAATTATTATGCATATAGGCATCATGTCCATGTCAACTAGACCAAAACGATTCTGACTATTACTCCACACATCGACCGACTCCTGCCTGCATCTAGAGTATTAAGTTCATGAAGAACAGAGTAACGCATTAGGTAAGATCACATGATGTAGAGGGATCAACTCAATCAATATGATCAAAACACCATCTTGTTACCCTTGATGGCAACACTACAATACGTGCCTCGCTACCCCTACTTTGTCACTCGGTGAGGACACCGCAAGATTGAACCCAAAACTAAGCACTTCTCCCATTGCAAGAATTACAAATCTAGCTGGCCAAACCGAACAAATAACTCGAAGAGACTTGCAAAGATATGAAATCATGCATATAAGAATTCTGAAAAGACTAAAATAATATTCATGGATAATCTGAACATAAACCCACAATTCATCGGATCTCCACAAACACACCGCAAAAGAGTATTACATCGGAGAGATCTCCATGAACATCGTAAAGATCATGGTATTGCAGCACAAAGAGAGAGAGAAGAAGCCATCTACCTACTAGCTAGGGACCCATAGGTCTGTGGTGGACTACTCACGCATTATCGGAGGGGCAATTGTCATCATTTTCTCACGACAGATGCCATGGGGTGGCTTATCGAAGGTGTTGGAGCCAAAGGACGCTGATGGGCTCCAGGTGCGAGATTGGGCACAAGAGGTGATGACACAGGATATACCCAGGTTCGGGGCCCTCCGAGGGAGGTAACACCCCTAGTCCTTCTTGGTTTCTTTGGATGGATGGGTATGTTCACAAGGATGCTCCTAGAGCTGTGTCTAGAGGAGGAAGACGGAGCAGTCGGCTCGTCTTCCTCCGCTATGATGAGAGTTTCGTGGATGTGAGCGTGAGTGTATATGTTTTTTTGTCCGTCCGTCCGTCCCCGTTGCATGGGGGCTCGGGGGCTTTTATAGGCCAACCCCCGGGCTCTTACAATATGCTATAAATACAATGGTGGGGGGCCCAACTGGCAGTCTCTCCGGCAGACCAGAGGGTCCTGCCGCTTGCGCCTTCTTGTCGTGGGCGAGGCCTGCCGGCCGAGCGGTCCCATCTCCCGTTGGGGCCCGCCAGCCGGCTCTGTGATTGATCCTCGCCCACCTGCCATGGCACGGGCCGCCCAAGGGGCCTCGTCTAGCGCCAGCGGGCCGAAGTCTCCGGTATGGATGGCGGCACTGTAGCCACGCCGGGGCAGGTAATCAAGTGGCGAGGGCGTGCCGACACTATTCCCCCGCCCGATCGCTCTCACCGAGGTCAGCGGCCAGGACGGTTGGACTGTAGCCAGTTGTTGTGGTGCGTAAGAGGCCACTATAGCCATAGGGTTGCCCGTCATGTCAGTCACGTCGCGTCGTCGTACTTGCGCTCAAAGGGACGGGACGGAGCGTGTACGTCCCGATGTCAACGGAAGAGCCGGTCCTTGCGCAGCCGGCAAGGCCCAACCGGCCGACGGCCAAATAGGCTCCTTAATCAAACGGTCGGGGCACTAGCCGGCTCTGGCTTGCGCTGAAAGTACTCCAGCCGGCCACGCCCAGCCGGCCGCGTAGTTTCTCTGCAAAGTAGAAAGGGGGAAGACCCCGTCGCTTTGGCCTACCTAGGGGTATAAACCCCGTCAGTAGCCCCCGACACCGGCGGGGGCCCGTGTCTAGTGGATGGTGGGGAGCCGGCGGCTTCCCTTAGCACCAGCTGCCCCCGGCTCGAAGGCGAAGGGGCAAC
This sequence comes from Hordeum marinum, assembly GCA_022496015.1. Lineage (NCBI taxonomy): Eukaryota > Viridiplantae > Streptophyta > Magnoliopsida > Poales > Poaceae > Hordeum > Hordeum marinum. The sequence goes on along the minus strand of CM039672.1, from coordinate 472,040,325 downwards.
CGGGGCGGCCGTTGGATCCGATGCCTCGGGTTCTGGCATGCCGCCCCGGGTCCCGTGCCGGCACATGGCAGGCCACGCAGCGAGTAATGCTGTCGCGGGTCCCGCGCACGCGGGGAGACGGGATGTCGCCCAGGCCTAGCCCGATATGACCTAGGCGTAGCCCTCGTAGGCCTCGGGGCGCAAGACAGGATTCTCTGCGCCCTGAAGTGGCCGTTACGGCCCGGGGCCACCCACGCGCGCGGAATTTCTGGGAGGAGTGGCTGCAGACGATCCCACGTTCCCCGGTCGTGGCCTCCCCTATAAAAGGGGAGGAAGGGCAGGAGGCGGAGGTACCCGCGCCCCACTTGCCTCCTTGCTTCCCTGCTTCGTTGTCGCTTCTTTCCTTCCCTTGCACGCCGTCGCACCGGAGCCCGCGCCCATGCCCGCACACCGCACCGCCGTCGCGATGGCTGATGGACGCGGAGGCAGTTGGGCTGGTTCCTTTGTGGTTGAGGCAGACATCGCCGAGCTGCGCCGCGCGCGCATGTTGCTGTCGGCGGAGCGGGTGGTCTCCTGCGCGCCGGGCGATGAGATAGGTGCTAGCGCTACAGCCAGGGGAACACGTCGTGTTCCTCTGGCACTTCTCCCGGGGCTCCGGGCTCCCGGTGAGTCTCTTTTTCCGTCTTCTTCTTGACACTTTTGACCTCTAGCCGCACAACCTCGGTCCGAATTCGATCTTCTACCTCTCCGCCTTCGTGACGTTGTGCGAGGGGTACCACGGCATTCTCCCCTTCCTCGAGCTTTTCAATGTCCTCTTCTATCTCAAGCCTTTGAAGAGCAATGCATGAGGGGCACGGTGGTGTGTTGCCGCAGCATCGCTCGCTTTCCCCCTCTCTCAGATTGAGTCCATCAAGGGGTGGCACCGACCATTCTTCTACGTGAAGAATGTCGACCCGAGGACGGATTACATCCGATTGCCGCCGTTCGAGGACCGCCAGTTCTCCCAACAGAACTGGCAGGGACCTGCCCCGCACGGCATGGCCTTGGACGAGCTCGCCGGCTCTCGCAGCTGAAGAGCGCCGAGGGGCTGGTTGCCGCCGACCTGGTGGCAGCCTTTGTCTCGCGCCGGGTGTCGCCCCTCCAGATGAGGCCACACGGGATCTGCGACGTGTTCGGCCGGCACGACCCCTGCCGGCAGTCAATTGTCGAGCTGACGCCGGCTCAGGTGGCAAAGCGGGTGAACGCCCTGATGACGTTCAAGCTGAAGCCCGCCTCGTGGTCATTCGGCATGGAGCCGTACGACCGCATCAGCCGGCCTCCTCTGGTGAGTTTTTTCGTCGAGGCAGTTCTTTCTCATTTGGTATTCCCTAGCTGGAAGCCGGCTAGAGAACCTACGTTGAAGTGCTAACCGCAGCTGCTAGTGCGACAAAACACGCCAGACGGCCCGCACCCGCAGATCTTTGAGGCGAAGCGTGACGACTCCGATTCTCGAGACTTCCAAACGGGAGGCCCCCCGGAGGAAGGAGTGGACTCCTCGGGGGGGCGACGAGACGGAGGATCCGCGAGGCGGCGCTCCTAGTGGGACCGGAGGGTCTGGCGCAGCCGGGGAACCCAGCGGAGCGTGTGAGTTCCCTCTTGCCCCCTCCATCCGGGACTGGACAGACGACGATGATGATGATGACGATTTGATGATTCTAGACAGACCTCCTCCCGCGGCGCGCCAGGACCGGAAGAGCGAGGAGCGACTGGCTCGAGGCCCGGCGGCTGAAGAGGCCGGCCGGGGGAAGAGGCCGGCTCACGGGGGGGGGGACGGCCTCGCCGCCCAGCCCGAAGCGGGTGAAGGTGGCCGCATGGAAGCTGCCGCCATGCGTCAAGCGGACCCTGCCCCTTGTCGTTGCATAAGTTCTTGCATCCTCGCGCTAGTTTTCTTTGTTGTTGTTGCCTCGCGAGCCGGTCGATGACCAGCCCTTGGGCGTTGCAGCGACCCAATCGAGCATCATGAGGAGGAGGAGGCGGGGGAGCAGACGGCCGCCGTCGGCCGGCTAGCCCGCGAACACACGGCCACCTAGCGGGAGGAGAACAGGTGGCTCGTGGAGCTGCGAGCCTCTCAGTCCAGGACAGGGGAGGGGCCACGCACTCCGGGACGTGGCCGGCGGCGAAGGGGGTCGACCGAGCCTCCGCGGGCCTCGGACTCCGCAGCGGAGTCCACTCGCATGTTGAGGCCCCCGTCGAGCGAGCCGCGAGGGGCGGCTACGGACCCGCCCGCGCCTCTACCCGCGCAGGAGGCGGTCCAGGCAAGGGAGGCGGCCACGGGGCCGGCTCCCGAGGCGACCCGGTCTGAGGCGCCGGAGGTGCCGGCGGACCCGAAGGAAATACCGGAGGTGGTAGCCATGGAGGTGGAGGTGCTCTCCGGCGCAACCGATGCGCCAAAGCGGCCAGGAGTAGAGGCGGTGACGACGCCGGGCAAGGGGTCGACGGGAGGTGACTCCTGGCCCCTTACCATCATCAACCCGCCCCCAAGGGCCTGAGCCACGGCGAGTACAAGTGGCAGCGGCGACCGGGCCCGGAGGGTCCTGCGGTCGATGCAGGAGGTCTCCCGGGACTGGGACGCGCTGGCGAGCGTGCCTGCCTTGCCGGCTCCCCCGGCAGGCGGCCCGATCCCCTCCCTCCTGGATCTGGGGAGAGTCCTGGACCGGTGCCGGCAGGAGCTGGCCCAGGTTGCGGAGGCGGCGGACGCCGCCCTTCAGCGCAAGCGCACCCACTAGGTGTAGCCCCCGAGATGCGGGTCGGCTGACCGGCTGACGGGCAGCCGGATCGGATCTCCTTCGAGCACTTCTTGATCTCTTGCTTCTTTTTCTTGTGATAGGAGAACACCTCCCAGCGGCAGAAGCTCTTTGCGGAGGCGGTCGCCATCCACGACCGCGGTAAATACGGCTTCTACCACCTCGAGCAGGAGCTAGCGCGCGTGCGAGGTGGGTTACGTTTTGTTGGAGAGGCACATAGCCCCGGGAGTCGGCTGACGTTGGATGTGTCTTGCAGCCGAGCTGGCCGCCCTTCAGGAAGGGAAAGCCGGGCTCATCGCCGAACGGGACCAGCTGACGCGGGACGTCCAGGCGGCCGCGCAGGAGACGGACCGGCTGGCCGCGCTGCTGGTCGACAGGGAGGCAGCCCGGGACCGGCTCAAGGCCGAGGCGGCAAAGGAGGTGGCGGCCCGGGAGGCGGCCATCAAGGGGCCAGCTGACGCCGCGTTGAGGACCGCCGCCCTTCAAGGCGAGGTGACCCGCCTTGAGAACACGCTCGAGGAGGTCAAGGGCTCCCTTGCTGCCTCGGAGGCGACCCAGAAGTTGGAGCGCGAAGCAGCGTACCACTTCACCGTCGGGGTGGACGATGCGATCGGAGGTATGTGCCAACCTCTCTCCTTCCTCAGCCGGTTGCACTTTTCTCTACCGTTTCTCGCGTCTTCATCTTGCTTTTTTTGTTCTTCTCTTCTTCTTTCTTCCAGCGCGTTTCCCGAAGACTCATCGTCGCGCTGCGTGCGCCGTTGAGGAGCACCGGGAACACCTTCGGGGGTACGGTCGCTCCATCGAGGAGCACGCCGCGTGGGACATGGACGAGATTGGGATCGTCGTAGAGATGTGGATGACCCATCTTGAGCGCAGCGTGGAGCGGCTCAAGACCACCGATAAGGACGTCATCGCCGCGCTGTGGCCGGGCCACGAAGGAGCTCCGATGCACCGCGTGGCACAGTGGCTTGAGCACGCCGTCCCCCGCCTCGAGGCCGGGAAAGCATCGGCTGCCCGAGCCGGGGCATAGATGGCGCTCCGGTTTGTTACTTCTTGGTACCTGGGGGTAAACCTGGGCCGGTTGGCGACCATGCAGGACGTGCCGGCCGCGGAGCGGAAGGCCTGCGAGCCGACCCTCGTCCAGCGGGCCAACGAGCTTGCGTTGTACGTTGACACGGATGAGTTCCTGCCGTCCCTTGGCGAGGACGGTGAGCCGCTGCCGGAGGACTCCTTCGGCATCCCTCAGGGCACGGACGATGCCGAAGTCACTGACGAGAGCACCGACTCGAGCGGCGAGACAACTGAGACCGAGGAGCCCGCCTCGAAGGGCAAGGGTGCCGACCCGAAGTCCGTGATCACCTCCGGGGCGAGGACCGAGCCGCCCCGCGACGCGCCGGCTGAGGGCACACCAGCTGGCGACGCGCCGGCGGCATGAGCCCCCGGGCATCCTTTTTATCTTTGTTCCTACATGTAAGACTTGATTCCACCCACTGGGGGTGTTTGGAGTAATGAATTGAATGCTGGTCGTGGGCCATTTTATCCTTAATGTTTATGTCATGAGTATCCGTGTTTCGCCTTATGACTCATGCCGCCCAATCCTTATCCCTTTTTCGCCCGCCTTGATTCTTTCCTTTTCTATTCCTTTTCCCCTTTGGCTTCGGCCCCGCCAGCCCGACAGCCGGGAGCCAGTCTGTAGCTGGGTCGGGGCGTCCACCTCGAGGGAGCCGTTTCAAAACTTAGGAATCGTGAGTTTTTTGGGATAAGTAGAGCGACAGAGACGCGGCGAGGGTCTGGCGCTGGATTTGCCTAGCCAGGGCCTCGTCCGGAGGCAGCTCGACTTGCAGAAGAAAGGCCAAGATAGGTTGGGCCCACGAAGGGGCCGCGATAGCGGCCGGGCCGGGAGCCCCCGGGACTAGTTGATCAACCCAGGGGCCGGGCCGCCAGCCCCCGGGACCGGCTCGGGAGCCCCCGAGGCTGGTTGGTTGACGATCATCATGACGGCCGTGCTACCGGGGCTGGCCGTCTTGGGCGCCGCCGGCTCGACCGGGGCCTGCTGGACTACCGACGGTTCGAGAGCTGGCGACGAAGTTGCAGGGGAGGCGGCCGGAGCCGTTGATGGGCCGGCGGTGCCTGCCGGCACAAAGATTGACTCCGATTCTGGGGACGGTTTGATTGATGGCTTGAGCAGCCGTTCGAGGGAGACGCTGGCTGGGATGGCCTGCCGGGTGGAGACGATCTTCGCCAGCGCATCCGCCACCTCTTTGTCCGCTCGGGGGACGTGATGCAACTCACAGCCCTCGAAGGAGCCGGTGAGCTGTTGTACGAGGAAGCGGTAGCTGGCCATGTTGGCGTCCCTGGCGTCCCATTCGCCAGAGACCTGCTGCACCACGAGGTCGGAGTCGCCGAAGCAGAGGATGCACCTTATGCTGATCTCCTTGGCGAGCCGGAGGCCATGGACGATGGCCTCATATTCCGCCACATTGTTGGAAGCGGCCAAGTGGATCTGGAGGACGTACTTGAGCTGATCACCTTTCAGGGAGGAGAGGACTATGGTGGCACCCAGGCCAGTCCTCATTTTTGAGCCGTCGTAGTGCATGCGCCAATGCATGGAGTCTGGGGGAGGCGGAACGAACTCCGTCTCTGCCCAGGCGGCGAGGAAATCCGCCAAAGCCTGTGACTTGATGGCGGTTCTTGCCTCATACCGGATCTCTTGATTGGCGAGGGCGATCACCCACTTGACAATCTGACCAGTGGAGTCCCGGCCGCTCATGATCTCGCTAAGAAGGGCCGTGCTCACCATGGTAATGGTATGCTCTCGGAAGTATTGCTTGACCTTCTTGGCGGCAAAATATATGCCATAACACATCTTTTGGTAGTGGGGGTCGTTCTGCTTGGATGCGGAGAGGACCTCGCTGAGGTAGTAGACAGGCCGTTGGGCTGGCAGGGACTTGCCCTCTTCTGGCCGCTCGACCACCAGGACGACGCTGATGACGCGGGTGGTTGCAGCGATGTAGGCGAGCAGCGGTTCCTTCTCAGCCGGTACGGCCAGGATGGGTGCGCGGGTGAGAGCCTTCTTGATGCCGCGGAAGGCCTCGTCCGCCTCATCAGACCAGTCGAAGATGCCCGGCCTCTTGGTTTGACCCGGCTCGATTTGACCCGTCTTGCAAAGGAGCCCGTAGAGGGGCAGAGCCTTCTCTCCCAACCGGCTAATGAACTGACTGAGCGAGGCAAGGGAGCCGGTGAACTTCTCGATGTCGCGGAGCCGCGTCGGCTTCGGCATGCGTTCGATCGCACGGATCTTCTCGGGGTTAGATTCAATGCCGCAGGCGAACACCAAGAAACCCAAGAGTTGACTGGTGGGAACGTCGAAGACACACTTCTCCGGGTTGAGCTTGATCTTGTATTCGCGCAAGTTCGCGAAAGTCTCCCGTCGGTCGTCGAGGAGGCTGAAGTGCTTCTTGGTTTCGACGACGATGTCATCGACGTAGACGTGAACGTTCCTGCCTATCTGAGGTAGGAGGCACTTCTGCATGCACCGTTGGCAGGTGGTGCCTGCATTCTTCATGCCGAAGGACATGGTGATGTAGCAAGAGGCCCCAAAGGGCATGATGAAGGAGGTCTTGAGCCGGTCTTCCGGGTCCAGCTTGATGTGGTGGTAGCCAGAGTAGGCGTTCAGGAAGGACAGCAAGTTGCAGCCGGCCGTGGAGTCGATAACTTGATTGATCCATGGCAGGGCGAATGGGTCCTTGGGATACGCCTTGTTCAGGCTAGTGTAATCGATGCACATGGGCCAGGTCTTGTTCTTCTTCAGCACAAGGACTGGATTGGCCAACCAGTCCGGATGGAACACTTCCATGATAAACCCGGTCACGAGCAGTCGGGCGATCTCTTCTCCGATAGTGCTCCGCTTCTCCTTGGAGAAGTGGCGCAGGGGTTGCTTGACCGGCTTGACGTCCGTCCGGACGTGTAGTTTGTGCTCGGCACGAACTTCCTCGGAACACCCGGCATGTATTTGGGAGACCATGCGAAGATGTCCCGATTCTCCCGAAGGAAGTCGACGAGCTTGCCTTCCTATTTGCTATCGAGGCGGGAGCTGATCGTGACGCATTGAGCTGGGTTGGCCGGGTCGAGCGGGATTTGCTTGGTGTCTTTGGATGGCTGGAAGGAGACCTCGCAGGTGGATTGCGAGGGAGGGGCCGGCACGGCCGGCTGGCTGGTCACAAGGGCCACGAGCCGGTCGAGCTGCCGCTTCTCCTCAGCGATTTCCAGGGCCTTGGCCAGCCGGCTGCCGTCTCGAGCGCACTCGAGTGACATCTTGTAGTCACCCTTGATGGTGATGATTCCCTTGGGGCCCGACATCTTGAGCTTGAGGTAGGCGTAATGTGGAACCGCCATGAAGCTGACAAGGGTTGGCCGGCCCAACAGCGCGTGGTAGGGGCTCGCGAGGTCCACGACCTCGAACAGCACTGGCTCGTGGCGGAAGTGGCCGAGTACACCGAAGAGGACGTCAAGGGTGGTCTTGCCGACAGGGGAGCAAGATTTCCCAGGCACGATGCCGTCGAAAACCGTCCGCCTTGTCTGCAGGTCTTCTACCTTCCGCCCCAGCTTGTCCATCGTGTCGAGGTAAAGAATGTTGATGCTGCTGCTGCCATCTATCAGCACCCGCGAGAAGTGGCAGGCTCGCTCCTTGGAGGCGTGGTGGGATCAAGGACCAAGGCGTAGCTGCCGGGATTCAGCATCACGACAGGGTGATCGGCCTTGCTCCAAGCGACCGGCTTCTCCGACCAGTGCATGAGATGGGGAGTTGCTGGCATGGTGGCGTTCACCTCACAGTAGAGTCGGCGCTTCGCGTGCTTGCCCGTCTCTTCACAGATGAAGACGACATAGCAACCGTCCTGGTTGGGGAACTGGTCGATTAGACGACAGTCGTTCGGTGCCGCTGCCGGCGTCGGGGCGGTAGCTTGGGACGGGGCCGATGCGCGGGCTGGCGGGACAGGAGGAGCCGGAAGGCCGTCCCCCCGGGCCAATCGCTGTGAGAAGCTGCACTGCCGAAGCGTGTGCATAGAGGCTTTGGCCCCTGAATGGTTCTTGCATGGGAGATCGAGCATTTGCTCGAAGGTGATCTTTGGCTGCCAGGCAGCCTTGCCGGTGCGTTGGCGCTGGCCGGAAGGCTGGGCAGCCGGCTCTTGATCCTCGATGGTGTTGGCCTGCCGGCTCCCGTAGCGGGAATCCGGCTGGTCGTTCTTGCGCTTGCTGTTCTGCGGCTGCCGGTTGTCGACAGCCGGCCGGGTCGCGGCCGGCGTTGTCGTCGCCTTGGCCTGCGGGGTTGTCTTGACCCGGATGGTCATGTCGGCCGTGGCGTACTTGTACGCCTTGGTCATGACCTCGGCCAGCATGGCCGGCTCGGAGCACAGGAGTTTGTGCTTGAGGGGGGTGCCTTCCCGACAGCCCTCGATGAAATATTGCATGGTTTGTACCTTGTGCACCCCTTCACAGGAGTTGTAGAGCTCGGTCCACCGAGTGAGGTAGTCCCGGAGGAATTCATTCGGCCCCTGGACGCACATGGCGAGTTCACGGGGACGGCCAGGCCGCTTGTAGGTGCCGGTGAAGTTGCGGACGAAGGCCACCTCGAAGTCCGTCCAGGTGTTGATGCTGTCGGCCGCCAGGCTGTTGAGCCAGGTGCGGGCTGAGCCGATCAGCATGAGGGGGACGTAGCGAACGGCAACGCACTTATTCCCCCTGGCGATACCCACCGCGGTGGTGTAGTTGATCATCCAGTCCTTGGGCTTGGCGGCCCCGTTGTATTTCGGGGTGTCCCTAGGGAGCATGAAGCCGGTTGGGAACGGCTTGGTGCGAATACGGGGGCCGAAGCAGGACGGACCAATCAAACCCTCCTCCTCGAGGAGAGCGGATTGCGCAAGTCTATCGATACGGTTGCGGGCGTCGTCCTTGCTACAAGGGACGCGTGGTCCGAGCCCGGCCGAGAGTTCGGGAAGGATGGTAGGTGCCGGCTGCGGGATGTCGGTGCTTCGTGGTGGCGACCGCTGCGAGGCGGCTCGTTGGTGTGCCGGCTGCTGATAGTCGGCTGCTCACTCCCCGGCATCTGAGAGGGCCGGGGGTTGCTCGCTTCGACTCGGCGGCCGGAGACGCGAGGGGAGTAGGAGTACTGGACCGCCGGACTGCCGGCAGTTCCCATGCCCTCGCGTTTGGGCCGGGGGCTTTCGGTGGCAGCACCGCCGGGCGCGAGCAGATGCTGCTACGCATCAGCAGCATCGATGAGCTCCTTGATGTGGCCCTCGTGGTCGGCGCGCTCTTCGCCCTCCAAGGTGGCCAACTCCTCGTAGGCCAGCTTGAGGGCCCGCAAGTTGGCTGTGGGTGTGTCGTAGACGGGCATTTTGCCGCCGAGAATCTCGGCGACCACGCGGCCGCGGTCACGCACGGTCCCATGTCGGCTGGGCTCGGCGCCAGCCGGGGTGAGACCGTAGGCGGAATCATACTCCCGCTGCGCCACCTCCATGCGGCGTTGTGTGTCTACGAGGGCGGTGCCATCCTCGAACAGGATGCGGCGAGCTGCCGCGAGGTCGGCCGCGGAGGTGTCAGGGTTCGCCGTCAGGGCGATCGGACTGCTTAAACCCCAGAGGGCCGTACCGAGCAGGTCGGACGTGCCGACGCGGGCAGTAGCAGTGGTAGCCACGGCCCGTGCCCGTCCGGACGCGGTGGAGGAGGTGATGGCTATCACCCCCACATGATCATGGGACCCGCTAGGCCGAGGCACATCGAGTGCGCCCACTGCTGTAGGCAGGCCGGCGCAGACAAGCACCCCCGCGGGATACTCGTCAGCGGCCGAAGCCTCGGCGAGGTTGAGCCTGCCGAAGCGCCCGGTGAGCGCGTCGATGTCGGCCATTAGGCCGACGGAGTTCCCGCAGGGCGTGCTGAGGCAAGCCCCACGAGCTCCCTACGGTTTTGCCGGGACGAGCGGCGACGGCGGGGAATGGAGAGGGGTCCCGCCCGGAGCATGAATCCAACCGGCGCAACATATGGCCCCACGATAGGCGTCAGCTATCGTCGTTTTCTCACGACAGATGCCATGGGGTGGCTTATCGAAGGTGTTGGGGCCAAAGGACGTCGTGTTGGGGAACGTCGCATGGGAAACAAAAAATTTCCTACGCACACGCAAACCTATCCATGGTGATGAGCATCTACGAGAGGAAGAGTGGATCTACGTACCCTTGTAGATCACTAAGCGGGGAAGCGTTAAGAAACGCGGTTGGTGTAGTCGAACTTCTTCGCGATCCAAATCGCCGAGCGTCCCGCGATCCAATCACGAACCGTCCCGCGAACACATCACGATCCGTCCCACGAACTCATCACGATCCATCTCACGATCTTGATCAAGATCTGTCCCGCGAACTCATCACGATCCGTTCCGTGATCACATCACGAACCGTCTCGCGATCTCGATCACGGTCCTTCCGATCTAGCGCCGAACGGACGGCACCTCCGCGTTCAGCACACGTGCAGCTTGATGATGACCTCCACTATCTCGATCCAGTGAGAGGAGGTGGAGAGGAGAGAGAGTTCACCGGCAGCATGACGGTGCTCCGGTGATGGTGGTGGAGCAATTCCAGCAGGTCTTTGCCTAAGCGCTGCAGAAAACCGATCTAGAGGAGAAACTATGCACAGGTGAAACGGGTAGCACGTGGCCAGAAATTCTGTCCAAAAACCACCCAATCCACTAGTATATATAGGAGGATAGGAGAGGAGAGGAAGCCAAGGCCTTTGGGTCGGCCGAAATAGGACGTGGGAAGCAATCCTACTTCACCTCCAATCCTAGTTGGAGTAGGATTGCCTCCTATTGGCTGATTTTTCACTTTTTGCATTAGGACTTTCTCTCCTGCGCCATGGGCCTTTGTGGCTTTTTTACCAGACCACTAAGGACTGGTTATTATTCTCCCACAGCCCATGGACCTCTTGGGGTCGAAATACCCCTCCCGGAGGCCTCCCGGTACAGTACCGGCACTCCCGGTACACTACCGACGAGCCCGAAACTTTTCCGGAAACCAAACTGGGACTTCCTATATATGAATCTTTACCTCCAGACCATTCCGGAGCTCCTCGTGATGTCCGAGATTTCATCTAGGACTCCGAACAAACTTCGGTCACCACCATACATAACTCTACACTACCGAAACGTCACCGAACCTTAAGTGTGCAGACCCTGCGGGTTCGAGAACTATGTAGACATGACCGAGAGACCTCTAAGGTCAATAACCAATGGAGGGACCTGGACGTCCACATTGGTTCCTACATATTCTACAAAGATCTTTATCGGTCGAACCTCTATGTCAAGGATTCAGTTAATCCCATATAACGTTCCCTTTGTTCTTCGGTATGTTACTTGCCCGAGATTCGATCGTCGGTATCTCCATACCTAGTTCAACCTCGTTACCGGAAAGTTTCTTTAATCATTCCGTAATACAAGATCCCGTAACTAACAATTAGTCACATTGCTTGCAAAGCTTATTGTGATGTTGCATTACCAAGTGGGCCCCGAGATACCTCTCCGTCACACGGAGTAACAAATCCCAGTCTCGATCCATGCCAACTCAACAGACACCATCGGAGATACCTGTAGAGCACCTTTATTGTCACCCAATTACGTTGCAACGTTTGATACGCACAAGGCACTCCTCCGATATCTGTGAGTTGCAAGATCTCATGGTCATAGGAACACATACTTGACATGCGGAAAACAGTAGCAATAAACTGACACGATCATATGCTCCGTTTGCAGTTTGGGTCTTGTCCATCACGTCATTCTCCTAATGATGTGATCCCGTTATCAAATGACATGTCATGTCCATGGCTAGGAAACCTTAACCATCTTTTGATCAACGAGCTAGTCTATTAGAGGCATACTAGGGACATGGTTCTGTCTATGTATCCACACATGTATCTAAGTCTCCGATCAATACAATTATAGCATGGATAATAAACAATTATCATGAGATTATTGCCTCTAGGGCATATTTCCAACACGTCGATGGGCTCCGGATGCGAGATTGGGCACAAGAGGTGATGACACACGGTGTACCCAGGTTCGGGGCCCTCCTAGGGAGGTAACACCCCTAGTCCTGCTTGGTTTCTTTGGATGGATGGGTATGTTCATAGGGATGCTCCTGGAGCTGTGTCTAGAGGAGGAAGAAGGAGCAGCCGGCTCGTCTTCCTCCGCTATGATGAGAGTTTCGTGGATGTGAGCGTGAGTGTATATGTTTTTTTGTCCGTCCGTCCGTCCCCGTTGCATGGGGGGCTTGGGGTTTTTTATAGGCCAACCCCCAGCTCTTACAATATGCTATAAGTACAATGGTGGGGGGACCCGGCTGGCAGTCTCTACGGCTGGCCAGAGGGTCCCGCCACTTGCGTCATCTTGTCGTGGGCGGGGCCCGCCGGCCGAGCGGTCCCATCTCCCATTGGGGCCCGCCAGTCGGCTTTGTGATTGGTCCTCGCCCACCTGCCATGGCACGGGCCGCCCGAGAGGCGTCGTCTAGCGCCAGCCGGCCGAAGTCTCCGGTACGGCCGGCGGCACTGTAGCCACGCGAGGGCAGGTAATCAAGTGGCGAGGGCGTGCCGACACTGTTCCCCCGCCCGGTCGCTCTCACCAAGGTCAGCGGCCAGGACGGTTGGACTGTAGCCATGTGCTGCAGTGCGTAAGCGGCCACTATAGCCACAGGGTTGCCCGTCATCTCGATCACATCGCGTCGTCGTACCTGCACGCAGAGCGACGGGACGGGGCGTGTACGTCCCGATGTCAATGGAAGAGCCGGCCCGTGGGCAGCCGGCCGGGCCCAGGCGGACGAGGGCCAAACCGGCTCCTTGATCAGACGGCCGGGGCGCCAGCCAGCACTGGCTTGCATTGAACGTCCTCCAGCCGGCAACAGCCAGCCGGCCGCCTAGTTTTTCTTCAAAGCGGAAAGGGGGAAGACCCTGTTGCTTTGGCCTAGCTAGGGGTATAAACCCTGTCAGCAATGGAGTTGATGTAGATGTCCTCCGTGATCGAATCCTCCTCCGGCAGATTACCCAAAAAGGCTCGAAGATTAGATCTCTCGGGAACGGACTCCTCTGACGGTAGAAAAATATTTGTGTGGGTCTTTTTGGTATCGGGGGAATATTTGAGTATTTATAGGAAGAAGATTATGGCTAGGAGACCTGCCAAGAGGTGCCAAGCCTGCCAGGCGCGGCCAGGGGGGTGGCCGCATCCCCTGGCTTGTGACCTCCTGGCAGTGTCCTTACGTTGCACTCCAAGACTAGTAGATCTCTTTTGTTCCAGAAAAAATCATTCCGAAGATTTTATTCCGTTTGGACTCCGTCTAATATTGCATATCTGCAATACTCAAAAACAAGGAAAAACAGAAACTGGCACTAGGGTCTAGATTAATAAGTTAGTCCCAAAATAATATAAAATAACATAGTAATGCATATAAAACATCCAAAACAGATAATATAATAGCATGACACAATCAAAAATTATAGATACGTTGGAGACGTATCATGGACCAACGTACTAGCGGCTGTATTAGAGGAAATTAAAACACTGGCTAGCAATCCCATACTCACAGCACCAAGCACTGGTGAACCCATGTTATTATACATATCAGCTACCAACCAAGTCGTTAGCACAGTGCTCGTTGTCAAACGAGAGGAGGGGGACACAAATTTCCGGATACAGAAGCCGGCCTATTACATGTCAGAAGTACTAACGTAGTGCAAGTCCAGATACCCGCACTACCAGAAGATAGCCTAGACAGTATTTATGGCATCACGGAAACTCAGACACTACTTCCAAGAATGTTCTCAGTAATGGTGGCATCCGAAGTACCCCTGAACGATATAATCCACAACAGGGACGCCAGCGGACGCATAGCCAAGTGGGCTCTTGAGCTCCTTCCCTTTGAAATCACCTACAAGCCACGAAGAGCAATAAAACCTTAGGTACTGGCATATTTCCTGGCTGAGTGCATAGAGGCCGAGCTCCCCAAGGAATATAGTACATACTCCCATTGGACGATGTATATGGAACCAAAACTTTGGCCTGACTGGGGGCTGGAGTTATCCTCACATCCCCCACGGGCGACAATGCGTGATACATGTTGCAGATCATGTACGCCGACTCCAACAATGCAGCCGAATACGAAGCACTCTTGCACGGTCTTCGTATGGCAATATCAATGGGCATATGACGGCTGGAGGTATGGGGAGACTCCAGCTTGGTCATCTCCCAAATCAACAACGAATTAAATGCCAAAAACCCGAACATGACGACATACAGAAACGTTGTCCTAAAGATATCCGTACGGTTTGAGGGGCTGGAATTTCACCACGTCGTTCATGACAACAACCAAGCCACCGACGTCCTGGCCCGCATGGGGGCTAAACGCAACCCTATCCCAAAAACACTTTCCTAAAACATCTCCTTAAGCCATCTGTTGTTTGGCAGGATGATCATAAGGGCGCTGGTCTAAATACCGCGGAAGAGGTTGTTCCCCCTATAAATGTACCAGCCAACCAAATCATCGGCGGCTCCGTAATGGATGAAATGCCTTCGGCTCATGAGGTCATGACAGTAATTGCACCATGGACTGAGCCCTTCCTTGCCGACCTTCTTTGCAAAGAACTCCCCGACGGTCACACGGAGGCGTAGCGCATAATTCAGCGATCAAAAGCCTACAAAGTACACGAGGGTGAGTTATACAATAAAAGCACCATCGGAATATTATAGCGGTGCATATCTGAGGAAGAAGGATAGTAGTTCTTACCTGAAGTCCACGCAGGGATCGATGGACATCACGCCGCAGCCAGAGCCTTGGTTAGCAAGGCCTTCCGATCTGGTTTCTTTTGGCCCACTACTCGGGCGGACGTCGAGTCACTTGTCAAACACTACGTGGGGTGTCAACTTTTCGCAAATCAAAGTCACATGCCCCCAACATCTCTTCGGACTATTCCAATCACCTGGCCTTTCGCGGTTTGGGGGCTAGATATGGTCGGACCATTTAAAGGGGGGACCAAGAAGAATAAATACTTACTGGTCATGGTTGATGATTTCTACTACGCAAGTTTTTCCTTGTAGACACGTGTTGGGCCTCCAAGCGCAGAGTTTGTAGGACAGTAGCAATTTTCCCTCAAGTGGATGACCTAAGGTTTATCAATCCGTTAGAGGTGTAGGATGAAGATGGTCTCTCTCAAACGACCCTGCAACCAAATACAAGATATCTCTTGTGTCCCCAACACACCCAATACAATGGCAAATTGTATAGGTGCACTAGTTCAGCGAAGAGATGGTGATAAATGTAATATTGATGGTAGAAATATATTTTTATAATCTGAATAAATAAAAACAGAAAGGTTGCAAATAGTAAATGGGCATAAAAACGGTATTGCAATGCTTGAAAATGAGGCCTAGAGTCCGTACTTACGCTAGTGCAATCTCTCAACAATGCTAACATAGTGGGATCATATGACCACCCCTCGAAGTGCGATAAAGAATCACTCCCGAGTTCCTATTAGCGGAGAACAAAAGATAGTAATTGTTTGTAGGGTACGAAACCACCTCAAAGCTATTCTTTCCGTTCGATCTATCCTAGAGTTCGTACTAAAATAACGCAAGCTATTCTTTTCGATCGATCTACTCGAGAGTTCGTACTAGAATAACACCAAAGCAAATTCATATTCATAATACTCAATCCACACAAAGAACTACAAGGGGTCCCCAAAGTTTCTATCGGAGAAAAGATAATAAAAATGTTCATCAACCCCTATGCATAGATTACCCCAATATCACCGCGGGAATCCGCAAGTTGAGTGCCATAACGTATATCAAGTGAACCAATAAGATATCCCAATGTCACCACAAGTATTCATACCGCAAGGCATACATCATGTGTTCCCAAGTCTGAACATTTAGTCCGACATAACAGAACTTCAAAGGGTAAAGATTCAATTCATCACAATAAGAGTATAGAGGGGAGAAACATCATATGATCCAACTACATTAACAAAGCCCATGATATAGATCACGCGAGAGAGATATTAAATACATACCTACTGGTACAAACCCTCAGCCCCGAGGGTGAACTACTCCCTCCTCATTGTGGTGGCCGCCAGGATGATGAAGATAGCCATCGGAGATGATTCCCCCTCCGACAGGGTGCCGAAACGGGGTCTAGATTGGTTTTCGGTGGCTACAGAGCCTTGCGGTGGCGGAACTTCTGATCTAGGGCTGCCCCGAAGGGTTTCGGAATATTTGGGAATTTATAGTGCAAAGAGGGGGTGCGGGAGGCCACCGAGGTGGGCACAACCCACCTAGGCGCGCCAGTGGGCTCTGGCGTGCCCTGGTGGGTTGTGCCCCCTCGAGGCACCCCCCCCCCAGGTGCAGCTCTGGCCAATTGGGTTCCTTCTGGTCCAAAAAAATCTCCAAAAAGTTTTGTGGTGTTTGGACCCCGTTTGATATTGATTTTCTGCGATGTAAAAAACAAGCAAAAAACAGCAACTGGCACTTGTCCCTGGGTCAATAGGTTAGTCCCAAAAAATGATATAAAGTTGCTATAAATGATTGTAAAACATCCAAGAATGATAAAATAACAACCTGAATACTTCATAAATTACAGATACGTTGGAGACGTATCAGTTGACAAGTTCACCAAATGGATAGAGGCAAAACCCGTCAAATCGGTCAAGTCCGGACCATTAATCGACTTTATATCTGGTGTGGTACACTGTTACGGTGTCCTGCATAGTATAATAACAAACAAGCTCGATTACGCATCGGTTTATCAACCATATACCAATGGACAAGTCGAACGAGTAAACGGCCTCATCATGAGCAGTAATAAGCCACGTTTGGTCCGATCTTTTCATGAGTCCGACTGTCATTGGGTGGAGGAGCTCGACTCCATTCTATGGGGCCTGCGCACCACCCCAAAAAGATCAACGGGATACACACCGTTCTTCATGGTCTATGGGGAAGAAGCAGTCCTCCCCTGTGATATTATTCACGATGCACAAAGTGTGCGCATGTACGAGGAAAAGGAAGCCGAGTTTGATTGGCACGACGACTTGGACGCCTTAGAAGGACACCACGGCATAGCTCGGGCTCGCTCTACTTTTTACCAACAGCAGGCCCTACGTGACCAGAGTAGAGAGGTCAGGGCAAAAGCGTACAACGTGGGTGAACTCGTCTTATGGCTACCGGAGAAGGAGGAGCATAAACTCAACCCCAAATGGGAGGGGCCCTTCATAATCGATGAAGTACTTGTGGGAGGGGCTTACCGTCTTCGGAACTCGTCGGACAACCGCCTTGAACCAAACACGTGGAACACAGCTCGTCTTCGGTGCTTCTATGGACAAACCGGTGTCGTCACATTATTTACCCTTTACGTCCTTTTCTCTACTTTTTCCTTCCCATCCCACCTTGTTGTTTGGTATAGTTGATTTTTTTCCCTTTTCTTGCCAAATCTATGTTCGGTTCAACCGATCTTGTACTAAGATTTTCGGCTTACACCCTTAAGTGTTAAATACGAACACAGCACCTTGGGGCTTCTTTCTGAAGCCAATTCTTTTATCCACATTTATTGTGTACACATGTTTCCCTTTTCGCGTTTAAGCCATCATATGCATCACTTCGAACTAAGACTTTTCCAAGCTAGATTGCCTCGCTCCTACGCTTACCCTCTACGTTCTCGACTGTTTGCCTAGAGGGTAAAGGGAGCACCTCTACGATTGTTGCGGGCGGGTCATCCGGATACATACCTTAGACGGGTGAAGCCAAAATCTAGCTCTCTTTAGTAAACAATTGGTCGGATGCGATGGAAGCAATTAATACGACTATGGTTGTTATCACCATTACTTGGGATTCTTTTCTCTCAAAAGCCATTAGCCGCATACTAGCAGTATACGGCCTGACTACCTACGATCTACGTAGAATCCTGAAGAAAGGCATCGATAGAGGTACTATTTTCTTTGGAAGATGTTTCTTACGCTAAGTAGTAATATTACATATCCCGTCGTGTGCTTTCTTCTTGTTCGCACCAAATGGCCGGATTGCCTGGTTCCCCGAACATAATTCACTCTTCCGGCTGATAAATTACGAGGAACACTCCCGAGCTCTTAGCGCGGGAGGTAGAATCCGATGGCCGGTTAAGACAAACTTTACAACACAGATGGAGAAATTACTCAATTATTCGTACATAGTTACATATAATCATACATTCAACTGTTGATCGAGATTTATGATCATGGTGTCCAGGGAGCAGTCTTCATGTGAGAGACGGGCGGCAGGCATCACATGGTCGTACACCAGGTGGAGCGGCACTTCTTGTCCATCTGAACCTACTAGCCTAACCCGAGCCATACGCTCGGGGTTAAGTCCGGTATAGCGGGTCTTGATCATCGCCCACGTCTCCCATGCTCCTTCCTGGCAAGATGATGTCTTCCACAGCTCGAACCTACTTTGGTCTCCCTTGAATCGATAGACTTGTTTGGTCATCCCCTCTAGAGGTTGCTCGACAGGCCATAGCGCCTTTACCATGCTTTTCACGGCCTTCCGAGCCTGCTCATGAAGGGCGGAAAGTTCCTTCAGAAGGCTCCCCCGGTAGTATCCAATCTCTTCTTCGGGTCACCCAGACAGGAGACCTACACATGTGTCAAAGACATGCCTATTATGCTTTATTTATAAGTATTTCCCGATGTTAGAATCACACTTACCAAACATGCCCCTCTGTAGTTTCTAGTTATCTTCTTGGGCCTGAGACAGTTGAGTTTTTAAGCTATCAATTTCTTCGACCTGTTGTTTGTTCTCCGCCTAAAGACATTTCTTCTCTTCAATGTGTTGTTACAAAACACGACAACCGGCCTCGTGCTGGGACTCGCCGTATCACTGAGATTCTCGGGGTGCATCCAAATCTATTTGCATTTTCCCTATTGATTTAGCGGCTAAAAAGTACCCTTGCGTTAGCACGGGAATATACTAAGATCAGTAGCACAGATATACTCAGCATGTGCCTCCCGAGTAACGCTCTTCACTTGATCCAATTCGGCCTTCACAAATTCCACCTGTGTTTGGCTGGCTTCTAGTTCCTTGGCCAGTTGCTCACTCTGCTGCTTCGAGGCCTGCATTAGCAATAGAACAAAACAAGGACCCTTAATTCGGCCATTCCGACCAATTTAAGGCTTAGGGGCTACTGGGTTTACATGAGTGTTTGGACTCTACATAACCGAATATTTACCCGCAGGCTGGACGATATCAATTTCATGGCCTCCCCGAACCCAGCTCGAGCAGCACCGAGGTGCGTGTCCGCCATGCGTAGAGCACTGAGCTCCTATTCAGAGAATACTAGGTGACGCAGGGCCTCTCGTCGCCGTCGATGATTCATGGCGCTTCCTACCTCGGATTTGTTACCGAACACGGCGTCACCGGAATCGGCAGGGGCCGGATTGACCATGGGAACCTTCGTAGCAGGTTCAGTATGAGCCGAAGCTCTATTATTTGAGCGTCCCCGGACACCCTGGCAACCTCCTCGGCAGAAGAAGGCTGGGCTTTTAGCCTAAGAATTTCGATATAAAATCCGTTGTGAGGCTCTGTCAGTTGTGATAATAAATAAATAGTTGAACAAAATACCTTTGGGTTGAACGAGTGGACGGACTCGTCCCACAACCAGCTCATTTGTCGGATCCCTGTTGCTTTCCGATCTGGGCACTGCTGCCGTTGCCGACATATGACGCGCGGATCGACGCTTGGGAGTAGGAGCCGACGCATTTGCGATGTTGGAGGATACTTCCCTTTTACAGGATGAGCTTTTCTGCTTCTTGCTTATTGCGAGAGAAGGGAACGATCCAGGGTAATCGGCTACGATTGCAACCTTGGAGCGGTTAAGACTCTCCTGGTAGAAAACCCCGTCTTCAAGCTCAATTGACGGATTCGGGTCTTCATGAAAGCCCGAATCATCGTCATGAGAATAGTCTTCGGGATGGGGGGGCGGACAGTTAACTGTCTCGATGAAGCTTCTCCAGTCCTGATTCACATAAAGTTAAAGGCTTCGATAAAAAAAGGGGACAAAATGGAAACCCGAATTGCGGTCACGGAGTTGAAAGGCTTACCCATTCGATGGGATTGTGGCTTGTGTATCCCTTCTTGGTCGACCGCCGAATAAAATCTTCTTGCTCCCCTTTTTATAGGTCGACAAGTGCGGCGGACAATGTTGTCTGATCAGCAGGGCCCAGTCTTTAGGAGCGAGTGGTGTCACTTGTCCCGTTGTAATGCCACAAGAGGTGTAACCTCTCCTGAAGACGTTGAACGCATCGGGTGATGGCAGCGGCCATGACATAAATCATGGTCAACTTGTGGTGGGCTTCACCTGGGCTGCCAAGTGTTGCACTTCAACGCTGTCCTCTTGGGACGAACTCTTCGGCCGCCAGTTGTACCTTTTCTTTAAGGGGGCGTCGGTGTATTCAAGAAGACCCCTCCGAGCTAGATCGAACAGGGGGGGCGTCCTCGAGATAAAACCATTCCGAAGACAATTCTTCTAACTACTTCGGTGTTCACACCGGATACCCCGACCCCGCTATGCGGCATATTTCAGATCCTCCGACCTCCAAAATTGTGTGGTCCCGGGTATGAGGGACGAGGCAAAAGTACTTCGGCCCCAATTCAAAATGTGCCTTGCAGCCTAGGAACATCTCGCAAAGGGCGACGAAGCCTGAGTTGTGCAGGATAGACCCTGGGGTGAGGTGGTGGAGCTGGATCCCATAAAATTCGAATAACCCTCTCAAGAATGGGTGAATAGGAAACCCGAGGCCCCGCGGAAGAAAGGGCATGAAGCATACGCGTTCCCCCCTTCGTGGATTGGGGAAATTCTCCGCGAAAGCTTCGTCGTCGAATGAAGATAAACCTGCGCGGGTAACTGCCAGATCCAAGGAAGGAAGGTATCCCTGGGTCTCAAGATTACGTGGTCGAAGGAGCTGGTCCAGTCCCTAGGACGGGAGCCGTAAGAGCGCGAGGAAGAGCTGGGGGAGCTCGCCATGTTTTTCGTGGTGATCTTCCGCTGAGGGTTTTTCCGATGGGGAGGAAGAAGAGGGTCTGGCTTAGACCAGGATTTGATTTGTTTAAATGGGTGGTGCCTCCTTTGTGTAGGGGCAGTCCTGTAAAAGCTGCTGAACAGCTCATCTCCCCACAATGCACGAAAATCGAGAAGCACTGACGGTTGTTACAATGGACCTGGAGAGCTCATGACGCTTGGAATTTCACCGATGATGGAACGGTTGCTGAACAAGAAGGGATGAGGGACTCGCCTCACAAGCCGAAGACCTAGACACACAAAAATTGTCCGGATATACCTTAACGTTGGAGGCCAGTCCAGGGGCTACTAAGGGAGTCCTGGTTTAAGGGGTCCTCGGATAGCCGACCTGTTTCTCATGGGCCGGACTATATGGGCCGTTGGATGAGCATTGGAGGATCAAAGGCCCTGTCACCAGGGTGGAAGCTTGAAGGAGCTGTGGCGTGTCCTCCAAGTTGTCGATAGTAGGTAGGCATGTTTGTTCCTTCGATGTGCAACCGACCATGTGTAAACCCTAGGTAACCTCTGTACCTATATAAGCTGGAGGGTTTTAGGTTTTATGGGAGAACAACCCATCTAGGGTTTAGCTAGTCGATCTCGAGATATATCTACTTTGTAACCTACATATCATTAATACAATCAAGCAGGACGTAGCGTATTACCTTCATAGGGGGGCCCGAACCTGGGTAAACATCGTCTCCTTCGTCTCCTATTACCATCGATTCTAGTCTCACAGCTCGGGAGCCCCTACCCGAGATCCGCCGGTTTTGACACCGACACCCCTCGCCCGTCGATGCAGCGCTGGCGACATCGTCGGCCCGTCCCGCCAGACTTGCAGCTTCGGCCGCTCCGCTCCCGTCCTTCAGGTACGCCGGCAACCACCACCCTCGATTCCAGAAGTGGTACCGGACCACTGCTGGGACCTCATGCCAATGCAGGTGCAGGCGGCAAAGAGCACACCCGAGTCCAAGGCACAAGAAGCCTGCTGCGAGCGCCAACAAGCAAGGTAGCTAGAGGGTGGCGACAGGGAAGGTGATGGCCGCACGCTGGTCACGCGCAACCGCACCGTCAATCCCGATGACGCGCTCATCGCGTTGGTCCTCCGTCGCTCCCTCATGATGATAGAGACAAATGTGCGGCGCCTCCACCACAAGAATTGCAAAGCACACTGACTCGCCAACGAGTTGTCGGAGCACGAGGCAAGAAGGAGGCGGCGACGAAGGTGAACGCTACCCACCATGTCAAGGAGCAGGACCGCCTTCTCCGTAAGCTTACGTGCCAAAAGTTACTGCTCAGACTTCGGCTTGGCACGCGGCTCCACCTCCAACTCCAATGACGATGCACCACCGCACGCAGACGCCTACAGGGAGGATGGCTACAACCACATCGGCGACCGGAAGGGGAAGGGGCCGGTGAGAAAATGGTGATTGTCTCGGCACTTCCCCGTTCTGTTTATATTTGAACTATGTTTTTAAGTAGTTTATACTATGGATTTGCACTATCTGTCCTTGAACTCCGATGAACTATGCTTCTTTTGTCCGACGATAAAATGTTGATCCAATGAACTGTGTGTGTTGATCGTCTTTTACGCGGCGTTTCATTGGTTGTATGATTTTGAGGGTTTGTATATGAGGTGTGCCCGGTTAACAAATAAGGTGTGCTAGGTCAACAAATAAGGCATGCCCAGTGAGTGCCCGCAGACAGGCCCGAGCACGTCCACGGGCGTTTGAGGGCTTTGTGCTATGTCCGATTGTATATGCTCTAACATATGAACTTTACTAAACAGAGATAACAAATATAATGTTTATGAGGAATGGTACAATTGCATTCATAGGCTCCTCATATCAATCAATAGTAGAATAGAATTTTTTTTGCGCCATTAATAGTAGTGTTGTTTTGGACAGAGAAAATGACTTGTAAGGTTGTACTCCCTCCGTTTCTAAATATTTATCTTTTTAGAGATTCAACTATGAACTATATATGAAGCAAAATGAATGAATCGACACTCTAAATTTTGTCTATATACATCCATATGTAGTCCATAGTGAAATCTCTAAAAAGACAAATATTTAGAAACGGATAGAGTACTATCTTTGTCTTGGTTTATCAGTCTTCTTGTATTTTACGTCATATTTTGATCTTGATTTTACTTAATGAAATTTCAGTTGTACGTAGCAAAATTAGTGTTATTGGAAACTAAATTTGAATATGAATCTATCAATATAATTTTTCACATATACTCCCTTTGTCCGGAATTATTTGTCATCAAATAAAAAAATAAATGTATATAGAACTAAAATATGTCTAGATACGTTAATTTCACGACAAATATTTTTGGACGGAGGTAGTACATCAATATTTTGTGAGTTAAAAATATGATTAAATTAAATCTAAAATATGATAGAGACTAATAAACCGAGATGCAGGTACCGTTTGTGAGGTACTACACTAGCTAGCTGCTTTTTTTTTATTAAAATACATAGTACTGCCTAGCGTTTGCTAGTGGCGCAATCGGATCATGTGTCGCGACTTCATTTTTCTGGAACCGTGATGATAACCAGTCATTAAAGCAACTTTAACTGGACAATTCATTTCGTTCGCGGTATGTTTGGGTTGTCATGGACAAAAATGATGACTAAATGCACCTACCTATTTTCAAGATGCGTCCGTCTTCGCGTCCATATGGATCCATCTCAGGTCCAAAATTTGGATTGAAATGCGTTGGTACGGACGCGCCGCTGCATCCCCACATGGTGGCCGGCCATTTCCTCTGCTCTCCCGCCAACGGCAACCCTAGCCACCATGGGTTACTTCTCATTTTTCCGCTTTCCTCGACAGCGAATAAGCGTCCCAGTGCATCAGACCAGAGGGTGCCGGGAGCACCGCATCCCCCATCCTACCCCGACGTCACACCGCCACCTGATTGGCAATTGGATCCAGAGAGGATCCTAGTGCCGGTGGTGCCGCGATCGGAGGAGGTGCGGCGCCGACGGCAGCAGCTGACGCCAGAGCCGCGATGCAACCCCACCTACGCTGCAGACTCTCCCAATTGGGAGGTCTGGTTTGTGTTCGAGCAGGAGCAACAACATCGGTGCGGCATCCACGACGTGCGGGCTGGCACCCCACCATCCCTCGTCATGCGTGACGAGGATCAAGAGGCGGAGGCCGCCTACCAGGAGACACTGGCGGCTGTCCTCCGTGAAAGTGAGGAGGAAGAGCGGCACACCAGGCACGGCTGGCAGAGGCCATGGTGCCCTTCGCTGCCGACGACTGCATCGTGCCGCCGGTGGCCTCGCCTTCCCCCGCCAAGGCCGAGCCGGGGTCGACCCCCCTAAAGCCTGAGCACTATGAGTGGGACATGTATGTGCCCAAGTGGGTCAGCACGCCACCCGTCTTATTCGGGACGCCGCCAGAGAAAGAGCGGATCTACGTGGAGCAATGACGGCAACAGCGATTGGAGGAGGAACGACACGAGGGCCAGCGGCAGTGTTAGACGCAAGCACCGACACCGACCCAAAGGCAAAAGCAAACACGGGTGTCCGTCGGGTCGATCCAAACATACAAAAAATTGAGAAAATCGGTGTACGTTTGGCTGAGCCGGTTCGAGTTGCTCTTAGCTATCGGCTACTAAGACTATATATGCAGGTCTACTGATCAAAGGTAGCAACACTGTTTCATCGAAAGACTATATATGTAGTAGTTCGCACGGTCTCACGGTGATTCTTCTTTCTGCGGTGCTTCGAGTTAAAGTTTTCTCTTTTGAGGGCAGAGAAACAATGGCTGGTTCATAGGCAAATAGCTGAAACGCACGCATATGCTTTGTAGTTTTGTGAGCCATGAGTTTTCACTGTTCAGTCACGCTATCATGAGAGCCAGGGGAATCTTAAGGCACCAAGGTCCATACAAATATCTGTCCTGACATTACCAAGTGTTGAACAGCAGCCCGACCTAATGATTTTGATCCCCGGTTTGGCAAAGTACTGCTTGTCCCGTCCTTTTAAAGGTTAGCCATCAAATGCTGCCCACATAAACCCAGGATGAAAGCCAGCTTTCATTTGTAACCCCGCTTTGCCAAAGCAAATACAGTACGAGAGACACCATCAAGCAAGCACTACAGACAGAGCTACCAACAAACCAACAAATTATTATTCAGGCGAAAAAAAGCAAGCAATCACTACACACAGTGCTAGCCGGTGTGACACACACACACACACACAAAAGCCTTTAAAAGTAACGTTGTTGAGTGAGAGAAGTAACGTTTGATTAGATAATCCAAAATGTGCAAATAACTCCACGGTTAACCTTGATGCCGCCAGTACGAGACAGTCCTTATGAACTAACCCAAACCAACCATCGTGTGAAATGCATAAAATCATCTTAATCGTGTCCTGACTTGTAAAATACAAACCCAATACAAAACGTGACAATATGCACCACACGCAACCGGTGATAGTGGCAAAAAAATAACACTGACCAAACTTTCGACCTCATTTTGACGTGGCAAAGTGTATACGTGGCGAGAGAGATGACGGTGTGCGCTCTAGCGGACAATAATGGCTCGGTCAGAGGCACAGGGTTGGCTCACTCTCAACCTTCCCGCTCTCGTTCTCTCGCACTCCTGTAATTCCTCTCCTCTCTCCCATGGCGACGACAACACCCGGAGGCACCGACGAAAGGGGCAAAACATCCCACGGCAAACGAGCGTCAGGGTAGGGGTCACAACATCCCACCAAGATGACGAGCAGGATTGTTGCGGCAATATCATCTTCCTTTCATTGTCGTCACTACAAGGCCGCATACACTACAAGACCATGCGGCGGAGGCGACACTCGCTTGTAGGGTGATAGAGACGCTGAGATGCAGCCATCATTGGACCACATGAATTGGAGGCGTTGAGTGAGTTACCTTCATATGTTTCTCTTTCGATTTAGAAAACAGGTTAAGACCGAGGATTTGGGGATTAGAGTTTGTGTTCATTTGGGAATTTTGGGTTAGAGCATTGTCGATTGAGTGCATTAAGAGTAATTAGTGTTTGCTGATTTAAGGAATTATTGAACAATTAGTCTAAATTATTAAACAGGTAAGTTTAGAGCACCGTTGATTCAATGTATTCAATGTTGCACGGTAGTGTAAATTTAGGGTCTTATTTAGTGTTGAGTGCACATTTGCGAGTGGACGGAGTGCACCGTTTTAATTGATATATTAGCCTGAATTAATCTGAATGTAACAATTGGTATGATGAGACAATTGACATTTCACATGAGCAGATTAGATTGTATTTATGGTTTGCTAATGTGTACCAGATTAGGAGAGCTCCTAGGAAACTTCATGTAGTTTAGTTGAGAACTTCACTAATCGAAGAAATTGGAAAGACATGATGAGAAGACTCGTGTTATCAGAAAATTGAGACAACAACATACAAGAGCGGCAAGAGGTTCTCATGCTAGAAGCACTGCAGCACCATACAAGGCACGTAAGGTTGCATCTGTTCAGAGGCATCACATGTTAAGGCAAAGGGAAAGAGGTATCACTCAACTAGGCTTATGGTCTACTTTAGAGCAAGTGTAAACTATTGATCAGTTTATACTTGTTGAAACTGTGAGATGCAGGTTGTTAATTGTTTAAACTGCAAGTGATCGTGTTGTGAGGATTCGGTTTAAACTTGAGAAAGCTGTTATTTTAGAATAATGTTGGTAGACCAGAAGATGCTTGATTTGGTCATGTTGTTAGACCAAAAGATGCAAACATTCAACCAAGCCAACATAAGATAAGATTTTGTTGTTAGACAATAATTGACAAAAAGAGTGATCAAATTGATTTGCAAAAACAACATCACATTCATCATTTCTGGTACATCAGAGATAATTGAATAACATCATAAAGATTGACTAGACAAACTCAACCAAACCGCATTCATAAATTCTGCCACATCAAAGATAATTGACTAACAAAGTTAGACTAATGAACAAAGTCTGGTACATCATAGATAATTAACTAACATCAGAAATAACTTAATTAAAACAATGTGATCATAGCTACGATTGCGGTCATTAGGGAAGCGCTACTCATACTCTGCTCCATTGTAGAACCCTAAAATCATGTCGACAAGCGGGCGGCTATACTCGAGGTTGTAGACAGTAGCCATCAAAGCCTTTTGCACCCTTTGAGGCCTCCTAGCCGGCCCCCTCTGTGTCCGTTTCTACTGCATTGTTTGCCTCCTCAGCTTTATTGCTGAATTCTCCTAGTGCATAATCCATCACAACTAGGGGTGGAGTGGGCGGTGCAGCGGCTAGGGTAAGTGTGGAGGGGTTCTAGGTGGACTGGTTGGATGTGGAGTGGTTTATATTGACACTCTAAGGGTGGGTGGTGATTGTTAGATAGGTGGGTTTTGTTAACAGTAAAAAAGTCCATGAAAGAGCACATTTGGCAAACAATGATAATCACAACTAGACAACATCACAGGATCGGAAATGTAAACTAAGAACAATAGTGTGCAATGGTATTAACTAAAATCAAAGCTTTTAAAGGATAGTTTTATTATAACACGCTAGCATAGCATAGAATTCAGTAAACTAGTGTGAACCAGGGTCATAACCATACGCTAGAAATCTAACACCTAAACACTATGTCTGCATTAGGCATTACAATTAATATTAGTTGATCTACAACATATACCACTAACACAATTATCTTACATTCCTGTTATATATATGGGCCTAATGTACACTTAAATTCGAGGGCTTCCACTTCATTCCTCCATGATGGACTTGATCTTTTCCAAGTTCTCCTTGATACCAGGACCAACTTGAGTAGGTCACCAATCACAAACTCAAGCATCTTATTCTCTTCTTTAAGAAATCCATATCCTCCTTGATCTCTATCATGCCCTTCTCCAGTTACAACATTCCTGTCGAGGGTTAAATTTGCAAGTTTAATTAGCCAGACAACCATTTTTGTGCAATGTTGGGCGCCTCCAACATTATGCCTTACAACAACCACTAGTGTCCAAAACAACGCCAGACCACTATTGGCATCCAATGTGAGGTTGGAAATGTCCGTGGACGCATCGTGTGCATTCAATTTTTTGCAAACCGAATGCGGAGCTGCGGGAGGTTTGCGGGCGTTCGGACTCGTGTCACGTACACGTCCGACTATGCGGTCCCGTCCAAACTTAGTACCTCGCATGCCGCTCTCTAAACATTATTGCACAGTCATGCCGGTCAACCGCTCCAGAGTGGACATAGTTGGGCATAGGCGCTACAGAGCGTCATGACCACCTGGGAGAAGGTGGCTTCACTTCAAAACGCATTCGGCAACCGAGAAGCCTACGACAGCCGCTACCGCGTATTGAAGCGGCATGTGTTCACCTGCCTTGGTGAGAGGACGTGGATGTAGCCTAAAGTGTGTGGGGGGGGGATAGGCGCTTTAAAATAACTAAGGTTTAGTTTTGAACAAATGTAGAATAGAACTACCGTTTAATTTGTCAAACAAAAAACCTAAAACAACTAGGCTCACCTATGTGCACCAACAACTTATGCTAAGCAAGATAAATGACTATGTGATCGACACATATACAAATACAAAAGGAATTACTATGGCTATCACAAAAAAATGCATAAATAAAGGGCTCTAGTAAGAGATAATCGAGGCAGGCAGAGATAACGATATATCCCAGAGTTCACACCCTTGTGGATGCTAATCCCCATTTGGAGTGTGTGGAGGCACAATTCTCCCCAAAATGCCACTAGGGCCATCGTAATCTCCGTACAACCTCATACAATGCAAGTTGTCATGATTCCATTAAGTGACCCTTGAGAGTGGTCACCGAACACGTATAAATGGTGACCCTTCGGGGCGGTCACCAGAAGCATACAATTGGCAACCCTTGTGTGTGGTCACCAGTAAGCGTTCAAACTACTTGGGGCAATCTTCACAACCTAATTGGAGACCTCGACGCTTTATCATCTGGAGCTCGTTTGATATGCCATTGAGAATAATTAGTTATAATATTGTCCAGAAGTTTTTGTGGCTTCTCCTAAGGACACATCCATAAAGGTACCACCTGCAGCAGAATTTAGAAGATTTATAGACACAAAGTTCAGTCCAGCATATAAGTTTTGGATAATCATCAACAACTTTTAAACATGAGTAGGACAATTTCTTATCATCAATTTTATTCTCTCCCAAGCTTGTGCAACATGCTCTTGATCTTGCTGTTTAAAATTCATTATATGATTTCTAAAGGAGATGATCTTAGCAGGAGGAAAATACTTGGCAACGAAAGCATCATTACACTTATCCCATGGTCTAATACTATTACGAGCTAAAGATGAAAACCAAGCTTTAGCTTTATCTCTTAGTGAAAAAGGAAATAATTTTAATTTCATAATATCATTATTCATATCCTTTTCTTTTGCATATCACATAATTCAACAAAGGTATTAAGATCTGACACGGGATCCTCATTAGGACTTCCCGAAAATTGATCTTTCATGACAAGATTTAGCAATGCAACATTAATATCAAAAGCCTCCGCACTAGTGCCGGGTGGTATAGGAGTACGAATAAAATCATTATTATTAGTATTTGATAAGTCACACAACTTAATAGTATCTTGAGACATGATGACCGAACAAACAAAGCAACAAGCGAGACAAGTAAACCAGCAAGTAAAGCAAGCAAAGAAGTAAACTAGTAACTAGTAAAGATAAATATTTTGTATTTTTGATTTTTATGAGACAAACTAAATATAATAGAAAACAAAAATAAGAACAAGTGAATGATAATTTGTGTGAAGTTAGTTTATAGTTGATGATGGTATTCCCGGCATGGCGTCAGAAATCCTTCCTGATACTTGTGATCTGCGTTGGGATTTTTGTGAAGAGGAACGAGTTATCACAGCACAATGCGGGTAAGCATTTCCCCCAGTTATGAAACCATGGTTTATCAAACCAATAGGAATATCAATCCTCAACCGTCTCAAACGGCTACACATAAAAAAGCAAACAACTTGCACCCAATGCTGGCAAGAGGGTTGTTAATCCCCTTGGTCTCGTAATTTGCAAGCAAGTGAGTTGTTCGGATAATTGTAGATAATTGCAAATTGCAAAACAAAACAATAGCAAGTAAATGATAGCACTGTAATATTAGCGTTTGTAAATATATAAATGAATAGACCTAGGGTCCATAGTGATCTCTAATGGCATCTCTCATAGAAGATAGAAAAGCGGCTAGTTATGCGATTTTGACGGCAATGATCATGTGTATATAGGCACCACATCCATAAGCAAACAGGCCGACTCCTGCCTCCACCAATTATTATTACTTCACTCATTGATCTCTATCCCTCATGCATCTAGAGTATTAAGTAAAACAGAGTAATCCTTGGAGAACGATGACATGATGTAGACAAAGTAAACTCAATCAATATGAATTAACCCCCATCGTTTTACCCTTAGTAGCAGCAACTCAAAGACATATCTTGTCCCCTACTTTGTCACTGGGATATAGAAACTCGCCAGGTTCAACCTACAACAACGCACCACTCCCACCAAAGAAATATCAATCTAGTTGGCCAAACTATCTCAACAGATCGGAGAGTATTACGAAGCTATAATGATCATGCAAATAAGAATCAGAGTAATCAGGTTTGTCTCAAATACTTTTCATGAATAATCTGAACATAAGCTCAGAATTAATCGAATCCCAACAAACGCACCATACAAAGGAATTACATCGGATAGATCAAGGCAAAGATGCGATGAACATTGTATTGAAGATCAAGAGAGAGAGAGACATATTTTGGCATCTAGGTACTACCTACGGACCCGTAGGTTTGTGGTGAACTAATCATACATCATCATGAGGACAGCAAGGTTGATGAAGATGCCCTCTGTGATCGATCCCCCCTTCGACAGGGTGTCGGAACAGAGCTCTAGATGGGCTCCCATCGGAACAGATACTTGCGGCGGCATAAAAAGTGTTTCGGGGCCTCCTCTGGGGTTTTGGGAATATTAAAGAATTTATAGGCCAGAGAGGGGCATCAGGAGAGCCACGAGGGGGCCACGACATATCAGGGTGCCCCCTAGGGTGCGCGCTGATGTGTGGTGGAGCCCTTGTGCGGCTACTGGCCTCCTTCCGAAGCTTTCATGCCTTCTTTTGGTCTACAAAAAATCATCAAAAAGTTTCGTGACAATTAGACTTTATTTGGTACAGTAAACCTGAAAAGTAAAAACATGTACTCCCTCCATCCGGTGAAAAGTGTGCATGTAGAATTTTTAGGACAAATTATGGAGTGAAGTAAAAATGCATTGGAAAGGTCCAAGCCATCATCTCTCTGCTCTTTAATTACCCAACCCACAATGAGCTAAGTGCATGTAGAAATTAAGAAGACCATATGTAGAATGTTATTGGTCTTGATTACCGTGTGATGAGAAAGAAGCATTTTTCCCTACTTTAAAGTGTATTGGGAAGATAGAAGTACATTTTTTTTGTGGACAAATTTTAAAGCCAAATGTATACTTTTCACTCGACGGAGGGAGTAGAAAACAACAACTGAAACTGGGCACTAGGTCAATAGGTTAGTGCTAAAAAATATTATAGATTGATAAACAAATGCCGAAAAAGTATCCTAGAATGATAATATATCAGCATAGAATAATAAAAAATTATAGATACGTTGGATACGTATCAAGCATCTACAACCGGACCTCTCATACCCATCTCAAACGTTGGGGCGGGCAGCCCGGTCACAGAAAATCGACCGAGGTGGACAAACGCGCCACAAATGTCCGGACTGACAGACACCCCTCATATCCATACCAAATATGGGGCGGATATGAGGCTGCCTTGTTGCATCCGGGCACGCCCGCCACGTCAGCCCAGTCCACCATCGACCCCATAAATACGACCATCTGGAAACCCTCTTCGTCCAGTCCACTTTCGATTCCCTTCCCTCCAATCCGATGGAGGATGACACAAACAGCTCATGTGCAGAATCCAACGAATCCAGCTGTGAGAGCCTGGCTTAATACAAATGGTAGACTACTCATATCAACAAAGAATTACTTCTCTTTCGGGAGCCCATTTGAAAAGAACTCCAATGTTAAGCGTGCTTGGCTTGGAGTAATTCTAGGATGGTGACTAACCGGAAAGTTGGTCCTGGATGCGCACGAGTAGGGGTGAGCATAAAAACCGACTAACCGAACAATGGACCGAAGCCGAAACCGAAAAAACCGAATTTTCGGTTTTTGTCAATAATAGAGATAAAATCGGTTTTTGCTTTTACTAACCGATCTAGGTTCGGTCGGCTCGGTTTCTAGTTCGGTTAGCCGAAACAAAACCGAACTCGGTGTACGTGAGACACAGAGACAGTACCCACACACACACAAAAAGGAATGGAGCAATGGCGCTGTCCATCTTTCCTGTACTCACTCCGCAGCCTGTCACACTTCGCTAGAGGCCTCGATTTGCTTTTTTTAATAGGGCAAGGCTTCGAAATTGCTAGCCAGTAGCCCATGTCCCGCAGGAAAACTTTGACGTGACTTTGACCATGGGTCGACCACATGCATACATGCTAGCCCGCCTATGAATGTACAACCAGACACACCTTATTACTTTAGTCCCACCTCGCTTGGGTGATGATATGAGGCAAAGATTTCTGGCTATATAAGAGTTTGCCGTTGGGAGCCTAGGACAATTCCTTAAAGCAAGGTTTATTCGGTGCAAACCGAAAACCGTACCGAATTGTCGGTTAACCAAATTTTTGGTTAGTTATTTTGAGCTATCATTTTTGGTTTTTGATTTTGGAAACCGAATTTAAAAATAAACCAAATGGTAGAAACCGAATTTTTGGTTTATACTGAACGGCCAGCCCTACGCACGAGTGAGGACAAAGTATGCAGAAAATACTAGTGTTGGTGTGTGAGGCTGGTTTAGATCCCGCCAGACGTAACTGAGTGTTACACTAGAATCGATGTGGAGGAGGTAGCCCTTCGCATTGCCTTGAGGAGTTCACTGTAGGGGCAAGGCGGCCCCAGTAGCGGCGCATCCTCTTTCTTAGCGCTTGTCGCCCGTCGACGCAGTGCCAACGTCATCGCCGACCCCGGGTAGCTCTGGCTGCTCTGCTATTCTCCTTCAGGTATGATGCCCTCCTCCACTACCCTATCCTCCGTAAGTGGTGCCTGGCCACTTCTGGGTCCCCTTGCCCGCATCGCGGCCGGTGCGCACAAGGACGCCTGGGTCCGAGGCTCGTGCAGCCCGACGCGAGCGATAGCGGGCGAGGGAAAGGGGGAAGGTGCTGGCCGCGTGTGCTCCAATCGACCCTGTGGACGCGCTCCTCGCATCGCTCCTCTGACGTTGTTTAACGACGGCGGAGACGGATGCACGCCGCCTCCACCGCGAGAATGGACGGGCCCTTCGACTCGCCATCCAGTTGTCGGAGCGCGACACCAACAAGGAGGCGGTGGCAAAGGCGAAGGCGGCCCGCCAGGCCAAGTAGCAAGCCTGCCTGCTTCACAGGCTGTCGGGCATGACGTTCAGCTCGGATAGCTCGGACACGACGGACGGCTCCAGCTCCAACGGCTACATGCCTCCACGCGTCGACGCCTACACGGAGGACGGGTACAACCACGATCAACGACCGGATGAGGAAGGGGCCAGTGAGGAAATGGTGATTTCCTCCGTCCTTCCCATATGTTTATAGTTTTAGTTTGTTTTATGTAGTTTGTTCTATGAATTCCAGATGTACTATGCCCTCTTTTAGTCTCGCTATGCAATGCGATTTGATGAACTGCGTATTTGATTTAGTTTACGTTACGTTGCATGTGTTTGTATGGTTTTACCATCAAAAGTGCAGGTTTTCAAAGATGAAATATCTAGTGTTTTTTCGCCTGGGGAATTAATCGGACTATTGCGAGCGGAAAAACCAGGGCGAGCTTTGGATGAATCGATCTATTATCAGGCAATCTTACTGGGGAATAACAAGGGCTTCCTTGAATACCAAAAGTTTTAAGTCTGAAGCAAGTTTTCGAGAAACTGCTCGAGTTTTAAGAAAAGCTACCCTATGAGGTCGCATTAATTGATCGAAAGGCTTGAAAGACAATATTGTTTTGGGGATTACACCTGTTGATATCGGATTTCAAAAATTTATGCACCGTTTTTGGATACGAGAGACGTAAATGTGCAAGGCAACAAATAAGACGCGTTCGGTCAATATCAGCATATGCACTACATGCATCCGCGGCCATTTAAGGGTCCAATTTTACAAGTGTCGCCTGTAGATGCTCTTAAATGATCGGTTTTCGTATCCCATTCGCGAACAGACAAATGAATCTGATTTTTACACCACGGCGTTGGAGATGCCCTTACAAAAAGGCAAGATCCGGGAATAGTTCTGTCGCTGGCTGGCTGCTGCTGCTCCCACGCCGTGACGCATCAACGTCCGATCGCATTATTTCCACGGGCCAGGCGAGCAAACCAAGCAGACACGGACAAGAGCACGGCTCGGCTCGCTGTGCTAGACAAACAAAGCAAATGCTGAAACGAACTAACCGTACGATACGACCGGAGTTGAGTTAATACGCCATGAATGGCGATACTGACCGGGTTGCCGTCTTGCTGGGGATGGAGAGATCGATCAAGCAAGCAGACTCGGTGTGCAGCTCGTGCCCGCGGTCATGGCCCGTGCATGCATACATGCATGTTGCTGCGAACTATCGTGCGTGTGGTCTTCTACTCTTCTTTTTCACTCTGAGATAATACCAAATCCAATGATGCATCCATGCCGGGAACAAGCGAACCTAGCGATGTACATGCATGCATATGGACATTGGACGATGTATGTGGACGGAACCAACCCAAACAGCTCAGCTACTAGACTATATGCTTCACCATTAGTAGTAGTGCTGTTTTTTTTAGTTTTTTTAGAACAGTAGTAGTGCTGTATTAAAAGATGAAACTTATGAGTATGTGCGAGCTCGCGAGCAGTCATGTCAATTTAAGAAACACTGGCAAGCTGCCTGTTTTTAAGAGAAGGCATAGTACTACTGTCTAGCGTTTGGCAGTGGCGCGATCGGATCATAGGTCACGCCTTTTGATTTGCGGCAACCGTCTTATATTTACTAAGTGGATGCACCATGAACTTCGAAAGTTTATAGGAGAAAGAGAGAAGAGAGAACGATAGAAATAATATCCAGGGTCTTTGAGAAAACAATTTGGAGAAAAATACTATCATATGATGTTCCTTTGGTGAAATCGCTAGCCCGTGCTGTAGCACGGGTCGATGACTAGTGAGGATAACTATGATTAGCGATCGCGTACCAAAAACTATATATGCAGGTCTATCGATCGGGGCTTGCAAAGCATCACTGTCTCATGGGAATCTTAAGGAATCAATCGATCAGTACAATGATTGTGAAAGTTTGAGTCCATACCAGACAAATATCTGTCCTAGTGCTGAACAACAACCTGACCGATTTATTTTGATCCCCGGTTTGCAAAAAGGCTGCGTTTAGCCTTTAGCAATCAAATGCTGCGCACCTAGATCCCCCGCTTTGCCAAAGAAAATCAATGGGGAGGGAGAAACCATCTTGGTATATCAAGCAAGTGCATCCAGAGCTAGCTGTTGTGACCTAACTCATTAACGGTTTATTGGTTTGTTGCTAGTCTTGTCATCCCCATGTACAGTATGGTGTTGAGCGAGAGAAGTACGGTTTGATTAGACAACGCAAGAATGCAGCACAAAAAAATTCTACGGTTGACCTCTTTGCCAGGCTAGTACGAGACAGTCCTTATTAACCGTAAAACTCCAAAGCTAGCATTGCCCAGACAACCCGGCCGGCGGCCGGGACACCTCAAACCACTCCACATGAACTACTTCTACTTGCTACTAGCACGGCGAGTGATCTGCGGGTCCGCCGGTGCCAGCACGCCACTCCTCACCGAGTCACCGCACCTGTTAACATTAATCCACCTCCTGCAGCGTTTCAGTTTTACATGTCACAAGGCGGGCTGGCCGGTGCCGGTGCGTGTGCTGCCATTGGCATTTGGCAGGGCAGGGCATGGCTGGTGCAAATGTGTGCATGCAGCGTCTGGCCCTTACCATGCAGCTAAGCCAGGCGCACGGACGCGGTCACGGGGCCATGCACGCAGCCACGCACCCACCTGACCGGGCCTCTGCCAACTCGAAAGCGATACCCTGCATTTTCCCGAAGAAGCCGGGGGGCGCGCTGCATGTGCGTAGCTAGCAAGCCTCGGCTGCGACGGCCAGCGTATGGCCGGCAGATCTTACCAGGCAGGGGCTGCTGTGAGTGGATGAGTGACCACATCACAAACGCAAAAGCCAGCGAGATCGACGAGATTCTGGGACCCCGCGTAAAACCTTGCTGATGCGCCTACAAAGATGTGTGTCGGCGAGCTGACGACGATTCATAGTGTTTTCTTTTCCAATGTCGGCAAGAGAAGTGCCAAATTCATTACAGGTAACACTTTCAAGGAAGGAATGCACCGCAAGAAAAAAAAAGAAGAAAAAGGGTTGCTCGGTTTATCTAGAAAAACCAGACGAAAACCTTTACAACACCTAATAGGACTAGGCCTAAAGCACCACAGACCATACAACACGTCACAAAGCCACACCCCACGACACACCGAGTCGGACACTCAATGATTTCGCCGCTAGCAAAGTACACCCCGAAACCGCCTTATCAATCCAGGCTGCCACAAGCATATTTGTGAATCTCAAAGAAATGAAAGAGGAACATTATGTCCGAAAGAGCAAACATATGCCGCTTCGATCCCGCGAGGTTGGCCGATATAACTAGCCTGACTCACGGAGATGCCACACAAGCCGCCGCCAACCACCTTCACGAGCACTGAGTCCCTCTGACCGAGTGAAGCTCCAGATGATGTCCTAAGAGGATTTACGGCTCCGAGCAAAGCCTATAGCATTGTCATCGTCCAATCCGGAACACCGGATCTAAGGTTTCCCCCGAAGCATAACAGGCAAGCGAGGGGAATGACTGCACCATCGATGCCTCCAACAGGGGACAATGCTTGTAGTCGCCGCCATCGACTGCTCCGACCGAAGCCGGAATGCGGTTTTGGCAGACACACCCGCCCAAACCCATGACCCGGCCAGCTTTTCCAGCATGCCACCTCCATGACGGCTGAGCAGTGTATCACATCTCACCCTTACGCCGAGCCCCGGAGGTCGCCGACCAGCCACCCTGATAAATCTGCACCGGGGGAGCCAAAAGTGCGTCACGCAACATATTCATGCTCCCGTAACGGCCACGCGCTTCTCCGCACTGCCCTGGCACGTCGTCCCGCGCTCAGCTAGCAGCCCTACTCACCGTCGCGACCTCGCCCTACCAGATCCGCACCCCGCCGACGGCCGAACCTGTTGCTGACCACACATGCGCGCTCAAATGGCGCACCATGTGTGCCAGCCACCCCGACGCCTTGCACACAACATGTCAGCAGCAACCCTCCACATCCAAGCCGCCCCTTGGCAGCGGGCACCGAAGACGCGACTCCCTTCCTTCATCCTGCTCCTTGCCGCTTGCGTGCCACAAACTGCGTCGACATCGTGGCCAACCTCCTCTGCACGTGTCGGCAGCAGTGTAGCGGTCGCATCGCCCTCTCACTACCAGGGCCCGACCAAGCCTAGCCGAGCCCTGCATCTCAGCAGGCAAGCCGCCTCTGCGCTGCTCGTGTCCCCACGAGATGGAGAAATCCCCGTCATCGTCGACGCTGAGGAAGTCCTGGTTTAAGGGGTCCTCGGGTGGCCGACTTGTTTCTTATGTGCCGGGCTATATGAGCCGCTTACCAAGCATTGGATTGATTGAAGGCCCTGTCTCAGGGAAGAAAGCTTCAGGAATCGTGGCGCATCCTCCACATTTGGAGTAGTGAATAGGCATCACTAGTAGAAAACAAGGAACTAGTCCCGGTTCCGGAGGGGCTTTAGTCCCGGTTCTAAAACCGAGACAAAACAAGCGGGACTAATACCCAAAATCTTTAGTCCTGGTTCGCTTACGAACCTGGACCAAAGGGGCTCCATGTGGCCACGGCGAGGCACCCAGGCAGGAGTACATTTAGTCCCAGTTGGTAACACCAACCGGGACCAAAAGGCCGCCACGCGTGAGGCGCTGGGTGTTTTTTTGGAAGGGGGTTTAGGGGTTTTCGAGGGTTAATTTAGGGGTTTCATATTGTGTTAGCTAGCTAATATAGAGAAGTGACCTCTCTTTCTCCCTACTTGGTCGTCGCTACTAGCTACTATACATATAGAGAGAACTCGACGCTAGCTAATAAGCAAATGAAGGAATACATTAATTACACAAGGTCTAACAACTCTTCATCATCATCTTAATCATACAAAGTTAAAGTCTCATAAAAGAAAAATAAAAAGGAAAAATGACATAGTCCTCCCTCATAGGACCTAGTCCTCCCTCATAGGTAAAATGACATAAAAAAGAATAACACCTATGTCTCCATGATGAAGCAAAGAGATCCAACGGTCTCCAACTTATGGCTTGCGATCCTTCTTTATTTGTCCCCATGCTTCAATTGGGAGCCATCTTGGTGGTTTGCGCTCAGTCGAGTATGCAAAAGAGAACTCCGGGTGGAAGGGGCTTTTAATTGTGATATTACCTTCGGGTTGCATCAATGGTGTCACAACTTCATATGGCAATTTCTCTTGAACAACATAATAGTAGCCTAGTTAGCAATGTAATCAATACGATTTACGCAACAGTACTAATATACTTAATTAGCAACTCTTACCTAGATACTTCGGCGAATGTCATTCACCCTCAACCTATGCACTAGTGTCTTGTACAATGTATAATTTGGGTCAGTTTCCAAATTATACGGGAAGATCTCCCTACCAACTAGGACACCAATAACAAAGTTGATAAGATCATCCTTCTCCTCCCAAGTTAGATATGATCCATAAGTGTAGTGTGTCGTGTCGATTATGTTCTATGTTTCACTCGAACAAACGAAATAAGATGTAAATTATAAATTGACAAATTTAGTACGGATGAACACCAATTTCTTTTTAAATATAGAATGCAAATTAGTTGAAAAATATGCGTGGTTGACAAACTCACATTGAGGTAAAACAGGAAGCATATCGACATTCACCCAAATGTCGATGTTTCCTTTAGTATGATCTTCAGGACGAAGATCGAAGGTCATTTCCATATCCTCCTGAAATCCATATGCCTTGCAAAGAGCTACCCAATTTGAGCACTCTAATTCTGTGTTATTAGGTGCATTCATTACTTTCACAAGAAATGTGTGACCATGTTTAGTCCTCAGGTTGGTTGTCCTCGTCTCGAAACTCTCGTGCTCTTTGAAACCGAGCCTCTCCAAGAAATACCGTCTTGCATGACAGGGGATGAACTAGTCGAATTGTAGAAAACAGAAATTACGCGTTGAAGGAAAGAAACAGAAGTCATGTTTAATTACGAAAAAACAGTTGTCATTGTTGCGTACTGTAGAAATATCAAAGACCTCGTTAAGCTTCATGGTGAAGAACATGCCGTCTCGCAGCCCAGGCTGGTCGCAAAGACCCTTATCTTCACCTCAAAATTCACACGCTTGGATCCTATCATCGTCTGATGACAACAACATTTCCTATGTTCATGATTGAAGAATGACGGCACACTTGGATACTAATGTGTGTGAGACTTCCGGTCCGTCGAGGCTTTCCTTAAATAACTCCCATATCTCATGATATGTTGGTGCGCACTCTCTCACACTGATATGATGGTGTATATATGTTGGTGGACACTCTCTCACAGTAATAGTTCGGCCGTCGGTGATGGACGCCCCCCTCTTCTCTTCTTGCGCATTATACCGACGAATATATCACAAGGAAGAGAAGATGAGGAGGCGCTCCCCACGACAACGGTCAGGAATGCTCCATCAAGAACACACATGAAAGTCACACAAGGAGCAACGACAGACCGAAAGTCACACACGCATTATACCGACAAAATATCATTAATACATT
Organism: Hordeum marinum; assembly: GCA_022496015.1. NCBI lineage: Eukaryota > Viridiplantae > Streptophyta > Magnoliopsida > Poales > Poaceae > Hordeum > Hordeum marinum. The sequence continues at coordinate 472,000,444 of CM039672.1, read as the reverse complement.
TATATTGAACTCGAATATAGTATCACTAATACATCATCTCGAATAATCCAGTTATGAATGCACCATTAAATATTAACTAATACATCTCGAATATTATAATATAGGATCACTAATACAGATCGAATACTATCGAATAATCTAAGTCACTAGCGGTTCCTAGATCGCGGGTGGTGGACACCCAAAGATAAGGAACCATCATGGGATCATAACTCGGGTGAGATCCCTGAAGAATCTGCCATGTATTGTTGAACCTGGCGTCCAAACAAACCTGGCGTCCAGCGCCGCCATGTAGCGACGGACGGGCTCGTCCTCCTCCCTGACACGACAATGTACCACCTTCGCGGGGTCCGCTCCCTCTGCACCGGAAGTGGCCCACGTGACTGCCACCAAAGAAGTTTGAGTCGATGACCCGGATTCCTCACCAATCTTCGAGCCCCGGAAGGTACCACCTCCCAGTGCCAGCCCAGCGGAGGCCAATCCCGGACATGGCACCTATCAAGCAGGCTCTCGCGGACCACTCGACGACCAGGATGCGGGCCGGGCATCGTCGATGTCGAGACAAATTCCTATGAGAACATTTTCTTATCGTTTAATCACTAACTTTTCCAAAACCCAAGAATTTTTCTCTAATCTAACATACACATACTAAATTTTCCTAGGACTCCTGATTAACTAAAAACATAAAAAGCATCATAAAAAAATCATAACAATATTAATCTACTTATCCATCTACGTGCTACAATTTTTATAACACATTGTTTAATGAAAAAATGTTGCATACCAACCACAAAAATTTGCACGTTTTTAAACAATATGTGTTTGTGTGTATGTGCTTATGGCACCGTCAGAGATGGATGGGCCAGGCGGCAGGGCTCCTACGCCGGAGATGGATGTGGAGATGGCTCTCGGGCATCTCCGTGGTGGCTCTAGGTGGGGCCGAGATGGGCTCAGGGAGGGGCGGCCATGCATGGTGCTACCTCTTGAGCATGCGTTGATTTTCCCTTGAAGAGGAAAGGGTGATGCAGCAAAGTAGATAAGTATTTCACTCGGTTTTTGAGAACCAAGGTATCAATCCAGTAGGAGGAAAAAGCAAGTCATCAATGGACGCAGCTACACAAATAATCAAACTCTTGCACCCAACGCTATAAAGGGGTGTCAATCCCTTCACGGTTATTTGCAAGGATTAGATCCGATAGAGATAGATGTAACGAGTGTGGAAAGTAAAAGGTAAATAAATTGCAGCAAGTATAGATCTGAAAATATATGATGGAAAATATACCCCGGGGCCATAGGTTTCACTAGAGGCTTCTCTCTTGAAGGCAAAAATCATGATGGGTAAACAAATTACTGTCAAGCAATTGATAGAAAAGCAAATAACCATGTAGTTATACAAGGCAATGATCATGCATATAGGCATCACGTCCGTGACAACTAGACCGAAACGATTCTGCATCTACTACTATTACTCCACACATCGACCGACTCCTGTCTGCATCTAGAGTATTAAGTTTATGAAGAACAAAGTAACGCATTAAGAAAGATGACATGATGTAGAGGGATAAACTCAAGCAATATGATGAAAACCCCATCTTGTTACCCTTGATGGCAACAATACAATACGTGCCTCTCTACCCCTACTTTGTCACTGGGTGAGGACACCGCAAGATTGAACCCAAAACCAAGCACTTCTCCCATTGCAAGAATTACCAATCTAGTTGGCCAAACCGAACCAATAACTCGAAGAAACTTGCAAGGATATGAAATCATGCATATAAGAAATCATAGGAGATCCAAATAAGATTCATGGATAATCTGAACATAAACTCACAATTCATCGGATCTTGACAAACACACCACAAAAGAAGAATACATCGGATAGATCTCCATGCAGATCATGAAGAACATGGTATTGAAGATCAAAGAGAGAGAAGAAGCCAATTCATGGATAATCTGAACATAAACTCACAATTCATCGGATCTTGACAAACACACCACAAAATAAGATTACATCGGATAGATCTCCATGAAGATCATGAAGAACATGGTATTGAAGATCAGAGAGAGAGGAGAAGCCATCTAGGTACTAGCTATGGACCCATAGGTCTGTGGTGGACTAGTCACGCATCATCGGAGGGGCAATGGAGTTGATGCAGATACCCTCCGTGATCGATTCCCCCTCCGGCAGATTACCGGAGAAGGCTCCAAGATTGGATCTCTCGGGAACAGAGGCTTCCAGCGGTGGAAAAGTATGTTCGTGGCTCGTTCTGATGTTGGGCGAATATTTGGGTATTTATAGGCCAAGAATTAGGGTTAGGAGTCCTACCAGGAGGCGACAAGCCTGCTAGGAGCGGCCAGGGGGGCCCGCACCTAGCAGGCTTGTGGCGCCCTGGCACCTCCCCTTACATGCAGTCCAAGCTTGGATGACTTGTTTCCTTCCAGAAAAATTCCTTCCGAAGGTTTTATTTCGTTTGGACTCCGTCTAATATTCCATATCTGCAAAACTCAAAAACAAAGAAAAAAAACAGAAATTGGCACTTGGCTCTAGATTAATAGGTTAGTCCCAAAAATAATATAAAATATCATATTAATGCATATAAAACATCCAAAATAGATAATATAATAGCTAGCATGCCATCATCAAAAATTATAGATACGTTGGAGACGTATCAGCATCCCCAAGCTTAATTCCTGCTCATCCTCGAGTAGGTAAATGATAAAAACAGAATTTTTGAAGTGGAGTGCTACCTAACATATTTATCCATGTAATATTCTTTATTGTGGCATGAATATTCAAATCCGTAACACTAGTAGAAAATGGAACATTTGTCCCAGTTCTAGAGGCCCATTAGCCCCGGTTCTGGAATCGGAACTAAAGCCCAAAACCTTTAGTCCCGGTTCACTTACGAACTGGGAAAGAAGGGGCTCCATGTGGCCACTGCGGGGAGCCCAGGCAGGAGGATCTTTAGTCCCGAATGGTAACACCAGCCGGGACCAAAAGGCATCCACGGGTCAGCATCTGGCAGGAGCTTGGTTTTTTTGAAGGGGGGGGGTAGGGGTTTTTGGAGGGTTAATTTAGGGGTTTGATATTGTGTTAGATAGCTAATAGGGAGAAGTGTCCTCTCTTTCTCCGTGCTTGGTCGACGCTAGCTACTATAGAGAGAACTCGACACGCTAGCTAGTAAGCAAATGAAGGAACCATTAAGTACACAAGATCGTCATGAACAGTTACAGAGAGAAGTGATCGACCTCTCTTTCTTCGAGAGATTGGTCGAACAACAAGTTCTCGTATATCTATCCGAAGCTACTAGCTACATATATACAATATAAGATCTCTTACAATCCCTAACATTTAATGTCAAGTTCAAGATGGTATTCTCCGGCTTTATTTATGACGTGGCCAAGAAAGAATCCCGCCAATTGCTCTTGAATTGCTCGTATGCGATCATGTGGTAGGAGTTCATCCTGCATCTGCCACATCTAATTTGAAGAAGGGGGTCAATACATATATATGAATGAAACTCAACACAAATCATGGTAATAAAATAAATTTGTGAATATTATTGCTTACGCACTTGATATAATTTTTCAAAGTAGCCCCTCTTAGAGGTGGTCGCGTTGTAGATTAACTCGCAAACGTAGTATCCACAAAAATCAGTCGCTTCTTCCTGCCGCAAGCACTTTACGAGAAATAGAGTTCAATCGAAGTGATAATCAAGCATGATAAATGGTATTGATGAAACTAGAATCAATGGGAGATGCGCAGAACTAGCTAGTAGTACTTACTTTCGGGTGTGTAAATCGCAGCTCCCTCGGCAGTGCCAGACCAATTGCGGTGAACTCTTTCCAAACCCTGGCAGACAAAGAAAATAATTACTTGATATCAGGAAATGAACAAAGTTGCCGATATGATGCGATAATGATCGATTGTACTTACTTTTGTAGCATTTCAGTCATGTCCACATATTCCTGGGGATCTTTTCGTCTCGAGTCTAAGATGACTACTACTCCCCGCTCAAGGTTAATCTCTAGGAGAATAAAGTGGAAGCTGCGCACGCATGCATAACTCATAAATACATTACTATAACCTCGAGGAATAAGGGAAACCGAATATGCACAAGATAGTAACACTCACTAGAAGTTGTAAGGAAAGGGTATTCTCTCTTTGTTTTAATTTTTAAGCAACGATTGTAGCAAGTTGTCCTTGGTGTTTGTGACTCTGTGTTTAACCGTCCATTCATGTATGATATTTGGGTTAATGAACCCAATGTCATAGATTTGTGCATTTCTGCATTCGACAATCTTCAATCTGCATAATATAGAGAGGATAATTATATGTACATGCAATGAAAGAGCTAGGCTATATAGAGAGACTTAATTACAGAGGTACTACTTACAGACAGTAGGAAGTCACGATTGTTTTGTCGATGGCCTTTTTATTGTATAACTGGAATATCTCATCAAACTCATCAGACATCTGATTCATTCCAACGAGGTCATGCTCCTCTTTATTTCTCAGCGTCAAAGTATCCTTCCCAGACTCGCGCCAGGTTTTCATGTACCATTCATGCAATCTTTGCATCATCGTTGTAAGAGGAGATGATCAGGTTTGACGAGAGGCTGCCCGTATCGGTATCTGAATTCATCCACCTCCATTGCTTCAAACAGTACATCATCGCTCATGTAATCAGCAGGATTGGTATTGGGCACCATCCCCGTATGATCAACGGCGATATCACTAGACACCTTGAGCAGGGGTCACAATTGGTTCGCTTGTTCGCCGAGCTGGGGAATTGTTTTCCCACTTCTTTGTTTTGCTAACCTTGCATCATTGAAAGTACTTCTCGACCGCCGCACATCTTGATATGACTCTTTAATACAGGGACATAGTTGGAATCCGGCGGAGGTGGTGGTGGTCGCTTCAGGGCATCGATAGTGCGCTTCACTTTCACCGGATCTAGCTTCCCCTTTGGAGGTGAAGTTTTCTTTGCAAAATGGTCCCTCACTTCGGCACAACAAATGTCCTCGCTTTCCTTATCGGTCCTCTCATATGAGAACTTTTCCGGAGCCTTCCGCCTCTGAATTGCCTTCCGCCTCTGCTTGTACTGCTAGCCGCCGGAGCGACGACGTCTGTCTTCCATCGTTGCTGATGAGGCAGAGGAGGCAGAGTGCTCCGACGTGCTAGAGGAGCCGGAGCGGCGGCGTCTGTCTTCCGCCGTTGCTGACGAGGCGGAGGAGGAGGCGGACTACTCCGACACACCGGAGTGGGCGAAGGAGGAGGCGGAGTGCCCTCACGCGTCGGAGGAGCCAGAGAATGAGGCGCAGTGCCCTGATCACTCGCCGGAGAAGGAGGAGGGGGCGGAGTGCCCTGACTCGCCGAAGGAGGAGGTGAAGGAGGAGGCGGAGGCTTCCAGTTTGGAAGCTTGATGTACTCCTTCTGCCATAAACCCGTACTCCTCAGAGCATGAACCAGCTGATTCTCCCCTTCACCTGTAGGGTGCTCAAGCTCAAGCTCCTCAAATCCCTCCATTAATTCATCCACCGTCATAGTAGCATAGCCATGTGGAATCGGAAGGCAGTGAAAAGTTCCGTTAGGTTGAGGAGGTGCAACAGATACGACAACCGCCTTGAAAGTGAGGTTCTGAGATTTCGTCATAAGCTCCCAATGTTGAGCCTCCGTGATAGTATCCATGGGGTAGCTAGGAGCCGTGAAGTCAGGCTGAACGAGCTCCATGGAAGCCGCGCTGCTTCTCGGCTGAAATGGCGGGGTAGCTTCTGGGGTACCTTCGTCCCGCTGAGATGATTGGCCGACAGCTTGTTGGCTCTCAAGTTCCTCTAGCTTTTGTAGTCTTGCATTGAGCTTCTGCATGTCGCTCAGCTCCGTTTTCCTCTTTCTCTCCTAGCTTCTATAACCGCCTGTGTCGGGAAAGCCAATCTTCCACGGAACGGAGCCTGGTGTGCCTCCTGTTCGTCCGGGGTGCTCAGGATTCCCGAGGGCCTCAGTCGGCTCATCCTTCTCTCTGTCGGGAATGAACGTCCCTCCCTGAGCTGCGGTGATATACTTCTGAAGCTTCTTGACGGGTCTTGCAAGTTGCTCGTCCATCCAACGGCACTTCCCTGTTTCAGGATCCAAAGTTCCCCCAACCCCGAAGAACCAAGTCCTTGAACGGTCTGGCTTTGAGGTAGCCCTTTAGCAATCAGGTCATTCTCAGCTTTGTCCCATAACGGCCAGGCTTTGAGGTAGCCACCTGACCCCGTGTGATGGTGATACTGCTTCTTTGCAGCATTGTTCTTGTTTTTCTCTGACATTTTCTTACTCTTGTCCGATGTCTTATAGGCCACAAATGCGGGCCAATAATCTCTTATCTTCTCAAATTGGCCGATGAATTTTGGAGTCTTCCCTTTGTTGACAAACTTTGATATCAACTCATTCTTCCACCTCCTGAATAGATCTGCCATCTTCTAAAGAGCACATGCCTTGACCAGTGGCTCTATGACTGGGTTATTTGGATCCTACTCTGGCGGCAGGGTGAAATTTGCCTTCACCAAGGTCCAAAGATCATCTTTCTCTCTATCGGTGACATAAGAAACTTCAAGGTTGTCGTCCTTGGGCTTATTCCATTGGCTGATGCTGATCGGGGCACTGTCCCTAACAATAGCTCTGACTGAGCAGCAAATGCATCCTTGGTCTTCTTTGGTTCAATCGGTAGGCCATCGTCCGCGAGTGTTGTGATCGTGAACCTTTTATCCTTGCGCAACCTTTTCTTCGGGTCTCATCTCCTTACCGAAGTTTGGCTCGATCCGGAAGGATATAAAATAAGAAAGAAGAGTTAATATATGTACATACCAAAACAATTAATGCATCACTTAGCTAGTCAGCACAGGCTTAATTAATATATATACCTCTCCGGACTTGGCAACAGTTCCCTCCTCCATTCGATCACCAGAGTCATCACCATGGTCTCCTTCTTCCTCCGGCATTTGGTCACCGGAGCCATCATGATCATGACCTTGCTCCTCCATTGTTTGATCACCGGATCCATCATCCTATCCTTCCAGACCATCGGTGTCACTGAGAAACGGCAAGATATCACGTCCCGCGAGTATTATCTCCCCCAACAACTGTTCTTGTTCCAAGTCTCTTTGATCCATAGTTTCTACAAATATTACAACATGGAAATTAATAAACAAACATAAATGTCCGACATCCGGACCGCCTCTCTCATGAATCTCAAACAAGGGACTCTCTTAACCTTTAAGGGATTTAACAAAATGGCACCATTCTGGATGTGCAGAAAATGGTCCATATTTTTCCAATCTCATCTACCCTTCTATATGTCACGTTGTCTAGTGTCAAAGGATTCAAGAAAACCATGGCTTCATCATTAGCCGGAAGTAACAGGCACATAATGGTACGAAGCTCTCCAAAATTGTTTTGGAACAAAGTCCCGGATATGATAATTAGCTTTTTGGTATGAAGTTCAGCAAGAGCCTTCCGAATATCGCTATTTGGAAGGCCTTTGCTGAAATTCGTACCAAAAAGCGGATTATTCTAGCTGGAACTTCGTTCCCAAACAACTTTGAAGAGCTTTGTAGCATCATACGCCTGTTACTTCCGGCTAATGATGAAGCCATGGACTTCTTTAATACTTTGACAAGCAACATAACATATAGAAGAATATATATATATGAGATCAGAAAAAAAATTGGATCAACTTGTGGACATCCATAATGGGGGCATTCTTGATAAATCCATGCTACCGGAGTTTTCTATATGAACAAGTTATCGGGGAGGGGGTAGACAACAATGAAGCTCACCCCTCATGTCCGACGTCTAACGTCCCCCCTCATGTCATGTCCGACGCCCCCCTCATTTCCAAGTTATCGGGGACGAGGTAGACGATAACGACGCTCACCCCTCATATCTGATGTCTGACGTCCCCCCTCATGTCATGTCCGACATCCCCCCTCATGTCGAAGTTATCGGGGAGGGGGTAGACGACAATGACGCTCACCCCACATGTCTAACGAACAACGTCCCCCCTCATGTCATGTCCGATGCCCCCTCATTTTAACTAATTCAATGTAATGCAATGATCTCAACGTCAAAATCATCGTCTACCGGGAAGGAACATCACCGACAAACAGAGAAATGAACACATTCAATGTAATGCAACAAACACGATGTATGCTATGGCATGTTAAAGCATTGAATTGACCTAGTGCAGTAGATAGTCATATTAAGTGAAGTGGAATTCAAATATATGCTAAATTCCAACTTCAACACTATTCATTACTTTATCCTAATCATGAAATGTCCTACTTGGGGATTTTAACTTGCTCAAACATGCATTCACATGGCATAAACAGATTCATTGTATTTTTCTGATCATTTTTCATATATAAATTATTTTCATGTGAGTTACGGTTGAATTTCTATGAACTTTAGAAATTTTATACATTTTCTGGAATTTCCTGATTATTCTTTACACAAAAAATAGCTTGAGGCATGTATATTAATTAACTAAGTGCTTGACCCAAATTTGACCAGGGGCTAGGCCCCACTTGTAAGTGACCCAGTGGGTCAAAGCATGCTCAAATGAGTCGGCTTTGCCGACGTTGAGCCGCCTGCGCCACCAGACACGGCGAAGGTGGTCGAAACTCCACCTCCGGTGATCATTTGGGCGGCCGAGAGCATCTACTCAAAGCTAGCGATCCCGCGCGTCGAATGGTGCAGTTGGCCTCGCCAGGGAAGGCCTAATTCAACGATGGCGTCCTCTCCTGCGTTGGCCGGAGCTCGGGCAAAATCGACCGAGAGCTAGGGGAATGCAACGCAATCTCATCGGGAAGCCGTGGAGAGGCTAAACATGCTCGTTGACGACCCGGAGGCGACGAATTTGATGGCGATGTCCGACGACCGGAGGTTGAAGAAGACGGTGGTCTTGGTACTGCGGTGCTCCCGGCGCCGGCGGGGGCGACGATGGGCGACGACGATGGCGACGGCAACGACAACGGTGGGGGTGGTGTCGATGTCATCAGCGTTGTCAGGGGGCGGGGGCGAGATGAGAACTGAAAATTCCTAAGTGTTGGCTTATATAGCCAGAGCATTGGTCCCGGTTGGTGGCACCAACCGGGACCAATGCCCCCCTTTAGTCCCGGTTGGTGCCACCAACTGGGACCAAAGGTCAGTTTTCACGAGCCCAAAGGGCGGGAAACAGGGACCTTTGGTCCCAGTCGGTGGCACCAACCGGGACTAAACGGGGGCATTGGTCCTGATTGGTGCCACCAACCGGGACCAAAGGTTGGTGCTGCCCAGGGCCAAATTTTTAGTCCCACCTCGCTAGCTGAGAGAGCTTGGGAGTGGCTTATAAGCGCTGCTGCGCACACCCTCTCGAGCTCCTATCAACTGCAGGCTTCCATGCCTAATCTTTCACTGCCTATGGGCCTATTGGGCCTTTTGCGGGCCTGAATACTGGCCCAACAAGCTGGTTGGCTTTCTAGTCGTATTCAGGCTGTGGTGGCCTAGTAGGTGGCATTTTTTTAAATAAATCCAGTTTTTGGATTTGTTTTTTGGATTTCGTTCCTACTTACTATTTTTCAGTGAGTTTTTTTGCTTTTAGGTCACAAAAATTATAAACTTTCTGTTAGTGCCATTAGTCTTCAAATTTGAATAGTTTAAATATGAATTTTTTGAAATTTGTGTGAATCACTAGTTTCTGAATAACTTTTACTAAAAAATAGATTTTTGAGTGATTCTTTTTCCTGCTATTTAATATTACTATGTTTTATCATTATATTCAATTTGGTAAGTTTTAGGTTATTTTAAATGTGTGTTTTATTCAAAAACGATTTGGTTATTTTAGTTTGCTATTAAAGTTTCTAACAAAAAAGCACTACAAATGAACTCTGGTGAGAGTTGGCATGGTATCATCATTTCACCCACATAGCATGTGCGAAAAAGTTGAGAGGGTTACGGCAAAAACTGGATGCACTTCATGGACAAAATGGACAATCTCTTTCGAAGTATGAGGGTTTTGGATGAAAACTCATCTGTTACAAAGGGATTTCATTTTTATGAACTTATTTGAACTCTAGACTTTTTGTGTGTTCAAACTGCACCATTCAAAGGCACATCATCAATTGTCAACCCTTTATGACTTCATTTGGTATTTTTCATTCATTTACTGATTTTTTTGAGCTAAATGACCCTGAAATTGAAAAGCACTACAAATGAACTTTTAAAAGGTTGAAAGTTGGCATGGTATCATCATTTTACCCACATAGCATGTGCTAAAAAGTTGAGAGGGTTACGGCAAAAACTGGATGAACTTCGTTTACAAAATGGACAATCTCTTTCGAAGTATACAAAGGGATTCCATTTTTTGAACTCCACACTTTTTTTGTGTTCAAAATGCACCATTCAAATCCACATCATCAATTTTCAACCCTTTCTGACTTCATTTGGTATTTTTCATGCATTCACTGATTTTTTTGAGTTAAATGTTCCTGAAATTGAAAAGCACTACAAATCAAATCTGAAAAGGTTGAAAGTTGGCATGGTATCATAATTTCGCCCACATAGCATGTGCTAAAAAGTTGAGAGGGTTACGACAAAAACTAGATGCACTTCATATACAAAATGGACAATCTCTTTCGAAGTATCAGGGTTTCGAACGAAAACTCATCTATTCCAAAGGGATTTCATTTTTTTGAACTTATTTAAACTCCAAACTTTTTGTTTGTTCAAAATGCACCATTCAAACCCTCATCACCAATTTTTCATCCTTTTTGACTTCATTTGGTATTTTTCATGCATTTACTGATTTTTTTAGCTAAATGACCCTGAAATTGAAAAGCACTACAAATGAACTCTGAAAACGTTGAAAGTTGGCATGGTATCATCATTTCACCCACATGGCATGTTATAAAAAGTTGACAGGGTTACGGCAAAAACTGGACGCACTTCGTGTACAACACGGACAATCTCTGTCGAAGTATCAGGGTTTCATACGAAAAATCATCTGTTACAAAAGGCATTTCATTTCTTCACATGTAACTGCAAATATATAGTTGTGGAGAGAAAGTCTTCACTTTTTCTTCACTTGTCTCCTTTGCTTATTGCGCAATAACCATGGATAATCTTCATCGTTTAACAGGGTGCTTGGGTCAGCCTTGACTTTGAAGGGAGGAATTTCATGAAACTTTTTCGTAATCTTCAGACATGTCTGTCTTGCCTTCCAATCCCACGATGTCTCTTTCTCCTGAAAGAACTATGTGGCGCTTTGGCTCATCATATGATGTATTCGCTTCCTTATCTTTTCTTTTTCTTGGTTTGGTAGACATGTACTTCACATAGAAAACCCGCGCCACATCATTGTCTAGGACGAATGGTTCGTCTGTGTACCTAAGATTGTTCAGATCCACTTTTGTCATTCTGTACTGTGGGTCTACCTATACCCCGCCTCCTAAGAGATTTACCCATTTGCACTGAAAGAAAGGGACCTTAAAATTATGTCCATAGTCAAGTTCCCATATGTCCACTATGTAACCATAATATGTGTCCTTTCCCCTCTTGGTTGCTGCGTCAAAGCGGACACCACTATTTTGGTTGGTGCTCTTTTGATCTTGGGCGATCGTGTAAAATGTATTCCCATTTATCTCGTACCCTTTGTAAGTCAATACATTCGAAGATGGACCCCTAGCCAACGAGTACAACTCATCAGAAACAGTGTTGTCACCCATGAGACGTGTTTGCAACCAACTGCCGAAAGTCCTGATGTGTTCATATGTAATCCAGTCGTCACACTGCTCCGGGTGTTTGGAGCGCAGAATATTCTTGTGTTCATCGACATACGGGGTCACCAAGGAAGAATTCTATAGAACTATGTAGTGTGCTTGAGACCAAGAATGCCCATCCCTACATATTATTGAGTCCGCTCCTAGCGTGCCTTTTCTAGTCAGTATCCCCTCATACCATTATTGAGGGAGACCAATCTTCTTAAGGTTAGGAATGAAGTCAACACAAAACCCAATGACATCCTCTGTTTGATGGACCATGGAGATGCTTCCTTTTGGCCTAGCACGGTTACAAACATATTTCTTTAAGACTCCCATGGACCTCTCAAAGGGGAACATGTTGTGTAGAAATACAGGGCCCAGAACAACAATCTCGTCGACTAGATGAACTAGGACGTGCGTCATGATATTGAAGAAGGATGGTGGGAACACCAGCTCGACACTAACAAGACATTCCACCAAATCACTCCTTAACCTTGGCACGATTTCTGGATCGATCACCTTCGAAGAGATTGCATTGAGAAATGCACATAGCTTCACAATGGCTAATCGAACGTTTTCTGGTAGAAGCCCCCTCAATGCAATCGGAAGCAGTTACGTCATAATCACATGGTAGTCATGAGACTTTAGGTTCTGGAAAATTTTCTCTGCCATATTTATTATCCCCTTTATATTTGACGAGAAGCCAGACGCGACCTTCATACTGAGCAGGCATTCAAAGAAAATTTCCTTCTCTTCTTTGGTAAGAGCGTTGCTCGCAGGACCTTCATACTGGTTTGGATGCATGCCGTATTTTTCATGCACACGTTACTGCTCCTCAGGTGACTCCAGTGTATCTTTTATCTTTCCATACAGTCCCAAGAAGCCTAGTAGGTTCACGCAAAGATTCTTCGTCACGTGCATCACGTCGATTGCAGAGCGGACCTCTAGGTCTTTCCAATAGGGTAGGTCCCAAAATATAGATTTCTTCTTCCACATGGGTGCGCATCCCGCATCGTCAGTCGGAATAGATAGTCTGCCAGGACCTTTTACAAAGATTACTTGTAAATCATTGACCATATCAAGTATGTGATCACTAGTATGGAGGGCGGGTTTCTTACGGTGATCTGCCTCACCTTTGAAATGCTTTCCTTTCTTTCGACATTGATCGTTGGTCGGAAGAAATCGACGATGCCCCAGGTACACATTCTTCCTGCATTTGTCCAAATATATACTATCGGTGTAATCTAAACAGTGTGTGCATGCGTGCTATCCCTTGTTTGTCTGTCCTCAAAGGTTACTGAGAGCAGGCCAATCGTTGATGGTTACAAACAACAATGCATGTAGGTAAAATTCCTCCTGTTCTTTCTCATCCCACACACGTACACCTCTTCCATTCCATAGCTGTAAAAGTTCATCAAATAATGGCCTTAGGTATACACCAATGTCATTGCCGGGTTGCTTAGGGCCTTGGATGAGCACTGACATCATAATAAACTTCTGCTTCAAGCACAATCAAGGGGGAAGGTTATAAATACATAGAGTCACAGGCCATGTGCTATGCTTCCTGCTCTTCTCCCCAAAAGGATTAACACCTTCTACACTTAAACCCAACCATACGTTCCTTGGGTCACCTGTAAAGTCGCTCCACTTTCTCTCGATCTTTCTCCATTGCGACCCATCATCGGGTGCTCTCAACTTCCCGTCTTTCTTATGGTCCACTTTGTGCCATCGCATCAACTTGGCATGCTCTTTGTTTCTGAACAGACGTTTCAACCGTGGTATTACACTACTAGGAAAAAGATTATAGACAGACTCTTACTAGTAGCGTGGGTTTTTACCCCTTGCTACTGGTATTTACTAGTAGCACGGGTTTATACCACTCGCTACTACTAAGTTGATAGTAGTAGCGCGGGTTCATAACGCTCGCTACTACTATGGACTATCTCCGGGGGGCACGGTAGAGACCACTTAGTAGTAGCGAGGGGTATAAACCCGCGCTACTACTATGTTGATAGTAGTAGCGCGGGTTTTATACCCCTCGCTACAAGTAAGATGTATCTACCATGCCCCCCCGGGACAGGCCATAGTAGTAGCGCATGTTTATAACCAGCGCTATTACTAAGTACAAACTTTTTTAACAGCCACATCTCCACATCTCCTCCCCTAAATCCTTATTATCTCCCGTCCCTCTCGCCCCTCTCTCTCCATAGGCCCTCACATGGACCTCCTACCCAGGCGCGCCTCCTCCCTCCATGGCACGGTTCCCACGCGCGCCTCCTCCTACATGGCGCGTAAAGAGGCTGCCGCCTCGGACACCGGCATCCAAGAGCTCGCCGGTCTCCCCAAGTGTCTCCATGCCATCACGCCAAAGCACCGCACCCCCGGTGAACAAAACCCCACCGCTCCCTCCATCTCCTTCCTCTCCCTCGTTTTCCTTTTTCTCTCTCTGTCCCACCAGTTTGACTTACCCTCCCATGTCCATGCCCGTGCAGGTCGTCACCATGGACGACTAGGAGCTCTCTACCTTGTATGTGAATAGAAGCCCCACGCCGCTGCCTTGCTCTGCACTGGATACAGGCCCTCTCCAGCAGCATCCACAGGATTTGGTCTTCCGCCAGGCATCCGTGCTTCTGACGACCCCTGTCGTCACTGCATTGAACCATTGGCAACATTGACAGCACGCACGGGATCAATTTTTTTTGGTTTTTGAAATTAGTAGTTGTAGAGCGGGTCACAGGTACGCGCTACAGGTAGTTAGTAGTAGCGTGTGTGACACCCACACTACTACTAACACACGTACTAGTAGCATGGGTGCACCCGCGCTACTACTACGAGTTATCTATAGCGATGTAGTAGTAGCGCGGGCACCCGCGCTACTACTAGTTGTTTAACCCGCGCTACTACTAGGCTTTTTCCTAGTAGTGTTATAGGAGAATACCACATCACCTTGGTAGGAACCCTCTTCCTGGGGCGCTCATGGTCAACATCACCAGGGTCATCTCGTCTGATCTTATATTGCTATGCACTGCATACCGGGCATGCGTTCAAATCCTCGTACGCACCATGGTAGAGGATGTAGTCATTAGGGCATGCATGTATCTTCTACACCTTCAATCCTAGAGGGCATACAACCTTCTTTGCTGCGTACGTACTGTCAGACAATTCTTTATCCTTTGGAAGATTCTTCTTCAATATTTTCAGTAGCTTCTCAAATCCTTTGTTAGGTACACCATTCTCTGCCTTCCACTGCAACAATTCCAGTGTGGTACCAAGCTTTGTGTTGCCATCTTCGCAATTCGGGTACAACCCTTTTTTGTGATCCTCTAACATGCGATCGAACTTCACTTCTCCGTTTCACTTTCGCATTGTCTCTTTGCATCAACAATGACCCGGCGAAGATCATCATCGGGCACATTGTCTGGTTCCTCTTGATCTTCAGCTTCCCCCGTTGTAGCACCACCGTATTCAGGAGGCACATAGTTTTCATCATCCTCTTGTTCTTTGTTGTCTTCCATCATAACCCCTCTTTCTCCGTGCTTGGTCCAAACATTATAGTGTGGCATAAAACCCTTCTCAAGTAGGTGGAAGTGTAGGGCTTTAGAGTTTGAGAAAGCCTTCGTATTCTCAAACACAGTACATGGACAATGCATAAAACCATTCTGCTTGTTTGCCTCAGCCGCTTCGAGAAAATTATGCAGGCCCTTAATATACTCTCACGTGCGTCGGTCACCGTACATCCATTGCCGGTTCATCTGCGTGCGCTATATAATAAAGTGTATTACAAAAACATTACAGAATATCATGAATAGATAAGTGACCAAATTAATAGAAATTCATCATCACATTAAAGCCAAAGTACAGTAGTGACCAAAATAAATGCATAAAGTTCATACATAGTTCTCATTATTGAACAAAATATAGCTCTCGAGAGCATCTAATTAAAACATACATTGAAAATATGTAAAAAATTTAAATGCAAAAACAAATGCGATCATAACAACAACTAAGGTACCAATTGATCCAACGCCATAATGATACCAAGCCTCAGTATGAATGGCATATTTTCTAATCTTTCTAATCTTCAAGCGCATTGCATCCATCTTGAACTTGTGATCGCCGAAGACATCGGCAACATGCAACTCCAATTTCACCTTCTCCTCTTCAACTCGTTGTAATTTTTCTTTCAAGCAATTGTTTTCTTTTTGAACAAATTTAACTTTTCGACAAGAATTTCTATGTCGGTTGGAATTTCCAATTCACATACCTCCTAGATTAAAAAATCTATGTCACGTTGGTCGGCATAATTTTCATAAACACTAAATAAAACAAATAGTTATAAAAGATAATATATACCACATCCGAATCATAGACATGACGAGGGCCAACGGAGGCAGACACCAATACCATCGCACAATATAATAACAAACAATAACAAAAGTAATAAAATTACACAAGTATCTATCTAAATCATACAAGTAAGAACTTTTTTGTTTTAGAAAGAAGATAAGAAGAAGAGGCAAACCACGGTGGTGCCAGCGCCGAGATCGGTGCGGGCGATCGACGACGGTGAGGATGGGGACGGGAGAGGACGGACCGCCAAACCTAGACAAATCTTGAGGAAAATGGAGCTTGGACAAGGAGCTTCGAGAGGAGAAAGCTTAAGTGTGGCCCGAGCATTTCATCGAGCACCTCATGTTCATAGGAGGTGAGCTAGAGCACGACAAATCTCTCCCACGACCGGACAAAAAAAACAGAGCAGTGCACTGCTCTGCTCGCGGGCATGGTGGTATATATAGGCTTCCCTTTGGTCCCGGTTAGTGGCTGGAACCGGGACTAAAGGACCCGATTTGGTCGCGGTTCCAACCACAAACCGGGACCAGTGGTTGTGGGCCAGGAGCGAGGCCCATTGGTACCGGTTCGTGTCTGGAACCGGGACCAGAGGGGTCAGACAAACAGGGACCAATGGCCCACGAGGCCCGGCTGGCGCCCTGGCCTGACAAACCAGGACCGATGCCCCCATGGGTCCCGGATCGTGAGTGAACCGAGATTAAAGGGATTTTCAGGCCTGGACCAAAGCCCTGTTTTCTACTAGTGTACGACTCAAAACAAAAGCTTAATATTGATATAGAAACAATAACATTTCAAGCATACTACCAAGGCAATTGTATCTCTTCAAAATATAATGGCAAAAGAAAGCTATCCCTACAATATCATAGGGTCTGACTATGCTCCATCTTCCCCACAGAAAGTATTTATATCATGCACAACCCCGATGAAAAGTCAAGCACTTGTTTTCACACCCATATTCTCAAACTTTTTCAACTCTCACGCAATATATGAGCGCGAGCCAGGGATATAGCACTATAGGTGGAATAGAATATGGTGGAGGTTGTCAAGGAAAGGGAGAAGATAGTCTCGCATCAACTAGGCATATCAACGGGCCATGGAGATGCCCATTAAAAGATATCAATGTGAGTGAGTAGGGATTGCCATGCAAAGGATTCACTAGAGCTATAAGTGTATGAAATCTCAAAAAGGAACTAAGTGGACGTGCATTGTGAAGAAAAATTCCACTAGCTATATGAAAGTGACAAAATAGGAGACTCTCTATCATGAAGATCATGGTGCTACACTGAAGCACAAGTGTGGCAAAAGGTAGTAGCAATGTCCCTTCTCTCTTTTCTCTCATTTTTTTGGGCATCTAAGGCCTCTTTTATTCATTTTTCGTTTTTTGGGGGGCTTTGTTGGCCTCTTTTATTTTTATAAAGTCCGGACTCTCTTCCCTACTAATAAGGGAATCATAGATTCCATCATCCTTTCCTCACATGGGACATTCTCTATAATGAAAATCATCACACTTTTATTTACTTACATGTCTAAAGAAAAATTACAACTCGATACCTATGACAAAATATGACTCTATATGTAATATGGAAGTGATGGTGTGGATGTCATAAAAGGAAACGGTGGAAGTTGCATTGGAATATATCTCGGAATGGATATGGAAATGCCATAATAGGTATGTATGGTGGCTGTTTTGAGGAAAGATATATATGGTGGCTGTTTTGAGGAAGGTATATGGTGGCTGTTTTGAGAAAGGTATTTGTTGCACTGGCGAAAGTTGCACGATACTAGAAAGGCTAGTAAAAGTGGAAGGGTGAGAGTGTGTATAATCCATGGACTCAACATTAGTCATAAAGAACTCACATACTTATTGGAAAAGTCTATTAGTCATTGAAGCAAAGCATTAAACACATGCTCCTAGGGGGAGGTTGGTAGGAGTTAATCATTGCGCCCCCCCGACCCTCACACAAAGGTCGACAATATATAAACAAGTCATGCTTCGACTTCCTTACATAGCGGTTCACCATACGTGCATGCTATAGGAATCACAAACCTTTACACAAATATTTTTGCCAAATCACAATTTACTTCCTAACATGTATCTTAACATTACCATCTTTATATCTCAAAACTTTATGCAAAGAATTAAATTTCTCATAAATACGCAATGCACTTAATATGGAAGATTTTATTATATCCCTTTTGGATGCCTAGCATATTAGGACTAAATTCACAACCTAGAACAATTACCATGCTGTTTTTAAAAACTCTCAAAATAGTATAAGTGAGGTACGAGAGTTCAAGTATTTCTATAAAACAAAAACACCACCGTGCTCTAAAAGATATGGGTGAAGCATATAGAGAAAAATTGCCCAACTCAAAAGATATAAGTGAAGCACATAGAGTATTCTAACAAATTAATGATTCAGTGTGTCTCTCTCAAAATATGTGTGAAGAAAGGATGATTGTGGCAAACTAACAAGCAAAGACTCATATCATACAAGATGCTCCAAGCAAAACACATATCATGTGGTGAATAAAAATATAGCCTCAAGTAAATTTACCGATGGATTGAATACGAAAGAGGGGATGCCTTCCGGGGCATCCCCAAGATTAGGCTTATTGGCATCCTTGAATATGACTTGGGGTGCCTTGGGCATCCCCAAGCTTAGCCTCTTGCCACTCCTTATTCCATAGTCCATCCAATCTTTACCCCAAACTTGAAAACTTCACAACACAAAACTTAACGGAAAACTCGGGAGATCCGTTAGTGTAAGAAAATAAATCATCACTTTGGGTACTTTTGTACACTTATTATTTATTTATATTTTTGTTATACCTACTGTACGCTAACTTCTCCATGGCTCATACCACATGATACAACCCATAGATTCATCAAAATAGGCAAACAACTCAAAGAAAACAGAATCTGTCTAAAACAGAACAGTCTGTAGCAAATTGAAAACTTAGTATACTTATGTAACTCAAAAAATTCTGAAACATTAGGATAACCTGAGAAAATTATATATCAATCATATGTAAAAATTTCAGATCAATTAGACGCTCGGAAACAATTAAAAAATTCCTGTACTCAGCAAAAAAGTTTCTGTTTTTCAGCAAGATCAAATCAACAACTACCATACATCACCCCAAAGGTTTTACTTGGATCAAACACTAATTAGAACACCAAAACACAATTACTACATAAGTAATAATGTGTTAAACACTCAAAAACAGAATCAAAAAACAGAACATAAAAATAAAATTGTGTTGCCTCCCAACAAGCGTTGTTGTTTAACGCCCCTAGCTAGGCATAACACTTTCAATGATGCTCACATAAAAAGTAGTAATTGAAATATCCAAGTAAGCATCATGAATCTCATGACAAGCACATTTAATTCTAACCCACTTCCTATGCATAGGGGTTTTGTGAGCAAACAATTTATGGGAACAAGAATCAACTAGCATAGGAAGGCAAAACAAGGATAACTTCAAAACTTTGAACACATAGAGAGGATACTTGATATTATAGAAATTCCTACAAGCATATGTTACTCCCTCATAATAAATGTCAGTAGCATCATGAAGTAATTGCACAAGATGACTATCACACAAATCATTCTTTTCATGATCAATTATAGCATACGTGTCATCACCAAAACTTGGGGAACAAAAAATATCATCAAGCATAGCATCCCCAAGCTTGTTGTTTTGCGTATCATTAGAATCATGGATATTCAGAGAATTCAGACTAACAACATGGAAATCATGATTTTCATTGAAGGAACTATCATGAATCACCTTATAAATTTCTTCTTTCAACACTTCATCAAAAATTTCAGATTCATGATTTTGAAACAAAACTTCATAGAGATAATCGAGTGCACTCAACTCACTAGCAATTGGTTCATCATAATTTGGTCTTTTGAAAAGATTAGCAAGTGGATGAGGACCCATATCAATAGATTTTTAGCAAGCAAATATGCAAGCAAATAGGAAGCACATGGCAACACAAGCAAAAATAGCAACGAAAAGGCGAACGGAAAAAGGGCGAATAAAAATGCAAATCTTTTTGGTTTTTTCTTAAAATCGTTTTAGAAGTGGGGGAGAGGAAAACGAGAGGCAAATGAGAAATAAAGTAAATGCAAGATATGAGTTTGTGATGGGTACTTGGTAGCCTCGATGTGTATCCTCCCCGGCAACGGCGCCAGAAATCCTTCTTGCTACCTCTTGACAATGTGTTGATTTTCCCTTGAAGAGGAAAGGGTGATGCAGCGACGTAGATAAGTATTTCCCTTAGTTTTTGAGAACTAAGGTATCATACATTAGGAGGAACAACAAGTCACCAATCGATGCACCTACACAAATAATCAAACTCTTGCACCCAACGCTATAAAGGGGTTGTCAATCCCTTCACGGTTATTTGCAAGGATTAGACCCGATAGAGATAGATGTAACGAGTGTGGAGAGTAAGAGATAAATAAATTGTAGCAAGTATAGATCTGAAAATATATGATGGAAAATAGACCCGACGGCTATAGGTTTCACTAGAGGCTTCTCTCTTGATGGCAAATATCATGGTGGGCAAACAAATTACTCTGAAGAAATTGATAGAAAAGCAAATAATCATATAGTTATCCAAGGCAATGATCATGCATATAGGCATCACATCCATGACAAGTAGACCAAAACAATTCTGCATCTACTACTATTACTGCACACATCGACCGACTCCTGCCTGCTTCTAGAGTATTCATTTCATGAAGAACAGAGTAACGCATTAAGAAAGATGACATGATGTCGAGGGAGAAACTCAAGCAATATGATGAAAACCCAATCTTGTTACCTTGATGGCAACAATACAATACGTGCCTCACTACCCCTAGTTTATCACTAGGTGAGGACGCCGCAAGATTGAACCCGAAACCAAGCACTTCTCCCATTGCAAGAATTACTAATCTAGTTGGCCAAAGCCAACATATAACTCGAAGACACTTTCAAGGATATGAAATCATGCATATAAGAAATCATAGGAGATTCAAATAAGATTCATGGATAATCTGATCATAAACTCACAATTCATCGGATCTTGACAAACACACCACAAAAGAAGATTACATCAGATAGATCTCCATGAAGATCATGAAGAACATTGTATTGAAGATCAAATAGAGAGAAGAAGCCATCTAGATACTAGCTATGGACCCATAGGCCTGTGGTGGACTACTCACGCATCATCACAGGGGCAATGGAGTTGATGTAGATGCCCTTCGTGATTGATTTCCCCACTGGCATATTACCAGAGAAGGCTCCAAGATTGGATCTCTCGTTAACGGAGGCTTCCGGCGGCGGAAAAGTATTTTCGTGTCTCGTTCTGATGTTGGGGGAATATTTGGGTATTTATGGGCCAAGAATTAGGGTTAGGAGTCCTGCTAGGAGGCGAGAGGCCTACTAGGCGCGGCCGGGGGGGCCATGCCTAGTAGGCTTGTGGCGCCCTGGCACCTCCCCTGACGTGCACTCCAAGCTTGGACGACTTGTTTCCTTCCAGAAAAATTCCTTCCAAAGGTTTTATTCCGATTGGACTTCGTTTAATATTCCATATCTCCAAAACTCAAAAACAAGGAAAAACAGAAACTAGCACTTGGCTCTAAATGAATAGGTTAGTCCCAAAAATAATATAAAATAGCATATTAATGCATATAAAACATCCAAAACAGATAATATAATAGCATGCCATCATAAAAAATATAGATACGTTGGAGACGTATCACATGGCGGCAATGGCGGACGGGGAGGAGCGGCCATCCATGGCTGGAGACAATGGCGGATGGGGAGGGGCGGCCATGCATGGCGGCAATGGCGAACGGGGAGGGGGCCTTCAGGAGGAGAGGGAGGAGAGGGAGGAGAGGGAGGAGAGTGGATCACAGCGGGCTCGGTGGCAAGGTCGAGGCGACGACGAGGTCGAGGCAACGACGAGGTCGGCCGGAGCGAGCGGGTCGGGGACGGCTATCTCCGGCGGGAGGCAGCGCGACGGCGAGGTCGAGGGAGAAGAGGCACGTGAGGAGCACCGGGAGCCTATCGGCGTCGGGGTAGAGGCGGCGTTGAGGCAGGGGCGGCGTCGGGGTAGGGGCGACGTTGGGAAGAATGAGAGAGGTTGGGGAAGAAATGACAATTTCCTGGATATATAGAGGGACTCTTTAGTCCCGGGTCATGCCTACAACCGGGACTACAGAGACTTTAGTTCCGGTTGGTATCACAAACCGGTACTAAAGTTCCACCCTTTAGTCCTGGGTCGCGTCACCAACCGGGACTAACGACCCAAATTCCGCGCGCCCAAAGTTTTCGGCGGCCCAAATTCCGCGCCGGAAGGGACACTTTAGTCCCGGGTCGTGGCACCAACCGGCACCAAACCGGGACTAAAGGTCTTCCCGGATTCCGTGCGGGAAGGTCTTTTTTGGAAGCCCAAATTCCGCGCGGGAAGGGACCATTAGTCCCGGTTGGTAGCACCAACCGAGACTACAGCTGTATTTTCTCTTTTTTGTTTTTTGTTTTTCTAATTTATGTTTTTATACTTGGAATAAGTGTTAGAATATTTACAGGTTTTGATGAATTTTTTTGCTTTAGGTGAAAACAATTACAAATTTTCTGTTAGTGCCACTAGTTTTCAAATTGAAATAGTTTAAATTTGAATTCATTTAAAATTTGTGTGAAATAGTAATTTGTGAATAACTTTAGTTTAAAAATAGATATTTGAGTGATTGTTTTTCCTATTGTTTAACATTACTATTTTTGATCATTATGTTGAAGTTGACAATTTTTAGGATAATTTAAATAGGTGTTTTAATCAAAATCAGATTATGTTTAACTCTTTTAGTTCTATACCTTCATTTGTTTTAATCAAAATCATTCAACTGAATTCTGAAAAGTTTGAAACTTGGCATGGTATCTTGATTTCACCCACATAGTATGTGCTAAAAAGTCGAGAGTGTTACGGCAAAAACTGGATGCACTTCGTGTACAAAATGGACAATCTCCTTCGAACTATCGAGGTTTCGGACGAAAACACGTCTGTTACAAAAGGATTTCAATTTCTTAAAACTTATTTCAACTCCAGAATTTGTTTGCATTTAATATGAACCAGTAGAAGCCACACACTAAAATTTCAACCCTACCTAACTCCGTTTGCTATTTTTCATGCATTTAATGATTTGTTTTGAGCTAAATAACCCTAAAATTAAAAAGCACCAATAATGAACTCTGAAAAGGTTGAAACTTGGCATGGTACCATCATTTCACCCACATAGTAAATGGTAAAAAGTTGAGAGGGTTACAGCAAAAACTGGATGCACTTCATGTACAAAATGGACAATCTCTTTCGAAGTATCGGGGTTTCAGACGAAAAGTCATCTCTTACAAATGGATTTCAACTTCTTTGACATATTTCAACTCCACACTTTTTGTGTGTTTAATATGAACCATTAGAAGCCACATACTAAAATTTCAACCCTATCTAACTTCATTTGCTATTTTTCATGCATTTAATGATTTGTTTTTGGCTAAATGACCCTCAAATTAAAAAGCACCACAAATGAACTCTTGAAAGGTTGAAACTTGGCATGGTATCATCATTTCACCCACATAGCATGTGCTAAA
The DNA here is from genome assembly GCA_022496015.1 of Hordeum marinum. NCBI lineage: Eukaryota > Viridiplantae > Streptophyta > Magnoliopsida > Poales > Poaceae > Hordeum > Hordeum marinum. Next base: position 471,976,672 of record CM039672.1, on the reverse strand, counting down.
TGTTTTCTTCCGTCATAACCCCTCTTTTATGGGGCGGGTAGTTGTCATCATCCTCTTCTTCTTTGTTGTCTTCCATCATAACCCCTCTTTTTCCGTGCTTGGTCCAAACATTATAGTGTGGCATAAAACCCTTCTAATAGAAACTCATCATCACATTTAAAGCCAAAGTACAGTAGTGACCAAAATAATAGTTCAGATATCCATTATAGAAAGTACTCGTCCGAATAGAGATATGTAAAAGTACTCGTCTGGATCATTGTAGACCCCTCAAGCACTACATAATAATAGAGATATATAAAAGTACTCATCCGAATAGCTAGAGGTCCCCAAGCAGTATATAATAATAGCTGGAGATTTAGCGCTAGAGATAAAAGTGTTCGCCATTGCAAACACTACTCATCCGAATCGGAATATCCCCTGCCCCAAACTGGTGGTGGTGCTTGATGTACGAGGTGTCGCTGCCCATAATTGATGATTCTAATCTTGCAGTACAACTCGTATGCAACGTACGCATCTATTGCTGCATACCCAATGTTGATACCATCAAGTGGGCTCGTCTCCCACTCTTTGTGTCGATCCGGAGGGAATTTGGCCTTCATATCAGTGTACTGCTCGTCGATCACGACGACTGTGATATGATCCTTTGAAGTCCTCCTATGTTTAAGCCTGTATATATCTTGGAGATCAATGTGGCAAGCAGCCGATATCTCAATGCCGAAGTTTTGCCTTATCTTGAGCTTGTCATTTGTTATATCAATGCTAGCAAAATGTATGGCGCTGCAAAGGAAGTCCATGAGTACTGGACAATGCTTGTCACTACTGCAACAACAAATTAAAATGGAAGAAATATTAAATACTGTTGCAACAATGTTAAATACTGGACAGTGCTTTTCCATAGGATTCAAAAGGGAACATATTGTTATCCTATATGCAATTTTCATATCCTATGAATTGATCAAGAATCCCTAATAAATTAACTATGATATATATATATGTATTTATGTGTGTATATATATATATATGTATATATGTATATATATGTATATATATGGATACATATATATATATATGTTCTCCCACGGTTTTGCCAATATACGCAACAAGGAAAATTGTTTCACTACAACACACAAGAGGAATTGATCTTTCCCATATATATAGGATTCAAAATGGAACATATTGCTATCCTATGCAATTTTCGTATCCTAATCAAGAAACCCTAAATTAACTATGACATATATGTGTTCTCCCATGGCATTCTTTCACTACAACTAAAAAGGAATTGATCTTTCCCATAGGATTCAAATGGAACATGTTGCTATGCAATTTTCATAACTTATGAATTATTGATCAAAGATAAGCCCAAAACTTACCTTGCCCATTGGAAGACCATGACATGTCTCTAGAAACAAAGTTGGATGACGACAACATCTTTTTGATTGGCCGTGTACTCGAGATCAGGCCCCATGAACTTGTTTTCTTCCTCCGCCTCTTCAAGCTAGCACTCGAAACAGGAAAGAAAACGCGGCACCATGGCGCTGTCGTTCGTGTAGACGACACTGAGTTTAGTCGTGCCATGTGCGAGCACCTTCCCATAGCGAGCGATTGGATGATACATGGTGAAAGATATGGGGAAGAAGAGAGGAGAAAGCGAGACGAACAGGGGGAATGGCCACAATTACTGTAGCAGTCGCGACACTGTAGCATTTTCATCATGCGAACCGCCACGGGGTGCGAATGGTTTGGGCCTTTAGTCATGGTTTTAGCCATGAACCGGGACTAAAGGGGTTCGCACTAGGCAAACGGTTGCCACCACCCCTTTAGCCCCGGTTCGTGGCGCAAACCGGGACCAAAGGGCACTAGCGAACCGGGACAAAAGCCCAGGCCTCACGAACAAGGACTGATGCAGCCTCTGGTCCCGATTCGTAAGGGAACCAGGATTAACACCCTTATCCTGGTCTTGACCAAAGCCCTGTTTTCTACTAGTGCATTTTATCCCCTCGACGTGTAACTGACCAGGTGTAAACCCTAGGTATCCTCGGCATCTATATAAGCCGGAGGGTTTTAGGTTGTTGAGGGGGACAACTCATGTAGGGTTTAGCTATTCGATCTTGAGGTAGATCAACTCTACCTACATATCATCAACACAATCAAACAAGACATAGGGTATTACCTCCATAGGAGGGCTCAAACCTAGGTAAACATCGCCTCCTTCGTCTCCTGTTACTATCGATCCTAGTCTCACAGCTTGGCACCCCCTACCCGAGATCCGCCAGTTTTGATACCGACATTGGTGCTTTCATTGAGAGTTTCGTTGTGACCACCAGAGGAATCGATGGCTCGCATCGTCATCAACAAAGAGGTCCGCAACATGGACACTTTTGTCCCCGGATAGATCTTTGCTTTCGGTAGCATCGTGCTGCATGCTGACCCGACCGGCCATCTAGGCCGGGTCGGGAGCTTCGCCCCTGATCAAGAGGTCAGATTCGGGAGGCTAGAGTTCTCCATAGAATCTCGGGGCGATCTTTCACTATCCGGGCTCGCAGTCTTGCCTGCCACGCCCGAAGACTCCGAGGCTTTAAGCTCGGATCCCTCTTTCGGTCACGTCCATGGAATTTACCCTGGCGATGACCTGCTCTCAGTTCGGATCCGTCCATAGTGCCAGATTGTTGGAAATATGCCCTAGAGGCAATTATAAATTAGTTATTATCATATTTCCTTGTTCATGATAATCGTTTATCCATGCTATAATTGTATTGATCGGAGACTTAGATGCATGTGTGGATACATAGACAAAACCATGTCCCTAGTATGACTCTAATAGACTAGCTCATTGATCAAAGATGGTTAAGGTTTCCTAGCCATGGACATGAGATGTCATTTGATAACAGGATCACATCATTAGGAGAATGGTCTGATGGACAAAGACCCAAACTACAAACATAGCACATGATCGTGTCAGTTTATTGCTACTGTTTTCTTCATGTCAAGTATATGTTCTTATGACCATGAGATCATGCAACTCACAGACACCGGAGGAGTGCCTTGTGTGTATCAAACATCGCAACGTAACTGGGTGACTATAAAGGTGCAGGTATTTCCGAGGGTGTCTGTTGGGTTGGCATGGATCAAGACTGGGATTTGTTACTCCATGTGACGGAGAGGTATCTCAGGGCCCACTCGGTAATACAACATCACAATAAGCCTTGCAAGCAATGTGACTAGGTGTTAGCCACAGGATCTTGTATTACGGAACGAGTAAAGAGACTTGCCGGTAACGAGTTGAACTAGGTATACAGATAGCGACGATCGAATCTTGGGCAAGTAACATACCGAAGAACAAAGGGAACATCATACATGATTAACTGAATCCTTGACATACAGGTTCGACCGATAAACAACTTCGTAGAATATGTAGGAACCAATATGGGCATCCAGGTCCCGCTATTGGTTATTGACCGTAGTGGTGTCTTGGTCATGTCTACATAGTTCTCGAACCCGCAAGGTCTGCACAATTAAGGTTTGGTGACGTTTCGGTAGTATACAGTTATGCATGGTGGTGACCGACGGTTGTTCGGAGTCCCGGATGAGATCCCGAATGTCATGAGGAGCTCCGGAATGGTCCAGAGGTAAAGATTCATATATAGGAAGTCCTGTTTTGGTCGCCGGAAAAGTTTCGGGCTCATCGGTAGTGTACCGGGAGTGCCGGTAGTGTACCGGGAGGCCTCCGGGGGGGGGGGGGGGGGTATTTCGACCCAAGAGGCTTCATGGGCTGTGGGAGAGTGAATATCAGCCCTTAGTGGGCTAGTGGGAACTCCCACACAAGGCCCATGTGGCTAAATAAGAAAACCCAATAGGAAAAGGTGGGAAAAGGCAAAAAAAAAGGAGCAATCCTAGTCCTACTAGGAATTGAGGAGGAGTCCTCCTCTCCTAGTAGATTCGGCCGAACCATAGGAGCCTTGGCCCTTGCGCCAAGGCTCTCCTCCTCTCCTCCTATATATACTGGTGGATTTTAGGTTTTTGCACTAGGTTTTTCAGCCACGTGCTACCCGTTCCTCCAGTGCATAGTTTCTCCTCTAGATCGGATTTCTGCCGGAATAGCTCCACCACCATCGCCGGAGCGTCGTCATGCTACCGGAGAACACTTCTACCTCTCTGCTCCCTCTTGCTGGATTAAGAGGGCGAAGATCGTCATCAAGCCGTATGTGTGCTGAACACGGAGGTGCCGTCCGTTCGGCGCTAGATCGGAAGAACTGTGATCAAGATTGCGAGACGGATCGTGATGAGTTCGCAGGATGGATTGTGATGAGTTCGTGGGACGGATCGTGATTGGATCGCGGGACGGACAGTGATGAGATGGCGGGACGCTCGACGATTTGGATCGCGAAGACGTTCGACTACACCGACCGCTTTTCTTAACGCTTCCCGCTTAGCGATCTACAAGGGTATGTAGATCCACTCTCCCTCTCGTAGATGCTCATCACCAAGGATAGGTCTTGCGCAAACGTAGGAAAATGTTGTTTCCCATGCGAAGTTCCCCAACAGTGGCATTATGAGCTAGGTCTATGTGTAGATGAGATCTCGAGTAGAACACAAAGAGTTTGTGGGCATTGATGCTTAGATTGCTTCCTTCCTTGGTCGTGTTTTGGTTCAGCGGTATTGTGAGATGAAGCGGCCCGGACCAACGTTACTCGTACGCTTACGAGAGACCGGTTCCCTCGACTGCAACTTGTTGCATAGATGGCTTGCAGGTGACAGTTTCTCTCACTTTAGTTGGATCGGATTCGACAAAGGCGGTCCTTGAGAAGGTTGAAAAGCAACTAGTGTATCACCCTTTTGGTTTTTACGTAGATGAGAATTGTTCTTGCTAGATACCCGTAGCAGCCACGTAAAAGATGCAACAACAATTAGAGGACGTCTAACTTGTTTTTGCAGGGTATGTTGTGATGTGATATGGCCAATTACAAGATGTGATATATGTGAGGTTTGAGATGATCATGTGTTGTATAGAATATCACGACTTGCATGTCGATGAGTACGGCAACCGACAGGAGCCATAGGGTTGTCTTTAATTATTGTATGACCTGCGTATCAATCATTAAGCGCTATGTAATGCTTTACTTTATCGCTAAACGGTAGCAATAGTAGTAGAAGCATGGTGGGCGTGACAGCCCCGATGGCGACATGTTGATGGAGATCAAGATCATGGAGATCATGGTGTCATGCCGGTGACGATGGAGATCATGCCGGTGCTTTTATGATGGAGATCAAAAGCACAAGTTCATGGCCATATCATGTCACTTATGATTTGCATGTGATGTTAATCCTTTTATGCACCTTGTTTTGCTTAGGACGACGGTAGCATTATAAGGTGATCCCTCACTTAATTTCAAGATAAATTGTGTTCTCCCCGAGTGTGCACCGTTGCGAAAGTTCTTTGTGTCGAGACACCACGTGATGATCGGGTGTGATAGACTCTACGTTCACATACAACGGGTGCAAGCCAGTGTTGCACATGCAGAACACTCGGGTTAAACTTGACAAGCCTAGCATGTAAAGACATGGCCTCAGAACACAAGAGACCGAAAGGTCAAACATGAGTCATATAGTAGATATGATCAACATGATGATGTTCACCATTGAAACCACCTCAACTCACGTGATGATTGGACTTGAGTTGGTGAATTTGGATCATGTGTCACTCGAATGACCGAAGGGATGTCAATTTGAGTGGGAGTTCTTAAGTAATATGATTAATTGAACTCATTATCATGAACATACTCAGTAGTGCCTTTGCAAATTATGTTGTAGATTACTTGCTCGTCCTGTACCTCCCTTGTATTTTTATATGTTCCTAGAGAAATAGAGTTGAAAGATGATGGTAGCAATATTGCGGACTGGGTCCGTGATCTGAGGATTGTCCTCATTGCTGCTCAGAAGGCTTATGTCCTTAATGCACCGCTCGGTGCGCCAACCCCTCTAGCGTCGTCTATAGATGTTGTGAACATCTGACAGGCACGTTCTGATGACTACTTGATAGTTTAGTGCGTCGTGCATTACGGCTTAGAATTAAGGCTCCGAAATGTTTTGAACGTCACAAAACATATGAGATGTTCTAAGAGCTGAAATTAGGATCTCATGCTCGTGCCCGTGTTGCCAGATATGAGATCTCCAACAAGATTCTTTGCCTGCAAGATGAAAGAGAATGCCTCAATCATTGAGCATATGCTCAGATTGTCTGGGTGCTACAATCGCTTGAATCGAGTGGGAGTTGATCTTCCAGATAAGATAGTGATTGATATAGTTCTCCAAGTCACTGTCACTAAGCTACTAGAACTTGGTGATGAACTATAAAATGCCAGGGATAGAAATAATGATCCCTAAGCTTTTCGCAATTTTTGACACCGTGAAGGTAGAAATCAAGAAGGAGCATCAAGTGTTGATGGTTAGTAAAACCACTAGTTTCGAGAAGGGCAAGGGCAAAGAAGGGAAACTTCATACATGGCAAGTCAGTTGCTGCTCCAATGAAGCAACCCAAAGTTGAACCCAAACCCGAGACTAAGTGCTTCGATTATGAGGAGAGCGGTCGCTGAAGCGGAACAACCCTAGATACTTGGTAGATAAGAAGGCTCGCAACGTCGACAAAAGTATATTTGATATACGTGTTATTGATGTGTACCTTGCTAGTACTCCTAGTAGCACCTGGGTATTGGATACCGGTTCGGTTGCTAAATGTTTGTAACTCGAAATAAAAGCTACGGAATAAACGGAGAACTAGCTAAGGGAGAGGTGACGATGTGTGTTGGAAATGTTTCCAAGGTTGATATGATCAACATCGCACGCTCTCTCTACCTTCGGAATTAGTGACAAACCTAAATAAATGTTATTTTGTGTTTTGCATTGAGCATGAATGTGATTAGATCGTGTCTATTGCGACACAGTTATTCATTTAAGTTAGAGAATAATGGTTATTCTGTTTACATGAATAATACCTTCAATGGTCATGCACCCAGTGTGAATGGTTTGTTGAATCTTGATCGTCATGATACACATGTTCATAACATTGATGCCAAAAGATGCAAAGTTAATAATGATAGTACCACATACTTGTGGCACTACCGCTAAATGTCATATTGGTATAAAACGCATGAAGAAACTCCATGCTGATGGATCTTTGGACTCATTCGATTTCGAATCGGTTGAGACATGCGAACCATGCCTCTTGGTTAAAGATGACTAAGGACCCCGTTTTCTGGTTTGACGGAGAGGGAAAGTGATTTATTGGAAATGATACATGTTGATGTCTGCAATCCAATGAGTCTTGTAGCGTGCGGTGGATATCGTTATTTTCTTACCTTCACTGATGATTTGAGTAGATATAGTGTATGTTTACTTAATGAAACACAAGTCTGAATCATTTGAAAAGTTCAAGCAAATTCAGAGTGAAGTTTAAGATCATCATGACAAGAAGATAAAAATATCTGCGATATGATCGTGGAGGTGAATATCTGAGTTACGAGTTTGGCATACAACTTTAGACAATGTGAAAGTTGTTTCACAACACACGCCACCTGGAACACCATAGTGTGATGGTATGTCCAAACGTCATAGTCGTGCTCTATTGGATATGGTGCATGTTATGATGTCTCTTATCGTTTTGCTACTATAATTTTGGGGTTGTGCATTAGAGACAACTACATTCACTTTAAATAGGGAACCATCTAAATCCGTTGAGATGACACCGTGTGTATTATGGTTTGATAGAAACCTAAGCTGTCATTTCTTGATGTTTGGGGTTGCGACGCTTGTGTGGAAAATGTATTCACCTAATGAGCTCGAACCCAAAGCGGACAAATGCATTTTCATAGAATACCCTAAGAATAGTTGGGTGAACCTTCTATCTCGGATCCAAGGATAAAGTGTTTGTTGCTTAAATAGGTCCTTTCCCGAGAAAAAGTTTCTCTCGAAAGAATTGAGTGGGAGGAAGATAGAACTTGATGAGGTTGTTGAACCTTCGTTTCAACCAGAGAGTAGCGCAGCGCAGAAAGATGTTTATGTGGAAAATACGTCAGTTGAAGAGGAAGTAAATGATGATGATCATGAAGCTTCGAATCAAGTTACTATTGAACCTCGTAAGTCGACAAGGATGTGTACTGCTCCTGAGCGGTACGACAACCCTGTCTTGAAGGTCATGTTGTTGGACAACAATGACCCTACGAGCTGTGGAGAAGCGATGATGGGTCCGTATTCTGACAAATGTTTAGAGGCCATAGAATCCGAGAAAGGATCCATGTATGAAAACCAAGTATAGACTTTGGTAGACTTGCTCGTTGGACGGCAGTGTCACGCCCAAAATACGTGCCTATCCATTTTAAGACACGAGGGCCTCGCAAGGGATAGAGGCGCATTTTGCCGTTAGCAAGTATAGTAACATTGCATCATACATTACAGAAGAGATGAGTATACAAGTTGTCTTACACTCGCCACATGCTAAATTACAAATCCACTTAGAGTTCAATCATCAAGAGGAAAATAGGGTCCGGCTACGGACGAAAGCAAACGATAAAACAGATGCAAATGAAACTATCTCGCTGCCCCAAAGATCACGACCACGTCCTCTACTCATCCGGATACGTCATGTACATCCTGCCTCTTAACTCATCATAGTCCCACTGGAGCTGGGTAAGGTCATCCTGCACGTACTCATCTGAACCTGCACCTGGAGTGTTGTAGTAAACTATGAGCCACAGAGGACTCAGCTATCATGTGCCCGGGTACCGAGACTATTCAAGCTTAAAGGTTGGGAAGGGGTAGTGTTTAGTTTGTAGCAGCACTAAGCATATATGGTGGCTAGCTTACGCAACATGAAATAAATATGAGTGGCCTACGAAGAACGATCGAGTCTAGCATGATCTCTATGAGATCCTAAACACTTACTTACGTCAACCATAACCCCACTGTGTTCTCTCTCGGATCATGTTCACGAGCAGAGACGATCATGGTTACTCACACCGTTGGTGTATTTTAATTAGAGTTTACTTCAAGTTAACTATAACCGGGTGTTAAACAAATATCCAAGTTGCCACATAACCGCGGGACGACTTTCCGAAAGATTAACCCTGTAGGGGTGCTCCAACTTATCCATTACAAAATTAACCACACTCCATGAGAATGCCTCGACCGCGGATCTCGCGATCATCATAGGTAATTCCAAAGGAATTCCAACACCTCGAGTAAACCCGAAGAAAGTCAGACTCCACACGCAAGACATTCGATAAAGGTAAAACAAATCCAGCAAGACCACCCGCCGTGTCGACGAACCCGATAAGAGCCACGTATCTCTTTCTCAGGACACGATGGATAAGCGAAGCGTACGGTGGCCTGATAGAAATCTCCCGAGTTGCCTCGGGTTGGCCCCGCACAGTGCTCTAGTTTGGACCAACACTCATGAGGAGCACTGGCCCGGGGGTTGATTAAATTATCCACGGGTTTGCAAGACCCTATGCAATTTTATTAAGTTGTTAAGCAAATGTAGTACCAATGTTGGGTCTTGCCAGATAAGTTTTAATCTGAACCGAATAAACAAGGGGGTCCCCATAACAACCCCGAGCATGTTAGGAGCGCAAAGTATGGAAAACATAACGCCGGTAACAAGGAACTAATGGCGGTAATAGCGGAACAAATCACTTAGCAAAAGGCCAAGCCTTCCACCAATACCAAGATATATATATATGCATTAAATTAAATAACAGAATTTATTGTGATATCCAAACCATGTTATCACATGGAACAACCTGCACCTGCAACCAAAATGCTATAAGAGGGGCTGAGTAGTGGTAACTTAGCCAACCAACGGTTTGCTAGGATGTGGAGGTTAGAGGCTGTCATAGCATATGGGGGCTAATATCAAGTGGTGGGTAGCGCAATTGTAAGGATAAGAGCGAGAAACTAGCAAGCAAAAATAGTATCGGGATCCGGATACGATCATCTTGCATGTTGGTTCTTCAGTGGAACAAGTAGCGGGATCCTCGTAGTGGTACTCTCCTGGTTCCTCATACTCAGTATCAACACTCGCGTCTACCCAAGAGAAACAGCAACAATAAACATCCAACCAAGGTGCAATGCACAATCAAAATGATGCATGATCCATTTGTGAAGAATTCTAACATGGCAATCCAAAACTAGTCATGTTTCACGTGCAAAATGTTTATTAATGAATCTGGACAGAACCTCATGTTAAGTTGTTTAGACATGCATGAACATGTAAAATATGGATGCATCATGCAAAATTGATAGAAATGCATATAAAGATCGCAAGAAACGGAGTTACGGTTCTCACGATACGCCCACGACAAGGTACGAAGGCAAAATCACAAGATCACCAAGCCATGGGCTAGTTCATGGCATTCCAAGGTAGCCACTGGATAGGTGACGAAAATCAATCACAATAGACTCAAGAATCATCTAATTCCATGGAGCATAGCTCCCACAATCCACAACACACTAAAACACCAAATCTGCCACTAAACAGCAACATAGCACCTTCTAATGCTCGCAAGTTGAGCTACAGGAACCCTACAGCCACAAACAAGAGACTTACAAAATCTACTCAACACACACATTAATTCATCCAATTACACCACCAGCAAAGGAGCCACACATCAATAAGCAAGAAGCAATCAAGTTAGCATGATGAAACAGTTTTCTGGGACTTGGTGAAAATTCCAGTTTTCTGGAATCTGAGATTATAAAGTAGCAAGTTGACATCACATATTAAATATGCTAGAGAAATCCTATTGGCATGAAAATTCACAGGATGGTAGAAGGCAATATCTACTACAAATAACTATCACTGAGCATGCTCAAATTAGAAATATATCACTAGCTACAACCCACTCTACATGGAAAAACAATAAAAGCAGTTCTCCCAGACTTGGCCATATTTCAGGTTGGCAGGAAACAACATCATCATAGCAACTTAACAGCAAGGTAGCCACTGACCTAGAGACTTAGCATGAATAAAAAAAATACTGGGACATTCCAAGCAACTTTAGCTGCCACTTCCATGTTGGCAAGAAGTTAAAATCATGCATATATTAAATCATATAAAATGGACAAAAGGGCATCACAGCATAAAAATGCAGTTTTGTGAAGTTGACCCAAAGTCAAATCTGACTTCACAGATGCATTGTTCGGTTGATTCTACCCCAAATGCATTACTCGTACCCCTATACTTTCTTGGATCAAGAGGGAGATAAGTGGGGTCGAAAATAACACCAAAATGACATGGATGACTTATGTCACTTGCACACACTTATGTAAGAGGCCAAAATGGCATGCCCTCTATTGGACACTTGATGGAAAAGGTAAAGAGGCATGAACAAGGTACTTAGTCATATCATAGCATCAAGAACAAGAAAGAAAACAAGCTAGGAGAGATATACATGCACATATACACATGAGAGCTCCCACATACACATACAACTACACATGCACAAGGTCTAGCATCCACTCACTAACTCATCTACACTAAACATGGCAAATATGCAAGAATTATAACCCCACACTCCTACACATGCATATCTATCAACATACATGTGTGTATGTATAACATACACACACCTCTCATTACACCTACACACCACACCACACTCAAGCATGTGTGTATATACGCACACATGCACTTTCATACATGTGTGCCCACATACACATGAACACATCTACACTCTACACTCACTCACACACATATATGGGTGTATGCAAGAAGCACACACACATATCCACAAGAACACACACATGTATGGGTGTGCAAAGAGCACACACACACATGTGTCATGCATGGTGCACCACACAACCACATGCACACACACCACTCACATGGCAAAACCACACACACACACTCACATGAGCATCATGAAAGGAAACACACACACACTCATGTGTGTATGCATAGCATGCATACACATACACATATGCCCCCATGCATATGTGCAACACACATATGCACTCTACACTCACACACACAACAAAAAAGAAATAAAAGGGGACACCTACACATACATGAGCAAATGCACACACACTCCTATATGCATACATGTGTATATATGCCACTTGTGCATACACACACATCATTACACATGTGCATATGCACTCACATGACAAAGAAAATCAACACACACACATGCTGAAAATGCATACACACACATCATACAAGTGCACATACATATACATAGCAAGAGAGAAAGAAAAACAAAAGAAAGAACGAAAGAAAAAAGAAAAACACCAAAAGAAAGGGGAGGGTTCAGGGGTCGAACCCCTGACCTCCTGGTCACGCTGCACAGGCGCTACCACTACGCTATCGATTCGAAACTTTACAGAGGAGGGACCTCTGCTCTCTAATACACACACGCGCACAGCAGTTCTGACGAAACTGAACCCAACATCGAGCCACCGGGACAGAGCAACGACGGCGAACTACGGCAAAATTAGGCAACCCAACTACACACGCGCGCGGGAACAAACAGAGAACCCATTCCTCTGCTCCCCTTGCGAAGAGGAGGAAGGAGGCGAGTAGCAGGTGCTCGATTTGCTCTCAGCGATGACAGACAACAGCAGCGAGCAACTACGGCGATACACGCGGAGGATAAGTACTATGGGGACTGGCAGCTCACCTAGGGGAAGGCGACGACAAGCCGATCATGATGTAGTCGACGACGGGGAAGAAGAGGGCCGGAGACGAAGTAGGGGAAGAAGACGGCGGCGCAGGGCTTCCGGTGCCGACGAGGAAGAAGAAGAAGGCGCAGCCTTGGCGTTCCTCGAGGAAGCAGAGGACGACAGGGAAGAAGATGGCGACGATGACACGCCCTCGACAACCTCCTGCTCAAGTGGCTTGCCGGAGCAGCTCCCACAGCGGCGAGCCACTACTTTGAACCTCACCTTACACCTCTCTGGACCCTCTGAAACTTGGCTTGTCGGGGACAGGAGAGGAGAGAAGGGGGGAGGCGGCGCAAGGAGGGAGAGGAACCCTAGGGGGAACGGGCACGCACGTCGAGGGGGCTATAAAGGCGACGGGGCAGACAGCGACACGGAAAGGTGACGCGGGGCTGTGCTCTCTCTCACGCTGAACCGACAGAGAGAGGACGGGAGCAGGTAGCCATCCCTGCTCACGTGGGCTGGGCCGCGGCCCACTCTCCTCTCTCCCACTCACTCTCAAATAAAACAGAGAAGGCAAAAAGGGTTTTTGTTTAATTTAAAACCCAGCCAAAAAATAAATCCCAGGGAAAGTAAAAAGGTTTTTAGAGCAAAATACAAAATATGTTTGAGGAAGAAATAAACTGCCCTATTTAATAAAAGTATTAAGTTGATTTATAGAGCAAGTAATTTATTTCATATTTAAAATGGCAGCACCTATTTAATTAAAATCACAAATACCACAAACCCCAAACATCAAGACTATCATACTCACTATTCTTAAAACAAATGGGGCAACCTCATGAACATTTTTAAACAATTTTAGAAACAACTTAAATCTGAAGATAAATAATAATAGGAAGAAGGGGTTTTGGAAGGGGATGTTGCAAAGGAAAAGAGAGGGGAAAAGAAGAGGGGATGCACACATGGATCCAACCACACAATACCTCACACATACATAACAAACATACACCAGCATCACATCACAACAAGGCAAATGAAACAGACATGGCAAGACAAATGAAAGGAATGCATGATGACATGATGCATGAATGCAAACCACACATGATGCCATGTTGAAATACATCTCATAAGCTCATGACACAAGGTTCATACATGGGGTTACATGCCAAATAAGGTAGGGACAGCACTTGAGCTGTCACAACTCTCTCACACTATGAGAGGATCTCGACCCGAGATCTAGGAACGAAAGAAGTCCGGAAATTCGGAACGGAGAAGGTCCTCGCATTCCCAAGTAGCTTCTTTGTCGGAATGTTGAGACCACTTCACCTTGAGGAACTTGATAGACTTGTTGCGATTCTTACGCTCAGTTTCTTCAAGAATGGCAACTGGGTGCTCACGATAAGAGAGATCTTCTTGGAGATCGATGTCTTGGAGGTCAATGGTCCGCTCAGGAGTCTTGAAACATTTCCGGAGCTGAGAAACATGGAAGACATCATGCACATTTGCGAAATTTGGAGGAAGCTCCAATTGATATGCAAGACCACCTCTCTTGCCAACAACTTTGAAAGGACCAACAAAATGAGGAGCTAGCTTCCCTTTAATTCCAAACCGCTGAGTGCCTTTCATGGGAGAGACTATGAGATAGACTAAATCACCCACTTGGAAAGAAACATCCCGATGTTTGTTATCATAATAACTCTTCTGTCGGGACTGAGTTGCTTTGTGGTTCTCACGAATGACATGGCACATTTCTTCTGCTTCAGTGATCATGTCATTGCCCAATATCTGACGCTCACCAGTTTCAGACCAGTTAAGCGGGGTACGACACTTTCTGCCGTAGAGAATCTCGAAAGGGGCCTTGCCTGAGCTAGCTTAAAAGCTATTGTTGTATGAGAATTCAGCATATGGAAGGCAGTCTTCCCACTTCATGCCGAACGAAATCACACAGGCTCTGAGCATATCTTCAAGGATCTGATTGACTCTCTCAACTTGACCACTTGTCTACGGATGGAACGCCGTGCTGAAACGGATCTTGGTACCCATAGCAGTCTGGAAGGACTCCCAAAACTTGGAAGTGAAGAGACTTACACGGTCAGAAGAGATGAGCTGAGGAATATCATGCAAAGACACTATCCTTGAAGTATACAACTCTGCAAGCTAAGCTGCCGAGATAGATTCTTTGACTGGCAGGAAACGAGCAACTTTTGACAGCTTGTCGATAACCACAAAGATGGCATCGTTGCCTCTCTTGGACTTGGGAAACCCAGTAACGAAATCCATCTCAACATGATCGAATTTCCACTCTGGATAGGCAAAGGCTGAAGAAGACCTGCTGGACATTGATGTTCTGCCTTCACTCTGCGACAAACATCACACACGTTCACGAACTGAGCAATTTCACATTTCATGCGAGTCCACCAGAAGGTTTGCTTGAGATCCTGATACATCTTTGAACTGCCTAGATGAATGGATAGCAGAGAATTATGTGCTTCGTCCATGATAACCTTTCTGAGATCACCTTTTGCAACCACAAAACGGTCCTTAAAGAACAATGTATCTTTGTCATTAATACGAAAGCACTTATACTTCGGAATGCTCTTGGCCACACCTTTCTTCACTTTCTTCACCATAGCGTCAAGAAGCTGCGCTTGGCGAACCTGATCTTCCAAAGTCAAAGAAACTTGAAGATTGGCAAGAAATCCCTGAGGAATCATCTGAAGGTTGAGCTTGCGGAATGCTTCACAATGCTCAGGCTGAAGAGGCTTCAGAATGAGACTATTGCAGTACGCCTTACGGCTGAGCGCGTCTGCAATGACATTTGCTTTCCCAGGAGTATACTCAATGCTTGGGTTGAAGTCTTCAAGCATTTCCACCCAACGAGATTGCCAAAGATTGAGATTGGGTTGAGTGAAAATGTACTTCAAGATCTTGTGATCGGTGTATACCTCAACTAGTCTACCCAACAACAAATGCCTCCAAGTCATTAGAGCATGCACAACTACCGCCAACTCAAGATCATGAGTGGGGTAGTTCTTCTCGACAGGCTTCAACTGACGCAAGGTATAAGCAACAATCTTCTTGTCTTGCATGAGAACACCAGCAAGACCTTGGAGAGAAGCATCACAAAAAACTTGGAAAGGCTTGGACTGTTCAGGAGGAACAAGAACTGGAGCGAAAGTCAGTCTCTGCTTGAGTGTATTGAATGCCACATCACACTCAGGAGACCAAACAGACTTGACGCTCTTCTGGAGGAGATTGGACAGAGGCTTAGCAATTTGAGAGAATTTCTCCACGAATGTTCTGCAATAACTAGCAAGACCGAGGAAGCTCCAAAGCTGCTTCACATTTTGAGGAGGTTCCCACTTCAAGATTGCCTCAACTTTCTCAGGGTGCACTTTAATTCCCTCGGCAATGATGACATGCCCAAGGTACACCACTTCATTGAGCCAAAACTCACACTTGGAAAACATGGCATAGTACCGATGCTCTCTTAACTTGTCAAGCACAAGGCGGAGATGCTCTGCATGATCTTCTTCTGTCTCCAAGAACACAAGGTTATCATCCAGATAGACCAAGATGAACTCATTCTTGAAAGGAGAGAAAATGAAATTCATCATTCTTGAGAAGGTTGGAGGAGCATTAGCAAGACCGAATGTCATGACAATGTACTCATAAGAGCCAAAACTCGTCCTGAAAGCGGTCTTAGGAATGTCTTCTTCGTGAATGCAAATCTGATGATAACCCATGCGAAGATCAAGCTTCGAGAAAACCTTGGCACCTTTCAGTTGTTTAAACAACTCATTGATGTTGGGAAGTGGGTACTTCTTTCTGATTGTCTTCTTTTTCAATGGCCGGTAATCAACACAAAGACGATCCGTGCCATCTTTCTTCTTGACAAACAAAACACCACAACCCAATGGAGATGAACTTGGTCTGATCAGACCCAGACGTTTTTGCTCATCTAGCTGCTTCTTCAACTCTTTCAACTCTTCGGGGCCAAGTTTATACGGGAGCTTGCAGACCGGTTCAGTTCCGGGCTCGAGATCAATCACGAACTCAACTGGCCGGTGCGGAGGCATTCCTGGTAATTCCTCTGGAAAGACGTCTTCATACTCATTCACCACCAGAATTTGAGAAATCGCCGAGATTTCACCCTTCTCATTAAGAGCAAAGAGACGGATTGTCTCATCGCGAGCTGCAAAAATAATCACGTCTTCTGAAGGATGAGTCAGCTTAACTTCTTTTGCTTTGCAATCAATATGAGCCTTATTCATAGACAAGAAGTCCATGCCCAGAATGAGATCAATATCAGAATTCCAGAAAACATAACGAGAAGCCAAGAAAGAATAATTGCCCATCTTGATAGAAACATCCGGAACAATAGAGTTGGTCCTCATGGAAACACCCGGAGAAATAATACCCAATGGTCTACCCAAAGACGCCGACGAAAAATCATGCTTAATGAAAAATGGCTTTGACATGAAACAATGCGATGCACCAGAATCAAACAATACTTTTGCAGGGAAATCATTAACTGAGGGATTACCCATAATCACTTGAGAAGAATCCTCTGCCTCTGCTGCATTCACCATATTCACTCTTGCGGTCTTAGGATTATGCTTCATAATAGCATTTCCTAGAGGCTTGACAGGAGGAGGAGGCGGAAGACGTCGCTGGTTGCACTTGTTTGCATAGTGGCCATTCTGACCACTCTTGTGACAAGTCACCTCAGAAAGCGGACAAACATTGCTTGGAGGAGGAACAAGAACACCCTTGGATGCCTGGGATCTCTGCTGAAATCCTGGGTTGGGTGGGTGGGAAGAACCACGACCACCAAACTTCTTTTGCTGCTGAGGAGGACGAAACAGAGGAGGATTAGGCACCCAATACTTCTGCTGCTTTGGAACCATCTGAGAGCCGGAAGAAGAAGAATATGAATCCCTTGAACGCTTCTTAGAGTTCTCCATCTTGAGCTGAGCTGCTTCAATCTTCAAAGCCATGTTATAGAACTGATCAAACTCACGAGGTTCTTGAAGAACTAGGCCTGGCAGAAGCTCATCCTTGAGACCACCTCTGAACTGATAGATCATAGCTTTGTCATCTGGAATATCTTGCTTGGCATAACTGGCTAGATTCTGGAACTCGACGTTGTACTGATAGACAGACATGCTTCCCTGCTTTAGGTGCTTGAACTTCTCACACATTTCCTCGACAAAGCTTGTCGGAATGTAATGAGCCCTGAAGTCACGACAGAAATCGTCCCAAGTAACAACACGATCGCCCCTGGAATCCTTGTACTGCTGCCACCAATCAGCTACTTGACCCTTTAGCTGGAACGATGCAAACCTGACGAAGTCCTCTGGCCTGACATTGCTGCACTCAAAATGCTTACTCATATCACGAAGCCAATCATCAGCATCTAGAGGCTGCTCACAATAGGTGAAAGTCTTGGGTTGGTTGGCAAGGAACTGATTGAGTGTCGCAAATTGAAGCTGATTCTGAAAATTGCCTTGAAAACCCTGCTGAGTCTGCTCCCTTTCTTGCAATAGTCTGAGCAACATCTGAGTGTTCGCATTGGTTGCGGCCATCACAGCTTGCCAAGCTTCTAGAGGAGGAGGCGGAGGAGGTGCTGGCGGGGGTGGCGGGGGAACATCAGTCTGCTCCTCACTACGACCCGGATTGTTGCGAGTTGGTGGAGCCATCCTGAAGATGGACAAAACGCATCAGCACCTCATTGATAAGATGAATGATAAGCCAAATCAAATGCTTGAAAGAAATTGAACAATTAACAACATAGCCTTCCTACTGAAAAATTAGTAAGAATGCTTCTTCGGTTATGATAACATCATCAGAAATTAGAAGCCACTTGCAATAAAACAAAAGTATTGAGCTAAGCGCTCAGAACAAATGTACATGCCCATATACATCTGAAGAAGATGAACCTAGATGACTACAAGATTTCCCACCTATGAACTTCCGAAAACTTACTTGTTTATGCGATTCAGGTTGCGGACTCAGGAACCTACCCTAGGTAATCAGCTGCAACTGCATCCGCAACCTTCCACACCATAATTCAAGAAACTCCACAAACTCGTCTAATCTTGAATCCTCGAATTCACAACGATACTAAACCATGGTGGTACCCCGGACGCCTCCCTAGTACTGGGTGACTCCGACCTTATCTCACCACGATAAGTATTTAAGTAATGTCGAACATTCTCCATCCAAGGTATCAAGGAAGCTGAATGATAACGATGTGCCAACATTCCCTGGAGCTCGACTCCCCGGAAGAAATCAAGTCAGACAGGAGGCACCAAGACAGAACCCTGTCACATCGGCATCATATAGACTCCAAAATACCCGCATGATCCTAAAAAAAATTAAGCGAGAAGAGGAGTAGAATAAAAATTCCTAAGTCGGAAACCTCACCAGAGCATAGAAGAGGAGTAAAAAGAATCCTACTCTCCGATATAACTAGACTCAAAATAGTTTTCACTAGACACGACTCGGCTAAGTTAGAACAAGCAAAGGCTCCTATGGTCGTATGGCTCTGAATACCAACTTGTCACGCACAAAATGTGCGCCTATCCATTTTAAGACACGAGGGCCTCGCAAGGGATAGAGGCGCATTTTATCGCTAGCAAGTATAGTAACATTGCATCATACATTACAGAAGAGATGAGTATACAAGTTGTCTTACACTAGCCACATGCTAAATTACAAATCCACTCAGAGTTCAATCATCAAGATGAAAACAGGGTCCGGCTACGGATGAAACCAAACGATAAAATAGATGCAAACGAAACTAAATCGCTGCCCCAAAGATCATGACCAGGTCCTCTACTCATCCGGATACATCATGTACATCCTGCCTCTTTCCTCATCAAACTCCCATTGGAGCTGGGTAGGGTCATCCTGCACGTACTCATCTGAACCTACACCTAGAGTCTTGTAGTAAACTGTGAGCCACGGAGGACTCAGCTATCATGTGCCCGGGTACCGAGACTATTCAAGCTTAAAGGTTGGGAAGGGGTAGTGTTTAGTTTGCAGCAGCACTAAGCATATATGGTGGCTAGGTTACACAACATGAAATAAATATGAGTGGCCTACGAAGAACGATCTAGTCTAGCATGATCTCTATGAGATCCTGAACACTTACTTACGTCAATCATAACCCCACTGTGTTCTCTCTCGGATCATGTTCACGAGCAGAGACGATCACGGTTACTCACATCGTTGGTGTATTTTAATTAGAGTTTACTTCAAGTTAACTATAACCGGGTGTTAAACAAATATCCAAGTTGTCACATAACCGCGGGCACGACTTTCCGAAAGAATAACCCTGTAGGGGTGCTCCAACTAATCCATTACAAAATTAACCACACTCCATGGGAATGCCTCGACCGCCGATCTCGCGATCATCATAGGTAATTCCAAAGGAATTCCAACACCTCGAGTAAACCCGAAGAAAGTCAGACTCCACACGCAAGACATTCGATAAAGGTAAAACAAATCCAGCAAGACCACCCGCCGTGTCGACGAACCCGATAAGAGCCGCGTATCTCGTTCTCAGGACATGACGGATAAGCGAAGCGTATGGTGGCCTGATAGAAATCTCCCGAGTTGCCTCGGGTTGGCCCCGCACAGTGCTCTAGTTTGGACCAACACTCATGAGGAGCACTGGCCCGGGGGTTGATTAAATTATCCACGGGTTTGCAAGACCCTATGCAATTTTATTAAGTTGTTAAGCAAATGTAGTACCAATGTTGGGTATTGCCAGACAAGCTTTAATCTCAACCGAACAAACAAGGGGGTCCCCATAACAACCCCGAGCATGTTAGGAGCGCAAAGTATGGAAAACATAACACCGGTAACAAGGAACTAATGGCGGTAATAGCGGAACAAATCACTTAGCAAAAGGCCAAGCCTTCCACCAATACCAAGATATATATGTGCATTAAATTAAATAACAGAATTTATTGTGATATCCAAACCATGTTATCACATGGAACAATCTGCACCTGCAACCAAAATGCTATAAGAGGGGCTGAGTAGCGGTAACTTAGCGAACCAACGGTTTGCTAGGATGTGGAGGTTAGAGGCTGTCATAGCACATGGGGGCTAATATCAAGTGGTAGGTAGTGCAATTGTAAGGATAAGAGTGAGAAACTAGCAAGCAAAAATAGTATCGGGGTCCAGGTACGATCATCTTGCCTGTTGGTTCTTCAGTGGAACAAGTAGCGGGATCCTCGTAGTGGTACTCTCCTGGTTCCTCGTACTCAGTATCAACATTCGCGTCTACCCAAGAGAAACAGCAACAATAAACATCCAACCAAGGTGCAATGCACAATCAAAATGATGCATGATCCATTTGTGAAGAATTCTAACATGGCAATCCAAAACTAGTCATGTTTCACGTGCAAAGTTGTTTATTAATGAATCTGGACAGAACCTCATGTTAAGTTGTTTAGACATGCATGAACATGGGAAATATGGATGCATCATGCAAAATTGATAGAAATGCATATAAAGATCGCAAGAAACGGAGTTACGGTTCTCACGATACGCTCACGACAAGGTACGGAGGCAAAAACACAAGATCACCAAGCCATGGGCTATTTCATGGCATTCCAAGGTAGCCACTGGATAGATGATGAAAATCAATCACAATAGACTCAAGAATCATCTAATTCCATGGAGCATAGCTCCCACAATCCACAAAACACTAAAACACCAAATCTGCCACTAAACAACAACATAGCAACTTCTACAGCTCACAAGTTGAGCTACAGGAACCCTACAGCCGCAAAGAAGAGACTTACAGAATTTACTCAACACACACATCAATTTATCCAATTACACCACCACCAAAGGAGCCACACATCAATAAGAAAGAAGCAATCAAGTTAGCATGATGAAACAGTTTTCTAGGACTTGGTGAAAATTCCAGTTTTCTGGAATCTGAGATTATAAAGTAGCAAATTGACAGCACAGGTTAAATATGCTAGAGAGCTCCTATTGGCATGAAAATTAACTTGATGGTAGAAGGCAATATCTACTACAAATAACTATCACTGAGCATTCTCAAATTCCAAACATATCACTAGCTACAACCCACACTACATGGCAAAACAATAAAAGCAGTTCTCCCAGACTTGGCCATATTTCAGGTTGGCAGGAAACAACATCGTCATAGCAAATTAATAGCAAGGTAGCCACTGACCTGGAGACTTAGCATGAATAACAAAAATACTGATACATTCCCAGCAACTTTAACTACCACTTCCATGTTGGCAAGAACTTAAAATCATGCATAGATTAAATCATATAAAATGGACAAAAGGGCATCACAGCATAAAAATGCAGTTTGGTGAAGTTGCCCCAAAGTCAAATCTGACTTCACAGATGCATTCCTGGGTTGATTCTACCCCAAATGCATTACTCATACCCCTATACGTTCTTGGAGCAAGAGGGATATAAGTGGGGTCGAAAATAACACCAAAATGACATGGGTGACTTATGTCACTTGCACACACTTATGTAAGAGGCCAAAATGGCATGCCCTCTATTGGACACTTGATGGAAAAGGTAAATAGGCATGAACAAGGTACTTAGTCATAGCATAGCATCAAGAACAAGAAAGAAAACAAGCTAGGAGAGATATACATGCACATATACACATGAGAGCTCCCACATACACATACAACTACACATGCACAAGGTCTAGCATCCACTCACTAACTCATCTACACTAAACATGGCAAATATGCAAGAAGTATAACCCCACACTCCTACACATGCATATCTATCAACATACATGTGTGTGTATGTATAACATGCACACACCTCTCATTACACCTACACACCACACCACACTCAAGCATGTGTGTATATAGGCACACATGAACTTTCATACATGTATGCCTACATACACATGAACACATCTACACTCTACACTCACTCACACACATATATGGGTGTATGCAAGAAGCACACACACACATATCCACAAGAACACACACCTGTATGGGTGTGCAAAGAACACACACACACATGTGTCATGCATGGTGCACCACACACCCACATGCACACACACCACTCACATGGCAAAACCACACACACACACTCACATGAGCATCATGAAAGGAAACACACACACACACACTCATGTGTGTATGCATAGCATACACACACATACACATATGCCCCCATGCATATGTGCAACACACATATGCACTCTACACTCACACACACAACAAAAACAAATAAAAAGGGACACCTACACACACATGAGCAAATGCACACACACTCCTATATGCATACATGTGTATATATGCCACTTGTGCATACACACACATCCATACACATGTGCATATGCACTCACATGACAAAGAAAATCAACACACACACATGCTCAAAATGCACACACACACATGCTCAAAATGCACACACACACACATCATACAAGTGCACATACATATACATAGAAAGAGATAAAGAAAAACAAAAGAAAGAAAAAAATAAAAACACCAAAAGAAAGGGGAGGGTTCAGGGTTCGAACCCCTGACCTCCTGGTCACGCTGCACAGGCGCTACCACTGCGCTATCGATTCGAAACTTAACAGAGGAGGGACCTCTGCTCTCTAATACACACACACGCACATCAGTTCTGACGAAACTGAACCCGACATCGAGCCACCGGGACAGAGCAACGGCTGCGGCAACAGCGGCGAACTACAGCAAAATCAGGCGATCCCAACTACACACGCGCGCGGGGACAAACAGAGAACCTATTCCTATGCTCCCCTTGCGGAGAGGAGGAAGGAGGCGAGCAGCAGGTGCTCGATTTGCTCTCGGTGGTGACAGACAACGGCGGCGAGCAACTATGGCGATACATGCGGAGGAGAAGGCCTACGGGGACTGGCGGCTCACTTAGGGGAAGGCGACGACGAGCCGGTCACGATGTAGTCGACGACAGGGAAGAAGAGGGCCGGAGACGAAGTAGGGGAAGAAGACGGCGGCGCAGGGCTTCTGGCGACGACGAGGAAGAAGAAGAAGGCGCAGCCTTGGCATTCCTCGAGGATGCAAAGGGCGACGGGGAAGAAGATGGCGACGACGACATGCCCTCGACGACCTCCTGCTCGAGTGGCTCGCCGGAGAAGCTCCTGCAGTGGCGAGCCACTACTCTAAACCTCACCTTACACCTCCTGGACCCTCTGAAACATGGCTTGCCGGGGACAGGAGAGAAGTAGAGAAGGGGGGCGGCGGCGCGAGGAGGGAGAGGAACCCTAGGGGGAATGGCACACACGTCGAGGGGGCTATAAAGGCGACGGGGCAGACGGCGACGGCGACAGAAAGGCGGCGCGGGGCTTTGCTCTCTCTCACGCTGAACTGACGGAGAGAGGACGGGAACAGGTATCCATCCCTGCTCATGTGGGCTGGGCCGCGGCCCACTCTCCTCTCTCGCACTCACTCACAAATAAAACAGAGAAAGCAAAAAGGGTTTTTGTTTAATTTCAAACCCAGCCAAAACATAAATCCCAGGGCAAGTAAAAAGGTTTTTAGAGCAAAATACAAAATATGTTTGAGGAAGAAATAAAGGGCCCTATTTAATAAAATTATTAAGTTGATTTATAGAGCAAGTAATTTATTTCATATTTAAAATGGCAGCTCCTGTTTAATTAAAATCACAAATACCACAAACCCCAAACATCAAGACTATCATACTCACTATTCATAAAACAAATGGGGCCACCTCATGAACATTTTTAAAAAAATTTAGAAACAACTTAAATCTGAAGATAAATAATAATAGGAAGAAGGGGTTTTGGAAGGGGATGTTGCAAAGGGAAAGGGAGGGGGAAATAAGAGGGGATGCACACATGGATCCAACCACACAACACCTCACACATACATAGCAAACATACACCACCATCACATCACAACAAGGCAAATGAAACACACATGGCAAGACAAATGAAAGGAATGCATGATGACATGATGCATGAATGCAAACCACACATGATGCCAAGTTGCAATACATCTCATAATCTCATGACACAAGGTTCATACATGGGGTTACATGCCAAATAAGGTAGGGACAGCACTACTGTCATAGGGAGGTCGTTGAGTACAAATGGACCTTTAAGATTAAGACAGACGCTGATGGTGAATGTCACCATTTATAAAGCTCGACTTGTCGTAAAGAAGTTTCCGCCAAGTTCAAGGAGTTGACCACGATGAGACTTTCTCACTCGTAGCGATGCTAAAGTCTGTTGGAATTATGTTAGAAGTTGCTGCATTTTTCAATTATGAAATCTGGCAGATGGATACAACCAGAAGGTTTTGTCAGTCCTAAGGATGCTAAAAGGTGTGCAAGCTTCAGTGAACCTTC
Source organism: Hordeum marinum (assembly GCA_022496015.1). NCBI lineage: Eukaryota > Viridiplantae > Streptophyta > Magnoliopsida > Poales > Poaceae > Hordeum > Hordeum marinum. The sequence continues at coordinate 471,951,628 of CM039672.1, read as the reverse complement.
TATGAACTGAAGCAAGCATCTCGGAGTTGGAATATACACTTTGATGAGGTGATCAAAGTTTTCGAGTCTATACAAAGTTTATGAGAAACTTGTATTTACAATAAAGTGAGTGGGAGCACTATAGAGTTTCTGGTAAGCATATGTGGTTGACATATTGTTGAACGGAAATGATGTAGAATTTCTGGAAAGCATAAACGGTTGTTTGAAAGGAGTTTTTCAAAGGAAGACCTGGATAAAGCTACCTAATTGTTTAGCATCAAGATCTATAGAGATAGATCAAGATGCTTGATAAGACTTTCAATGAGTACATACCTTGACAAGATTTTGAAAGAGTTCAAAATGGATCAATCAAAGAAAGAGTTCTCGCCTGATTTGTAAGGTGTGAAGTTGAGTAAGACTCAATGCCCAGTGACTGCAGAAGATAGAGAAAAGATGAGTGTCATCCCCTATGCTTCAGCCATAGGCTCTATCATGTATGCAATGTTGTGCACAAGACCCGAAGTCAGCCTTGCCATAAGTATGGCCGGAAGGTTTCAAAGTGATCCTGGAATGGAGCACTGGACAGCGGTCAAGATTATCCTTAGTAACTTAAAGACTAAGGATATGTTTCTCGATTATGGAGGTGATAAAGAGTTCGCCGTAAAGAGTTACGTCTATGCAAGCTTTAACACCAATCCGGATGACTCGTAGTAGCAATCTGGATACATGTTGTGGAGCAGCCATTTGGAATAGTACCAAGTGGAGTGTGGTAGCAGTGTTTACAGTTTGACATAGAAATTTGCAAAGTACACACAGATCTGAATGTCGCAGACCCGTTGACTATAAGACCTCTCTCACATGCAAAGCATGATCGAGCCCCAAAACTCATTGGGTGTTAGATTCATGACAATGTGAATCACATGGTGATGTGAACTAGATTATTGACTGTAGTGCAAGTGGGAGACTATTGGAAATATGCCCTAGAGGCAATAATAAATTAGTTATTATCATATTTCCTTGTTCATGATAATCGTCTATTATCCATGCTATAATTGTATTGATCGGAGACTTAGATGCATGTGTGGATACATAGACAAAACCATGTCCCTAGTATGCCTCTAATAGACTAGCTCGTTGATCAAAGATGGTTAAGGTTTCCTAGACATGGACATGAGATGTCATTTGATAATGGGATCACATCATTAGAGAATGGTGTGATGGACAAAGACCCAAACTACAAACGTAGCATATGATCGTGTCAGTTTATTGCTATTGTTTTCTGCATGTCAAGTATATGTTCCTATGACCATGAGATCATGCAACTCACGGACACCGGAGGAGTGCCTTGTGTGTATCAAACGTCGCAACTTAACTGGGTGACTATAAAGGTGCATTACAGGTATCTCTGAGGGTGTCTGTTGGGTTGGCAGGTATCTCAGGGCCCACTTGGTAATACAACATCACAATAAGCCTTGCAAGCAATGTGACTAGGTGTTAGCCACAGGATCTTGTATTACGGACCGAGTAAAGAGACTTGCCGGTAACGAGGTTGAACTAGGTATACAGATACCGACGATCGAATTTCTGGCAAGTAACATACCGAAGAACAAAGGGAACATCATACGGGATTAACTGAATCCTAGACATAGAGGTTCGACCGACAAAGATATTCGTAGAATATGTAGGAACCAATATGGGCATCCAGGTCCCGCTATTGGTTATTGACCATAGAGGTGTCTCGGTCATGTCTACATAGTTCTCGAACCCGCACGGTCTGCACACTTAAGGTTTGGTGACGTTTCGGTAGTATAGAGTTATGCATGGTGGTGACCAAAGGTTGTTCGGAGTCCCGGATAAGATCCTGGATGTCATGAGGAGCTCCGTAATGGTCCGGAGGTAAAGATTCATATATAGGAAGTCCTGTTTTGGTCGCCGGAAAAGTTTCGAGCTCATCGGTAGTGTACCGGGAGTGCCGGGAGTGTACCGGGAGGCCTCCGGGAGGGGTATTTCGACCCAAGAGGCTTCATGGGCTGTGGGAGAGTGAATATCAGCCCTTAGTGGGCTGGTGGGAACTCCCACACAAGTCCCATGTGGCTAGAGAAGAAAACCCAATAGGAAAAGGTGGAAAAAGGCAAAAAAAAAAAGGAGCAATCCTAGTCCTACTAGGATTGGAGGAGGAGTCCTCCTCTCCTAGTAGGTTCGGCCAAACCATACGAGCCTTGGCCCTTGCACCAAGGCTCTCCTCCTCTCCTCATATATATACTGGTGGATTTTAGGGTTTTGCACTAGGTTTTTCAGCCACGTGCTACCCGTTCCTCCAGTGCATAGTTTCTCCTCTAGATCAGATTTCTGCAGTGCTTAGGAGAAGCCCTATCGGAATAGCTCCACCACCATCGCCGGAGCGCCGTCACGCTTCCAGAGAACTCTTTTACCCCTCTTCTCCCTCTTGCTAGATCAATACAGCAGAGATCGTCATCAAGCCGTACGTGTGCTGAACGTGGAGGTGCCGTCCGTTCGGCGCTAGATCAGAAGGATTGTGATCAAGATCGTGAGACGGATCGTGATGAGTTCGCAGGACGGATCGTGATGAATTCGCGAGACGGATCGTGATGAGTTCGCGGGACGGATCGTGATGAGTTCGCGAGACGGATCGTGATGAGTTCACGGGACGGATCGTGATTGGATCGCGGGACGGACCGTGATGAGATCGTGGGACTCTCAGCGATTTGGATCGCGAAGATGTTCGACTACACCAACTGCGTTTCTTAATGCTTCCCGCTTAGTGATCTACAAGGGTATGTAGATCCACTCTCCCTCTCGTAGATTCTCATCACCATGGATAGGTCTTGCGTGAACGTAGGAAATTTTTTGTTTCCCATGTGAAGTTCCCCAACACAGATGACCAGATACCTATTCTTGCTGGACACTCCCCTAGCGCGGACACAATGGAGGTCAACTCCGAAAGCTCCAAAAAGGTTGACCCGATTGAGCTCTCGATACTCAACGAGGCCGTGGATCGGATCTTGTTAATGAAGATTACCGATGACCAAACCCCGATCCATGCTCAGATTGGTCTCAGGCCGGGTCAGGACGAATTTTTCGTCCCACCCACCACTCACTTAATAGCCACAATCGAAGATTTAACCGACATGCTGGACTATGCCTCCGAGGAGGCAGAATACATGGACGAGGAGGATTGCACTCCCACCCCCGTTAACAGCGGGCGCTGGGTAGCCACTTCCACGTACGACGTCTACATGGTGGACACTCCCGCCGCTAATGGCGAGAACGCGCCTAAAAACGATGGTGACAAATCGGTTGAAGCGCCATCAAGGCGCCGGAATCTGCATAAATGGTCAAAAGGCAAAAAGGGAAGGAAAGCTATCATCGGCACCGGGGACAAATATACCCCGGAAGACCTCGGCGACCCCGATGTCCCCGAACACCCGCTAGAGGGTCAGGAGAGGCCTGATGACCAGCGCACCCCCGATGAGCTAAACGATTCCGTGGGTGACAATTACCCCTCCCCCCCCCCCCCGTCGAGCGAGGAGGAGGACATCCCGGAAGCCGATGACTTTGACATCCCCGATATTCTTGAAGATCAGGAACTATTTAGGCAAAAGCTTATAGCCACAGGCCGCAGCCTGAAAGCAAAAGAATGACAGCTTAAGGCCGAACAGGACAACCTCAATGATTGATGGACAAGAGTTCTCTTAGTTGAGGAGGGATACGGTACCGATCTATCATACCAACCTAAGATCTATCCATGCAAAAGGCTATTGCCACAATCCGACGACGAGCTCACTGATACGCCGTCTCCCAAACATACCCCATATGACAAGCCAGACCCCCCTCCTCGAGGACGAGACAGGACGGCTGACGACATCGGTTATAGGCTGGCGATACCGCGAAGACGGGGAAAAGAGCCAATAGAACCCGATGACAGGTTCGACTTGTGGCACGACTTGTACTACAGAGCAGGTCGTACGAGATCCATCTATGGATCAGGAGGGTGCTCACCCGGTAGACGGGAAGGGTATAGGCCTTGGCTCGATGACAACAATAGAGGCCGAGAACGAAACCGGGCTAGAACAAACGCTGATTACCGGCGCGACATAGCTCAGGTCAGAGGCGATGCCCACCCACTATGCTTCACGGATGAAGTGATGCAACATCAGTTCTCGAAGGAGTTTAAACCCGTAAACATAGAGCAGTACGATGGGACACCTCACCCAACCGTATGGATTGAGTATTTGCTCCTACACATTCACATGGCGCGAGGAGATGATCTCCACGCCATCAAATATCTACCCCGAAATCATAAGGGGCCTGCTCGGCACTGGTTGAACAGCCTCCCAGAAAACTCCATAGGATGCTGGGAAGATCTAGAGGATGCATTCCGATCTAACTTCCAGGACACCTATGTTGTGCCCCCGAACTCCTCCGATTAGAGCAACGTCGTCCAAAAGCCAGGAGAGACCGCACGGCAATTCTGGAATCGGTTCTTGACCAAGAAAAACCAGATTGTTGACTACACGAACATCGAGGCAATAGCCTCCTTCCGGCATAATATTCAGGATGAATGGTTGGAACGCCAGCTCGGCCAGGATAAACCTCGGACAATGTCCGCCCTTACATTCCTCATGACCCTCTTTTGCACGAGCAAGGATAACTGGCTCGCAAGAATGAGCACAACCCCGAAGACCCCGGAACCTCCAAAGTTCGGGATGGTAACGAGAAACTAAAGGGCAACAAGAATAAGCACATGCACGACAACAGTGATGTCGATAACAAAGCCATTAACGCCGGCTTTCTAAACTGCTGACCAGGGCAACGCAAGAAGCCTCCTAAAGGCAATCACGACGGACCCACACCGCTGGACAAGATCATGGAAAGGCCTTGCCAGATCCATGGCACTCAAGAGAAGCCCGGCAATCACACCAACCATAACTGTTAGGTATTCAAATAGGCCGTAAAACTCGCAACCGAGGATCACGGCCCGCCCACACAGTGAGGACGAGGATGAACCTCGCGGTCTGATCAGCGGTGGACAAAAGAAGTTCCCTCTAGAGGTGAAAACCGTAAACATGATATATGCCACTCATATACCCAAAAAGGAGAGGAAACGTGCACTTCTAGAGATCTATGTCGTAGAGCCTGTAGCCCTAAAGTATAACCCATGGTCGGTGTACCCGATCACCTTCGATCGACGCAACCACCCGACCTGTATCCGTCATGGGGGTTCGGTCGCACTCGTCCTAGACCCCATCATAGACGGGTATCACCTCATCAAAGTCCTCATGGACGGAGGAAGTAGCCTAAGTTTGATTTACTCAGATACAGTGAAAAAGATGGGTATAGATCCGTCAAGGATCAAACCCAGCAACACTTCCTTTAAAGGAGTGATTCCAGGCATGGAAGCCCGATGCATAGGCTCTGTAAGCCTGGAAGTAGTGGTCGGTTCGCCTGATAATTGTCGAAGCGAAGAGTTGATCTTCGACATCGTACCTTTCCGCAGCGGCTATCACGCCCTGCTAGACCGTACAGTATTCCCTCGCTTTAAAGTCGTCCCACACTACGCATACCTCAAGCTCAAGATGCTCGGCCCAAGGGGGGCATTACTGTTAACGGCAACACAGAGCGATCCCTCCGAACTGAGGAACATGCATTGGCCCTGGTAGCCGAATTCCACTACAATGATGATCGGCAAATGTCGACACCTGCCGTAAAGGCACGTAAGGTTGGGAAGCGAGCTCAGTTTCAGCCAGAACTCTCAGAACCTTCTTCTCCCCGTAAATAGGGACTCGCCCCCCATCGCACCGTCCTAAGACCAGCTAAGTACGTGCCAAGTAGGTACAACTTCGCGCTCAAAATTCCATGGGTGGCGGTGGGGAAAAAAGGGGTAAGTGTTCGGATGGACCGAACTACTACCATCAAATGTCTTCGGACACACTACAGGTACCATCAAGGGCCTGCTAAAGGCGTAAAGCTTATCGACACTTCGGCGACTTCTCAAGACCTTTTTTGCAAGATCCATTCACCGAACAGTACCAACCATTAAGGTACACAACTCCCTAGGAGGCACAGGAGCAAACAAGCGACATGGCACATCGAGGACGTCAGGTCACCCATCGAAGATCCGTGGTATAACCACTCTTGTAAAAATTATATTTCAAATACCTGGAAACAGCTACCTCGGCAATTTGAGCAATAAGACTTGTTGAGCAAAATATAAACACCACTTTATATGGTTGTCTCGTTGTCCTTTTCGGCACATATTCTATTTTGTCCATCTTCTTGCGAAACTGTTCGGTACATTACGATGCAACCGGCTATGTAAAGTGGTGTCTTGGAATTGCTGAGGCAACTGTTTATGTGTTCGGTGTCTTGGAAGTCGCTTTATATGCATTGGTTCCGAACTATGTCTTGGGTCAATAGTTGGGTTGCCCGGCTCTTGTGCTTGCCCCTTTACGTTCCGCTCGTTCGGCTAAAAGGGCAAAGGGAGAACCTCTGCGATTGTTTTTCCAGCTAGCCTCGTTAAGCACCGTACGGGAGAAAGCTAAAAACTAACTGTCATACTATGCGAGAACCGGTCTGTGAATCCGAGTTTAAGTGTTATACTAAAGACCTCTTCAATGGTTATCCCGTGTCATGCGTTGGGTTTGGTATTCGTCCAAACCATGTGATACCGGCTTTAGCCGTAGTTTATCCGAACATCACAAACCACCGGGGGCTAGTCATAAGCCCCCCGCATTCCTTTTTCGCACCACTATGGCTAAGTGAAAGCAATAAAGCATTATGGTATGATTGCCTGGTCCGCCTCACACTACCGCCTTTGGGTACCGATAGCTCGGCTAAGGGTCATCCTGCGGAGGAAGAGACACCTCGTGGAGTATATACATGGGGTCTGAAGCCGACGACTCACAACTTTTAGTTTCAACGGCCACACAGGAGCTATAAATGGATGCAAAACAGACATGATAAACCATGCATCATAAACATACAAGCGTTCAAAGGTCTTCAGACATATTACAACGCATTTAATGGTACATGTTCTCTTTCGAACACTGCAACTCTATCACCCGAGAACCCTCCATTACTACGGAGAAGGATAGCTCATGGCACCTATGCTCCTTTCCAGGAGGCGGAGGGGTGGTGGCTATCTTCATCAGATCAAGCCCTAGCTAGTGCACCTTGGCATTCGCAAAGGTCATCCGGACTCCCTCGATTTAGGAGGAACGCCTTAGCTCGTCGATCCAAGGCAAGGCGTCGCTCAACTTCTGCACCAGGCCAAAGTAGCTTCTCAGCAAGGGCTCGTTGGGCCATAGCCGGATGCAGAGATCCTTCATGGCCGGCTCCACCATCCGGTGCAGCTCTATTAGCTGCTTAAGCTGCTCGACAAGAAGAGGAGAGCGTTCGGGGGCTTCAAATTGTGCCCAAAACATCCGAGCTTCATCTCCCTCTCCCCGTGAAGCATAGAACTTGTCCGCGTCCGCTATGCTCTTCTGAAGGTCGAAGCATGCGCTTGAGGAACACCACACCTGGGTAAGCAACTCGAACTTGCTATCCCCGAAGACACACTGCAGTAAATACAGCTTACCATCTGTGATAACCTTCGCTTGGCGGACTTTCTCCTCAAAGAACCGCCTATCCACCCGCTCCTTTTGGAGATCGGATTTTAGGGTGGATAGTTCGGCGTCCTGCTCCTTGCCTTTCTGCTCGAGGTCCTCGCACTTCTGGACGGCTTCCTTTTGATCTTGCTAGATTTCCTCCACCCGAGCTTCATGCTTGGCGCTCGTGTCTTTTAGAGAGGAAAGTGCGCCATCCGCTTGTTCGGTCGCCGCATTCTCGGCCACAACCTCTTGCTTAGCCTTCTGAAGCTCGTCCTTGAGCTTCTCAATTCCTTCGCCGAGGTTGTTTAAGTATCAAGGATGTAACCATGTTGCATCGACAGTACAAATCATTTAGTGATGAATTTTTTTTATATTATAATTCGGCTTACCTTGCGCCTCGTCGAATTTCTTATTCAGAGCGTCAAGATCATCTTCGAAGCTCTTGAGCTTCCGATTTATCTTGTCTAGATCGACAGCATTAGCAGCCGCCGCTGATGACGAAGCCTACAAATAAACCACCAGCAGGTTACATGGGTTCAACCCTCCGAACTGTCATGAATATGATCCTATGACCGGTCCTCTTAAGGGCTGTTAGAGAATTCCAAACTAATATCGTTTTGCACATTGTCGGGATAATGGTCTATGATTGACCCCCAGGTGAGTTTTTTCCAAACTCACCTAGGGCTCGGGGACTCCCATGTATATAATGATAACGCAAATAAATTAATATTTCACAAATAGAGCACTATGTGGCTCACCTGAAAGCCCTTCAGGAAACCGTTGAAGGCCTCCTTCAGTCCACTATCAATAGACTGAATGATCTGTAATACCGCGCCCATAAGGGTGCGGTTCTCCTCGGAGATGGAGGTGCTCAATAGAGACTCCCCCATAACCGGCCACCCATTGGTCAGTGGTGATCGGTTAACCCGAACTCCAACCGGGGATTGAACCGGTGCCTCCGGAGGCGTGGTGCGCTCCAGAGATGTCCTTGGAGGGGATTGAACATACCCTCGTCCGGTCTCCTAAGTATCCGGGCGGGGCTCTTCTCCCCGGTCTTCGGTGGCCGAGGCATTAGCCTCGACTATGACGTCGTCTCCCCCAGCATAGGTGTTCGGCTCCATAGGAGCCTGCTAGGATGATACCTCCGCGGCATCCTTCGCGGAGCCCGGAGGAGTAGGGTGAGACACGGCTCCGCTCTCTGCTAGCTCAGCGGGTGGGGTCTCCCCGTCCAAAACTTGGTCGGTGGGGAGGACGAGTGGTGGGCTGCAAATCAATGGTCGCTCACATGATTTTAACATTCAAAAACTTAGCATTAGCAGCTCAGGAGATCTTCGAATCCTTACCTTTGAGCTGGGGGCTTGACCCTTAGGTTCCTTTGTGGAACCTTCTCGAAGTCCTCGGACTCGGTATCAGAGTCTGAACTGTCGTTGGACAGAATTAGCTGAGTCTGACACGCTTTCTTCAGGGTACGAGGGGTTACCTCCTCTGTGGCGTTCGATGCCGATTCCCTCTTTCTTGCGAGGGGGAATCGCCTTCCCCATTCTCATCATGCTCTTCCTCCTAATTGGAGGAGGCATGGGCTTCCTCGGACATAGCATCCGGCTAGTCCCTGATACGAAGGCCTCCTCGGCCTGGTTTCTTCTTCTTCTCCTTCTTCTCTGGCACCTTGTAAGGCTCCACGATAAGCATCTCCGACAACAGCCTGGACCTGATGTCCTCGGGCTGAGGCGTCGGGCAGTTGATGCCCATGGCCTTGCTTAGCCATTTCTACAGAGGTGATCGGAAAGTGGTTAGATTTTCTTTCGAAAAACAAAGTCGATCAAACAAAACTATGTTATACCTGGGAAGGAGGTTTATCAGTGTGTAGACCCTGATCCTCCTCCTCGGCTGGCCATTCTCCTGGGCCTTGAACAATGCCTTCAACAGCTTCTCCCGAGTAGTGCGGAAGAGCTGAGAATAGTAGGCTCATCGTCAAGACGATAAGCCCACATGGGAGAGTCCCCGCACTGGTAGGGGAGGATGCGCTGCCGGAGCATAATCCGGACCACGTTGGCCAGCTCGATATCGCCTCTGATCATGGAGGTGATTCGCTTCAGCAGGTCGTCCACCTCTGTATCCAACCCCCAGTTGAGGCCCTTTCGGAGCCATGAAGTCAATCTGGTGGAGGTACCGAATCTAAATTCGGCCGGAGCAGCTCGGCCTTCCTCCCTTGGCTCGGTGATATGAAACAACTCTTTTAGCCAGATCTTGATGGTGTCGATGAAGGTGCTGGATGGCCATCTGACACAGGGAGTTTGCTGATGACTGCCCGACCACAGTCTGTGTGTTCGCTCGCGACACACTTCGGCTTGATATTGAATATCTTAAGCCATAGTCTGAAGTGCGGTTCGACCCATAAGAAGGCCTCATAGACGATGATGAAGGCCGATATATGCATGAAGGAGTTCGGCGGCAGGTCGTGAAAGTCCAGGCCGTAGAAGAACATGAGTCCCCTAACGAAAGGGTGTAGCGGGAAGCTCAGTCCCCGGATTAAGTGGGGGATGAACACCACCCTCTCACCCGACTTGGGAGAAGGAATCACCTGGCCCTTCTCCAGCGCGCGGTGGTAGACATTGGCGGGGAGGTAGCCGGCGTCCTTGAGGTCCGGATATATTGGTCGGTAACCATGAAGGCCTCCCACTTGTCGTTGGAACCAGAACCTGCCATGGTCGAGCTTGGACGAGGAAGGAGTGAAAAAACTAGATTTGGGATCCGGAAGCTTAGGATATTGGGGAAGCAGAGGATGCGAATGGAAGGCGTGGCTGTGCCTTGGGTTTTTTCCCTTCTTATGGGGCTAGTCGCTGATTAACCTCCCTCTATTGCGTCGCGTATCTCTGTGTTTCCCTAGATGTGTGTGCTGTTGTGCACGCATGATTAAACATATCCCATGTGAAAAGGAGCATGATCTGTGCATTGATGGATCGTGCTGATGAAAACGGCCTCGAACCGCGGTTCGAGTTTTTGCAACTGGTCCAACTTTCATGGTGGGTCGCGACCTTCCGTCGAAAAGGTTGTCAGGGAATTCTGTTTGCTCCTTGACGCTTGGCCTTCGAGGCTAAGCTATTCACGGTGTTCGGGCGATTCATAGATCGGGAAAAACTACATGTCATCGGAGGCCGAACAAAACCCGGTCGATCACTGATTGAGGAGAAGAACTCGCCTCGCAAGCCGAAGACTCTGATATATGAAGCAGATGGAGCTAAGACACTTGGTGTTGGAGGCAAGTTAGGGGGCTACTGAGGGAGTCCTGGTTTAAGGGGTCCTTAGTGGCCGACCTGTTTCTTATGGGCCGGACTATATGGGCCGCTTACCAAGCACTGGATTGATCGAAGGTCGTGTCTCCAGGAAGGAAGCTTCAGGAATCGTGGCGCATCCTCCATGTTTGGAGTAGTGAATAGGCATGTTTATCCCCTCGACGTGTAACCGACCATGTGTAAACCCTAGGTACCCTCGGCATCTATATAAGCCGGAGGGTTTTAGGTTGTAGAGGGGGGACAACTCATCTAGGGTCTAGCTATTAGATCTCGAGGTAGATCAACTCTGTAACCTACATATCATCAATACAATCAAGCAGGACGTAGGGTATTACCTCAATAGGAGGGCCCGAACCTAGGTAAACATCGTCTCCTTCGTCTCCTGTTACCATTGATCCCAGTCTCACAGCTCGGGACCCCCTACTCGAGATCCGCCGGTTTTGACACCGACAGACGCCTCGCGGGATTTGCCCAGCGGCACCCTCCGGCGGCGACGAAGAGGGGTAGGGTGGGTGGGGGTGGAGGTGGCAGCGATTTAGGGTTTCTCCCGGGCCATTGCGGGGAGCGACACGGGAGTGCTCTCAGAAGTCTACAACGTTGAGTTCGGAGAGAGGGGTGGTATGGTAACTGACGGTTCATAGTGTTCAGTGGCAGGCGGTTGTTGTTTTTCTACTGATAGGCGGAAATAATAAATCCCGAATATTCAGATTCTAAGCATGGTGACCTGAATGTTTTTCATGATAACTTTTACGTAAGTTTGGAAAATATAGCAATTTTTTGAGTTGCCATTTGTTAACAATTAAATTGCCACCTCTCGTCAACTAAAGTTGTCATGTAAAACCATTCGTATGACATGCTTAAAATCCGAACATTCGGTATTTATTGGATTCCTTCTCTTTTTATTTGATACACGTTTGTCAACAGTGATACATACACATGCGAGTAAACACATGAGGATTTAGTAGGAATATAAGTTTAAAACTAAGGATTCAAAATACAAGGTAACTACTGGAATTAACATCAGAGAGAATTTAATGTACTCCCTCCAAATTTAAACTAAAACGATGACACTTATTTTGGACCGGGGAATAGAAAACAACAAAAATACCTCAACCACGTGATAATAAATGTTGAAAGAAATGTTGGAGTGGATGTTCAAATTTCGATTGACTGAGGCATATGAAACTAATATATGATATGCGGACTGGAAAACGTTACTTTATTCAAAAGGCATTCGTGGAGACAAATCATAGCGTTGGAATCATATACAGAAATCCTACTCCCTTTGTACCGATGCATAGGTCACATTACAAAAACCAAATAATCTCAAAACTCTTACACACGGTGCATTAACTATCCACCCCGTTTTCTGTTTTTTTGCCGTGGAAAAGGAAATTACCCAATAGGAGAGGTGTGGCGTGTATGCATTCAATTACTTGAGACTATTTAGCACAATATGCAGTGATGCATGCAATGACATTAATTAGCAAAAAAACATCAAGTTCTTTCGTTTTCCCTCCAACTTGGCCACGGTGCATAATCTAAGATGACCAATACACCAATACGGAGAGAGTACGAAGTTCAGTGAGCACTAACTAACTCCTTCGATATGCTAACGACAGCCTGAAATGAACCAGACACAGTAAGCATCTCGTTGGTTCAAACAAATTCTGTAGGGATGTGTAACTTCATCGAAGAGTTCGTAGACGTGTATCACTTGACGGCTCCAGCGAGTCGGAGGGCGGCTAGGGTTATTCGCCTCCTGCCGGCCGCTGCATGTTTACCCCGTCTGTTGTGGCCGTGGGCCATGGAGACGTGGTGGATCTTGGTCCTTATCGGTGGGAGGGCTTCCACTATGTTTTTAGTTTTTTTTTGCGCAGGAAGACGAGACGGCGACGGCTCGTTGAAGATGAAATAAGATTCTTTCAGTCTAGCCCCCGTTTTGTGGTGCATCTAGTATCGTCGGTGGGCGTGTGGAATGTGTCTCCGGCGGATCTGTTTTTCGTGCATTTGCTTGGATCTAATCGTAGTTCGTCTACGTTCGTTTGTCTTCAGGTTGGACCTTTTCGATCAACGGTACTCTTCAACGGCGGAAATTGTTGTTCTCATGTGCTGGTTTCGTGAGGCCTTAGCACGATGACTTCATGTTTGTTTACTACGACAAGTTTTGCCCGGATCCCGCGAGGGAGGGGTGATGACGGCGCGGCGCCTTCGACTCGCTTTAGTTCTTTTAGTCATCGCTAGGTGGTCTTCGGATCTGGATGTAATTTTTGTTATTTCGGGTGTACGTTATACTAACACAATTGAAGATGAATATATTGGAGGTTTTTCCACAAAATAAAAATCTATAGAGAGATGAAAGATCCTGCCTGTAATTATTTTTCTTATGAAGCTTCTTCGGTATGTATGATATTTCATGTCCTCAATTTTGCATGCAGTCTCAGAGAAAAGTGTGCATGAGTTTCAATAACAACAAACAGCATACACATAGCGTTTCTGAATATTCATTTGTAAGCATATAGGTGCACTGCATGTAGGAGCTTGTAGGTGCAACTAAACACCACCAGTAAGGTATAGGTGCACTGCATGTAGGAGCTTACAAATAACCAAAGTATGAATGCATATTGGCAGACCAAATAATATAACATGTAAACATATAAGCTTGGAATCATAATGTACGATGTAGATCGGAATTTAATTCCCGTGGTTCATCTCTTTGAAAATCAAATTGTATAAAGTATTTGAAAATTTCATGGCATAATACAACATGAAACCCATGTGGAATATATCCAGCACATATATCTCTAGGTATCACACATTGCAGTTTTGAGTAGTTACTTTGCGTCTTCGAAGACAAAGGAAATTTATGAACGTGTTGTCATAGTATTGAATAACATGCCAATTATTTTTTATGAAAAAACTCGAAAAGACTAAAGGATAAATTAGTCTTGAATAAATGAGACATGTGCATGATGTGAGCTTTATGCGTTGTAAACCATATAATGTAAAAAGGAATCTTAATTCAATCATAAGAAAAAAGTTTGGATAAATAAAGTATGGAAGTTCCTAGAACAAAGGAGAGGTGCTTGTATTTTGAGGTTTGTGCTAATTGTGCATTTTAAATCATAAATTAAGACAAATGGTAATCCATTGCTAAGAAAATGTTTCCATAATTAAACAATGGAAAATTTTAGTACAAAGGAAAAGTGGTTGTGTTTTGAGGTTTGTCTATTGTGCTTAATCTCAACTATGGAATCTTCTAGATAGTGCAGGCGTCAAAATCCTGTGGAGTGAAGATATGGATATGCAATGGCCAATAGTGCTTGGATTTGCCATTCATGTGCCGTCGGATTGGCTTCATCCAACGGCCAATATCTGAAGTTCTTCGTACACTATATATTCAAGGGTGTCTTACAAATTCGCATGTTTTTTTATTTCTATACAATGAAGTATATTATAACATTGTGATATACTACTACCATGTTTTTGCCCTAATAAGCCTGAGCATGATGACCCAGGCCCAAAAAACCTGGACCAAGTAAAAACTTGGTACTTTGATTAAAAGAAAGTATAGTGATTGCTTTTTGTAACCCGGATACGATTAAACTGAATCGACGTCGACACCGTTCATGCATTTTGGGTTGGGTCAGCCTAGGGGTTATCATTTTCAAATCGGGTTTTATAAATCCCGGCCTAGGGAATAAATAGGTCTACAAGTAGCATATGTGTTCTGTAATTCCTTAGAGCATCAATAACCAGACCCTTTATACCTTCTTCAAACACTCGGACATATCGTCCGGTCATTGACCATTACAAAAAATCAATCCGGTCGGACCCCTTAAACGGGCCTCAAACGTTCAGACTGACCGACATCCCTCGTATCCATTCTATATATGGGGCGGATATGGGAGCCCGAGCGCGCCCGGGCATGTCCGCCACGTCGGTCTGACGGCATGGCCCCACGCGGACTCGCCCGGAAACCCGACGGGTCGATGACCTCCTTGACCGTCGGTGCAGTGTGAACGACGCGTGGCGCCGCTCTGGCTCCCCGCCCTTATCCATAGCCGGCTATTTAAGCCGACCGGCGTCCCCCAGTCCTACCATATCCACGTCCTCCCTTTCACCGCCGCCACCCAAGCCCGTCAGCCATGTCACCACGCCGCCGACACGACACGATCTAGCACCGTCTCTGGCTCCTTGAGCAGGTCCGGATCTGGAGGGCCGCGGGGCTACCTCTGGATCCAGAGGAGGATTTCAAGGCGGGCGAGAAGGTGGAGGAGGAAGAGGAGGAGTTGGGGGTGAAAGAGGACGAGGAGCAGGAGCCAACGAAGGAGGCGTCGCCGCTAGCTGTGCGGGAGGACCAGCAGGAGCCGGCAGAGGAGGCACCGCCGCTAGCTGTAGGGGAGGACCAGTAGGAGTCGGAGGAGGAGGCGCTGCCGCTGGATGCGCGGGAGGAGGAGGCCATCTCCGACAACGACAAAGAGTAGTATAATACGTAGTACGTACGATTCATTGCATGCTTTTGTATGGATATAAGGAATGCAATATGAAAGAATTGATTGTGGAGGACCAGATTTAAGACGTGACCGGTCAATGTCCGCGTACGAAGACGTTTGAGGGGTCGAACTCGTAAGTTACAACGCTGTAGCCGTTCTTAAGCACAATCGCTGCTAGTCAGCGGAATAAAGAGGTCATGAATCTGAATCCAACAAATACCGATTACTACAGCAGGCAAACGTACTATCTAGCTGTAGGATTACCGAATGATACATTAGCTAGCTGTAGGCTATCTAGACAAGACGAAGTTGAAACTCTCAATCTCGCATCTTCTCCTTTTTAGTAGTGCTCTAAATGGAATTACTAGCATATATTAGGGGAGACGCGGGGGCAAGGCAAGATTAAGCAAGTGCTATAGCCAATCAGATTGGGAACCCAATCTAGCTAGCTAATCTGAATGGTGAAGACACTACGGAAATGTCGGCTTGGGGCCTTTTTATTTTTTTCAGCTGAACATTTTTTTTCCGTAGCATTTCCGTAGTGTCTTCACCATTCAGATTGGCCTACCCCCTACACCTTCACTTTCTCTGGATTGGCCTACCCCCTACACTTTCCCGGCTTATACGAAACATTGATTATCTACGTGGCAGCGTTCTCTTGTAAGCTGTAACCCCAGCTTAGCCGTGTCGCCGTTTCCTAAAACAGTCTCCCATTTTAACTCCCGCCGTCTCAGTGCTGCAGATCCATACAGTGTGATGCAAATTTGTAGCTGTGAACACTGTCTTTTTGCTGTTCATGATGCAACCAGCAATGCCTATCAATAGTGCTAGCGCATAGTATAATCTTCAGTTTCTTCCGTGCGCAAAAGCGTGATCGATTGAGATTTGAGGGCATGCATCGCACCCGACCAAATGGCGTCTGTGAGATTCTGTTGCAAATGGTCCTGTGCTCCGTAAAAAAAGAAAAGCAACCATGCATGGGTGAAATTCCGGCAGGGCCACATGGCGTTTCTGAAACCATCTTTTGCTAATGTGGACACGATGGGACGTGTCTTTGGTTCAGACCCGCACAGGTAACCGGTTTGCTTTGCATGATCTGGAAGCCAATTAGTGCTGCGTGAACATGAGAATAAACAACGTGTATGATGATTTGATGACTAGATGCAGAGCAACAATGGCTACATCCACATTAGTTAATCCAAGACGAATTCGCCATTTCGTTTTACCCTACTTGGAGCTAAACTAAGATGCAAGTTTGGTTACTTGATTACCAGTCAAAAAAATGAATATGATTGCCAGTCTAAAAGAAAAGAAGAAACAAGAAATGGGTAAAGCCAGATGAGGGAATAACAGGAAAACCCTATCTAAGCTCATTGCATGACATAGTCGAGATAGCACACCGGGTGAGCCATCGTGGGCCGGCCTAACACCATCACACAAGCCGTATTTAATACCGCTTCGCCGGTTTATTCCAATTTATTTTGTCTGTTTTTTATTTTTCGGTATTGCGCATGTTTTCTTCCTGTGTTTTCTTGTTCTTTTTCGCCCTTTTTATTTTTTTCCTCTTCTCATTTTGAATTTATTATATTATTTTTCTTCTTACTATTAATTTTCCATGAAAAGAAATAACAATAATTTCTATATTTTCCTTTAATTTTTCTTGTTTCTCTATATTTATATTTATTTATATTTTTTTTCCTTTTGCATTTTATTTGTAAAAAATTGTTTTTTATAAATTTGATTTTATAAATGAAATGTTTTTAAAATATGCTCTAATTTTCTTACAATAAAACATAATTATTTTTCCAATTACAACATGAGAATTTTGAAGTACGCGGTAAGAATTGTTCAACACTTGATGAGGACATTTTAAATACTTGGTAAACATTTTCAAAATTCGCAAGGAAAATGTTTCAACGCATGATGGACATTTGTTAAAATACATGGTAGACATTTGACAATACACGATAACTTTAAAAAAGATAACATAATTAATTTTTTCTCATTTTCCAGAATATCCATGCCATCTCAAATGCTCCCCCTTTTCAAGAAGTGGTCATGCAATTTGAAAAAATCACACATATTAAGAAAATATATATGTCAATGGGAAAATGTTAACACACTTGAGAAATGTTCACGTAACCGAAAACATATTTAGATTTAAGAACATATGTGTTTACCATGGGAACACAACAAACCGGAGTTTAAAACCGAAGCAAACCCCCAAACTGAGAAAACAAGCGGTGGAAAACAGCACTTGATAACTCACAAACACCAAAGAGGATAAATTAAAGTCTCTAGACACTCAACTTTGTGTGAAGAACATATATGACAAGGTAAGCAACGACAAGAAGCCGAGAGAGCACAAACATAGACTAAAGCAATGTGGAACACATTAATCACAAGTTGTAGTTGAGAAATTATCCTGAAGTTCACACTCGTGGAATGATTATTTCTGTTGGAGGAGTGTGAGAGGCAAGGCCTCCTAGATGCGGCGTGGACTTGCCCTGTTCTCCTTCTTCCCATCGAAGGAAGTATATCAATCATTAATGATTGATCTTGAAGTGACCATCGACATTTACAATTTTCACCAGAACACACCACGGTAAGGAAGCTTTAGGATATTGCCTACGAGTCCCCAAAATTTTCATGAGTAACTTGTTTCGTATAGCAAAAGCATGTGGTCAATATTTGATTTTATGAAAGTGTAGGTCTAGGATTCCTCATGAAGCACAATGGCAAAGCGAAACTGTGCTTCCCGAATAGTGCCAAACACTAGGGGTGTGTTTGGCAGGCGTAGTAGCCGGGCATAGCTAGCTCAAGACTGGCTCACATGAGGCTGGTTGAGCAAATACATCTTCTAAAGCAACATCTGCAACCTCTTCGGTTACCCGCATTTAGCTCTCACGTATTAGGGGATAGCTTAGCACACGGTGCTTGGTTGCCCACATTGTCTGAACTCACACGTAAGCACGTTGTTTGGTTGCATACACGATGTGAGGGGTGCTAGCCTTGTACCCTATGTTGTGAGGATACCTTACACATGATCAAATCTATCACACCAACGCCACATCAGTGCAATGACGACGAACTGCACGATGATGATGAACTTCTTCACTGCAAGGCGTGGTGCCGCCTTGCCAACTTCAACCACGATAATGGTGTGCTTTCACATATAGTTCACGTAATCTTCTTCTGCCTCATGCCTAGTCTTAAACCCTCTATGGATGTCGTTGCAGTAAGATGCAACTTGTTACTGCAAGCTTCCAATGAACTGTAAACTCCTAGTGCCCTCCCGATGAACACCACATACCATTTGTCCTAGCAATGCACATGAGCAGCAATTGAAGCAGCAAGCAAAAGAACAGTCAAGAAGCAAGCAATGGAGCAGAAGTAGTAAGCATGAATGATCATATGGCATAGCAAGTTTCTAACCTAGCACTACTCTGGTGTCATCCTACCACCACATCCAAAAGAGGGTGGCATCCTACTGCTGCAAGTTCACGATCATCATGAGGGATTAGTGTATACCACCTCAACAAAATATACAAACCATCAAACAGTTTTCAATCCCTAGCTACACAAAATATGCATCGTCGTCGCCGTTTCCACCGCGATCCAGGATCATGCACACAGTAACCAGGAGCAACTCTAGTAGTAGTGCTTACCCAGCCAGCTCCTGAGCGAGAGCACCCTGAGGGCATCTTTCATGGCAACGAACCCTAGACCCTGGGCCTTGTTGTCCAGCAGGTGGCTCAGAGATGCCATGAGAGCCTCGTCGCTGAAGCCACCTTGCTCCAGGACGGCATTGTACATGTCATGGTTGATGTCGAGGGTCTTGCTCTCCCTAATGGTGGTTGCCACCTCCTTCGCGACCTCAGTCATGTTGCTGAATACACTAATATCCTCCTCCATCAAGCCACCCTCTTCCTCTTCCTATCGAGCACAGGGACATGCTCAAATGGCTTCGCAACCATCAAGGACTGCCTCTATGTACGGGATGCCTAGGAACTCTGACCACATGGGAAAACCGAGAGTCTCACAGGAGCCCATGGCATGCTTCCCGGTTGCGAGGCCAAAGGAGAAGATGTGTTGTATTTGGTTGTAGTTCTGGATGGGTGTGTTGAGGAACTCAAAGTCCTTGGGGTGGTCCTAAGATAGAAGAACAAGTGTTGTTAGTTGCTAGTAGGCAATGGTTGACAGTGTGCAAAACAAAGGGACACTGAGCTAACCGTGACATGGTAGGTGTAGTGCTCTGCCTCTAGAACGATAGAGCAAGTGATCTGATCCCAGGAGGCGTCGTTATGGACACTTGGATCCAGCGAGCTATCCACCTCCTCAGGTGGTTGTACGCTGTTACCTGTGAGCTGCGTTGGAATTTTCCCCCAAGAGGAGAGGAGATGAAGTACAATAGAGATAAGTATTTCCCTCAGTGAGAACCAAGGTTATCGACCCAATAGGACAACCAAGCAAATTTCCTTCGCCATCACCTACACACAAAAAACCAAACACTTGCACCCAATGCGGGTAAGAGGGTTGTCAAGCCCCTTGAACTCATCACTTGCAAGGATTAAATCTTGATAGAATAGATATTGCAAAGAAAGAAAAATAAAAGTAAAGTAAATAATATGCAGCAAGGTATTTTTGGAGTTTTTTATGTTTGAGTAGACTCGGGGGGCCACAGTGTTCGCTAGAGGCTTCTCTCTCGAAAGTAGCACACCGTGGGTAGACAAATTACTGCTCGGCAATTGATAGAATTGCACATAGTTATGACATGTTTTTCAAGGCAATGATCATGCATATAGGCATCACATCCATAAACAAGTAGACCGAAACGATTCTGCATCTACTACTATTACTTCACCAATCGCCCTCTATCCAGCATGCATCTATGGTATTAAGTTCATGACAAATGAAGTAATGCTTGGAGCAAGATGACATGACGTAGATAAAATAAGGCAAGCAATATGTTTAGATCCCATCATTTTATCCTTAAAGGAAACAATATAAATATGTGTCTTGACCCCTTTTGCCACAAGGATAGAGCACCGCAAGATTGAACCCATTACAACGCACCACTCTCGGCGAAGATGAATCAATCTAGTTGGCCAAACCAAACTGATAGATCAGAGAAAAATACAAAGCTATAAGATCATGCATATTGAAATTCAGAGGAGACTCAATAACTTTTCATGACTAATATGATCGTCATCCCACAATTCATTGGATCCCAACAAACATATTGCAAAAGGACATTACATCGAATAGGTCACCATGAAGGTCGCAATGAACTTTGTATTGAAGATCAGAGAGAGAAGAATCCATCTAGATACTAGCTACGGAACCATAGGTCTATGGTGGACTATTCACGTATCATCATGGAGGCAAGAAGGTTGATGGAGATGGCCTTCATGATCGATTCCACCTCCGGCAGATCACCGGAAAAGGTCTCCAGATGGCTTCCCGACCGAACAGATGCTTGCGACGGTGGAAAAGGTGTTTCGGGTGGCTCTGTGTTGGTTTCCCACTATTCGAAAACTTATAGAAGTGGAATTAGGTCAAACGGAGCCATAGGGGCCCACAAGGCATCAGGGTGCGCCAACCCCCCTGGGTGCGCCCTGGTGCCTTGTAGCCTCCTCTTGCAGCTTCCTGACTCCTCCCAAAGCTTCATGTGACTCTTTTGTCCAGAAAAAATCGTCAAACACTTTCATGGTGTTTGGACTTCGTTTGGTACAGATTTCCTGGAAAACCAAAAACAAGCAGAAAACAACAACTAACATTTGACACTAGGTTAATAGGTTAGTTTTCAAAAATGATATAAAATAGCATAATTGCATATAAAGTATCCTATATTGATAATATAATAACATGGAATAATCAAAAGTTATAGATATGTTGAAGATGTATCATACACCTGGGTGGCGGTGATCTCATGGCCATAGAACACGAATACCTACTTCACAAATGTGATCAAGTGCACCTCCTTGAAGCCCTTGTCAGTCCTGACCCCACTAGAGATGAGCTCCCACATCTTGTTTGGCACGAACGCATACATGAACGGCCACCACCTCATGTTCTTCCCCTACCATCCTTCTTAGCCTTCAGTGCAGCGACAACAGAAGTGGCAGTTGGCTCAACGGAGACAACTAGCACAAAGATAGAAGCAGCAGGTGACACCTCGAACACCTTTTTATCAACAGCCATGTTCCGATCAAGGAGGGGATGCGAGTCCTCGACATATGAGGCCACGAACTGGCTGTCGGACAGGACAAGGGCCTGACTAAGATCGTGTGTGTGTGTGTGGTCATGTCCTACAATCGTATCACGCATTCATAGTAAGCATAGCACACAACCATAACATCACAACCGATCGATCGATGAAACTAGAAGCATACATGACAACTAGATATGAATCCATCACCAATAGCTACCACAACATGAGAACTAGCTATGAATCCATTGTGTTCATCACAAATAGCTACTCTAGCATGCTACAAATCCTACGCACCTAGCTATGAATCCATAGTGTTCATCACTAGCATACCACTCTAGCTACACATATCCAACACAAATAGATATCACTACATCAAAATCTAACATCTTCTAACAGATCAATGAATGAATCAATACTATCACATGCTTGCACATCTAACCCTATGACCACATCCTCTAAGATCTAGCTAGAAACACTAGTAGAAAATAGGGAACTAGTCCCAGTTCCAGAGGGCCTTTAGTCCAAGTTCTAGAACCGGGACAAAACAAGCGGGACTAATACCCAAAACCTTTAGTCTCGGCTCGCTTACGAACCGGGACCAAAGGGGCTCCACGTGACCGCTGCGAGGCGTCCAGGCAGGAGTACGTTTAGTCCCGGTTGGTAACACCAACCGGGACCAAAAGGCTGCCACGCGTCAGGCGCTAGTTTTTTTGGAAGGGGGTTTAGGGGTTTTGGAGGGTTAATTTAGGGGTTTCATATTGTGTTAGCTAGCTAATAAAGATAAGTGACCTCTCTTTCTTCATGCTTGGTCGACGCTGCTAGCTACTATACATATAGAGAGAACTCGAATCTATCTAATAAGAAAATGAAGGAAACCATTAATTACACAATATCGTCATGTTGAACGACATATATAGAGAGAAGTGACATCTCTTTCTCCATGCTTGGTCGAACAACAAGTTTTCTTATATCTATCCGACGCTACTACATATATATATATAATATAACATCTCTTACAATCCCTAACATCATCTACCTAAGATCCAATCACAAATCCACATAGTATTCTCCGTCTTTAGGTATGACGTGGTCAATAAATAATCCCGTCAATTCATCTTGAATTTCTTGTATGCGGTCATGTGGTAGGAGTTCATCACGCATCTGCTAGTTCTAATTTAAAGAAGAGGGTCAATACATGCATATATATGAATGAAACTCAACAGAATTGATGGTAATATATAAAATAAAATTATGAATATTATTTACGTACTTCAATTTTTTTGTCAGAGAAGCCCCGCTCAGAGGTCGAGTGGCGAATGAACTCACATACGTAGTATCCACATAAAACAGTCCCGACTTTCTGGTACAAACACTTTACGAGAATAGAGTTCAATCAAACTGATAAGCAAGCATGGTAATGACATATTGATGAAAATTTTGAATCAATTAGATATGCGCGGCACTAGCTAGTACTACTTACTTTGGGATGTGTAAATCGCAACTCTTTGTTTAGACTGGGAACCTTTCGGGTGAACTTTTTCCAAACCCTGCCAGGCAAAGAAAATGATTACTTGATATCAGGAAATGAACGAAAGTTGCATGCCGATATGGTCCCGGTATTGACTGAACTTACTTCTTGAGCATTGCAGTCATGTCCGCATAATCCTCGGGATCTTTATGTCTCGAGTCTAAGATAGTTACTAATGCCCCGTCAAGCTTAATGGATAGCAGAATAAAGTGGTAACTGCGCACGAGTATATAACTCATCAATTACATTACTTAACCTCGAGTAAGTGAAACCGAATATGCAGAATACATCAACACTCACTTAAAGTTGTAAGGAAAGAGTATTTCCCTTCTGTTTTGATGTATAAGGAACGACTTTAGAGTTCTCCTCGGTCTCTTTGACAGTGGCCGTACCGACCATTCATGTACGGAATCTGGGCTAATGAACCCAACGTCAAAGATTCATGCTTTCTTGCATTCGGCGATCTTCAATCTGTATAATATAGTGAGGATAATTATATATACATGCAATGAACGAGCTGAGCTAGAGACATAACTATAGAAATCATACTTACAGACAGTAGCAAGTCATGAGTTGTTTGTTGAGGGCCAGTTGATTGTATAACTGAAATAATTCCAAAAATTCAATAGGCATCATGTTGAGTCCAATGAATTCGTGCTCTGGTTTAACTCTAACATACATAGTGTCTCTCCCAGACTCCCTGCAGGTTTTCATGTACCACTCATGCAAATTGTACATCATTGTTGTTAGATGAGGATGCTCAGATTTGACTAGAGGCTTCCCGTGCACGTATTTATATTCTTCTACTATTACCTCAGCCGTTTCAAAAATTACATCATCCCCCAAGTAATCACCAGGTTTGGTACCGGGCAGTAGCACCGGATGATTAGTGATATCGCTAGACACCTTGAGCGGGGGGCACGATTGCTTCTCCTATTTGCCGAGCTGGGGAATTGTTTAACCACTTCTTCGTTCTTTGACTCTTGCAGCACTAGAAGTACTTTCCAACCGCTGCGCTTCATTATATGCCTTTATAATACGGCGGACATAGTTTGATGGCGGCGGAGGCGGTGATGGTCGCTTCAGGGCATCCACAGTGCGCTTCGCTTTCACCGGATCTACCGTTTCCTTCGGAGGTGGATGTTTTCGTGCAAAATTGGCCTTCACTTCGGCTTTACTGATGTCATCATTTTATTTGTCAGTCCTCTCATATGGTAACTTTGGAAGAGGCTTGAGGCTTGGACCAAATTTGAATTTCTTCCCGCCTATTGTACTGCTAGCCACCGAAGTGGTGGCGGCATCTCTCTTCCATCGTGGATGGCGTGTCTTAGGAGGTGTAGTGACCTGACGCGCCGAAGGAGGAGGTGGTGGAGGAGGAGGAGGCGGAGTGGCATGACGCGCCGGAGGAGGCTGAGGGGCCTGACGCACCGGAGGAGGCGGAGTGGCCTCACGCACCAGAGGAGGCTAAGGAGGAGGCAGAGTGGCCTCATGCGCCAGAGGAGGTGAAGGAGGAGGAGGAGGAGGCGGAGTGACCTGACGCTCCGGAGGAGGCTGAATCTGTTGAGGCTTCCAGTTTGGAAGCTTGATGTACTCCTTTCTCCATAGAGAGGTACTCCTCTAAGCATTTTCCAGAAGAACAATATCCTCTTCACCTGTAGGGTTATCAAGCTCCAGCCCCTCATATCCATCCACTATTTCATCCACCATCTCAACAACATAGCCATGTGGAATCGGACGGCAATGGAAAGTTCCCTCAGCTCGAGGAGGTAGAATAGAGCCGACCGCCGCCTTGAAGGTCAGGTTCTGGCATCTCGTCATTAGCTCGCAATGTTGAGCCTCCGTGATACTATGCACGGTGTAGCGAGGAGCCGTGAAATCAGGCTGAACGAGCTCCGTGGAAGCCACGCTGCTTCTCCGCTGAGATGGGGGGGTAGCTTCTGGGGCGGCGATGAAGGAAGGATCTTCATGCCACTCAGATGGTTGGGCGGTAGCTTGCTGGCTCTCAAGTTCCTTTAGTTTTGCTAATCTTGCACTGAGCTTCTGCATTTCTCTTGCTTCCAGTTTCCTCTTTCTCTCTCGACTTCTATAACCGCCGTTGATGGCAAACCCATGCTTCGACGGAACGGAGCGTGATGTACCTCGTGTTCGTCCAGGGTGTTTAGGATTCCCGAGGGCCTCTGTCAGCTCGTCCTTTTCTCTATTCGGAATGAACGTCCCTTCCTGAGTTGCCTTGATTGCTGCCTGAAGCATTGTGATGGGTATTGCAAGTTGAGCTCTTGTCCAGACACACCTCCCTGTTTCTAGGTCCAAAGTTCCCCAACCCCGAAGAACCAAGTCCTTGAATGATCTGGCCAGTGCAATGTCTATGGGTGGACATTCTTAGCAAGCAGGTCTTGCTCAGCTTTGTCCCACAACGGTCGGGCTTTGTAGTAGCCACCTGACCCCGTGTGATGGTGATATTGCTTCGCTGCAACATTTTTCTTTTTTCTTAGTGACATTTTCTTACTCTTCTCCGATTTCTTGTAGGCCACAAATTTGGGCCATTGATCTCTTATCTTCTCATATCGACCGGCGAACTCCAGAGTGTTATCTTTCTCGACAAAATTTATGTTCAACTCTTTCTTCCAGTTCCTGAATAGCTCTGCCATCTTCTTAAGAGCCCGCGACTTGACCTTTTTCTCTATAACTGGGTTATTCAGATCCTCCTCTTGCGGTAGACTGAAATTTCTCATCAGAACGGTCCAAAGATCATCTTTCAGGCTATCATGGACATAAGAAACTTTGGGGTACTTATTATTCTTATTCCATTGCTGGGTGGTGATCAAGACATAGTCCCTAACAACTGTTGGGTAACGTCGCATGGGAAACAAAAAAATTCCTACGCACACGCAAACCTATCCATGGTGATGAGCATCTACGAGAGGGAGAGTGGATCTACGTAACCCTTGTAGATTGCTAAGCGGGAAGCATTAAGAAACATGGTTGGTGTAGTCGAACATCTTCGCGATCCAAATCGCCGAGCGTCCCGCGATCTCATCACGATCCGTCCCACGATCCAATCACGATCCGTCCCGTGAACTCATCATGATCCGTCCCGCGATCTCATCACGATCCGTCTCACGATCTTGATCACGATCTGTCCCGCGAACTCATCACGATCCGTTCCGTGATCTCATCACGATCCGTTCCGCGATCTCATCACGAACCGTCTCGCGATCTCGATCACGGTCCTTCCGATCTAGCGCCGAACGGACGGCACCTCCGCGTTCAGCACACGTGCAGCTTGATGACGATCTCCACCGTCTCGATCCAGCAAGAGGAGGTGGAGAGGAGAGAGAGTTCACCGGCAGCGTGATGGCGCTCCGGTGATGGTGGTGGAGTGATTCTGGCAGGGCTTCGCCTAAGCGCTGCGGAAAACCGATCTAGAGGAGAAACTGTGCACCGGTGAAACGGGTAGCACGTGGCCGGAAATTCTGTCCAAAAACCATCCAATACACTAGTATATATAGGAGGAGAGGAGAGGAGAGGCAGCCAAGGCCTTTGGGTCGGCCGAAATAGGAGGTGGGAAGCAATCCTACTTCACCTCCAATCCTAGTTGGAGTAGGGTTGCCTCCTATTGGCTGATTTACCACTTTTTGCTTTAGGACTTTCTCTGCTGCGCCATGGGCCTTTGTGGCTGTTTTCCCAGCCCACTAAGGGCTGGTTAATACTCTCCCACAGCTCATGGACCTCTTGGGGTCGATGTACCCCTCCCGGAGGTCTCCCGGTACACTACCGGCACTCCCGGTACACTACCGGCACTCCCGGTACACTACCGATGAGCCCGAAACTTTTCCGGAAACCAAACTGGGACTTCCTATATATGAATCTTTACCTCCGGACCATTCCGGAGCTCCTCGTGACGTCCGGGATCTCATCCGGGACTCCGAACAAACTTCGGTCACCACCATACATAACTCTACACTACCGAAACGTCACCGAACCTTAAGTGTGTAGACCCTACGGGTTCGAGAACTATGTAGACATGACCGAGACACCTCTACGGTCAATAACCAATGGCGGGACCTGGACGTCCACATTGGTTCCTACATATTCTACGAAGATCTTTATCGGTCGAACCTCTATGTCAAGGATTCAGTTAATCCTGTATAACGTTCCCTTTGTTCTTCGGTATGTTACTTGCCCGAGATTCGATCGTCGGTATCTTCATACCTAGTTCAACCTCGTTACCGGCAAGTCTCTTTACTTGTTCCGTAATACAAGATCCCGCAACTAACAATTAGTCACATCGCTTGCAAGGCTTATTGTGATGTTGCATTACCGAGTGGGCCCCGAGATACCTCTCCGTTACACGGAGTAACAAATCCCAGTCTCGATCCATCCCAACTCAACAGACACCATCGGAGATACCTGTAGAGCACCTTTATAGTCACCCAGTTACGTTGCGACGTTTGATACACACAAGGCACTCCTCCGATATCCGTGAGTTGCATGATCTCATGGTCATAGGAACATATACTTGACATGCAGAAAACAGTAGCAATAAACTGACACGATCATATGCTATGTTTGTAGTTTGGGTCTTATCCATCACATCATTCTCCTAATGATGTGATCCCGTTATCAAATGACATCTCATGTCCATGGCTAGGAAACCTTAACCATCCTTTGATCAACGAGCTAGTCCATTAGAGGCATACTAGGGACATGGTTTTGTCTATGTATCCACACATGCATTTAAGTCTCCGATCAATACAATTATAGCATGGATAATAAACGATTATCATGAACAAGGAAATATGATAATAACTAATTTATTATTGCCTCTAGGGCATATTTCCAACAGTCTCCCACTTGCACTAGAGTCAATAATCTAGTTCACATCACCATGTGATTCACATTGTTATGAATCTAACACCCAATGAGTTCTGGGGATCGATCATGCTTTGCATGTGAGAGAGGTCTTATAGTCAACGGGTCTGCGATATTCAGATCCATGTGTACTTTGCAAATCTCTATGTCAAACCGTAAACACTGCTACCACACTCCACTTGGTACTATTTCCAAATGGCTGCTCCACTATACGTATCCAGACTGCTACTACTAGTCATCCGGATAGGTGTTAAAGCTTGCATCGACGTAACTCTTTACGACGAACTCTTTATCACCTCCATAATCAAGAAACATTTCCTTAGTCCTCTGGTTACTAAGGATAATTCCGACCGCTGTCCAGTGATCCACTCCTGGACCACACTTGTACCCCTTGACAGACTCATGGCAAGGCACACACAGGTGCGGTACACAGCATGGCATACTATATAGAGCCTATGGCTAAGGCATAGGGGACGACGTTCGTCCTTTCTCTTCGTTCTACCGTGGTCGAGCTTTGAGTCTCACTCAACTTCACACCTTACAAATCAGGCGAGAACTCTTTCTCTGACTGATCCATTTTTGAACTCTTTCAAAATCTTTGTCAAGGTATGTACTCATTGAAAGTCTCATCAAGTCATCCTGATCTATCTCTATTGATATTGATGCTCAACAATTTGGTAGCTTTATCCAGGTCTTCCTTTGAAAATCACTTTCCAAACAACCATTTATGCTTTCCAGAAATCCTACATTATTTCCGATCAACAATATGTCATCCACATATACTTATCAGAAATTCTATAGTGCTCCCAGTCACTTTGTTGCAAATACAAGTTTCTCGTAAACTTTGTATAAACTCAAAAACTTTGATCAACTCATCAAAGCGTATATTCCAACTCCGAGATGCTTGCTTCAGTCCATGGAAGGATCACCCAAGCTTGCACACCTTTTAGCATCCTTAGGACTGACAAAACCTTCTGGTTGTATCACATACAACCGTTCCTCAAGTAAACCGTTAAGGAAATGATGTTTTGACATCCAACTGCTAACATAATTCCAACAGACTTTAGCACCACTACGAGTGAGAAAGTCTCATCGTAGTCAACTCCTTGAACTTGTCACAAACATCTTTGCAACAAGTCGAGCTTTACAAATAGTGACATTCACCATGAGTGTCTGTCTTAATTTTAAAGATCCATTTGTACTCAACGACCTGCCGTCCAACGAGCAAGTCTACCAAAGTCTACACTTGGTTTTCATACATGGATCCTATCTCGGATTTCATGGCCTCCAACCATTTTTCGGAATCCGGGCCCATCATCGCTTCTCCATAGCTCGTAGGTTCATCGTTGTCCAACAACATGACCTCCAAGACAGAGTTGTCGTACCGCTGAGGAGCAGTACACATCCTTGTCGACCTACGAAGTTCGATAGTAACTTGATCCTGAAGCTTCATGATCATCATCATTAACTTCCTCTTCAACTAACGTAGGCTTCATAGAAACATCTTTCTGCGCTGTGCTACTCTCTGGTTGAACAAAGGTTTAACAACCTCATCAAGTTCTATCTTCCTCCCACTCAATTCTTTCGGGAGAAACTTTTTCTCGAGAAAGGACCCAGTTCTAGCAACAAACACTTTGCACTCGGATCTGAGATAGAAGGCATACCCATCTGTTCTTAGGGTATTCTATGAAGATACATTTGTCCGCTTTGGGTTCTAGCTTATTATGTGAAAACATTTTCCAGACAAGCATCGCAGCCCCAAACATTAAGAAATGACAGCTTAGGTTTCTGTCAAACCATAATTCACACGGTGTCATCTCAACGGATTTAGATGGTGCCCTATTTAAAGTGAATGTAGTTGTCTCTAATGCATAACCCCAAAATTATAGTAGTAAAACGATAAGAGACATCATAGCACGCACCATATCCAATAGAGCATAACTATGATGTTCGGACACACCATCACACTATGGTGTTCCAGGTGGCGTTTAGTTGTGAAACAACTTTCACATTGTCTTAAGTTGTATGCCAAACTCGTGACTCAGATATTCACCTCCACGATCATATCGCAGTCATTTTTATCTTCTTGTCACGATGATCTTTAAACTTCACTCTGAATTTGCTTGAACCTTTCAAACGATTCAGACTTGTGTTTCATTAAGTAAATATACACTATATCTACTCAAATCATCAGTCAAGGTAAGAAAATAACGATATCCACTGCACGCTACAAGACTCACTAGATTGCATACATCAACATGTATCATTTCCAATGAATCACTTGCCCGCTCCATCCAACGGGGTCCTTTAGTCATCTTGCCCAAGAGGCATGGTTCGCATGTCTCAACCGATTCAAAATCGAATGAGTCCAAATATCCATCACCATGGAGTTTCTTCATGTGCTTTATACCAATATGACATTTTGCGGCAGTGCCACAAGTATGTGGTACTATCATTATTTAACTTTGTATCTTTTGACATCAATGTTATGAACATGTGTATTACTACGATCAAGATTTCAACAAACCATTCTCACTGGGTGCATGACCATTGAAGGTATTATTCATGTAACCAGAATAACTATTATTCTCTGACTTAAATCAATAACCGTATTGCAACAAACATGATCTAATCATGTTCATGCTCAACGCAAAACACCAAATAACATTTAGTTAGGTTCGTCCCTAATCCTGAAGGTAGAGAGAGCGCGCGATGTTGATCACATCAACCTTGGAAACATTTCCAACACACATCGTCACCTCACCCTTAGCTAGTTCTCCGTTTATTCCGTAGCTTTTATTTTGAGTTACTAACATTTAGCAACCGAACCGGTATCCAATACCCAGGTGCTACTAGGAGTACTAGCAAGGTACACATCAATAACTCGTATATCAAATATACTTCTGTCGATGTTGCCAGCCTTCTTATCTACCAAGTATCTAGGGTTGTTCCACTTCAGCGACCTCTCACCTCATAATATAAGCACTTAGTCTCGGGTTTGAGTTCAACTTTGGGTTTCTTCACTGGAGCAGCAACTGACTTGCTATCCATGAAGTTTCCCTCCTTGCTCTTGCCCTTTTCGAAACTAGTGGTTTGATTAACCAGCAACGCTTGACGCTCCTTTTTGATTTCTACCTTCGCGGTGTCAAACATCGCGAACAGCTCAGGGATCAATACTTTTATCCCTGGTGTATTATAGTTCATCACTAAGTTCTAGTAGCTTTAGTGATAGTGACTTGGAGAACTATATCAATCACTATCTTATCTGGAAGATCAACTCCCACTTGATTCAAGCGATTGTAGTACCCAGACAATCTGAGTACATGCTCAATGATTGAGCTATTCTCCTTCATCTTACAGGCAAAGAATCTTGTTGGAGATCTCATATCTCGCAACACGGGCACGAGCCTGAGATCACAATCTCTGCTCCTAGAACATCTCATATGTTCCGTGACGTTCAAAACGTTTCGGAGCCTCAATTCTAAGCCGTAATGCATGACGCACTAAACTATCAAGTAGTCATCCAAACGTGCCTGTTAGATGTTCACAACATCTATAGACGACGCTAGAGGGGGTGGCGCACCGAGCGGTGCATTAAGGACATAAGCCTTCTGTGCAGCAATGAGGACGATCCTTAGATCACGGACCCAGTCCGCAATATTGCTACCAACATCTTTCAACTCTATTTCTCTAGGAACATATAAAAATTTAAGGGAGCTACAGCGCGAGCTAGTAATCTACAAGACAATTTGCAAAGACACTTTGACTATGTTCATGATAATGAGTTCAATTAATCATATTACTTAAGAACTCCCACTCAAATTGACATCCCTCGGGTCATTCGAGTGATACATGATCCAGATTCACCAACTCAAGTCCGATCATGTTCGTCCAGGGTGTTTAGGATTCCCGAGGGCCTCTGTCAGCTCGTCCTTTTCTCTATTGGGAATGAACGTCCCTTCCTGAGTTGCCTTGATTGCTGCCTGAAGCATTGTGATGGGTATTGCAAGTTGAGCTCTTGTCCAGACACACCTCCCTGTTTCTAGGTCCAAAGTTCCCCAACCCCGAAGAACCAAGTCCTTGAATGATCTGGCCAGTGCAATGTCTATGGGTGGACATTCTTAGCAAGCAGGTCTTGCTCAGCTTTGTCCCACAACGGTCGGGCTTTGTAGTAGCCACCTGACCCCGTGTGATGGTGATATTGCTTCGCTGCAACATTTTTCTTTTTTCTTAGTGACATTTTCTTACTCTTCTCCGATTTCTTGTAGGCCACAAATTTGGGCCATTGATCTCTTATCTTCTCATATCGACCGGCGAACTCCAGAGTGTTATCTTTCTCGACAAAATTTATGTTCAACTCTTTCTTCCAGTTCCTGAATAGCTCTGCCATCTTCTTAAGAGCCCGCGACTTGACCTTTTTCTCTATAACTGGGTTATTCAGATCCTCCTCTTGCGGTAGACTGAAATTTCTCATCAGAACGGTCCAAAGATCATCTTTCAGGCTATCATGGACATAAGAAACTTTGGGGTACTTATTATTCTTATTCCATTGCTGGGTGGTGATCAAGACATAGTCCCTAACAACTGTTGGGTAACGTCGCATGGGAAACAAAAAAATTCCTACGCACACGCAAACCTATCCATGGTGATGAGCATCTACGAGAGGGAGAGTGGATCTACGTAACCCTTGTAGATTGCTAAGCGGGAAGCATTAAGAAACATGGTTGGTGTAGTCGAACATCTTCGCGATCCAAATCGCCGAGCGTCCCGCGATCTCATCACGATCCGTCCCACGATCCAATCACGATCCGTCCCGTGAACTCATCATGATCCGTCCCGCGATCTCATCACGATCCGTCTCACGATCTTGATCACGATCTGTCCCGCGAACTCATCACGATCCGTTCCGTGATCTCATCACGATCCGTTCCGCGATCTCATCACGAACCGTCTCGCGATCTCGATCACGGTCCTTCCGATCTAGCGCCGAACGGACGGCACCTCCGCGTTCAGCACACGTGCAGCTTGATGACGATCTCCACCGTCTCGATCCAGCAAGAGGAGGTGGAGAGGAGAGAGAGTTCACCGGCAGCGTGATGGCGCTCCGGTGATGGTGGTGGAGTGATTCTGGCAGGGCTTCGCCTAAGCGCTGCGGAAAACCGATCTAGAGGAGAAACTGTGCACCGGTGAAACGGGTAGCACGTGGCCGGAAATTCTGTCCAAAAACCATCCAATACACTAGTATATATAGGAGGAGAGGAGAGGAGAGGCAGCCAAGGCCTTTGGGTCGGCCGAAATAGGAGGTGGGAAGCAATCCTACTTCACCTCCAATCCTAGTTGGAGTAGGGTTGCCTCCTATTGGCTGATTTACCACTTTTTGCTTTAGGACTTTCTCTCCTGCGCCATGGGCCTTTGTGGCTGTTTTCCCAGCCCACTAAGGGCTGGTTAATACTCTCCCACAGCTCATGGACCTCTTGGGGTCGATGTACCCCTCCCGGAGGTCTCCCGGTACACTACCGGCACTCCCGGTACACTACCGGCACTCCCGGTACACTACCGATGAGCCCGAAACTTTTCTGGAAACCAAACTGGGACTTCCTATATATGAATCTTTACCTCCGGACCATTCCGGAGCTCCTCGTGACGTCCGGGATCTCATCCGGGACTCCGAACAAACTTCGGTCACCACCATACATAACTCTACACTACCGAAACGTCACCGAACCTTAAGTGTGTAGACCCTACGGGTTCGAGAACTATGTAGACATGACCGAGACACCTCTACGGTCAATAACCAATGGCGGGACCTGGACGTCCACATTGGTTCCTACATATTATACGAAGATCTTTATCGGTCGAACCTCTATGTCAAGGATTCAGTTAATCCTGTATAACGTTCCCTTTGTTCTTCGGTATGTTACTTGCCCGAGATTCGATCGTCGGTATCTTCATACCTAGTTCAACCTCGTTACCGGCAAGTCTCTTTACTTGTTCCGTAATACAAGATCCCGCAACTAACAATTAGTCACATCGCTTGCAAGGCTTATTGTGATGTTGCATTACCGAGTGGGCCCCGAGATACCTCTCCGTTACACGGAGTAACAAATCCCAGTCTCAATCCATCCCAACTCAACAGACACCATCGGAGATACCTGTAGAGCACCTTTATAGTCACCCAGTTACGTTGCGACGTTTGATACACACAAGGCACTCCTCCGATATCCGTGAGTTGCATGATCTCATGGTCATAGGAACATATACTTGACATGCAGAAAACAGTAGCAATAAACTGACACGATCATATGCTATGTTTGTAGTTTGGGTCTTATCCATCACATCATTCTCCTAATGATGTGATCCCGTTATCAAATGACATCTCATGTCCATGGCTAGGAAACCTTAACCATCCTTTGATCAACGAGCTAGTCCATTAGAGGCATACTAGGGACATGGTTTTGTCTATGTATCCACACATGCATTTAAGTCTCCGATCAATACAATTATAGCATGGATAATAAACGATTATCATGAACAAGGAAATATGATAATAACTAATTTATTATTGCCTCTAGGGCATATTTCCAACAACAACAACTCCACACTGATGTACAAATACGTCTTTGGTCCGCTTGGGAGCAATCGGTTGGCCATCGTTCGTGACTTTTGTGATCGTGAACCTTTCATCCTAGCGCAAACTTTTCTTCGGGCCTCGTCTCCTTACCTCGGTACTTTGCAACAGTTGCGGATCCCTCCTCCGTTCGGTCACCAGAGCCATGATCATCATCTCTTTCCTCCACCATTCGGTGACCGGAGCCATGATCATGATCTTCTTCCTCCGCCATTCCGTCACCGAAGCCGTCATTATCTCTTGTCTCCTACATTGTTGGATCACCAGAGCCATCCTCTCCTTCTTGACCATCGGTGTCGTTGAGATACGCCAAGGGATTATACCCGGCACGGATTATATCCCCCAACAAGTCTTCTTGTTTTATGTCTCTGCGATCCATAGTTTCTGCAAATATTACGACATGGCAATATACAAACATGAAATATGGAAATCGATACAAGGCATTAATCAATAGTCTCAAGCAGGTGGTTGCCACCGAGTCGACGACGACGATGCATGCTGGACGGGCATCGTCGACTCAACGGCTACGCTATGCAAGTAAACATGTAAACATCATGTATCTGCCTAATATTAAATCGTCGATATCGTCAGGGACTTCCGCTCCCTCACCGTCGATCGTCAGGCACTCTCCCGATCGTCAGGCACTCTCGCTTACCGATGATCGTCGGGGACTCCTCGATACCGTGTCACCGATAAAACAACTAAAACAACTAAACAACTAAAACATAAAACAACAAAACTAAGTAAAACAATATGAACAATTAATTAACTAAAACAAATAAAACATAAAAAAACTAAACAACTAAAACACAAAACAACTAAATTAACTAAAATATAAAAAACTAAATTAACTAACACATGAAACAACTAAAACACAAAAAACTAAACAACTAAAACAACTAAAACACAAAACAACTAAAACAACTAAAACAACGAAAACACAAAACAACTAAATTAAATAGAACAAAAAAATAAATTAACGAACACATGAAACTAAAATGATCGTCTTCAACAGGGCTTGACGAGAGGAGAGCGACGCGACGGGGAGAGCGGCGACGGGGAGAGCGGCGACAACGACGGGGAGAGCGGTGATGGCAACGAGCAGCGACGGCGTCGGGTCAGGGCGGCGACGGGGCAGAGGGCGGCGACGGGACGAGGGCGTCGAGGGTGGCGACGGCGGCAAGGGCGACGGCGTCGGGTCGCGGGGCGTCGAGGGCGGCGATGGTGGTGAGGGTGACGGCATCGGGTCGCGGGACGAGAGCGGCGCGAGGGGAGAGCGGCGACGGCAGCGAGAGCGACAGCGTCGGGTCGGGGTGAAGGCCAGAGGGCGGCAAGGGCGGCGACGGGGAGATCGGGCAGCCTGGCGGCGTCCCAAAGGACTAAAGGTACGCATTAGTCCCGGTTGCAGCCACCAAAGGACTACAAGGCCAATTTCGGCATCCCAAAGGGCGGGAAGTAGAGGCCTTTGGTCCCGGTTGGTGGCTACACCCGGGACTAAAGGGGGGGCCTCTAGTCCCGGTTGCTGCCACCAACCGGGACCAAAAAAGTGGTCCCGACATTTAGGGGGGGGGCTCTAGTCCCGGCATTTTTTATGTTATTTTTGTCTTCTATTTAAGCTTTTTAGTCCCACCTCACCAAGCGAAGGTTGCCCGAACCTGTCTATAAGCCCCGCGACGGCTGCTACGTTGAGCTCCTCTCAAATTGAAAATAGATGCCCTTATATAGGAAATTTGACCTAAATTTAAAATGCTAGTTAGGCGCCTAACTAGCAATATGAATTTAGGTTGAATTTTCTCTATAAGCGCATCTATTTTCACTTTTGCCATTTTTATGTTATTTTTTTGCATATTAAAAGTTCTTAACAAAAAATACTCTATGAATATTCTTTTTGCTATTAAAGCTTTTTAAAAAAACTTTGATAATTTTAGTTGCATAAATTTTATATAATATCAAGTTTAGTTATATAACTTTTATCGGACGAAAACACGTCTGTTACAAAAGGATTTCAATTTTTTAAAGATAGTTGAACTCAAGAATTTTTCTGCATTCAATATGCACCATTCGAAGCCACATAATCCCTTTTCAACCATTTTCTGACTTCATTTGCTATTTTTCATGCATTTCATTATTTATTTTAAGCTAAAATGACCCTAAATTGAAAAGCACTCCAAAATGAACTCTGAAATGGTTGAAACATGGCATGGTACCATCATTTCACCCACATAGCATGTGCTAAAAAGTTGAGAGGGTTACGACAAAACTGGATGCACTTCGTGTACAAAATGGACAATCTCTTTCGAAATATCAGGGTTTGGGACGAAAACACGTCACTTACAAAAGAATTTCAATTTTTTAAACATATTTGAACTCAATTTTTTTCTGCATTCAATATGCACCATTCGAATCCACGTCATCCCTTTTTAACCCTTTTCCGACTTCATTTGCTATTTTTCATGCATTTCATCATTTATTTTAAGCTAAAATGACCCTTAATTGAAAAGCACTACAAATGAACTCTGAAATGGTTGAAACTTGGCATGGTACCATCATTTCACCCACATAGGATGTGCTAAAAAGTTGAGAGGGTTATGGCAAAAAATGGATGCACTTCGTGTACAAAATGAACAATCACTTTTGAAGTATCTGGGTTTCGGACGAATACACTTCTGTTACAAAAGGCATTTCATTTCTTGACATGTAATTGCAGTGATATTCTAGATCAAATCCATCATTAGAATATTTTTGGAAAGAAAGTCTACACTTTTTCTTTGCGTATGTCCCTTGCTTATTGCGCCGTAACCATGGATAATCTTCATCGTTCAATAGGGTGCTTGGGTTAGCTTTCACTTTGAAGGGAGGAATTTCATGAAAATTTTCATAATCTGCACACATGTCTGTCTTGCCCTCTACTCCCACGGTGTATCTTTTCCCTGAAAGTACTATGTGTAGCTTTGCCTCATCGTATGATGTATTCGCTTCCTTATCTTCTTTTTCTCAGTTTGGTAGACATGTCCCTCACATAGAAAACCTATGTCACATCATTGGCTAGGACGAATGGTTCGTCTGTGTACCCAAGATTGTTCATATCCACTTTTGTCATTCCGTACTGCGGGTCTACCTGTACCCCTCCTCCTGACAGATTGATCCATTTACACTGAAACAAAGGGACCTTAAAATCATGTCCATAGTCAAGTTCCCATATGTCCACTATGTAACCATAATATGTATCCTTTCCCCTATTGATTGCTGCATCAAAGAGGACACCACTGTTTTGGTTGGTGCTCTTCTGATCTTGGGTGATCGTCGATGACATCGGCAACATGCAACTCCAATTTCATCTTGTCCTCTTCAACTCTTTTTAATTTTTCTGTCAAGTAATTGTTTTCTTTTTCAACCAAATTTAACTTCTCGACTAGAATTTCTATGTCGGTTGAAATTTCCGGTTCACATAACTCCTAGATAAAAACATCTATGTCACGTTGGTCGACATAATTTTCATAAACACTAAATGAAACAAATAGTTATAAAAGATAATATACCACATCCGAATCCTAGACAGGACGAGGGCTGACGGGGGAGGATACCAAAACCATGGCACTATATAATAACAAACAATAATAAAAGTAAGAAAATTGTACAAGCATCTATCTAATTCATACAAGTAAGATTTTTTTCTTTTACAAAGAAGATAAGAACAAGAGGCTCACCACGGTGGTGCCCGCGACGAGATCGGCACGGGCGATCGATGGAGGTGAGGACGGGGACGGTACAGGACGGACCGCCAAACCTAGACAAATATTGAGAAAAATGGAGCTTGAAGGTCGAACTTGGAGAGGAGAAAGCTTAAGTGTGGCTTGGACATTTCATCGAACACCTCATATGCATAGGAGGTGAGAGCTAGAGCAACACACACCCACACGCCGACGTCCAAAAAAACAGAGTGTGAGTGGGCAGGGGCGGGGCGGGGGTATATATAGGCTTATATCTTTAGTCCGGGTTGGTGGCCAGAACCGGGACAGAAGACACACTTCTGGTCCCGGTTCCAGCTACCAACCGGGACTAAAGGTGCTGGTCAAGGAGCGAGGCCCATTGATCTTGGTTCTTGTCTGGAGCCGGGACCAAAAGTGTCGGAACAATCGGGACCAATGACCTCCGAGGCCCTGCCGGCGCCCTGGTCTCACAAACCGGGATTGATGGCCCCTTTAGTCTCGGTTTGTAAGTGAACCGGGATTATTGCCCTTATCATAGCCTGAACCAAAGCCCTGTTTTGTACTAGTAAAAGGACACAGAGAAAGAGGTGATTGAACTCACAGAGGCCATGGCTACAGCTCGGGGGGATGTGGGAAGGGTTAGAGAAGTTGAGTACAGGAGTCGCCACCATCATGGACCGCCGACCGACAAAGGAGTTCCGCTTACCTAGTCATCGATGCCATCCCGCTAGTCGCCAGGAGCTCAGCGCTATGTTTCCCTTCCCTACCTCATACGAGTCTCGCTCTTGAGAAACTGTCGATCCGGACGTAGCTCGCGGGCCTGGCTAAAAGTGTTGTAAAGTTCATATCGTGCATGCCGAACAATATATGCAGGTAAATCAAACAATCTGAATCCGATTGGGCCTTAGAGCATCTACAGCCGGACCCCTTATATCCATCTCATACGCCCGAACAGGTCGTTCGGCCACTACCCGGTCACGAAAAATTGACCCACACGGACTCCCTAAACGGGCCTCAAACACCCGGGCTGACTGACACCCCTCAAATCCAGCTGAAATATGGGGCGGATATGGGGGAGCCCGGACACGCCCGGACGCCCGCCTGATAGGCCCGGCCCATCGTTGATCCCATGGCTATCCCACAAAAAGCTACATACGGCTCATCGCTTCGAAACCCTAGATCACTCACTCTCCTCTCTCGCTCCATCCTCTCCTCTCCCCGCACCGATTCCGGTCGAATCCGGTGGAATGTCGAGCTCCGGCATCCTCTCCGACGACGACGATGACGACCACGGCTCCTCGTCGGACGACTCCGACGATTCCCCACCAGCCGTCGACTGCTACAGCTGCGTCGGCGACCGAAGGGCAAAGGGTCAGCGAGGAAGTGTTTACTGTCCCTCGTCTCCGTTTATATTTTAATTATGATTACCTAGTTCATAGTTAGGATTTGCCGATGAACTCCGATAAACAATGCTCCTTTTGTTCGGCATTTGCAATCTGATCCGACGAACATGTGTGTTGATCTACTTTTACGTAGTGTTGCATGAGTTGTATGGTTTTGAGAATTCATATTTAAGAAACGCGGATGTGAAAGCCAACAAATAAGACGCGCCTGGTTAGTGTCCGTGGACGCGTCCGAAAATGGCCGCGAGCGTTTGAGAAACCGGATTTGCAAGGTTCAGCTATAGATGCTCTTAGAGCAACTCCAACCGGCCGACCCAAATGGACGCGCGGTTTGTCCGCCTTTTGTCCGTTTGGTTCGGCCTGTCCGCCCCCCTTTCTAAATGGGTCGGCCGGTCGCCCAACGTGCCGACCCATTTTTCGTCCGCAATTTTGAGTTTTCAAATTTAAAAAGGCTCGCGGCCGTCGATCATGCCAGTGGCCATGTCATCCAAGGTAGAGTTCACGTCGGCGACATGCCAGCGGTCGGCAAACATATAGAATAAGACAAATAAAAACACAGTTTTAATAAATAGTTGTAAAACCACATAAATATAGCATAGTTATCACAAACCAAATGAACATTAAATTGTTTTAAATTACATTTCAAATAATAAAAGTCCAATACTTCTATTGATCGCTAACATGAGCCGACATGTGCTCCACCAAATCCTCTTGCAGCTGTCTATGAGTCTGTCAATCACACATCTGATGATGAAACTTCATGAACTGTGTAACCGTTGCTGGGTCGGCATGCTGAGGCTTAACATTGATACCCTAGAACTGAAATCCCTGGTCGTAGAGGCGCTCTGGACGCTCATCCTCTACGATCATGTTGTGCATGATCACACAAGCAGTCATCATCTCCTAAAGTTTATGTGTGTTCCAAGTTTTTGTAGGATGTCGCACAATGCTCCATCGAGATTGCTCTTGTGCAAGCAACCAAACGTGTTCTAGGATGACATGCCATTTTTTTTATCTCCTGGGATGTCCAATGCAATCAGGTCCGCGCATCTGACGGTCCAATGATTGTTTTTTGAAGTCACGTACATGCTTGCAGTGTTCGTGGGATGCCGTTGCATTTCTTTTCGTAGAGTCTCGTCCAAACTGGCAAAGGTCACAGTAGCTCGTCTTCTCTGTGTCCCGTCCCGCTTGCGCCGGAAAAGGGTGCGCCTCGTACCACTTGCTGCCCGTCACATGGGTACACACAGCACGAGCAACCTTTGTTGCTTTCCAAACGGGCCAGAAGAGACAGGTCCTTTATGTGGCAAAATGTTGCGCTGCCGAGTGAGACTAGGCTACGCCTACGCAACACAGAATCTTGACCGAACAATGTAAAAAAAAACGATGTGACGTGTGATCCAGGTGCCAAAGCAAAATAGGTTGTTGGATAAATGGGTAAGCCAGTCGCCGGATCAAAGAAAAAGAGACTTGCTCATGAATTGTGCACGCAGAATCTTCTCAATTTGGACTCGCTCAGGTATTCGACTTGTGAGTTGTGACTACTAGGAAGAATGAGCTGATTCAGGAGACCGTAGGATTATGTAGTCAGGAAGAATGAGCTGATTAAGTACTCATTGCTGGGAAATAGTGACAGAAGCGAGCTTAACCTAACGTGGGAAAGCTTAATTAGCCAGACAGGCGTCCCTGTGCCGGATTACAAAAAGGCAAGATCCGGGAACAGTTGCTGCGTGCAACCACGCCGTGACCCACCAACGATCGCCCGCATTATTTCGACCGGGCATACAGAGCAAACAAAGCAGGTCGGGTCTCGGGTAAGCCAGGCAGCGCGCATCATTACCATCTTGACGGCCCCGGGTCGCCATGCTAGACAACACGCAACAGATGAGCCGACAGTGTGCGCCCCAATGCAAAAAAGAAAATCTGCCCCCGCCGCGCCGCGGGTGGCACGGCGGAAGTAGCCGCATGGCATCACATGGTGGGGATTAGGCCAACTCGACTCTATCTTGTCCCCGCGTGTTCGTTTGGGATAAAATGGACATACCATACGGCCCAGCGCACGGGCGTAAACGGATTTTTGTCCGTTTTCTGTTTGCTTTCGATCCATACCGGCTAAAGTTTGGG
Source organism: Hordeum marinum (assembly GCA_022496015.1). NCBI lineage: Eukaryota > Viridiplantae > Streptophyta > Magnoliopsida > Poales > Poaceae > Hordeum > Hordeum marinum. The sequence continues at coordinate 471,909,771 of CM039672.1, read as the reverse complement.
CCGTCTTTGAGGCAAAACGGACAGTGTGCGGATAGACCGGACACGCACGCTTGTCCTCCCCTGGCCTGCCCGCTTTATCCCCACCCCCACCTTCCCACCCATAGAGCCCTCCAGCCGCACCCGCCGCCGTTCTTGTCCCTCGCCGCCGTCGCCGCCGCTACCATTTGGCGTTGTGCAGCTCGGACGCGCTCTCGGCCCAAACCTTGTCGCAAGCCCCGCTCCCTCGACGCTCCCGAGCTACCCAACCACGACCACTTGCGCTCCCGTCGGTAGGATTTGGAGCAGATCTGGCCGGATTTGGGCTCGCCCCGCTGCGGGGAGGCCACGCCGTGCCATGAACTGGCCGGGCAACGGGCCAGGACCTCCCGGCAAGGCCGCAATGCCGCATGCAGGTACTGACTCCTCCTCTAGCCGTTCGGATCTACGCCGTCGATGGTTCTCAAGCAGATACAAGAACGACAAGAGGTCGGGGTCGGTGCTGGCCCAAAGGCTCGTCGGCGCGCCATTGGCACTTATTAAGTGCGACGACTGCCCAAGGAAGGTCCAGCGCCGCATGTCTACAACGTCGGAACATTCCGGATGGGTGTTCATCAAGTGCCCAAACGATGGGGAGGTATGTGCTACTTGATTAGCATCGTTTGTGCTCTCGGATTTGACTACTTGTGCTTACTTAATTTTGTTGTTGTGTAGAATGGATGCGACTCTTGGTATTGGGAAGAAGAATACATCGATATTTTGATAGAACGCAAATTAGTAGATGTTCGTGCACTTGTTGCTACAATAGATGCTAGAGATAAAAGTAGATGCAAGGAAGCAACGTCTAATTCTTTAGACTCGACGAAGATAGAAGCACACAAGATCGAGCCTCCACAGATCAACAATGAATGCATCGAGAAGGCACTAATCCAACTTACGGGAGCAATTATGGAAGTTGGATTTATTTTAAAATGTCTTCTTGTGGTTCTTGTTTTCTTTGATCTTGCTATTCTAGTCAAGATTCGATGATGTGCTACCATGTATCAAAAATCAATGATAAAAAAAATATGTGCTTGAAAATGTGTATGCGGACGGGATGCGGTCGAAATGCGGTCGTGCGCCAACGCACGACCGACACATCCAAAAAAAGCCCCGGACACGGCCCAATTGCCCGCCCCAAACGGATAAAATCCGGACAAAACGGACGTCCAGATGGGGTCGCACGCTGGAGTTGGCCTTATCTTGCTGTCGTGGTTTTATCACAGCAGATGTCCGGGTAAACGGACTTGGGTTCGAGGCCATCGCGAACGTGATGGACTCAAAGGGGTTGGTTGGGACGAGGGACACGAGTTTACCCAGGTTCGGCCCCTCAAGTTGAGGTAATAGCCTACGTCCTGCTTTGTGCTTGTATTGCTTGATGTATCTATTACAAGGGAGCTATTGCTTGACCTAGCTTTCGATAACCTGATCCCTAAATCCCCCCGGGTCTTGCCTTTATATAAGAGGTCAAGACCACGGATCATACAAGTTGTGTCCGACTGTCATTACATGTCCGAGTCTACCTCTATCTTCTCTTGCCTATCCTGACCAAGTTGTCCCCGGGCGGCTTACACGCCCGGGTCTTCTCATCCGGGCCACCTGCCGGCCCATCCTGTCGAGCCGCTAAGCTTCTTGGGCCCTCCAGTCTTCACGGCTCACTCTTGGCCCGGTATACGAGCCGCCAGGTATGACCCGGAACCTTTAGGGCGGGTCTCACCGTGGGGTTATATCCCCAACATTAGGCCCCAGGTTGATTTGAGCTTGCTCACTTCAGCCTTTCTCCTTACTCCGCGGCGAGTCGCCCGAAAATGACCCGCCGTGACGTCGTGTCAAATCTGCAAAAAAGATCCTCTGACGCACGCAATGAATCGTCTTATTAAATAATAGCCCGAAGATCGAGGCGTCCGTTTTCGGTCAAATGATATCTGACGCCTGGATTTTCGCGCCCGTTCCACCTTTTCCCTATTAAATAGGACCGCCCAGGGCGGCATTTGCCTTCTCTCGCTCACTCCGACATCTTCTTCCTCCCGACGATGTTGTTTCCAACACCTCCCGCTCCGGCGCCGTCTCCTCCTTGCTGTCGACAGGGCCGCTACATCAACCTGACGCGACCAGAGTATCTTCGGCATTCATCGCACCATCGCCGATGAGTCCTTCTCTCCTTAGATCCGCAACCGTTCTGGTAGGGTTTTCGTGGAGCTCTGCCGCCGCTGTTTTAGAACTCGAATTTCGTCAATGCTAGCTATGTTTCAGTCCATGAGCCCTTGACTATATCCTGTCCCCATGGCGCCGCTAGGTAGGAGATCGATATGGATGTTTTTTGGATTCGCCACGGCTCCGCCCGTCATTTCAGTCTTTCACCAATTCATCTCTAGGTCTGGAAATATAGATATTTCTTTTGCTTTTGTAGATCCGCAATCTTAACAATATTTTGTGGAATCTGTTTTCAGTACTTAGCCAAATTTCACCCTGTCCTCTCATGACGTTGACCCGTCATGTCGTTCCGGCTCTCATCAACCGGATCTTGATGTCTCATCCTTAAGGTCTTAAGTTTTTAAGCCGCCCACTTTTATTCGCCTTTTTCTTCACTTGTCATGGGTCTAACTCCTACAACTGGGTCGGTTCATGCATTACCGAAGAGTTTCTGACAGACTTTGTACTCGCAGGCACCCTTCCTGCCGAAGAGGTCCTCCACTGGCGGGTTCTTGGAAACGAACTGAGGCCCATTCCTCAGGAGGGCGAAGTACTTGTTTTTTCGGATCATATTGAACGTGGATTCGTGCCCCCGGCTCAAAATTCTTCTGGGACGTCCTTCATTTCTATAAGCTGCATCCTCAAGACCTTGCCCCTAACTCCGTCTCAAACATCTGCAACTTCCAAGTGCTCAGCGAGGTCTATCTGCAGACTCAGCCGTCTGTAGGTCTGTTCTGAGAATTCTTTTATGCGAACCGGCAAACTGAAGTAAAAGCCGGCCCCAGCTTAGAACTTGGTGGAATTTCCATTCAGAGGCGCCAGGACATTACCTTTCCGGCTGTACCAATGCCGAGTCATCCAAAGGATTGGAATAAGACTTGGTTCTACTGCAAGGATACTTCCCCGGAGGATGAGCATCTGCTGCCGGGTTATCGCCCCTCCCGGCTCAAGACAACTTCTAAGCTTCCTGGTCGGCTATCAACTTCTGAACGTGCAAGGCACGAGCCGGCTCACGCCAAGATTAGAGCCCTCATGGCCAATGGATTGACGGGTTTGGACTTGATCCGCTGCTGGATCTCCTGGAGAATTATGCCTTTGAGCTTGAGAAACCGTCTCATGTGCGAATACCCTGGCAAGTATGATGGTTCCCTATGCTTCAGCTGGACAACTTTAACCGAAAAGGATATTATCACTGTCATCCGGAGTCTTGTTCATCAAACATCAGGAGCTTGTAGCAATATTGGACTGGCACCTTTCAGCGCCGTTAATCCGGCCCCAGACGTAAGGCGATTCTTCATTGTATCTTCTTTTTATGTAAGGCGACTTGTCAATTCATTGCTATTATCTGACCTCCCTTTTCAGGCTGACTCCGACTTCTGGAAGAAGAAGTATATTCCTCCTCTGAAGAAAAGCAAGAAGAAGGCCACGGTCAAGAGGACGAAGAAGACCACCCCTCAGGAGGAATGGTTTGACCAGCCGGAATCATCCGGCTCAGAGGTATAGTTTTGACTATTTTCTGTAACCTTATCATTCACCTTACTGATAACAGTTTATTCACAGGACGAGGTAGAGACGAGCCGCGCCAACGCTCTAGAGGTAACTTATATTTCATCCGACTCAGAATGTTTTGTACCCCAGAAGATACGGCGGGTTGTTCGGAAAGTTCCCCTTTCTCATCCTCTTGCTTATTTGGACCCTCAATTTCTTTTGAAAAAGCAACAGCAAGTCGACCGCCATCAGACCCGAAGCGCCGGCTCTACTGATCTTATGTCCGGGTTGCCTAACTCCCCGGCTTAGAAGAAACGCCCCGCAAAGGTATATATCTCTGTTTGATTTTATTAGCTTTCCTTTATAGTCTCAACATTTGCTTTATATCATCTGAACTATCTCACGGAGATCACCTTCCTCCAGCGACTCTACGGCTACCGCTCTTCCACCTCCGAAAATTAATCCGTTGTAAGTATCTTGTATCCTTTACACCCGGCTCTTCGGCGGCTGTAACCCTTAAATTATGGCCTTCATGTCTTTTCTAGGGCTCAAGCTAAGCGGAGGAAAACCGACAAGTCCCTCCTGGCCCTGCTGCTCAAGAACCGGAGTTTGCTAAACTGGACCACCCAGCGACTTCTGCAGAGCCGACACCTGATGACATTATTCCTGAGAGCCTGCAAAGGGACCTTTCCAAGCTATCGAGCCCTGCCAAAGCTGCTGATGATACCGCCGCTCCGGACGTTGAGATTACTGGCGCCGGCTTGCATTCTCCTTCACCTCACGTCCTAACCAAGCATAGTGAGACGGCTGAAGCTTCCAGGAAGCTTGAGTTTGAACTCCCTGCTCTGGAGAAGATGACGGCTGACGAACTTCATGCTAGCTACATGAACCGGCTATCCACAAGCCGGGATCTGGAGCTGAAGCTAGTTACCTTAATGAAGAAAAAAACACGAGGTATTCCCTTTTCCTCCTTATATCCTTACCTAGCCCCCAAGGGCCGGGTTAATATTGACTGATAATAATCCGTCTCTTCCATCTTAGCAAGAGTAGACATATGTAATATGTAAGCCTCAATTTACTTAATCTTGATCTCAAATCGTTGCCCTATCCCCCAAGGGCCGGCTCAATAACTGAAATTTTTTAGCCGGAAACTTCCTGAAAGGGAACAATAGAGCCAATGTTAGCCCCCAAGGGCCGGCTCAATCTTTTCCAAGGTTGAGTCGGGACTCCACAGAAGATAGCTTAATAGAGACAATGTTAGCACCAAAGGGCTGGCTCAATCTTTTCCAGGTTGAGTCGGGACTTCATAGAAGATAGCTTAATAGAGCCAATGTTAGCCCCCAAGGGCCGGCTCAATCTTTTCTAGGTTGAGTCGGGACTTCATAGAAGATAGCTTAATAGAGCCAATGTTATCCCCCAAGGGACGGCTCAATCTTTTCCATGTTTGAGTCGGAAACTGTCTTGAAAATAAACATTAGCCCCCAAGTGTCATGCATATTGCCTGCAATCTGTTTGAGACTTGCTGATACGTTTCATATTTTTAATGCCGCACGAAGCCTTAACCGAAGCCGGGTCAGAATTGGCCGGCTTAAAAGCAAACTTAGCTACTCAGCAAGCCGCCCGGAGCGAAGTTGATGAAACATGCCGGTGCCTTGTCGAAGAACTAGAGAAGACGAAAGCTGACTTCACCGCCTTCAAGGAATCTGCTGAAGCGGAAAAAACAATATTGACTAAACGGGCGGATGATGCCGATCAACGGCTCATGATCGTATCCGACGAGCTGCAACCTTTGAAGCGCCACATCACGAAAATGGCGGCTGCCCTCTTTGGTAATTTTCTAACAGCTTGGCTTGATCCATTTTCTAAACTTGTGCTAGCGATTCATAACGAGCCTCCGTCTTACGCAGGCCCTAGGAGCCACCAACTTACCTCCGACAGTCTGCTGCCTCTGAAGGCCATATACACCTTGACCGAGCAACTCTACTGTGGCACAGTATGCACCATCAAAGCCGTGCAATATAAAGAAAAGATTCCCTCAGCTCTCAAAGGCGTCTTGGATCTCTTGTCCATGATGCCCAAGCAGATCATGGAACTGAAGAAGTCAGCCGCCCGCCAGGGGGCAATTGCAGCCATAATTGGGGCATTGGCGTTTGCTCCAGAGCTTACGCCGACTGAAATGACGGATGGATTTCCCTCCAAGAAGGACGACGGCTCTGAGTTCACTGATGCTGACTATGCGCGGTGCATAAAAGAGTCCAAAGTCTTAGCCTCCATTTTAGTAGAAGAGGTTAACTTGGCGACTTACCAGGCGGCTTACAACGCTGACCAAAAGAGAATCCGTGGTCCGCTCTTTGAATCCCGGGATCTGACACCCGCCCGCAGTAAGACTCTCTTTGCTTCTGACCTTGACCCGTCCCCCTTCTTTGAAGAAGGAACTTTTGCAGCTTTAACCGATTGCAATTGGGACTTGGATAATCTCCAGATCAAGACAGCGGAAGAGCCGGAGCAGGATGATCCGCCAGCCAGTTGATTGCTTTGTAGAAATTCGAAATAGCCGGCTTTCCATGGCCCGCCGTGGGTGACGTAAAAAACCTGATGATATTTTTGGGTTCCATAGAGAGCATCTGTACTAACAACTTCTGTCGTTCTTGAATTAGTGCTTTTGCACACCTATGAAAGTTTGGCTTGAAAAATAGATATGTTCCATTTTCCTTGTCCTTCTTTATTGTATGCCCTACCGGCTCTTCATAGCTTAGCTTTCTGGATGTATAAATGTACCTTCACACCGTTAGGAGGGCGGCATAAAAGCATAACCCGAAGATGCTGTGTCTTCCCAACGTGTTTGATAGAATTCTTCGATGGGCTTCAGAGCCGTCCGAGAAGATTTGAGAAGCTTCACCCGTAGGGCAAGAAGCCCCCTGTATGGTTATGTTGACTTGTCAACATTTCTGGCGCGAGCGCCGGTTGTTAGGGATAGATAAGCTACACCCGGAGGTGGGAAGCCCCCTTCGATAACCGCGGTTAACATGTTAACCGGAAATGGCATAAAGCCGACTGTTAAGGTGAGATAAGCGATACCCGAATGTAAGAAGCCCCCTTCGATAGCCGCAGCTGACATGTCAACTGGAATGGCATAAAGCCGGTTGTTAGGGATAGATAAGCTACACCCGGAGGTGGGAAGCCCCCTTCGACAACCGCGATTAATCATGTTAACTGGAAATGGCATAAAGCCGGCTGTTAGGGTGAGATAAGCGATACCCGAAGGTAAGAAGCCCCCTTCGACAGCCGCAGCTGACATGTCAACTGGGATGGCATAAAGCCGGTTGTTAGGGTGAGATATGCGAACCCGTCGGTAAGAAGCCCCCTTCGACAACCGCGGTTAATCATGTTAACCGGAAATGGCATAAAGCCGACTGTTAGGGTGAGATAAGCGATACCCGAAGGTAAGTAGCCCCCTTCGACAACCGCGGTTAATCATGTTAACCGGAAATGTCATAAAGTCGGCTGTTAGGGTGAGATAAGCGATACCCGAAGGTAAGAAGCCCCCTTCGACAACCGCGGTTAATCATGTTAACCGAAAATGTCATAAAGCCGACTGTTAGGGTGAGATAAGCGATACCCGAAGGTAAGAAGCCCCCTTCGACAACCGCGATTAATCATGTTAACCGAAAATGTCATAAAGCCGACTGTTAGGGTGGGATAAGCGATACCCGAAGGTAAGAAGCCCCCTTCGACAACCGCGGTTAATCATGTTAACCGGAAATGGCATAAAGACGGTTGTTAGGGTGAGATAAGCGATACCCGAAGGTAAGAAGCCCCCTTCGACAGCCAATGTTTTCGCATCAATGAGGATGTGCAACGTGGCAGAGGCCCCGGATTGCAGGGATGCTATTTGATTTATAAATATGATATATACAATGATAATGTACAGTGATGACTCTCAACAACTTTAAGTGTAGTAAGGCCGCAGATGCGCTATGTTCCACGGCTGGCGGGTCTCCTGACCCGAAGTATCTGAGTCGTCTCGGATGTCAATGAGGTAATACCAGCCGTTGCTGAGATTTTGGCTGACCAAAAAAGGCCCTTCCCAAGGAGGTGATAATTTATGCATATCTGTCTGGTCTTGAATCAGTCGTAGAACTAAGTCGCCCTCTTGAAATGTCCGGGTCTTAACCCTGCAGCTATGATAGCGGCGCAGGTCTTGTTGATAAATCGCCGAACGGACAGCCGCCACCTCTCGTTCCTCTTCCAAAGCATCCAATGGGTCCTGACGTGCCGTCTCATTATCCGTCTCAATGTAAGCCGCCACTCATGGCGAGTCATGTTGGATGTCGCTTGCCAATACGGCCTCGGCACCGTAAACCATGAAGAAAGGTGTATACCCTGTGGATCTTTTGGGGGTAGTTCTGATACTCCATAAGACGGAGGGCAGCTCTTCTACCCAACAACCAGGCGTTCGTTGTAAAGGAACCATGAGCCATGGCTTGATACCTCTCAAGATTTCTTGATTGGCACGCTCCGCCTGACCACTGGACTGCGAATGAGCAACTGCTGAAACATCAAGCCGGATGTGCTCTTCGTCGCAGAATTTTTTCATATCCCCCTTGGACAAATATGTGCCATTGTTAGTGATGATGCTATGGGGGTAACCAAAATGGTAGATCAGTTTTTTAACAAACTGAACCGCCGTCGCTGCATCACACTTGCCGATCGGCTCAGCCTCTACCCATTTGGTAAACTTATCATACGCCACCAAGAGGTGTGTTTTCTTATCCTTGGATCTCTTGAAAGATCCTACCATATCAAGCCCCCCAAACTGCAAACAGCCAAGTAATTGGTATCATGTGCAACTCTTGAGCCAGAACGTGAGCATGCCGACCGAACTTTTGACATCCGTCACACCTGCGGACCAGATCATTTGCGTCTTTGTGAGCCGTCAACCAGAAGAGACCGTGCCGGAATGCCTTGGCTACCAAAGATTTTGAACCGGCGTGATGCCCGCAATCTCTAGCGTGAATTTCATTCAAAATTTCCTGACCATCCTCTGGTGAGACACAACGCTGAAAAACCTCGGTCACGCTGCACTTGTGCAACTCACCATTAATTATTGTCATCGACTTAGACCGCCGGGTGATCTGTCTGGCTAAATTTGCATCATCAGGTAAGTCGCCCCGAGTCAAGTATGCCAACTAAGGCACAGTCCAATCTAGAATAGCATGTAGAGCCGCCACCAATTGCCCCTCCGGGTCAGGGACATCCAAATCTTCCTCTGAAGGCAACTTGACAGTCGGGTGATATAAAACATCCAAAAAGATACTGCGCGGCACCGGCTTTCGTTGAGAGCCTAACCATAATAAGGCATCTGCTGCCTCATTCCTGCGAGGGTCAATATGATCTACCTGATAACCTTTGAAGTGACTAGCAATGATATCCACCGCCTGTCAATAAGCCGCCATGCACGGGTCCTTGGAATCCACGTGCCTGAAACCTGCTGAGCCACAAGATCTGAGTCGCCCAGACACCTTACCCGACTTAAATTCATCTCCTTGCTATTCTGAGACCATGAAGCACGGCCTCATATTCAGACGTATTGTTAGTGCAAGGGAACATCAGCCAGAGCACATAACAAAATTTATCCCCTTTGGGAGATGTTAAAACGACTCCTACTCCCGATCCTTCCAACTGCTTGGATCCATCAAAATGTATAGTCTAGTATGTGTTATCCGGCTTCTCCTTAGGATCTTGACACTCTGTCCAATCGTTTATAAAATCCACAAGGGCCTGGGATTTGATGGTCGTACGAGGCGCGTAAGTTAAATTAAAAGGTCCCAGCTCTAATGCCCACTTAGCGATCCTACCGGTGGTTTCCCTGTTCTGAATTATGTCCCCCAACAGAGCAGAGCTAACCACCGTGATCGGGTGCCCTAAGAAATAATGCTTTAACTTGCGATTCACCATGAACACCCCATACACCAGCTTCTGCCAATGTGGATATCTCTGTTTGGATTCGGTCAGGACCTCACTGATATAATGAACCGGCCTTTGAATCGGATACTCGTTCCCAGCCTCCTTGCGTTCGACCACAATTGTGGCACTGAATATCTGGTTGTTAGCCGCCACATATAAGAGCAAAGGTTCTTTCTCAGCCGGAGCAGCCAACACCGGCGGCTCAGTGAGTTGTTTCTTGAGTGTCTCCAATGCTTCACCTGCCGCCTTACTCCAGACAAAATTGTCTGTCTTTTTCATCATCTGATACGGAGGAGTTGCTTTCTCACCGAGGCGGCTTATGGACCATCTTAACACAGCAATATGCCCCGCCAGACATTGAACGTCATTAACACAGGCCGGCTCTGCTAGAGAGGTGATAGCCTTGATTTATCTAGGTTAGCCTCAATTCCACGCTCAGAAACCAGAAATCCCAAGAGCTTGCCAGCCGGAACACCAAAGATGCATTTGGTCAGGTTAAGCATCATCTTACAGACCCGGAGATTGTCAAAAGTTTCCCTTAAATCGTCCAAAAGGGTCTCCTTCTTCCTTGATTTGATCACAATATCATCCACGTAAGCATGGACGTTGCGCCCGATCTGACTGTGGAGACAATTCTGCACACAGCGCTGATAAGTTGCTTGGGCACTCTTGAGCCCGAAAGGCATAGATACATAACAGAAGGCTCCAGAAGGCGTAATGAAAGCCGTCTTCTCTTGGTCCTTAACTTCCATCTTGATCTAATGATATCCTGAATATGCATCCAGGAAGCACAGGCTTTCGCAACCCGCCGTGGCATCAATGATCTGATCAATACGCGGGAGAGCAAAAGGGTCAGCCAGACAAGCCTTGTTAAGGTCCGTGTAATCCACACACATTCCCCACGTGTCGTTCTTTTTAAGCACCAGCACTAGGTTGGCAAGTCATTCCGGGTGAAAAACCTCAACGATGAAACGCACTGCTAAGAGCCGGGCGGCCTCTTCCCCGATGGCCTTTCGCCTCTCCTCATTGAACCGCCGTAGAAACTGCTTGATCGGTTTAAACTTGGGATCCACATTATTGTGCTCAGCGAACTCTCTCGGAACACCCGGCATGTCAGAAGGTTTCCATGCAAAGATGTCCCGATTCTCACGGATGAATTCGATGAGCGCGCTTTCCTATTTGGGATCCATATGAGCCCCAATGATGAACTGTTTGGATGAGTCGCCCGGAGTGAAGTTGATTGCCTTGGTATCATGCGCCGAAAACTTAAGGGGCGGCTCAGCCTTCGTTGTGGGCTTTTTTAGCGGCGTCATATCCTCCGGATCAACATTCTCCTTATAGAACTTAAGCTCCTCCTGAGCGCAACTGGCCTCTGCATAAGCCGCGTCTCCTTCTTCGCACTCAATGGCCGTATTTTGGTCACCATGAACGGTAATAGTGCCCTTCAACCCGGGCATCTTAAGCTGCAAGTATACGTAGCAGGGCCTAGCCATGATCTTAGCATAAGCCAGCCATCCAAACAATGCATGATAAGGGCTCTTGATTTTGATTACTTCAAACCACAAGGACTCCACCCTGTAGTTATATTCATCCCCGAAGGCAACCTCCAAAGAAACTCTGCCCACCGGATAGGCCGACTTGCCGGGCACCACACCATGAAAGACGGTGGATGAAGGCTTAAGATCCTTATCAAGCAAATTCATCCGTCGAAAGGTGTCATAATAAAGGATGTTGATACTACTGCCTCCGTCCATAAGCACCTTGTTCACCATATAACCCCCTACTTGGGGGGCAACCACCAAAGCCAACCGCCCCGGGTCATCAACACGAGGCGGGTGATCTTCCCGGCTCCAAGTTATGTCATATTCAGACCACTTTAAGTACCGTGGCAGAGCCGGCGCAGCCGCATGAACCGCCCCCCTGCGTAATTTCTGATCCCACTTTTTAAAACCGGTCGTGAAAACATGATATTGGCATGAGCTGAGCTGCTTCGGATTATTGCGATACCCAGAATGGTTATGTTGCTGCTGGTTGTTATTATCAAAGTGCTACAGATGCCCTCCTTGATCGCCTTGACCATGATGACCAGACCCTGAGCCACCGGATCCAAACCCGGCTCCTGACCCGTCGTGTCCTGAGCCACCGGGCGGACCACCGCCCCAGTCATTGGGTCGTGTATAATAATTCTTTAACTTTTGCACGAAGTGGAAATCACCCCACGTGTGCGACGAAGGTTTGCCGGGCTGGCTGTGTTCTGGACAGGGCTTCTTAAGCGCCTCCTCCAAATTGAAGGGAGTCATGTTCTTATTAAAAGATGGTCTGAACTTCCCATTGCCCTTGGGAGGATTCTGGCCGGTACTTGCATTGGCTACCAGCTCCGACCCGCCATCGGGGTTCTTCCACTTGTTCTGATTACCATTGTTAACCACACCTTTTCATTGATTGTTTTTCTTTCCTTGCCCGGCCTTCTCCTCATCCGAGCCTGGGTCCTTCGTGTTATCAGAGTCGGCGTACTTTGTGAGAGCCGTCATGAGCTCTCCCATATCCTGACACGTACGCTTGAGCCGGCCAATTTTTTCTTCAGTGGAATGAAGTGACAATTTTTCTCTAAGATGAGCATGGCTTGGGCTGCCGTGATCTGCTCAGATGAATGGATGATGGCTGACACCTGCAGGATCCAATGATGAGCCGACTCACCCTCCTGCTGGACACAGTGATCAAGATCCACGATGGTCATAGGTTGTTTGCAAGTTCCTTGAAATTTTTTGATGAACCTTGCCCTTAACTCGGCCCACGAACTGATGGTATTGGGAGGCAACCCTTTCAACCACGTGCGAGCCGGACCTTCAAGCATCATGATAAAGTATTTAGCGCACACCGCCTCACTGACATCTAGCATCTCCATAGCTAGCTCGTAACTCTCGATCCAGGCCTCTGGAGGCAAATCAGCAGTGTAATTTGGAACCTTGCGAGGCCCCTTAAAATCCTTCGGCAACCGTTCACTTCGCAGAGCCGGCGATAAACATGGCACTCCCACGACCCTGGCAGTTACTCCGGCTCCTACTAACACAGAAGGTGCAGGCTCCTGGTGAGTCGCTGCGGCTACAACGGCCGCCTGCTGCTGGTTCCTTGCCCAGTTCACGAGTGCTTGCGCATCCAGAGCCGTCTGATCGTCCCCCGGAGGTGCTCTCTGTCGGTCACTGCTGGAAACCGCTGGCGACTCATAACACTGGCTAAAGCTCCGGCTGGGGAGAGGGGTTGAATGAACGCGGCTCCGGTTGTGAGTGTACCTCTCCTACTGAGCCATCGCCATCTGCAGGTATCCAATGGCATTCCGTACCTCATCCGCAAAAGGCGCTTCATCCGGAATAGGAATCATCTCAAGTTGGGTGGCCGCCGCCACCATGTTCTCGGCCGAGGTAGGATAATGACCCACCGGTGTTGGAAAAACCTCTGGTGAGGCCTGGTTTTGTCGGGCCGGGTGAAACGTCGGTCGAGCCGCCAGGCGGCTTGCGGGCGCGTCCGCGGCTCGTCCCATTCCGGGTGTATTGAAGAGGTTCCTAGCCTCATATCGTTCGGGCAAACGGGATTGATACCTCCTCCGATGTACTGCAGCCGCCAATTGCTGCTCCAGCCCGAGGTGGAGAGCATCCATTTTAATACATTCTGCCTCTTCCTCCATCTGGACTTTTAGCTTAGCTATCCTCTGCTGCTCCTCCGCCATCCGGTCCTTGAGCGTCATAATATCTAAGTTCCGGGCAGCCTGATTATCTGGTGTAACATCAGTGCCCATCAGGGCCTTAAGCTCGTTCATCAAATCCAGCAGATCTCCGGCGGCTGCACTGCTTGTGTCTGGGGCCAACCCCGCCATGAATACATCTGCGTGACCCGGCAGCCCAAAAGCGTTTGCTTCAGGATGGTCTGACTCAAGGGAAAGCTCATCATTGCCCCCTAGCCTGCCGTTGTGAAGCTGATAAATTGATTCCGTCTCTCCGCTTGAATATTCGTCTCCCGGACAAACAAGAGTTTCCTGCGACCCGGGAGCTTCCAGATCCATGCCTTGAGTAAAGCCTACGAAGACGTGCCTCCGGCCCGGATCAACACGGGCGGGCTGCACATCCCGGGCGGGTTGTGCACGCCGAGCCGGCTCGACAACGTTGGTGCAGACGTCCGGCCCGGGTGTAGATCTGTTAGTTCTTCCGATGAAAATGTGAATCCCGCCGAAAGGAACGCGGAATCCATACTCCACAGAGTCGGCATCGAGCCCCCAGCCGGCGTCGTCGATGTAGAGCCGGCTGCGGTGACTCTTGCTTATCCTTCCGACCACATATCCCTTGAGCCCCGGGAGAGAGCCCTTTGAGAACTCAACACCACCGAGCGCTGGCCCCACGGTGGGCACCAACTGTCGTGGTTTTATCACGGCAGATGTCCAGGTGAACGGACTTGGGTTCAAGGCCATCTCTAACGTGATGGACTCAAAGGGGTTGGTTGGGACGAGGGACACGAGTTTACCCAGGTTCGGCCCCTCAAGTTGAGGTAATAGCCTACGTCCTGCTTTGTGCTTGTATTGCTTGATGTATCGATTACAAGGGAGCTATTGCTTGACCTAGCTTTCCATAACCTGATCCCTAAATCCCACTGGGTCTTGCCTTTATATAAGAGGTCAAGACCATGGATCATACAAGTTGTGGCCGACTCTCATTACATGTCCGAGTCTACCTCTATCTTCTCTTGCCTATCCTGACCAAGTTGTCCCCGGGCGGCTTACACGCCCGGGTCTTCTCATCCGGGCCACCTGCCGGCCCATCCTGTCGAGCCGCTAAGCTTCTTGGGCCCTCCAGTCTTCACGGCTCACTCTTGGGATGGTATATGAGCCGCCAGGTATGACCCGGAGCCTTCAGGTCGGGTCTCACCGTGGGGTTATATCCCCAACACTCGTCGTCGCCATCGTCCGTAACGAGCGGTCCATCCATCGTCGTCGACCAACCTGACCGAATGGGTGGGTGTTGCTTGAGTAATCTTGTACTCCGTCTGTTCCATAATATAATGTGTCCTCGGTTTTCGAACTTGAACTTTGATCATGAATTTAACCAACAAGACCGATTGTGATGGGGGTAAAAATTATACCAATGAATTCGTATCGAAAATACGAATTCAGTGATATAGTTTTTGCTCCCGTCACAATCGGTTTCCTTAGTTAAATTCATGATCAAACTTAGGTCTGAAAAAGCGCAAACGCACTACATTCTGGAACGGAGAGAGTAGTATCAATAACCCAAACAGATCAAGCTAGTACAGTGTGTTGCACCATTACCGAAATTCGCAGGGGCCCGGCAGTGCATGCACTTGTCAAGCCCGTTAACGTTACTCGACTGCCTCGTGATTCGTCAAATAGTTGGATCCCGTGCACGGCACGAGGACATGGTAAGTTTCAAGTTTTAATCGTTGAAATTTATAATATTTTCTTTGAAATTTGTGATTTTCTCATTTGCTTTTACCAAGGCTGTCCATACTAAGTTTTGGGAGCTGAACTTAGCATTTTCTTAAACTCGTCTTTGGAATCGGTCTTATTTGAAAGCCCTCGTCACAAATAACACAAATATGAAAACAAAATTTAATTAAGCTTTTAGTTAAAAAATATACAATTTAACAATCAAAAGCCAAAAATAAATGCACGCGCGAGCGGTGCCTTGAGAGCTGCATGCCACAAATCCGTGTCCTACGCCATTGTGTTGGTTTGGACTGCAACAGAGTAGGGTGAGAAAGAGATATACCATATGGGAGCTAGCGACCAGTCATGTCGACACAAGATACACAAGGCTGCCTTCTTTTCAAGGGAAGACAAGTCAATATAAGAGTAGTACTACTGTCTAGCATTTGCTAGTGGCACAACTGAATCATATACCCCACCTTTTGATCAGTGGCATAATTGGAGTAGTGATTAATTCACTAGTAGAAAACGGTTCATTTGTTCCGGTTTTAGAGGCCCATTAGCACTAGTACAAAACAGGGCACTGGTTCGGGCCGGACCAGCACATTAGTCCCGGTTCAGTCACGAACCGGGACCAATGGGGGCAATGGTTCCGGTTCGTGAGGCCAGGGGCTAAGCGGGCCACGTGGGGCATTGATCCCGGTTCGTCTGGAACCTTTGGTCCCGGTTCCAGACACGAACCGGGACCAACGTGCCTCGCTCCTGGCCCACAACCATTGGTCCCGGTTCATGGCTGGATCCCGGACCAAAGGGGGTCCTTTAGTCCTGGTTCCAGCCACGAACCGCAACCAATGAAATGCCTATATATACCCCCTCGCCAGCGAGCAGAGCACTCCACACTGCTCTGTTTTTTTGGCCGACGAGGGGAGAGCTTTGTGGTGCTCTAGCTCACCTCCTATGCACATGAGGTGTTTGATGAAATGCCTAGACCAAACTTAAGCTTTCTACTCTCGAAGCTCCTTGTCGAAACTCCATTTTTGTCAAGATTTGTCTGAGTTTGGCGGTCCGTCCTGTCCCTTCCCCATCCTGAAACCATCGTCGATCGCCTGCGCGTGGTGAGCCTCTTGATCTTATCTTCTTGCTAAAAGAAAATATACTTACTCGTATGATTTTCTTACTTTTATTATTGTTCACTTCTCTATTCATGATATGTTGTGATGGTTTTTAATACACTTTGTTATATAACGCATGCAGATGAACCGGCAATGGATGTACGGTGACCCACACACCTCCGAGTATATTAAGGGCCTGCATAATTTTCTCGAAGCGGCTGAGGCAAATAAGCAAAATGGTTATGCCTTGTCCATGTACTGTCTGTGAGAATATGAAGTCTTTCTCCAACTCTAATACCCTTCACTTCCACCTGCTTCAGAAGGGTTTCATGCCACACTATAATGTTTGTACCAAGCACGGAGAAAGAGGGGTTATGATAGAAGACAACGAAGAAGAAGAGGATGACGACAACTACCCTCCCCCTGAATACGGTGATGCTGCAATGGGGGAAGCTGAAGATCAAGAGGAACCAGACGATGTGCCCGATGATGATCTTCGCCGGGTCATTGTTGATGCACAGAGAGAATGCGAAAGTGTAAGGGAGAAGTTGAAGTTCGATCGCATGTTAGAGGATCACAAAAAAGGGTTGTACCCAAATTGCAAAGATGACAACAAAAATCTCGGTACCACACTGGAATTGCTGCAATGGAAGGCAGACAATGGTGTATCTGACAAGGGATTTAGTTCGCTACTAAAAATAATGAAGAAGAAGCTTCCAAAGGATAACGAATTGCCCGACAGTACGTACGCAGCAAAGACGGTTGTATGCCCTCTAGGATTGGAGGTGCAGAAGATACATGCATGCCCTAATGATTGCATCCTCTACCGCGGTGAGTACGAGGAACAGAATGCATGCCCGGTATTCGGTGCATTGCGGTATAAGATCAGAAGAGATGACCCTGGTGATGTTGAGGGCCGGCGCACCGGGAAGAGGGTTCCTGCCAAGGTGATGTAGTATGCTCCTATAATACCACGGTTGAAACGTCCGTTCAGAAACAAAAAGCATGCCGAGTAGATGCAATGGCACAAAAAATACCGTAAGAAAGACGGGAAGTTGAGAGCACCCGCTGACGGGTCATAGTGGAGAAAGATCGAGAGAAAGTGGAGCGACTTTACAGGTGACCCGAGGAACATATGGTTTGGTTTAAGTGCAGATGGCGTTAATCCTTTTGGGGAGCAGAGCAGCCAGCATAGCACATGGCCTGTGACTCTATGTATGTATAACCTTCCTCCTTGGTTGTGCGTGAAGCGGAAGTTCATTATGATGCCAGTGCTCATCCAAGGCCCTAAGCAACCCGGCAATGACATTGATGTGTACCTAAGGCCATTAGTTGATGAACTTTTACAGCTATGGAAGAGAAGAGGTGTACGTGTGTGGGGTGAGAATGAACAGGAGGAATTTGACCTACATGCGTTGCTATTTGTAACCATCAATGATTGGCCTGCTCTCAGTAACCTTTCAGGACAAACAAACAAGGGATACCACGCATGCACACACTGTTTAGATGACACCAACAGTATATATTTGGACAAATGGAGGAAGAATGTGTACCTGGGGCATCGTCGATTTCTTCTGACCAACCATCAATGTCGAAAGAAAGGAAAGCATTTCAAAGGTGAGGCAGATCACCGGCAGAAGCCCGCCCTCCGTACTGGTGATCACATACTTGATATGGTCAATGATTTACAGGTAATATTTGGAAAGGGTCCTGGCGGACTATCTGTTCTGAATGACGCTGACAAACGCGCACCCATGTGGAAGAAGAAATCTATATTTTGGGACCTACCCTATTGGAATGACTTAGAGGTCCGCGCTGCAATCGACGTGATGCACTTGATGAAGAATCTTTGTGTGAACCTGCTAGGCTTCTTGGGAGTGTATGGGAAGACAAAAGATACACCAGAGGCACGGGAGGAATAGCAACGTGTGCATGAAAAAGATGGCATGCATCCAAAGCAGTATGAAGGTCCTGCCAGCTGTGCTCTTACCAAAGAAGAGAAGGAAATCTTCTTTGAATGCCTGCTCAGTATGAAGGTCCCGTCTGGCTTCTCATCGAATATAAAGGTAATAATAAATATGGCAGAGAAAAAGTTCCAGAATCTAAATTCTCATGACTGCCACGTGAGTATGACGCAACTGCTGCCGGTTGCATTGAGGGGGCTTCTATCGGAAAACGTTCGATTAGCCATTGTGAAGCTATGTGCATTCCTCAATGCAATCTCTCAGAAGGTGATTGGTCTAGAAATCCTGCCAAGGTTAAGGAGTGATTCTGTGCAATGTGTTCTTAGTTTCGAGCTGGTGTTCCCACCGTCCTTCTTCAATATCATGACGCACGTCCTAGTTCATCTAGTTGACGAGATTGTCGTTCTGGGCCTTGTATTTCTACACAATATGTTCCCCTTTAAGAGGTTCATGGGAGTCTTAAAGAAATATGTTTGTAACCGTGCTAGGCCAGAAGCAAGCATCTCCATGGGCCACCAAATAGAGGATGTCATTGGGTTTTGTGTTGACTTCATTCCTGACCTTAAGAGGATTGGTCTCCCTCAATCGCGGTATGAGGGGAGACTGATTGGAAAAGGCACGCTAGGAGTGGACTTAATAATATGTAGGGACGGGCATTCTTGGTCTCAAGCACAGTACACAATTCTAAAGAATTCCACCTTGGTGACCCTGCATGTCGATGAACACAAGAATATTCTGTGCTCCCAACACTCGGAGCAATGTGACGATTGGATTACATATGAACACATCAGGACTTTCGATAATTGGTTGCAAACACGTCTCATGGGTGACAACACTGTTTCTGATGAGCTGTACTCGTTGGCCAAGGGACCATCTTCGACTGTATTGACTTACAAAGGGTACGAGATTAATGGGAATACATTTTACACGATCGCCCAAGATGAAAAGAGCACCAACTAAAACAGCGGTGTCCGCTTTGATGCAGCAACCTAGAGGGGAAAGGACACATATTATGATTACATAGTGAACATATGGGAACTTGACTATGGACATGATTTAAAGGTCCCTTTGTTTCAGTGCAAATGGGTCAATCTGTCAAGAGGCGGGGTACAGGAAGACCCACAGTACGGAATGACAACAGTGGATCTGAACAATCTTGGGTACACAGACGAACCATTCGTCCTAGCCAATGATGTGGCGCAAATTTTCCATGTGAAGGACATGTCTACCATACCGAGAAAAAGAAAAGATAAGGAAGCGATTACATCATACGATGAGCCAAAGCGCCACATAGTTCTTTCAGGAAAAAGAGACATCGTGGGATTGGAGGGCAAGACACACATGTCTGAAGATTATGAAAAGTTTCATGAAATTCCTCCCTTCAAAGTCAAGGCTGACCCAAGCACCCTGTTAAACGATGAAGATTTTCCATGGTTACGGTGCAATAAGCAAAGGACACAAGCGAAGAAAAAGTGAAGACTTTCGAGTGACATGTGAAGAAATGAAATGCCTTTTGTAACACATGCGTTTTCGTCCGAAACCCTAATACCTCGAAAGAGATTTTCCGTTTTGTACACGAAGTGCATCTGGTTTTTGCTGTAACCCTCTCAACTTTTTATGACATGCTATGTGGGTGAAATGATGATGCCAATGCCAACTTTCAACCTTTTCAGAGTTCATTTGAAGTGCTTTTCAATTTCAGGGTCATTTAGCTCAAAAAAATCAGTATGCGCGTGAAAAATACCAAATGAAGTCAGAAAGGGTTGAAAATTGATGATGTAGCTTTGAATGGTGCATTTTGAACACACAAAAATTATGGAGTTCAAATAAGTTCAAAAAAATGAAATCCCTTTGTAACAGATGAGTTTTCGTTCGAAACCGTGATACTTCGAAAGAGATTGTCCATTTTGTACACGAAGTGCATCCAATTTTTGTCGGAACAATCTCAATTTTTAGCACATGCTATGTGGGTGAAATCATGATACCATACCAACTTTAACCTTTTCAAAGTTCATTTGAAGTGCTTTTCAATTTCAGGGTTATTTAGCTCAAAAAAATCAGTATGTGCATGAAAAATACCAAATGAAGTCAGAAATGGTTAAAAATTGATGATATGGCTTTGAATGGTGCATTTTGAACACACAAAAAGTATGGAGTTTAAATAAGTTCAAAAAAATGAAATCCCTTTGTAACAGATGAGTTTTCGTCCGAAACCGTGATACTTCGAAAGAGATTGTCCATTTTGTACACGAAGTGCATCCAGTTTTTGCCGTAACCATCTCAACTTTTTAGCACATGCTATGTGGGTAAAATGATGATACCATGCCAACTTTCAACCTTTTCAGAGTTCATTTGAAGTGCTTTTCAATTTTAGGGTTATTTAGCTCAAAAAACCAGTAAGTGCATGAAAAATACCAAATGAAGTCAGAAAGGGTTGAAAATTGATGATGTGGCTTTGAATGGTCATTTTGAACACACGAAAAGTATGGAGTTCAAATAAGTTAAAAAAATGAAATCCATTTGTAATAGATGAGTTTCGTCCGAAACCGTGATACTTCGAAAGAGATTGTCCATTTTGTACACAAAGTGCATCCAGTTTTTGCCGTAACCCTCTCAACTTTTCAGCACATGCTATGTGGGTGAAATGATGATACCATGCCAACTTTCAATCTTTTTAGAGTTCATTTGAAGTGCTTTTAAATTTCAGGGTTATTTAGCTCAAAAAAATCAGTAAGTGCATGAAAAATACCAAATGAAGTCAGAAAGGGTTGAAAATTGATGATGTGGCTTTGAATGGTGCATTTTGAACACACAAAAAGTATGGAGTTCAAATAAGTTCAAAAAATGAAATCCCTTTCGATAACATAAAAACTAACAAAAATGAACATAGATGCGCTTACGTAAGTATAATTTGACCGAAAATCAGACTGAAATTCAGTTTGATTTCACGTCAAATTTTCCCACATAAAGGCATCTATTTTCAATTTGAGAGGAACTCAACAAGGCAGGGAGGGGTGGGCTTATAAACCGGTGCGAGCGCCCCTCGCTTGGCGAGGTGGGACTAAACTTCCACCATAGCCAGGACCAACCATTTAGTCCCGGTCGGTGGCTACAATCGGGACCAATGCAGCAATTTCATCCCGGTTGGTGTCACCAACCGGGACCAATGCCCACCTCTATTCCCGGTTGGTGCCACCAACCGGGACCAAAGGTCTCTGCTAAGGTCTTTGCTTCCCGCCCTTTGGGCTGCCGAAAAGAGACCTTTAGTCCCGGTTGGTGGCACCAGCCGGGACTAAAGGTGGGCATTGGTCCCGGTTGGTGCCACCAACCGGGACCAATGCTTCTTGTATATATCAAGCACATAGGAAATTTCGCAGGTTTCATCTACCAGTTGCCCCGAGCCGCCGTCCTCGTCCCCGTTGCCTCCCAGAGCCGTCGTCCTCGTCGCCGGCCCCATCGCCTCCCCGAGCCGCCGTCCTCATCGCCGGCCCCATCCTCATCGCCTCCCCGTCGTCGGCCCCGTCGCGTCCACGAGCCGCCGGCCCCGTCGCCGCCGTCCTCGTCGCCTCCCCGTCGCCGTCGTCCTCGTCCCCGTCGCCTCCCCATCGCCGCCGTCCTCGTTGCCTCCCTGTCGCCTCCCCATCGCTGCCCTCCCGTCGCCTCCCCCCCAGTGAGCTGCATGTACATGTTTTTTTCATGTATATCTTTTGTTCATGTATATGTTTTTTTCATGTATATGTATATATGTTCATGTATATGTGTCATGTGTGTATATGTTCATGTATATGTTTTTTCATGTATATGTATATATGTTCATGTATATGTGTGTATATGTTCATGTAAAAAGTCTTCGTTGTTTTTCATATGTACGAAAATATAGAGTGAAAACAAAAACAAACATATAAGGAAAAACAAAGTAAAAATGAAGAAGGAAAAAAACCGCCTGGCGCGGCCACCACCGCATTTTCATATAGTTTTTCCATCGAGTCCACGTCGCACCGAGCACCCACGGCGAAGCAAGTCTTTTTTTGAAGATAGTTTTTTTGTTAAATGAAAATGTTGCCATCGGCTTTATCATCACGTTGGCATCGGCTCTATCTATGAACAAGGACACGGGAGCACCCCGGCCCCCTATCATCACATTGGCCTTGGCTCCCCGAGAGATTTCCAACAGATCCGGAATGTATGTCGTTGTAGATATACCCCCTCCCCGATAACTTCAACATGAGAGGGGACTTCGGACATGCATGAGAGATAGGCGGTCCGCTCACCCGACCAACTATCAAGGCCACCCAAACCCTAGAAGAAAGAGCGTCATTGTCGATCTACCCCCTTCCCGATAACTTCGACATGAGGGGGGACGTCGGACATGCATGAGTGAGAGAGGTGGTCCGCTCGCCCGACCAACTATCGAGGCCATCCATACCCTAGAATAAAGAGTGTCGTTGTTGATCTACCCCCTCCCAGATAACTTTGACATGAGAGGGGACGTCGGACATGCATGAGAGAGAGACGGTCCGCTCACCCGACCAACTATCGAGGCCACACAAACCCTAGAAGAAAGATCGTCGTTGTCGATCTACCCCGTCCCTACCCGACCAACTAGCGATATTCGGAAGGCTCTTGCTGAACTTCATACCAAAAAGCTAATTAATTATCCTATCCAGGACTCCGTTACAAAAAAAAATTTGGAGAGCTTCGTACCATTATGCGCCTGTTACTTCTGGCTAATGATGAAGCCTTGGTTTTCTTGAATCTTGACACTAGACAACGTGACATATAGAAGGGTAGATGAGATCAAGAAAAATATGGACCATTTTCTGCACATTCAGAATGGTGCCATTTTGTTAATTAAACCCCTTAAAGGTTAACAGAATCCCATGTTTGACATTCATGAGAGAGGCGGTCCGGACATCGGACATTCATGAGAGAGGTGGTCCGGACGTCGTACATTCATGTTTGTATATTAATTGCCATGTTGTAATATTTGCAGAAACTATGGATCCATGAGACGAAGAACAAGAATAGTTGTTGGGGGACATAATCCACGGCGGACGTGATATCTTGTCCTTTCTCAACGACACCGATGGTCTGGAAGGAGAGGATTATGACGGCTCCGGTGATCAAACAATGGAGGAGGAAGGACATGATCATGATGGCTCCGGTGACCGAATGCCGAAGGAAGAAGGAGACCATGATGACGCCTCCGGTGACCGATCGGAGGAGGGAGCTGTTGCAAAGTCTGACGAGGTATATATATTAATTAAGCCTATGCTGACTAGCTAATTGATGCATTAATTATTTTGGTATGTACATATATTAATTAACTCTTATTTCTTCTTTTATAGCCCTCCGGATCGAGCCAAACTTCGGTAACGAGACGAGACCCGAAGAAGAGGTTGCGCAAAGATGAAAAGTTCACGATCACAGCATTCGCGAACGATGGCCATCCGATTGAACCCAAGCGGACCAAGAACACATTTTTCTCTTAGTGCGGAGCTATTGTTAGGGACAACATCTCGATCAGCATCAAGCAATGGAATAAGCCTAAGGACGGCGCCCCTGAAGGTGATTATGTCACCGATAGACAGAAATATGATCTTTGGACTACAAGACATCGGACAAGAGTAAGAAAATGTCAGAGACAAACAAGGTCAATGCTGCAAAGAAGCAGTATCACCATCACACGGGGTCAGGTGGCTACCTCAAAGCCTGGCTAGTATGGGACAAAGCTGAGAATGACCTGATTGCCAGAAACATCGTACAACAGACATCGAACTGGCCAGACCGTTCAAGGACTTGGTTCTTCGGGGTTGGGGGAACTTTGGACCCTGAAACAGGGAAGTGCCATTGGATGGACGAGCAACTTGCAATACCCATGAACAAGCTTCAGAAGTATATCATGCGGCACGGGAAGGGACGTTCATTCCCGACAGAGAGAAGGACGAGCTGACTGAGGCCCTAGGGAATGCTGAGCACCCTAGACGAACACGAGGAACACCAGTCTCCGTTCCGTGGAAGGTTGGGTTTCCTGACGTAGGCGGTTACAGAAGCCAGGAGAGAAAGAGGAAAGCGGAGCTGAGAGAAATTCAGAAGCTCAATGCAAGACTACAAAAGCTAGAGGAAGCTGAGAGCCAGCGAGCTGCCGGCCAACCATCTCAGCGGCACGAAGTTACCCCAGAAGCTAACCTGCCATCTCAACAGAGAAGCAATGTCGCTTCCACGGAGGCCGTTCAGCCTGACTTCACGTCTCCTAGCTACCCCGTGGATACTATCACGTAGGCTCAACATTGCGAGCTTATGACGAAATGCCGGAACCTCACTTTCAAGGTGGCTGTCAGCTCTGTTGCACCTCCTCAACCCAACGGAACTTTTCACTGCCGTCCGATTCCACATGGCTATGCCATTGTGATGGTGGATGAAGTAATGAAGGAATTTGAGGAGCTCGAGCTTGACCACTATACAGGTGAAGGAGAGAATAAGTTGGTTCATGCCCTGAGGAGTACATGTCTATGGCAGAAGGAGTACATCAAGCTTCCAAACAAGACGCCTCCACCTCCTCCTTCTCCTCAGGAGAATCAGGGCACTCTGGCTCCTCCTCCTCCTCGTCCTCCTCCTCCGGTGAGTGATCAGGGCACACCGTCTCCTTCTCCAACTCCTCCGACGCGCGGGGGCACTCCGCCTCCTCCTTAGCCTACTCTGGCACGTCGGAGAAGTACGCCTCCTCCTCAGCCTCGTCGGCAACGGCGAAAGACAGACGCCACCGCTCCGGCTTCTCCGGCACCTAGTAAGCAACGACGGAAGGGAGCCGCCGCCACTCCGGCGGCTAGCAGTACAAGCATAGGCAAGAGGGGATACAGATACGATCCATCTCTCAAGCCTCTGGAAAAGTTACCATATGAGAGGACCGAGTCTGAAAATGAGGAGATATGTCAGGCCGAATTGAGGGCCCATTATGCAAAGAAAACTCCATCTCCGAAGGAGAAGATAGATCCGGTGAAAGCGATGCGCACTATCGATGCCCTGAAGTGACCACCACCGCCTCCGTCAAATTCCAACTTTGACCGTTGTATTAAAAAGACATATCAAGATGCATGGTGGTTGGCAAGTACTTCCAGTGATGCAAGGTTAGCAAAACGAAGAAGTGGGAAAAAATTCCCCAGCTCGGCGAACAGCCGAACCAATCGTGCCCCCCGCTCAAGGTGTCTAGCGATATCGTCGCTAATCATCCGGTGATGGTGCCTAGTACCAAACCTGGTGATTACCTGAGCGATGATGTACAGTTTAAGCCGTTGGAGGTGGATGAATTCCGTTACCGGCACGGGCGGCCTCTCGTCAAACCTGATCATCCTCCTCTAACAACGATGATGCGAAAATTCCATGAATGGTACATGAAAACCTGCCACGAGTCTGGGAAGGATTCTTTGATACTGTCAGTTATAGAGGAGCACAACCTCGTTGGAATGGAACTGTTGAATATTGAATTTGAGGAGATATTCTAGTTATACAATCAAAAGGCCCTCGACAAAACAATCGTGACTTGCTACTGTCTCTAAGTACTACTTCTGTAATTAAGTCTCTCTATGTATATAGCTCACCTCTTTAATTGCATGTATATATAATTATCCTCACTACTATATTATGCAGATTGAAGATCGTCGAATGCAGAAAAGCACAAATCTATGACATTGGGTTCATTAACCCAAATGTCATACATGAGTATAATTTTCAAAATTATCCCACACAAACCGAGGACAATTTGCTACAATCGCTGCTTAAAAATCAAAACAAAGGGACAATACTCTTTCCTTACAACTTCAAGTGAGTGTTACTGTCTTGTGCATATTAGGTTTCCCTTATTACTCGAAGTTTATAGTAATGTAACTGATGAGTTATGCATGCGTGCGTAGTTTCCACTTTATTTTTCTAGAGATTCAGCTGGAGCGGGGAGCTTGAGCAGGGAGTAGTAACCGTCTTAGACTCGAAACGAAAAGATCCCCAGGAATATGCGGACATGACTGAAATTCTCCAGAAGTAAGTTCAATCGATCATTATCGCATCATATCGGTTGTTCATTTCCTGATATCAAGTATTTTTTTGTCTGGCAAGGTTTGGAAAGAATTCACACCAATTGTTCCGGCACTGCCGGGGGAGCTGCGATTTACACACCCGAAAGTAAGTACTACTAGCTAGTTCCGCGCATCTCCCATTGATTATAGTTTCATCAATACCATTTATCATGCTTGATTATCAGTTTGATTGAACTTTATTTCTCGTAAAGTGCTTGTGGCAGGAAACCGGGAATAATTTATGTTGATCCTACGTTTGCGAGTTCATCTACAACGCGATGACCCCTAAGCGGGGTTACTCTGAAAAACAATTTCAAGTGCGTAAGCAATAATATTCACAATTTTATTTTATTACCATATATATGTATTTACCCCCTTCTTCAAATTAGATGTGGCAGATGCGGGATGAACTCCTACCACATGATCGCATACGAGCAATTCAAGAAGAATTGGCGGGATTTTTTCTTGACAACTTCATAAATAAAGCCGGAGAATACCATCTGAAAGTTGACATTAGATGTTAGGGATTGTAAGAGATCTTATATTGTATATATGTAGCTATTAGCATCGGATATATATACGAAAACTTGTTATACGACCAATCTCTCGGAGAAAGAGAGGTCGATCACTTCTATCTCTATATGTTCATGACGATCTTCTGTACTTAATGGTTCCTTCATTTGCTTACTGGCTAGCGTGTCGAGTTCCCTCTATAGTAGCTAGCGTCGACCAAGCATGGATAAAGAGAGGACACTTCTCTCTATCAATTAGCTAGCTAAAACAATATAAAACCCCTAAATTAACCGTCCAAAACCCCCTAACCCCCCCCTCCCATTCAAAAAAAACCCAGGAACTGCTAGATGCTGACGCGTGGATGCCTTTTGGTCCCGGTTGGTGTTACCAACCGGGACTAAAGGTCCTCCTGCCTGGGCTCCCAGCACCGGCCACGTGGAGCCCCTTCTGTCCCGGTTGGTAAGCGGACCGAGACTAAAGGTTTTGGGCTTTAGTCTCGGTTATGGACTAAAGGGGCTTCTAGAACGGGACCTTTAGTCTCGGTTATTCTCGAATCGGGACTAAAGATATTTTTATTAATATTTTTTTATTTCGATTTTTTCATTTTTTCGACTTTTTTATTTATTTTCAAATCTTTGAATTATTTGAAAATTTAATCTCTAATAACCCCTCCTCACTGCTCTTGAATTATTTGACAATTTAATCTCTAATCACCCCTCATTCCAAATCGTCTAACTTCCCGGTCGGTCACCCAGCCTCTCATTGCTCTAACCCCAGCATGCTTAACTTTCGAGTTCTATCACCCCTAGTTTCCAAGTCTGCACTTGTTGTTTTCTTAACAATAGTAAGTGATGGTGTCCTGGACTAGGGAGTCCTCACCACATCGTCTCCCGATCAGTGGGTCGGGCCGAGGACCCCTAGGGCGATTCACTAATGGGCCAGTTCAGAGAGCCCATGATGCATACAAGTAAGATTCCATAAGACTTGGCGCACAAGATAAGGACTCCTCTAAACCCTAGGCCTACAGTGCATATATAAACCGAGGCCAGGCTAGTCAATAGATCATTATATTCAATACTACAATCTCGTGGTAGATACCTGTACTATGTACTATCCCCATATCAATAAAATCAAAAGCAGGATGTAGGGTATTATTGTTGGAAATATGCCCTAGAGGCAATAATAAATTAGTTATTATCATATTTCCTTGTTCATGATAACCGTTTATTATCCATGTTATAATTGTATTGATCGGAGACTTAAATGCATGTGTGGATACATAGACAAAACCATGTCCCTAGTATGCCTCTAATGGACTAGCTCGTTGATCAAAGGATGGTTAAGGTTTCATAGCCATGGACATAAGATGTCATTTGATAACGGGATCAAATCATTAGGAGAATGATGTGATGGACAAGACCCAAACTACAAACGTAGCATATGATCGTGTCAGTTTATTGCTACTGTTTTCTGCATGTCAAGTATATGTTCCTATGACCATGAGATCATGCAACTCACGGATATCGGAGGAGTGCCTTGTGTGTATAAAATGTCGCAACGTAACTGGGTGACTATAAAGGTGCTCTACAGGTATCTTCGATGGTGTCTGTTGAGTTGGCATGGATCGAGACTGGGATTTGTTACTCCGTGTGACGGAGAGGTATCCCGGGGCCCACTCGGTAATGCAACATCACACTAAGCCTTGCAAGCAATGTGAATAATTGTTAGTTGCGGGATCTTTTATTACGCAACGAGTAAAGAGACTTGCCGGTAACGAGGTTGAACTAGGTATGGAGATGCCGATGATCGAACCTCGGGCAAGTAACATACCGAAGAACAAAGGGAACGTTATACGGGATTAACTGAATCCTTGACATAGAGGTTCGACCGATAAAGATCTTCGTAGAATATGTAGGAGCCAATGTGGATGTCCGAGTCCCGCCATTGGTTATTGACCGTAGAGGTGTCTCGGTCATGTCTACATAGTTCTCGAACCCGCAGGGTCTGCACACTTAAGGTTTGGTGACGTTTCGGTAGTGTAGAGTTATGTATGGTGGTGACCGAAGGTTGTTCGGAGTCCCGGATGAGATCTCGGACATCACGAGGAGCTCCGTAATGGTCCAGAGGTAAAGATTCATATATAGGAAGTCCCAGTTTGGTCGCCGGAAAAGTTTCAGGCTCATCGGTAGTGTACCGGGAGTGCCGGTAGTGTACCGGGAGACCTCCGGGAGGGGTATTTCGACCCTAGAGGGTCCATGGGCTGTGGGAGGATAATAACCAGCCCTTAGTGGGCTGGTGGAACATCCACAAAAAGCCCATGGCGTAGGAGAAGAAAAGGCTAAAGGAAAAAGTGGAAAACCAGCCAATAGGGAGCAATCCTAGTCCAACTAGGATT
This sequence comes from Hordeum marinum, assembly GCA_022496015.1. NCBI lineage: Eukaryota > Viridiplantae > Streptophyta > Magnoliopsida > Poales > Poaceae > Hordeum > Hordeum marinum. The sequence continues at coordinate 471,880,624 of CM039672.1, read as the reverse complement.
GGAGGACAAGTAGGATTCCTCTCCTCCTTGGCGCACAAGGCTGGTTGGCTGCCCTGTGCACCAGCCCCTCTTCCTCTCCTCTCCTCCTATATATACTAGTGGAATAGAGGGTTTTTGCATAGATTTTACGGCCACGTGCTACCCATTTCACCGGTGCTCCTCTAGATCGGATTTCTGCAGCGCTTAGGCGAAGCCGTGCCGGAATTGCTCCACCACCACCATCACCGGAGCGCCGTCACGCTTCCGGTGAATTCTCTCTCCTCTCCACCTCCTCTTTCTGGATCAAGATGGTGGATATCATCATCAAGCTGCACGTGTGTTGAACGCGAAGGTGTCGTCCGTTCGGCGCTAGATCGGAAGGACCGTGATCGAGATCGCGAGACGGTTCATTATGAGATTGCGGAACGGATCGTGATGAGTTCGCGGGACAGATCGTGATCAAGATCGTGAGACGGATCGTGATGAGATCGCGGGACGGATCGTGATGAGTTCACGGGACGGATCATGATTGGATCGCGGGACAGATCGTGATGAGATCGCGGGACGCTCGGCGATTTAGACCGCGAAGATGTTCGACTACACCAACCGTGTTTCTTAACGCTTCCCACTTAGCGATCTACAAGGGTACGTAGATCCACTCTCCCTCTCGTAGATGCTCATCACCATGGATAGGTTTGCGTGTGCGTAGGATTTTTTTTTCCCATGCGACGTTCCCCAACAGTGGCATCATGAGCTAGGTTGATGGTTCGATGAGATCTCGAGTAGAACACAAAAGGTTTGTGGGAGTTGATGCTTAGATTGCTTCCTCCTTTGGTCGTATTTTGGTCAGCGGGATTATGAGATGAAGCGGCCCGGACCAACATTACTCGTACGCTTATGAGAGACCAGTTCCCTCGATGCAACTTGTTGCCTAGATGGCTTGCGGGTGACAGTTTCTCTCACTTTAGTTGGATCGGATTCGACAAAGGTGGTCCTTGAGAAGGTTGAAAAGCAACTAGTGTATCACCGTTGTGGTTTTTGCGTAGGTGAGAACTGTTCTTGCTAGATACCCGTAGCAGCCACGTAAAACATGCAACAACAATTAGAGGACGTCTAACTTGTTTTTGCAGGGTATGTTGTGATGTATGAGATGATCATGTGATGTATAGATTATCACGACTTGCTTGTCGATGAATACGGCAACCGGCAGGAGCCATAGGGTTGTCTTTAATTATTGTATGACCTGCGTGTCAATCATTAAGCGCTATGTAATGCTTTACTTTATCGCTAAGAGGTTGCAATAGTAGTAGAAGCATGCAGGGCATGACAACCCCGATGGCGACACATTGATGGAGATCAACATGATGGAGATCATGGTGTCATGCCGGTGACAATGGAGATCATGCCGGTGTTTTCATGATGGAGATCAAAAGCACAAGTTCATGGCCATATCATGTCACTTATGATTTTCATGTGATGTTAATCCTTTTTATGCACCTTGTTTTGCTTAGGACGACAGTAGCATTATAAGGTGATCCCTCGCTTAATTTCAAGATAAATTGTGTTCTCCGCGAGTGTGCACTATTGCGAAAGTTCGTCGTGTTGAGACACCACGTGATGATCGGGTGTGATAGACTCTACGTTCACATACAACGGGTGCAAGCCAGATTTGCACGTGTAGAACACTCGGGTTAAACTTGACGAGCCTAGCATGTACAGACATGGCCTCGGAACACAAGAGACCGAAAGGTCGAACATGAGTCATATAGTAGATATGATCAACATGATGATGTTCACCATTGTAGCCACCTCAACTCACGTGATGATCGGACTTGAGTTGGTGAATTTGGATCATGTATCACTCGAATGATCGGAGGGATGTCAACTTGAGTGGGAGTTCTTAAGTAATATGATTAACTGAACTCATTATCATGAACATAGTCAATAGTGTCTTTGCAAATTATGTTGTAGATTACTAGCTCGCGCTGTAGCTCCCTTGAATTTTTATATGTTCCTAGCGAAATAGAGTTGAAAGATGATGGTAGCAATATTGCGGACTGGGTCCGTGATCTGAGGATTGTCCTCATTGTTGTGCAGAAGGCATATATCCTTAATGCACCGCTCGGTGCGCCAACCCCTCTAGTGTCGTCTATAGATGTTGTGAACATCTGACAGGCACGTTCTGATGACTACTTGATAGTTTGGTGCATCATGCATTATGGCCTAGAATTGAGGCTCCAAAACATTTTGAACGTCACGGAACATATGAGATGTTTCTAAGAGCTGAAATTAGGATCTACGGCTCATGCCCGTGTTGCGAGATATGAGATCTCCAACAAGATTCTTTGCCTGCAAGATGAAGGAGAAAAGCTCAATACTTGAGCATGTGCTCAGATTGTCTGGGTGCTACAATCGCTTGAATTGAGTGGGAGTTGATCTTCCAGATAAGATAGTGATTTATATAGTTCTCCAAGTCACTGTCACTAAGCTACTAAGAACTTGGTGATGAACTATATAACGCCAGGGATAGAAATATTGATCCCTGAGCTGTTCGCGATGATTGACATCGCGAAGGTAGAAATAAAGAAGGAGCGTCAAGTGTTGATGGTTAATCAAACCACTGGTTTCGAGAAGGGCAAGAGCAAGGAGGGAAACTTCATGGATAGCAAGTCAGTTGCTGCTCCAGTGAAGCAACCCAAAGTTGAACTCAAACCCGAGACTAAGTGCTTTTGTTATGAGGTGAGCGGTCGCTGAAGCGGAACAACCCTAGATGCTTGGTAGATAAGAAGGCTGGCAACATCGACAGAAGTATATTTGATATACGAGTTATTGATGTGTACCTTGCTAGTACTCCTAGTAGCACCTGGGTATTGGATACCGGTTCGGTTGCTAAATGTTAGTAACTCGAAATAAAAGCTACGGAATAAACGGAGAACTAGCTAAGGGTGAGGTGACGATATGTGTTGGAAATGTTTCCAAGGTTGATGTGATCAACATCGCACGCTCTCTCTACCTTCAGGATTAGTGACGAACCTAAATAAATGTTATTTGGTGTTTTGCGTTGAGCATGAACATGATTAGATCATGTTTATTGCAATACGGTTATTCATTTAAGTTAGAGAATAATGGTTATTCTGTTTACATGAATAATACCTTCAATGGTCATGCACCCAGTGAGAATGGTTTGTTGAAATCTTGATCGTGGTAATACACGTGTTCATAACACTGATGTCAAAAGATACAAAGTTAATAATGATAGTACCATACTTGTGGCACTGCCGCTAAATGTCATACTGGTATAAAGCGCATGAAGAAACTCCATGCTGATGGATCTTTGGACTCATTCGATTTCGAATCGGTTGAGACATGCGAACCATGCCTCTTGAGCAAGATGACTAGAAACCCCGTTGGATGGAGCGGGCAAGTGATTCACTGGAAATGATACATGTTGATGTATGCAATCCAGTGAGTTTTGTAGCGTGCAGTGGATATCGTTATTTTCTTACCTTCACTGATGATTTGAGTAGATATAGTGTATGTTTACTTAATGAAACACAAGTCTGAATCGTTTGAAAGGTTCAAGCAGATTCAGAGTGAAGTTTAAAGATCGTCGTGACAAGAAGATAAAGATGTCTGTGATGTGATCGTGGAGGTGAATATCTGAGTTACGAGTTTGGCATACAACTTAAGACAATGTGAAAGTTGTTTGACAACTAAATGCCACCTGGAACACCATAGTGTGATGGTGTGTCCGAACATCATAGTCATGCTCTATTGGAAATGGTGCGTGCTATGATGTCTCTTATCATTTTACTACTATAATTTGGGGTTATGCATTAGAGACAACTGCATTCACTTTAAATAGGGCACCATCTAAATCTGTTGAGATGACACCATGTGAATTATGGTTTGATAGAAACCTAAGCTGTCATTTCTTAATGTTTGGGGTGACAACACTTGTGTGCAAAATGTTTTCACCTAATAAGGTCGAACCCAAGGCGGACAAATGCATCTTCATAGAATACCCTAAGATCAGTTGGGTGAACCTTCTATCTCAGATCCAAGTGCAAAGTGTTTATTGCTTAAACGGATCCTTTCTCGAGGAAATGTTTCTCTCGAAAGAATTGAGTGGGAGGAAGATAGAACTTGATGAGGTTGTTAAACCTTTGTTCAACCAGAGAGTAGCGCAGCGCAGGAAGATGTTTCTGTGAAGCCTACGTTAGTTGAAGGGGAAGTTAATGATGATGATCATGAAACTTCAGGATCAAGTTACTATCGAACTTCGTAGGTCGACAAGGATGTCTACTGATCCTAAGCGGTACGACAACCCTGTCTTGGAGATCATGTTGCTGGACAACGATGAACCTACGAGCTATGAAGAAGCGATGATGGGCCCGGATTCCGACAAATGGTTGGAGGCCATGAAATCCGAGATAGGATCCATATATGAAAACCAAGTATAGACTTTGGTAGACTTGCTCGTTGGACGGCAGGTCGTTGAGTACAAATGGATCTTTAGAATGAAGACAGACGCTGATGGTAATTTTCACCATTTGTAAAGCTCGACTTGTTGCAAAGATGTTTGCGACAAGTTCAAGGAGTTGACTGCGATGAGACTTTCTCACTCGTAGCGATGCTAAAGTCTGTTGGAATTATGGTAGCAGTTGCTGCATTTTCAATTATGAAATCTGGCAGATGGATGTCAAAACATCGTTTCCTTAACGGTTTACTTGAGGAAAGGTTGTATGTGATACAACCGGATGGTTTTGTCAGTCCTAAGGATGCTAAAAGGTGTGCAAGCTTTAGTGATCCTTCTATGGACTGAAGCAAGCATCTCGGAGTTGGAATATATGCTTTGATGAGGTGATCAAAGTTTTAATGTTTACACAAAGTTTACGAGAAACTTGTATTTACAATAAAGTGAGTGGGAGCACTATAGAATTTCTGATAAGTATATGTGGATGACATATTGTTGATCGGAAATAATGTAGGATCTCTGGAAAGCATAAATGGTTGTTTGAAAAGTGATTTTCAAAGGAAGACCTGGATAAAGCTACCTAATTGTTCAGCATCAAAAATCTATAGAGATAGATCAAGATGCTTGATGAGATTTTCAATGGGTGCATACCTTGACAATATTTTGAAAGAGTTCAAAATGGATCAGCCAGAGAGAGAAATAGTTCTCGTCTGATTTGTAAGGTGTGAAGTTGAGTGAGACTCAAAGCTCGACAACGGCAGAAGAAAGAGAAAGGACGAACGTCGTTCCCTATGCCTTAGCCATAGGCTCTGTATTATGCCATGCTGTGTACCGCACCTGTGTGTGCCTTGCCATGAGTCTGTCAAGGGGTACAAGAGTGGTCCAGGAGTGGATCACTGGTCAGCGGTCGATATTATCCTTAGTAACTTACATACTAAGGAGATATTTCTCGATTATGGAGGTGATAAAGAGTTCGTCGTAAAGAGTTACATCGATGCAAGCTTTAACACCTACCGGATGACTACTAGTAGCAATCTGGATACGTATATAATGGAGCGGCCATTTGGAAATAGTACCAAGTGGAGTGTGGTAGCAGTGTTTACGGTTTGACATAGATATTTGCAAAGTACACACGGATCTGAATATCGCAGACTCGTTGACTATAAGACCTCTCTCACATGCAAAGCATGATCGAGCCCTAGAACTCGTTGGGTGTTAGATTTATAACAATGCGAATCACATGGTGATGTGAACTAGATTATTGACTCTAGTGCAAGTGGGAGACTGTTGGAAATATGCCCTAGAGGCAATACTAAATTAGTTATTATCATATATCCTTGTTCATGATAACCGTTTATTATCCATGCTATAATTGTATTGATCGGAGACTTAAATGCATGTGTGGATCCATAGACAAAACCATGTCCCTAGTATGCCTCTAATGGACTAGCTCGTTGATCAAAGGATGGTTAAGGTTTCCTAGCCATGGACATAAGATGTCATTTGATAACGGGATCACATCATTAGGAGAATGATGTGATGGACAAGACCCAAACTACAAACGTAGCATATGATCGTGTCAGTTTATTGCTACTGTTTTCTGCATGTCAAGTATATGTTCCTATGACCATGAGATCATGCAACTCACAGATATCGGAGGAGTGCCTTGTGTGTATCAAACGTCGCAACGTAACTGGGTGACTATAAAGGTGCTCTACAGGTATCTCCGATGGTGTCTATTGAGTTGGCATGGATCGAGACTGGGATTTGTTACTCCGTGTGACGGAGAGGTATGTCGGGGCCCACTCGGTAATGCAACATCACACTAAGCCTTGCAAGCAATGTGACTAATTGTTAGTTGCGGGATCTTGTATTACGTAACGAGTAAAGAGACTTGCCGGTAATGAGGTTGAACTAGGTATGGAGATGCCGACGATCGAACCTCGGGCAAGTAACATACCGAAGAACAAAGGGAACGTTATACGGGATTAACTGAATCCTTGACATAGAGGTTTGACCGATAAAGATCTTCATAGAATATGTAGGAGCCAATGTGGACGTCCAGGTCCCACCATTGGTTATTGACCATAGAGGTGTCTCGGTCAAGTCTACATAGTTCTTGAACCCGCAGGGTCTGCACACTTAAGGTTTGGTGACGTTTCGGTAGTGTAGAGTTATGTATGGTGGTGACCGAAGGTTGTTCAGAGTCCCGGATGAGATCCCGGACATCACAAGGAGCTCCGGAATGGTCCGGAGGTAAAGATTCACATATAGGAAGTCCCAGTTTGGTCGCCGGAAAAGTTTCGGGCTCATCGGTAGTGTACCGGAAGTGCTGGTAGTGTACCGGGAGACCTCCGGGAGGGGTATTTCGACCCCAGAGGGTCCATGGTCTGTGGGAGAATAATAACCAGACCTTAGTGGGCTGGTGGAACAGCCACAAAAGGCCCATGGCACTGGAGAAGAAAAGGCTAAAGGAAAAAGTGGAAAATCAGCCAATAGGGAGCAATCCTAGTCCAACTAGGATTGGAGGACAAGTAGGATTCCTCTCCTCCTTGGCGCACAAGGCTGGTTGGCTGCCTTGTGCACCAGCCCCTCTTCCTCTCCTCTCCTCCTATATATACTGGTGGAATAGAGGGTTTTTGCACAGATTTTACGGCCACGTGCTACCCGTTTCACCGGTGCTCCTCTAAATCGGATTTCTGCAGCGCTTAGGCGAAGCCCTGCCGGAATTGCTCCACCACCACCATCACCGGAGCACCGTCATGCTGCTGGTGAACTCTCTCTCCTATCCACCTCCTCTTGCTGGATTAAGATGGTGGAGATCGTCATCAAGCTGCACGTGTGCTGAACGCGGAGGTGCCGTCCGTTCGGCGCTATATCGGAAGGACTGTGATCGAGATCGCGAGACGGTTCGTGATGAGATTGCGGAATGGATCGTGATGAGTTCGCGGGACAGATCGTGATCAAGATCGTGAGACGGATCGTGATGAGATCGCGGGACGGATCGTGATGAGTTCACGAGACGGATCGTGATTGGATCGTGGGACGAATCTGATGAGATCGCGGGACGCTCGGCGATTTAGATCGTGAAGATGTTCGACTACACCAACCGCGTTTCTTAATGCTTCCCGCTTAGCGATCTACAAGGGTACGTAGATCCACTCTCCCTCTCGTAGATGCTCATCACCATGGATAGGTTTGCGTGTGCGTAGGAAATTTTTTGTTTCCCATGCGACGTTCCCCAACAATTATCTCCTTGAGAGGGCCCGAACCTGGGTAAAATCCTGTGTCCATGTTACCATTGCTCCAAGACACCTAGCTTAGGACCCCTACTACGAGATATGCCAGTTTTAACACCAACATTGGTGCTTTCATTGAGAGCCTGCTGGGTAGTTGTTGCGATGCGATAGGAGTTCAGATCGGCTCCATCGCAATCTACGCGTTGGAACTGAGCTACATCGTCAATGTCGGCATCTTCGTTGCTGTCTTGACTGGTTACCTCGGCTAGGCCGAGAACTGCGTGCCACGTTGGATAATCTGGATCGGACAGGTATCTTCATCAACATCAACTCCAATCTCAACCAAGACCATGGAAGAATCCTCCATAGTGCTCGGGGGCTCAACGTCAACATTGCCCTCGCGCGACCCTGCAGTTTTTCCAAACAGCGAATTCGTGTTCGTCGCTCCCGCCTCCTCGAGTGTTGCTTTGACGATTGCTCCAGCGGAATTGTGCGGAATTGAGTCTAGAACAACCCTGCAAAATTTCATCACGTTCTGGCAGAGGAATCTCCGGCGATCTACAATATACCGGAGCCCTATCGAAGCTGGACAAGAATCTGGACGAGTTTAGGGCGAGGACTCCAGCGTCTAGCTCGGACGTCCATTGCAAAATTCCACCATTCATCGGCTGCGTAATTCCTATAACGATTACCCCTCAAAATTTCAGCTCGATCCGAACGTCCAAACTCCGGGAAACATCCGATTAGTACAATGAATTTTGGATCTATTTTCTGCGCAAAAACGAATCCGACCTGAGTTCATCTTTTTCATGACCGGGTTGTCGGACGTCCTTTTTGAAGGAAATTTTCTCATTGTCTCGGTCATCCGACCAAGATTTTGACATCATGAGGGCCGACTAATCATCAAGCAAACCTCATCATCAGCGGGTTGTACGGGTCGGGCGCTCCGTTGCTTCATCAAGCCAGCATCGACCTCGTCACAACTTCCGACATGCGTCGGCATCTCCACGCCGTTACTCTTTCAAGCTGACGTCCACCACGCTGACCTTTTTTGACACGTCGGCTGGCATGAGACTTCGGCGTCACCAGTCGGCCAGCTTCGACACCTCGACTAGCCTGAGACTTCGGCGTCACCACCCGACCTGCTCCGTCATCTTGGCTAGACCAGGGCTTTGGCATCCCTTCATCAACCTGCTCCGGGGACTTCGGCGTCACCAGCCGACCTGCTTCAACACCTCGGCTGGCATGAGACTTCGGCATCACCAGGAGACCTATATGAGACCGAGGCATCCGCCGATCACAGCTTCGCCATGTTAACTCAACCGAGGACTTCATCTCGCCGCATCGACCGTAAAGTTTCGCCACTTCATCAAGACGAACTCTTCGTTCAGGCATCTCGACGCCCAGGCCATATTCCTTTACTTATTTGCCTCACTTAAATTAACTAAGTAGAAGAATTTTTTTTAAATAATATATTATTATCTTTCTTTGTTATTACTTTTGGCTTGCACTATTTTATGAGTACAGGAAATCAACTTCGAATGCCGTCACGCGGTCACCCCGGCATCACCTTGCCGACCTACTCCACCACCTCGGCTGGAATAGGGGCTTCGCCGTCACGCTGCCGAACTACTCCGTCTCCTCAACTCGCCCGGGGATTTCTCTCGGCCTTCGAAAGTGTTGTGTTGTCACTTCATCAAGCCGAGCTCTTCTTCGGCTACCTCGTGACCGTCTTGGGGGATGGGACCTTGACCCACTACAACCTCGGCACACGTCACAAGCACATTAACTAGCTAAGTCTCTTTCATGCCCACTTTTTTCAATTTTAAAAAAAAATTCGGTTCGACCAAGCATTATACTTTTTTGACAAAAAGTTGTTTGCGAAAACTTTCCTTGTCAAAACTTTGTTTTTACAAACAAATTCAAATACCCCGTTTACTTGGGGGCTTCCTTTATGACGGCATTCCTCTTGCATATGATTATTAATGTATCGCACCCTTCCTTGTTCGTGTTTATGCCAATATATGCATCATGTTGACTTAAGTGTTCCGCAAAGATGGGTTTTCTTGCTCCTGTGCTTACCCCTACATTCCCGATTGTTCGGCTAGGGAGTAAAGGGAGCACCTCTGCGATTGTTACTATCAGATCATCCGAACTCGTAACTCAGACAGGTGAAGCCGAAAGCTAGCGCTCTTACTGTTTTCAACTATGGTCGGCCACGACGGAAGACAAGCATACATAAATCAATTACACACCCCTCATGGTAATCATGAGAATCCAAAGAAAGGAACCGTTGGTGGAACTATTTTATTTTTGAAGATGCCACGCTTTGTCTGTTATAGCCTAATGGCCTGATTGCCTGGTTATTCGAAACACCTCCGATATTCTCGAATGGCGTAGTATATAACACTTTTCGGCTCTTGGCCGAAGAGGGAGAAGCCGACAGTCGGTTAAGACGCGTTTAAAGTTCGGGACAACACATATATAACACAAGTACTTTGGTATATACAATCATTACACATAAAATTCTTTTACCCAAGTCACTTGGATGCTCTTAAATTTATATGAGCCATTTTATAATAAATGTTGTTTTCTTCTTGGTCATTGCAAAGTCTTTTTCTACTACTCCTTTTTTTGACACGAGCATTTGGTCAATAGCCGGGTAGCCTAGTTTCTCTCTAAAGCCGCTTGAGTGTAGTTCGCTAAACAGACCTCGGAGAAACACTCCGCCCTCAGGATATGGAGGTTGAAGCCAAATGCTGACCCGCTTGAAGTCTGAGAGATCGGATGTATCATGTTAAAGCACGACCGAAGCACATGTTAATTTTAAGACCAATTTTCGGATTGGCACCAAAACACTTGATTTAGTTCGAACGTCAAAGTTTTTATGTAAGTTTTTTGGCTTTTCGAACTTATGGCACTTTTAAGCTATTTGTACTTTTTTAGGAGGGGGGAAATCATCTTGACCGAGGTGTCCTATGTAATAATTCAGCTCGAGAAATCTTTTTTGACCCGTTGTTTGGCATCTTCCCTGCTGACCTCCACCTTGGCGTCTCGGATATTGCTCTATATGCATCAGTTTAGAATTGTGTCTTCGGTCGATAGTTGGGTTGTCCTGCTCCTATGATTGCCTCCTTCATTCCCCTTTGTTCGGCTAAATGTGCAAAGGGAGAACCACTGCGATTGTACTTCCGATTCTATTGCTTAAGTACCTCAGTGGAGAAAGCCGAAAACTGACTGTCACAATGAGCGTTAACTGGTCAGCAATCCAATGAGTCTGTCAAACTATAGATCGATAGAGGTTACCCCATGGACCGTTCATAAAATTGTTTGAAGTGTTAATGGCTTGACCTCGGCTAACGCCGAACACTAACCGGGGGCTAGTAACTGGCCTCCCAAACTTTAAGCTCATGTGGCTAAGTGAAAGTTATAAAGCCTAGATATCAGATTGTCTCATTTCCGCTAACACAACGGCCTTCGATCACAAAGACATCGGCTAAGGGTTGTCATGTTACTGTGGAAACACCCTGCGTAGCATTTACAAAGGGGTAGAAGCCGACGATGGGCCACTCTCAAATGATAAGCAGTCGTAAAGGAGTCAAAATAGCATATAGCATTAAAGAATTTATATTCAATATGCGAGTGGTGCCTTCCGTAATCATCGTTACAAAGCCATAAATATGAATCAATTTGACTTAAGATTTTAGCCAAGCTGGGTTGCCTGGCTCCTGTGCTTACCCCATGCATTCCCGATTGTTCGGCTAGGAGGTAAAGGGAGCACCTCTGTGATTGTTACTTCCGGGTCATCCAGGTTAGTACCTTAGACTGGGTGAAGCCAAAGGCTAGCCATCTTAAGAATATAATTGGTCGGCAATGAGGGAAGTGAAAATTTCGGTTCATTAAAGACCATAGAGTTCGGGAACATTTCCCGAACTAAATCCTCAATATTTTCCTCCCACATTGATCGGAGTTGAGGTTTCACGATCATGGTCAACATGACATCCTGGGAAAAGAAACTTATAGAGGAACTATTTTTCCTAGAAGATGTTTCTTACGTTAATAGTAATATAACATATCTATTCGCGTACCTTTTTTTATAAAACCGTATGACCGGATTGCCTTATTTGTCGTAAATCTTTGCCATTCTAAAGGCTTTATAAAGTATGACAAACACTTCTCGGCTACTGGCCGAGGAGGTTGAAGCCGACAGTCGGTCAACAAAGTCTTGTACAATGCCAATTTGAGCATTAATGATGTAAAGTACTTGGATGCATAGAATCATTACACATAAATCGTGTCAAACGTAAAAACGTTTGTGTCAAACATCGTATCGATCCTTAATTCGACCACTCGTGCCCAAATTAAGGCTCGGGGGCTACTGCATTGCATATTCAATGCAGTAAAGTCAAAGCGCAATACAAATTCTGAGGAGATTTGATCCTCAGGTTGGTCGGCCACACCCAACCCGAGTCTCAGAAACTATTGCATACCACGTTTCCATCCCTAACGTATGCCGCCGAGCAAGAACTTGATCCTCAAGCCGATTTTGCAAATCGACCTATGTCTCAGGGGCTACTGGGATCAGTGGTTTTATTTTCTTTATTATTATTTTTCCCTTCAGGTGCCTCTCGGGTTATAGACCGACACACACCTTGAGGGCTACTGAATATAATTCTCAGCAGAGAATAAATTGCAGCGATCGGAAATAATTTCCACAAAAAATCAGCCCACTACTGAGGTGGTGCATTATTTCTGAAGCAGTGTGGTGTAATGCTCGGATGCATGTGGTTGGCTTAATAGAGGGCATTGTCGGCATTAAGCTTGGCTACACTCGTTCAACCTTTTCAAAGACCGAAATAATATGACACCTCGGATGCCGACCAGTGTTGGAGCTCGACTGCACAAAACACCTTGGAAGCAGTGCGGCATAAAGCTCGGATGCGAATGGCTAGCTCCATAGAAGACTATTCCAACAGTTAAGCTCGGATAAGGTCCTTCAAATTTTCAGAGACCGAGGTAATTTATGACACCTCGGATCCAGGCCGATGTTGGAGCTCGGTTGCAAAAAGATACCTTGGACACAACCCGTCATTGGTGCTCATATGCTGATCAGCGTCGGGTCTTGGCTACAAAATACACCTCGGATGTAGTCCGGCGTTTTAGGTCGGACGCAAGAGGATACCTTGAGCGCTGAATAGTGTTGGAGCTTGGCTATGAAAAGACGCCTCAGATGTAGTTCGGTGTTGGAGCTCGGACGCAAGAGGACGCCGCCGTACGGGAACCACTTCAAACCCCAGGTGTGGTGTAAAAATTACAAGGCATTGATAAAGGCCGATAACTTAAAGGGGCTCCCCGGATGCCCGACGTGTGAACTCTTCAGATATACCTCGACGATCCTCAAGATCGGAGATGGGAAGATTTGTTGAACCAGTTTTCAAGACCAATGCCTAAAGATGAAGAATAGTTCGGAAGAACCGAGGAGCGTCCCCAACTTGAAGACCAGTTCAGGGGGCTACTGATGGTGTCCTGGACTAGGGGGTCCTCACCACGTCGTCTCCCGACCAGTGGGTCGGGCCGAGGAGCCCAGGGTGATTCACTAATGGGCCAGTTCGGAGAGCCCATGATGCATACAAGGGAGATTTCACAAGACTTGGCACACAAGACAAGGACTCCTCTAAACCCTAGGCCTAGAGTGCATATATAAACCGAGACCTGGCTAGTCAATAAATTATTATATTCATTACTATAATCTCGTAGTAGATACTTGCACTATGTACTATCCCCATATCAATAAAATCAAAAGCAGGACGTAGGTTATTATCTCCTTGAGAGAGCCTGAACCTGGGTAAAATCATGTGTCCATGCTACCATCGCATCTAAGACGCCTAGCTTCGGACCCCTACTACGAGATATGCTAATTTTGACACCGACAGTAAGCTATCAATCCTATTAACAGGTCTTGATGTCACATGATTTAATTTTTTTAATTCCAAACAAGTATTAAAATAAACAACAATGATTAACAAACAACAATGATTAATTTAAAAACTCTAAAAAACTTCAAAAAAGGCAAAAAAATTGAAAAATATCAAAAATTCTCAAAAAATAAAAAAAATAAAAAGTTCAAAATAAAATAAGTAATAATAACATTGAATTTCAATGAAAATAAAATAAGTAATAATATTATTTTATTCATTTTTTCCATTTATTCATTTAATATGGCATAATTAATATCTTTAAATCTGTAAATTGAAAATCAACAAATAATATATCCATTATTATCAGAAAAATATGAGGAATCCAAATATGACATCATTTATTTTTTCTAAAAAGTAAAATTAATTTTTCATAACACTTTTTTTCCAAAGTGTATGCAAAAGTTATAGCCGTTTTACTTTTTTATATAACTTATTTTAAACTTGTTTTAACTCCACACTTTTTGTGTGTTCAACATGGACCATCCAAAGCCACATCATCAATTTTCAACCCTTTCCCACTTCATTCGCTATTTTTCATGCATTTTTTGAACTAAAAAACCCTGAAATTGAAAAACACTACAAACGAACTCTGAAAATATTGAAACTTGGCATGGTATCATCATTTCAACCACATAGCATCTGCTAAAAATTTGAGAGGGTTACGGTAAAAACTAGATGCACTTCGTGTACAAACTGGACAATCCCTTTCGAAGTATGAGGGTTCCGGACGAAAACTCATCTGTTACAAAGGCATTTCATTTTTTTTAACTTATTTAAACTCCAGACTTTTTATGCGTTCAACATGCACCATTTAAAGCCACATAATCAACTTTCAACCCCTTTCCCACTTCATTCGCAATGTTTCATGCATTTACTGATTTTTTTGAGCTAAATGACTCTGAAATTGAAAAACATTACAAATGAACACTGAAAATGTTGAAACTTGGCATGGTATCATCATTTCCTCCACATAGCATGCGCTAAAAAGTTGAGATGGTTACGGCAAAAGCTGGATGACTTTGTGTACAAACTGGACAATCTCTTTCGAAGTATCTGGGTTTCGGACGAAAACTCATCTGTTACAAAGGAATTTCATTTTTTAAACTTATTTCAACTCCAGACTTTTTGTGCGTTCAACATGCATCATCTAACATGTACCTAGGAGCAAAAAAACTTTAAATTAAAAACAATTTTTGAACTCAAGTTATTCACAATCTAGGGTTTGAAGCAAATTTGAAAAAATTCAAATTTAAACCATTTAAATTTGAAAACTAATTGCACAAACACAAAATAGATAAAATTTTGAATCTAATGCAAAAAAAATCACTCAAAAACATCAAATATCCTAAAAGATGTAAGCAATTTAGAACAAAAACTAAAAACAGAAAACAAATAGAAAAACAAAAAAAAACTTTTAAAACCCTTTAGTCCCGGTTGGTATCTCCAACCGGACTAAAGGTCTAGCCTTTAGTCCCGGTTGGAGACACCAACCGTGACTAAAAGCCTCAACCCCTTTAGTCCCGGTTCGTGCCTAAAACCGGGACTAATGGCCTACCCTTTAGTCCCGGTTCGAGACACCAACCGGGACTAAAGGGCAGCAACCCCTTTAGTCCCGGCTGGTGGCTGGAATCGGGACTAAAGGTCCCAGTTGAACCAGGACTGATGCCTGCCCGACGCCCTAGCCGCTCGAACCGGGACTAATGCTCACATTAGTCCCGCTTCGTAATGCAACCGGGACTAATGTGTAGATCGAGCCGGATGAAAGCCTTGTTTTCTACTAGTGAGTTCTTCCTGGTTTGTTGGTAGCATTCATATTTTATGTAATTTTGACTATAGATTTAAATAATAAAATGTTAGTGTATGTCATGAGAAAGTATATCCTTTGATTCGTATCTGACTATAGTTTTCGACGATGATACTATTTTTCCCATGTACAACTTATATTTTATTAGTTAAACTTATGGTTAATAGATGACCGTAAATACCAGAGGGACTAATAAATCGGGACATCGGTCTATCAATGGGAGCTAGCAACACTGCTTCAGTTTCACGGGATTCCTCTTTCAGTGGTGCATGCCGTGTTTTGAGTTGAAGGTTTCTCTTTCAGGGCAAAGAAAACAAGGGGTGGTTCATCAGGTGATCAGGATGTAGTGATGGAAAATAACTAGAACACAAATGCATGCTTTGTAGTTCTTGTGGGTCATGTGTTTTCGCTGTTCAATGATGTTGTCATGAGATGCAGGGAAATCTTAAGGCGTCAAGATCAGTACGATGATTGTGAACTTCGATGGAGCCCATACAATGCAAATATCTGTCCTGACATTGCCAAGATGTGAATGCCCGACCTAACGATTTTGATCCCCGGTTTGGCAAATCAAAAGGCTGCGTGCACGCCCAGTCCATTTTAGACCTTTAGCAACCAAATGCTGCGGACCTAAACTAAACCCAGGACAAAAGCCACCGTTCGTTTGTCTACTCTGTTTGCCAAAGCAAATCGATACGATACGAGAGCAAGTTCATAGCTAGAGAGCTAGTAGCTGGTGTGACTCACCTCGATCAGTGACGGTTCATTGACTTATCCCCATATACGATGCCGAGCAATAGATTTTGTTTCATGTTTTGTTAGACCGTTGGACGATGCAAAGTGTTCAAAAAATCCTAGTATAGTATACTAGTATAAATTATGGTGGACCTCCTTGTTGAGTATATATAATTATATATTATGTGCATATAGTGTGTCTAAGCCCACCTCCTAGTTTATTATATAGTTGGTCGTGGCCCACCTTGTACATCATATATACGTGCGATTGCACCTGATCAATACATCATGCAATTCCATTGTCATACATGGTATCAGTTTCCGGGTTCTAAACCCTAGCTTTCGCCCACCCGCCGTCGCCGCGCCCACCCCTCACCCGCGTCGCCGCCGCCTCACCCCGTTGTCACCGCCGCGCCCTCCTAGCGCCGCCGCCGCCACACTCCGTAGTCGTCGTCACCGCGCCCTCGTGCGTCGCTGCCGTCACAAACCCTAACCGCCGCCGCCACCTTTCCTTCCTTCCTGCCACCATCGTGCTTCCCCGCGCCGCCGCTGCTGCTATGCCTTCCGTCACTTCTTCCGGCTCCAACCCGTCCGCCGATGCCAACCCTCCCGACGTCACCGACATCCGTAACCTCCACATCCATGACCAGGTTCCGGTTCGTCTTACCCACACGGAATCCTCCTACTACGCATGGAAGACCTATTTCTCCCTTGTGTTCTGGGAGTACAACCTCCTCGATCACGTGGATGGCTCTGTCGATTCCAGCCTTGTGCCTGCACATCATGAGTGGTCCACCATTGACGCCACCCTCATCCGCTGGTTCTTAATCACCATCTCACCCGATCTCTTTCACATGGTCATGCACGACGGTGACGATGCCTTTGCGGTTTGGACCAAGCTGAACGGGCTCTTCACCGATGATCGACTCCAACGCCGCGTCTTCTTGCAGCAAGAGATTTTTGGGTGCCACGAAGACAACTCCTCTGTCGACGAATATTGCCTTCGTCTCAAGACCCTTGCTAACGAGCTCCACGACATTGGTACGAAGATTGATGATGACACCCTTCTCAGCACACTCACTGCCGGTCTCAACGAGGATTTCGACAACGCCGCGACGAACCTCTCCCTCATCACCAAGCCCTCCTTCGCCAAGTTTGTGGCCTATCTCCGGTTGGAGGAGCGCCAGATGAAGCATGTGAAGAGTCGGGCCATGCACGTTGCCTTAGTCGTCGGCACCACTCGTGGAGGTCCTCCACCACCACCTGCCGCACCACAACAGCAATGGGCCCCCACACTGCATCAGCCGCCGCTGCTCCCGACACCGCCGGCGCCATTCGGCGCGCACCCAACGCCACCCTTGCCCGTTGGTCGCAAACGGGGCGGTCGGCGCGGTGGTCGCGAGCAGCAGCAGGGCGGCGCACCTCAGCAGCAACATGTGCAACAGCCTCCTCCACCTTGGGATGGCGGTTACAACCCATGGACGGGTGTTGTCCATGCATACACAATGTCGGTTCCTCAGGCCCCGGCACCGACCCTGCCCGTGCCGCGCCCGCCGGCTCATCAGGCATATCTTGCCGGGCCCCACTCCTACGGAAGGTTCCTCCCTCCTCCAACACCGCAGATAACCGGTGCTTACGGCGTTCCCATGGCGTCTCCATATCCCCCATTGGCCCTGCCCCCACTGCAATGGGACCTGGCGCTTCTCATCGCACTGCACACCGCTCCTTCACCCAACAACTATCCTGGTGGCGGTGACTGGTACATGGACACCGGTGCTATTACCGACATGTTCGCTCATCCAAGTAACCTCACCTCCTTCTCTCCCGTCAACACTCCCACCCGCAGCACTGTCGGTGATGGCTCCACCCTTCCGATCACACATCTCGGGTGCACCTCGTTTCTTTGTTCTTCCATGCCAATCACTTTAGCTAACATTCTTCTTTCTCCTGGCCACATTAAGAATCTTGTTTCTGTTCGTTATCTCGCTCGTGAAAATCCTGTAACTGTTGAGTTTGACAAATTTGGTTTTTGTGTCAAGGACGCTCGAACTAGGATGGTACTCCACTGATGTGATAGTCCCGACGACGATCTATATTCGGTCCATGCAAAGTCCTCCACCACCACTGCTCCAGTTGCTATCTCTG
This sequence comes from Hordeum marinum, assembly GCA_022496015.1. NCBI lineage: Eukaryota > Viridiplantae > Streptophyta > Magnoliopsida > Poales > Poaceae > Hordeum > Hordeum marinum. Next base: position 471,862,267 of record CM039672.1, on the reverse strand, counting down.
CCGGCGTCGACCTCCGGCACGTCCATCTTGGTCATCCTAACCCCGCCACTCTTCGTCATATTCTTAGGAGTTTCAGTTTCCATTGTAATAAGATCAAGGATCACACTTGTCATGCATGCCGTGTCGACAAACACGTTTGCCTTCCTTTTAATAATTTTGCCGCCATTGCGTCTTTTCCTTTTCAGTTGATCCATAGTGATGTGTGGACCTCTCAAGTTCCTAGTAATAAGGGATATGTCTATTATCTACTTATTCTTGATGATTACTCTCATTATGTGTGGACTTTTCCTTTGCGACGAAAATCGGACGCACTTTCTACCTTGACGCCTTTTTATTCCTATGTCAGCGCACAGTCCGGGCGTCCCATTCTTGCTCTCCAGAGTGAAAATGGAAAAGAGTTCGACAATCTTGCCTTCCGTACTTTTATCGCACACCATGGCATAATTTTTTGTCTCACATGCCCGTATACATCACAGCAAAACGGTCGCGCCGAATGTGTCTTACGCACTCTCAATGACTGCGTTTGCACCCTTCTGTTTCATGCCAACGTGCCTCCTCGCTTCTCGCGGATGCCCTCTCCACCGCATCGCTTCTCCTTAATCTCCGGCCATGTTGGCCGCGTTCGAATTATGCACCCCACCACCTTCTCTTCAGTACACCGCCGTCCTATGATGGTCTGCGTATTTTTGTGTGCCTCCGCTATCCTAGGATCGCCAACACCACTCCTCACAAACACGCAACGCGCTCCGTTGCCTGCATCTTCATTGGTTAGCCGCCTAACTTCAAAGGATACCGATGATATGATCCTGTCTCTCATCGTGTGTTCGCCTCCCGACATGTTTACTTTGACGAGTTTGTATTTCCCTTTCAGCAGGTGCCTTCCGCTGCTCCTTCATCACCAGCCTCTGATGGCGCCGGGTCGCTGACTCCTCACCCCGGGCGTTCGTGTGTGTCCATTGGCCCGCCCTCAGCTTTGAGTCCCACCACGGTCCACCCGCCGCGGCCTCCCCTGGCTCGAGCATTGTGCTCCCTAGCATCGCCGCAAGCTCTTCATCGGCATCCTCCGCGGAGCCGTCGCTGCCTCCCGAGCCGGCCTCGCCTGCGGTGCTGTCATCGCCTGACGCGACGCCCTCTGCTGCGTCATCCCCGCCACCTGTGGCTGGTCCGCCGGCTGGTCCCGTTACTTGTGCTCGGGCTGGTGTTCACCGTCCGATCTCGCGGTATGCTTCTGTTGAGTACGTTTGCACTACCTCCACCTTTGCGTTGTCGCCCCTGCCGTCCTCTATTCGAGCTGCTCTGCGCGATCCCCTCGTCCCTCTTCCCCGGAACCGGACTTGGCAGCTTGTCCCTCGTCTCCGGAACGCTAATGTGATTACCGAGAAGTGGGGTTTCAAGCAAAAAGTCCGTCCTGATGGTACACTTGACCGATACAAGGCGCGTTGGGTCGTTCGTGGCTTTCATGAGCGTGCTAGCGTTGACTTCACCGACACTTTCGCTCCGGTTGTTAAGCTCGGTGCGATTTGCACTGTCTTACAGCTTGCGGTTTCCCGTGCCTGGCCAGTACACCAGATGGACGACTCCAACGCCTTCCTTCATGGTCACCTCTAGGAGCAGGTCTTCTGTCAGCAACCCACCGGGTTTGTTGATCCGACGCATCCAAATCATGTGTGCCTGCTCTTGCGCTCCTTATATGGGTTCATGAAGGCTCCTCGCGGCTGGTACCAACGCATCGCGGCGTTTTTGCATCAACTTGGTTTTCACTCCACACGCTCTGATGCTTCGCTGTTTGTTTATCACTAGGGCGCCGCCACTGCATATCTGCTTCTATACGTCGACGACATCATTCTGACAGCTTGCACTCCTCGACTTCTCCGTCAGCTCACTGATCGTCTTTGCGCTAAGTTTTCCATCAAGAATTTGGGCCCGTTACACTACTTCCTCAGTGTTGAGGTGGTGCGCCGTCCTGATGGTTTCTTTCTCCACCAGCGACAGTACGCTCTTGAGCTCCTTGGCCGTGTTGGCATGCTTAATTGCAGACCCGCGGCCACACCTGTTGGAACGAAGGCCAAGCTCTCTGCTGCTGATGATTCTCTTGCTCTGGATGCAACTTTCTACCGGTCTATTGTTGGTGCTCTTTGGTACCTCACTCTAACTCGACCGGAGTTCTAGTATGATGTATAGCAGGCATGCCTCCACATGCATGCCCCTCGGGATGCTCATTGGACCTTCATCAAGCGGATCCTCCGCTACATCCGTGGCTATGTGGATCTTGGTCTCACGTTGCACGCCTCCGCCTCCACCGAGTTCAATGCCTACACCGACGCTGACTGGGTCGACTGCCGCGACACCCGTCGATCCACCTAGGGTTATTGTGTCTTCCTTGGTCCATCACTTGTTTCGTGGTCTTCCCAGCGGAAGCCTACGGTCTCCCGGTCCAGTGCTGAGGCTGGGTATCATGTCGTGGCCAATGTCGTCGCTGAGTTCTCATGGCTTCGTCAGCTTCTCCTTGAGCTCTTATGCCCGGTCAAGCAGGCAACTGTGGTCTAGTGCGACAACGACTCGGCCATCTACCTCTCCGCCAACCGGGTCCATCATCGCCGCACCAAGCACACTGAGCTTGATATTCATTTTGTTCGGGGTCAGGTGGCCCATGGCCACGTCGTGTTTTACACGTTCCGACTTCCCAACAATTTGTCGATATCATGACCAAAGGCTTACCCACGACGTCCTTCAAGGAGTTCCGATCCAGTCTTTGCGTCAGAGATGGTGCCACTTCGACTGCGGGGGAGGGGGGTGAGTATATATATTATGTGCATATAGTATGTCTAGGCCCACCTCCTAGTTCCTTGTATAGTTGAGGTCGTAACCCATCTTGTACATCATATATACGTACAATTACACCCGATCAATACATCGTGCAATTTTATCATCATACACTTCTTGCCAGACTAATACAAGACAGTCCTTAACTAAACCGGGACTCCAAGGCATTTCCCGGGCAAACCGGGACAACCCAAACCACTCCACAAACTTCACTCACTTTGCTAGCACGTTGAGTGATCTACGGGTCTACATGCATGTCAGGACGTAGATAAGCTTCCGACGTCCAGCTCGATCTCACCGAGTCACTGCACCAGTAATAAACAAATAAACAATACTCCTCGTGACGCATGCATGCGGTCTCTGCGTTTTACATGGCACGAAGCCGGCCGGCGTGCGTGCTGCCATTGGCAGGTAATGGCGGATGCATGCAAATGTGCAATGACGCAGCAGCAGCTGCTGCCCGACGTGGACCATGCTAAGCTAGGCTTGGTCAGTCTAGCAAGCAGAGCAGCGATGAAGACCGGGCCTCTGCGAACTGGAAAGCGATGGCCAGAATTTTCCCGAAGAAGCCGGGGGGCGCTGCACATGTAGCTAGCCTAGCCTGCTGCGACGGTCAGCAGATCTTACCAAGCAAGGGTAGTGACTGATCACATCACAAACACGAAAAGCGAGCCGACGAGATGCTAGGACCCCGCGCCCTGAGACTGATGCAATGCAGTGATAAAAAGATGCCGCGTCGGAGCATGGCAAGAACTTTGTGTTTCTTCTGCTTGACGTGCAATGGATCAAACACCCTAAAGTTCTCTTCCGTTCCAGTGAAATTTATATGAATTTGAATGATCCAAGTCCTTTTCTTCTTCTTATGAAGCACGTTTGGTTTGTAGAAAACTATGGGGGTTTAAAAAAATCAACTTTGTATGCAAGTTCATAGAAGAATCTGCATTTTCTTTCCCAGGTTGAATTTGCATGAGTTTCAATTACGAGAACCATGTTTATCTTGATTCGGTGGTGGTCATCTCTTCCGTCAGAGGTGGTCGGCCTGAGGCTGGGTGTTCGGATCTCCGGATCCGTGATCCAATACTGGCTGCGAGTCGGGGAGACATAGTTGCCGGTGAAAACTGAGCCGACGGCGAGCGATGGCGGCGTTCTACGTCCTTACCTTGATGAAGGCATCGTTGTGTGACTTATGTCGACCCACTCGTACTGCTCTGCGAGAAACCCAAGGATCTGGTCTTCCAGATCGGACGATGACGGCACTGCGGTGGCGTTTCTCTCTTGGGAGCATCGTTTGTGGAGCAGTGCTGGTGGTCAGAGGCAGGAGGTGGAGCGGCTTTGTCTTGCACGGAGCTTCGGTGGAGATGTCAAGTCATGCCTGTGTTGGGGAACGTCGCATAGGAAACAAAAAAAAAATCTACGCATACGCAAGATCTATCCATGGTGATGAGCATCTACGAGAGGGAGAATGGGTCTACATACCCTTATAGATCGCTAAGCGGGAAGCGTTAAGAAACGCGGTTGGTGTAGTCGAACGTCTTCGCGATCCAAATCGCCGAGCGTCCCGCGATCTCATCACGATCCGTCCCGCGATCCAATCACGATCCGTCCCGCGAACTCATCACGATCCGTCCCGCGATCTCATCACGATCCGTCTCGCGATCTTGATCACGGTCCTTCCGATCTAGCGCCGAACGGACGACACCTCCGCGTTCGGCACACGTACAGCTCGATGACGATCTCCGCCTTCTTGATCCAGTAAGAGAGAGCGGAGAGGTAGACGAGTTCTCCGGCAGCGTGACGGCGTTGCGGCGATGGTGGTGGAGGAATTCCAGCAGGGCTTCGCCTAAGCACCGCCGAAAACCGATCTAGAGGAGAAAACGATCTAGAGGAAGAAGAGGGCGGCACATGGCTATTAGGGTTAGCTTTTTTGCTCTAAATCCTCTAGTATATATAGGAGGGAGGGAGGGGAGGAGGCAGCCTCAAACCCTCAATGTTTGGTCGAAATTGGAGGTAGAGGAGTCCTACTCCAATCCTATTAGGAGTAGGATTCCTCCTTTCCACTTGGAAACTCTTTCCACCTCTCCACCTTTGGATGTTTTCCTTCTCAAACCACTCCAGCCGCATGGGCCCTTAGAGGAGCCTTCGGCCATCCCACCAGGGTCTGGTTTACCTCCTCCCACAGCCCATGTAGCCTCTTGGGTCGAAATACCTCTTCCGATGGTCCCCCGGTACACTACCGGCACTCCCGGTACACTACCGATAAGCCCGAAACTTTTCCGGCGACCAAAACAGGACTTCCTATATATCAATCTTTACCTCCGGAGCTCCTCGTGACGTCCGGGATCTCATCCGGGACTCCGAACAACCTTCGTTCACCACCATACATAACTCTATACTACCGAAACGTCACCGAACCTTAAGTGTGCACACCCTGCGGGTTCGAGACCTATGTAGACATGAACGAGACACCTCTACGGTCAATAACCAATAGCGGGACCTAGATGCCCATATTGGTTTCCCCATATTCTATGAAGATCTTTATCGGTCGAACCTCTGTGTCAAGGATTCAGTTAATCCCGTATGATGTTCCCTTTGTTCTTCGGTATGTTACTTGCCCGAGATTCGATCGTCGGTATCTCCATACTATTTCAACCTCGTTACCAACAAGTCTCTTTACTCGTTCCGTAATACAAGATCCCATGACTAACACTTAGTCACATTGCTTGCAAGGCTTATTGTGATGTTGTATTAATGAGTGGGCCCTGAGATACCTCTCCGTCACACGGAGTAAAAATCCCAGTCTTGATCCATGCCAACCCAATAGACATCCTCGGAGATACCTGTAGAGCACCTTTATAGTCACCCAGTTACGTTGCGACGTTTGATACACACAAGGTACTCCTCCGGTGTCACTGAGTTGCATGATCTCATGGTCATAGGAACAAATACTTGACATGTAGAAAAAAGTAGCAATAAACTGACACGATCATATGCTACGTTTGTAGTTTCGGTCTTGTCCATCACATCATTCTCCTAATGATGTGATCCCGTTATCAAATGACATCTCCTGTCCATGACTAGGAAACCATAACCATCTTTGATCAATGAGCTAGTCTATTAGAGGCATACAAGGGACATGGTGTTGTCTATGTATCCACACATGTATCTGAGTTTCCGATCAACACAATTATAGCATGGATAATAAACGATTATCATGAACAAGGAAATACGATAATAACCAATTTATTATTACCTCTAGGGCATATTTCCAATAGTCTCCCACTTGCACTAGAGTCAATAATCAGGTTCACATCACCATGTGATTCGCATTGTTATGAATCTAACACCCAATGAGTTTTGTGGCTCGATCATGCTTTGCATGTGAGAGAGGTCTTATAGTCAACGGGTCTGTGACATTTAGATCCGTGTGTACTTTGCAAATCTCTATGTCAAATTGTAAACACAGCTACCACACTCCACTTAGAGCTATTCCAAATGGCTGCTCTACTATACGTTTCCAGATTACTACTAAGAGTCATTCGGATTGGTGTCAAAGCTTGCATCGACATAACTCTTTACGACGAACACTTTCTTACCTCCATAATCGAGAAACATTTCCATAGTCTTTTACTTACTAAGGATGATCTTGACCGTTGTCCAGTGATCCACTCCTGGATCACTCTTGTACCCCTTGACGGACTCATGGCAAGGCACACACGGGTGCGGTACACAGCATGGCATACTATACAGAGCCTATGGCTAAGACATAGGGGACGACATTCGTCCTTTCTCTTTCTTCTGCCGTGGTCGAGCTTTGAGTCTCACTCAACTTCACACCTTACAAAGCAGGCGAGAACACTTCTCTCTGACTAATCCATTTTGAACTCTTTCAAAATCTTGTCACGGTATGTACTCATTCAAAGTCTCATCAAGCATCATGATCTATCTCTATAGATCTTGATGCTCAACAATTAGGTAGCTTTATCCAGGTCTTCCTTTGAAAAAATCCTTTCAAACAACCCTTTATGCTTTCCAGAAATTCTACAGCATTTCCGATCAAAAATATGTCAACCACATATGCTTATCAGAAACTCTATAGTGCTCGCACTCACTTTATTGTAAATACAAGTTTCTCATAAACTTTGTATAGACTCAAAAACTTTGATCACCTCATCAGAGTGTATATTCCAACTCCGAGATGCTTGCTTCAGTCCATAGAAGGATCACTGAAGCTTGCTCACCTTTTAGCATCCTTAGGACTTACAAAACCTTCTGGTTGTATCACATACAACTTTTCCTCAAGTAAACTGTTAAGGAAACAATGTTTTGTCATCCATCTGCCAGATTTCATAATTGAAAAATGCAGCAACTGCTAACATAATTCCAACAGACTTTAGCATCGCTACGCGTGAGAAAGTCTCATCGCAGTCAACTCTTTGAACTTGTCGGAAACTTATTTGTGACAAGTCGAGCTTTATAAATGGTGACATTTACCATCAGCATTTGTCTTCATCTCAAAGGTCCATTTGTACTCGACGACCTGCCGTCCAACGAGCAAGTCTACCAAAGTCTATACTTGGTTTTCATACATGGATCATTTCTCGGATTTCTTGGCCTCTAACCATTTGTCGAAATCCGGGCCCATCATCGCTTCTTCATGTCTTGTAGGTTCATCGTTGTCCAACAACATGACCTCCAAGACAGGGTTGTTGTACCACTCAGGAGCAGTACGCATCCTTGTCAACCTATGAGGTTCGATAATAACTTGATTCGAAGCTTCATGATCATCATCATTTACTTCCTCTTCAACTGACGTAGGTTCCACAAAAACATCTTTCTCCGCTGCGCTACTCTCAAGTTGAAACAAAGGTTCAACAACCTCATCATGTTCAATCTTCCTCCCACTCAATTCTTTTGAGAGAAACTTTTTCTCGGGAAAGGACCTGTTTTAGCAATAAACACTATATGCTTGGATCTAAGATAGAAGGTTCACCCAACTGTTCTTAGGGTAATCAATGAAGATGCATTTGTCCGCTTTGGGTTCGAGATCATTAGGTGAAAACATTTTTCCACAGAAGCGTCGCAGCCCCAAACATTAAGAAATGATAGCTTAGGTTTCAATCAAACCATCATTCATACGGTGTCATCTCAATGGATTTAGAAGGTGCCCTATTTAAAGTGAATGTAGTTGTCTCTAATGCATAACCCCAAAACTATAGTAGCAAAACGATAAGAGACATCATAGCCCGCACCATATCCAATAGAGCACGACTATGACGTTCGGACACACCATCACACTATGGTGTTCTAGGTGGCATGAGTTGTGAAACGACTTTCACATTGTCTAAAGTTGTATGCCAAACTCGTAACTCAGATATTCACCTCCACGATCATATTGCAGACATTTTTATCTTCTTGTCACGATGATCTTAAACTTCACTCTGAATTTGTTTGAATTTTTCAAACGATTCAGACTTGTGTTTCATTAAGTAAACATACACTATATCTACTCAAATCAGTAGTGAAGGTAAGAAAATAACGATATCCACCGCACGCTACAAGACTCATTGGATTGCATACATCAACATGTATCATTTCCAATAAATCACTTGCACGCTCCATCAATCCGGAAAACGGGGGTCCTTAGTCATCTTGCCCAAGAGGCATGGTTCGCATGTCTCAACCCATTCGAAATCGAATGAGTCCAAAGATCCATCAACATGGAGTTTCTTCATGCGCTTTATACCAATATGACATTTAGCGACAGTGCCACAAGTATGTGGTACTATCATTATTAACTTTGTATCTTTTGGCATCAATGTTATGAACATGTGTATTACTATGATCAAGATTCAACAAACCATTCTTACTGGGTGCATGACCATTGAAGTTATTATTCATGTAAACAGAATAACAATTATTCTCTAACTTAAATAAATAACCGTGTTGCAATAAACATGATCTAATCATGTTCATGCTCAACGCAAAACACCAAATAACATTTATTTAGGTTCGTCATTCATCCCGAAGGTAGAGAGAGCGTGCGATGTCGATCACATCAACCTTGGAAACATTTCCAACACGCATCGTCTCCTCACCCTTAGCTAGTCTCCGTTTATTCCGTAGCTTTTACTTTGAGTTACTAACATTTAGCAGCCGAAACGGTATCCATACCTAGGTGCTATTAGGAGTAATAGCAAGGTACACATCAATAACACGTATATCAAATAAACTTGTGTCGACGTTGTCAGCCTTCTTATCTACCAAGTATCTAGGGTTGTTCCGCTTCAGTGACCGCTCACCTCATAATAGAAGCACTTAGTCTTGGGTTTGGGTTCAACTTTGGGTTGCTTCACTGGAGCAGCAACTGACTTGCCATCCGTGAAGTTTCCCTCCTTGCCCTTGCCCTTCTCGAAACTAGTGGTTTTACTAACCATCAACACTTGATGCTCCTTCTTGATTTCTACCTTCGCGATGTCAAACATCGCGAACATCTCAGGGATCATTATTTCTATCCCTAGCATTTTATAGTTCATCACCAAGTTCTAGTAGCTTAGTGACAGTGACTTGGAGAAATATATCAATCACTATCTTATCTGGAAGATCAACTCCCACTCGATTCAAGCGATTGTAGCACCCAGACAATCTGAGCACATGCTTAACGGTTGAGCTATTCTCCTTCATCTTGCAGGCAAAGAATCTTGTTGGAGATCTCATATCTCACAACATGGGCACGAGCCTGAGATCCCAATTTCAGCTCTTAGAACATTTCATATGTTATGTGACATTCAAAATGTTTTGGAGCCTCAATTCTAAGCCGTAATGCATGACGCACTAAACTATCAAGTCGTCATTGGAACGTGCCTGTCAGATGTTCACAACATCTACAGACGATGCTAGAGGGGGTGGTGCACCGAGCGGTGCATTAAGGACATAAGCCTTCTATGCAGCAATGAGGACAATCCTCAGACCACGAACCCAGTCCGCAATATTGCTACCATCATTTTTCAAGTCTATTTCTCTAGGAACATATAGAAATTCAAGGGAGCTACATCGTGAGCTAGTAATCTACAACATAATTTTGCAAAGACACTACTGACTATGTTCATGATAATGAGTTCAATTAATCATATTACTTAAGAACTCCCACTCAAATTGACATCCCTCCGGTCATTCGAGTGATACATGATCCAAATTCACCAACTCAAGTCCGATCATCACGTGAGTTGAGGTGGTTTCAATGGTGAACATCATCATGTTGATCATATCTACTATAGGACTCATGTTCGACCTTTCGTTCTCTTGTGTTCCATGGCCATGTATGTACATGCTAGGCTCGTCAAGTTTAACCCGAGTGTTCTACATCTGCAACACTGGCTTGCACCCGTTGTATGTGAACGTAGAGTCTATCACACCCGATCATCACGTGGTGTCTCGACACAACGAACTTTCGCAATGGTGAACACTCGGGGAGAACACAATTTATCATGAAATTAAGTGAGGGATCACCTTATAATGCTACGTTGTCCTAAGCAAAACAAGGCGCATAAAAGGATTTACATCACATGCAAATCATAAGTGACATGATATGACCATGAACTTGTGCTTTTGATCTCCATCTTGAAAGCACCGGCATGATCTCCATAATCACCGGCATGACACCATGATCTCCATCATCTTGATCTCCATCAACGTGTCGCCATCAGGGTTGTCGCGCCCACCATGCTTCTACTACTATTGCTACCGTTTAGGGATAAAGTAAAGCATTACATAGCGCTTAATGATTGACACGCAGGTCATACAATAATTAAAGACAACCTTATGGCTCCTGTCGGTTGCTGTACTCATCGACATGCAAGTCACGATATTCTATACAACACATGATCATATCATACATCACATATATCTCATCATGTAATTGGCCATATCACATCACAACATACCCTGCAAAAACAAGTTAGACGTCCTCTAATTGTTGTTGCATGTTTTACGTGGCTGCTACGGGTATCTAGCAAGAACAATTATCACCTACGCATAAACCACAACGGTGATACATAAGTTGGTTTTCAACCTTCTCAAGGACCGCCTTTGTCGAATCCGATCCAACTAAAGTAGGAGAAACAGACACCCACCATCCATCTTTGTGCAACAAAGTTATACGTTAGTCGATGGAACCGGTCTCTCATAAGCGTACGAGTAAGGTTGGTCCAGGACGCTTCATCGCACAATACCGCTGAACCAAAACACGACCAAGGGAAAGCAATCTAAGCGTCAACGCCCACAAACTCTTTGTGTTCTACTCGAGGTCTCATCTACGCATAGACCTAGCTCATGATGCCACTGTTGGGTAACGTCGCATGGGAACCAAAAAATTTCCTACGCACACGCAAGATCTATCCATGGTGATGAGCATCTACGAGAGGGAGAGTGGATCTACATACCCTTGTAGATCGCTAAGCGGGAAGCGTTAAGAAACGCGGTTGGTGTAGTCGAACGTCTTCGCGATCCAAATCGCCGAGAATCCCGCGATCTCATCACGATCTTTCCCGTGATCCAATCATGATCCGTCCTGCGATCTCATCACGATCCGTCCTCCGATCTCATCACGATCCGTCTCGCGATCTTGATCACTGTCCTTACGATCTAGCGCCGAACGGACGGCACCTCCGCGTTCAGCACATGTACAGCTCAATGACGATCTCCGCCTTCTTGATCCAGCAAGAGGGAGCGGAGAGGTAGATGAATTCTCCGGCAGCGCGACGATGTTGCGGCGATGGTGGTGGAGCTATTCCATCAGGGCTTCGCCTAAGCACCGCCGAAAACTGATCTAGAGGAGAGGTAGCACGTGGCTATTAGGGTTAGCTTTTTCCTCTAAATCCTCTAGTATATATAGGAAGTATGGAGGGGAGGAGGCAGCCTCAAACCCTCAAGGTTTGCTCGAAATTGGAGGTGGAAGAGTCCTACTCCAATCCTATTAGGAGTAGGATTCCTCCTTTCTACTTGGAAACTCTTTCCACCTCTCCACCTTTGGATTTTTTTCCTTCTCAAACCACTCCAGCCATATGGGCCCTTAGAGGAGGCTTAGGCCATCCCACCAGGGGATGGTTTACCTCCTCCCACAGCCCATGTAGCTTCTTGGGTCGAAATACCTCTCCCGATGGTCCCCCGGTACACTACCGGTACTCCCGCTACACTACCAATATGCCCGAAACTTTTCCGGTGACCAAAACAGGACTTCCTATATATCAATCTTTACCTCCGGACCATTCCGGAGCTCCTCGTGATGTCCGGGATCTCACCCAGGACTCCGAACAACCTTCGGTCACCACCATACATAACTCTATACTACCGAAACGTCATCGAACCTTAAGTGTGCAGACCCTGCGGGTTCGAGAACTATGTAGACATGATCGAGACACCTCTATGGTCAATAACCAATAGCGGGACTTGGATGCCCATATTGGTTCCTACATATTCTACGAATATCTTTATCGGTCAAACCTCTATGTCAAGGATTCAGTTAATCCCGTATGATGTTCCCTTTGTTCTTCGGTATGTTACTTGCTCGAGATTCGATCGTCGGTATCTCCATACATAGTTCAACCTCATTACCGGCAAGTCTCTTTACTCGTTCCGTAATACAAGATCCCGTGACTAACACTTAGTCACATTGCTTGCAAGGCTTATTGTGATGTTGTATTAGCGAGTGGGCCCTGAGATACCTCTCCGTCACACGGAGTAACAAATCCTAGTCTTGATCCATGCCAACCCAACAGACACCCTCGGAGATACCTGTAGAGCACCTTTATAGTCACTCAGTTACGTTGCGACGTTTGATACACACAAGGTACTCCTCCGGTGTCAGTGTGTTGCATGATCTCATGGTCATAGGAACAAATACTTGACATGCAGAAAACAATAGCAATAAACTGACACGATCATATGCTACGTTTGTAGTTTGGGTCTTGTCCATCACATCATTCTCCTAATGACGTGATCCCGTTATCACATGACATCTCATGTCCATGACTAGGAAACCATAGCCATCTTTGATCAACGAGCTAGTCTATTAGAGGCATACTAGGGACATGGTGTTGTCTATGTATCCACACATGTATCCGAGTTTCCGATCAACACAAATATATCATGGATAATAAACAATTATCATGAACAAGGAAATATGATAATAACCAATTTATTATTGCCTCTAGGGCATATTTCCAACATTGATCACCTCATCAAAGTGTATATTCCAACTCCGAGATCGTTGCTTTAGTCCATAGAAGGATCACTGAAGCTTGCTCACCTTTTGGCATCCTTAGGACTTACAAAACCTTCTGGTTGTATCACATACAACTTTTCCTCAAGTTAACTGTTAAGGAAACGATGTTTTGTCATCCATGTGCCAGATTTCATAATTGAAAAATGCAGCAACTGCTAACATAATTCCAACATACTTTAGCATCACTATGAGTGAGAAAGTCTCATCGCAGTCAACTCTTTGAACTTGTCGGAAACTTCTTTGTGACAAGTCAAGCTTTATAAATGGTGACATTTACCATCAGCGTCTGTCTTCATCTCAAAGGTCCATTTGTACTCGACGACCTGCCATCCAACGAGCAAGTCTACCAAAGTCTATACTTTGTTTTCATACATGGATCCTTTCTCGGATTTCATGGCCTCTAACCATTTTTCGGAATCCAGGCCCATCATCACTTCTCAATATCTCGTAGGTTCAATGTTGTCCAACAACATGACCTCCAAGACAGGGTTGTCGTACCACTCAGGAGCAGTACGCAACCTTGTCGACCTACGAGGTTCGATAGTAACTTGATCCGAAGCTTCATGATCATCATCATTTACTTCCTCTTCAACTAACGTAGGTTCCACAGAAACATCTTTCTGCCCTGCGCTACTCGCTGGTTGAAGCAAAGGTTCAACAACCTCATTAAGTTCTATCTTCCTCCCACTCAATTCTTTCGAGAGAAACTTATTCTCGGGAAAGGAACCGTTTTAGCAACAAACACTTTATGTTTGGATCTGAGATAGAAGGTTCACCCAACTGTTCTTAGGGTAATCTATGAAGATTCATTTGTCCGCTTTGGGTTCGAGCTTATTAGGTGAAAACATTTTTCCACACAAGCGTCGCAGCCCCAAACATTAAGAAATGACAGCTTAGGTTTCTATCAAACCATAATTCACACGGTGTCATCTCAATGGATTTAGATGGTGCCCTATTTAAAGTGAATATAGTTGTCTCTAATGCATAACCCCAAAACTATAGTAGCAAAACGATAAGAGACATCATAGCCCGCACCATATCCAATAGAGCACGACTATGACATTCGGACACACCATCACACTATGGTGTTCCAGGTGGCATGAGTTGTCAAACGACTTTCACATTGTCTAAAGTTGTACGCCAAATCTTAACTCAGATATTCACCTCCATGATCATATCGCAGACATTTTTATCTTCTTGTCACGATGATCGTAAACTTCACTCTAAATTTTCTTGAACTTTTCAAACGATTCAGAGTTGTGTTTCATTAAGTAAACATACACTATATCTACTCAAATCAGTAGTGAAGGTAAGAAAATAACGATATCCACCGCACGCTACAAGACTCATTGGATTGCATACATCAACATGTATCATTTCCAATAAATCACTTGCCCGCTCCATCAATCCAGAAAACGGGGTCCTTAGTCATCTTGCCCAAGAGGCATGGTTCGCATGTCTCAACCGATTCGAAATCGAATGAGTCCAAAGATCCATCAACATGGAGTTTCTTTATGCGATTTATACCAATATGACATTTAGAGGCAGTGCCACAAGTATGTGGTACTATCATTATTAACTTTGTATCTTTTGGCATCAATGTTATGAACATGTGTATTACTATGATCAAGATTTAACAAACCATTCTCACTAGGTTCATGACCATTGAAGGTATTATTCATGTAAAGAGAATAACAATTATTCTCTAACTTAAATGAATAACCGTGTTGCAATAAACACGATCTAATCATGTTCATGCTCAATGCAAAACACCAAATAACATTTATTTAGGTTCGTCACTAATCCCGAAGATAGAGAGAGCGTGCGATGTCGATCACATCAACCTTGGAAACATTTCCAACACACATCATCACCTCACCCTTAGCTAGTCTCCGTTTATTCCATAGCTTTTACTTCGAGTTACTAACATTTAGCAGCCGAACCGGTATCCAATACCCAGGTGCTATTAGGAATACTAGCAAGGTACACATCAATAACACGTATATCAAATACACTTGTGTCGACGTTGCCAGCCTTCTTATCTACCAAGTATCTAGGGTTGTTCCGCTTGAGCGACCGCTCACCTCATAATAGAAGCACTTAGTCTCGGGTTTGGGTTCAACTTTGAGTTGCTTCACTGGAGCAGCAACTGACTTGCCATCCATGAAGTTTCCCTCCTTGTCCTTGCCCTTCTCAAAACTAGAGGTTTGACTAACCATCAACACTTGATGCTCCTTCTTGATTTCTACCTTCGCGGTGTCAAACATCGTGAACAGCTCAGGCATCATTATTTCTATCCCTGGCATTTTATAGTTCATCACCAAGTTCTAGTAGCTTAATGACAGTGACTTGGAGAACTATATCAATCACTATCTTATCTGGAAGATCAACCCCCACTCGATTCAAGCGATTGTAGCACCCAAACAATCTGAGCACATGCTTAACGATTGAGCTATTCTCCTTCATCTTGCAGGCAAAGAATCTTGTTGGAGATCTCATATCTCACAACATGGGCACGAGCCTGAGATCCCAATTTTAGCTCTTAGAACATCTCATATGTTCCGTGACGTTCAAAACGTTTTGGAGCCTCAATTCTAAGTTGTAATGCATGACCACAACATCTACAGACGATGCTAGAGGGGGTGGCGCACCGAGCGGTGCATTAAGGACATACGCCTTCTTTGCAACAATGAGGACAATCCTCAGATCACGGACCCAGTCCACAATATTGCTACCATCATCTTTCAACTCTATTTCTCTAGGAACATATAAAAAATCAAGGGAGCTACATCGTGAGCTAGTAATCTACAACATAATTTTGCAAAGACACTACTGACCATGTTCATGATAATGAGTTCAATTAATCATATTACTTAAGAACTCCCACTCAAATTGACATCCCTCCGGTCATTCGAGTGATACATGATCCAAATTCACCAACTCAAGTCCGATCATCACGCGAGTTGAGGTGGTTTCAATGGTGAACATCATCATGTTGATCATATCTACTATATGACTTATGTTCGACCTTTCGGTCTCTTGTGTTCCAAGGCCATGTCTGTACATGCTAGGCTCTTCAAGTTTAACCCGAGTGTTCTACATGTGCAACACTGGCTTGCACCCGTTTTATGTGAACGTAGAGTCTATCACATCCGATCATCACGTGGTGTCTCGACACGACGAACTTTCGCAACGGTGCACACTCGGGAAGAACACAATTTATCTTGAAATTAAGTGATGGATCACCTTATAATGCTACCGTCGTCCTAAGCAAAACAAGGTGCATAAAAGTATTAACATCACATGCAAATCATAAGTGACATGATATGGCCATGAACTTGTGCTTTTGATCTCCATCTTGAAAGCACCGGCATGATCTCCATCGTCACCAGCACGACACCATGATCTTCATCAACGTGTTGCCGTCGGGGTTGTCGCGCCCATCATGTTTGTACTACTATTGCTACCGTTTAGTGATAAAGTAAAGCATTACATAGCACTTAATGATTGACACGCGGGTCATACAATATTTAAAGACAACCCTATGGCTCCTGCCGGTTGCCATACTCATCGACATGCAAGTCGTGATATTCTATACAACACATGATCATCTCATACATCACATATATTACATCATGTAATTGGCCATATCACATCACAACATACCCTACAAAAACAAGTTAGACGTCCTCTAATTGTTGTTGCATGTTTTACGTGGCTGCTACGGGTATCTAGCAAGAACAATTCTCACCTACTCATAAACCGCAACGGTGATACATAAGTTTCTTTTGAACCTTCTCAAGGACTGCCTTAGTCGAATCCGATCCAACTAAATTAGGAGAAGCAGACACCCGCCAGCCATCTTTGTGCAACTAAGTTACACGTCAGTCGATGGAACTGGTCTCTCGTAAGCGTACGAGTAAGGTTGGTCTTGGCCGCTTCATCCCATAATACCGCTGAACCAAAACACGACCAAGGGAGGAAGCAATCTAAGCATCAATGCCCACAAACTCTTTGTGTTCTACTCGAGATCTCATCTACACATAGACCTAGCTCTGATACCACTGTTGGGGAACGTTTTATGGGACACAAAAAATTTCCTACGCACACGCAAGATCTATCCATGGTGATGAGCATCTACAAGAGGGAGAGTGGATCTACATACCCTTGTGGATCGCTAAGCAGGAAGCATTGAGAAACGCGGTTGGTGTAGTCGAACGTCTTCGCGATCCAAATCGCCGAGCGTCCCGTGATCTCATCACGATCCGTCCCGCGATCCAATCACTATATGTCCCGCGAACTCATCACGATCCTTCCCGTGATCTCATCACGATCCGTCTCGTGATCTTGATCACGGTCCTTCCGATCTAGTGTCGAACGGACGACACCTTCGCGTTCAGCACACGTACAGCTCGATGACGATCTCCGCCTTCTTGATCCAGCAAGAGAGAGCGGAGAGGTAGACGAGTTCTCCGGCAGTGCGAAGGCATTGCGGCGATGGTGGTGGAGGAATTCCAGCAGGGCTTTGCCTAAGCACCCCTGAAAACCGATCTAGAGGAGAAACTGCGATCTAGAGGAAGAAGAGGGCAGCACGTGGCTATTAGGGTTAGCTTTTTGCTCTAAATCCTCTAGTATATATAGGAGGGAGGGAGGGGAGGAGGCAGCCTCAAACCCTCAAGGTTTGGTCGAAATTGGAGGTGGAGGAGTCCTACTCCAATCCTATTAGGAGTAGGATTCCTCCTTTCCACTTGGAAACTCTTTCCACCTCTCCACCTTTGGATTTTTTTTCCTTCTCAAACCACTCTAGCCGCATGGGCTCTTAGAGGAGGCTTCGGCCATCCCACCAGGGGATGGTTTATCTCCTCCCACAGCCCATGTAGCCTCTTGGGTCGAAATACCTCTCCCGATGGTTCCCCGGTACACTCCCGGCACTCCCGGTACACTACCGATGAGCCCGAAACTTTTCCGGTGACCAAAACAGGACTTTCTATATATCAATCTTTACCTCCGGACCATTCCGACGCTCCTCATGATGTCCGGGATCTCATCCGGGACTCTGAACAACCTTCGGTCACCACCATACATAACTCTATACTACCTAAACGTCACCGAACCTTAAGTGTGCAGACCCTACGGGTTCGAGAACTATGTAGACATGATCGAGACACCTCTACGGTCAATAACCAATAGCGGGACCTGGATGCCCATATTGGTTCCTACATATTTTACGAAGATCTTTATCGGTCGAACCTCTATGTCAAGGATTCAGTTAATCCCGTATGATATTCCCTTTGTTCTTCGGTATGTTACTTGCCCGAGATTCGATCGTCGGTATCTCCATACCTAGTTCAACCTCGTTACCGGCAAGTCTCTTTACTCGTTCCGTAATTCAAGATCCCGTGACTAACACTTAGTCACATTGCTTGCAAGGCTTATTGTGATGTTGTATTACCGAGTGGGCCCTAAGATACCTCTCCGTCACACGGAGTAACAAATCCTAGTCTTGATCCATGCCAACCCAACAAAACCCTTGGAGATACCTGTAGAGCACCTTTATAGTCACTCAATTACGTTGCGACGTTTGATACACACAAAGTACTCCTCCGGTGTCAGCGAGTTGCATGATCTCATGGTCATAGGAATAAATACTTGACATGCAAAAAACAGTAGCAATAAACTGACACGATCATATGCTACGTTTGTAGTTTGGGTCTTGTCCATCACATCATTCTCCTAATGACGTGACCCCGTTATCAAATGACATCTCATGTCCATGACTAGGAAATCATAGCCATCTTTGATCAACGAGCTAGTCTATTAGAGGCATACTAGGGACATGGTGTTGTCTCTGTATCCACACATGTATCTGAGTTTCCGATCAGCACAATGTTGGGAGACGTAGTAGTAAATCAAAAAATTTCCTACGCGTTCACCAAGATCCATCTATGGAGAAACCAGCAACGAGAAAGGGGAGAGTGGGGAAGGGCTCCAACAGCAGCACGACGGCGTGGTGGTGGTGGAGTAGCAAGGTATTCCGACAGGGCTTCGCCTAAGCGCTGTGGAGGAGGAAGAAGAGAGGTAGGGCTTCGCCGTGAGAGAGAGAGATCAAATCCTCTCTCAAAACATCCAAAACCTCAAGTATATATAGGAGGATGGACGTGGAGGGCTGGCTTGACCTCTACTCCAAAGAGGAGAGGGCCGGCCGAATTAAAGGGAGAGTCCACCTCCCACAAGGGAGGTGGATCTCCTCCTTTTAAATCCTTTTTGCCTTATCTCCTTATCTCCAGCCGCATGGGCCTTTAGCAAAAGTCTTGCCCAGCCCAATAAGGGCTGGCACACTTTATCTAACAGCCCATGTGGTCCTTTGGTCGTCACACCCCTCCCGGGGGTCCTCCGGCACCCTCCCGGCACTCCCGGTACACTACCGATGAGCCCGAAAACTTTCCGGTGACCAAAACTGGACTTCCTATATATCAATCTTTACCTCCGGACCATTCCGGAGCTCCTCGTGACGTCCGGGATCTCATCCGGGACTCCGAACAACCTTCGGTAATCACGTATACCATTTCCCTATAACCCTAGCGTCATCGAACCTTAAGTGTGTAGACCCTACGGGTTCGGGAGACACGTAGACATGACCGAGACACTTCTCCGGCCAATAACCAACAGCGGGATCTGGATACCCATGTTGGCTCCCACGTACTCCACGATGATCTCATCGGATGAACCACGATGTCTGGGATTCAATCAATCCCGTATTCAATTCCCTTTGTCTATCGGTATGATACTTGCCCGAGATTCGATCGTCGGTATCCCCATACCTTGTTCAATCTCGTTACTGGCAAGTCTCTTTACTCGTTCCGTAATACATCATCCCGTGGCTAACTCCTTAGTCACATTGAGCTCATTATGATGATGTCTTACCGAGTGGGCCCAGAGATACCTCTCCGTCACACGGAGTGACAAATCCCAGTCTCGATTCGTGCCAACCCAACAGATACTTTCGGAGATACCCGTAGTGCACCTTTATAGCCACCCAGTTACGTTGTGACGTTTGGCACACCCAAAGCATTCCTATGGTATCCAGGAGTTGCACAATCTCATGGTCTAAGGAAACGATACTTGACATTGAAAAGCTTTAGCAAATGAACTACACGATCTAGTGCTATGCTTAGGATTGGGTCTTGTCCATCACATCATTCTCCTAATGATGTGATCCCGTTATCAACGACATCCAATGTCCATGGTCATGAAACCGTGACCATCTATTGATCAACGAGCTAGCCAACTAGAGGCTTACTAGGGACATGTTGTGGTCTATGTATTCACACATGTATTACGGTTTCCGGTTAACACAATTATAGCATGAACAATAGACAATTATCATGAACAAGGAAATACAATAATAACCATTTTATTATTGCCTCTAGGGCATATTTCCAACAGTCTCCCACTTGCACTAGAGTCAATAATCTAGTTCACATCACCATGTGATTAACACTTACATCACCATGTGATCATATCATCATGTGATTAACACCCAATAAGTTCTGGGGTTTGTTCATGTTCTGCTCGTGAAAGAGGTTTTTAGTCAGCGGGTCTGCGACATTCAGATCCGTGTGTACCTTGCAAACTTTCCATGTCATATTTGTAGATACTACTCCCATGCTCCACTTGGAGCTATTCCAAATGGCTGCTCCACTATACGTAGCTAGATTTCTACTAAGAGTCATCCAGATTGGTTTTAAAGCTTGCATCATCGTAACACTTTACGATGAACTCTTTATCACCTCCATAATCGAGAAATATTTCCTTAGTTCTCAAGTTACTAAGGCTAACTTTGACCGCTGTCCAGTGATCCACTCTTGGATTACTCTTGTACCCCTTGACAGACTCATGGCAAGGCACACACAGGTGCGGTACACAGCATGGCATACTATATAGAGCCTATGGCTAAAGCATAGGAGATGACACTCATCTTTTCTTTATCTTCTGCCGTGGTCGGGTATTGAGTCTTACTCAATTTCACACCTTACAATACAGTCAAGAACTCCTTCTTTGACCCATCTATTTTGAACTCCTTCAAAAACTTGTCAAGGTATGTCTTCGTCGAAAAAACTTATCAAGCGAATTGATCTATCCCTATAGATCTTGATACTCAATAAAATAGTAGCTTTATCTGGGTCTTCCTTTGAAGAAAAACTTTTCAAACAACCCTTCATGCTCTTCCAGAAATTCTACATCATTTCCGATCAATAATATGTCAACTACATATTCTTATAAGAAATTCCATAGTGCTCCCACTCACTTTCTTGCAAATACAAGTTTCTCATAAACTTTGTATAAACTTAAACACTTTGATCACCTCATCAAAGCATATATTCCAACTCCGAGATTCTTGCTCCAGTCCATAGAAGGATCGCTGGAGTTTGCATATTATTAGCATCCTTAGGACTGACAAAACCTTCTGGTTGTATCACATACAACTCTTCCTCACAAAAACCATTACGGAAACCTTGTTTTGTCATCCATCTGCTAGATTTCATAATCGAAAAATGCAGCAACTGCTAACAAAATTTTAATAGACTTTTAGCATCGCTACAGATGAGACAATCTCATCGCAGTCAACTCCTTGAACTTGGCGGAAACTTCTTTGCGACAAGTCGAGCTTTATAAACGGTGACATTTCACCATTAGCGTCTATGATTATCTCAAAGGTCCATTTGTACTCAATGACCCGCCATTCAACAGGCAAGTCTACCAAAGTCCATACTTGGTTTTCATACATGGATCCTTTCTCGGATTTCATGGCTCCTAGCCATTTGTTGGAATCCGGGCCCACCATCGCTTCTCCATAGTTCGTAGGTTCATCGTTGTCCAACAACCTGATTTCCAAGACAGGGTTGTCGTACTACTCAGGAGCAGTACGCGTCCTTGTCGACCTACGAGGTTCAATAGTGACTTGATCCGAAGCTTCATGATCATCATCATTAACTTCATTTTAAACTGAGTAGGCTCTACAGAAACATCTTTCTGTGTTGCGCTATTCTCTGGTTGAAACAAAGGTTCAACAATGTTATCAAGTTCTATCTTCCTCCCACTCAATTCTTTCGAGAGAAACTCTTTCTCAAGAAAGGACCCATTCTTAGCAACAAACACATTTTGCGCTTGGATCTGAAATAGAAGGTATACCCAATGTCTCATTAAGGTATTCTATGAAGATACATTTGTCTGCTTTGGGTTCGAGCTCGCTAGCTGAAAAACCCATTTTCACATAAGCGTCGCAGCCCCAAACATTAAGAAATGACAGCTTAGGCTTCTGTCAAACCATAATTCTCACGGTGTCATCTCAACAGACTTAGATGGTGCCCTATTAAAGTGAATGGATTTGTCTTTAATGCATAACCCCATAATGATAGTGGTAAAACGATAAGAGACATCATAGTACTCACTATATCCAATAGAGCACGACTACGACGTTCGAACACACCATCACACTATGGTGTTCCAGGAGGCGTGAGCTGTGAAACAATTTCCACATTGTCTAAAATTGCATACCAAACTCGTAACTTAGATATTCACCTCCATGATCATATCATAGACATTTATCTTCTTGTCACGATGATCTTTAACTTCACTCTGAAACTCCTTGAACCTTTCAAACATTTCAGATTCGTGTTTCATTAAGTAAATATCCCCATATTTACTCAAATCATCAGTGAAGGTAAAGAAAAACAACGATATCCACTGTGTGTTTCAACACTCATTGGACCACATACATCAACATGTATTATTTCCAATAAGCCACTTGCCCGCTCCATCATATTGGATGACGGGGTCTCAGTCATCTTGCCCAAGAGGCATGGCTCGCATGTCTCAACCGATTCGAAATCGAGTGAGTCAAAAATCCATCATCATGGAGTTTCTTCATGCGATTTATACCAATATGACATTTAGCGGCAGTGCCACAAGTATGTGGTACTATCATTATTAACTTTATATCTTTTGGTACCAATGTTATGAATATGTGTACTACTACGATCATGATTCAATAAACCATTCCGAGTGGGTGCATGACCATTGAAGGCATTATCCATGTAAACAGAATAACCATTATTCTCTAACTTATATGAATAACCGTATCGCACTAATCATGATCTAATCACGTTCATGCTCAACGCAAACACCAAATAACATTTATTTAGGTTTATCACAAATCCTGAAGGTAGAGAGAGCGTGCGATGGTGATCACATCAATCTTGGAAATACTTCCAACACACATCGTCACCTTTCACCTAGCTAGTCTCCATTTACTCCGTAGCTTTTATTTCGAGTTGCTAACACTTAGCAACCGAACCGGTATCCAATACCCAGGTGCTACTAGGAGTACCAGCAAGGTACACATCACTAACACGTATATCAAATATACCTCCATTGACATTACCAGCCTTCTTATCTACCAAGCATCTTGGGTTTTTCCGCTTCAGCGAACATTCTCCTCATAACAGAAGCACTTAGTCTCGGGTTCGGGCTCAACCTTGGGTTTCTTCACTAGAGCAACAACTGGCTTGCCATTCCTGAAGTTTTCCCTTCTTGCCCTTGCCCCTTTTGAAACTAGTGGTTTAACTTAACCATCAACACTTGATGCTCCTTCTTGGTTTCTACCTTCGTGGTGTCAAACATCACGAACAACTCAGGGATCATCTTATCCATCCCTGGCATGTTATAGTTCATCACGAAGCTCTAGTAGCTTGGTGGCAGTGACTTGGAGAACTGCATTAATCACTATCTCATCTGGAAGATTAACTCCCACTTGATTCAAGTGATTGTAGCACCCAGACAATCTGAGCACACGCTCACCGATTAAGCTATTCTCCTTTATCTTGCAGACAAAGAATCTTGTTGGAGGTCTCATACCTCTCAACATAGGCACGAGCCTGAGATCACAATCTCAGCTCCTAGAACATCTCATATGTTCCGTGACGTTCAAAACGTTTTGGAGCCTCAATTCTAAGCCGCAATGCATGACACATTGAACTATCACGTAGTCACCAAAAAGTGCCTGTCATATGTTCACAACATCTACAGACAACACTTGAGGGAGTGGTGCAGTTAGCGGTACATCAAAAACATAAGCTTTCTGTGCAGCAATGAGGACAATCCTCAGATCACGGACCCTGTCCGCATTATTGCTACCATCAACTTTCAACTTACTTTTCTCTAGGATTGTATCAATAAAACTGTGGAGCTACAGCGCGAGCTATCTACGACATAATTTGCAAGGACATTTTTAGACTAAGTTCATGATAATTAAGTTCACTTAATCAAATTATTAATGAACTCCCACTTAGATAGACATCTCTCTAGTCTTCCAAGTGATACATGATCCATGTCAACTAGCCCGTGTCCGATCATCACGTGAGACGGACTAGTCATCCATGGTGAACATCTCTATGTTGATCGTATCTTCTATACGACTCATGTTCGACATTTCGGTCTTCCGTGTTCCGAGGCCATGTCTGTACATGCTAGGCTCGTCAAGTCAACCTAAGTGTTTCGCATGTGTAAATCTGGCTTACACCCGTTGTATGCGAACGTTAGAACCTATCACACCCGATCATCACGTGGTGCTTCGGAACGACGATCCTTAGCAACGGTGCACAGTTAGGGTGAACACCTTTCTTGAAATTTTATTGAGAGATCATCTTATTTACTACCGTCGTTCTATGCAAATAAGATGTAAACATGATAAACATCACATGCAATCAATATAGTGACATGATATGGCCAATATCATCTTGCTCCTTTGATCTCCATCTTCGGGGCACCATGATCATCACTGTCACCGGCACGACACCATGATCTCCATCATCATGATGTCCATCATTGTGTCTTCATGAAGTTGTCTCGCCAACTATTACTTCTACTACTACAGCTAACGTTTAGCAATAAAGTAAAGTAATTACATGGCGTTTATGATTGACACGCAGGTCATACAATAATATAAGACAACTCCTATGGCTCCTGCCGGTTGTCATAGTCATCGACATGCAAGTCGTGAACCCTATTACAAGAACATGATCAATCTCATACATCACAATGCATCACATCACATCCTTTTGGCCATATCACATCACACGGCATATGCTGCAAAAACAAGTTAGACGTCCTCTAATTTGTAGTTGCAAGTTTTTACGTGGTTGCTATAGGTTTCTAGCAAGAACGTTTCTTACCTACGTCAAAACCACAACGTGATATGCCAATTACTATTTACCCTTCATAAGGACCCTTTTCATCGAATCCAATCCGACTAAGGTGGGAGAGACAGACACCCGCTAGCCACCTTATGCAACTAGTGCATGTCAGGCGGTGGAACCGGTCTCACGTAAGCGTACGTGTAAGGTTGGTCCGGGCCGCTTCATCCCACAATACCGTCGAATCAAGATAAGACTAGTAACGGCAAGCATATTAACAAAATCGACGCCCACAACTGCTTTGTGTTCTACTCATGCATAGATTCTACGCATAGACCTAGCTCATGATGCCACTGTTGGGAGACGTAGTAGTAAATCAAAAAATTTCCTACGCGTTCACCAAGATCCATCTATGGAGAAACCAGCAACGAGAAAGGGGAGAGTGGGGAAGGGCTCCAACAGCAGCACGACGGCGTGGTGGTGGTGGAGTAGCAAGGTATTCCGACAGGGCTTCGCCTAAGCGCTGTGGAGGAGGAAGAAGAGAGGTAGGGCTTCGCCGTGAGAGAGAGAGATCAAATCCTCTCTCAAAACATCCAAAACCTCAAGTATATATAGGAGGAGGGACGTGGAGGGCTGGCTTGACCTCTACTCCAAAGAGGAGAGGGCCGGCCGAATTAAAGGGAGAGTCCACCTCCCACAAGGGAGGTGGATCTCCTCCTTTTAAATCCTTTTTGCCTTATCTCCTTATCTCCAGCCGCATGGGCCTTTAGCAAAAGTCTTGCCCAGCCCAATAAGGGCTGGCACACTTTATCTAACAGCCCATGTGGTCCTTTGGTCGTCACACCCCTCCCGGGGGTCCTCCGGCACCCTCCCGGCACTCCCGGTACACTACCGATGAGCCCGAAAACTTTCCGGTGACCAAAACTGGACTTCCTATATATCAATCTTTACCTCCGGACCATTCCGGAGCTCCTCGTGACGTCCGGGATCTCATCCGGGACTCCGAACAACCTTCGGTAATCACGTATACCATTTCCCTATAACCCTAGCGTCATCGAACCTTAAGTGTGTAGACCCTACGGGTTCGGGAGACACGTAGACATGACCGAGACACTTCTCCGGCCAATAACCAACAGCGGGATCTGGATACCCATGTTGGCTCCCACGTACTCCACGATGATCTCATCGGATGAACCACGATGTCTGGGATTCAATCAATCCCGTATTCAATTCCCTTTGTCTATCGGTATGATACTTGCCCGAGATTCGATCGTCGGTATCCCCATACCTTGTTCAATCTCGTTACTGGCAAGTCTCTTTACTCGTTCCGTAATACATCATCCCGTGGCTAACTCCTTAGTCACATTGAGCTCATTATGATGATGTCTTACCGAGTGGGCCCAGAGATACCTCTCCGTCACACGGAGTGACAAATCCCAGTCTCGATTCGTGCCAACCCAACAGATACTTTCGGAGATACCCGTAGTGCACCTTTATAGCCACCCAGTTACGTTGTGACGTTTGGCACACCCAAAGCATTCCTATGGTATCCGGGAGTTGCACAATCTCATGGTCTAAGGAAACGATACTTGACATTGAAAAGCTTTAGCAAATGAACTACACGATCTAGTGCTATGCTTAGGATTGGGTCTTGTCCATCACATCATTCTCCTAATGATGTGATCCCGTTATCAACGACATCCAATGTCCATGGTCATGAAACCGTGACCATCTATTGATCAACGAGCTAGCCAACTAGAGGCTTACTAGGGACATGTTGTGGTCTATGTATTCACACATGTATTACGGTTTCCGGTTAACACAATTATAGCATGAACAATAGACAATTATCATGAACAAGGAAATACAATAATAACCATTTTATTATTGCCTCTAGGGCATATTTCCAACACACAATTATAGCATGGATAATAAACGATTATCATGAACAAGGAAATATGATAATAACCAATTTATTAATGCCTCTAGGGCATATTTCCAACAGCATGGTCGACAGGTGTTACGCTTTGTCATGCCTGGTCGGCAGGTGCTACGCACGATAGATCTTCCAGCGAAGTTGTGTTAGCTGGTGGTACTTGGCGGCATGGGGCTTTGGTGTACCGGCGGCGACCGCGACGTGCTAAGCAGTTCGCGCGGAGGGTGGTAGTACCGTTGGGCGCCGTGGTGGCGTTGATGGCAGCTAGACTAGGCAAGGATGATGCGTCAATACAACTCTGAAGATGGAGTAGTGGCAGTTGGCGGCGACGGCCTCTGAGAGCGCGCCGGACAGATGGGTGCCCCATACCTACCAAGTGGCTTGGTTGGGACCTCAGGTCTTAGATGTTAGGCTTGTCTACGAGGTCTGTAGTATTAGGCCTAAATTATCAGCATCCCTTCATCAGATGGATAGAAGTAGCGACAGTTGTCGTCTAGACGGTGGCTTCAGACGTATTGTTGTATTTCTTTGTAAGGTATTTTGTGAATAATTAATAAAATGGCTACATGCATCGTCCAGATGCAGAGGACGGGGTAATCCTACTTCTCTAAAAAAAATGGACATAATCATTCAGGGTATTACAAATCCATATGTCTTCAGTTTTTATCGGATTAAACATATCATGACATTCTATTCCCTTTAAAAAGAGGCGAACAAAAGGACCCATAATACTTGTTCAATAATGGCTATGGAATATGGAATCAGAACAAGTCTTCCTCTAGTCACTTCGTTAACGCACCAAAACTGCATGAATCTGAATCCAACAAGTACCGATTACCATAACAGGCAAACGCCCTAACACATGAGCTAAGCTTATGCGGTGGAGACAAAATGAAAAATGGAACTTTACAATCTTCCTAGCACCTTCTCCTTTTTGAGTATACTATTCTGAAAGGGAGTACGTGCTCTAGGCAATCAGATAGGGAACCTAATCTAGCTTAGCTAGTTATTCTAGAAGCTGAACACCGTGGAAATGTTAGCTTGAGCCTTTTCTTTTTGCAACTGAACATAGCATCTTGCTTTCAGTTTCTCAGGGTTGGCCTAGCCCCTACACTTTCAAGGTTTATAAGGAACGCCTATGTACTAATTAATCATCTTGCAGCGTTCCCTTGTGGTAAGCCCTGCTCAGTGCTGTCGCCATTTCCTAAGTGAAGCACCTCCTGCAGATCAATACAGTGTGATGGAAATCTGTAGCTGTAGCCAACATATGCTTGCTGTTGATGATGCAACCAGCTATGCCTTCAGCAGCAGAAGAAGTACCAGCACATGATCTTCAGTCTTCTTCTGTTGTAAAAGTGTGGTTGATTGAGATTTTGAGGTGGGGGGGTGGGGGGCAAGCATCGCACCCGACCGAACTGCGTCTATGAGATTCCGTTACAAATGCTGGTCCTGCATAAAAAGAGAAAACCAACCAGGTTACCAGGGTGCAGTTCCGGCAGGGTCACATGGCATTTCTGAAACCAGCTTTTGCTAATCTGGTAACGATGGGACGTGTCATTGGTTCAGACCCGGACAGGTAACAGGTTTGCTTTGCATCATCTGGTCAGCCAATTATGGCTGCATGAGAAATGGGAATAACCAGATGTGTATGATGACTAGATGCAGAGCAACAATGTTTACACCCACATTAGTTAATCCAAGACGAATGCAAAATTTCCGTTTTCCGAATTGGAGAGCATATATGCAGCAATGTCTACTTCTATTTTTGTCAATCCAAGATGTATGCAGTCTTTCTGTTTCCCTGTTTGGAGGTTGGAGCTAATGTAAGGTGCATGTTTGGTTACTTCCGTTGGACGGTTGGAGGCTTTCGCTTTAGCAAACTTGAGTTGACAAAACCTTTTGCCAAACACAAACTGCTTTATTCTGATAAGAACGATGCAACATCAGTTTTGCAAAACAGACTTTGCACGACAGAAAAAAAACACTAACACCTATGAGTTGCCATTGATGAAGGAAGAAACTGTCGCCCACAACTGTTGGGAGGAAAGAAGAGCTTTAATCATCTTGTAGAGGAAGCACACATCAACTGCCAAGATCCGAAAAGAGCACACAGATCCACGGACACAAACTCTCGCATGTCCTTCACTAGCATCGGATCAGATGTCGCTGAGGTAGGGAAAGATCGAAGAGACCTTATTTCAACACGCCATTACCTCCACCACCTCAACCATGTCATCGGGAAAACAAAAATCCAGGAAAAAAAGTGAAATAGACGAATGATAGGGTTGGGCATCGTACGTCTTGTCGTTTCTCACACACACAATAAACTATGACAGTCAGTTCTAAAGCCTGAATGTACTCGCATTAGCCCCACAAGAGCATCGGGAGCCCACAATAAAGGGCTTATAAGCCCTCTAAAGGCATATGTGCAAATCGCACAAGGGGCCGAAATCAAAGTAATAAGGCTCTACCGTGTGTGACATGTAGAACGTGAAAAGGCACGAGAGCTATTTCTCGCTTATTGCGAGCCCATAACTATAATAAACTCACCTCCCACGCATTCGTGGACTGGACCGTTAAATCTGTTTACCTGTTTGGAGGTTGGAGCTAATGTAAGATGCATGTTTGGTTACTTCCATTGGAGGCTTTCTTTTTTAGCAAACTTGAGTTGACAGGACTTTTTTTCGAACACAAACTACTTTATTCTGATAAGAATGATGCAACATCAATTTTACAAAACAGACTTTGCACGGTAGGAAACAAAACCTAACACCTACGAGTTGCCATTGATGAAGAAACTATCGCCCACAATTGTTGGAAGGAAAGCAGAGCTTTAATCATCTTGCAGAAGAAGCACACATTTTGTGTATATGTAACGGACATTTTAATACACATATTTACATTTTTCAAATAAATGATTACCATCCTTTGAAGTATATGATTTTGAACAATTTTTGAATATATGGTAAACATTTTTTCGAATACAACTTGCAGTTTTTTTTATTGATACAAAACTTTTATACTACAACTAAGTGAACAATGTTTAGTGTATAAACATTTTCTAAAATATCATGAGCACATGTTTTGAAATGCATGAGCATTTCTTTAGAATATCATGTACATTATTTTGAAGAGCACAAAGCGTTATTTTTATTTGCAAAATACATTCAAAAATTATTTAAATGTCACATGCATATTTTTGAATGTTATCAACATGTTCCAAAAGTTGTCAAACATTATTTTCCAATGGATTAATATATTTTGAAGATGCAATGACTTTTTATAAATTTTATCTAATTGTCATCACTTCAAAAATATCAGTAAATGTAATACAAAAAATATAATAAATAATAAAACATTGACTACAGACCCAGCTCTCCTCCCATGACGGCCCATACCATTTAGGTAGGATGCCTGAGGCGATCGGACCATACTCATTGCAGCAAGCGAGGTATATTTGTGAGTAACTAACGAAAGAACGCTCCTTCGGAAGCCTTCTTAAGGGTTACTCTCAGTGGCCATTGTCAATTGGCGCACTCTCAGTCATCGTCATGTGTCACACTTTGGATTTTTTTTGGGGGGGGGGGGGGGGGTTCGCACGCGTTTTCAGCATTTTGGATAGTTTTTCTAGTTTTTTACCGGTCTTTCTTAGCTTTTGGACAAAAAACAAAAAATACGTGAAAAACATGTTTTTTTCCTTCCTCGGGAGATATGGTTGTGCCACTCGAAAACGAAAAAAATGCGTTTTTTTTCCTTCCTCGAGACGTGCTTCTCGAAAACGAAAAAAACGCATTTTTTTTCTTCTGCGAGTTGCATGGAATTGCTTCTGCGGAAGACATGGCCATCTCTTGAAAACAAAGAAAAATATGTTTTTTTTTCCTTTCGAGATAGGCACAAATTTGCCAAAAACAAAAAAAACATGTTCTTTTTTTTATCCTTTCGCAAGAGGCATATATTTACTTCCGCGAGAACGAAAAAACGTGTTTTTTTTTTTGCTTCCACGAGAGGCATGGTTTTTTTCTCTTGTTAGTTCATGGGGTTTTTGTGAAAAAAATTCGTCAAAACCTATCAACATGGGATTTAGTTTTAAAAATCTCGATGCAAGGAATCCAACGGTGAAGACGATTCGAGATTTGGACGCACGGTTTAAGAGATAAAACGTTGAATAAGCGGGTATACAAAAAAAAGAAAAACTCTCAAATTGCAACAAGTGTCCCACACGCAATCTGAAAAGGTGGAGTGACCTTTATAACTCCTTAATAAGTGATTTGGGTATATCTCATGTTTAGCGAGGGCGCGAGAAACTATGTATCGCCTGTGCGTATCTAATACGTCTCACATACAACGTGATGATATTGGCCAGACCAATAACGTGACTGCGTGTGAGTTTTTCTCTGTTTTTTAAGAGGCTTTTAAACATTTTTGGGCCGGTCATTCTCTAGGTTTTTTCTGTTTTGTTCTTCCGTTTCTACATGTTTTTTGTTTTTTCTGCTGTTTTCTATGGTTTTATTTTTCTTTGTTATTTTTTTCTCATAAGTCTAATTTTGCAAACATGTTGTATATTTTTGTATGAACATTGTTTTATACAGGTTAAACATTATTTAGATAGACGATCCACATTTATTTTCAAATATAAGTTTTCATGTATATTTTTTCTTAGAGATTGTACATTTTTTGCATACATCTAATTTATTTTTGTATATATATATAAGTTTTAGCCCACAAAGCACATACTAGCCAGGTCCAGGAAACAGCCTCGTGGTTTTCCTTCCACGACTCGTTATAGCAATGCCGCGAGCTAAAACCTGTGCCTTCTTAAATAATAACATAAAACATTTATGTGCGCGTGGTCTGATTGCTAGTTTCATGTACATTATTGCTAGTTATTTTACCATTTCCGTTATATTTTATTATTTCTATATATACATATTCTAATAAATACATTTTTGTAAAAGAAAAATTCATGAAAATGTTCATCATGTAGTATTATGTCCATCATTTAAAAAAATAGTTTTCATGTATATATAAAATGCACTTCGCTTATTTCTATAAAAAACATTCATGTATTTAATAAATATTTGTCATGAATTTTCAAAAATATTTGCAGTAATATTTGAAAATATTTTGTCCACTAAAATTGTTCATCGTGTATTAAAAATATCCTTTTATACCAAATATAGTACAAAACCCCTATGTGATCTTTTTCGTTAATGGTTAGAAAAGTAGTATCATTAGAAAGTTGAGAGAAACTGATCCATGATTTGATTATAGTAAATGAACTAAGCTAGTTACACATTATCATGGCGAGATAACATGCCCTTTTTGATACTACGCTTAGCCCTCCTCATCGTGAGATTGAAAAGACTCTTAAATTCCTGATGGCATGTATTGATGGAGCAGGGTGTGTTCTCAAAAATCTGTCATTTCTTTGGTTCCGAACAAACCAGGATCGAATGATCATTATTTCGAACAATTCTCATTTTATCTGGTTTGTGCATCAATTATCATTGAGAAAATATTCCCATCAGTGTTGCACTCCATGTTGATGCTCCACCAAAAATCTTGACTAAAAGGATAGCTAAGTAGTAGGTGGGTTTGGTCTTCATTATTATTATCATGGCACAAAACATGTTGTGTGCTATCCAGCTCAAAAAACAATTCCTCATGAGGAGATCACATGTTTCGATCATGTCATTCAGCATTTCGCAACAGAAGAACTTGTGCGTGGGAATGCAACATGATTTCGACATCCATTTCATAGGTTGAGGGGTAGGAGAATTTTCAAGTAATGCATTGTATATTCTTTTGGTGTTGGCTATTTGGTTACCCCACATGATTTTCCACACATTGGCTTCATTATTATTTTTAATTGCATTCAGTTGAGCAACAAGTTGATGGAATTGTTGGTGTTCAATGATAGAACGTGGGAGCTGGAAGAGGCCATAATAATCCTCGAGATTTTTGGCCTTGGCTATATATATCTTGTCATGTTTAGTAAATGAGTATAGCTCAGGTATTGTTCTACTCATAATGTGGCCTCTCCATACATCATCCCATAGCATAACAATGTCTCCCTCAATGACTTCACAAGTAGCCAACCATTCCTCTGTATAGATCAATTAAATTTACGCAGTCTTTCCACCAGAAGGATCCCTTCTTGTTACTGGCATGGGGCACAGAATCAGTGTAGTAAGCTTGCCATATCAACTTGATACATGGTATATCCTTATGATCATATAATTTGTGCAGGTGTTTGATGAGAAGTGAAATGTTTTGTACTCCGAGATCAAGTACCCACAGGCCAACTTGATCTTTGGGTTTGCATAATATCTTCCAGCTTGAAAGACAATTTCCAATCTTGTTGATGTCATTTCCATGCCATAAGAGGTTTCTGTTGGACTTATTAACATGATCTAGAATGGTAATGTATACTCTAAAGGAGGACATAGCAAAAATGGGCATTGCTGCAACCACATAGTTCACATATGTGAGTATACCAGAAGTGTTCATAAAATTTACAATACCAAAAAATCTTTCATCAATTCTGGCTATAATGGGTATGAGATCTTGAACAACTGGTTTGGTAGTGCCACGTGGTAAGCGAAGATAGGTAAATGGTAAGCTCTCAATTTGCATCCAATATTATCATCCACTGCTTGGGCATCTTCATTGCTAATGTTGATGGGTACAATAGAGGATTTGTTATAGTTTACAAATAGATCGATAGACATGTTGAATATATGTAGCGGAGTTTTGAGATGCATGAGTTTTTCATTATTAGCAGGCACAATCATGATTGTATCATCTGCATACTTTATAATGGGATGTTGTTGTGCATAGCTATGATCCACATTTAGTGATAGTTTACCATTAATCCAAGCATATTGACCATAGACTATAGAAGATCAGAAGTTAGTACATACAATAATGGTATACATGATCACCTCCTCTCACATCTCATTTGCATAAGATCTTGTGTAATACAACTCCATTCAATAGAACAGAAGTAGATACAGATTCAAAAATTCTGGATATCCGGTTTATCCATCTGGGTCGAAATCCCTTAGCTTTGAGTGTGGCCAGGATAGCATTGTGTTCAGTTTTATCAAATGCTTTTCAAAATCCAATTTGAGAATGATAATAGGTTTCTTGGGTTTGTGGCAGGTCTTCAAATGCATATGCAAGGCAATCTTGAATACCCCCCCCTTAATAAAACCATATTGGTTATGACGAAGGATTGTGATAATATTATTTGGACCCTGTTGGCCATCAGCTTGGTAAAGAATTTAAGAGGAAGGCTAACTAGGGAGATAGGCCCATAGTACTTCATATTCTCACAAGAGTGCATTTTAGGAATCAAAGTGATATATGCAGTATTAATGCTTGGGATGTCAGAGTTTCCTTCAAAAAATCCTCGATCATAGCATAGAAGTCTCGTTTGATGATAGGACAGCTTTTTTGAGGAATTTACCATTGAAACCATCAGTCCTTGGTGCTCTGACACTAGGATTCCTTGACTATTTGCTCAATTTCATCCACTAAGAAGGGTGCTTCAAGATGATCCAGACAATGTGGTTGAATAATTTCTGCAAGGTTGAATAACATAGTTGGTTTTATAGATGTCCCCGGCCTTTCCTTATAGGACTTCCAAATGATGGCAGCTTTTTATCATGTGAGCTATGTATAATGCAATTTGAGTCGGTATAGTGGAAATAAAGTTTTCATGTAGTTGATGGTAGACATAGCATGAATTTAATTGGAGTTCTCATCACCAAATAAAACCTCTCTTATTTTCTACTTGCTCTTCCAGTAGATCCTTTTAGCTTCAAGTAGTTTCAACAAGTGTTTCTTCGGTGTGATCTAAAAGTTTCTTCTCATTCAAAGAGAGATCTCTATGTTCTTCAAGTCCATCAATAATAGTAAGAACATAATTGTAGGTCTCAATGGTGGTGTTGAGCTTTGATAAGTTTTTGCTCCATTATTTTAAGACACATTTGATGCATTTAAATCTAGCATTGATGTCATTAACAGAGTTGCAGGCAGGGGGATTCAAATTCTAGCATCTCATAACAGTATCAATATAACCATCGAGATCCATCCAATAGGTTTTCTAGTAATAGATTATCCTTCACACATGCAGGATAATCTATCACTAGAAAAAAAATCCCATTCTCCATTTCAAAAATGTTTGAGGTGTAACTTACCTGAAAATGCTTACTTTGTATTAATAATATATCTTGTATTTAAAATATGTTTGCCCCTTGATTCAAAAATGTTGGTAGTGTTATAGAAAATGGTTAATGTGTACTTCAAAGCATTCATGTTCTATTTAAAATACGTTCATCCTTTCGTTTCAAAATGTCAGTTATGTAAACTAAAAAACAATATCGCATATGAAAATTGATCATCGTTTATTTACATAATGTCTATGTAATTTTAGAAAAGTGTTCATGCATTTCTTAACGTTTACATAATTTCTCCAAAAAATTGTTCACATAGTTTCAAATAATACTCATGTGACCGGAAATTTGTTAACACACTTTTAATAGAAAAAATAGTTTATTTGAAAAAGTTTTGGCACACTATGAAAATTAGTGTGCATTTTTAAGATCCTAACAAAATGGAATAAAAAATTAAATGAAAAATTAAAAAAGATTAGAAACATGAAATAAGAGGAAAGAATGAATCAGAGAAAATGAAAATAAATAAAAATCAAATAAAAACATGAAAGCACTACATAGAAAAGAAATTAGGAACCCCAAATTGGGTCAGCTCTTGCCCCCACGTTTGTCGAAGATTGTTGCCTAACGGTTGCACTAAGCAAAGCTAGTACGTCGTTATGTGCAAAGCACGCCAGAAGTTTAAATCCCTTATCGTATGTGTGACCACGTACCTTTTCATCAATACTGGGTAAAATAAATGGATTCAATGGATTTTTTAACAAATTACGTGTTTTTAATACCATAATCATTTAATATAAAGATCATATTTTTCATTATAATTGTTTTCATGGTTTGTACTGATTTGACTATTAAAAAGCGGTAACAATAAAGATGTATAGAAGGGTTCGACGCACATTTGCTCCCTTGGTGATTTTGGTAATTAATAACAACATATATATCATTGGACTCATGTTTCACTAAGCATATTTCAGGAAAAGTCCAATGATGGGATGGCTATCAATTATGAGGAGATACACCAAGAAGCAAGGAATGGATTGACAAAGCTTCAAGCTAGAAGTCTCTCTTTTTTAGTTTGTGAGAAATTACTTTGAGTCCATAGGAAAGCCAATACTATTAAAAGGGGGTAAGGTTTGTTGGTAAACAAGTTGCTCCACGTGCAGAAGTGCTAGCCACTAAAAACACCCACAAGCTCTCGCACAAAATACTCTGTCTAAACCCAACTTCACCAAATCGGTACCACCAAGTTTCCATCCGGCTCTACTAATTTTTCACCCAAGACAGAACCCTAGCCAAGCCCTAGCATTTCGGTACAACCGAGATTGCATCGATGCAACCGAGATTTGGTGGCCACGATTCGGTTAACTGTTTTCATAGAATCAGAAATTCCGAGTTTATGCTTCGGTCTCACCGAGTTTTGGAAACTTCCTCGGCCACTGGTTTTGGT
The DNA here is from genome assembly GCA_022496015.1 of Hordeum marinum. NCBI lineage: Eukaryota > Viridiplantae > Streptophyta > Magnoliopsida > Poales > Poaceae > Hordeum > Hordeum marinum. The sequence goes on along the minus strand of CM039672.1, from coordinate 471,825,408 downwards.
ACCACCGAGATATCTATATCGGTCTCACCTAGATTCCGAAAGTTGCCACATTTTGAACATATCGGTACAACCGAGTTTTGCATCAGTTTCACCGAGTTGGTCAATAAAGTTGTAAGATCCCACTTGTAAGAGAAGCACTCAGAATAGTTCCCCACTTCCCATATCCAAATTTCTGAGAGAGAACCACCAACCCTTGTGTTGAGATCAAGATCATCCACTCCAACCATATGGATCTTGATTTCTAGCCTCCCCAAGTTGCTTTCCACCCAATCAATCTCTTCTACCAAGACAAATCTGTGAGAGAATGATTGAGTGTTGAGGAGTCTATCATCTTGAAGCACGAGAGCAAGGAGTTCAAGTGATGAACACGTAAATATTGGTCGTACATTCTTTTCAAGTGATGAATATGTAAATACACCAGAAGCTTATAGAGTTTATAATTTATTTGTGGATAGTCTAAGGTCTAATTTCCTTATTTGTCTGCATACCAAGTTTGTGAGTTTAAAATAATTAGCAAGGGGGATTTCAGGCATCAAAATTCATTCTTGATGGTGATACCACATAAATGCCATGTACATAGAAACATTAGTACTTCAGTATTCACCAAATGCCTCCGCCATGGTTAATAAAGTGCGAGACTCCATCGTGAAAAGCACTAATCTTGGAGTGATGTTCCTTTTGAGAAATTTCTTCTATCCTTTAGTAGTTAAAGTGATATATATGATTCAATTTATATGTATTCTTTACAAGATTAAAATATTTTATGCTATAAGTTATACTTCAAATTTAACATCCGTGGAAGAATAAGAAGACCACATGTTGTTTTTTCTATGCCCTCCTCTCCTTTTATTATTCAACATATGCTAATTGCTACTGTAGCTTTCATGCTTATATTCATGAATTATATTTTATATCTATCTAAGTTAAGGATTTGTGTCGATATCAGAAGTTCCTAATGATGATGGGTTGAGATCAAGATCATCCACTCCAACCATATGGATCTTGATTTCTAGCCTCCCCGAGTTGCTTTCCACCCAATCAATCTCATCTACCAAGCCAAATCTGTGAGAGAATGATTGAGTGTTGAGGAGTCTATCATCTTGAAGCACAACATCAAGGAGTTCACCACCACTATCAAACATATTACCTTTTGGAGGGTGGTGCCTCGTAGATTGGTTAGGTGTTGCTTGGGAGCCTCCTATTTCATGTTGCGGAGTTGAACCAAGAAGTTTGTACGGGCAAGGAGATCTCCTACTTCGTGAAGATCTACCCACAGTGAGGCTAGTCCTTCGTGTACGAAAGCCATTATGGAATAGTCAAGGTTGCTACTTTGTGGACCCTTATGGGTGGAGCCTTCCGTGGACTCTCGCGACCATTACCCTCTGTGGGTTGAAGACTCCATAAATGTGGATGTATGATAGAGGTCCTTACTTTGATGGTACAAATTTTGCTAGTTGGAAGCATCAGATGAAAATGTATATTCTTGGTCATAACCCCACCGTTTGGGTTGTTGTTCGTGTTGGCTTGCAAGGTGAATTCTTTGGTGATGGAAAGGAACTGGATCGTGAAGCGATAGAGGAAGAATTGAATATGTTGCAATACAATGCTCAAGCATGTGACATTCTTTTCAACTGCCTATACCCTTAAGAATTCAACAAAATCAGCCATCTTGTGAATGCAAAGGAAATTTGGGTTACTTTGGTGGATATGCACAAAGGTACCAATTCCGTCAGAGAATCTCAATTGGATGTGCTTCAAAGTCAGCTTGACAAGTTCAAGATAAAGGATGGTGAAGGATTCATAGAGATGTATTCTACCAATGAGATTGTGGGCTTAGGAAGCAAAGAAATGACCGGCAAATTCATCATAAAGAAGATACTTAGAGCTTTGGATGGAAAGTATGACACCGTGTGCACATTTATCCAAGTGATGCCAAACTACAAAGATCTCAAGCCTACGGAAGTGATTCGAAGGATTGTTTCTCATGAGATGTCACTCAAAGATAAGGAATAGCTTCACAACAAGTCTAGGGGTGCTTACAAAGCCACAAGTGATGCTCTCGCTACTTCAAGCGACAAACTTGTTACAGATGAAGAAATAAGCCTCATGGTAAAGAAATTTGACAAGTTCTACAAGAGTAGAAGCAAAGAAAGGAACTCCAACTCAAGATATAAAGAAAAGCGTTCATCTAGTCGTGATCGTAATTGTTACAATCGTGGAAGGCCCGGACAATACTCAAATGAGTGCATGCCCCCCACAAAAGAAGGGAAGAGTCACCTAGAAGAAAGAGCTCAAGAGATGAGTCACCTCGAAAAGAGAGAAGGAGTAGAGATGATAGTTATGAACGAAGACCCTCAAGGAGAAGTAGGGACTCAGAGAAGAAGGACAAGTACACTAAGAGCTACTCAAGAAGAAGACATCAAGCTCATGTTGGTGAATGGGTTTCCGGCTCTGAATCCAACCACCACTCCGACCGAAGCTATCACTCCGACTCTGAATATAGTCAAAATGAAGGTGTTGCCGGACTTGCACTCATTTCCTACAACTCCTACAAAATATTTGATTCACCAAATGAAGGGAGTGGTAACTGCTTGGTATCACACCCCGAGTATCTTGATTTCAATAGTGATGAGGATGACCTACTAGGAGAAGATGACTTGCTATTTGACAAATCTAGTGATACTAGTCAAAATAAACTTGTTAGTGATCACTCTAGTCAATATAAGTTGTGTGATGATGATAAGTTGGAAATTGAGCGACTAACTCAAGAACTAAATACTCTTAAGTTAGCCCACGAGTCTACTCTACAAGATCATAAAGAGCTTGTAAGGACACATGAGAAGCTCCACTCTGAGAAGCTCAATTTGGAGCAAGAGCATGAATTCATTAAAGCTATCAATGACGATCTTCGAAAGAAGACTTCCTCTTATCTAGAAAAATGACTTCTCTTGTCTACATTCATTTCACAAGTTAAGGCTAAGCAAACTAGTAACAAAGGCAAGAAATGTTCTTCAACTAGTAGAAATAAAAATGATAAATCCAATGATATTGCTTCTAGTAGTTCTATTGATCCCACTAACGACTCTCTTAGCCAAGTTACACTTGAGCAAGAAAATGAACTATTGAAAGGGATTATAGAGAAAGGTATCTACAAAAGTCTTGTCGGATGTAAGAAATTTGAGGAAATTGTACGCAACCATGGAGGATACAAGAAGAACCATGGCATTGGCTACTTCAACGCAAATGGAGTTGAATGGGAAGAAGGTACATACCACAAGCCCAAGTTTGTTCCTCAAAGGGAGAAGTATGAACATACTGTTACCAAGGGAACAAAAGCTCAAGATGACCTTCCACCACAACATTACAGGCTCAAGGGAAAGGACAAGCTTCAAGAGGTTATTGACTCATATGAAGATGAATCCCAAGCTTTGGTCAAGTGGGTTCCCAAGGCTTATACAAGCTCAACTTCTACAAGTGCCATTTCAACACCAAGTATTTCCATCAACTTGATGTGGGTCCCCAAGAATAAGAACTAGAGTAGTTCTTGAGGGGTGACTCCGCCAATGAAATTCACTCATATTCATTATTGGCAAGAACTAGTTGTAATCAACATAAACATTATGAAAAAGTTTAGGGAGCCACATATTCCCTCAAAGGCAAGCAAGGGACAAGGTAATTAATGAATCCATGGACATCATCATGTATGCTTTGCACTCCATGTCCATAGATATCCTTGTGTTTGCCTCTTGTGTTTGGGACTAACCCATGTAGGTGAGGAGAGTAAGAAACAAAAATGATTTCTCCCAACTCAAGATGATCTTCATCAACTATGAGCATCCACTACTACATCACCCACATGAAGTCTTCTACGACAAAACCCAAGGTTAGTTTATCCCTCTTAGGGGGGATGTCACATCAAGGGGGGGCTTTACTCTAAGACTTCAGTCAAAGTATCTCTTAGAATGTGACAACATTAACAAGCTTTATATAAAAGTGATAACCCGACCCACTTGTGCTTAAACGATGAGTATGACCTATGATCAAGTATTCTTACTTGGCTCCTAAGTCAATATACTCATATATAGATGACTACGTCATCGCCAAAGTGCTTGATAGATGCTAGAATGTTTGTGCATGTTTGCCGTGATTCCATTTGATTTCTTATTGTGTGAGCATGTTGGTCTGCATATCTTTACTCATTAGAGGATATCCAATTGTATCTATTTGGCTTTTGTTTATATTTTGCCAATTGGATATACAAGAATGCCTAGAACCCCCTTCTAGCTATCTATGCTTTATCACCTCAAGTTCTATTCATGCTATATCACAAAAACTTGAACAAGCACTTGACGAACCCTTTTTGTGAGGAGCACTCGGAGTACCGTTTCATCAAGGCTGACCTCCAAAACCTCCCTAAAGTGCAACTAGGTGTGACCAACCAGAAATCTTGGTTCCACTGAATGCCTAGGGTTGATCTGATTTTGCACCTCGGTACTACCGATACCATAATCTCAGTTGCACCGAGTTTCCCTATCAAATGATATTAGAGGAACTTAGTGACACATAAATTTTAGTATCGATGACACCGAAAGTGAAGGGTACTTAAGCCGGTGGACCTGATGTTTTGAAATTCAATCTTCAAACGCCAAGTCCCCAACCCTAAGCTGTCGAAACTGGACCCCTTGGCCGTCACCTTTGTCTTCCCGAGCGCCTTCGCCGTTGGGATTCACGCCGCCGACGGAAATCTTCACTGCCGCCTTAGTCGGACCACCGCCAAGTTAGGGTATGGCTCTAATTTCCTCATGCGTTCCATGTTAGATTCTAACGCATTAGGATGATTTCGTCTATGTTCCACCATGTGCAATCTTCCTATCCCACAAAACAATCCATAGAATAGAAAACGATTGAATTTTGGATCCGAAGTGCCGCATTATGCATCTCGGTGACACCGAGTTGGAAGAATTGGTTCCACCGATTCAGTGTTTAGGGTTATCGAAAACCACTTCGGTGAGACCGAGTAGTCCTTTTCGGTTACACCGAAAACGGCTACCAAGTTTTTGTTAAGGCAGTGGTTAGTCTTGGTGACTCCCAAAACATCAACCTCGTGCTACCAAAATTTATCTTGTAGTAGTTCTTACCCATAGTTTCTGAGTTTGTTTATGAAAAATGTCTGTGTTTTTGTGATACTCGACTTTTCTGCTCTTCTATACTCAATTCACAGGGACAGTATGCCAGCTTCATGTGATAGTCAGAATGACTCCAGAAAGCCAAGCATTGATGCATATCCAGGCACTAGTCCTGAGGCCAGCTCATTTTCAGAAGATCGAGGCACACCTAGCTTTCATGGTTTTCCGAAGGCTGTGATACGTCTCCAACATATCTATAATTTATGAAGTATTCATGCCATGTTTACATTAATTCTATATGATTTTGGTATGATTTTATTAGAACTAACCCGGACTGACGTTGTTTACATCAGAACTACCATGGTGTCGTTTTTTGTGCAGAAATAAAAGGTTCTCGGAATGGGCTGAAATTTTAGTATGATTTTTTGTGTACCAAAAGAGACCCCCGAAGCATTGCAGCTGGGACAGAAGAGCCACGAGGAGGTAACAAGCCTTCAAGGCGCAACCAGGGGGGTGGTCGCGCCTAACAGGCTGGTGACTCCCTCGTGGCACCCCTTGACGTGATTCCAACGCCAAAAATTCCTATAAATATAGAAACCTCCGAAAATAAACCTAGATCGGGAGTTACGCCGCCGCACACATCCAGAAGCATGAAAAACCAATCTTGGCCCTCTCCGGCACCCTGCCGAAGGGGGTCACCATCATCGGAGGCCATCTTCATCGTCCTGGAGGGGCCATCAACACCATGAAGGCCAAGGACCAGAGGGAGAACCTCTCCCCGCAAAGGGGAAGGCCATGAAGGAGGAAGCACAAGGGGGAGAACCTCTCTCTATCTCTCCCCGGTGGTGCCAGAGTGCCATCGGGGGAACCATCGCCGCGGTGATCGTCTTCATCAACATCACCTTCCTCGTCACCATCCTCATCTCCTTTTAGCGGTCCACTCTCCCGCACCCTACTGTAATCACCTACTTGAACATGGTGCTTTATGCTACATATTATGATCCAATGATGTGTTGCCATCCTATGATGTTTTGAGTAGATTACTTTTGTTCTTTGGGTTGAATGATGATCTAGATTGGTTTGAGTTGTATGTTTGTTTTGGTATTGTCCTATGGTGGCTTCCATGCCACACACGTGAAGGATTCCCGCAGTAGCGTGTTGCAATACATTCATGATTCGCTTATAGTGGGTTGCTTCAGTGACAGAAGCATAAACCCGAGTAAGGGGGTTGTTGCGTATGGGATAAAGGGGACTTGATGCTTTAATGCTATGGTTGGGTTTTACCTTAATGATCTATAGTAGTTGTGGATGCTTGCTAGAGTTCCAATCATAAGTGCATATGATCCAAGTAGAGAAAGTATGTTAGCTTATGCCTCTCCCTCATATAAAATTGTAATAATGATTTCCGATCTTGTTAACAATTGCCTAGGATAATTCCACACACCAACCCATCATTATTCCACACTCGCTATTTGTAATATATTGTAATATTATGATAACAACACCTATATTTATATTTTAGTACTCCGATATCATGCAAAGCTATCCTCTTCGTACCCACAATGTAGTTTTATTTCTCGTTTCTAGATGGAAGCAAACGTTCGGCATACGTAGAGTCCTATCGATGGCAGATAGGACTTGAGAGAATATTGATCTTACCTTTAGCTCCTTGTGGGTTCGACACTCCATACTTATCACTTCTAGCTTTGTAAATTTCTACGATGATTCCTTGCACTTGAGGATTATCAAGCTCCTTTCTGGCGCCGTTGCCGGGGAGCAATAGCGTGGGGTTGATGTTCTCGTGTATGCTTGTTTGCTTTCTTCACTAAATAGATTTTGTTTTCCCTTTTTTACTTTATGGAGTTGTGGGTGAAACAAAAAAAATTAAATAATGAAAAATACAAAAAGAGTTACTTGCCCCTTATGCCTTAGAAGTTTTTCAAAACAAGAAGAGATTTGAAAGTTGTGCATTGGAGAAGTGAGGGTCGACCTTGAACACTTGTGTTCTTGAACACTTGTGTTCATGCTCATGGAAACAATGTAGAATTTTTGACGGAAGCTTCTGAAAAATAATTATCCCCTTGTATATATCCATTGTATTATAAAAATAATGTCTCGAGATTTTCTTTTAGGATGATTAGATTGCTTGTTTGGTGTGTTCAGTGCAAAAACAGAAACTTTGTCTGTAGTGCGTGAATTTACATTTTTTACTCGAACGTCAAAAGTTTCTGAAATTGTTACACAGTACTTCTATGCAATTTTTTTAATTTGTCCTAACTCTTCAGAATTTTTTGAGTTACATAATTATACTAAGTTTCCAGATTACAGCAGATTGTCCTATTTTTGACAGATTCTGTTTTCTATGCATTGTTCTCTTATTTTGATGAATCTATGGCTTGTATCGGGGGGTATGAACCATGGTGAAGTTGGACTACAGTAGATATAATGCTAATATTAATTTAAATGAGTTGACAACATTACTTAAAGTAATAATTTTATTTATTATACTAATGGATCTCACGAGGGTTTTGTTAAGTTTTGTGTGAATGAAGTGTTCAAAGATCGAGGAGGTATCAATATAAGAAGAATACGGAGAGACAAGAGTTCAAGCTTGGTGATGACCAAGGAACCCCAAGTAAATATTTAAAGGATACTCAAGCATCTAAGCTTGGGGATGCCCCTAAAGGCATCCCATCTTTATTCTTCAAAAATTATCGGTATACCTTGGTTTTTGTTTTGTTCACATGATATGTGTCTTTAATGTTTGTATTTTCCTTTATGCTCCCTTCTAGTATGAGATAGTCCTTGATGGATTTGTAGAATGTTCTTTGTGCTTCACTTAAATCTTTTGAGTACGGATTTGTAGAATGCTCTTTGTGCTTCACTTAAATCTTTTGAGCGTGGCTTTGTAGAATGGTCTTTGTGCTTCACTTAAACCTTTTGAGTATGGATTTATAGAATGCTTTGTGTGCTTCACTTATATATTTTGAGCTTGGATATTGGTTAATCTATATTAATTGTAGAATGCTCTATGAACTTCAATTATATCTTTTAGGGTATGAATAAAATGATCATCGGAATTTGTCTTGGAAGAGTATCATTGAAATATCATGCCTAGCTAAAAAGTCATTAAAGAAAAGCGCTTGTTGGGAGATAACCCAACACTTTTACTTTCTGTTTTTATGTGTTCACATGATTAATCTACTATAGTAATCATTTTTTGTGCCTTTTATTTCAATAAAGTTCCAAGTAAATCCTTTGGGATAGTGTGTGCCTTTTACTTCAATAAAGTGCCAAGTAAAGCCATTGGGATAGTGTGGATACTTACTTGTTTGATCTTGTGCAAAAAACAGAAAGTTTTGCGTCCAGTATTTGAATTATATGATTTTACTTGAGAGTCCAAAAATTCTGAAATTTTTACACAACATTTCTATGAAAATTATGTGATATTTCCTAATTTTTCAGAATTTTTAGAGTCAGGGAAGTATGGTTATCATTCAGATCTTTACATACTGTTCTGTTTTTGACAGATTCTGTTTTGCGTGCATAGTTTGCTTGTTTCAAGTGTTCCTATAGCTTATATTGAGTAATAGAAATTGTGGGAATGATAAATACTGTATGTATCATGTGGGAATAATTACGAATATTGTCTTGACAGTACCTAAATGAATGATCTATCTTTATTACACTAACCCTTCTCACAAAGTTCCGTTAAGTTTTGTGTGATTGAAGTTTTCAAGTTTTGGGTGAGACACCAATATGAGGAGAATAAGGGGTGACAATAGACTAATCTTGGGGATGCCTAAGGCACCCCAAGGTAATAATTCAAGGAATACTCAAGCGTCTAAGCTTGGGGATGCCCCGAAAAGCATCCCCTCTTTCGTCTTCAACACTATCGGTATATCTTACTTAGAGCTATATTTATATTCGTCACATAAATGGGTTTTAATTGGAGCATAATTTAATTTTATTTTTCTATGTTAGGTGTTATTTATAATCTTGTTTTTCAATAAAAATTTCCAACAATTGCCTTAGGATGCTTGCTCTGCATGTTTGATGTGTGCTGTGTAAAAATCAAAACATTTTGCTGTAGTGTTTGAATTTACATATTTTACAGGAATGTGTAAAGTTTATGAACTTTTTACACAGCATTTACATATAAATTCCTTAGCATTTCCTAAATTTTCATAATTTTTAGAGTTACAGAGGTGCACTGTTTTAATAAATTTCTACAGACTATTCTGTTTAGACAGATTGCTGCCATAGTTTTGTTTTCTACTTGGTCTATAGTTTCCATAGCCTATATTGGTAGATATAAATTGTGGAAATGATATAATACAGTACCTAATGTTTTAAAATTATTGTGAATCTTGTCTTGGCAGTACATGAAGTGTTGATTTGTTCTTATGTGTACTAACCTATCTCACAAGTTCTTTTTCAGTTTTGTGTGGATGAAGTTTTTTGAGAATAGGTGAAACCGGGATATGAGAGGATTGAACAAGATACAAAAGCTCAAGCTTGGTTATTCGCAAGGCACAATAAGCAAATATTTCAAGAACTCTCAAGTATCTAAGCTTGGGGATGCTACGCATCCCACCTCTCTTCATCAACAATTATCGGTTAGCCTATGTTGAACCTAAATTTTTATTCGTTCACATGATGCGTGCTATTTTTGGAGTGCCATTCTATTTTGTTTGTTGTTTCAATAAAATCATTGGATCTGAAATTTTGAATAAGAGAGAGTCCTCACATGGCTATTTAACTAACTGATTACGCATTGATCTTCACTTATATCTTTTTGGAGTAGTCTGTCATTCAGTCTCGTGCTTCACTTATATCCTATGAGTAAATGGTTGAATGAATTGAATATCATCAATCTGAAATTATATATGTTTTATATTGTTATACCACGGGGAGTAATGACTTCACATATTATAAGTATAGGTGGTAAAATTTATTGAAAGTTAGCAAACACCGAATTGGTCACTTGAACCATTCATGAAAGAATATTGATGGAAGAGAGGTTTCACATATAAATATACTATCTTGGACATCTTATATGATTGTGATTACCCATTAATTATTTTCAAACTTGAGGAAATTAGTTTAAGTTGGACAAGGAAGACAACCTAATGAGTTATGGTTGTGTATATTTGCATGGAAGTTGTATTGTTATGGATCCTCCAACATGTGGTGTTGGCTTCCACCTCATATTAGCCAAAACTTCCGCACCAAGTAGAAATACTACTTGTGCATCCAAACACCCTTAAACCATTATTCTATATGAGTCCACCATACCTACCTATATGCGGTATTTACCCCCCCCCCCCCCGTTCCAAGTAAATTTGCATGTGCCAAACTCTAAACCTTCAAATAATATTCTGTTTTGTATGCCCGAATCGCTCATATAGTAGCTAGGGGTTGTCAGTATCTTCCATGCTAGGTGGGTTATTCTCACGATATGTGTTGATTCACTATCATTCACGAGAAAGTGGCTGGTAATAGGGATTCACAGTCCCGAAATCAGAGGAAAAAATGCAAATAATTAAACAAAATCCCCCTGGGATGTTGTTGGTATGGACGTTACCCGTGGATTCGACACGTCGTGGAGTGTGATTGATTGGTCGAGGGGGAGTAAAAACTTTACCATTTTGTTTGGGAACCGCCTATAATGTATCTAGCATGGAATATACCGAGATCTCTCGGTTGTTATGGTGACAATGAAAGCATACCGCTCAAAATTATTATTCATCTCTGTTTTAAAAGCTTGAGCTCTGGAACCTCTGCAAATCAATGCTTCCCTCAACGAAGGGCCTATCTTTGCAAGCGTCATGTGTTGGGGAAAGATCCAAGCATATATGGACATTCAAATATATTTGGTCATGAATTATTATTGTTGACAATTATCTATATGATAAATAAGTTGGGAGGTGAAACATTAAGCCCCTATCTTTCTCTGTGTTCGATGGATGCTATTTGTTCTAAAAATATGCTTTGAGTGCTAGCAATCATGGAAGACTATATGATAGTTGAGTATGTGGAATTTGTTAAATCAAAGCTCTTACATAGACTCTTCCTGAAAATAAGATGAATTGCAATTGTTTGGTGACTGAAAGCATAGTTTGTTAGTCTATTCTTTAACATGTGGATAGCTTGTTATTTCATCATGAGAAGTTTTATGAGATGAGCTGCTGATTATGATACATATTGATGCTGGAAAAGATGATTGGAATTATCATTGATCAAACTTGTGCACTTGCTAGCATTCACACTTCATAAATTATTTCTTTTATCATTTACCTACTCGAGGACGAGCAGGAATTAAGCTTGGGGATGCTGATACGTCTCCAACTTATCTATAATTTATGAAATATTCATGCCATGTTTACATTAATTCTATATGATTTTGGTATGATTTTATTAGAACTAACCCGGACTGACGCTGTTTTCAGCAGAACTACCATGGTGTCGTTTTCTATGAAGAAATTAAAGTTCTCAAAATGGGCTAAAAATTTAGTATGATGTTTTGTGGAACAAAAGAGACCCCCAAAGCATTGGAGCTGGGCCAAAAGAGTCACGAGGAGGCGAAAAGCCTACCAGGCGCGGCCAGGGGGTGGTCGCGCCTTGCAGGCTTGTGACTCCCTCATGGAACCCCTTGACGTGATTCCAATGCCAAAAATTCCTATAAATATAGAAACCTCCAAAAAGAAACCTAGATTGGGACTTCCGCCTCCGCACACCTCCAGAGCCACTAAAAACCAATCTTGGGCCTCTCCGGCACCCTGCCGGAGGGGGTCACCATCACCAGAGGCCATCTTCATTGTCCCGGAGGGGCCATCAACACCATGGAGGCCAAGGACCAGAGGGAGAATCTCTCTCTCTCTCCGGATGGTGCCAGAGTGCCATCTGGGTAACCATCGCTGCGGTGATCGTCTTCATTAACATCACCTTCTTCATCACCATCCGCATCTCCTTTTAGCGGTCCACTCTCCCTCACCCTGCTATAATCACCTACTTGAACATGGTGCTTTATGCTACATATTATGATCCAATGATGTGTTTCCATCCTATGATGTTTTGAGTAGATTACTTTTGTCCTTTGGGTTGATTGATGATCTAGATTGGTTTGAGTTGTATGTTTATTTTTGTGCTGTCCTATGGTGGCTTCCGTGCCGCGCACACGTGAAGGATTCCCACTGTAGGGTGTTGCAATATGTTCATGATTCGCTTATAGTGGGTTGCTTGAGTGACAGAAGCATAAACCCGAGTAAGGGGGGTTGTTGCATATGGGATAAAGGGGACTTGATGCTCTAATGCTATGGTTGGGTTTTACCTTAATGATCTTTAGTAGTTGCAGATGCTTGCTAGAGTGCCAATCATAAGTGCATATGATCCAAGTAGATAAAGTATGTTAGCTTATGCCTCTCGCTCATATAAAATTGCAATAATGATTTTCGATCTTGTTAACAATTGCCTAGGATAATTCCGCACACCGACCCATCATTATTCCACACTCGCTATTTTTAATATATCGTAATATTATGATAATAGCACCTATATTTATATTTTAGTTCTACGATATCATGCAAAGCTATCCTCTTCATACCCACATCGTAGTTTTATTTCTCGTTTCTAGATGGAAGCAAACGTTTAGTGTACGTAGAGTCGTATCGGTGGCAGATAGGACTTGAGAGAATATTGATCTTACCTTTAGCTCCTTGTGGGTTCGACACTCCATACTTATCACTTCCACCTTTGGAAATTGCTATGATGATTCCTTGCACTTGGGGATTATCAGGCTGCAACTAGAGTAAGAAGGAAGTTAAACTCAGATGGAGAGGACTCCGACTTTGTACCAGATGAGGTCCTTGCCAAGCAAAGGCGAGACAAAGCAGACAAAGCTGCCAAGAAGTCTGGATCTGAGGCAACCTCATCTAGAAGACCTGTCAAGAACGAGTATGCCACCTCGGAGGTTATGGAAGCACCAGAGAGTGCTAGGTCTTCCATGTCTATAGAGCCAACCAGAAGCTCTATGCCCAAGAAGCCTGCTGACAAGAAGAGAAGCAGGACAAGGATAGTAGATGTTGTTGGAAGACCAACTTCCATGTATGAAGATCCAGCAGATGTTGAGGGAGAGGAAAAGCCAGCTGGTCAGGCTCCTCCTAAGAAGAAGAAGAAGAAGTTGCTTGCTGATGCCATGACTTCTCAGGCCCCTCCCAAAAGCAAGGCATCTCCTCCTCCTAAGAAATCCACAACTCTAAGTCCAAGAGGACTACTAAGGATGTTCCAGCTACAGCCAAGAACAAGGGATCCTCCTCCAGAGCTGCTGTTGAAGATGAGGATATGACAGTTTGAGGAAGCTTAGACCTCACCTCCCACAACACAATGACAACTATCCACTGGGTGAGGATATGAGGAAGAGGAAGGATTCATGGCTGAGAGAATGGAGAGCCATAGATCCTTATTCTCAGAGGAGATGGACTGTTGTAGACTACAGATTCTATACCAAGGAGCAGCAAGATTCTATGAGACAGTTCTGCTTGATAAAAGCCCAGCTGCTAGTGACATGAGATATGTAGACTGGGCTACATTAAAGAAAATGAGGACTACTTTCCCCATGTGCTAGATAACTTCGAGGTTGCTGGTATTGATGCTTTTGTTGGTAGGCAGATGACCCCCTGGAATGATGAGATGATCATGCAGTTCTATTCCACTACACACTTCTATCCAGATGGCAGGATAGTGTGCATGACTGAGGGCACCAGAGATAAATCTTCAATGGAAGAGTGGGCTACTATCTTAGGAGCTCCATAAGTATAGTATGGTGACTTGGATGTGTACTCAAAGGCCAAGATGAATCACAACTCCATGGATAATATGTACAAGGAGATGAGAAGATGATCATAGGATTCTCCATCAACATGCTGCATCACATTGACCATCACACCAGATTCAGGGTCCCGGACTTGATGGTAGAGACTGTGAAGAGGACAGTTGCTGACCAAAAGAGGCATGTGGATATGCTCCATACATTCAGATGTTTATCAACTCCAAGCTTGAAAACAATGTATATGCTCTTGATAGACTTCACATGCCTCTCCAGCCTGAGTTTGAGGACAATGTTGTGGTGATGGACCCAGATCATCCTAGTTCATCTACTGCATAGGCAGCAGCTGAGGCAGCCAGAGCCACTAGTGCTCCAGTGCCAAGGACCAGGAATGAGCAGATGGATCTCATTCATAGCTCTATCAAAGGCATGCAGAATGACATCATGGAGATTCTCAAGAACCAAAAGATCCTGGAAAGGATTGTTGAAGACAAGCTTCATACTTTGAACAACAAGGTGGATGGGTTGACTAAGACAGTTGATGAGCTCAAGAAGGAGGTTGACTCAGTACCCCTTCCCCACACCTCAAAGGATGATGATGATGATAAAGAAGGTCACCCTCTCCAGCCTAGAACACAATTCAAGACACAAGCCAGATCCTTATCAGTGTCAGCTTTTGAGAAGATACCATCTACATCAGCTCCCACTGCAGCTCCTTCGGTCCCACTAGCTTCATCAGCACCTCCAGTGTCTACACCAACCCCTTCCATGACATCGGCAGAAGTCTTCGCGGATGCAGTTCTCTTGACTCCTACATCAACAACCGGAGGAGATCAGCCCCAGAGAGACGATTAGTCCTATACCTTTGAACTTTTTGGTAACATGTTGCCAAAGGGGGAAAGTTGTATAGATCAATAGGGCTTTGAGAGAGAGAGAGTGTTGCTTTTTATCGCTCTCCATAAACTTTAAAATCTTTTGGGTGTTCGTTTGTGTTAAACTTGTTGCTGTTTGATCATGCACTTCTTATGTGTTGATACTACGTCTTATCATTTAAAATGCTTATGAGATGATCATTCACTTCTTGCTTGATGTGTTGTGCTATGTTGTTCATTCATATTATTCTCACACACCACCAAGCTGTATGTGACGTGGAAGAGTACCCCATGAACCTAATCGATTGTGCATTTTCATTCAAACGCAAATTCAAAATAATGCACAAATTTAGGGGGGGCGGGCTCTTGCTTATCACATACTCCTCAAAGCAATGACTCTATTCATTGATTATATCATACGTCAAAGCTTTGATCTAGATGTTGTCATCAATTACCAAAAAGGGGGAGATTGAAAGCACATTTTCTCCCTTGGTGGTTTTGGTAATTAATAACAACATATATATAATTGGGCTCATGTTTTCACTAAGCATATTTCAAGAAAAGTCCAATTATGGGATGGCTATAAATTGTGAGGACATATCCCGAGAAGCAAGGAATGCATTGGCAAAGCTTCAAGCTAGAAGACTCTCCTTTTACTTTGTGAGAAATCACTTTGAGTCCACATGAAAGCCAATACTATTAAAAGGGGGTAAGGTATTGTTGGTGAACAAGTTGCTCCACGTGCACAAATGCTAGCCACCAAAAACACCCACAATCTCTCTGACAAAATACTCTGTCTAAACCCAACTTCACAAAATCGGTGCCACCAAGTTTCCATCCAGCTCTACTGATTTTTCACCCAAGATAGAACCCTAGCCAAACCCTAGCATTTCGGTACAACCGAGATTGCATCGGTGCAACCGAGATTTGGTGACCATGATTGGTTGACTGTTTTTATAGAATCAGAAATTCCGAGTTTATACTTTGGTCTCACCGAGTTTTGGAAACTGCCTCGGCCACTGATTTCGGTACCACCGAGATTTCTATATCGGTCTCACCGAGATTCTGAAAGTTGCCACATTTTGAACAGATCGGTATAACCGAGTTTTGCATCGGTTTCACCGAGTTGGTCAATAATGTTGTAACTGTTGGATTTTTGGAGATGTCTATATATACCGCTCCATCACATCCCACTCGCATGACAAGCACTCAGAACAGTTCCCCACTTCCCATATCCAAATTTCTGAGAGAGAACCACATACCCTTGTGTTGAGATCAAGATCATCAACTCCGACCATATGGATCTTGATTTCTAGCCTCCCCAAGTTGCTTTGCACCCAATCAATCTCTTCTACCAAGCCAAATCTGTGAGAGACCGATTGAGTGTTGTGGATTCTATCATCTTGAAGCACAAGAGCAAGGAGTTCATCACCACTATCAAGTCTATTACCTTTTGGAGGGTGGTGCCTCCTAGATTGGTTAGGTGTTGCTTGGGAGCCTCCTACTTAGTGTTGTGGAGTTGAACCAAGAAGTTTGTATGGGCAAGGAGATCACCTACTTCGTGAAGATCTACCCATAGTGAGGTTAGCCCTGCATGGACGGAAGCCGTTATGGAATAGTCAAGGTTGCTACTTCGTGGACCCCTATGGGTGGAGCTCTCCGTGGACTCTTGCGATTGTTATGCTTTGTGGGTTGAAGACTCCATAAACGTGGATGTACAATAGCGCCACCTATCGGAACCACGGGAAAAATCTTCGTGTCTACAATTGCCTTTGATCTTCTAACCCTTACCTCTATTACATGTGCTTGTCTTTACATTTTGCTACTATACTCATAAAAATGCATGTGTAGGCTGTGCTTGACTTTCTATCATTGCTAAAATCTGTCCACAACTAAAATTGGGAAAAGATAGAATTTTTATTTGGTCAAGTAGTCTAATCAACCCCCCACCTCTAGACCTACTTTCGATCCTACAGCTTCCGAGGCCTTAAAAATTAGGGAGCATAGAGAATTAAAAAATTTAATGAGAGAGCTTCTTAAGAAATTGTTAAATCGGTCAAAATTGATGACCCAATATCAAATTTAAAACCTCAATTGATTGTGAAATCTTAAAAATTAGGGAAGATAGTGTTTTATATATGTTAATCTTTTTAAGTGATTGAGTTTATCAAAATATTTTTCAAGTACCAAACACATAGTGGAATCATACAATGAAGAGAGATGCCTAAATATGGTCTTGGCAAATCAGATTGGTTGCCAGTGCGTGTGCCGTGAAAGGGAGCGACTGGCCAAACCAACAACAATCACAGACGAACGATAGCGGCAAAGCAGGTGAACTTTTCTATGACATCAAGTATGCTAACGTTTTTGGAAAACAATAGTAACTTTGTAGTACTCTAGCCGCTTGGAAATCCTTCATATATTGGGTTTGCCATGATGTTTCGACTCACGGTAGTGAACTTTTAGTCTTGCTCACAAAAACTATGATGTTGTTCAAATGTCGTTTTCCCCGTTTTTTAGAGATGAATTCTATTGGTGCTAACAACTTACGATTCGGTAAATCCAATTCAATCAGTACAAACTTCTTCTACTGGTGGTCCATTCTCTTCTAAGTGATAAATATGTAAAAGCACCACAAGCTTACCAAGTTTATAATTTATTTGTGGATAGTCTAAGGTACGGTCTAACTTCCTTCTTTGTCTGCATATCAAGTTTGTGAGTTTTAAATAATTAGCAAGGGGGATTTCAGCCATCCGAATTCATTCTTGATTGTGATACCAAATAAATGCCATGTACATGATTAGAAACATTAGTACTTTAGTATTCACCAAATGCCTCTGTCATGGTTAATAAAGTGCGAGACTCCATCATGAAAAGCACTAATCTTGGAGTGATGTTTCTTTTCAGAAATTTCTACTATCCTTTAGTAGTTAAAGTGATATATATGGTTCAATTTATATGTCTTCTTTACAAAATTAAAATATTTTATGCTATAACTTATACCTTCAAATTTAACATACGTGGAAGAATACGAAGACCACATGCTATTTTTTCTATGTACTCCTCTCCCTTTATTATTCAACATATGTTAACTGCTACTGTAGCTTTCATGCTTATATTCATGGTTTATATTTTATATCAATCTAAATTAAGGATTTGTGTCGATATCAGAAGTTACTAATGATGATAGGTCTTTATTAGTTTCTTCAAAAGGAAGCGCGAGTAGCAGGAAGATTATTTTGTGTAGAACTTCTATTTGTAGATTCATGTTGTGCTTAATTTTTGCTTTCTAAAAATCAATATTGTTGGTTCATTTTTCAAGAAATAAAAACTTTAGGTTAAGAGCAATTCTCCACAAGCCTAATTGGTATCTTAATTTCTTTTTGGTTTTGGTGTAAAGATGGAAACTAGATGGGTGGCAATGGCGACAATACACCATGGGTGTTGGTGGGAGGTGGTAGGGCAACTTATGAAGTGAAGAAGAACAAACCATGAGGAGGCAGGCATCATGGTTGTGTCGGCATCCAAGAGGATGTCAGATTCTGTTGTTGCTGCCGAAATTGAGTTGCGGTGAGCTCATGCTTATGTGAACTCCATAAGCCTGTATATAATTGTACTAGCTCTTATATGTTATATGTCATTATTTTCAATGCTATTGCTATTTGGGTCTTTCTCATCCCCGAACGGGACCTATGCAAGTTACATGATGTCTTCAAGTATGTTATCATAATGCACAACCATTTTTCTTCTCTTGAAAACAATGTATTATACTAAAAATATGGATGGTTAATTTTAGTATTCTGAGGTGACTGGAAGAAATAGGATAATGTGTGTATGTGTGTATGTGTGTGTGTGTGAGAGAGAGAGAGAGAAAGTTGTGAAGCTTGGTTATGGAGAGGGAGATAGTGGTGGAACAAGAACAATACCGGTGACTTAATGGTGAAACAAAGTCGATGATGCCACTTGATGTGCATGATGATCCTAAATATATATGTTAGTGACATTTTTACTGAACCACTAGAGTATGTACGCCCCCTAAGAAACACATGGGAACTTAATGGTGAAACAAAGTCCATGATGCCACTTGAGGAAACACACTCGATATCAAGAGAGATTGAGAGTGAGTTAGGGGGAGAGGGGGAGAGATCGAGAGAAGGAGGAAGGGAGGGAGAGTCAAGAGGAGGAAAGGGGAGAGATCTTGCAGGCACACACTGGTAGGACAACCACGTTTTCAAATATATACGAGATTTGGTGCTAAATCACCATTGTGTTTGTTCCCAATATGTCATGTCCCCTTCTCCATGGAAATAATCATACTAGCTGCTTGGGAAATCTGGATCACTAGAAATGACTACATCTTCAAGGGCATCACACCTTGTCTCTATAGATGCGGGAAGACCTTCGAGGACGAACTACACTGGCTAGAGCACAGAGCCACCAGGACGGAATAATTCTCTCATTGGACTAATGCCTTTAGATAGATATGTAAGTGTAATTTTACCTTTCTCCTTTTTTGGTTCTTCTTTGCTTTGCTCCTTGTTTTCTTTTATTCTTCTTTGATTTTACCTTTGTACTTCGGACTTTGTATCATATTTTAAAAAATTAATAGAAATATGCAGCAGAGTCCTGTTGTTTCCCTAAAAAAATGTCATGTAGAAATGTTTTTCGATAAGTATGTTTTAGCTCTTAATATTATAGTATGGTTGTAATTTTATCGATTCACATATCACTCTGAGAAACATTTGTAGTTGGGGAAGGAAGAAAGGAAGAAAATCGAGAGCGCCTTCATGGTAAAAAACAAGTCGTCAATGCAGCCCATTGCAACATACATGCATTTTACTAGCTTGGTACTAGTTTGGTAGAAGCCCATTAGAAACACTTATTTCCATAGGTATATTGTACGGTTGCATTCTTCCTTGCGGGTTATGACTTATGGTTATATCTTTGTTTTATCGGCTGTCGACATTGCTTTTTTATCCTTGGTAGGTAATGACTATTATAATTACAACTTGTTCATAGAGTATTCATGAATGAAGGGGCGTGCTACGGGTCCATCGATTGATCCTTTTAAAAGATTAGTCGGGTCGTGAGCCTTCACCACAACAAGTCTGCAACACATGTCTTATTGCAGAATTATTTCTGTAACATAGATCTTGTTGCATTTTTTGCAGCAATTGTTTTGTTGCGATATTTTTTTGCAAATGAGGTTTCGTTGTATTTAAAAAAACTGAGGTCTTGTTGCAAAAAAACTCGTAATAGAGAATTTGTTGCAAAACATAGACCCATCGTAGACTATTGCAACATCGTATATGTTTCGGAAACACAGTCTCTAATGCAGAATCGCTATGCGAGACGTCACTTGGATGAGTGTCATACAGGGGAGGTGGCAGGCGCGGCCAGTGTGATCCGCCGAGTGATGGTTAGGTTTTCCCATTCAAGAAAGATCCAATTTATCTATGAAGTTGTTTTTGTGGGAAACAAAAATATATGTGCTCCAAAATTTACGTTGGCCTTATTTTCTGCAGGTCTAGATTTTTTAGTCAATTATCGTGGCATACATTTAATATATATAAATCAATAGATTGCATTTGGCTTTTCTATGGCATCTTTATTTTCATATGAAATAATAGTAACAAGTCAGTGAAGTAAAAAAGAATAGTAACAGGTTAGTGAAGTAAACCAGTGACATCTAAGTCAGAAATTCATTTTTTAATAGGGGAAGATTTCCTATCCTCCTGATGCAGTGATTGGTTACATATATGTATTTGGCTCTGGCTTAATGGAGGCATTTTCTGGCCTTTTTAGGACATAATTTATCCCCATAGCTTGCTTGATTAGCGGTAATCTACAATTGATTCTCATATGATGCCTAGATGTGTAACAATGATTTAAAAAAATATCATGAATCCTACCGCTTAGCTCTACAAAGTGATTGATTAGTTTACATTATTTTACTAGGTACAACCTCCAAGTGTTTCGGACAGTATGCCACGCGGATGGATGTATGCAATCAGCAATGGTTAATTTTTGCAGTCGTACCTGAGGAATTGGTCCATGCCACGGTCGGATCGCCAACACCGTCGTCCTCCACCGCTGAGCCATCTCCAGCTTGTCCGCCGCCGTCAATCTTTGCCACGCCGGATCCTTCTTCGAGACCTTAGTCTTGACGCAGCCAAGTACGCACTCAACGCCGACGTCGTCCGATGGCGTCGGCGAATTCACCTCCGGCGAATCCACTGTTGTGGCCTCCTCCCCATCATCCTCCTCGTGGCCGGCATCGGCTAGTACCCAGAAGTGCCCGCCAGCCGTACCGGCACCGGCGATCCCGATCTCGGAGATCAGATCACGGCGTTTGAATTTCTTGTTGGGTCCAGTTGGGCTGCAGCCATATGAGACAGTCATGGGCCTCACAGATGATGGGTATGTGGCCCATCATGAGGCCTAAGCTGGGCTCGGGTCATTGCCTTGTATGCGCTGCAGTCGGTTAACACAGGGTCGGCTCCTTCATCACCTAGGGCTAGCCGTCGGAGGAACCTGCCGGGGTTTCGTCACTAGGTCCGGGCAGAGCAGCCCGTGTTCATGCACCGCAGGTGGTGGCCCCGGCCATGACGGGCAGAGGCAACGCGCAGCCGCCTCCCAAGGCGCTGGCAAGACCGGGTGCGTACGGGGGACCGGGGCGCGACGATGCTCTCCAGGCAGCTCGAGGTCGCGGGAACTATGGCAGGGCGGTGGGCATCCGCAGAATGATGGCAGAAGCTTTCCCGGCGGCCATTGGGGTGATGATGCGTATAATGCGTATGGCAACGGAGTGCACCGAGGCTCCTCTTCGATCGGCGGTGGTCGCGGAGATGACGAAAACTGGGGTTTCAATGGACCCCCGGGTCCGTTCGTCGAAGGAGCATCTGGTCTGGTCAACCAAAACTAGCCGGCGTACTGCCCTAACTATGGGGGCGGGGTGGTGGACGTCCGGCCACGAGGCCCTATCCCACCGCGAGCCCATACACCGGCACAGACTACGGTAAAGCGCCGGTGACAAAGACCGCGGAGGGACAATGGAGCTCTTTCGAGTGCAGTCCTAGAAACAGTACGTGCTCGGTGGTCGATGTGCCGAGTGTCCCGGCAGCTGCTACTAGAGATGCCACTTCCGATAAAGCCAGTGATAAGTCCCAGGGTGAGAGAGCTTCCAAGTGGGCTCATAAAAAGAAAAAGATGACATGTTACCGTTGCGGCGGACCGGGACATTTTGTGGCAGAGTGCACGGTTGAGCTTTGTGACATATGCCGTAAGCCCAAGCATGAGACAGGAGAGTGTCCCTTGCTACAAAAGCCGAAACCGGTGGTTACAATCTACGAGTCATGTTGCCTGGAGCTTATGTTCTTTGAGTCACCCAGGTCTACTGCGGATACACCGGCTCCGGAGAGTTTCCGGACGGGGGTGGTTAGGGTAACTCGTGGAACAATGACCATTGAACAGATTGTGTAGCGTCTGCTGAGCTACTTTCTGCTACTTTCTAGTGGGATCCGATCAAGCTTGATGAGCAGGTTTTCAGGGTCGAGTTTTGTACTAAGGAGGACCTTGCCAGGTTGCTTAAGTTTGGGATGAGTAGAGTTCCAAACAACACTTGTGTTTTGGAGTTTGACGCATGGACGCAGAAGGAACCTGAGGGCACTCCTCTCGCGCAGCTTTGGGTCCGGTTCACTGGAGCACCATGTCGGGCTTTAGATGATTTCATGGTAACCTGGAGTCTTGGTTCTTTGATTGGTAAGACTGAGAAGGCGGACATGCCTTTCACGCGGGCTCAGGGAATCTCTCGCCTGCTCGTTAGTGTTATCAGTGTTGAACATATTCCTGACACCGCCAGATGGACGTATGATGGCAGGAGTTTTGACCTGGATATTGAGATAGAGGAGAGTGAGGACTTTCATGAGTTGGCCAAGCAGGTTGACATGGACACGGACGAGGGGCATGGAGGGGGAGGGAACCTAGATAAGGGTACAGAGCCGAGGGATGGCACTAACAGAGGCTCAACATCTGCTGACAAGCCGGAGGAGAATGATTCTACCCGGAAGCATCCTCTCGGTCCGTCTTTGACACATCAGTTGAGGTTTGGTTCCTTTGGGTCGTCTTTGGCTCCTGGCAGACTATGGGGCGCCAGGGTGGAGATGGAGGATCCGGTGGAACAGGAGTTACCTCTGATTTCACCTCCGGAAACCCCGAGAGGTTCTGGCGCGCAACAGTTTTTGGCTATTGACTTACCCTTGACTATTGTTAACTCTGCCACACAATCTCCTGACTGACCATTGACTTCACAGTCGGCGTCGCCGAGGGCAACAGCCGGCCAAGGAGTGGTGGCAGCGGCTGGGCCACAGTCGGGCGGCCAGGCACCCATCACCTCCATGACGATGCAGTCGGCTATCGGGGTGGGAGGAGACCACACCACGACTATCACGGGAGTGGACTCGGGGATATTGGGTCCCGCAACGAGTGCGGCTGGGGTGGGAGGTGACCACTTCATGACACCCAACGACTCGGTTGGACAGGCTAGCCACACCAGGTGTGCGATAGGTGGTGGCCTATGGGATGGCCAAGTTGGACATGTGACAGGCGGTCATAGTCTGATGGGGCCTTCTACTGAGGAGGTCATCGAGTTTGGAGGCACTCCAGACACGGCAACTGGGGCTAGGCGAACGAGTGGTCGCCTACAAGCTCAATCAGATGTCGACGAGCTACAAATGGTCTGTGCCATGCGAGCGGCTAAGCTTCACGACATCGAGACCTCTACAGGTATGTCTATTGATACGAGTTGTTCTATTTTGTATTTTTTCTGAAGAAGATATAATTTTAACGCGAGTGAACTTGGGGTATCACTGGTAGTAATGGGTAGGAAATTTTAAAATATGTGAATGATCTGTTAGATTTAGAGGCTGAGAGGGCCATGGACATGGTAAGAAAGATTGCAGCGGTGAAACCGATGAATGACTCTGATATAAATGCACTAGGGCTGGGGGCTTTAGAACGTCTATGTGAGGATCTTGTGCCACCTTCGCTTATGCCTGAAGAGGAGAATGAAATCGTTGAGGAGGGGTATGTGGCCCCTTTGCAAGCTACTATTAGTGCACAACAGGTGACCGGTTATGTGGACCGGTCGGATGGTCAGGATAAGCCAAAAAGAACCTAGAAGAGGAAGGTGTATCCTGTATCAGCCATGCGCCGAAGCGCAAGATTTAAGACTGCAAAGAAATTCCATGATGAAAGATGAAAGGAATATTCTGGCATAGTAAAGGTCTAGCAGACTTGGCTAAAAGAAGATTTCTAGCGGAAGCATCTATTGAGCACAAATTTGATTTCATTGCATTGATGGAAAATGGGATAGATAATTTTACAGCACAATTTCTAAGCACGCTATCTAGTGGTATTGATTTCGACTGTCACTATTTACCGCCAAGAGGAAGATCCGGGGGGATCTTGCTTGGGGTCAAGTGTGAGACGCTCGAAGTTCAAAACGTGGTGTTTGGGGACTTTGCCGTCATATTTAGAGTTCGCTCGAAGGAGGATGGGTTCCAATGGGCCCTAGTAGTAGTATATGGGGTGGCCCAGCCTGAGCTCAAGAGAGACTTCTTGGCTGACCTTGTCTGGATTTGCGGGGACGAGCGGTTGCCAATTTTAGTAGGGGGAGACTTTAACATCATCAGGAGACGAGATGAAAAAACTAATGATAACTTTGATGGCAGATGGTCATTTATGTTTAATACAATCATCGAGAGCCTTGATTTGCGAGAAATTGAGCTATTAGGTAGATAATTTACATGGGCGAACACTTTACCTAAGCCAACTTTTGAGAAGTTGGACCGGGTTCTCACGAGTGTGGAATGGGAGCAGAAATTCCCTCGCGTGACAGTGCGCGCATTGCCCAGAGCTATCTCTGATCACACCCCATTGTTTGTGGACTCGGGGGAGGCAACACATGTGGGGAATAAAAAGCTATTCTCTTTTGAGTTGGGCTGGTTTGAAAGAGAAGTATTTGTGGACCTCATAGCCAGAGAATGGGCCAGGGACACGGGAGGTAGCTCGAATGTTGACAGGTGGCAAAATAAGATAAGGCACCTGAGGCAATTCCTATGGGGATGGGCAAAACATGAAAGTGGCATATATAAGAAAGATAAACAAAGGCTTCTCGATCTTATAAAAGAGCTAGACATAAAAGCCGAAGAATCGTTATTGGATGACAATGAGAGGTCATTGAAAACGGAAGCAGAACTGAAGCTAAAACAACTTCTTAGAGAGGAGGAGATGAAGTGGGCACTTAGAGAGAAAGTTCGCCGGGTTGTGCAAGGTGATGACAACACATAGTTTTTCCATATGATTGCCAATGGAAAGCATAGAAAGAAAAAAAAATATTAGCTTGAGCAAGATGAGGGTACAATTGTAGGACACGAGAATCTGATATTGCATATCTCTGAGTACTATAAAAAACTATTCGGGGCTCCAGAGGATAATTTTGTATCCATGGATGAGCACGTAGTCGGTGACATACCTCAGCTCGGGATGGACGAGAATGAGATATTAACCATGCCTTTTACAGAGAAGGAGGTGCTTGAGGCTATATCGCAAATGAAGAATAATAAGGCACCAGGCCCAGACGGGTTCCTCGCTGAGTTTTACAAGAGATGTTAGCATATTATCAAAGGTGACTTATTACCCATGTTCCAAGACTTGTTCGACGGACACTTACAGCTATTCCGCCTAATTTTTGGAAGAGTCACACTGGTGCCAAAGAAGGAAGGGGCAGTGCGCATCGAACAATTTAGACCTATTTGCCTTCTGAATGTCAGCTTCAAATTTTTTACAAAGGTAGGAACGAATAGGTTGACGCAGATTGCACATGAGGTGGTGCAACCTAGTCAGACGGCTTTCATGCCGGGCAGGAACATATTGGAGGGTGTGGTGGTCCTTCATGAAACCCTGCATAAAATTCACTCGAAGAAACTAGATGGGGTTATCTTCAAGGTGGATTTCGAGAAGGCATATGATAAGGTCAAATGGCCATTCCTACAACAGGCATTACGTATGAAGGGGTTTGACAAAATATGGAGGAGACATGTCGAATCCTTTGTACAAAAAGGGAGTGTTGGTATTAAAGTCAATGATGACATTGGCCATTTTTTTCAAACACTCAAAGGTCTCAGGCAGGGAGATCCAATGTCACCCATCCTATTTAACGTAGTTGCCGATATATTGGCGATTCTAATAGGGAGGGCTAAACATGAAGGCCAGGTAGGTGGACTAGTGTCGCATCTGGTGGATGGTGGTGTGTCTATCCTGAAATATGCTGATGATACCATTCTGTTTATGAAACATGATTTAGTAAAAGCCAGAAATATGAAGCTTATACTCTGCCTATTTGAACAATTGTCAGGCTTGAAAATTAATTTGCATAAGAGTGAGCTGTTTTTCTTCGGGAGAGCCAAAGATGAACAAAACACTTATAAAAAATTGTTTGGATGTGAACTGGGAGCCTACCGTTCAGTTATTTAGGCATACCTATTCATCATCGGAAGCTTTCCAATAGTGAGTGGAAATGCATCGAGGATCGATTTGAGAAAAAGCTAAGCTACCAGAAGGGTAAGCTGCTATCATATGGAGGAAGGTTAATTCTGATAAAGTCGGTGCTTACGAGTATGCGTATGTTCCTTTTATCCTTCTTTGAGGTACCAGTAGGGGTACGCAAAAGGTTGGATTTTTATCGATCCAGATTCTTTTGGCAGAGTGATGATGATAGGAAGAAATATAGACTGGCTAAATTGGATATTATTTGTAGGCCCAAAGACCAAGGAGGTCTGGGGATTGAGAATTTAGAGGTAAAGAATAGATGTCTACTAAGCAAGTGGTTGTTCAGACTATCTATAGAGACAGAAGGTATGTGGGTACAAATTCTACGTAATAAGTACCTACAATCTAAAACCTTAGCCCGGGTAAATGTCAGACCCAATGATTCACCATTCTGAAAAGGGTTGATGAGAGTAAGGTCAGCCTTTTTCCATAGAACTAAATTTATTATTGGAAATGGTGAGGGAACGAGATTCTAGGAGGATACGTGGTTGGGGGAGACGCCTCTGTCCATTCAATATCCACCTCTCTATAATATTGTGCAACGTAAGGACGCGTACGTGGCCACAATTTTACAGTCGAATCCTCTAAAAATTCGATTCCGACGAGCATTGATAGGCCATCGTTGGGAGGATTGGCTCCACCTCGTGAGGAGACTCATGGATGTCCAGCTATTAGAAGAGTCTAAAAGGCTTCAACGGAAGCTTACGACTAGCGGAATATTTACGGTGAAATCGATGTATATGAATCTTATTGATACAACAATTATCCCCAAATTGATTCATATTTTGAGAGTCAAGGTACCCTTAAGGATCAAAGTCTTCATGTGGTTTGTGCACAAGAAGGTGATTCTAACTAAGGATAATTTGGCTAAACGTAATTGGGGGGAGGGAAATTACACGATGTAGCTTGTGTGATAATGAGGAGAACATTAAACACCTCTTTCTCTAATGTCCACTTGCGAGAATTCTTTGGCAGACGGTTCATATTGCCTTTAATAGTATGCCTCCGGATAGCATTGACACGTTATTTGGAACGTGGCTAGATGGGGTTGACACGATTTTTGCCTGACACATCCGTATAGGAGTATGTGCACTTCTTTGGGCTATATGGAATTATAGGAATGATGTGTTTTTTAACAGACATACGCATATAAATTTTTTGCAGGTATTGCACAGAGCTACGGCGTTGATCCGTACATGGTCATTAATCACTCCTACGGAAACCAGGGAGCCTTTGATTACCGGGTCTACCCGATGGGAGATGGTAGCGCGGAATATCTACAACCGGTTTAGATGGCAATCCAGTAATAAGATAGATGGTTAGGCATCTAGGCCTATTTTGCCGGTTGTGGCACTTTTTGCTTTACTTTTGCTTCTACTTTGTTGTGTCGGAGACTTTGTGAAACCAAGAATTGTTTGTTTCCTTTTCTAATAAAGGGGCTGTATGCATCGTGCTGATGTAGAGGCCGGAGGTAATCCTCCTTTTAAAAAAAAAACTTCCTTCAAGTGTGTTGGGTGCACAATTTTTTTCTATATAATAACTGCACTTTTCATTGAAGGAGATACATTTCCAGGGAGATGGCAAAGTTGGCTAGTGCGTGGGTTTCACTTTTATACCTCAATTGCTCCTTTTCACCGGCAAGTTGTAAAAATGCTTTCATAAGGCGCCAAGTACGACCAACCAACGCCGAAAAGTAGAAACACCTTTCTTGATACAGCTAATACTCAATGTGCATGTAGTTGGTAAGCAGGATCATGAGAAGGTAGGTGTCCAAATGTGTCGGTCGGAACAAATATTATATTCTTATGTCCTAGATAAATAAATTATGACAAGATGGTGAATTTATTTTTACATTCGTGTGAACAAATTTGTAAAGTCTTTTTTCTTGCAGTGATAGATTTGCAAAACTGACTGATAAAAATATTTTTCTTCATTGACCGAGACAAAATAAATATGAAGTCTTTTTTTCTTGTAGTGACGAATTTGCAAAATTGACTGATAAAAACATTGTTCTTCATTGATTGAGACAAAACAAATTATTACAACACAAGCGTAAATAATAATTTTGTAAGATCCGGTAAAACACATAATCTCTCCTACCTAAAAAGAACATAACCTTTTGCCATTTGTTTATCCTTCGTTCCTTTCATACGTTCCCCTCCTGTTTCCTCAGTTTTGAATTTTTTTCATTCCATCTTTATTTTTTAGGGATTTTCCTTGAAAATCGGCTTAATTATCTCATCTTACAAATATGACATGGTGTTGCTCAATTTATTTTTTCGTTTGAAGTTTAAGCCTTGTATAAATATAATGAAAGGGCTAGCCTAATAATTTGGTTACACACACGTGATAAAACTAAGCCAGTACATTTATTATTTACATACATGGGTTAATGCGTATGCGTGCCACTTGATGCCAAGGTTGCATCTAGCTAGCTAGCTAGCAACGGGTGGTTCTATGCGACTCACCAATTTGGTCACAAACCGATGAAGGGACGCGCCACCGGCCGGCGAGCACGACCACTTCGTTCCCGGGCATCCGGCCACCGGCATCGTCGGCCCACACTTATCCCCGAGACGGTCTCGCCACGCACGCAGCCCCGCAGTCCAATCGGACACCACAGACCGCTGTGCGTACGCATGGCATGGGCTCCAACCTCCGAGCGGGATGTGAAAGCAAGACCCGTAGAGAGGAACCGAATTGACCGGCATGCACAGCGACCGCGCAACGGCAGTCGGCCCCGAGTGCAACGCGCAACCCACCGCCGCGCCCGCACGAGCCGCGCCGCGCGGTCACCACGCTTCACGCGCACACCACCGCCACCGTCCGTCCACGAGAGTCCCTCAACGATCCAGCGGTCAGGAGAGGCTTCGGAGGGGGCGTACGAGTGAAGCTAGCCACTCCGGCAGCCAGCTACCAACGGATTATAATCAAGTCTAAGATTCCAGTGGCCATTAGTGGAGGTAGTAATCAGCAATTAGTGGCCTGATTTGACGCGTGAGACGGAGAGCTTACCGAACGCGCGCGCCCAACCGACGGATACTTTGGTAGGAATAAGCTAAAGCCTGATATAGCTCCATCATCATGCAAACATTTTGCATTGCATGCATGATGCATGGGTACATGCCGCTTTATCTGATTAGTCCATGGGTTCATTTGTTAGTTATAAATCTTGTTCCTCTCTTTTCTGGTACGTCTGTGTCTTACTTTTTAGCTATGCATTCTGGACCCCGACTCCTCGCCTTCACTCGACAAAGGATAAGCACCAGTGAATCAGTGGCCACTTTGTCTGATTGCTTCATTGGCCCCTTTGTTAGTTAGCCTTGTACATGTTCCTCTCTTGTGTGGTACGAATGTGTCAGGTACTTTTTTTTTCGCTCAACGTTTTGGCCGAACATCTGGCCTTCACTCGAAAAAGAATGAGCACTAGTGAATCAGTGGTAGGGTGAGCCTTGATGAACATGGTGTGGGTAAGGACAGCACCGCAGCACTGTGCAGGTACAGTCAAATTCTCTCATGGGTTTAGATGTCTGGCTTTTCTTTGAAACCACTGTTTCGATCCCGAGATCACGTTGTCTTTAATGAAGTAAAATCCAAGAAAATAGTAAAAAAATCAAAACATTCTGATTTTTTTTGTGATGAACATTGACGAATGTTTTAACTCTCCCTGCAAAGTTTTTTGATGAAATGGCATTCGGGGAGGTCTGCACACAAAAATGATGCTCCAAATGCTTAACAATAGTTATTTTTTGAAGCATCAATTTTGTTTTCTAACCCCGACCTCCACGAACGTCATTTCATCACAAAATTTTGCATGCAGTTGAAATATTCATCAAATTTTTTTCTTCTTCTAGTTTTTGGATTTTACTGTTCATGATAGAGCATGTGAGCTCGGGTTCAAAACTTCATGTTCGACTTTCTTTCCTTTTTGAGCTGACAAGGTCCGGCTTAATTGATTAACTAACATTTCTTATTCGACATCATACTTTATCGGTTAACATTGAACAAATAAAGCCATTTGATATTGTTGGAGAACGTTGCATGGAAAACAAAAAATTTCCTACGCACACGCAAGATCTATCCATGGTGATGAGCATCTACGAGAGGGAGAGTGGATCTACATACCCTTGTAGATCGCTAAGCGGGAAGCGTTAAGAAACGCGGTTGGTGTAGTCGAACGTCTTCGCGATCCAAATCGCCGAGTGTCCCGTGATCTCATCACGATCCGTCCCGCAATCCAATCACGATCCGTCCCGCGAACTCATCACGATCCGTCCCGCGATCTCATCACGATCCGTCCCGCGAACTCATCACGATCCGTCTCGCGATCTTGATCACGGTCCTTCCGATCTAGCGCCGAACGGACGACACCTCCGCGTTCAGCACACGTGCAGCTTGATGACGATCTCCGCCTTGTTGATCCAGCAAGAGGGAGCGGAGAGGTAGAAGAGTTCTCCGGCAGCGTGACAGTGCTGCGGAAATGGTGGTGGAGCTATTCCGGCAGGGCTTCGCCTAAGCACTGTAGAAAACCGATCTAGAGGAGAAGCTATGCACTAGAGGAACGGGTGGCACGTGGCTGAAAATCTTGTGCCAAAACCCTAAAATCCTCTAGTATATATAGGAGGAGAGGAGGAGTAGGCTTGGCTGCCAAAGAGGCAGCCCTTGGGTCGGCCAAACCAAGGAGGGAGGAGTCCTCCTCCTCCACTCCTAGTAGGATTAGGACTCCTTCCTTATTTGGCCATTTTTGCCTTTTTCCACCTTTTTCCTTTTGGGCTTTTCTTCCCAGTCGCATGGGCCTTGTGTGGGACTTCCACCAGCCCAGAAAGGTCTGGTATTTACTCTCCCACAGCCCATATAGCCTCTTGGGTCGAAATACCCCTCCCGATGGTCCCCCGGTACACTACCGGCACTCCCGGTACACTACCGACGAGCCCGAAACTTTTCCAGCGACAAAAACAGGACTTCCTATATATCAATTTTTACCTCCAGACCATTCTGGAGCTCCTCATGACGTCCGGGATCTCATCCGGGACTCCTAACAACCTTCGGCCACCACCATGCATAACTCTATACTACCGAAACATCACCAAACCTTAAGTGTGCAGACCCTGCGGGTTCGAGAACTATGTAGACATGACCGAGACACCTCTGCGGTCAATAACCAATAGCGGGACCTAGATGCCCATATTGGTTCCTACATATTCTATGAAGATCTTTATCGGTCGAACCTCTATGTCAAGGATTCAGTTAATCCCGTATGATGTTCCCTTTGTTCTTCGGTATGTTACTTGCCCGAGATTCGATCGTCGGTATCTCCATACCTAGTTCAACCTCGTTACCGGCAAGTCTCTTTACTCGTTCCATAACACAAGATCCCGTGACTAACACTTAGTCACATTGCTTGCAAGGCTTTTTGTGATGTTGTATTACCGAGTGGGCCCTGAGATACCTCTCTGTCACACGGAGTAACAAATCCCAGTCTTGATCCATGCCAACTCAACAGACACCCTCGGAGATACCTGTAGAGCACCTTTATAGTCATCCAGTTACGTTGCGATGTTTGATACACACAAGGCACTCCTCCGGTGTCCGTGAGTTGCATGATCTCATGGTCAAAGGAACATATACTTGACATGCAGAAAACAGTAGCAATAAACTGACACGATCATATGCTACGTTTGTAGTTTTGGTCTTGTCCATCACACCATTCTTCTAATGATGTGATCCCGTTATCAAATGACATCTCATGTCCATAGCTAGGAAACCTTAACCATCTTTGATCAACGAGCTAGTCTATTAGAGGCATACTAGGGACATGGTTTTGTCTATGTATCCACACATGCATCTAAGTCTCCGATCAATACAATTATAGCATGGATAATAAACGATTATCATGAACAAGGAAATATGATAATAACTAATTTATTATTGCCTCTAGGGCATATTTCCAAAACATATTTCATCTATAAACTTGTCGACTGGTGTGGATTGGTCCCTCAACTTCAAAACCAAAGAAGTGCACACTCAACGCTTTCGATATCGGACAAGTTCCATCTCTCCACCCAAACAAATACGGCGTCCATGAGGAGTGGGTACTCGGCCCGTAGAGATGACATGGGATTGAACTTGTCCCTGTGACAATTGTACCGGGCATGGGAAACAACATGACGGGGAGGCGTGAGTCACGACACATACTCTACATGATCCACTAGATGCGGCAACATGGGCGTTATCCATTGCGTAGAACAAAGTATGTTGCTCCAATACACACGCGCACGTGAGCACACGTCATCGTGCGTGGCTTGCACACCATGCATGTATTCTGCAGGTATTCTTTTCGAGTTAGTGGTTGCTGCTACCGAAGGGTGCCGAGGTGGAGTGGAGGCGGCAAAAGAGAAGGAGATCGAGGGATGACGATGTTGTTGTTGCTAAATAGATCGGAAGAAAGAGTTATCGTATTTGTGTGCCATCATAGGTTAAAAAAAGGGCTGCCAGGTGTGCCCAACCGATAAGAGAGACATAGAGCATGAGCAAAAGGTCACTATGACACATCAAAAGTAATAAGTGTAAGTCAAGATTAAAAACCACACCACGGGAGGGACCAAATTTGTCACGTGTCGAAAGTTGAGGGTGCGGGTCGTTCAGTTCAACGGTGAGGAACCAAATTTGTTCGGGTTGATAAGTTGAAGGATGATAAATATATTTATCTCTTTGATATTTACATCCACATAAATACCTCAGTTGGATAAGTAAAACCATATGTAATGTCAAATATGTGTTTTGGAGAACATGCGGGGCAAAGAACTGCATACTTAATGTGCCACCTATGATTGAAGAAAGATTTGCCATGTGGGCCCAGCCTGTAAGATAGGTAAAAGTGTCAGTCAAGGTTAAGCACGAGACCACATCAACAAAGAAACCACTCCCGTTCCCAATATGGACCAAACTAGTGTGGTATCAAAAGTTGAGGATACAAATTGTCTGTTTTAACATTGATGAACCAAATCCTCACCGGTCAATAAGTTGTGGGGCGAAAAAACATTAATATCCTTGATATTTGATCCACTTGAATAAATTGGGTGGATAAATAAAATTATATTTAAAGACAATAAATAATGCCAAACTTATGTTTACAAAAATGATGGTTGCGGGCGTTATATGATGGTTGGTATGTAGGTTCATCGTCCTTCTCAGAAAATGAAACGTGTTTTGGACAACACAATATATCGACAAGTTCGAAAGAACCAACGTGACTAGAAACCAACTACAATGACCCCTTCCAACAAAACAATCCAAGAATGATGAGGGTTCAATTTGATAGTATTTGAGGGGAAACATTGCATTTATGGGTACATATCACTTCATCTGATTAGTCCATTAGTTAGTTAATTGTGTTCCTATTTTGTGGTACATAGGTGTCCCAAGAAGTTATTTTTCCCATCGTAGTCAACATTTTTGACTGAACATCTGGCCCTCACTCAAAAAGGATGTGCACAAGTGAATCAGTGATAAGCTGAGCATTCAACACGTGTAGGTAAGGATTGTTGGAAATATGCCCTAGAGGCAATAATAAAGTGGTTATTATTATATTTCCTTGTTCATGATAATCGTTTATTATCCATGCTATAATTGTATTGATTGGAAACTCAATTGCATGTGTGGATACATAGACAACAATGTGTCCCTAGTATGCCTCTAGTAGACTAGCTCGTCGATCAAAGATGGTTAAGGTTTCCTAGCCATAGACATGAGATGTCATTTGATAACGGGATCACATCATTAGGAGAATGATGTGATGGACTATACCCAAACTATGAACGTAGCATATGATCGTGTCAGTTTATTGCTATTGTTTTCTGCATGTCAAGTATTTATTCCTATGACTATGAGATCATGCAACTCACTGACACCGGAGGAGTACCTTGTGTGTATCAAACGTCGCAATGTAATTGGGTGACTATAAAGATGCTCTATAGGTATCTCTGAGGGTGTCTGTTGAGTGGGCATGGATCAAGACTGGGATTTCTTACTCCATGTAACGGAGAGGTATCTTAGCACCCACTCGGTAATACAACATCACAACAAGACTTGCAAGAATGTGACTAAAGTGTTAGCCACCGGATCTTCTATTACGGAACGAGTAAAGAGACTTTCTCGTAACGAGATTGAATTAGGTATAGAGATACAGACGATCGAATCTCGGGCAAGTAACATACCGAAGAACAAAGGGAACAACATACGGGATTAACTGAATCCTTGACATAGAGGTTCAACCGATAAAGATCTTTGTAGAATATGTAGGAACCAATATGGGCATCTAGGTCCCGCTATTGGTTATTGACCATAGAGGTGTCTCGGTCATGTCTACACAGTTCTCGAACCTGTAGGGTCTGCACACTTAACGTTTGGTGACGTTTCGGTAGTATTGAGTTATGTATGGTGGTGACAGAAGGTTGTTCGGAGTCCCGGATGAGATCCCTGATGTCACGAGGAGCTCCAGAATGGTCCGGAGGTAAAGATTGATATATAGGACGTCCCATTTTGGTCACCGGTAAAGTTTTGGGTACTTCAGTAGTGTCCACCCATGCCGAGAGGCCACATGGGCCTTAGGAGTGGCTCACCAGCCCTTAGTGGGCTGGGCAAGCCATCCCCTTAGGGGCCATGTGGCTGGGATGTTTTGAGAAGGAAAAAAACCAAGAGGGGGAAGGATTCCAAGTGGAATCCTATTAGGAGTAGGATTGGAGGTGGACTCTCCCACCTTCACCACTTCGGCCGACTCCTAGCAGGAACCCTAGGGGCTCCGGCCCGCTCCCCTCCCTCCTATATATATTGGAGGGGAGAGAGGCCAGTCGCACCAAAAACCATAAGCCATGGTGCAGCCCTCTCTCCCCGATAGATCATATCCTCTAGTTTTTTGGCGGTGCTTAGGCGAAGCCCTGCCGGAATAGTTCCACCACCACCGCCGCCGCACCGTCGCGCTGCCGGAGAACTCATCTACCTCTCCACTCCCTCTTGCTGGCTCAAGAAGGATGAGATCGTCATTGAGCTGTACGTGTGCTGAACACGGAGGTGTCACCGTTCAGCACTAGATCAGGATGGATCGTGATTCGATCGCGAGACGGCTAGCGATTTGGATCGTGATGCCGTTCTACTACATCAACCGCGTTTCTTAACGCTTCCCGCTTAGTGGCCTAAAAGGGTGTGTATATCCACTCTCCCTCTCGTAGATGCTCATCACCATGGGTAAATCTTGTGTGTGTAGGATTTTTTTTGTTTCCCATGTAACGTTCCCCAACAATGGAATCCTGAGCTAGGTCTATGTGTAGATGAGATCACGTGTAGAACACAAAGGAGTTTGTGGGCATTGATGCTCAGATTTCTTCCTCCCTTGGTATTTTCTTGATTCAGCGGTATTGTGGGATGAAGTGGCCCGGACCAACCTTACGCGTACGCTTACGAGAGAACGTTTCCATCGACTGTCATGTCATGTCTACTACGCAACCTTCTTCTTGTAGACTCGTGTTGGGACTCCAAGTGCAGAGTTATGTAGGACAGTGGGAATTTCCCCTCAAGTGGATGACCTAAGGTTAATCAATCCGTGTTAGGTGTAGGATGAATATGGTCTCTCTCAAACAACCCTACAATCAAATACAAGAAATCTCTTGTGTCCCCATCACACCTAATACAATGGCAAATTGTATAGGTGCACTAGTTTGGCGAAGAGATGGTGATACAAGTGTAATATGGATAGTACATATAGGTTTTTATAATCTGAAAATATAAAAACATCAAAGTAACTAATCATAAAAGTGAGCACAAATGGTATTGCAATGCTTAGAAACAAGGCCTAGGGTTCATACTTTCACTAGTGCAATTTCTCTCAACAATACTGACATAGTTGAATCATATGTAAATACCTCATGTGTGACAAAGAGTTCACTCCAAAGTCACAAATAGCGGAGAACTAACGAAGAAATTATTGTAGGGCACAAAACCACCTCAAAGTTATCTTTTCCGATCAATCTTATGAGCTATACCTATGAGTGTCACGAACTGCCCTAGAGTTCATACTAAAATAAAACCTTAAGACACACATCAACCAAAACCCTAATGTCATCTAGATACTCCAATGTCACCACGAATACCCATGGGCTTGATTATACGATATGCATCACACAATTTCAGATTCATCATGTTCAATCCAACACAAGGAACTTCAAAGAGTGCCCCAAAGTTTCTACCGGAGATTCAAGACGAAAACATGTGCCAACACATAGCTATTGGTACATACTCTCAGCCCGAGGGTGAACTACTCCCTCCTCGTCATGCAGACCGTAGGGATGATGAAGATGGCCTCCAGTGATGATTTCCCCCTCCCGCAGGGTGCCGAAACGGGCTCTCAATTGGTTTTTCATGGCTACAGAGGCTTGCGGCGACGGTATTCCCGATCTAGGTTTCTTTCGGAGGTTTTTGGATTTATAGGAATTTCTAGCGTGGGTCTCACGTCAAGGGGACGCTCGAGGGGCCCACAAGCCTGCTAGGCACGTCCAGGGGGGTGGCCGCGCCCCTGGCTTGTGGCCAATGGGTGCCCCCCCTTCAGTTGATTCTTGCTCTAGTATTTTTCATATTTTCCAAATATATTCTCCGTAAATTTTTAGCCCATTCCGAGAACTTTTATTTCTGCACAAAAAATGACACCATGGTAGTTTTGCTGAAAACAGCATCAGTCCGGGTTACTTCTAATAAAATCATATCAAAATCATATAGAATTATTGTAAACATGTCATGAATACTTCATAAATTATAGATACGTTGGAGACGTATCAGCATCCCCAAGCTTAATTCCTGCTCGTCCTCGAGTAGGTAAATGATAAAAAAATAATTTACGAAGTCTGAATGCTAGCAAGTGCACAAGTTTGATCAATGATAGTTCCAAACACTTTTTCTAGCATCATTAAATATCATAAACAATATCTCATCTCATAAAACTTCTCATGATAAAGTAACAGGCTATTCACATGTTAAAGTATAGACCATAAACTTTCTTGAAAACTAACAAACTATGCTTTCAGTCACAAAACAATTGTAATTCATCTTATTTTCAGCAAGGGTCTATGTAAGAGATTTGATTTAGCAAATTTCACATACTCAACTATCATATAGTCTTCCATGATTGCTAAGACTCAAAGCATATTTTTAGAGAAAATGGCATCCGTCGGACACAGAGAAAGATAGGGGCTTAAAGTTTCGCCTCCCAACTTATTTACCATATAGATAATTGTCAACTATAATAATTCATGATCAAATATATTTGAATGGCCATATATGCTTGGATCTTTCCCCACCATATGATGCTTGCCAAGAGAAAAAGGCGAAATATAGGAAGTTGTGAAGATCACCATGACTCTTCTATAAAGGTAAGTACTAGAAAGTACAAGATAGGCCCTTCGTAGAGGGAAGCATTTATTTACAGAGGTGCCAGAGCTCGAGATTTTAAAACATAGATGAATAATAATTTTGAGCGGTATGCTTTAATTGTTAACATAACAACCGAGAGATCTCGGTATCTTCCATGCTAGATACATTATAGGAGGTTCCCAAATAGAATGGTAAAGTTTTTACTCCCCCTCCACCAATCAATCACACTCCATGGCGAGCCAAATCCACAGGTACCGTCCATACAAACAACAATCCTGGGGGAGTTTTGTTTCATTATATTTTGATTTTATTTTTGAGCATGGAACTGGGCATCCCGAATACCAGCTACTTTCTCATGAATGATAGTGAATCAACACATATCGTGAGAATAACTCACCTAGCATGGAAGATACTGACAGCCCCTAGTCACTATATGAGCGATTCGGGCATACAAAACAGAATATTATTTGAAGGTTTAGAGTTTGGCACATGCAAATTTACTTGGGACAGCAGGTAAATACCGCATATAGGTAGGTATGGTGGACTCATAGGGAACAACTTTTGGTTTAAGGGAGTTTTTATGCACAAGTAG
Organism: Hordeum marinum; assembly: GCA_022496015.1. Lineage (NCBI taxonomy): Eukaryota > Viridiplantae > Streptophyta > Magnoliopsida > Poales > Poaceae > Hordeum > Hordeum marinum. Next base: position 471,786,963 of record CM039672.1, on the reverse strand, counting down.
TATTTCTACTTGGTGCGGAAGTTTTGGCTAGTATGACGTGGAAACAAGCACCACATGTTGGAGGATCCATAACAATATAACTTCTATACAAATATACCCAAGCATAACTCATTACGTTGTCTTCCTTGTCCAACTTCAACTAATTTTCTCAAGTTTGAAACTAATTAATGGGTATTCACAATCATAGAAGATGTCCAAGATAGTATATTTATATGTCAAATTTCTCTTCCTTCAATATTCTTTCATGAATTGTTCAAGTGAACAATGCGGTGTTTGCTAACTTTCAATAAATTTTACCACCTATACTTTTTATATGTGAAGTCATTACTACCCATGGGATAAGCATATAAAACATATATAATTTCAGATTTCTGATATTCAATTCATTCAACCATTTACTAAAAGGATATAAGTGAAGCACGAGAGTAAATGACAAAACTACTCCAAAACATATAAGTGAAGATCAATGAGTAGTCAAACAATTAAGTAGCTATGTGAGGACTTTCTCTCTATCTCTCTCTCTATCTCAATAAAGATTTTCAGATCAGGGTATTTTATTTAAACAACAAGCAAAATAAAAATATCAATCCAATAATAGCATGCATCATGTGAACGAATTAAAATTTAGGCTCAACATAGGCTAATCGATAATTGTTGAAGAAGAGAGGTGGGATATGTAGCATCCCCAAGCTTAGATGCTTGATATTTCTTGAAATACTTACTTGGGGTGCCTTGGGCAACCCCAATATTGAGCTTTTGTTTCTTTTTCAATCCTCTCATATCATGGTATTACCTATTCTCAAAAACTTCATCCACACAAAACTCAAAAAGAACTCGTGAGATAGGTTAGTACACATAATAATAAATCAAATATTTATGTAATGTCAAAACAAGTTTCACAATAATTTACAAACATTAGGTACTGCATACTATCATTTCTATAATTTATATCTACCAATATAGGCTATGGAAACTATAGGATAAGTAGATAACAAAACTATGACAGCAATCTGTCCAAACAGAATAGTCTGTAGCAATTTATGAAAAAATTGTACTTATGTAACTCAAACAATTATGAAAATTTAGGAAATGATAAATAATTTATTTTAAAACAAGTGTAAAAAATTCATAAACTTTCCACGTTCCAGTAAAATAAGAAAATTCAAACACTACAGCAGAAGTTTCTATTTTTATACCGCACACATCAAACATGCAATTCAAGCATCCTAAAGGAAATTCTTGGAACTTTTTATTGAAAAACAATAATATCAATAACACCTAACATATAACAACAAAATATAATGATGTTCCAAGCAAAACACATATTATGTGATGAATAAAATATAGCTCTAAGTAAAATATATACCGATAATGTTGAAGACGAAAGAGGGGATGCCTTTCGGGGCATCCCCAAGCTTAGGCGCTTGAGTCTTACTTGGATATTAACTTGGGGTGCATTGGAAATCCTCAATGTTAGTTCTTATCACTCCTTGTTCTCCTCATATGGGTGTCTCACCCAAAACTTGAAAACTTCAATCACACAAAACTTAACGAAACTTCGTGAGAAGGGTTAGTGTAATAAATAAAGATCATTCACTTAGGTTGTGTCAAGAAAATATTCATAATTATTCCCACATGTTAACTACTTTATTAAATCATTCCCACAATTTATATTACTCAATATAATCAATAGGAACACTAAAACAAGCAAACTATGCATGTAAAACAGAATCTATCAAAAAATAGAACAGTCCGTGAAGATCTGTAGTATATCCATACTTACCTGTATCTAAACATTATTAAAAATTAGGAAAACGTAGGAAATGGGTATATAAATCATGTGTAAAAATTCCATAAGATTTTTATGCTCCAGTAAAATCACATAATTCATATACTGGACGCAAAACTTTCTATTTTTTTTGCACAGAATCAAACAAAGAAGTTTCCACACTGTCACAAAGGATTTACTTGGCACTTTATTGAAATAAAAGACACAAAAATGGTTAATAAATTATCTTAATCATGTTAACACACAAAAACAGAAAGGAAAAGTGTTGGGTTGTCTCCCAACAAGCACTTTTCTTTAATGCCTTTTAGCTAGGCATGATGATTTCAATGGTGCTCGTATAGGAATAGTAGTTGGAGAATGCAAGAGAGCATCATGAATCACATGGCAAGAACATTTAAGTCTAACCCACTTCCTATGCATAGGGATTTAGTGAGAAAACAATTCATGGGAATAAGAATCAACTTGCATAGGATGGCAAAATAAGCACAACTTCAAAACTTTGAACACATAGGGTGGAAACTTGATATTACTGCAATTCCTACAAGTATATGTTCCTCCCTAATAATAATCTTCAGTAGCATCATGAACTAATTCAAAAATATAACTATCACATACAGCATTATCTTCATGATCCACAAGCATATAAATTTTGTCACTCTCCACATAAGCAATATTCTTCTCATGCAAAGTAGTGGGGGCAAACTCAACAAAATAACTATCATGTGACACTTGATTGACATAACCACATTGAATATTAAAATCATGATAATAGGTTTCATGGTTTTCATTATTCTTTATAGCATACGTGTCATCACAATAATCATCATAGACACGAGGCATGCCATCATCATAATAGTTTTGCTCATCAAAACTTGGGGGACTAAAAATATCATATTCATCAAGCATAGCATCCCCAAGCTTGTGGCTTTGCATATCATTAGCATCATGGATGTTCAGATAATTCATACTAACAACATTGCAATCATGCTCATCACTCAAATATTGAGTGCAAACATTTTAATAACTTCTTCTTCTAACACTTGAGCACAATTTTCCTTTCCATCATTTTCACGAAAGACATTAAAAAGATGAAGCATATGAGGCAACCTCAATTCCATTTTTTTAGTTTTCCTTTATAAAACCAAACTAGTGAAAAACAATAAACTAAAAGATCTGATTGCAATATCTAAATATATACCTTCAAGCACTCGCCTCCCTGGCAACGGCACCAGAAAAGAGCTTGATATCTACCATGCAACCTTCTTCTTGTAGACTCGTGTTAGGCCTCCAAGCGTAGAGTTTTTTAGGACAGTGGCAATTTCCATCAAGTGGATGGCCTAAGGTTTATCAATCCATGGGAGGTGTAGGATGAAGATGGTCTCTCTCAAACAACCCTGCAATCAAATACAAGAAATATCTTGTGTCCCCAACACACCCAATACAATAGCAAATTGTATAGGTGCACTAGTTCGGCAAAGAGATGGTGATACAAGTGTAATATGGATAGTAGATATAGGTTTTTGTAAGCTGAAAATATAAAAACAGCAAGGTAACTAATTATAAAAGTGATCACAAACGGTATTGCAATGCTTAGAAAGAAGGCCTAGGGTTCATGCTTTCACTAGTGCAATTTCTCTCAACAATACTGACATAGTTGAATCATATGTAAATACCTCATGTGCGATAAAGAGTTCACTCCAAAGTCACAAATAGCGGAGAACTAACGAAGAAATTACTGTAGGGTACGAAACCACCTCAAAGTTATACTTTCCGATCAATCTTATGAATACTCCCTATAAGTGTCACGAACAACCCTAGAGTTCGTACTAAAATAACACCTTAAGACACACATCAATCAAAACCCTAATGTAACCTAGATACTCCAATGTCACCACGAGTACCAATGGGCTTGATTATACGATATGCATCACACAATTTTAGATTCATCATGTTCAATCCAACACAAGGAACTTCAAAGAGTGCCCCAAAGTTTCTACCGGAGATTCAAGACGAAAAAATGTGCCAACCCCTATGCATAGATTCGCAAGGTCAAGGAACCCGCAAGTTGATCACCAAAACATACATCAAGTGGATCCCACTGTTACCACGGATATCCCATCGCAAGACATACATCAAGTGTTCTCAAATCCTTAAGGACTCAATCCTATAAGAAAACTTCAAAGGGAAAACTCAATTTATCACAAGTAGATAGAGAGGGGAAATCTCCATATGATTCATCTATATAAATAAAGCTCACGGTACATCAAGACCATGCCATCTCAAGAAAGGAGAGAGAGAGAGATCCAACACATATCTACTGATACATACCCTCAGCCCAGAGGGTGAAATACTCCCTCATCATCATGGACACCACTGGGATGATGAAGATGGCCTCCGGTGATGATTTCCCCCTCCGGCAGGGTGCTGAAACGGGCTCTCGGTTGGTTTTTCGTGGCTATGGAGGCTTGCGGCCGTGGAACTCCCGATCTAGGTTTCTTTTTGGAGGTTTTGGGATTTATAGGAATTTTGGCATCGGTCTCACGTCAAGGGGACGATCGAGGGGCCCACAAGCCTTCTAGGCATGGCCAGGGGGGTGGTCGCGCCCCCTTGGCTTGTGGCCAATGGTGGCCCCCCTCCAGTTGATTCTTGCTCCCGTATTTTTCATATTTCCGAAAAATATTCTCCGTAAATTTTCAGCCCATTCCGAGAACTTTTATTTCTGCACAAAAAACGACACCATGGTATTTTTGGTGAAAACTGCGTCAGGCCAGCTTAGTTCTAATAAAATCATACCAAAATCATCTAGAATTATTGTAAACATGGCATGAATTCTTAACAAATTATAGATACGTTGGAAACATATAAACATGTGACTTTGTTGCATAAAGATGGCTGGCAGGTGTTTGTCTCTCCTACTCTTGTTGGATCGGATTAGACAAAGGCGGTCCTTGAGAAGGTTGAATAGCTATTTGTGTATCACCCGTGTGGTTTTTGCATAGGTGGGGTTGTTCTTGCTAGATACTCGTAGCAGCCACATAAAACATGCAACAACAATTAGATGACGTCTAACTTGTTTTTGCAGGGCATGTTGTGATGTGATATGGCCAATTACATGATGAGAGATATGTGATGTATGAGATGATCATGTTTTGTATAGAATATCACGAATTACATGTCGATGAGTATGGCAACTGGCAGGAGCCATAGGATTGTCTTTAATTATTTTTGCCACATTTGCTTTACTTTATCGCTATGAGTGAGCAATATTCGTAGAAGCAATAGTTGGCGAGACAACTTCATGGCGGCATGTTGATGGAGATCATGGTGTCGTGCCGGTGACGATGGAGATCATTCCGGTGCTTTGAAGATGGAGATCAAAAGCACAAGTTCATAGCCATATCATGTCAGTTATGATATGCATGTGATGTTAATCCTTTTATGCACCTTGTTTTGCTTAGGACGACGGTAGCATTATAAGGTGATCCCTCACTTAAATTTCAAGATAAAATTATGTTCTCACCAAGTGTGCACTGTTGCGAAAGTTCGTCGTTTCGAGACACCATGTGATGATCGGTGTGATAGACTCTACGTTCACATATAACGGGTGCAAGCCAGTGTTGCACGTGCAGAACACTCGGGTTAAACTTGATGAGACTAGCATGTACAGACATGGCCTATGAACACAAGAGAATGAAAGGTCGAACATGAGTCATATAGTAGGTATGATCAACATGATTATGTTCACCATTGACACCACCTCAACTCACGTGATGATCGGACTTAAGTTGGTGAATTTGGATCATGTGTCACTCAGATGACCGGAGGGATGTCAATTTGAGTGGGAGTTTTTTTAGTAATTTGATTATCTAAACTCATTATCTTGAACAATAGTCTTAGTAACCTTTGCAAATTTATGTTGTAGATCAATGGCTTGCACAGTAGTTCCCCTGAATTTTAATGCGTTACTAGAGAAAGCCAAGTTGAAAGATGATGGAAGTAACTTTGTAGACTGGGCCCGTAATCTAAGGATTATCCTCACGGCTTCCCAGAAGGCTTATGTCCTTGATGCACCGCTTGGTGATCCACCCGCTCCCGTGTCGTCTGAAGACGTTAAGAACGCTTGAGAGGCATGTTTTGGAGATTACTCAATAGTTTAATGTGCAATGTTGTATGTCTTAGAACCGGGACTTCAAAGACGTTTTGAACATCATGGAGCATATCAGATGTTCTAGGAGTAGAAGTTTGTCTTTGAGAAGAATGCCCGAATCGAGAGGTATGAGACCTTTGATAAGTTCTATGCTTGCAAGATGGAGGAGAACGAGTCTTTCAGTGAACATATACTCAGAATGTCTGGGTATACGAACCGTCTAGCTAAGTTAGGGATGCCCCTTCCGCCTAAGGCGATCAGTGACAGAGTTCTTCAATCATTCCCACCTTGCTACTAGAGCTTCTTGATAAACTATAACATGCAAGGGATGAACAAGTCAGTCGCCGAGCTGTTTGCGATTCTGAAAGTCACTGAGTCTGGAATCCAGATGGAGCATCAAGTGTTGATGGTCAATAAAACCACTAGTTTCAAGAAGAATGGCAAGGGAAAGAAGGGTAACTCCAAGAAGAGTGTCAAAGCAGTTGCGCCTCCTGTGAAGAAACCCAAGACTAGACCCAAGCCACAAACTGAGTGCTTTCATTGCAATGGAACTGGTCACTGGAAGCAGAACTACCCCAAGTATCTAGCCGACAAGAAGGCAGCCAACACCAAACAAGCAATATATTATATACATGTTATTGATATATACCTTACCAACTCTCGTTGTAGTGCCTGGGTATTTGATATCGGTTCGGTTGCTCACATTTGCAACTCAAAACAGGAGCTACAAAATAGACAAAGGCTGGCTTAGGATGAAGTGATGATGCACGTGGGAAATGGTTCCAAGGTTGATGTGATCGCCGTCGGCACGCTCGCTCTTCGATTACAATCGGGATTAGTGATGAACCTGAATAATTGTTATTTAGTGTCTACGTTAAGCATGAACATTATATCTGGATCTTGTTTATTGCGAGACGGTTACTCATTTAAATCGGAGAATAATGGTTGTTCTATTGATATGAGTAATATCTTTTATGGTCATGCACCTAATGTGAGGAGTTTATTCCTATTGAATCTTGATAGTGATGATACACATGTTCATAACATTGATGCCAAAAGATGTAGAGTTGATAATGATAGTACCACTTTCTTGTGGCACTGCCGTTAAGGTCATATTGGTGCAAAACGCATGAAGAATCTCCATGCTGATGGACTTTTGGAGTCACTTGATTTTGAATCACTTGACACATGTGAACCATGCCTCGTGGGCAAGATGACTAAAACCCTGTTCTCTGGAACAATGGAATGGGCAAGTGACTTATTGGAAATCATACATATTGATGTGTGCGGTCCGATGAGCATTGAGGCGCACGATGGATATCGTTATTTTCTCACCTTCACTGATGACTTAAGTAGATATGGGTATATTTACTTAATGAAGCACAAGTTTGAAATGTTTGAAAAGTTCAAGCAATTTCAGAGTGAAGTTGAGAATCATTGTAACAAGAAGATTAAATCCTATGATCTGATCGAGGAGGAGAATATTTGAGTTATGAATTTGGCAGTCACTTAAGACAGTGTGGAATTGTTTCACAATTGACACTGCGTGGAACACCACAACGTAATGGTGTGTCCGAACATCGTAATTGAATCTTATTAGATATGGCGCGTTCTATGATGTCTCTCGCCGATTTGCTACTATCGTTTTGGGGTTATGCATTAGAGACAGCTACATTCACTTTAAATAGGGCACCACCGAAATCCGTTGAGACGATGCCATATGAACTGTGGTTTGGCAAGAAGCCAAAGTTGTCATTTCTTAAAGTTTGGGGATGTGATGCTTATGTCAAAAAGCTTCAACCTGAAAAGCTGGAACCCAAAGCGGAGAAATGCGTCTTCAGGATACCCAAAAGAGACAGTTGGGTATACCTTCTATCTCATATCCGAAGGCAAAGTATTTGTCACTAAAAATAGAACATTTCTCGAGAAAGAGTTTATCTCGAAAGAATTAAGTGGGAGGAAAATAGAACTTGATGAGGTTATTGAACCTTTACTTCACCCAGAGAGTAGAGCAACATGGAAAGATGCTTCTGTAGAGCCTGCATCGGTTGAAGAGGAAGTTAATGATGATGATCGTGAAGCTTCGGATCAAGTTACTATCGAACCTTGTAGGTCGACAAGGACGTGTATTGCACCTGAGTGGTACGACAACCCTATATTAGAGGTAATGTTGTTGGACAACGATGAACCTATGAGCTATGGAGAAGCGATGATGGCCCCGGATTCCGAGAAATGGTTAGAGGCCATGAAAACCGAGATGGGATCCATGTATGAAGACAAAGTATGGACTTTGGAAGTATTACCTGAAGGGCGAAAGGTCATTCACAACAAACGATCTTTAACAAGAAGATGGACGCGAACGGTAATGTCACCATCTATAAAGCTCAACTTGTGGCAAAGGGTTTTTCTCAAATTCAAGGAGTTGACTATGATGAGACCTTCTCACCCGTAGCAATGCTTAAGTCCGTCAGAATTATGTTAGAAATAGCTTCATATTTTGATTATGAAATTTGGCAGATGGATGTCAAAACAGCGTTCCTTAACGGTTTCGTTAAGGAACAGTTGTATATGATACAACCAGAAGGTTTTGTCGATCCAGAGAATGCTAAGAAAGTTTGCAAACTCCAGCGATCCATTTATGGACTGGTGCAAGCATCTTGGAGTTGGAATCTTCGCTTTGATGAGGTGATCAAAGTGTTTGGGTTTATACAAGTTTACGAAGAAGCTTGTATTTACAAGAAAGTGAGTGGGATATCTATAGCGTTTCTAGTAATATATGTGGATGACATATTGTTGATTGGAAAAAATATAGAAATGTTGGAAAGCGTCAAGGAATATTTGAACAAGAGTTTTTCAATGAAGGACCTAGGAGAAGCTGCTTTCATATTAGGCATCAAGATCTATAAAGATAGATTGAGACTCTTAATAGAACTTTCACAGAGCACATACCTTGACAAAGTTTTGAAGAAGTCCAAAATGGATCAGTCCAAGAAGAGGTTCTTGCCTGTATTGCAAGCAGTGGCAAAGCCACACATGAGCTGTGTAGTCCATTGACTACACAGCTTTTTTCAAAACACATCCTACACCAAATAGACATCATGCCAAAAAAAAAGAAATGCATATTCTTGATTACACAATATTTATTTGACGACACATGATTGAATTCCTGGCACCGCCACTAATTTCACGGTGTGAAGTTGAGTAAGATTCAATGCCCAGTGACTACAGAAGATAGAGAAAAGATGAGTGTCATGCCCTATACTTTAGCCATAGGCTCTATCATGTATGCAATGTTGTGCAGAAGACCCGATGTCAGCCTTGTCATAAGTATGGCTGGAAGGTTTCAAAGTGAACCAGGAATGGAGCACTGGACTGCGGTCAAGAATATCCTTAAGTACCAGAAAAGGACTAAGGAAATGTTTCTCATTTATGGAGGTGATCAAGAGCTCGTCGTAAAGGGTTACGTCGATGCAAGCTTTGACGCTGATCCGGATGACTCTAAGACTCAAATCGGATACGTATTTATTCTCAATGGGGGATTGGTAAGCTGGTGCAGATCCAAGCAGAGCGTGGTACCTGATTCTACATGGAAGCGGAGTACATCGCTGCCTCGGAGGCAACGAAGGAAGGTGTCTGGATGAAGGAGTTCATGATAGATCTTGGAGTAATGCCCAGTGCACTGAACCCAATGACTCTCTACTGTGACAACACTGGTGCCATTGCTCTGGCCAAGGAACCAAGGTTTCACAAGAGGACAAGACACATAAAGAGACGCTTCAATTCGAGCCACGATTACATCAAGGAGGAGGACATACATATTTGCAAAGTGCACATGGATCTGAATGTCATGGACCCGTTGACTAAACCTCTTCCAAGGGCTAAACATGATCAACACCAAAACTGTATGGGTGTTAGATTCATTACATTGTAAATCACATAGTGATGTGAACTAGATTATTGACTCTAGTGCAAGTGGGAGACTGTTGAAAATATTCCCTAGAGGAAATAATAAAGTGGTTATTATTATATTTCCTTGTTCATGATAATCGTTTATTATCCATGCTATAATTGTATTGATTGGAAACTCAAATGCATGCATGGATACATAGACAGCACTATGTCCCTAGTATGCCTCTAGTAGACTAGCTCGCTGATCAAACATGGTCAATGTTTCCTAGCCATACACATGAGACGTCATTTGATAATGGGATCATATCATTAGGAGAATGATGTGATGGACAAGACCCAAACTATGAGCGTAGCATATGATCATGTCAGTTTATTGCTATAGTTTTATGCATGTCAAGTATCTGTTCGTATGACCATGAGATCATGCAACTCACTGACACAAGAGGAGTAACTTGTGTGTATCAAACGTCGCAACGTAACTGGGTGACTATAAAGATGCTCTACAGGTATCTCTAAGGGTGTCTGTTGAGTGGGCATGGATCAAGACTGGGATTTGTTACTCCGTGTGACGGAGAGGTATCTCAGGGCCCACTCGGTAATACAACATCACAACAAGCTTTGCAAGCAATGTGACTAAAGTGTTAGCCACGAGATCTTGTATTACGGAACGAGTAAAGAGACTTGCCGGTAATGAGATTGAACTAGGTATCGAGATACTGACGATCGAATCTCGGGCAAGTAACATACCGAAGAACAAAGGGAACAGCATACGGGATTAACTAAATCCTTGACATAGAGGTTCAACCGATAAAGATCTTCGTACAATATGTAGGAACCAATATGGGCATCCAGGTCCCACTCTTGTTTAGTGAATGTAGAGGTGTCTCGGTCATGTCTACATAGTTCTCGAACTCGTAGGGTTTGCAAACTTAACGTTCGGTAACCTTTCGGTAGTGTTGGTTTATCTATGGTGGTGACCGAAGGTTGTTCGGAGTCCCGGATGAGATTCCGGACATAACGAGGAGCTCCAGAATGGTCTGGACATAAAGATTGATATATAGGAAGTCCTGTTTTCGTCACTGGAAAAGTTTTGGGTACTTCAGTAGTGTACCGGGAGTGCTGGGAGGGTTTCGGAGGACCACCGGGAGGGGCCGCCCACGCCGAGAGGCCACGTGGGCCTTAGGAGTGGATCACGGACCTTAGTGGGCTGGGCAAGCCAGTCCCTAAGGGCCCATGCGGCTGGGAGGTGGGAGAAGGAAAAAAACCCAAGAGGGGGAAGGATTCCAAGTGGAATCCTACTAGGAGTAGGATTGGAGGTGGGCTATCCCACCTCCACCACTTCGGCCGACTCCTATGGGGAACCCTAACGGCACCAGCCCCCTCCCCTCCCTCCTATTTATATTGGAGGGGAGAGAGGGCAGCCGCACCAAAAACCCTAAGCCATGGTGGAACCCTCTCTCCCCAATAGATCATATCCTCTAGTTTTTCGGCGGTGCTTAGGCGAAGCCCTACCAGAATAGTTCCATCACCATCGCATCCGCGTCGTCGCGCTGCCGGAGAACTCATCTACCTCTCCGCTCCCTCTTGCTGGATCAAGAAGGTGGAGATCATCATCGAGTTGTACTTGTGCTGAACGCGGAGGTGCCATCCGTTCTGCGCTAGATCGGGATGGATCGTGATTGGATTGTGAGACGGTTAGCGATTTGGCTCGCGAAGACGTTCGACTACATCAACCGCGTTTCTTAATGCTCCCCGCTTAACGATCTACAAGGATATGTAGATCCACTCTTCCTCTCGTATATGCTCATCACCATGGATAGATCTTGCGTGTGCGTAGGAAAATTTTTATTTCCCATACAACGTTTCCCGACAAGGATTGCACCACAGCACTATGCACATGCGGTCAATTCATATGGGTTTTGATATCCTGCTTAATTTTTTCCTTTTTCTGAGTCGACCCATAAACCTTTCTTTTTCAACGGCATGCTTTACTGTTTGGTTAACAGAAATAAAACCGATAAAATCATTTGAACTTTCCTCCGGAAAATTGTTGACCAGTATGAATTTTGCCCCTCAACTTCATCAGACTACCACGCTTTCAACTTTTCATACCGTACAAATTCTGTCTCTCCGCTAAGCCGAAGCGGTCTCCATTCCGAGGAGCGGGATATTCAGGCCGCGGGGATCGAGCCACAGCGACAACTGGTTGAACTCATTATCACGACACTTGTACGTTGGCAAACAATGAGCATGACACAGTGATGCGGGTTACTGGCATGGACTTGCATGGCAGGATCGATAAGGCCATTACCAAGGCTAACACCTAAAATGGATCCCTTATTTTTCGCGCATTCGTCTCGATCAGTCCGTAGACACGGATGTGAAATTCAACACTATCCCCTAAATGCATTTCTCTGTTTTCCTTTCTTTAACCCCACACCATTCAATGTAATTATAGAAAATAGAACAATTCAACCATAAATAATATGGAAATATCTTTAGTACAATAATAGTTCAAATGTAAATATTACATCCAATATAATCGGATGGTCAACAAGTTTTTTGAATTCATTGATTCCAAATACAACAATACTTGGGTCAGAACTGACACAAGTCATCCCACGTGATGTTGCCTTTGAGCTTCATACACAACGTACGAAACTAAATGACCTACCCTCGGCCCTGTAGTACAGTATGATAACGCATCCGAGTTATATAATGTGATGTTTATCAAGTTAAAACATTAAATGAATCAAAGAATTGACCAACATGTAGAACAACAAAAAGCAAAACTTACGATTTTCATGGTTGATAAGCCCGATGGCCACATTGTTTTCACTCGTGCAACCGCACCGTAGAAGTTCATGACGACATTGGAGATGGTATACCACCAATGTACGCGTTGTAGGGCGCGAGGTGCTTTTACTCAAGAAATGAAGCACACACGTTCGCGAAAATAGGAAGCCGCTTACCTCATGTTTACAAAGTCCACAAATAAGACCTTTTTCACGCATCGCACAACAATTCATTTTCCATCATTGAGTACCTCGTGGGTGTGCTTAATCTAAAAAACAATGAGAAGTTCAACAACAAAAAAATCTATGGCATTTGACCGAACACCTATCGAGTGTGATATACGTCATGAACGGGTCCGCAGGGGAGCGGAGGGTAACTAGCTACGGACATATCCTAAGTGGACGGTTGCGTATTGCAAGGCCGGTTGGAAGGTGGGTGGGGGCTGCGGGCTTACGAATATGCTTGGGCGGCGGTCAGAGAAGTATTGTGGCGGTGGCCAGAAAGGAAGGTGTGGATGCAAAGCAATGAAACAGATGCGGAGTGAAAGAAAAGAAGACAGGAAGGAAGACTTGAGTGAAACTGAGTTCTACATAGAGACGGCCCAAACTCCTGCAACGCATCTCCCCTCCTCACCCCTCGTCTGCATGCGATTTACAAGAATTCGAAGAACCGGACTATCATGCAGATAGATGGGGCACTGTGTTAGATGATAAATTGCGTATTCAACCATTTTTAGGGTCGTGTCGGAGATGCCTTAAGAGCATCTACAACCGGATGCCTCAAACGACCAGTCATATGCCCGCGGACGCGCCTTGTTAGTGACCAGACAGGAGAGAGAAGGAAAAAGATGATCCAATCAGATCCCTCGTATCATCCCTATATGTTCGGGCTAGCCGCGAACCCTCATATTAAGGACAAATATAGAAAGAATTTGAAGGCTCGCGGGCGTGCCCGGGCATGTCCGGTCAGTCCGCCGCTTAGGACGCCACTCCACCCGGACCAACTTTTTTTTATTCATTCTTTTCTTTCTTCCTCTTCCTCTCCATCAACCATGTGCAAGTGACCGGACATATGAGGAAGAAAATGAGAAATGTGATTGTGTGAACGGATAAATAAGGAACACAGCTGGTCAGTGACCGGGCGCGTCCACGAATGTTTATAAGGTCATAGTTGTTAAGTCCGACTGTAGATGCTCTAGCGACCTAAGAAGGATGAGGATTCAGTTCGACGGTATTTCAGGTGAAAACATTGCACTTATTTATTGGTAGCATCAAAAATTGAATATCCAAGACATGGCCCCGTCTCCTCTCGGCAACGCAGCAAACTACACCAGCCGAGCAGAGCACCTAACCATACCCACCACTCATACCCAGATCCGAAGGAAAGTTTCGCGCTCCACCCGACAGAACCGTTTGCGCGGTGGGGGCCGACGGCCATAGCGTAGCGTGCACACCGCACGGTAGCAGTATAAAGCCGCACCTGCTCCTGCACCGAGACCGCACACCAACAACACCACCATCACACCACCGCACTGCACTTCACTGGTGCGGTACAGAGGAAGCAGCAGAGGAGCAACGTGCGAATTGCCGGCATGGCGAGGTCGTCCCTGCACCTGTGCCTGGCCGTCCTGGCAATGGCCGCCGCCGCGTCGGAGGCTGGGTTCTACGACCAGTTCGACGTGGTCGGCTCCGGCAACAACGTGCGCGTGAACGACGACGGCATGGCCCAGCAGGTGGCGCTCACGCTCGACCAAGGCAACGGCGGCTCCGGCTTCAGCTCCAAGGACAAGTACCTCTACGGCGAGTTCAGCGTCCAGATGAAGCTCATCGGCGGCAACTCCGCCGGCACCGTCACATCCTTCTACGTAAGTTCCATCCATCTTTTATTTTCAGAGGACGAAGCGAGGGAAGACGATGCTCTGACTCTGGTTGACTTGTGTTTGTACACAAATAGCTGACGTCTGGGGAGGGCGACGGCCATGACGAGATCGACATCGAGTTCATGGGCAACCTCAGCGGCGACCCCTACGTGATGAACACCAACGTCTGGGCAAGCGGCGACGGCAAGAAGGAGCACCAGTTCTACCTCTGGTTCGACCCCACCGCCGACTTCCACACATACAAGATCGTCTGGAACCCCAAGAACATCATGTACGCATCCATCTTGCATCCATTCCCCAATATCATCCTGGTCTTGCATCCAGCTTCCATGTCTAACTCCTCCTCTGATTGATCTTAAAACCAGATTCCAGGTGGACGACGTGCCGGTGAGGACCTTCAAGAAGTACGACGACCTGCCGTACCCGAGCAGCCAGCCCATGACGGTGCACGCCACGCTCTGGGACGGCAGCTACTGGGCCACCCGCCACGGCGACGTCAAGATCGACTGGAGTCAGGCGCCCTTCGTCGTCAACTACCGCGGCTACTCCTCCAACGGCTGTGTCAGCAACGGCGGCTCCTCGGCGTGCCCCGCCGGCAGCGACGCCTGGATGAGCCAGGAGCTCGACTCGAAGGCCCTCGGCACCGTCGCCTGGGCCGAGAGCAAGTACATGTCCTACGACTACTGCACCGACGGCTGGCGCTTCCCCAACGGCTTCCCCGCCGAGTGCAACCGCAACTGATCCATCCTCTCCTCACCATGGATCGTCGTCGTTGTTCTTGTTTGTCCATTCGGTTCGAGACGGACACAAGTTACTGCCATTTGGCTCATTTCCCATGTACATTTTTCAACCATGGATTTGATTGTTACAGTGAGTGTTACAGTTTTACAGAGAAAGTTAAGCTGAGTTCTTGTGATTTTTCTCTGCTTGGAGAGAAAGAGTACGAGTGCACATGTGATCGATTATGTATGAACAAACAATAATAAGTTATAAATAATCCTCGCATCTCCTTTATCTTTTGATTTGAGAGGGGAATTCTTTATCTCTCTTAGATATTGCTGTGGATTCTTGTGAGTTTGAATTGTCGCTGTGTGACGCAAGTAGACAAGTAACAGCTGCGTGCTTCGCTGTTCTCTGGCTTCAGTCGTACACATTGAACGGCCTAATTTTTTATTTTTTATTTACTTTGCTCTACCATGTTCAAGATGGGAGTTGGCAGGTAGGTTGGTGACAATGTATTTCACGTCAGTAAATTGGAGTGCATCTTGGCCTGGCTGAATTTGAATGAAAATACACCGCTGATGAAAGAGAGAAAAGGAGGGGACTTGGGAAGAACAAGGAGGGCATTCAGATTTAGAACTATACATAAACATATGTTAATTACAAAACTCAAAGCTTATTATGAAATTTAAAACCATTTACCCTTTTGTTAAAGTATAAGGGGAAACTTTTAGGACTAATTTCCGTTTTAGGGTCGTTTCTCTATTTATTTTTTCAAAAAAAGGGTTGTTTCTCTACGAAGTACATCTAGAACTTATGATTTGAGTTGCCGGATAAAAGAAATCAAAAGGCATCACTTGTGCTGAATACGGAGTATATCAATCCTCTACAGAAAGATCAAAAAGCATCACTTGTGGTCTGAATACGGAGTATATCAATCCTTTTTTCTTGTCCTATGCCATCTGGTGCAATGATTGGCCAGAGATACAAGGCATTTGGTGCTAAGCAAAAGTGCCAGTTCCTTGAGCGAGTGGAAGACGGAATAATGCTTATCTTTCAGCTCAGCTTCCAGAATGGCTTATCAAGATGGCCCTGGAATGGTCCAAGAAAGTTGTTCAAGGGGCCATTGCTGCACTGGATGCTAGAAGAATGGCATAAAGCCTCTGCCACTTGCCTAAGTAATGTATTTTGTTTTCCAACAAAGAGAATTTCACCAATCATCACTTTAAAGTGATACACAATTTCCTAGTCCAAATCGACCTCTGCATAATTAGATGTACACAATTAACATGTCCAATGAAAAACAATTTCGACCTGATTTGGGATAGAAAAAAAAACTAGGGTGCTAGAGGACCACAGATTAAATTGTCACCATTTGCTAGGTAAACACCTATATAGCAGTATGCTCTAGTCAGGTAGACATTATTGAAAATGCCTCCGGCCTTTTTACAATATACCATATGTGAAGCCAATATATATAAGTGCATGCTATCTAAGCCTTCCCGTTTTTTACTTATAGTAAATCAATCCCATCAATTAATCCAAGATGAAAATTTTATGCTTTCCCATTTAGAGCCAATCTAAGATGAAAATTTGGTGAGTTGATTGGTAGTTTTCAGAAGTTATTTTAGGCATGGAAGCTTTTTTGAAAAAAAAATAAGAGCAACATTTGATTTATTTAAAAGATGGAAAAAGTACATCACAACAGACACAAACCGAGTCAGATGTCCCTTATTGTAGCAAAACCTTGTAGAGAATGAAACTACAAGCAAGACCCTAAGGGTCGGCGAGTCGTCACTACTGAAGATACATGTTAGGAAAGCAACTTAGTATTATGTGGAGGCAAAGGCCATTATATATACATGTACATGAGGGAGGTCAAAATAAAGAAAGCCAACAGTCATCATAAATATAGCTCTAACACCCCCTTCAAACTTATGGTGGATCCACAACATTGAGTTTGGAGAGGTGAAATCTATGGTGCGCTCTAGTATGTGCCTTCGTGAAGAAGTCCGCTAGCTGTAACTCGGAAGGCACATATTGAAGAACAATAACATGATCATGCACAACAGCGCGCAAATAAAAAGCATCTACACCAATATGCTTGGTAAGCTCATGCTTCACGGGGTCACATGCAATACTGATAGCCCCCGTACTGTCAGACAAGAGGGTGGTAAGTGTACTAACAGAAACATCAAAATCCTCTAGTAGCCATCGTAACCAAGTCACCCCTGTCGTTAGAAGAGCCATAGCTCTCAACTCGGCCTTTGCACTCGACTGAGAAACTACAAAAAAAAAATCTTCATATTCCAGGCAATGGGAGAACCACCAAGAAAAACACAGTAAGCAGAAACTGAACGGCGATCAGAAGGATCACTGGCCCATGTAGCATCCGAATAGGCTTGGAGCTGTAACGAGCCGGAACAAGAAAAAAGAGATGATTTGAGATGGTGCCACGAAGATATCGTAGAACACGAAGAAGGTGACTATAGTGAACTGAAGTGGGAGCGGAAACAAACTGGCTCAAAATATGGACATGATAGGATATATCCGGACGAGTGACAGCAAGATAGACAAGGCTCCAAACGAGATGACGATAACGCGCCGGATCAAACAAGAACTCACCATCAGAAGCGCAAAGGTTAACATTGAGCTCCATAGGAGTCTCAGCAGTGCGCTCATCACTAAGAGTCGCACGAGAAAGAAGATCCTGGATATACTTTTGTTGGGAAATATTAAAGCCATCAAAGATGGAGGAAACCTCAAGTCCAAGAAAGTAACGAAGGGGACCAAGATCAGACATAAGAAACGGGTCAATAAGATGGGCTTTGACAAAGGTAATGTACTCAGAATCTACTAGTAGAAAAAGGCCCATTTGTCCCGGTTCGTAAGGCCCATTTATACCGGTTCTGGAACCGGGACTAAAGGGTTGGGACTAAAGCCCAAAACCTTTAGTCCTGGTTCTCTTACAAACCAGGACAGAAGGGGCTCCACGTGGCCTCTGCGGGAAGCCCAGGCAGGAGGACCTTTAGTCCCGGTTGGTAATACCAACCGGGACCAAAAGGCATCCACGCGTCAGCATCTAGCAGTTGCTGGGGGGGAGGGTTTGAAAGGGAGGAGGGGTTTAGGGGGTTTTGGATGGTTAATTTAGGGGTTTTATATTGTTTTAGCTAGCTAATTAATAGAGAGAAGTGTCCTCTCTTTCTCCGTGCTTGGTCGACGCTAGCTACTATAGAGAGAACTCGACACGCTAGCTAGTAAGCAAATGAAGGAACCATTAAGTATAGAAGATCATCATGAACATATAGAGATAGAAGTGATCGACCTCTCTTTCTCCGAGAGATTGGTCGTATAACAAGTTTTCGTATATATATCCGACGCTACTAGCCACATATATACAATATAAGATCTCTTACAATCCCGAACATCTAATGTCAACTTCCAGATGGTATTCTCCGGTTTTATTTATGACGTGGTCAAGAAACAATCCCGCCAATTCTTCTTGAATTGCTCGTATGCGATGATGTGGTAGGAGTTCATCCTGCATCTGCCACATCTTATTTGAAGAAGGGGGTCAATACATATATGGTAATAAAATAAAATTGTAAATATTATTGCTTACGCACTTGAATTTTTTTTCCAGAGTAGCCCCACTTAGGGGTCGTCACATTGTAGATGAACTCGCAAACGTAGTATCCACATAAATTATTCCCGGTTTCCTGTCACAAGCACTTTACGAGAAATAGAGTTCAATAAAACTGATAATCAAGCATGATAAATGGTATTAATGAAACTAGAATCAATGGGAGATGCGCGGAACTAGCTAGTAGTACTTACTTTCGGGTGTGTAAATCCCAGCTCTTCCGGCAGTGTTGGAACAATTGCTGTGAACTCTTTCCAAACCCTGCCACACAAAGAAAATAATTACTTGATATCAGGAAATGAACAAAGTTGCCGATATGATGCGATAATGATCGATTGAACTTACTTCTGGAGAATTTTAGTCATGTCCGCATATTCCTCGGGTTCTTTTCGTTTCGAGTCTAAGACGATTACTACTCCCCGCTCAAGCTGAATCTCTAGCAGAATAAAGTGGAAACTGTGCACGCATGCATAACCCATCAATTACATTACTATAAACCTCGAGTAATAAGGGAAACCGAATATGCACAAGACAGTAACACTCACTTGAAGTTGTTAGAAAAGAGTATTGTCCCTTTGTTTTGATTTTTAAGCAACGATTGTAGCAAGTTTTCCTCGGTTTGTGTGGGATACTTTTGGAAATTATACTCATGTATGACATTTGGGTTAATGAACCCAATGTCATAGATTTGTGCTTTTCTGCATTCGACGATCTTCAATCTACATAATATAGTAGTGAGGATAATTATATATACATGCAATGAAAGAGCTGAGCTATATACATAGAGAGACTTAATTACAGAAGTAGTACTTATAGACAGTAGCAAGTCATGATTGTTTTGTCGAGGGCCTTTTGATTGTATAACTGGAATATCTCCTCAAATTCAATATTCAACAGTTCCATTCCAACGAGGTCATGCTGCTCTTTAACTGACAGTATCAAAAAATCCGTCCCAGACTCGCGACAGGTTTTCATGTACCATTCATGGAATTTTCGCATCATCATTGTTAGAGGAGGATGATCAGGTTTGACGAGAGGCCGCCCGTGCCGGTAACGGAATTCATCCACCTCCAACGGCTTAAACTGTACATCATCGCTCAGGTAATCACCAGGTTTGGTACCGGGCACCATCCTCGGATGATTAGCGACGATATAGCTAGACACCTTGAGCGGGGGCATGATTGGTTCACCTGTTCGCCGAGCTGGAGAATTTTTTTTCCCACTTCTTCGTTTTGCTAACCTTGCATGACTGGAAGTACTTCCCGACCGGCATGCAGCTTGATATGTCTTTTTAATATAGTGGTCAAAGTTGGAATCCGGCGGAGGTGGTGGTGGTCGCTTTAGGGCATCGATAGTGCGCATCGCTTTCACCAGATCTATCTTCTCCTTCAGAGGTGGAGTTTTCTTTGCAAAATGGGCCCTCAATTTGTCCTGACATATCTCCTCATTTTCAGACTCAGTCCTCTCATATGGTAACTTTTCCAAAGGCTTGAGAGATGGACCGTATCTATATCCCCTATTGCCTATGCTTGTACTGCTAGCCGTCGGAGCGGCGGTGGCTCCCTTTCGTTGTTGCTTACTAGGCGCCGGAGGAGCCGGAGCGGCGGCGTCTGTCTTCCGCCGTTGCCGACGAGGCTGAGGAGGAGGCATACTGCTCCGACGTGCCGGAGTAGGCAAAGGAGGAGGCGGAGTGCCCCCACGCGTCGGAGGAGCCGGAGAAGGAGGCGATGTGCCTTGATCACTCGCTGGAGGAGGAGGAAGAGGAGGAGCTGGAGTGCCCTGATTCACCTGAGGAGAAGGAGGAGGCGGAGGCGTCCAGTTTGGAAGCTTGATGTACTCCTTCTGCCATAGACATGTACTCCTCAGGGCA
This sequence comes from Hordeum marinum, assembly GCA_022496015.1. Taxonomy (NCBI): domain Eukaryota; kingdom Viridiplantae; phylum Streptophyta; class Magnoliopsida; order Poales; family Poaceae; genus Hordeum; species Hordeum marinum. The sequence continues at coordinate 471,766,210 of CM039672.1, read as the reverse complement.
TGAACCAGCTTATTCTCTCCTTCACCTGTACAGTGGTCAAGCTCGAGCTCCTCATATTCCTTCTTTACTTCATCCACCATCACAACAACATAGCCATGTGGAATCAAACGACAGTGAAAAGTTCCATTGGGTCGAGGAGGTGCAACAGAGCCGACGACCGCCTTGAAAGTGAGGTTTCGGCATTTCGTCATAAGCTCGCAATGTTGAGCCTCCGTGATAGTATCCACGGGGTAGCTAGGAGACGTGAAGTCAGGCTGAATGGCTCTGTGGAAGCGACGCTGCTTCTCCGCTGAGATGGCGGGGTAGCTTCTGGGGTAGCTTCTGCCGCTGAGATGGTTGGCCGGCAGCTCGCTGGCTCTTAGCTTCCTCTAGCTTTTGTAGTCTTGCATTGAGCTTCTGAATTTCGCTCAGCTCCGCTTTCCTCTTTCTCTCACGGCTTCTATAACTGCCTGCATCAGGAAACCCAACCTTCCATCGAACGGAGCCTGGTGTGCCTCGTGTTCGTCCAGGTTGCTCAGCATTCCCTAGAGCGTCAGTCAGCTCGTCCTTCTCTCTATCGGGAATGAACGCCCCTTCCTGCGCTGCGGTGATATACTTCTGAAGCTTGTTCATGGGTATTGCAAGTTGCTCGTCCGTCCAATGGCACTTCCCTGTTTCAGGGTCCAAAGTTCCCCCAACTCCGAAGAACCAAGTCCTTGAACGGTCTGGCCAGTTATATGTCTGTGGTACGATGTTCTTAGCAATCAGGTCATTCTCAGCTTTGTCCCACAACGGCCGGGCTTTGAGGTAGCCACCTGACCCCGTGTGATGGTGATACTGCTTCTTTGCAGCATTGACCTTGTTTGTCTCTAACATTTTCTTACTCTTGTCCGATGTCTTGTAGTCCACAAATGCGGGCCAGTAATCTCTTATCTTCTCAAATCGGCCGGTGAATTCTGGAGTCTTCCCTTTGTCGACAAACTTTGATTTCAACTCATTCTTCCACCTCCTGAATAGATCTGTCATCTTCTTAAGAGCACACGCCTTGACCAGTGGCTCTGTAACTGGCTTATTCGGATCCTCCTCTCGCGGTAGGGTGAAATTTGCATTCAGCGTGGTACAAAGATCATCTTTCTGTCTATTGGTGACATAATCACCTTCAGGGGCGCCATCCTTAGGCTTATTCCATTGCTTGATGTTAATCGGGATGTTGTCCCTAACAATAGCTCCGCACTGAGCAGAAAATGCATTCTTGGTCTGCTTGGGTTCAATCGGATGGCCATCATTCGCAAGTTATGTGATCGTGAACTTTTCATCCTTGCGCAACCTCTTCTTTGGGCCTCGTCTCGTTACCGAAGTTTGGCTCGATCCGGAGGGCTATAAAAGAAGAAAGAAGAGTTAATTAATATATGTACATGCCAAAATAATTAATGCATCAATTAGCTAGTCACTGGAGCCAAGAATTAACTAATATATATACCTCGCCGGACTTTGCAACAGCTCCCTCCTTCAATCGGTCACCGGAGCCGTCATCATGGTCTCCTTCTTCCTTTGGCATTCGGTCATCGGAGTCATCATGATCATGTCCTTCCTCCTCCATTGTTCGATCACCGGAGCCGTCATAATCCTCTCCTTCCAAACCATCGGTGTCGTTGCGAAACGACAAGATATCACGTCCACCGTGGATTATGTCCCCCAACAATTGTTCTTGTTCTTCGTCTCTTGGATCCATAGTTTCTGCAAATATTACAACATGGCAATTAATATACAAGTGTGAATGTCCGACGTCCGGACCACCTTTCTCATGAATGTCCGACGGCATCTCGGATAGGATAATTAATTATCTTTTTGGTACGAAGTTCAACAAGAGCCTTCCGAATATCACTAGTTGGTCGGGTAGGGACGGGGTAGATCGACAACGATGCTCTTTCTTCTAGGTTTTCGGTGGCCTCGATAGTTGGTCGGGTGAGCGGACCGCCTCTCTCTCATGCATGTCCGACGTCCCCTCTCATGTCTAAGTTATTGGGGAGGGGGTAGATCAGCAACGACGCTCTTTATTCTAGGGTTTGGATGGCCTCGATAGTTGGTCGGGCGAGCGGACCGCCTCTCTCACTCATGCATGCCCGACGTCCCCCCTCATGTCGAAGTTATCGGGAAGGGGGTAGATCGACAATGACGCTCTTTCTTCTAGGGTTTGGGTGGCCTCGATAGTTGGTTGGGTGAGCGGACCGCCTCTCTCTCATGCATGTCCGACGTCCCCTCTCATGTCGAAGTTATCGGGGAGGGGGTAGATCGACAATGACGCTCTTTATTCTAGGGTTTGGATGGCCTCGATAGTTGGTCGAGCGAGCGTACCGCCTCTCTCACTCATGCATGCCCGACGTCCCCCCTCATGTCGAAGTTATCGAGGAGTGGGTAGATCGACAACAACGCTCTTTCTTCTAGGGTTTGGGTGGCCTCGATAGTTGGTTGGGCGAGCAGACCGCCTCTCTCTCATGCATGTCCGACGTCCCCTCTCATGTCAAAGTTATCGAGGAGGGGGTATATCAACAACGACATACATTCCGGATCTGTTGGAAAGCTCTCGGGGAGTCGAGGCCAACGTGATGATAGGGGGCTGGGGTGCTCCCGTGGCCTTGTTGATAGATAGAGCCGATGCCAACGTGATGATAGAGCTGATGCCAACATTTCATTTGACAAAAAACTACCTTCTTCATAAAAAGACTTGCTTCGCCGCGGGTGCTCGGTGCGACGTGGACTCAGTGGAAAAACTTGATGAAAATGCGGTGGTGGCCGGGCCGGGCAGTTTTATTTTCCTTCTTCATTTTTTACTTTGTTTTTTCTTATATGTTTGTTTTCGTTTTCACTCTACATTTTCGTACATATGAAAAACAACGAACACTTTTTACATGAACATATACACACATATCCATGAACATATATACATATACATGAAAAAAACATATACATGAACATATACACACATGACACATATACATGAACATATATATGTGTACATGAAAAAAACAATACAACATATACATGAAAAAATACATGGGCAGCGGACGACAACGGCGTGGGCGGCGGATGGCGTCGACATGGGCTCGGGGGACAGGGCAGGGGCACGAGCGACGGCGACGGCGTCGGGGCAGCCTAGCGGCGTCGAGGAGGTCGGCGTTGTCGGGGGGAACTGCGAGATGTGAACTGAAAATTCCTAAGTTCTACTTATATACCCAGAGCATTGGTCCCAGTTGGTGGCACCAATCGGGACCAATGCACACCTTTAGTCCCGGTTGGTGCCATCAACCAGGACCACAGGTCTCTTTTCGGCAGCCCAAAGGGCGGGAAGTAGAGACCTTTAGTCTCAGTTGGTGCCACCAACCGGGACCAAAGGTGGGCATTGGTCCCGGTTGGTGCCACCAACCAGGACCAATGGTGGGTATTGGTCCCGGTTGTAGCCACCGACCGGGACTAAATGGTTGGTCCTGGGTGTGGTGGGAGTTTAGTCCCACCTCGCCAAACGAGGGGCGCTCGCACCGGTTTATAAGACCACCCCTCCCTGCCTTATTTGAGTTCCTCTCAAATTGAAAATAGATGCCCTTATGTGGGAAAAATTTGACCTGAAATCAAACTGAATTTCAGTCTGATTTCAGGTCGAATTTTACTTACATAAGCGCATCTATGTTCATCTTTGTTATTTTTTTATGTTATCTAAAGGGATTTCATTTTTTGAACTTATTTGAACTCCATACTTTTTGTGTGTTCAAAATGCACCATTCAAAGCCACATCATCAATTTTCAACCCTTTCTAACTTCATTTGGTATTTTTCATGCACTTACTGATTCTTTTGAGCTAAATAACCTTGAAATTGAAAAGCACTTCAAATGAACTCTAAAAAGATTGAAAGTTGGCACGGTATCATCATTTCACCCACATAGCATGTGCTAAAAAGTTGAGATGGTTACGGCAAAAACTCGATGCACTTTGTGTGCAAAATGGACAATCTCTTTCGAAGTATCACGGTTTCGGACGAAAACTCATCTAGTACATATGGATTTCATTTTTTTAAACTTATTTGAACTCCATACTTTTCGTGTGTTCAAAATGCAACATTCAAAGCCACATCATCATTTTTCAACCCTTTATGACTTCATTTGGTATTTTTCATGCACTTATTGATTCTTTTGAGCTAAATAACCCTGAAGTTGAAAAGCACTTCAAGTGAACTCTGGAAAGGTTGAAAGTTGGCATGGCATCATCATTTCACCCACATAGCATGTGCTAAAAAGTTGAGATGGTTACGGCAAAAACTTGATGCACTTCGTGTACAAAATGGACAATCTCTTTCGAAGTATCACAGTTTCGGACGAAAACTCATCTGTTACAAAGGGATTTCATTTTTTTAAACTTATTTGAACTCCATACTTTTTGTGTGTTCAAAATGCACCATTCAAAGCCACATCATCAATTTTCAACCTTTTGTGACTTCATTTGGTATTTTTCATGCACATACTGATTTTTTTGAGCTAAATAACCCTGAAATTGAAAAGCACTTCAAATGAACTCTGAAAAGGTTGAAATTTGGCATGGTATCATCATTTCACCCACATAGCATGTGCTAAAAAGTTGAGATGGTTACGGCAAAAACTGGATGCACTTCGTGTACAAAATGGACAATTTCTTTCGAAGTATCACGGTTTCGAACGAAAACTCATGTGTTACAAAGGGATTTCATTTTTTTGAACTTATTTGAACTCCATAATTTTTGTGTGTTCAAAATGCACCATTCAAAGCCACATCATCAATTTTCAACCCTTTCTGACTTCATTTGGTATTTTTCATGCACATACAGATTTTTTGAGCTAAATGACCCTGAAATTGAAAAGCACTTCAAATGAACTCTGAAAAGGTTAAAAGTTGGCATGGTATCATCATTTCACCCACATAGCATGTCATAAAAAGTTGAGAGGGTTACCGTAAAAACTGGATGCACTTCGTGTACAAAAGGGAAAATCTCTTTCGAAGTATTAGGGTTTCGGACGAAAACTCATGTGTTACAAAAGGCATTTCATTTCTTCACATGTCTCTGCAATGATATAGTTGTGGAGAGAAAGTCTTCACTTTTTCTTCGCTTGTGTCCTTTGCTTATTGCACCGTAACCATGGATAATCTTCATCGTTTAACAAGGTGCTTGGGTCAGCCTTGACTTTGAAGGGAGGAATTTCATGAAACTTTTCATAATCTTCAGACATGTCTGTCTTGCCCTCCAATCCCGCGATGTCTCTTTTTCCTAAAAGAACTATGTGGCGCTTTGGCTCATCGTATGATGTATTCGCTTCCTTATCTTTTCTTTTTCTCGGTATTGTAGACATGTCCTTCACATAGAAAATTTGCGCCACATCATTGGCTAGGACGAATGGTTCGTCTGTGTACCCAAGATTGTTCAGATCCACTGTTTTCATTCCGTACTGTGGGTCTTCCTATACCCCGCCTCTTGACAGATTGACCCATTTGCACTGAAACAAAGGGACCGTGAAATCATGTCCATAGTCAAGTTCCCATATGTCCACTATGTAACCATAATATGTGTCCTTTTCCCTCTTGGTTGCTGCATCAAAGCGGACACCGCTGTTTTGGTTGGTGCTCTTTTCATCTTGGGCGATCATGTAAAATATATTCCTATTTATCTCGTACCCTTTGTAAGTCAATACAGTCAAAGATGGTCCCCTGGCCAACGAGTACAGCTCATCAGAAACAGTGTTGTCACCCATAAGACGTGTTTGCAACCAATTGCCGAAAGTCCTGATGTGTTCATATGTAATCCAGTCGTCACACTGCTACGGGTGTTTGGAGCGCAGAATATTCTTGTGTTATCGACATACGGGGTCACCAAGGTGGAATTCTGTAGAACTGTGTAGTGTGCTTGAGACCAAGAATGCCCGTCCCTACATATTATTGAGTCCGCTCCTAGCGTGCCTTTTCCAGTCAGTCTCCCCTTATACCGTGATTGAGGGAGACCAATCTTCTTAAGGTCAGGAATGAATTCAACACAAAACCCAATGACATCCTCTGTTTGATCGCCCATGGAGATGCTTGCTTCTGGTCTAGAGTGGTTACGAACATATTTCTTTAAGACTCCCATGAACCTCTCAAAGGGGAACATATTGTGTAGAAATATAGGGCCCAAAACAACAATCTTGCCGACTAGATGAACTAGGACGTGCGTCATGATATTGAAGAAGGACGGTGGGAACACCAGCTCGAAACTAACAAGACATTGCACCAAATCACTCATTAACCTTGGCAGGATTTTTGGATCGATCACCTTCTGAGAGATTGCATTGAGGAATGCACATGGCTTCACAATGGCTAATCGAACGTTTTCCGGTAGAAGCCCCCTCAATGCAAGCGGCAGTAGTTGCGTCTAATCACGTGGCAGTCATGAGACTTCAGGTTTTGGAACTTTTTCTTTGCCATATTTATTATTCCCTTTATATTCGACGAGAAGCCAGACAGGACCTTCATACTGAGCAGGCATTCAAAGAAGATTTCCTTCTCTTCTTTGGTAAGAGCATAGCTGGCAGGACCTTCATACTACTTTGGATGCATGTTGTCTTTTTCATGCACACGTTGTTGTTCCTCCCGTGCCTCTGGTGTATATTTTGTCTTTCCATACACTCCCAAGAAGCCTAGCAGGTTCATGCAAAGATTCTTCGTCACGTGCATCATGTCGATTGCAGTGCGGATCTCTAGGTCTTTCCAGTAGGGTAGGTCCCAAAATATAGATTTCTTCTTCCACGTGGGTGTGCGTTTGTCAGCGTCATTCGGAACAGATAGTCTGCCAGGACTCTTTCCAAATATTACTTTTAAATCATTGACCATATCAAGTATGTGATCACCGGTACGGAGGGCGGGCTTCTTCCGGTGATCTGCCTCACCTTTGAAATGATTTCCTTTCTTTCGACATTGATGGTTGGTCGGAAGAAATCGACGATGCCCCAGGTACACATTCTTCCTGCATTTGTCCAAATATATATTGTCGGTGTCATCTAAATAGTGTGCGCATGTGTGGTATCCCTTGTTTGTCTGTCCTGAAAGGTTACTGAGAGCAGGCCAATCGTTGATGGTTACAAACAGCAACGCATGTAGGTCAAATTCTTCCTGTTCGTTCTCATCCCACACACGTACACCTCTTCCATTCCATAGTTGTAAAAGTTCATCAACGAATGGCCTTAGGTACACATCAATGTCATTGCCGGGTTGCTTAGGGCCTTGGATGAGCACTGGCATCATAATGAACTTCCGCTTCATGCACAACCAAGGAGGAAGGTTATACATACATAGAGTCACAGGCCATGTGCTATGCTGGCTGCTCTGCTCCCCAAAAGGATTAACGCCATCTGCACTTAAACCAAACCATACGTTCCTTGGGTCACCTATAAAGTCGCTCCACTTTCTCTTGATCTTTCTTCACTGCGACCCGTCAGCGGGTGCTCTCAACTTCCCGTCTTTCTTACGGTCTTTTTTGTGCCATTGCATCAACTTGGCATGCTTTTTGTTTCTGAACATACGTTTCAACCGTGGTATTATAGGATCATACCACATCACCTTGGCAGGAACCCCCTTCCCAGTGCGCTGGCCCTCAACATCACCAGGGTCATCTCTTTTGATCTTATACCGCAATGCACCGCATACCGGGCATGCCTTCCGTTCCTCGTACTCACCACGGTAGAAGATGCAATCATTAGGGCATGCATGTATCTTCTGCACCTCCAATCCTAGAGGGCATACAACCTTCTTTGCTGCGTACGTACTATCGGGCAATTCGTTATCCTTTGGAAGCTTCTTCTTCATTATTTTTAGTAGAGAACTAAATCCCTTGTCAGATACACCATTGTCTGCCTTCCATTGTAGCAATTCCAGTGCGGTACCGAGCTTTTTGTTGTCATCTTCGCAATTTGGGTACAAACCTTTTTTGTGATCCTCTAACATGCGATCGAACTTCAACTTCTCCCTTTCACTTTCGCATTCTCTCTGTGCATCAACAATGACCCGGCGAAGATCGTCATCGGGCACATCGTCTGGTTCCTCTTGATCTTCAGCTTTCCCCATTGCAGCATCATCGTATTCAAGGGGAGGGTAGTTGTCGTCATCCTCTTCTTCTTCGTTGTCTTCCATCATAACCCCTCTTTCTCCGTGCTTGGTCCAAACATTATAGTGTGGCATAAAACCCTTCTAAAGCAGGTGGAAGTGAAGGGTTTTAGAGTTGGAGAAAGACTTCGTATTCTCACAGATAGTACATGGACAAGGCATAAAACCATTATGCTTGTTTGCCTCAGCCTCTTTGAGAAAATTATGCAGGCCCTTAATATACTCAAAGGTGCATCGGTCACCATTCATCCATTGCCGGTTCATCTGCGTGTGTTATATAATAAAGTGTATTAAAAACCATTACAACATATCATGAATAGAGAAGTGAAAGATTAAAAAAAGTAAGAAAATCATACGAGTAAGTATATTTTCTTTTAGCAAGAAGATAAGATCAAGAGGCTCATCATGCGCGGGCGATCGACGGCGATTTCAGGACGGGGACGGGATAGGACGGACCGCCAAACCTAGACAAATCTTGACAAAAATTGAGTTTGGACAAGGAGCTTCGAGAGGAGAAAGCTTATGTTTGGCTTAGGCATTTCATCAAACACCTCATGTGCATAGGAGGTGAGCTAGAGGACCACAAAGCTCTCCCCTCCCTGGCCAAAAAAACAAAGCAGTGTGGAGTGCTCTGCTTGCTGGCGAGGGGGTATATATAGGAATTTCATTGGTCCCGGTTCGTGGCTGGAACCGGGACTAAAGGACCCCCTTTAGTCCCGGATCCAGCCACGAACCGGGACCAATGGTTGTGGGCCAGGAGCGAGGCACATTGGTCCCGGTTCGTGTCTAGAACCGGGACCAAAGGTTCCAGACGAACCGGAACCAATGCCCCACATGGCCCGCCCGCCCCCCTGGCCTCACGAACCGGGACCGTTGCCCTCATTGGTCCCGGTTCGTGACTGAACCGGGACTAATGGGCTGGCCCGGCCTGAACCAATGCCCTGTTTTCTACTAGTGATGATTGCCCGTGATGATCATGTCATCAACATATAGAAGAAGAAGGGTGCAGCCACGAGAAGAAATATGGACAAACAATGTTGGATCATCAACACTTGGCGTAAAACCAGCAGAAGTGACCATGGAGGCAAAAGGCTCAAACCATGCGCGGAAGGCTTGCTTAAGGCCATATAGAGAGCGGGGAAGACGGCAAACCATGCCATCAGGAAGTAAATACCCAGGTGGTGGCTGCATATAAACTTCCTCACGCAACTCACCATTAAGAAAGGCATTTTTAACATCAAGCTGAGACACGAGCCAGTGGCGAACAGAGGCCACGACAAGAAGTGTGCGGACAGTGGTCATATGGGCAACAGGAGCAAAAGTCTTATCGTAATCATGACCATGCTCCTGTTGAAAGCCACGAGCCACGAGATGAGCTTTATAACGCTCAAGAGAACCATCAGAGCGAGTCTTAATCTTATAGACCCACTTACATGTGATGGGACAAACACGAGGAGGAAGAGAAACCAGATCCCACGTGTCAGTGCGCTCAAGAGCGGCAATCTCCTCTGCCATGGCAAACTGCCATTCAGGATGAACAACGGCATCTCGATAAGAAGTTGGCTCAATAAGGTCGAAAGACCATAGCGAGAAGGAGAATATTGGTCAAGAGGCGGACAAGGCCGATAACAAAGACCATAACTCGGTTGAGAGGAGGAAGATGACACACCATAAGTGGAGGGTACATCAGACGCATCCACAACACGTTGACGACGAGTATAATGGAAAGGAAAGGAGGGGAGAGGTCGAATCACTAGAGGTGGAGATGGGGAATGTATCGGTGATGAATGCGGAGAAGAGGAAGGTATCGGTGTGAAGGTGGAGACTCATGCGATGAGGGGGAGAAGAAACCATAGGAGAGTACGGTGTCGGGTCTGCAATAGCAGAACGAGGAGTAGGAATATTAGGCACATAGGGAGGTGTATCTGGAAACATAAGAAAAGAGTTGTCCTCCATGGAAAAGGCTGAGGAGGATGGACGTGGGTAGATGGGACAAGACTCATCAAAGGTGACATCCTGGGAAAAACGCATCCAGCGGCCAACAGGATCCCAGCATCGATAGCCCTTATGCTCATCACTGTATCCGAGAAAGACACACTCAATAGACTGGGTGGTCACTTTGGTGCGTTCACGAGGGGCAAGTAAAACATAGCAAATGCAACCACACAAACGAACAGTCGAATAATCAGGAGAACAACCAAAAAGACGCTCAAGAGGAATACCACCTTGTAGAGCAGCAGATGGCTGAATGTTGATGAGATAGATGGAAGTGGTAACAGCCTCAGCCCAGAAGTGAGGCGGAAGAAAGGCGGCGATCATCATCGCACGCGCCATCTCAAGAAGGTATCAATGCTTGCGCTCAGTCACACCATTCCGAGCATGAGCACAAGGACAAGAGAACTGAGCAAGAGTATCCTGCTCAGCCAGGAATCCTCGCAACGCATGGGAGATATACTCACCAGCTGACTTTGCGTGAAAAACACGAATAGGAGTGGAAAACTGGGTATGAACCATGGCAGCATTTTTTTTGTATATAGATAATACCTCACTACGAGAAGGCATGAAGTAGATCCAAGTGTACCAAGAAAAAACATCTATAAAGATAATATAGTAGCGATGACCCCCTTTCGAAACGACGGGAGACGGACCCCAAACATGAGAGTGAACGAGATCAAAAGGACGCTCGGACACTGACTCACTGTGAGGGTAGGGTAGCTGAATCTGCTTACCAACCCTACAACCCAGACAATCCAACAAAGCATTACCGGAGACAGACCCTAGAACACCACGATGAACCAAAGATGAGAGGCGAGAACCACATAAATGGCCAAGATGATGATGCCACTGCTGAAAAGAGCTGGTAGATGCAACAACAGGGTTTGCGAGACTGGCGGGTGTGGTAGCAGAGGGAAGACGAAGCCAGTCAAGCTCCCATACACCATCAGAGCATCGAGGGCCAGCACTAAGCAGAGTGCTTGTGCGACGATCCTGAACAGAACATGAATCAAAGTCGAGAATGAACCTACAACTAGAGTCAACAATTTGACCGCCAGATATGAGTTGCATGGTAAGTCGAGGAACATGAGCAACAAAGGGAACATGAAATGAAGAAGTGCTAAGAGTGCCTGGACTAGCTACATGGAGGGGAGTGCCATCAGCCGTAAGAACACGAATAGGAGACTCGACAGGTCGAATGGACGTCAAAGTGGAAGAATTGTAAGGCATATGAAAAGAAGCTCCAGTATCAAGAATCCATGAGGATGTACCTGAATGAGTAGAATGTGGTTTCTCAGTGCTAGAAGAGTCTGTTACAGAAACTGCAGAACCTGCCGGTGAAGAATCCCAAGCAGCAAGCAGGCATTGCAGTTGTGCAATCTCATGAGCAGACAGGGACACATCAGAAGGTGTCGAGGTAGAAACACCTGTCGACGATGAGTACTTGCCATCATCCTTGGACGCTGCGTGTAAAGTTGACCGAGAGTAGCAAGTCAATGTAGAGCTGCATGCGGAAGCCATAGGGTCAGTCATTGTAGAGCAATCACTACAACCGCGGGCAGAAGTCGTGATAAGAGAGTGACCAACATAGCATGTAGAAGATGTTCTAGGAGACAACATCACAGACGGACAAGCACCAAGCACCGAGCAACGATGCGTGTGCGAGATAGGATCAAATATAGGGAACCCATCGGAAGTCTGCGGGCAGCGACGAGGCAGGACCGCCGGATACATCATAACAATTATTTCTCTTTCTCTCTCTCTCTCTTAATCACACACAACAGCAATGAGCTAGTCCAGCGGCCAAAACCACAAGGAAGCCCAGCCGAACAGATGCGGTCAACCTTATCCAGAAGCTCAACCAAAGCAGAAGAAGCCTAGCCAAGGGACAAACCAGCCAAATGGATCAGTGACAGCTCAGGTGGCTTGCGTCAACCTTAGCAAGAACACCGGCGTCTCAAAGGCTAACGGTCGAGTGCACCTATAGGCAGCACGCGACTCGTGTGAGCGGGCTGACGAACAGGCTAGGCAGACGGGCTCGTAGGCGGACTCACGCGGGAATCAGCAGGGACTTCGGGCGGACGTGTGTCAACTATCAACACGGACAAGTCAGGAAGTGGCACAACCGGATCGAGCATATCGAACGCAGATGCTACTGATTCGCGTGGATTCAAACTCATGATAGCGAGCGTGATGGGAAGTGGAGAAGGCGGCAGCAATCCGGCTAGAGGAGATGCTTGGCCACGCAGGGAGCAGCTGCAGGCGGAGATGTGGAGCCGATATGTGGGAGAACAATGGATCGCGGGTGGAAGTGCTCGGTCGGCTCGGGGCGAGTCTATAGCGAGTTGCCGATGATACGAGAGAGCAACGACGCCTGTGCAGGCTAAACCTGCTGTTGAAGAAGGCACTCAAGTGTAGCAGAAAACTGCATGACGGCTGCATGGAGAGATTGGATCGAGAGCACAAGTTGCGCATGCTAAAAAAACCTAAGGCTCTAATACCATGTTAGGAAAGCAACTTCGTATTATCTCGAGGCTAAGGCCATCATATATACGTGTACATGAGGGAGGCCAAAGGCCAAAATACAAAAAGCCAACAGTCATCATAAATATAACTCTAACAATACATAAGGCCATATGGGTTTCTGGTAGCCAAACGTGTAGCCCACCCCAACGGATGTGAACTTGAAGATAATGAATGCTTCTGGATGGGGAACCACCCCTCGCTTGGCAAGTCACGATGATTGAAGAAGCAACAGTTCGGCACAAAAGAAGACAAACCTAAAACCAACCAACCCACAATTGAAGAACCACGGTTAGAACGAAACCTCACCCACCCCCTTAGGTGCTAAGAAATACAACATGGATGATGAGGTGGAGCAAGGGAGGCTTATTCCACCACAGTTGCCTTTGTGATTGCTTTTCTGGAGATTCACCCCCTTGTGGAGGTATTGTGCACTATAATCAGTAATGCATGTCGATACCACGTTCCATGACTCTAGGTCGCCATCCTGGATTGAGGGTCGGGCTCAGGTCTGGGACAGTATCAATGTGACATGACCCCGAACACCCTGGACCCTGGTACAACATGTCCTCTCGTCATGCGGTGGGACAATGTAATCTCGATATGAACCCAAGCTCGAAGCTTGCATGCCATGAAAAAATAAGCTCGGCCCTATAGGATCCCACCTCGCCCAATAAAGTAGTTGTTTCCTTCCATCTACATGAACGCGACCAACAAACCATCTCACCAAATGCTTCTGTATGTGCAAATAGAGCTAGAGATACTAGCCTCGTGCCCATGCCGTCATGTAGGTACGTAACCATAATGAGGTGACAAGTGTGCAATATGGAGAGATGGTTGTTGGTGCATCCTCTTGCGCTTCACCTATGAGTTTCATCTAGACGCTTAACTCGTCGTAGAGGTGTTTTTCCTTGGAGCTAAATTCATAGCCGTCATTGCCATAGTCGAGCGTGAGCACCACAATAATATTATTCTGCTAGTTTATCTTAACCATGGGGTACCATTTGTCCTACATAGCAATAGCGCACATCAATCTACCCAGCGTTGCTACTAAGTTTTACCAGCAGCGCTTGTTAAGCACAACGCTACTGATACTTTTCAGTAGCGCTTTGTCCCCAACAAGCGCTATTAGTAATATTCTACCTATAAGCTATTTCCTAGTAGTGTCCGGCGACTCTGGGCATAAAGAGCCCGGGGTTGAGGGCAGGCAGGGTCACCGGGGCTTGTCGCCTATCGGTCATGGCGGCCCTTTAACAGGAAGGGTACTATGGGGCAGGCCGACAACATGCCTCCACCCCACGAACAGCTTGTGGAGGGTCGCGGTGCTAGTCTCGGTCTTCCAGCAAGGAACACTGACGTCCTGGATGACCCTGTTAGGAAGGGGCAACGCGGGCACCCGGCCAAGCAGGTCCCCCGTTATGTAGTTAGTGATCAGGCTAGCTTGGCCCCTTCTCAGGGACCTTCTAGTTCCTTGGCAATGGTTCCATCATGAAGCTCCTATGCTGCAACATACGCAGCTTTGGGCACGTAGGATGAAAGCGGCAATTGAGCGAATACATAAGACAAGAGAGGATTGATATAGTTGGCTTGCAGGAGATTATTCGTCAGGACTTATCTATCTAGGAGATCCAGGGAATCTCCCGACACCCATTTGCTTGGCAATGCCTACCCTTAGTCGGTCTCTCGAAGGGCATCCTACTCGGTGTACGGGAGTGCACCTTCTCGGTCGAGGACATGGACCAAGGGGTTCTTCCTTAGTATGTCCATCACGGACCGGCATGTGAACCCTAGCTGGGAGGTGATCGTCGTCTATGGCCTGGCGGACCATAGTAGGTCAGTGGACATCCTAGCCGAGCTCAAGGATAAAGCACTAATCCAGTAATGGTGACCGAAGACTTTAACCTTGTTCGTCACGAGGCTGATAAGAGCTCTCCGAATTTGGATTGGCTACATATGCGCATGTTCAATGACTTCATTGCCGACCTGGCTCTACGGGAGATAGCCCAAGTAGGGGCTAGATTCATGTGGACTAATAAGAAAGTGGACCCTATCCGAAGTGTGTTGGATAGGGTCCTATTGTCGGTTTAGTGGGAGGTCATGTTCCCGTTGTGCTCGCTGTGGGCGGTTAAGCGTATAGGGTCTGACCACGTCCCTTTGCTTTTCTCCTCGGGGGACGATGCTCCTCCTAGCCGGTTTCACTTTGAGCTTGCATGGTTGTTACAGCCATGGTTCTTTGAGATGCGCCGCTGGGTAGATGATGTGGCCTCCCCGCCTAGATCGTACTATGCTACTGATATCTAGCATCACTTCACTAAGCTTGCCCGACAGATCATGTGGGGGTGGGGGAACCTAGGTGTGGACATTAGAGCGCATAAAGACACCATGTTGGTCTAGATTAAAGCACTTGATGTGGTGGCTGACTCAACTGGTCTCTCGGTCGACGAGTGGCTAAGGCATTACGCCCTTGAATCCTCATTTATGGAGATATTCAAGGGCGACGAAATATTTTGGCAACGCTGGTGAGGGAAGAAATGGCTCCTTCAGGGTGATGCCAATATCGCATTCCAGGCGATTGCTAATGGGCGTCGACGGAGATGTGCAATTTCGTGTCTCTAGGCAACCTCCTGGAACACCCGGATGAGATCCAGGCTCACATTTACTCCTTCTATAAGGAGCTCTTCTCGGCGGCACCCGATAGTGGGGTTTCTTTGTTTGACGATTTCTGTTCACCTGCCGACAGAGTCTCGGACATCAAGAATGCGGAGTTAACCCTTCCATTCTAGGCTAAGGAGGTGGGCAGGGCTATCGCCTCTATGAAGGTGGGGTCAACCCTGGGTCCCGACGGTCTGTCGATGGTCTTTTTCTAGAAATTATGGCATGTCATAAAGCTGGTAATCATGCTGATGTTCCATGAATTCTATATTGGAACTTTTGACATGTCCCGGATCAACTTTGGTGTGATCATCCCGATCCCCAAAATAGTTGGGGCAGCGGATATTAGGCACATTAGACCTATGATGGTGATTAATGTGCTCGTGTGCATCTTCTCAAAAGTTTGCGCCTCGCGGCTAGCCCCTGTAGTGGAGCGGCTAGACCACCCCCTCCAGACTGCATTCCTAAAGGGTGGACGGATCCATGACAAGATCCTGGCCATCCATGAGATCACACATGAGGTTCACTCACGTGGCCATACGGCTGTCTTCTTCAAGTTGGATTACCAGAAGGCATATGATCGTCTGGATTGGTCCTTCCTGAGGTTGGTGCTTAAAAGTCGGGGCTTTAACTACAGATGGTGCTCCTGGATTATGCAGTCGTTGCGGTCTAGCAGGGCGTCCATCAATAATAATGGCAAAGTGGAGCCTTTTGCATCCTCGGCAGGCATGAAGCAGGGGGGCCGATTTCCCCTCATCTCTTTGGTGGGTATCCTAGATAAAGCATGGATGCCCGGTCATCTTACAGGGGTTGTTCGCCACTTAGTCCCTTGAGGAGGGATCTCCCACCTCCAATATGCGGATGGCACCATGATTATGGTGGAGGGATCAAACATCGACATTATTAACCAGAAGTTCCTTCTTCTGTGCTTTTGAGTCGATGTCGGGCCTTCAGATCAATTTTGATAAAAGCGAGGTCTTAATCATCATCTTCCCTCTAGAGGACCAACAATGGATTCCACATAACCTAAACTGTAAGCTATCGTCGTTCCCCACAACTTATTTAGGGATGTCGCTGGCCGAGTCAAAGATCTTGGCGACTGGATTTGATCCCTTAGTCGGTCGGGTAGCTTCGCGAGTCGAGCCATGGACAAGCTGGTTTACCTCCACTGGGAGTAAAAAGGTCCCCATTAGCTCTAACCTGACAAGCCTTCCTGTTGGGGATATAACCCCGTGGTATGACCCGCCTTAAGGGCTCCAGGTTATGCTTGACGGTTCATACACTGGCCCAAGGTGAGCCGGTGGTCCTAAAGCCCAAGAAGCTTGGCGGCTCATAAGGTGGGTCAGGCAGTGGCCCAGAAGACCCGGGTGTGTAAGCCGCCCGGGGACAACTTGGACAAGAAGATAGAGGAAGACTCGGATAAACAATGAGAGTCGGTTACCAATTGTATGACCCGTGGTCTAGACCTCCTATATAAAGGCACACCCGGGGCAACTTAGAGATCAGGTTGTCGAATACTAGGTCAAGCTTCAGCTCCCTTGTAATCGATACATCAAGCAATATAAACATAAGCAGGACATAGGTTATTACCTCGAGTTGAGGGGTCGAGCCTGGGTAAATCCGTGTCTCTCGTCCCCATCAACCCCTTTGAGTCCATCATGTTAGCAATGGTCTCGAACCGAAGTCCGTTTATCTGGACATCTGCCGTGACAAAACCACGACAGTTGGCGCCCACCGTGGGGCTTGGGGTCGGTGGTGTTGAGTTTTCAAAGGGCTCTCTCTCGTGGCTCGAGGGATACGTGGTTGGTAGAATGAGCAAGAGTCACCGCAGCCGGCTCTACATCGACAACACTGGCTGGGGGCTTGATGTCGGCTCTGTGGAGTATGGCTTCCGGGTTCCATTCGGAGGGATCCACGTGTTCATCAGAAAAGTTGATGGAGCAACACCTGGGCCGAACATCTGCACCAACCTCATCGAGCCGGCTCGGCGTTTGCAACCTGCTCGTAGTGTGCAACCCGCCCGCGTTAGCCTGGGATGGAAGCACATCTTCGTGGGCTTTACTCAAGGTACGGATCTGGAAGCTTCCGGATCACAGGAAACTCTCGTTTACTCAGAGGACGAATCTTCAAGCGGAGAAACAGAGTCGGTCTACAGGCTTCACAACGGCGGGCTCGGGGCTACGATGAGCTCTGCCCTGAGTCGGATCGCTCTGAGGTGGACGATCTTGGGCCGCCGGTTCATGCTGCGTGTTCATGGTGGGGTCAGTCCCAGGCACGAATAGTATGCCCGCAGGGGCCGCCACCTTAGGCGATAACCCGCCGCCGGCGGCTCAAGTTCTTTTGAAGCTGATGAACGAGCTCGCGGCCCTAATGGCTACTGACGTTACACCGGACAATCAAGCGGCTAGGAACTTGGAGATTGCAAAGATCAAGGACCGGATGGCGGAAGAGCAGCAGAGGATGGCTGAGTCAAAAGCCCAGATGGAGCAAGAGGCAGAACGCATCAGGATAGACGCTTTCCGTCTTGGGCTGGAGCAACAATCGGCAGCCGCAGTTCATCGGATGAGGCATCAATCCTGTCTGCCAAAACGTTATGAGGCAAGAAACCTCTTCAACACGCCAGGGATAGGGCGAACAGCGGATGCACCTGGAAGCCGCCCAGTGGCTCGGCTAGTGACTCAACCGACCCGGCGAAATCAGGCCTCGCCTGCAGCTTTTTCAACACCGGCGGGTCATTATTCTAACCCGGCCGAGAATATGGTAGCATCAGCCACCCGGCTCGAAACAATTCCTATTCCGGATGATGCGCCCTTTGCGGAGGATGCGAAACGCCATTGGATACTTGCAGACGGCGATGGCCCAATAGGAAAAGTACACCTACAGCCGGAGCCGTGTTCATTCAACCCCTCTCCCTAACCGGAGTTTTAGCCAGCACGACGAGTCGCCAACGGGTTCCAGCAGCAACCGGCACCGAGAGATTACAACGGGTCATCGGCCGGCTGTGGATACCCAAGCATTCGGAAATCGTGCAAGAGGCCAGCAAGAGGTGATAGCTTTAGCCGAGGCGGCGGCTCGCCACGAGCCTGCGCCATCCATGTTAGTAGGAGTTGGAGGAACCACCAGAGTGGGGGGTGCCGAGTTTATCACCGGCTCTGCGGAGTGAGCGGCTGCCAAAGGATTTCAAAGGGCCCCGCAAAGTTCCAAACTACACCGCTGATTTACCCCCAGAGGCTTGGATGGAAAGTTATGAACTAGCCATGGAGATGTTGGATGTTAGTGAGGCGGTTTGTCCCAAATACTTCATCATGATGCTTGAAGGCCCGGCCCGCACATGGTTAAAGCGATTGCCACCCAATACCATCAACTCATGGGCAGAACTGAGAGCCAGATTCATTAAAAACTTTCAAGGAACGTGTAAACAGCCCATGACCAACGTGGATCTTGATCACTGTGTTCAACAGGAGAATGAGTCAGCTCATCATTGGGTACGGCGGGTCTCGACCATCATCCACTCTTAGCAGATCACGGCGGCTCAGGTAGTACTAATCCTAGAGAAGAACTGCCACTTTATCCCGCTAAAGCAGAAGCTTGGCCGGCTCAAACGCACATGTCAAGATATGGGAGAGCTCATGACGGCTCTCACGAAATACGCCGACTCTGACAACACGAAGGATCTAGGCCCCGACGAGGAGAAGGCCGGCCAAGGCAAGAAGGGTAATCAGAGCAAGGGTGCGGCAAACAATGGTAGCCAGAGCAAATGTAAGAATCCTGAGGCCGGATCAGAACTGGTGGCTAATGCAAGTACCAATCAGAATCAACCCAGGGGCAACAGGAGGTTTAGGCCACCTTTTAATAAGGACATGCCTGCCTTTAATTTCGAGGAGGCGCTGAAGGGTCCTTGTCCGGATCACGGCCAGCCCGATAAGCCGGCGAACCACACATGGGGAGAGTGACATTTCATGCAGAAACTTAATAATCACTTTACACACCCCAACAATCAGGACGGTGGCCCGCCGGGCAGCTCTGGACATGGCGGGTCAGGGGCCGGTTTTGGGTCCGGCGGCTCAGGGTCTGGTCACCCAGGTCAAGGTAATCAAGGAGGACACCAGCAGCATTCTGGTAACAACAATCAGCAACAACGTAATCAGTCTGGCTATCAGAGTAACCCGAAGCAGCTCAGCTCCGGTCAGTATCATGTTTTCACAACCAGCCTCAACAAAGGGGATCAGAAGTTGCGCAAGCGGGCGGTCAATGCGGTTGCACCAGCCCTGCCATAGTATTTTCGATGGTCTGAGTATGATATAACATGGAGCCGGGAGGATCACCCGCCGCATGTCGATGACCCCGGGCGACTGGCTTTGGTTGTGGCCCCCCAAGTGGGAGGGTATATGGTGAATAAAGTGTTAATGGATGGAGGCAGCAGTATTAATATCCTCTACTACGATACTTTTCGGAGGATGAAATTGCTAGACAAGGATTTAAAACCCTCGTCCACCGTTTTTCATGGTGTGGTGCCAGGCAAGTCAACGTATCCGGTGGGCAGGATTTCTTTGGAAGTGGCCTTTGGCGACGAGTATAACTACAGGGTAGAGTCCTTGTGGTTTGAGGTGGTAAAAATCAAGAGTCCTTACCACGCACTGTTTGGACGTCCGGCTTATGCAAAGTTCATGGCTAGGCCTTGCTATGTATACCTGCAGCTCAAGATGCCCGGCTTAAAAGGTACTACTACTATTCATGGTGACCGAAAGACGGCCATCGAGTGTGAGGAAGGAGATGCGGCTTACGCAGAGTCCAGTTGCGCTCAGGAGGAGCTTAAATTTTACAAGGAGAATGTTGACCCGGAGGATATGACCCCACTGAAAAATCCCACCACGAAGGTTGATCCGCCCCTTAAGTTTTCAGCGGATGATACTAAGGCGGTAGATTTCACTCTGGGCAATTCATCCAAACAGTTCATCATTGGAGCTCACATGGATCCCAAATAAGAAAGCGCGCTCATCGAATTCATCCGTGAGAATCGGGACATCTTCACATGGAAACCTTCTGACAAGCCAGGTGTACTGAGAGAGTTCGCTGAGCACACCTTAATGTGGATCCAAAGTTTAAGCCAAGTAAGCAGTTTTTATGGCGGTTTAATGAGGAGAGACGCAAGGCCATTGGGGAAGAAGTTGCCCGGCTCTTGGCGGCGGTTTTCATTGTTGAGGTTTTTCACCCGGAGTGGTTGGCTAACCCGGTGCTGGTGCTCAAGAAGAACGGCACGTGGCGTATGTGTGTGGACTACAGGAACCTTAACAAGGCTTGCCCGGCTGATCCGTTTGCCCTCCCTCGTATTGATCAAATCATTGATGCTACGGCGCGTTGTGAAAGCTTGTGTTTCTTGGACGCTTACTCAGGTTATCATCAGATCAAGATGGCAGTTAAAGACCAGGAGAAGACAGCTTTTATTACACCTTTCGGGGCTTTCTGTTATCTATCTATGCCTTTCGGGCTCAAGAGTGCCCATGCGACATATCAGCGATGTGTGCAGAACTGCCTTCACAGTTAGATTGGCCGCAACGTCCATGCTTACCTAGATGACATCGTGATCAAATCCAGGAAGAAGGAGACTCTTTTGGGCGACTTAAAGGAAACCTTTGATAATCTCCGGGTCTATAAGATGATGCTTAACCCGACTAAATGTGTCTTTGGAGTTCCAGCTGGCAAGGTCCTGGGATTTCTGGTTTCTGAACGTGGCATTGAGGCTAACCCGAATAAAATCAAGGCTATCACTTCTCTGGCAGAGCCGGCATGTATTAACGATGTCCAGCGCTTGGCGGGGCGGATTGCCGCGTTGAGCCGTTTCATAAGCCGCCTTGGAGAGAAGGCTATTCCTTTATATCAGATGATGAAGAAGACGGATAAATTTGTCTGGAGCAAGGCGGCGGCTAAAGCACTTGAGATGTTCAATAAACAGTTGACTGAGTCGCAGGTGCTGGCTGCTCCGGCTGAGAAAGAACCGTTACTTTTATACGTGGCGGCTAATAATCGGGTAGTAAGCGCTGCGATTGTGGTCGAGCGCAAGGAATCTGGAAAGGAGTATCTAATTCAAAGGCCGATTTATTATATCAGTGAGGTCCTGACGGAGTCCAAGCAAAGGTATCCGCATTGGCAGAAGCTGGTATATGGGGTTTTCATGGCTAGCCGCAAATTAAAGTACTATTTCTTAGGGCACCAGATAACCGTGGTTAGTTCTCCTCCGTTGGGGGACATAATCCAGAACAGAGAAGCCACTGGAGGGATTGCTAAGTGGGCATTAGATTTGGGATCTCTTAATCTAAAATATGTGCCTCGTACGGCCATCAAGTCCCAAGCTCTTGTGGATTTTATAAATGATTGGACGGAATGTCAAGCCCCTAGGAAAAGTCGGATGACACATACTGGACTATGCACTTTGATGGATCCAAGCAGCTAGAAGGGTCAGGCACAGGAGTTGTTTTGATGTCTCCTAATGTGATAAGTTTTGTTATGTGCTCCGGTTGATGTTCCCATGCACTAACAATGCGGCTGAGTATGAGGCTCTACTTCATGGGCTTAGATCAGCCAAGGAGATGGATTTAAGCCGGGTAAGGTGTTTGGGCGACTCAGATTTGGTGGCTCAGCAGGTTTCGGGCACTTGGGACTCGAAAGACCCATGGATGGCGGCTTATCGACAGGCGGTTGATATTATTGCCGGCTACTTCAAGGTGTATCAGGTGGATCACATTGATCGTCGCAAGAATGAGGCGGCAGATGCACTGTCACGGCTAGGCTCCCAACGAAAGTCGGTGCCGCCCAATGTATTCCTGGACGTCTTACATCATCCGACTGTTAAGTTACCTTCGGAAGAGGATTTGGCTATTCCTGACCCGGAGGGGGAGTTAGTGGCGGCTTTGCACGCTATTCCAGATTGGACTATCCCCTACCTGGCCTATCTAACCGGGGCGAGTTACGTGATGATGAAGACCTGGCCAGACAGATCACCCGGCGCTCCAAATCAATGACGATAGTTAATGGTGAGTTGCACAAGTGCAGCGTGACTGGCGTTTTTCAACGTTGTGTCTCACCTGAGGAGGGTCAGCAAATCTTGAATGAAATTCATGCCGGAGATTGTGGACATCACGCCGGCTCGAGGTCGCTGGTAGCCAAGGCCTTCCGGCACGGGTTCTTCTGGTTGACGGCTCACAAGGATGCAGAAGACTTGGTTCGCAAATGTGATGGCTGTCAAAAGTTCGGCCGGCGTGCTCATGTTTCGGCTCAAGAATTAAGGATGATACCAATTACATGGCCATTTGCAGTCTGGGGGCTAGACATGGTAGGACCTTTCAAAAGATCCAAAGATAAGAAAACACACCTCTTGGTGGCGGTTGATAAATTCACCAAATGGGTGGAGGCAGAGCCGGTTAGCAAGTGTGACGCGGCTACGGCGGTTCAATTTGTTAAGAAGTTGATCTACCGTTTTGGTTACCCTCACAGCATTATCACCGACAATGGCACAAATCTATCTAAGGGGGCTATGAGTTCTATGAAAAGGAGCACATCCGGCTGGATGTTTCAGCAGTTGCGCATCCACAGTCTAATGGTCAGGCGGAGCGTGCTAATCAAGAGATTTTAAGGGGCATCAAGCCACGGCTTATGGTTCCTTTACAACGAATGCCCGGGTGTTGGGTAGAAGAATTGCCTTCCATCTTATGGAGTGTTAGGACTACCCCCAACAGATCTACAGGCTATACACCTTTCTTTATGGTGTACGGTGCCGAGGCAGTATTGCCGAGTGACATCCGACATGATTCGCCACGTGTAGCGGCTTATGTTGAGACAGATAATGAGACGGCACGTCAACACGCGTTGGATGCTTTGGAAGAAGCACGGGAGCTAGCGGCTGCCTGATCGGCGATCTATCAGCAAGACATGTGCCGCTACCACAGTCGCTGAATCAAGACCCGAACGTTCTAGGAAGGCGACTTAGTGCTCTGGCTGATTCAAGAACAGACAAGCATGCATAAGTTATCTCCTCCTTGGGAAGGACCTTTTGTGGTCAGTAGAAATCTCAACAATGGATCATACTATCTCGTCGATATCAGGGATGACTCAGAGACGACGGGTCAGGAAACCTGCCGGCCATGGAATATAGCACATCTACGGCCGTATTACACATGAGGGCGTTGAGACTTGCCATTGTACACTATCATTATACGTACCATATATAAATAAGATAACATCCCCGCAAGACGGGACCTCTTTTGTTACACGCATCGTTGTTCATACAAGAAGAGTTCATAAAAATTCCAGTTGATAGATCAACTACGGCGAAGGGCGGCTTCTTACCTTCGGGTATCGCTTCTAATGCTTATCGGCCCGGCTCTATGCCAAAATCTCCGGCTAACATGATTAGCCGCGGCGGAGGGCGGCTGCTTACCTTCGGGTATCACTTCTAATGCTTTATCGGCCGGCGTTTACGCCATATTGCTGAAGTGGCCCTCTTACCGACGGGTATCGCTTCTAACACCCTATCGGCTGGCTTCATGCCAAATCTCCGGCTAACATGATTAGCCACGGTTGTAGGAAGTTTTTTATCGACGGGTATCTAACCCTAACAACCGGCGAAGGGCGGCTTCTTACCTTCGCGTATAGCTTCTAACGCCTTATCGGCCAGGCTTTATGCCTTCTCCGGTTAACCAGATTAGCCATAGTTTTCAAGGGGGCTTCCCACCTCCGGGTGTAGCTTATCTAACCTTAAACAACCGGCGGAGGGCGGCTTCTTACCTCCGGGTATAGCCTCTAATGCCTTATCGGCCAGGCTTTATGCCATCTCCGGCTAACCAGATTAGCCATGGTTGTCAAGGGGGCTTCCCACCTTCGGGTGTAGCTTATCTAACCTTAAACAACCGGTGGAGCGCAGCTTCTTACCTCTGGGTATAGCTTCTAATGCCTTATCGGCCAGGCTTTATGCCATCCCCGGCTAACCAGATTAGCCATGATTGCGAAGGGGTCTTACCACCTCCGGGTGTAGCTTACCTAATCTTGGCCACCGATGTCTTCTATGTTGACAAAGCAGCATAAGGGCTCAAAGCAGCATACAAAGGCAATGACAGTTGAAGAGCCGGATCAGTTTATATAGCATAATAGAACAAGATTCAGCAGAAGCAAAAGTGAAATCTAGTCTATTACATACACTCCCTGAGGAGCCCAAAATTTCGGACAAGTCTTTTCAACGCCACATGGTGAGTCATGGAGAGTCGGCTGTTACAAGTTTTTCAAAATAAGGACTAGCTAGCTGCCGGGTCATCCTGCTCCGGCTCTTCGGTGGCCCCAATCTGGAGATTGTCCAAGTCCTAGTTGCAGTTCATTAGAGCCGCAAAAGAGCCTTCTTCAAAGTAAGGAGACGGGTCAAGGTCGGGAGCGAAGAGGTCCTTACTGCGGGCAGGCGTTAAGTCCTTGCATTCGTAAAGCGGGTCACAGATTCTCTTTTGGTCAGGGCCATAAGCCACCTGGTAGGTCGTCAGGTCAGCTTCCTCCGCTAAGACGGAATCTAGCTCTCTGGAATCCTTTACGCACTGGCTATAGTCAGCATCGCTGAACTTAGAGCCGTCGTCTTTCTTTTAAGGGAATACATCCATCATCTCGGCTGATGTCAGCTCCGGAGAGAAAGCCAAGGGCCGACTGATGCCCACAATCGCCCCTTGGCAGGCGGCTGATTTCTTTAACTCGGCAATCTGCTTGGGCATGGTGGACAAGATCTCCAAGACGCCCTTGAGAGTCGCAGGAATCTTGTCTTTGTATTGCACAGCTTTAATAGTGCACATCGCGCCGCAGTATAGCTACTCCGTCAGGGTATGGATAGCCTTCAGCGGCAACAGACTGTCAGAAGCCAGTTGGCGGCTCCTAGGGCATGCATAAGTTGAAAATTTCACGATGAGTCGCCAGTACAAGTATTATATGACCATTGAAGCACAAGTAATCAGAAACATACCAAAGAGGGGGGCTGTCATTCTGGTAATATGATGCTTCAAGGCTTGGAGTTCATCTGATGTAGCTATCAGCCGTTGATCAGCGTCATCCACCCGCTTAGTCAAGGAGGCCTTCTCAGACTCGGCTGACTTTTTAAAGGCGGTAAAGTCGGCCTTGATTGTAGCCAACTCCTCAAAGAGGAGCCGGCACTGCTCGTCCGTAGCACTTCGAGCCGTTTGTTGAGCCGCCAGATTGGTCTTCAGATCCATCAACTGCGACCCGGCTTCAGCTAAAGTTTCCTGTGGTATGTCAAAGCATAATATCATTAGGCAAGTCTCCAAACAGATCGCAAGCAATATGTATGACACTTGGGGGCTAATGTCTATTTTCAGACGTTTTGGCACTAAAAGACCCGGCTCAACTTTGGACTAGATTAAGCCGGCCCTTGGGGGCTACGGATTTGGATTTTCTACAAGGAAGATCATGAAAGACCCGGCTCAACTTTGGATTAGATTAAGCCGGCCCTTGGGGGCTATGGATTTGGATTTTCTACAAGGAATATCATGAAAGACCCGGCTCAACTTTGGATTAGATTGAGCCAGCCCATGGGGGCTAAGGAAGGTTATAACAGGAAAGGAGTACCTCATATTTTTTCTTCATCAGACTGACCAGTCGAAGCTCTAGATCCCGACTGGTGGAAAGCTGGTTCAAATAACCGGCGTGAAGCTCTTCGGCTGTCATCTTCTCAAAAGTAGAAGATTCAAACTCCAACTTCTTCGAGGCTTCAGCCGGCTCTTTATGCTTGGTCAGCACGTGAGTCGGGGGAGACTGGAAGCCAGAGCCGGTGATCACGATGTCCGGGGTGGCAGCGTTCTTGGTCATCTGGGCAGGACTTGGTGGCTTCGAAGGATCCCTTCGAGGGCTCTCTGGGATGATATCTTCAACAGTCGGCCCAGTAGATGCGGCTGGCGGATCCACATCCGGTCGTGGCTCGTCCGGTTGTTCATGCTCCGACTCTTGGGCTGCAGGGTTAGGGGAGGACTTATTCGTCTTTCAACGCTTTGCTTGGGCCCTGGAGAGCACGAGCGTCAGAACCCAAGGATTTACAGCCGCCAAAGGGAACAAAAATGCACGGTTAAAGGAAATACTTACAGTGGATTAATCTTAGGAGGCGGTAGGGCGGTTGCCATAGAGTCGCCATAGGAAGGTGACCTCTGAGAGATAGTTGAGAAAAGATAAGATAGTATTGAAATCACAAGGTAAACCAGTCAAACAAGAGATACATACCTCTGCAGGGCGCTTCTTTGGAGCCGGGGAGTTCGGTAAACCAGACACGAGGTCTGTAGAGCTGGCGCTCCGGATCTGACGACGATCAGCCTATTGTTGTTTTTTAAAAGAAATTGAGGATCCAGATAAGCAAGAGGATGAGACAGAGGAACTTTTCCAATAAGCTGCCGCGGCTTCCGGGGGACAAAATATTCTGAGCCGGAAGAAACGTAGATTACCTCAGGGCCGTTGGCGCGGCTGGTCTCCACATCATCCTGGGTAAAATAGGTGTTAGTGATATGAGAAGAAAAGGTCTTAGAAAATAGCTAAAATTTTACCTCTGAGTCGGATGATTGTGGCGGGTCAAACCATCCCTCTTGCGGGGTGTCCTTCTTGGGCTTCTTAGCCGGGGCTTTCTTCTTGGTCTTCTTCAAGGGAGGGATGTACTCCTTCTTCCAGAAGTCAGAGTCGGCCTGAAAGAATAAGCTGGTTAAGGGCAATAGATCAGCAAGGTACAAGTAAGGTCCAAGAGACGGATGGGAAGAAATCGCCTTACATGTGGGGCCGGATCAAGGGCACTAAAGGGGATCAACCCGATAGTGCTGCAGGCTCTGGATGTCTCATGAACGAGACTCCTGATAGCAGTGGTGATGTCGTCCTTTGTCAAGGTTGACCGGCTGAAGCAGAGTGAGCTGTCGTATTCACCCTTATACTCGCACATAAGGCGGCTTCTGTGGCTTAACGGCATGATCCGCCAAGAGATCCAGCAGCGGATCAGGTCCAGTCCGGCTAAACCATTGGCCATGATGGCCCTAATCTTGGCATGAGCCGGCTCGTATCTTGTGCGCTCTGAAACTGACAGCCGGCCAGGAAGCTCTGAAGTTGTCTTGAGCCGGGAAGGACGGTAACCCGGTAGTGGACGTTCACCCTCTGGAGAAGTATCTTTGCAATAGAACCATGTTTTATTCCAGTCCTTTGGGTGACTCGGCAGCTGCATAGCCGGAAAGGTAATGTCTCGGCACCTCTGGATAGAAATTCCGCCCAGCTCGAGACTCGGACCAGCCTTCACTTCAGTTTGACGGTTGGCATAGAAGAATTCCCGGAACAGGCCTACCGACGGCTTGGCTTGCAGATAGACTTCACACAATACTTGAAAGTTGCATATGTTTGAGACGGGATTGGGGGCGAGGTCTTGAGGATGGTGTTTGTAAAAATGAAGGACATCGCGGAAGAATTTTGAGCCGAGAGGCACAAAACCACGCTCAATATGGTCCGAGAAAATGACCACCTCTCCTTCTTGGGGAACGGGTTTAAGTTCATCACCCGGGACCCGCCAATGGATGGCATCTTTGGAAGGGAGAGTGCTAGCATGAACAAAGTCCATCAAAAACTCTTCCGTAACGCATGACCCGACCCAGTTACAGGAGTTCGAGGCACGAGACATTCTGCCGGTTCAAAGATTGTGAAAATTAAAACATGGCGGGTCAAGAGAAGACTAAAATATATGATGACTTACGAGCTTAAAGATTCTCTGTATAAGATGCTATACTCCGGCTGATGAGAGCCGGCGCAGAGGGGGGGAATTTGGCTAAGTCCTGGAAAACATATTTCACAAACTATCGCTATATTTATGGATCTACAAAAGCAGGAAAAAGGTTCTTATTTTTAGACCTAGCGAAGAACAGGCGAAGCAGAGGAAAACTGAAACGGCAAGAAGGAGTCGCGAGGGGCCCGTGCATTGTGCACGGCCACCCCGTGCGCGGCGGCACGGCCGGGATGAGCGTTAAGGGTACGGCCGATGTCGGAGGACCCCGAGCACCGGCATCGTAAGAACCTGTGTGAAAGCGACGGGCTTCCTACAAACCCTACCGGTGCGGTAATGGATCTAATGAGCAGCATGGGCTTACCGGCCACGGCGCATTGAAGCGCGGGTGAAACTCTGGTTCGCACAGGTTGATGCAGCGACCTTGCGTCGACGGAGCGGAGGCGGCGCCGGAACTGGAAGTGATGGAAGCGGTTGTGTCAGAGGAGGAAGACGAGGAAGCGAGTGGGAGAAGTGATAGACCGCCTGGGGCGGTCCTATTTAAAAGGAGAAGGAAGAATGAGCACGAAAATCCAGGCGACGGAAATGTTTCGGCCGAGGCGGACGCCTCGATTTTCGGGATGGTCACTTAATGCGAAGATTTGGTGAGTACGTCAACGAATTTTTTCTGCAGGGTTAACATGACATCATGACGGGTCATTCCGGGCGACTCGACAAAAGAGAAAGACAAGAGGATGAAGTGAGCAAGCTCAAATCAACCTGGGGCCTAATGTTGGGGATTTAACCCCGCGGTATGACCTATCTTAAGAGCTCCGGGTTATGCTTGATGGTTCATACACTGGCCCAAGGTGAGCCGGCCGGTGGTCCTAAAGCCCAGGAAGCTTGGCATCTCATAAGGTGGGCCGGACAGTGGCCCAGAAGACCTGGGTGTGTAAGCTGCCCGGGGACAACTTGGACAAGAAGATAGAGGAAGACTCGGATAAACAATGAGAGTCGGTTACCAATTGTATGACCCGTGGTCTAGACCTCCTATATAAAGGCAGACCCGGGGCAACTTAGAGATCAGGTTGTCGAATACTAGGTCAAGCTTTAGCTCCCTTGTAATCGATACATCAAGCAATATAAACATAAGCAGGATGTAGGCTATTACCTCGAGTTGAGGGGCCGAACCTGGGTAAATCCGTGTCTCTCGTCCCCATCAACCCCTTTGAGTCCATCACATTAGTAATGGCCTCAAACCGAAGTTCGTTTATCCGGACATCTGTCGTGACAAAACCACTACACTTCCCATGTATATGATGGGGTTGCATATCCTTTTAGAGAGTATTCATAGCTCATTAGATAAGGAGCTCGCCAGATTCTTCTTGCAGACATCTGATGGTCGCCGGAAGTACCACATGGTCAAGTGGGCAGATATCTGCTTGCCCGTGGACCGTGGAGGTCTAGGAATTACTACCTCGCGTAGGATGAACGTCTCCCTCATGCTACCATGGGTATGGCGGATCTTGCAAGGCGATGGAGGATTGTGGCTACAACTCCTTCAGGCAAAATACCTAAGGGGTGAGCCGCTCCTCGCATGCTCCCGGTTCTGGCATGTGATCCAAAAGATAAAGGAGGAAATTCACCTAGTGATTTCCTTCTCTATAGGTAATTGTTGGAAATATGCCCTAGAGGCAATATATAAAGTTTTTATTAATATATTTCCTTGTTCATGATAATCGTTTATTATCCATGCTATAATTGTAGTGATTGGAAACACATTGCATGTGTGGGTAAATAGACAACACAATGTCCCTAGTATGCCTCTAGTGAACTAGCTCGTTGATAAAGGGATGGTTAAGGTTTCCTAGCCATGGACATGAGATGTCATTTGATAACGGGATCACATCATTAGGAGATTGATGTGATGGACAAGACCCAAACTACAAACTTAGCGTATGATCGTGTCAGTTTATTGCTACTGTTTTCGGCATGTCAATGTATATGTTCCTTTGACCATGAGATCATGCAACTCACGGATACCGGAGGAGTGCCTTGTGAGTATCAAACGTCGCAACATAACTGGGTGACTATAAAGGTGCTCTACAGGTATCTCCGATGGTGTTTGTTGAGTTGGCATGGATCGAGACTGGGATTTGTTACTCCGTGTTACGGAGAGGTATCTCGGGGCCCACTCGGTAATACAACATCACAATGAGCCTTGCAAGCAATGTGACTAATTGTTAGTTGCGGGATCTTGTATTACGTAACGAGTAAACAGACTTGCCGGTAACGAGGTTGAACTAGGTATAGAGATACCGACGATCGAATCTCGGGCAAGTAACATACCGAAGAACAAAGGGAACGTTATACGGGATTAACTGAATCCTTGACATAGAGGTTCGACCGATAAAGATCTTTGTAGAATATGTAGGAATCAATGTGGACGTCCAGGTCCCGCCATTGGTTATTGGCCATAGAGGTGTCTCGGTCATGTCTACATAGTTCTCGAACCCGCAGGGTCTGCACACTTAAGGTTCGGTGACGTTTCGGTAGTATAGAGTTGTGTATGGTGGTGACCAAAGGTTGTTAGGAGTCCCAGATGAGATCCCGGACGTCACGGGGAGCTACGGAATGGTCCGGAGGTAAAGATTCATATATAGGAAGTCCCAGTTTGGTCGCCGGAAAAGTTTCGGGCTCATCGGTAGTGTACCGGGAGTGCCGGTAGTGTACCGGGAGACCTCCGGGAGGGGTATTTCGACCCTAGAGAGACCATGGGCTGAGGGAGAGTATTAACCAGACCTTTGTGGGCTGGTAAATCATCCTAGAAGGCCCATGGCGTAGGAGAGAAAAAGGCTAAAGGAAAAAGGCCAAAAATCAGCCAATAGGGAGCAATCCTACTCCAAGTAGGATTGGAGGTGGAATAGGATTGCACCCTATGAATCGGCCGAACCAAGGAGGCCCTTGGCTGCCTCTCCTCTCCTCTCCTCCTATATATACTGGTGGAATAGCTAGGGTTTTGGCAGAAATTACGGCCACGTGCTACCCGTTCCGCCGGTGCTCCTCTAGATTGGTTTTCCACAGTGCTTAGGCGAAGCCCTGCCGGAATTACTCCACCACCACCATCACCGGAGCACTGTCATGCTGCCGGTGAACTCTCTCTCCTCTCCACCTCCTCTTGCTGGATCAAGACGGTGGAGATCGTCATCAAGCTGCACGTGTGCTGAACGAGGAGGTGCCGTCCGTTCGGCCCTAGATCGGAAGGATCGTGATCAAGGCCACGGGACGTTCGTGATCGGATCGCGGGACGGATCGTGAAGAGATCGCGGGACGGTTCGTGATTAGATCGCGGGACGCTCGGCGATTTGGATCGCGAAGAAGTACGACTACACCAACCGCGTTTCTTAACGCTTCCCGCTTAGCGATCTACAAGGGTACGTAGATCCACTCTCCCTCTCGTAGATGCTCATCACCATGGATTGGTTTGCGTGTGCGTAGGAAAATCTTTGTTTCCAATGCGACGTTCCCCAACAGTGGCATCATGAGCTAGGTTGATGGTTCGATGAGATCTCGAGTAGAACACAAAAGGTTTGTGGGCATTGATGCTTAGATTGCTTCCTCCCTTGGTCGGATTTTGGTTCAGCGGGATTGTGAGATGAAGCGGCCCGGACCAACATTACTCGTACGCGTACGAGACACCGGTTCCCTCGACGCAACTTGTTGCTTAGATGGCTTGCGGTTGACAGTTTCTCTTACTTTAGTTGGATCGAATCCGACAAAGGCGGTCCTTGAGAAGGTTGAAAAGCAATCTATGTATCACCGTTGTGGTTTATGCGTAGGTGAGAATCGTTCTCGCTAGATACCCGTAGCAGCCACGTAAAACATGCAATAACAATTAGAGGACGTCTAACTTGTTTTTGCAGGGTATGTTGTGATGTGATATGGCCAATTACATGATGAGATATATGTGATGTATGAGATGATCATGTGATGTATAGATTTTCACGACTTGCACGTCGGTGAATACGGAAACCGGCAGGAGCCATAGGGTTGTCTTTAATTATTGTATGACCTGCGTGTCAATCATTAAGCGCTATGTAATGCTTTACTTTATCGCTAAGCGGTAGCAATAGAAGTAGAAGCAGGCCTGGCGCCACAACCCCAATGGCAGCACATTGATGGAGATCAAGAGGATGGAGATCATGGTGTTGTGCCGGTGACGATGGAGATCATGCCGGTGTTTCGAAGATGGAGATCTTAAACACAAGTTCATGCCCACATCATGTCACTTATGAATTGCATGAGATGTTAATCCTTTTATGCACCTTGTTTTGCTTAGTACGGCGGTAGCATTATAAGGTGATCCCTCACTTGAATTTCAAGATGAATTGTGTTCTCCCCGAGTGTGCACCGTTGCGAAAGTTCGTCGTGTCGAGACACCACGTGATGATCGGGTGTGATAGACTCTACGTTCACATACAATGGGTGCAAGCCAGATTTGCACGTGTAGAACACTCGGGTTAAACTTGACGAGCCTAGCATGTACAGACATGGCCTCGGAACACAAGAGACCGAAAGGTCGAACATGAGTCATATAGTAGATATGATCAACATAATGATGTTCACCATTGAAACCAGCTTAACTCACGTGATGATCGGACTTGAGTTG
The DNA here is from genome assembly GCA_022496015.1 of Hordeum marinum. Taxonomy (NCBI): domain Eukaryota; kingdom Viridiplantae; phylum Streptophyta; class Magnoliopsida; order Poales; family Poaceae; genus Hordeum; species Hordeum marinum. The sequence goes on along the minus strand of CM039672.1, from coordinate 471,733,486 downwards.
GTGAATTTGGATCATGTGACACTCAGATGACCTGAGGGATGTCAATTTGAGTGGGAGTTTTAGTAATTTGATTAACTAAACTCATTATCTTGAACAATAGTCTAAGTGACCTTTGCATATTTATGTTGTAGATCAATGGCTCGCGCAGTAGTACCCCTGAATTTTAATGCATTCCTAGAGAAAGCTAAGTTGAAAGATGACGGAAGTAACTTTGTTGATTGGGCCCGTAATCTGAGGATTATCCTCACGGCTTCCCAGAAACAATATGTCCTTGATGCACCGCTTGGTGACCAACCAGAAGACATGACCTCCGAAGACGTTAAGAACGCTTGGGAGGCACGTATTGGAGATTACTCAATAGTTCAGTGTGCAATATTGTATGTCTTAGAACCGGGACTTCAAAGACGTTTTGAACGTCATGGAGCATATGAGATGTTCCAGGAGTTGAAGTTTATCTTTCAGAAGAATGCCCGGATCGAGAGGTATGAGACCTTCTATGCTTGCAAGATGGAGGAGAACGGGTCTATCAGTGAGCACATACTCAGAATGTCTGGGTATTCAAATCGTCTAGCGGAGTTGGGAATTGCCCTTCCGCCAGAGGCAATCACTGATAGAGTTCTTCAATCACTGCCACCTAGTTACAAGAGCTTTGTGATGAACTATAACATGCACGGGATGAACAAGTCAGTCGCCGAGCTGTTTGCGATGCTGAAAGTCGCTGAGTCGGAGATCCAAAAAGAACATCAAGTGTTGATGGTCAATAAAACCACTAGTTTCAAGAAAAATGGCAAGGGCAAAGGCAAGAAGGCTAAAACCAAGAAGGATGGCAAAGCAGTTGCTACTCCCACAAAGAAGCCTAAGCATGGACCTAAGCCAGAAACTGAGTGCTTTCATTGCAAAGGAACGGGTCACTGGAAGCGGAACTGCCCCAAATATCTGGCTGACAAGAAGGCGGCCAACGACAAACAAGGTATATATGATATACATGTTATTGATGTGTACCTTACTAGTTCTCGTAGTAGTGTCTGGGTATTTGATACCGGTTCGGTTGCTCACATTTGCAACTCAAAGCAGGAACTACGGAATAAACGAAGACTGGCAAAGGACGAAGTGACGATGCGCGTGGCAAATGGTTCCAAGGTTGATGTGATCGCCGTCAGCACGCTCTCTCTTCGATTACCATCGGGATTAGTGATGAACCTGAATAATTGTTATTTAGTGCCTGCATTAAGCATGAACATTATATCTGGATCTTTTTTATTGCGAGACGGTTACTCATTTAAATCAGAGAATAAAGGTTGTTCTATTTTATATGATTAATATCTTTTATGGTCATGCACCCAATGTTAGGGGTTTATTCATTTTAAATCTTGATAGTGATGACACACATGTTCATAACATTGATGCCAAAAGATGTAGAGTTGTTAATGATAGTACCACTTTCTTGTGGCACTACCGTTTAGGTCATATTGGTGTAAAACGCATGAGGAAGCTCCATGCTGATGGACTTTTGGAGTCACTTGATTTTGAATCACTTGACACATGTGAACCATGCCTGATGGGCAAGATGACTAAAACGCCGTTCTCAGGAACAATGGAACGGGCAAGTGACTTATTGGAAATCATACATACTGATGTGTGCGGTCCAATGAATGTTGCAGTGCGCGGTGGATATCGTTACTTTCTCACCTTCACTGATGACTTGAGTAGATATGGGTATATTTACTTGATGAAACACAAGTCTGAAACGTTTGAAAAGTTCAAGCAATTTCAGAGTGAAGTTGAGAATCATCGTAACAAGAAGATTAAATTTCTGTGATCTGATCGAGGAGGTGAATATCTGAGTTATGAGTTTGGCAGTCACTTAAGACAATGTGGAATTGTTTCACAGTTGACACCGCCCGGAACACCACAGCGTAATGGTGTGTCTGAACGTCGTAATCGAACCTTATTAGATATGGTGCGTTCTATGATGTCTCTTGCCGATTTGCCACTATCGTTTTGGGGTTATGCATTAGAGACAGCTGCATTCACTTTAAATAGGGCACCATCGAAATCCGTTGAGACGACGCCATATGAACTGTGGTTTGGCAAAAAGCCGAAGTTGTCGTTTCTTAAAGTTTGGGGATGTGATGCTTATGTCAAAAAGCTTCAGCCTAAAAAACTGGAACCCAAAGCGGAAAAATGTGTCTTCATAGGATACCCGAAAGAGACAGTCGGGTATACCTTCTATCTCACATCCGAAGGCAAAGTGTTTGTCGCTAAGAACGGAACATTTCTTGAGAAAGAGTTTCTCTCGAAAGAATTGAGTGGGAGGAAAATAGAGCTTGATGAGGTTATTGAACCTTTACTTCAACCGGAAAGTAGCGCAGCGCAGAAAGTTGTTTCTGTGGAACCTACGACGGTAGAAGAGGAAGTTAATGATGATGATCATGAAGCTTCGGATCAAGCTTCTATTGAACCTCGTAGGTCGACAAGGGCGCGTACTACTCCCGAGTGGTACGGCAACCCTATCTTGGAAGTCATGTTGTTAGACAACAATGAACCTACGAGCTATGGAGGAGCAGTGATGGGCCCGGATTCCGAGAAATGGTTAGAGGCCATGAAATCCGAGATGGGATCCTTGTATGAAAACAAAGTATGGACTTTGGAAGTACTACCTGAAGGGCGAAAGGCCATTCAGAACAAATGGATCTTTAAGAAGAAGATGGACGCAGACGGTAATGTCACCGTCTATAAAGCTCGACTTGTGGCAAAGGGTTTTTCACAAGTTCAAGGAGTTGACTACGATGAGACTTTCTCACCCGCAGCGATGCTTAAGTCCGTCAGAATCATGTTGGCAATAGCTGCTTATTTCGACTATGAAATTTGGCAGATGGATGTCAAAACGGCGTTCCTCAACGGTTTCCTTGAGGAAGAGTTGTATATGATGCAACCCGAAGGTTTTGTCGATCCAGAGAATGCTGACAAAGTTTGCAAACTCCAGCGATCCATTTATGGACTGGTGCAGGCATCTCGGAGTTGGAATAAGCGTTTTGATGAGGTGATCAAAGCGTTTGAGTTTATACAAGTTTATGGAGAAGCTTGCATTTACAAGAAAGTGAGTGGGAGCTCTATAGCATTTCTAGTATTATATGTGGATGACATATTACTGATTGGAAACAATATAGAAATGCTGGAAAGCGTGAAGGAGTATTTGAATAAGAGTTTTTCAATGAAGGACCTAGGAGAAGCTGCTTTCATATTAGGCATTAAGATCTATAGAGATAGATCGAGACGCTTAATAGCACTTTCACAGAGCACATACCTTGATAAAGTTTTGAAGAAGTTCAAAATGGAACAGGCCAAGAAGGGGTTCTTGGCTGTCTTACAAGGTGTGAAGTTGAGTAAGACTCAATGCCCAGTGACTATAGAAGATAAAGAAAAGATGAGCGTCATCCCCTATGCTTCAGCCATAGGCTCTATCATGTATGCAATGCTGTGCACAAGACCCGATGTCAGCCTTGCCATAAGTATGGCTGGAAGGTTTCAAAGTGATCCTGGAATGGAGCACTGGCAAGCGGTCAAGAATATCCTTAAGTACCTTAACAGGACTAAGGACATCTTTCTCGTTTATGGAGGTGATGAAGAGCTCGTCGTAAAGGGTTACGTCGATGCAAGCTTTGACACTGATCCGGACAACTCTAAGTCGCAAACCAGATACGTATTTATTCTAAACGGGGGAGCGGTAAGCTGGTGCAGTTCCAAGCAAAGCGTGGTAGTTGATTCTACGTGCGAAGCGGAGTACATCGCAGCCTCGGAGGTAGCGAAGGAAGGTGTCTGGATCAAGCAGTTCATGACAGATCTTGGAGTAGTGCCCAGTGTACTGAATCCAATAAACCTGTTCTGTGACAACACTGGTGCCATTGCTCTAGCCAAGGAACCAAGGTTTCACAAGAGGACCAGACACATAAAGCGACGCTTCAACTCCATCCGGTTCTACATCGAGGAGAAGGACATAAATATTTGCAAAGTGCACACGGATCTGAATGTTGCAGACCCGTTGACTAAACCTTTTCCAAGGGCTAAACATGATCAACACCAGAACTGTATGGGTGTTCGATTCATTACCATGTAAATCACAAAGTGATGTGAACTAGATTATTGACTCTAGTGCAAGTGGGAGACTGTTGGAAATATGCCCTAGAGGCAATATATAAAGTGTTTATTATTATATTTCCTTGTTCATGATAATCGTTTATTATCCATGCTATAATTGTAGTGATTGGAAACACATTGCATGTGTGGGTAAATAGACAACACAATGTCCCTAGTATGCCTCTAGTGAACTAGCTCGTTGATCAAAGGATGGTTAAGGTTTCCTAGACATGGACATGAGATGTCATTTGATAACGGGATCACATCATTAGGAGATTGATGTGATGGACAAGACCCAAACTACAAACGTAGCGTATGATCGTGTCAGTTTATTGCTACTGTTTTCTGCATGTCAATGTATATGTTCCTTTGACCATGAGATCATGCAACTCACGGATATCGGAGGAGTGCCTTGTGTGTATCAAACGTCGCAACGTTACTGGGTGACTATAAAGGTGCTCTACAGGTATCTCCAATGGTGTTTGTTGAGTTGGCATGGATCGAGACTGGGATTTGTTACTCCCTGTTACGGAGAGGTATCTCGGGGCCCATTCGGTAATACAACATCACAATGAGCCTTGCAAGCAATGTGACTAATTGTTAGTTGCGGGATCTTGTATTACGGAACGAGTAAAGAGACTTACCGGTAACGAGGTTGAACTAGGTATAGAGATACCGACGATCGAATCTTGGGCAAGTAACATACCGAAGAACAAAAGGAACGTTATACGGGATTAACTGAATCCTTGACATAGAGGTTAGACCGATAAATATCTTCGTAGAATATGTAGGAACCAATGTGGACGTCCAGGTCCCGCCATTGGTTATTGGCCGTAGAGGTGTCTCGGTCATTTCTACATAGTTCTCGAACCCGCAGGGTCTGCACACTTAAGGTTCGGTGACGTTTCGGTAGTATAGAGTTGTGTATGGTGGTGACCGAAGGTTGTTCGGAGTCCTGGATGAGATCTCGGAAGTCACAGGGAGCTACGGAATGGTCCGGAGGTAAAGATTCATATATAGGAAGTCCCAGTTTGGTCGCCGGAAAAGTTTCGGGCTCATCGGTAGTGTATCGGGAGTGCCGGTAGTGTATCGGGAGACCTCCGGGAGGGGTATTTCGACCCTAGAGAGACCATGGGCTGAGGGAGAGTATTAACCAGCCCAAAGGGCTGGTAAATCAGCCTAGAAGGCCCATAGCGCAAGAGAGAAAAAGGCTAAAGGAAAAAGGCCAAAAATCAGCCAATAGGGAGCAATCCTACTCCAAGTAGGATTGGAGGTGGAATAGGATTCCACCCTATGGTTCGGCCGAACCAAGGAGGCCCTTGGCTGCCTCTCCTCTCCTCTCCTCCTATATATACTGGTGGAATAGCTAGGGTTTTGGCAGAAATTACGGCCACGTGCTACCCGTTCCGCCGGTGCTCCTCTAGATTGGTTTTCCGCAGTGCTTAGGCGAAGCCCTGCCGGAATTACTCCACCACCACCATCACCGGAGCGCTGTCACGCTGACGGTGAACTCTCTCTCCTCTCCACCTCCTCTTGCTGGATCAAGACGGTGGAGATCGTCATCAAGCTGCACGTGTGCTGAACGCGGAGGTGCCGTCCGTTCGGCACTAGATCGGAAGGATCATGGTCAAGGCCACGGGACGTTCGTGATCGGATCGTGGGACGGATCGTGACGAGATCACGGGACAGTTCGTGATTAGATCGCGGGACGCTCGGCAATTTGGATCGCGAAGAAGTACGACTACACCAACCGTGTTTCTTAACGCTTCCTGCTTAGCGATCTACAAGGGTACGTAGATCCACTCTCCCTCTCGTAGATGCTCATCACCATGGATAGGTTTGCGTGTGCGTAGGAAAAATTTTGTTTCCCATGGGGAAGGGACCAAATTTTGGCTTGACCCATGGGTTGGGGACGAGCCGCTCAAGGTGGGGTTCGCTCCCTATCATGTTCTCCATATGCACTGACCCGTCCATTCTCGTGTTTGCGGCTGTCCACCTGGGGCAATGTGTATTAGATCCAGGTGGAAACTACCGAGTGGAACCGTCTGCTAGCTGTCCTACCACGGGCACTTTCGAACTATTTGGACACCGTGTCCTGGCGGCTAGCCATGTCTAGGGAATTTTTAGTCAGCTCGGCATATCAGGCTCTATGTCGCTCCTCCATCATCCCTTGGCTATCGCCTTTGTGGAAGGCCCCCTGCCCCTGAAGATCATTTTTTGTGTGGCAACTGCTCTGTGACCGCATACCTTAGGGGACGGAGGTCCTTAAGCGGCATGGCCCCAAGGATGGCCTCTGCCCCTTATGCACGGTGCTGGAGACAGCAACCCACATCATTTTTACTTGTATGGCGGCGAGGGTCATCTGAGCATTCATACGTGAGGCTCTTGGGCATGACTAGGAGGCCCAGGACCTAGCAGAAATTCTCCAGACTAGGGCCACTCAAACTGGGCGGCGGCGCTGCTTATTTTGGCTGATCTTTGCGGTGATGTCATGGTCCCTCTGGACGACCCATAATAAAATGGTTATTGGGATGATCTTCCTGGGGTGGGCGTTTGACTCCTTCAAATTCCTTGCTTTTCTACAACACTGGCACCCGCTCCCTAGACAGCAAGATCGTGATTGTCTTGATAGCATGTCGGATGCGCTTCTGTCTATGGTGCGACAACTATCATCCCAGTAGGGCCGCTGCATGGCCACTACTAGGTGGATTTTTTCTTATTTCTTTCTATTTCTTTGGGCAAGATTGTTCTACTTTCTCGGCTATAATCTTTGGTTGAACTCTTACATTGGTCGTATGGACCGTTGATTTATTTATAAAGAGCGGCGAAAGCCTATTTTGAGACCAGACAAATGATTAACAGTGTCGACACAATCTGTTGCTACCTTAACTCATCGAAGATCGGTAGCTAGTGGGAAGGTCTCACAACAGGCATGAGACTCCAATATTTCTAGCCCAATTAGACCTTCAAACATTGTTATCAAGTCACCCAAATAATTACCTTGATTATCCTCACATATAGCCACACTTGCTCCCCTATCATTGCTTCTTGACAGTGTCGCGTCTATCGTGGGGATGATTCCAACAATAGAGAGAGGGGTAGGAAGGAGGCTAGATCTAGCTAGGCATAAGTGTGACAAAAATGATTTACGAGTTTAGGCCCCTTTTAGTGGAGGTAATAGCCCTACGCCTCGAGTTCTGGAGTTCTTCTCTTTTTTCTGTGTCTGGATGACTACAAAGGATTGCGAACACTTGACTACGAGTTGAGGGGCTGCTTATATAGAATGTGATGAACCCCTAGCTACCTCCATTACAAGGGAAAGGGATAGGTTACATTAATTACATACACTACGGTGCTAACTGACTGAGTAATCGTTGGTAACTATGAAGCTGAGCACCCCTTGGCATCCTGGATGCCTCCGTTCACTATTCCACTTCATGTATCCAAGTACTTCGCATAGTCACATGATTCTCGTCCGTCTGAGTAGACGATAATGTTTATGTCTGAGTAGCAATGTCTTAGATGTTGTCTGAATGACTTTCAAGGTGGTTTAAGAATGGGATGGGACTACCTCATGTGTCGGTTCCATGTTTTGTGATACATGAACCCTTTGTGGGCCTACCTATTATGGCATCTCCATCATTATCCCCCGAATCAATTAAGATTTTATAGAGTAAGTGTGTTAAGGTCTTGATTTGTCTGAGTGATTATCAAAATACTTGCAACCATCGTCGAGCCTTGGATCGAACTAACTCTGATCAAAACCTTAACGGAATCTTAAAACTGGTTCTTCCCGATTGCTCGTGGATAGAGTCGAATGCAAGGACAAGTTTGGTGGCACTCGTTCGTCTTTTAGGGGAGGCTGACTAGTGATCAAAACATGCATGTGCCATTAGATTCAAGCAACAAGATTGACGTATCTCTCTCTCCATCTCCCCCTCTCTCTCCCTCTCCCTCCCTCTCCCTCTCTCTCCCTCTCTCCTCCCTCTCTCCCTCCCTCTCTCTCTCTTGGAGAGATGACATTCTTATCCCTTATGAACGCGAATACAAGTCGACTTTGGATCCAAACTTATGAGATTGATGCTTTGGGAACTAAAACAAGGTCTAAACAGGCCTGCAGAGGAGCGTTAAACTCACCCTATGTGATATTTTTGAGTGAGTTATCTTTGAGAGTCAAAGGACCATCTGAGTAGGTACCTTCTTCTTTCTGTGTCTTTTTATTGAAGGTGAAACAGTAGGGGGGTCCCTACTGCATATGTATTACTATACCCAAGAGATACAAATTGCATGGTCATTACAATCATACAATCATACTCTCTTCACTACATGACAGAGATGAGAGCACGGAAGATGGGTCTACAAATTCAGGTGACCTAAAGTGGTGGTGGTGTAGTGGGGCGGAGAGTGTTTAGGAAGGCAGTAATAAACTGTCCCCTCTTCTCGGTAATCCTATGAATCATGTTCGAAAGATCTTGGACGAATCTATTCCTCCAGGTCTCAAATGAGGGGGCGACGCCTCTAAAATGGTTATTGTTATGTTCTTTCTAGAGGCTCCAGGCCCCTACCAAGAATATATCCATGAACATGGGCCTTGCCCGACGATCTTTCGCTTGCTCCAGAAGGTGAAGCCAATGCATGTGTGTACCCCAGTCGATCCCCACATAGGTCCAGCAGGGGGCAGCAAACGAGCAGCGGAAGAAGAGATGTTCAACCATTTCTTCCACATGCAGACCACATAACAAGCAATCCAGATTATCCCCTAATATTGTAATGTCTTCTCTTCAACATATTCCTGGTATTTAGCCTATCAGACAATAAGAGTCATCCAAAAATCTCGATGCATCTTGTCTTCCACAGCCACCTGAAGGCATCATGTGAGCACACCTCTCTGTAATAGAATGCATAAAAATCTTTGGATTTAAAGTCGGTTGCACCCTAGACATACATCCATTTATCAGGTGTGTCATTGTATACTGCATTATCCACCAAGTCAATCTACATTTGTCTCACTTCCTCGTGCGCTTGGACCGAAAGCAGAAGACGGAATGCCTCAATGAGTTTGTTTGTGAGAAGAAAATCACGAACCGAGACGTCTGTGTTCCTTGCATACGAGTACACTCTGGGGTATTTCTCGCTGGTAATCTCTTCCAACCATTTATATTTCCAAAATAGTGTTGTCATTCCAGAGCCTACCTCAATTTTTCTTATCCCACGATACTCTAGGCTAAGCTGAATTACATCCTTCCACCATTGTGATTCGCACGGGTCAGTAGCATGCGGTATGCAGTCCTCGTAGTATGTCTCCCAAACAAGCGTCACCCATGGTATGTCCAATCGATTGTGGAATTTATGCAAGAATTTCATCAGCAGGGCTTCATTCTACACTCTGAGGTTTAGAACCCCAAGCCCTCGATTCATCTTGGGTCGGCAAACTAGATCCCAGGCAGCCAAGGAGTTGCATTGATCACCATTCTTTGTGTTTTTGTTCCACAAGCAGCGATTTCTAATTTTATCCAACTGCTGTAGGATTTTTGGGTTGATCTTGATGGAGCATATTGCATATATTTCCAGAGAGGTTACAATTAGGTTCAGCAAAGATAACTTCCCAGCATATGACATAGTGGACAAGATGGTTGTGATGCTTCTTTCAGTCTTACGTACCAGAAGCATGAGTTCTGGAACTGGTGGTCTGGTAGTACCTAGGGGCAGTCCTAAGTAAGTAAACGACATTCCTGCAACCTTTCATCCGAACACATCGGCAAGCTCATCGGACATTCCAAATGGTGTGTTGATGGGGATTAGAGTGGATTTTTGGAAGTCTAGTTTTAGTCCTATCGACGTCCCGTAGTCCTCCAGAATGGTTTTCATATTTAGAGCTTGGATTCGGCAGGCGGGCATCACAATGATCGTGTCATCGGCATACTGGATCACTGGGTAATCTTTGTTACTTCTCGGCGGGATGGGATGGTTGATCAGCCCACGCATGCAGGCATCATTGATGGTAGATTGCAAGAGATCAGCAGCTAGGACAAAAATTAAGGGCAAGAGAGGATCCCCTGTCGAACCCCGCATTTACAGTGAAATTACCTTCCCGGGGCTCCGTTCAAAAGCACCGAGGATTTGCTCGAGTCAAATATGGACTTGATCCATCCCAGCCATTTATCATTGAAACCCATGTGTTTCATAATGCCGAGCATGGCAGTGTGATCAATGGTATCAAATTCTTTCACGAAGTCTAATTTGAGTAGGATAATTTCTTTCTTGGAGCTCTAACACTAGTGTATGAATTCAAAGGCCCAAGCAATGAAGTCTTGGATGGATCGGGTCTTTAAGAATCCATATTGGTTTTTATGAACTACCTCCAAGATCACTTTTTGAAGGCGGTTCGCAAGAAGTTTGGTGATCAGCTTGAGACAGGAGTTCAGTAGCATGATTAGTCTATAGTCGTTGATGGTTTCAGGCGATCCAGTCTTAGGGATAAGAGTAATGAAACCATAATTTAAGCTCTCAAGGTTGAGTTTGCCTTCGTAGAATTCATCACAGAGCTGGTAAAACTTGTTCCTCATGATTGGCCAGCAAGCCATGAGGAATGCTCCACTGGATCCATCCAGTCCTGGTGCTCTATCCGTAGGCATTTCCTTGATCACATCGTCAATCTCCTGTTGAGTGAAAGGCACAGTAAGAACATCAAGTTTTTGATTGGGCTGTATTAATCCATTAAGGTCAAAGCGCATTTCATGAGCAGATGCGTTACCCATTCTTTGCTTGAATGCAGAGAACATAACTGATTTTTTGCCTACATGATCATCGATCACAGACCCATCTTCAGCTCAGAGAGTGGCGATGGAATTTCTTTGGTATCGTTCAGTGGCAACGGACAAGAGGAATTTGGTGTTCTCATTCGTGAAGCGTATCCAACGGATAGTGCAGAGTTCTTTATAATATTATTTCTAATGTTGCAGCAAGTGGAGCAAGTGGGCATTCAGTATTTTTCTATAGTTGGCTACAGGTAGGGTTAAGGATCTATTTTCCTCCAGTGTATCCATTTTCAGAATTGCTCGGTTTGTGGTCTGTATGGCAATAGAGAGTCGTGAGATGTTTTTGCTCCATCTAGAAAGGTTTTGTCTAACCATTTTCAATTTCTGACGGAGAGTGGAAGCTGCATTTTTGTCCTTGCCATGCTTAATGGGGCGGTCCCATGCTTGTCTTACCACATCCATAAACCCCGGGTGAGCCATCCAGAATGACTCAAATCTGAACAACTTGCTCTTGGATATTTTTGTTTCAATGATCACATTGCAGGGAATATGGTCAAAGGTTGGTCTGCCCAAAGCTTTAACAATGGTATTAAGGAATTGAGTTGTCCAGTTTTCAAAGAAGTAAAGAACCAGTCTAATTGTTCCAGGAGGGGATCTTGTTGCATGTTGTTGCACGTGAATTGTCGGCCTTTGATGGGTATCTCAGTGAGCTACTGATCTCTGATGAAATCATTGAAAGTTATCATGTCTGAGCTATCACCACCTGGTTTATTACGGTTATCAGGTGATTGTATGAAGTTACAGTCCCACAGAAGTAGCCAATCTTGGGATCTAGGTATATCAAGTTCAAACAACCAATCGATTAAACATTGTCTATTATCTCCTCGACACGGGCCATATATGTTTAAGAGCGTCCATGCGTGGGTAGACACTTTGGCAGTGAAAGTAACTCCTAGTGCAAACGTTTCAGAGGTCGTCACCATATCCTCAAAAATAGAGCTATTCCATACCGTAAGAATGCCCCCGGACGCCCCTACTGAAGGAACAAATGCAAATTTATCGAAGCGCTTCGGACATGAAGATCTAATCATGGCCATATCGATATCTTGCATTTTCATTTCTTGGAGACAGATAACTGTGCAGCCACTATCGGAAATAGCATTTGAGAGAGCTAATTGTTTCTTACTAGAATTAAGACCACGAACATTCCAACACAAAATGTTGCAGTTCTGCAGAAGTACCATGAAAAGAAAATAAGAGCAGAAGCTAGTTATTAAGGTGATCCTTCACGGTCGGTGTCCACCTCCATCAGAGCTTCAGAAGTAAGTTCCTCAGCAGGTATCGCGCAAAGGTGGACACTTTCAGCCTGCACATTAGGAATAGGGGTGGGCGGAGGGATCTCTTCATTTTCCGACAGAGCATTTTGAGTGTGTGCAGAGCTAGAGCCTGGGGCACTAGGGCTAATTATGTTCTTCACCTTGGACCTATATGGGCGGACATCAGTTAGTACTGCAACTCTGAATCCATCATACATGTTGGATCTGGTGCTACAACGCAGCGAAGGGATGTCCACATGAGCTGCATTTTTCCCACGACATCCACTAACAATGCTTGCTATTGTGGTCGTTGGCACAACAGGGACAGGCATCTCTGGTATTGCCACCGCTAAATTTTCAGCAGACATTCCAGAAGTGATCACCATTTGATTAAGTGTAGTATCATGTGACATGTTAGGAGTGGTTGACACAGAATTGTCCCTCGGCTCAGGTGTCATCGATAAAGGATTGTTGACCTTTTCCTCCTTCACCATATCTTCAATCAAAACTGAAGATGTGACTGACATGGGAGTAACATATGAGAATTGTAACCCAGTGGCAGTTGTAGCAATCTGAACCGAGACCTGCAAGTGTTCCTGGCGTGTACCATAGCCTCCATTCCAGGGTCCAACAGTCATCAAAAGAGGGTGAAGCGCAGCAAATAGCATATTGTTAAGTTGTTGACGAGGTATTGGGTCAGCAAGTAGAAGTGCCGGAATTTCATCCCCGTGAGCTGATAGACCAAACTACAGGCCATGTGAGTGCATTGCCACCGTAATATTTAGACTGCCAGACCCTTGACTGTTTAGAGAGGGGTTGTTTGCATAAGTTTCAGATAAGTTCAGAGCCAGATCAAAGTCATTAGAGCTGCCATCTTCGAAAGATGTGATTAATTCATTCGAGGCTTGTGAGGCACTATCCATGAGGTTATTATCTGGGACCACACCATGTTGGACTGTTAGTCCTTGTGCTTGCAGCCAGGCCTGGAAATTAACCAGATATGGCGGCATCGGAGGAGCCGGCCATTCTCCCCAACCGGCATCAACCTGAACTTCCACGACATCCTCCTCATTGTTTTTAGGTGGTCCTCCATTGTGCTGAGGCGCTCCATTCTGAACCAGCCAGTTATGTACTTGTTGCTGATAAAGTTGTTCCGTTGTGAGGTCTGGTCCCAATTGTCGGAGGGTTTCCATCAGGTGGTGGGTGTTCTTCCCCTGCGAGAGGAACTTCAGGAAGGAGGGCATTCCACTCATTACTATGCAGGATGGTGATTTGGACTGTCCAACACTCCCAAGCACCCACCCACCCACCCACCCAAGTTGACGAACTAAAAAGATTTTTGGGATGAGGCACATATGAATGACTCTCGCACGAAGCAAAACAAAGTGGCGATCTTGCCTGGGGTTATAGCAAGAGATAAGCGAGCCAAATCCACCTAGCGATTTGTTGATGTAATAATCTGTTTGGTAATCATACGGGAATCCAAAAAACATCAACCAAAGTTCTGGTCCAAGGGTGGTGGATCTCCTATTGAGCACAACATTGTGTGGGATGAAGGTGATGAGAAGGTCCTCATCCTCAAGCTCAATCAGGGTGTTAACCGTTGAATCTATGACAAACGAATCCACAAATCAAAAAACCCCAAGACCTAAAGGGTGATCGCTGACCTCAGTGGTGAAAAGTTGATGTTCGTGCAGCAAACCTTCAATTGTATCTTTGATGGCCGCCTGACGATGCAGCAGCACAAAGTGACTAGCTTCCGCAATCGCCAAGAAGTCATGGTTCAGTGGGGGATCGGGTTGACTACCATTCCGCTGTGGACAACACGATCCTAGGGACCAGGCTCGATCGCAAAGCCAGGGAGGAACGGGACAAGGTTCAGCGGATAGTTCTCCATGAGGGGAAGGAGCTCTGGTGATGGAGACGATGGGGGAGGGGAAATAGAGTCGGCCAGAGCTATTATCTAGGGCTTATGGTGGTGCGAGGTAGAATGCGGAGCGTCCGGGGTAAAATTGGAAACATTGGATTTTCTAGGCTTCCACTGCCATCTTTTCTCGTGCCTGAGCTTAAAGCAGGATCGTTCAACGTGTCCATAAAATCCACAGGCATAGCATCGATTGATTCTAGGATTACAGTAGCTATGGGAAATGTTGGACTGGCCCTGGCTATCGCACGGTTGATCGACTGAGATATGGTATTTTGAAAGTTGCTCGTGACGAAATCACAGGGTCTTCAGGTTTAATACTCATGGCAAATATTTTGCGCACGACTTCGCTTTACTACGGTGGTTATCTCAACAGGGATCGTGGGCGCCTTGATTCCTAGGCCAATCATGCCGCTTACATGCATTTACTGCGGTGCGGAGCTGGCGGGCGTTGTCGGATAGAAAGATCGATAGTCATGGTTTGTTTCTGTAGATTTGCCTATGGTTATAAATAAGAGAGGTGAGGGTAAATCATGGAATCCCCCTTTCACTTCATTCCCGAAATTGCTGCCACCTTCTTCCCCACTCTCTCCCGTCTTCGATGCCATCGCTCGTTATGGTCTAGGATAAGACCTTGGCATCAAAGAAGAAGAAGAAAATATGAGTGCGAAAGGGTTCACCCGCTACCTTCGCGTCGCTGCCTGACCGGAACCAGCGGGGTAGGATGCCATCGAGAGTAATGAAGAATGAGGTGTGTGACTTGGCTCTCGATGATCTCATTACCGAGAAAGGGTGGAGGTTTCCTGACCCTGACGAGTTCGAGCCCGTGTCGAATGTCGAAGAAAGGGTATGTCTCGTCTCCCATATAGATAGAGGTTTCTCCATGCCATGGCATCCCTTCTTTCATGGTTTTCCGAGTTACTTTGTGTCACAACTTCATCATCTCCCTCCCAATGTCATTGTTTAGGTAGCTGCATTTGTTTCACTGTGTGAAAATTTCATTGGGTCTCCTCCCCATTGGGCTCTCTTCAAACACATTTTGTGTTGCCACCTAACATCAAAAAACCTCCTTCGACTGATACGAAGACGAAAAGAATTCCAATACATGGTGGTTTAGGCTTTCATGTCAAGAGTGTTGGAACTTTCCCTTGGATAAAATAACATGTGAACGTCAAGTTGTGGCAGGAGACTTGGTTTTATTGTAGAGATGTGTCGTAGGGTGGTTCTTCGATTGGCATTGCTCTTTACACATCATGGAGGGTCATGCCTCCCTGTCCCAATGCACACAAAGTTTCTAGGGCAGAAAAGACCGAGGTGGAGATTTTGTTGTCTACTTTAGTCGATAGGAAATGGCTGGCTTGGAAGGAATCGACCTACTGCAGACCTTCATAAGTCATCGAACCCATCCTCTTCAGGAGAGAGGGGGAGAGATGTTTATGTATACTGGATTGCGAGATCCGACCAGAGTAAACCAGAAAGCCATCACCATTGAGGAGATCGAAACCCGAGTGAAACGTATCACAGCGGAACGTGATGACGCCCAAGCTGTCGAGCAAGTTTCGCCATTTGACTCTGAGAACCCGCCTCGAGAGGTAACATTTCTGTTTCTTCATTTCAGCCTTTAGATGATTATGTCCGACCATTTTTTTCATGGTTTGATTATATTTGCAGTCCCTTCAAGAATTGATTTCTCCAGTTCTGACTGTCGATCATGAACTGATTGAAGAAGAACATGTTGGGCGTAAATTCAAAAGCTACCAAGAGTCCGATGATGATGATGATGATGATGATGATGACGACAACGATGACAAGGAAGGTGAAGTATCTAAAGAGGAGGAAGTGGAGTGATCACCCAGGAGTTATGTTGAACGGGAAGGACGGAGCAAGCATAGTCATGATCCGAGTTGGAAGGCCCTCGTCACTCGGGGCCAGAAGTGTGGTCGAGCGGGCTCAAAAGAGCCATAGGTCAAAACTCCCAAGATCACGAAGCCGAGTCCCAAAATCATTTCTAGCAAGCCTAGAAAGGCTGTCAATTTACCGGTGATCAAAATGACATTACTGGTCATCTCAAAGTAAGGATGATAATAAACTCTTTATTATAGAATGCTTGGATATTGAGACTATCATGTAACTTTTGTTAACGCATGGATGCTACATCAACGAATAGCCATGACTCCCAGCAAATGGTTATCAAGGACCGGGAGCGCGTAGATGATGCGACTTTGAAAGGTATCTCTTTCCTTCACAGTCTATCCGACTAGACCGTGGAAAATGTAGGTGATGAATTATCATCATTATTGTTGACAAGAACGAAACAAGTGATTCTTGTGGTGGATGACAACGAAGTCGAAGAAAATGCACGTATGGACGCCGATCTGCCCAGTCCCAAGCACGGCTTAATAGTGAAAAATGTCAATGATGACATTGTGCCAAAAATTCTAGAAGTCCACTGGATCCCAGTACGCGAGTCACAACTGACGTTATACCGCCTGGTCTGAGTTCTTTGGCTATCATCACGCCTCAATCTGCTCCAGTCCCAACAACTTTTTACTTTGTTGCCTTTATCAAGGACCCCGGAGGATGAAGTGGGTGCAGGCAAGGAGGTCATGATTCAAGCTGAGCTAACGAATAGGCGCCTGAACTTTTGAAGGTCATCATCCAAGTAAGTGATACTGTAAGTTCTAATTATTATTTTTTTGACTTGTTTACGTTTAGATGCATTTGTTTGGTAGTTCGAACAGTAGTTGAGAGGTTTCACTGGGCTGCCTTACAACAACAACAGGTCTCCGATCCATAGGGAAGACAAAGGCTTCAATAACTATTTTAGTTTTACATAGAGCTTCTTTCTTTTGGAAAGATAAATAGAGCTTTACTGACAGTAGGAGGAAGAGCAATGCTTGCAAGCTCTTGCTAAAGCAAGGGAGTGAGCTACCAAGTTCACTCCAGTGACCGGGCTTGGATAGTGGGTCCCCAGCTTTTCAGCTGCATATCCAAGAATCTTGCAATCTGTGAGAAAAGAGACAAAGAAAGCCTGAAGAAAATAAGAGTTATTATCTGAAGAAGGTAACTTCAGCCACGCTCCCAAGTCCAGTGGTACTGTGGTAGCATCGTTCCCTACCTGGGAAGGGTTGAAATCTGCATCCACACAAGCCTTTGGACCCGCAGGTCAGATGCAAACATATCAAGCAAATGAAGAAAGCAAAGCACGCAGTCCTCGACGCAGCAAGAACCTATGGCTGGGCTCTCATCACTGTGAGCAGAGCAACTGTGACTTCTAAGATCACCAGATCAATCTCAAGCTACAATTGGGGTGGCTGCCCTGAGAAAGGGGAGATGCATTGCTGAGACAAGGCTCAGGAAAGTCTCATGCAAGTGAAGAAAGTAAAGCCCACACAGTCCTGAACAACAAAGTCCACAAACCAAGCCCCACGCCATCCTGTTTTACACTCTGACCTAAAACGTGTCACCAGCACACAACGCTGCACGAAATCTAGAATTAGCACACGAGGAGTTAAAATGCTGTTACATATTGTTGAGGAAGAAACAGTCAAGCGCTGCCAACAACGTGCTTCTCATACAAGGCGACTATGTCCTTCTTGTTGGGGTTCTTCAGCTGCAGCAGCTGGGCGCCAAACCCTTGCTTGGTCAGCTCCTGCTTCAGCTTCAGCACCGTGAACTTGGTGTAGTCCTCAGTCTCCGTCTCTGTCCCCTCCAGCTGCTGGCTCCCGTTGTTGGTGTCCTCTCCGAAGAACACGGATCCGCCATCCTCCGTGTGATTGTTCTTGAACGGGCTCGTTGTGCTCTTTGATCTTTTCCTTCGCCTCCCAGTGTCGTCGTCATCAACGTCCATGTAGTGGACAGACTCGGTGGCTTCGCCCCTTGTGCGTCTAGAGTACGAGGCCTTGACTTTGCTGTCAAGCGCGGTTTCATTGAGCCGAACAGAGGTGAGCTCCTGCTGGAGCATGTCCAGCTTGCCTTGGGTTGATTGCAACTGCAGTGACAGGGCCTCAGCTCTCTTATTGGCTTCAGCGCAGGCTTCACGCTCTGTTGCCAGTAGACTCTCGAGCACTTGGACCGTGTTGGATCTTTGTTGATTGTTCTGTTCCAGCATCTCCCCAATCTGTTTTTCCCTCTCATCAACCCTTTCGTCAAGCATTCTGACCTTGGATAGAGCATCCAACTCAGACTGATGGAGTCGCTCCATTTCTTCCACCATCTTACTTTTCTCTCGCTCTAGAGTTTCAACCTGTCTCTCCATTCTTTCTATCAAAGTGAGTCTCTCCATTGCTAGTCGCTGTGCTTCACCCTTGTCTCTCTGAGCAGCAGCAGCTTCTACACGAGCTAAATCAGCCAACTCTACTGCTCGTTTAGCCTCCCTTTCAGCATCCTTACACCTCATGTCTGCCTCATCAAACTTTTTGCACTCAGATAGAAACTTCTCCTGAAGATGGTTCTTTTCTTGTTCTAGGATCCTCACTTCCTTCTCACGTGACTGAGCTTCAGTTTTAATAGACTCCAAGTTATCAGTCAATAATCTGATTTCTCCCTTCAGAGCAACCGAATCTGACTCATTATTCTTCAACTTTGCTTCAGTAACCTGGATTTGGATATTAGACATGAGATGTTATATCACATTTCAAGGTGGAGAGGAGGGAGGGAGGGAGGGAGGGTACCTCAAGCCTCGACATCAAACTTGTCTTGTGAACTTCAGTTTTGTTGATTTTTGCATTCAATGTAGATATCAGTTCTTCCTGTTGACAGAACAAGAAACTAAAAGGTAAACAACCAGGTACCCGCACATCTAAAGCTTAAAGGGTAAAATGTCGAGTGCAAGAGAAAGGTTTACCTTCTCGTGCAGCTGGGTAGCAAGTTCCGCCCTCAAGGCATCTTCCCTTTCTTGCACTTTCTTATTTGTGCGTTCCTGTGCTGAAGCTGCTCTCTCAAGAGCTGTTTTGGCCTCATTGGCAGCATATTCATATTTACGTTTCCACTCAGAAGCTTCCTCTTGAGCAGATTCAGCCTGCTCTCGTATAGCAGATAATCTGCCTTCACTAATGCTTACCCTAGATTCCAGAGAAGCAATCAGGGATTTTAACTTGCTATCATCTGCCTTCTGCTGTGAAATGCAGTGATCGTATTTGCTCTTCCAATCAGCACATTCGCGTTTTGCTTGTTCAAGAGCAGAAGACAAGCTCTGACAGCGTTCATCCAACTTGCTAACCTTGTTTTGAAGTTCAGCTATTCGAACAGAGTAGTCCTTTGACATTTTCTGCTTATCATTGATAGTTTCCTCATAGCGCCTTAAATACTCAGCTCTGTGCCCCTCACTTGCTTCTAGTTGCTTCCTGAGCAATGATAACTTATCATCGCTTGAACTGCACTTCAGTCTCAAGGCATTCCTTTCAGCATCTATATGCTCCAATTGTTTTCTGAAAAGGTCTAGCATTGGGCCCGCCAAACTGCAGCAATTCATCAGCATATGATGAAATTCAAGTGAATACACAAGCAAATGAAATAAATGAGGGCCATGGTTAAGATGTTCAGCAAAACAGATAATGTAGAGATAGTAAAAAAGGATCAATTTGGTTCCTAAAAGTATATCATGCAGCGAAGGTTGCAAGTGGCACGTCCACTAAGCACACACTTAATCAAGTAGATAGTACAATGTAAACTAACCCAGCAAATACGAGCTATAAGCCTATAACTGATTTGAGCAGTTTTGAATAGGAAACAGGCAAAAGTGTGCGCTGCTTGTATCCCTACATGCAGCCAACTTGAACCGCGTGCCTTGAAAGTTTTATATTATCAAGTTCAAGGTACAAATTATGATATATCATCATGTCCCCAAATGAAAACATTACAAAAAATGATGAGGTGCTTACCATTGATGCAGAAATGTAACAAGCTTTGTCCATTTCTTCGGCCCATAAGAAGTCGCCTCATACTCCGTGAGGAGTCCATCAAGGAGCTGCATTATATCAAACACAATTGTGTTAGTATATTATTAAATTTCAAGCTAAAACGAATACAGCTTCCAACGGTTTGCAGTATTGCATCTCAGGGAGAAGCTTAAAATAGTCTTACCCTGACTACATCATCCAACTTTGAATCAGGACGGTTACATGCTGTCCGCACTTTTGACTCCATGCTCTGTATTTTATTTGAACATTGCAAGTCGGCCTCCAGAAAAGCATTCCTTTTAAAATCCTGCATTCATAGCATTACCATTTAGCCTGCTGGCACACTTTGGTACTGATGTACTCCCTCTGATTCACAATATAAGTAGTGGACATATTATGAAATAACACTTAGGCCATAACTTTATCAAACAGAAATAATCATATATTATGAAGTTCTTCACATTGGTAATTCTACGAATGGCAGAAATTCTAAAACCACTTATATTATGAATCTGATGGAGTACTTTAACAGCAAACACCCGTGGATTGATGGAACATTAATGAGAAAGACAAGTAATAGCACGCATGGTCAACCGAAGTAGTAGATAAGGAGCAGCAGTCACCTCAAATCGCTTCCTTAGAGTAGTCTGAAGAAGCTTTTCAAATTTAGAACGAGCTGACCCAGCACCAAAAGCAGAGGCATTAAAAACACTAATGGCCTTGTTCATGGCACGTTCATGTGATTCTCGCAAAGCATCCTGCCAAAACCAACCTATCAGAACCTCCCAAAAAAGTGGAAGGAGAAATGCATCTTGCTTATTAGCAATGCCTACCTCTTCTGCTGGTTTTTTGCAGTCAAAAGAAGAATTGTAAGTATCCACAGCAGAATCATATGCCCTACGACATTCAGCTTCCTCCACACTCTGCATAACAAAAAACTATGAGACAGCTCCTCCTAACATCAATCAGATATCGAAATCATGATAGAACAGTAGAGACACAGTAACAAAAGAGCAGTGAATCGGCAGCCCCCACCCCTCAAAAAAACGACTGACTGTAGTTGCTCACCAGACCATTTTTGTCACCTCATATCACTATGTGTCTCATTTCTCTAAAATGTTCATAAAGCCCTAATGAATAACTGTAGTTGCTCACCAGACCATTTTTGTCACCTCATATCACTACGTGTGTCATTTCTCTAAAATGTTCAGAAAGTACTTTCATCCGTTGCCTCAATAAACTTGAGTCAGTTATCTGAACTGTTCATATCTTACCTTTACTCCACTAAGCAATTATGTAAGTTAAGTGATAAATTCACAGCATGCCATCCATAACATCATAATCACCAAGGGATATTTATAATAACATAAAAATCTAGCAGATATAAAGCACACATCATTTCCTCCAAATATTACCTGCTGCAAATGAGCTCTACAACACAACTCTTTAAATGCCTATGGATTCGAATGGGCTAAAAAGGTAGAAAGCAATTTAAGTGGATATACTGCAGAACAGGCATGTTTTTCAATAGCATTGTCGTAATTAAATTGCAAGCAATACCAACAGTTGGTTGTGCGATTTATACATAAGATCAACGTAAGACATAAATCATAATGCTGTCATCAATTTGGGCATACCTGCCATGACGAAGATATTGTTGGGACTGCACCAGTATTAATCGCATCAAGAAATGATTGTGTCAATCCAGCAAGGATGGGGCCTGTCATGGTGCTAGCTCCAAGTTGTTTAGGTCTTGTTCGATCAAACACAAATTTTGTGAAAGAATCCAGGCCAGATGTAAACTCTGGACGAAATGTATTCATCTGCAAACAAGAGACAAACTAAGCAGACCAAAAAAATAGATAGTACAGAAATGAAAGCATTCGTCAAGAACAAAAAATAGTGATTTTTTGGCATCCAGCTGTGGATACAAATTTTAGGAACATAGCCTAGATTAGCTTAGCTACAGCTTCAGTTTTCAGTTGTACAGTTGTAAGAAAAAATATATAAGTATGTGCAGTAGAATGCAACTGCTTTCTTAAGGAAAATAAGGAGCATTTATCAAGAACAAGCAGTTAAGCAAATAAGACCATAACAAATATGTACTAAAATTATAATGTACAGAACTCTATACGGGAACATGCAAAGCATTTATTTACACTATATCTTGCTAAAACAAGTACATACAGTCTTCAGAGAATTTTCCTGCAACAACTTTTCCTCTTAAGCAGAAAAGCATTTATTGTCTAACAATGAACTGCATGGATAACCCTCCTAGTCTTAAACTAGGCATTATAGATAAGCTCACAAGAAGAGCTTCGCAAAAATAAGATTCTACCCGAATGGTAATGATACATAGTCTGCTTCTTGCAGACATTGCCATAAAACGGTACTATGGTAGGTTATCCATTGCAGTTGACAGGAATAATACTTACAGGAAGTTGGTCAAGGCGCTGGAGATCTTTCTCATTGTTCACAGGTCGCACAAGTGTAAAGCATTCCCTGTCTGGAAAAAGAGCGCGGATTGACTCCCGAATCTTTCAGATATGTTGACAAAAAGATGCATCAGTATCTTCAAGATATGTTACAACAAGATAAATCACAACAGAATGTATGCAGAATTTACTTAAGCAGAAATGCATTAGAAGTAAGTCCTGCCAGCATACCGCATTCTTAGAAGATACATCTCTTCCGCCACTTTGAACAGGCCTTAGAGCTAGTTCAAGGTAATCTCTTGGTGTAATTTTTCTGTTGTCCTCAGACAGATCCAAGTAGAAGTCCTGTTGGTACCAAACCAACAAGCCAGTGATTTTCAAAGATGTACCAAGGGAAATGCAGGTATGGTTAAACACCGGAGATGTTTGATAGAACATGTGTGTACAATTACAGAACCATCATGTGAAGTGCAAATAGACTTTATTAGGACAAAGTGAAGACAATATCTTACCCTCAACAGCCAAATAAAGACAGGTGAGAAGTGCCCAAGTTCAGAGGCACTGGACCTTCCACCTGAGGCCCTAACCCGTATGTGCTTTGTCATTTCTGTGACTAGTGAAAGACGGTCAATTGAGGCTTCATCTATCCCTCCCATCTGGAAGAAGCAACAAGGTTTGAAGAAAATAGATTAGAGTATGGAAGGGGGGAAACAAGCAAGCTTACTGATCAGCATCCTCATATATGACCAGGGACTACACTAGCTTCTGCAATATCACTGTAGCATGCCCTCCAAAAAATAGATAGCAGAAACCTTAGTCATTCGCTCAGAAATATACCTGGTTGTATATGAACATGCTTGATAACAGAACAGCCAACGAAAATATTTGGATACTGTAGGTGCCCTGTCAAAAAAGGAAAGAGTAATAAGACAATAGAATAGGAAGCAGATAGAAAAATATATCCTAATGCACATAAGCAACCATAAAAAAAATCACCAGAAGCAAAAAATGACAACAAAAATTGCTCAAAATTAGAATTAGAAAACATGAAATTGCGTAAACAGAACACAGAAAACTATTTAGATAGCAACCTATCTTTGAACAAATAGCCAACTAGCAGAGAGAAGGTTGATGTCCTAACACAGAGTTGTGAACATCTCACCAGGAATAGTTGGCTAGAAAAAACACTCCAGAATAAGGTATACTGAATCTAAATGTGGTAAGAATGTCAACAGAAATAAGCATCACAGTTCAAAAATATAGCTTTTGTATATACTGATGGGGAAAAAATACTAACTGCAAATAGCCTGCTGAGTTAATAAAAAAAACACCAAACCAAATTTGCAGAGACTGTATTTGTATGGACAAAAATAGAATTAACAAAATTGACATGAGAAATCTGTATGTCCCAACAAGTCATAGTCATAACTGTGGCATTGAAGGAAAACCCGTAAATATTGGAAGTAGACAATCTTTTACCATCTCAACATCAAAATTCAACTAGCCACTCAAATAAATGTGATCCCACATAAATAAAGACATTCTCCAGGATCATTTAGCAGACCATGACATTGTCATTAACCAAAAAAGGGTCAGTTTCAAAGTAAAGTTACACAACATACTGTTTGGTCATAAGCATCAATGCCTTCAGTGTCCAACAATACAAGATTGTATTCAGTTCCATCAAGACCAGTCCTCTTCAAAGGTGCACTCCACATCCAAAGTCCCTTGGTGCATGGTTTATGTGTCGATGCAACTTGAAAACCACTGCTTCGCCCTAGAAGCTGCATACGTAGATAATCATTATCGTCTGATGATGAAATGGGGAACGAGGTTGAAAAGCATGCAGCAAAGGAGTGTTATTTAGAAAAACAAGCACAAAGGTTCAAGTACATCCATCCATCCATCCAAGAAAAAATGTTATATTTTTATTCGGTACATGTTACACATCACGCTGTGAGATGTCGGCCTCTATTCATGTGTTAGCAGTTTCTTTTCCCAAAGTACAAAACACTTTTAATCCAAAACACTGTGCATTCAATTACCTAGCAATGTATTGTCTCTTAACGTTGTGGTTCAACGTTCTTGTTTTATCTTTCACACTTTCCTTTATGACTTATAATCAAGCATGTCATACAAGTACTCTGCAACAGAAGTACATAAAACTCAAATATATCCTGGCATCTTACCACCCAAAATCATGTTGTTACAGCCAGAGGCACCTAACAGCAGTACCAACGATTTTGTCAAGATGACGTCAATCACTGCATTTCCATCTCAAATGATTGTTTGAATTAACTTTTGCAGTTTTCTCGTCTTGTTAGTACCAACTTTATAGTTCCACTGTGCCAAGAGATATCTGGGCTTTTAACGCCAGACTGGTTACAAATTTTGTATGTGTTAACCGAAGCCAAAGCAACCAAGAGTGGGAACCACAGCATAATAAATAATTTGAAGCTACTTTACCACTGAAATCGTCCCAAATGATGCTTATCATCATTAAACATTGTATCCACCCCCAACCAGTTGCTAAATCTGCTCTCTGAGTTCCAGCTCCCAAACCGACCAGTTGCTAAATCTGCTCTCTGAGTTCCAGCTCCCAAACCGACCAGTTGCTAAATCTGCACTCTTGAGTTCCAACTCACAAATCCTCCAGTCCAACAAAGTGAGCTCACGGTAGAACCAACCAAATCACGAGTGTGTGCTCCAATTCAACCAGCAACTAAACCCTATAACCAAAAACCACCTAAAATGTGACTCCAGTTGCTACATTCCCTCTTGTATCTTCCAAGAACCCTCATGATAGGGGCACCTAACAACAGTACCAATGATTCTGGAAAGATGACGCAAATCGCCGTATCCCAATCTCAACTGTGTTTGTTCTACCAATTTTGTAGTTAAACTATTCCAGGAGTTGGAACTACAGTAGTTTACTACTGAAGTCCTCACAAACAAAATGTATCCTCTAACATGGTGACACAACAAATATTCTTTCATCATTAAACGTTTTATCCACCCCGCACCAGCAGTGAAATCCGCACTATGAGTTCCTCCGACTCCCAAATCGTCCACTCCAGCAGAATGAGTTCACGGTAAAACCCCAACCGAACCCCGCTCCGGTTCCAACAAGTAACTAAACCCTAGAACCCCAAATCCACCCTAACCCGCTGACTCGGGGTCGCGAAACCACCCATTCCACCTCCCAAACATCCTCTCGCCACAGCGAAACGCGCCGATCTACCTTGCCGCGGAAACCCTAGGCGCGCATTCGCCAATCCAGACGGCCCCACGAAGGGCCCCAGAGAGAGGGAAAGGGGGGTACCTGGTTGAGGACGAAGCTCTTGCCCTGGCGCGCGCGGCCGCAGACGGAGACGACTCCGACGGGACCCTTGACGAGCTGCAGCGCGGCGACGGCCTCCGGGTCCATGACGAACTTGCCCTTGTCGTCGCAGTATACGAGCCGCAGCGGGCGGCCCAGGCCCCCCGCGGCGGCGGGCGCCGCGGGGGAGGCGGGGGAGGAGGCACCGGCCGCCGCGTCGCCCGCCGCGGCGCTGGGGCTCCCGCGCAGGCCCAGCCGCTGGAGCATCGCGTCGTCGCTCGCCGGCAGGGGGCTTCGGTCGCGCTGCTCGTGTTTCAAAAAGAAAAAAGGGGGAGAATGCGGGGATGGAGCGGGGGAGCAGGCGTGTCGTCCGTGGGGTTGGGGGTCGAGTCGAGGGTTTGGTTCTTGGAGTAGAACGAACGCGGTGTTGGACAGTTGGAGGCGACGTGGCGGCCGCCTTTTGGGCTGGAGGCGACGCCCGTTGCGCTGGCTGGACCTCGGTGGGGTGGGGCCTTGGTCGGTTCGCTTCGTTGGTCTTGGTCGGTGCGCTCCAGACAGAAAAAACGAAGCCAGTCCTCGTTGGGCTTGTGGGCTTCTCTTTTTTTCTAATCAACAGGGAGGAGCTCCCTGGCTCCATTACTTAGAAAGAAGCCTGAAGATTCTACACACAAGGTTGTCAGGTTATGAGTTACAAGCATAGCACAAAGCGAAAACTAAAAACCAAAACAGGCTGCTGAGGCATCAACGTCTATCCATTTTATTACAGGAGATGACGACGGAATTCTGCGCACTAAACACGGGACTTCTTTTCGGCTTCTTTTTATCTTCAACCATAGTGCACCACAGGAGATCCGGGTGCTTTCGGAACGGAGACTAGGCTTTGCACTACAACGCTTTGCATTTTGTTCTACATCTTGAGCAGCCTGCTCTCAAGATGTATGCTATCTACTCCCACCCAATCCCTCCCACCCAATCCGCAGGGGACCTCGTTATAGCTGTTGGAGGTAGAGGCAGAACTCCTCTATATTCTTCAGCATGTGGTCCTTGAAGAGTAGTCACCATTTTTTTTATTATCCTTAAGAGCCACGACCAAATCTGTTTCATAGATAACCAAATAACCCCATTAAACACAATGTTATTTTTGCGTTTTCACAAAACCCAGAGAGCAGCAGCAACAATTGTGTTCAGGGCATCTAGTTTTTTACCAGCTACCCAAAACGAAGAGAAAGAGAGAATGGAAGAGCCTATATGCATATCAAAGAAAGATTCATTGTCTTTCCAAACTTGCACTGCAACTACACGGTCATAAAATAGATGTTGAACACTTTCATGTTCAGAGTAGAATACACAATCTACAGGACTATGCATGTTCCTTTTTAGGAGGTTATCTCTAGTCATGACTTTGTTATAAGCAACTACATCCTAGGGGAAACTACAAGCTTCCAAACAGCTACAATATAGGCTGGAGTTACTCCCCTGTAATTTATGATTGCATAGAGAGAGCTAGTAGTATATGTTCCGGTAGAATTGTATTGTGAGACTAGTGCATCAGCCTCATCAGTAAGAACAATGCTTGAGGCAATAGCTTCAAGTTCGTACCATGAGTTCATAAGAGTGGGGCTAAAGGATCTCCTAAAAGTAAGTTTCAGGACACCTTCCTCCCAAACTTGATTGATAGTGCTACTTTGCTCTCTACAAATACAATATAGGTCCCAAAATTGGACAGAAAGGGGGGAGGTCCCAAACCATCAATATTCCTAGAACTTGACTTTTTGGCCACTCCCAATCACCCATCTGTATCCAAACTTAACAACTTTAGAGGCCCAAATTACCCCTTTCTAGAACTTTAGAGGCCCAACTTCATGGATTTAGAGGCCCAACTTTAGAGCCCCCCCCCGCCCCCCTTGTCTTGGATACATAGGTTCCTACATATTGGTTCCTACATATTCTGCGAAGAACTTTATCGGTCGAACCTCTATGTCAAGGATTCAGTCAATCCCGTATAACGTTCCCTTTATTCTTCGGTATGTTACTTGCCCGAGATTCGATCGTCGGTATCTCCATACCTAGTTCAACCTCGTTACCGGCAAGTCTCTTTACTCGTTCTGTAATACAAGATCCCGTGGCCAACACTTAGTCACATTGCTTGCAAGGCTTGTTGTGATGTTGTATTACCGAGTGGGCCCTGAGATACCTCTCCATCACACGGAGTAACAAATCCCAGTCTTGATCCATGCCAACCCAATAGACACCCTCAGAGATACCTGTAGAGCACCTTTATAGTCACCCAGTTACGTTGTGACGTTTGATACACACAAGGCACTCCTCCGGAGTCAGTGAGTTGCATGATCTCATGGTCATAGGAACATATACTTGACATGCAGAAAATTGTAGCAATAAACTGACACGATCAAATGCTAAGTTTATAGTTTGGGTCTTGTCCATCACATCATTCTCCTAATGATGTGATCCCGTTATCAAATGACATCTCATGTCCATGGCTAGGAAACCTTAACCATCTTTGATCAACGAGCTAGTCTATTAGAGGCATACTAGGGACACGGTGTTGTCTATGTATCCACACATGTAGCTGAGTTTCCGATCAATACAATTCTAGCATGGATAATAAACGATTATCATGAGCAAGAAAATATGATAATAACCAATTTATTATTGCCTCTAGGACATATTTCCAACAGTCTCCCACTTGCACTAGAGTCAATAATCTAGTTCACATCACCATGTGATTTGCATTGTTATGAATCTAACACCCAATGAGTTCTGGGGCTTGATCATGCTTTGCATGTGAGAGAGGTCTTTTAGTCAACAGGTCTACGACATTCAGATCCATGTGTACTTTGCAAATCTCTATGTTAAACTGTAAATGCTGCTACCACACTTCACTTGGAGCTATTCCAAATGGTGCTCCACTATACCTATCCGGATTGCTACTAAGAGTCATCCAGATTGGTGTTAAAGCTTGCATCGACGTAAATCTTTACCACGAACTCTTTATCACCTTCATAATTGAGAAACATTCCCTTAGTATTTTAGTTACTTAGGATAATCTTTACCGTTGTGCAGAGATCCACTCCTGGATCACTCTTGTACCCCTTGACGGACTCATGGCAAGGCACACACACAGGTGCGGTACACAGCATGGCATACTATATAGAGCCTCTAGCTAAGGCATAGGGGACGATGTTCGTCCTATCTCTTTCTTCTGCCGTGGTCGATCTTTGAGTCTTACTCAACTTCAGACCTTACAAATCAGGCAAGAACACTTTCTCTGACTGATCCATTTTGAACTCTTTCAAAATCTTGTCAAGGTATGTACTCCTTGAAAGTCTCATCAAGCATCTTGACCTATCTCTATAGATCTTGATGCTCAACAATTAGGTAGCTTTATCCAGTTCTTCCTTTGAAAAACTCTTTTCAAACAACCATTTATGCTTTCCAGAAATTCTACATCATTTTCGATCAATAATATGTCAACCACATATGCTTATCGAAAGTTCTATAGTGCTCCCACTCACTTTATTGTAAATACAAGTTTCTCATAAACTTTGTATAGAATGAAAAACTTTGATCACCTCATCAAAGCGTATATTCCAACTCCGAGATGCTTGCTCCAGCCCATAGAAGGATTACTGGAGCTCGCACACCTTTTAACATCCTTAGGACTGACAAAACCTTTTGGTTGTATCACATACAACCTTTCCTCAAGTAAACCGTTAAGGAAACGATGTTTTGGCATCCATCTGCCAGATTTCATATTTGAAAAATGCAGCAACTGCTAACATAATTCCAACAAACTTTAGCATCGCTACGAGTGAGAAAGTCTCATCGCAGTCAACTCCTTGAACTTGTTGGAAACTTCTTTGTGACAAGTCGAGCTTTATAAATGGTGACATTTACCATCAACGTCTGTCTTCATCTTAAAGGTCCATTTGTACTCGAGGACCTGCCGTCCAACGAGCAAGTCTACCAAAGTCTATACTTGGTTTTCATACATGGATCCGTTCTCGAATTTCATGGCCTCTAACCATTTGTCGGAATCCGGGCCCATCATCACTTCTCCATAGCTCGTAGGTTTATCGTTGTCCAACAACATGACCTCTAAGACAGGGTTGTCGTACCACTCAGGAGCAGTACACGTCCTTGTTGACCTACGAGGTTCGATAGTAACTTGATCTGAAGCTTCATGATCATCATCATTAACTTCCTCTTCAACTAACGTAGGCTTCACAAAAACATCTTCCTGCGCTGTGCTACTCTCTCGTTGAAACAAAGGTTCAATAACCTCATCATGTTCTATCTTTCTCCCACTAAATTCTTTTGAGAGAAACTTTTTCTCGAGAAAGGACCCAGTTTTAGCAACAAACATTTTATGCTTGGATCTGAGATAGAAGGTTCACCCAACGGATTTAGATGGTGCCCTATTAAAGTGAATGTAGTTGTCTCTAATGCATAACCCATAAATTGTAGTAGCAAAATGACAAGAGACATCATAGCACGCACCATATCCAATAGAGTACGACTATGACGTTCGGACACACCATCACTCTATGGTGTTCCAGGTGGCGTGAGTTGTGAAATAACTTTCATATTGTCTAAAGTTGTATGCCAAACTCGTAACTCAGATATTCACCTCCACGATCATATCGCAGACATTTTTATCTTCTTGTCACGATGATCTTAAACTTCACTCTGAATTTGCTTGAACCTTTCAAACGATTCAGACTTCTGTTTCATTAAGTAAATATATGTTGGGGAACATTGCATGGGAAAGAAAAAAATTCCTACGCACACGCAAGATCTATCCATGGTGATGAGCATCTATGAGACGGAGAGTGGATCTACATAACCTTGTAGATTGCTAAGCGGGAAGCGTTAAGAAACGCGGTTGGTGTAGTCGAACGTCTTCGCGATCCAAATCGCCGAGCGTCCAGCGATCTCATCATGATCCGTCCCGTGATCCAATCACGATTCGTCCCGCGAACTCATAACGATCCGTCCCGGAATCTCATCATGATCCGTCTCGCGATCTTGATCACGGTCCTTCCGATCTAGCGCCGAACGGACGTCACCTCCGCATTCAGCACACGTACAGCTCGATGACGATCTCCGCCTTCTTGATCCAGCAAGAGGGAGCAGAGAGGTAGATGATTTCTCCGGCAGCGCGACGGCGTTGCAGCGATGGTGGTGGAGCTATTCCAATAGGACTTCGCCTAAGCACCGCTGAAACCGATCTAGAAGAGAAACTACGATCTAGAGGAGAGGCAGCACGTGGCGGTTTTTCTTTGTCTCAAAACCCTCAAAACCTCTACTATATATAGGAGGAGAGAGGGAGGAGGCTGGCGCACAAGGGCCAGCCCTTTGGCCTCTTGCACAAGGAGGAGAGGACGAATCCTCCTCCAATCCTAGTAGGATTAGGACTCCTTCCTTATGTAGCCTTTTTGCCTTTTTCCACCTTTTTCTCTTTGGGCTTTTCTTCCTAGCCACATTGGCCCTTTGTGGGACTTCCACCAGCCCACTAAGGGCTGGTATTCATCCTCCCACAGCCCATGTAGCCTCTTGGGTCGAAATACCCCTCCCGATGGTCCCCCGGTACACTACCGGCACTCCCGGTACACTACCGATGAGCTCGAAACTTTTCCGGCGACCAAAACAGGACTTCCTATATATCAATCTTTACCTCCGGACCATTCCGGAGCTCCTTGTGATGTCCGGGATCTCATCCGGGACTCCGAACAACCTTCGGTCACCACCATACATAACTCTATACTACCGAAACGTCAACGAACCTTAAGTGTGTAGACCCTGCGTGTTCGAGAACTATGTAGACATGACCGAGACACCTCTACGGTCAATAACCAATAACGGGACCTGGATTCCCATATTGGTTCCTACATATTCTACAAAGATCTTTATCGATCGAACCTCTATGTCAAGGATTCAGTTAATCTCGTATGATATTCCCATTGTTCTTCAGTATGTTACTTGCCCGAGATTCGATCGTCGGTATCTCCATACCTAGCTCAACCTTGTTATCGGCAAGTCTCTTTACTCATTCTGTAATACAAGACCCCGTGACTAACACTTAGTCACATTGCTTGCCAGGCTTGTTGTGATGTTGTATTACCGAGTGGGCCCTGAGATACCTCTCCGTCACACGGAGTAACAAATCCCAGTCTTGATCCATGCCAACCCAACAGACACCCTTGGAGATGCCTGTAGAGTACCTTTATAGTCACCCAGTTACGTTGCGACGTTTGATACACATAAGGCACTCCTCCGGTGTTAGTGAGTTGCATGATCTCATGGTCATAGGAACAGATACTTGACATGCAGAAAACAGTAGCAATAAACTGACACGATCATATGCTACGTTTGTAGTTTGGGTCTTGTCCATCACACCATTCTCCTAATGATGTGATCCCATTATCAAATGACATCTCATGTCCATGGCTAGGAAACCTTAACCATCTTTGATCAACGAGCTAGTCTATTAGAGGCATACTAGGGACATGACTTTGTCTATGTATCCACACATGTATCTGAGTTTCCGATCAACACAATAATAGCATGGATAATAAACGATTATCATGAACAAGGAAATATGATAATGACCAATTTATTAATGCCTCTAGGGCATATTTCCAATAGTCTCCCACTTGCACTAGAGTCAATAATCTAGTTCACATCACCATGTGATTCGCATTGTTATGAATCTAACACCCAATGAGTTCTGGGGCTCGATCATGCTTTGCATGTGAGGGAGGTCTTATAGTCAACGGGTCTGCGACATTCAGATCCGTGTGTACTTTGCAAATCTCTATGTTAAACTGTAAACATTGCTACCACACTCCACTTGGAGCTATTCCAAATGGCTGCTCTACTACATGTATCCGGATTGCTACTAAGAGTCATCCGGATTGTTCTCAAATCTTGCATCAACGTAACTCTTTACAACGAACTATTTCTCACCTCCATAACCGAGAAACATTTTCCTTAGTCTCTTAGTTGCTAAGGATAATGTTGACTGTTGTCCAGTGATCCACTCCTGGATCACTCTTGTACCCCTTGATGGACTCATGGCAAGGCACATACAGGTGCGGTACACAGCATGGCATACTATACAGAGCCTGTGGCTAAGGCATAGGGGACGACGTTCATCTTTTCTCTTTCTTCTGCCGTTGTCAAGCTTTGAGTCTCACTCAACTTCACACCTTACAAATCAGGTGAGAACTCTTTCTCTGACTGATCCATTTTGAACTCTATCAAAATCTTGTCAAGGTATGTACTCACTGAAAGTCTCATCAAGCATCTTGATCTACCTCTATCGATCTTGATGCTCAACAATTAGGTAGATTTATCCAGGTCTTCCTTTGAAAAAACACTTTCAAACAATCGTTTATGCTTTCCAGAAATTCTACATCATTTTTGATCAATAATATGTCAACCACATATGCTTATCAAAAATTCTATAGTACTCCCACTCACTTTATTGTAGATACAAGTTTCTCATAAACTTTGTATAGACTGAGAAACTTTGATCACCTGATCAAAGCGTATATTCCAACTCCGAGATGCTTGCTCCATTCCGTAGAAGGATCACTGGAGCTTGCACACCTTTTAGCATCCTTAGGACTGACAAAACCTTCTGGTTGTATCACATACAACCTTTCCTCAAGTAAACCGTCAAGGAAACGATGTTTTGACATCCATCTACCAGATTTCATAATTGAAAAATGCAGCAACTGCTAACATAATTCCAACAGACTTTAGCATTGCTACGAGTGAGAAAGTCTCATCGCAGTCAACTCCTTGAACTTGTCGAAAACTTCTTTGCGACAAGTCGAGCTTTATAAATGGTGACATTCACCATCAACGTCTGTCTTCATCTTAAAGGTCCATTTGTACTCAACGACCTGCCGTCCAATGAGCAAATCTACCAAAGTCTATACTTGGTTTTCATACATGGATCCTTTCTCGGATTTCATGGACTCTAACCATTTGTCGGAATCCGGGCCCAGCATCGCTTCTCCATAGTTCGTAGGTTCATCGTTGTCCAACAACATGACCTCTAAGACAGGGTTGTCGTACCACCCAGGAGTAGTACACGTCCTTGCCGACCTACGAGGTTCGATAGTAACTTGATCTGAAGCTTCATGATCATCATCATTAACTTCCTCTTCAAATGACGTAGACTCCATAGAAACATCTTTCTGTGATGCGCTACTCTATGGCTAAAACAAAGGTTTAACAACCTCATCAAGTTCTATCTTCCTCCCACTCAATTCTTTCAAGAGAAACTCTTTCTCGAGAAAGGACCCAGTTTTAGCAACAAACACTTTGTACTCGGATCTGAGATAGAAGGTATACCCAACTGTTATTAGGGTATTCTATGAAGATGCATTTGTCCGCTTTTGGGTTCGAGCTCATTAGGTGAAAACCCTTTTCACATATGTGTCGCAGCCCCAAACATTAAGAAATGACAGCTTAGGTTTCTGCCAAACGATATGGTGTCATCTCAACGGATTTTGATGGTGCCCTACTTAAAGTGAATGTAGTTGTCTCTAATGCATAACCCAAAACGATAGTGGTAAAACGATAAGAGACATCATAATTCGCACCATCCAATAGAGCACGACTACGACGTTCGGACACACCATCACACTATGGTGTTCCAGGTGGCGTGAGTTGTGAAACAACTTTCACATTGTCTTAAGTTGTATACCAAACTCGTAACTCAGATATTCACCTTCACGATCATATCGTAGACATTTTATCTTCTCGTCGATGATCTCAAACTTCACTTTGATTCTGCTTGAACTTTTCAAACGATTCAGACTTGTGTTTCATTAAGTAAATATACACTATATCTACTCAAATCATCAGTGAAGGTAAGAAAATAACGATATCCACCGCAAACTACAATACTCATTGGACCGTATACATCAACATGCATTATTTCCAATAAGTCACTTGCCCGTTCCATCAAGCCAGAAAACGGGGTTTCAGTCATCTTTGCCCAAGAGGCATGGTTCTCATGTCTCAACCAATTCAAAATCGAATGATTCCAAAGATCCATCAACATGGAGTTTCTTCATGTGCTTTACACCAATATGACATTTAGCGGCAGTGCCACAAGTATGTGGTACTATCACTATTAACTTTGTATCTTCTGGCATCTATGTTATGAACATGTGTACTACTACGATCAAGATTCAACAAACCATTCATTGGGTGCATGACCATTGAAGGTATTATTCATGTAAACAAAATAACCATTATTCTCTGACTTAAAATGAATAATCATATTGCAATAAACATTATCTAATCATGTTCATGCTCAACGCAAACACCAAATAACATTTATTTAGGTTCGTCACTAATCCTGAAGGTAGAGAGAGCGTGCGATGTTGATCACATCAACCTTGGAAACATTTCCAACACACATCGTCACCTCACCCTTAGCTAGTCTCCCTTTATTCCGTAGCTTTTATTTAGAGTTACTAACATTTAGCAACCGAACCGGTATCCAATACCCAGGTGCTACTAGGAATACTAGTAAGGTACACATTAATAACACCTATATCAAATATACTTCTGTCGACATTGCCAGCCTTCTTATCTACCAAGTATCTAGGGTTGTTCCGCTTCAGCGATCGCTCTCCTCATAATAGAAGCACTTAGTCTTGGGTTTGGGTTCAACTTTGGGTTCCTTCACTAGAGAAGCAACTGACTTTCCATCCATGAAGTTTCCCTTCTTGCCCTTTCCCTTGTCGAAACTAGTGGTTTTACTAAACATCAACACTTGATGCTCCTTTTTGATTTCTACCTTCGCGGTGTCAAACATCGCGAACACCTCAGGAATCATTATTTCCATCTCTGGCTTTTTATAGTTTATCACCAAGCTCTAGTAGCTTCGCGATAGTGACTTGGAGAACTATATCAATCACTATCTTATCTCGAAGATCAACTCCCACTCGATTCAAGCATTGTAGCAGCCAGACAATCTGAGTACATGCTCGACAATTGAGTTATTCTCCTTCATCTTGCAGGCAAAGAATCTTGTTGGAGATCTCATATCTCACAACACGGGCACGAGCCTGAGATCCCAATTTCAGCTCTTAGAACATCTCATATGTTCCGTGACATTCAAAACGTTTTGGAGCCTTAATTCTAAGCCGTAATGCATGACGCACTAAACTATCAAGTAGTCATCGGAATGTGCCTGTCAGATGTTCACAACATCTATAGACGACACTAGAGGGGGTGGTGCACCGAGCGGTGCATTAAGGACATAAGCCTTCTGTGCAGCAATGAGGACAATCCTCGGATCACGGACCCAGTCCGCAATATTGCTACCATCATGTTTCAACTCTATTTCTCTAGGAACATATAAAAATTCAAGGGAGCTACAGCGTGAGCTAGTAATCTACAACATAATTTGCAAAGACACTATTGACTATGTTCATGATAATGAGTTCAAATAATCATATTACTTAAGAACTACCACTCAAATTGAAATCCCTTCGGTCATTCGAGTGATACATGATCCAAATTCACTAACTCAAGTCCGATCATCACGTGAGTTGAGGTGGTTTCAATGGTGAACATCATCATGTTGATCATATCTACTATATGACTCATGTTCGACCTTTCGGTCTCTTGTGTTCTAAGGCCATGTCTGTACATGCTAGGCTCGTCAAGTTTAACCTGAGTGTTCTGCATGTGCAACACTGGATTGCACCCGTTGTATGTGAACGTAGAGTCTATCACACCCGATCATCACATGGTGTCTCGACACGACGAACTTTCGCAACGGTGCACACTTGGGGAGAACACTATTTATCTTGAAATTAAGTGAGGGATCACCTTATAATGCTACCGTCGTCCTAAGAAAAACAAGGTGCATAAAAGGATTAACATCACATGCAAATCATAAGTGACATGATATGGCCATGAACTTGTGCTTTTGATCTCCATCTTGAAAGCACCGGCATGATCTCCATCATCACCGGCATGACACCATGATCTCCATCATCTTGATCTCTATCAATGTGCCGCCATCGTGGTTGTCGTGCCCACCATGCTTCTACTATTGCTACCGTTTAGCGATAAAGTAAAGCATTACATAGCGCTTAATGATTGACACGCAGGTCATACAATAACTAAAGACAACCCTATGGCTCCTGCCGATTGCCGTACTCATTGACATGCAAGTCGTGATATTCTATACAACACATGATCATCTCATACATCACATATATCTCATCATGTAATTGGCCATATCACATCACAACATACCCTGCAAAAACAAGTTAGACGTCCTCTAATTGTTGTTGCATGTTTTACGTGGCTGCTATGGGTATCTAGCAAGAACAATTCTCACCTACGCATAAACCACAATGGTGATACATAAGTTGCTTTTCAACCTTCTCAAGGACCGCCTTAGTCGAATCCGATCGAACTAAAGTAGGAGAAACAGACACCTGCCAGCCATCTTTGTGCAACGAAGTTACAGGTTAGTCGATGGAACCGGTCTCTCGTAAGCGTACGAGTAAGCTTGGTACGGGCCGCTTCATCCCACAATACCGCTGAACCAAAACACGACCAAGGGAGGAAGCAATCTAAGCATCAACGCCCACAAACTCTTTGTGTTCTACTCGAGATCTCATCTACACATAGACCAAGCTCATGATGCCACTGTTGGGGAACGTTGCATGGGAAACAAAAAAAATCCTATGCACACGCAAGATCTATCCATGGTGATGAGCATCTACGAGAGGGAGAGTGGATCTACATATCCTTGTAGATCGCTAAGAAACGCGGTTGGTGTGGTCGAACGTCTTTGCGATCCAAATCACGAGCGTCCCATGATCTCATCACGATCCATCCCACGATCCAATCACGACCCGTCCCGCGAACTCATCACAATCCGTCCCGCGATCTCATCACAATCCGTCTCGTGATCTTGATCACGGCCCTTCCGATCTAGCGCCGAACGGACGGCACCTCCGCATTCAGCACACGTATAACTCGATGACGACCTCCGCCTTCTTGATCCATCAAGAGGGATCGGAGAGGTAGATGAGTTCTTCGGCAGCATGATGGCGTTGCGGCGATGGTGGTGGAGCTATTCTAGCAGGGCTTCGCCTAAGCACCGCTAAAAACCGATCTGGAGGAGAAACTACGATCCAGAGGAGAGGCGGCACGTGGCTGTTTTTCTGTGTCTCAAAACCCTCAAAACCTCTACTATATATAGGAGGAGAGAGGAGGGAGGCTGGCGCACAAGGGCTAGCCCTTTGGCCTCTTGTGCAAGGAGGAGAGGAGGAATCCTCCTCCAATCCTAGTAGGACTAGGACTCCTTCCTTATGTTGCCTTTTTGCCTTTTTCCACCTTTTTCTCTTTAGGCTTTTCTTCCCAGCCGCATGGGACCTTTGTGGGACTTCCACCAGCCCACCAAGGGCTGTTATTCATCCTCCCACAGCCCATGTAGCCTCTTGGGTCGAAATACCCCTCCCGATGGTCCCCCGGTACACTACCGATGAGCCCGAAACTTTTCCGGCAACCAAAACAGGACTTCCTATATATCAATCTTTACCTCCGGACCATTCCGGATCTCCTCGCCACATCCAGGATCTCATCCAGGACTTCGAACAACCTTCGGTCACCACCATACATAGCTCTATACTACCAAAACGTCAACGAACCTTAAGTGTGCAGACCCTGCGGGTTCGAGAACTATGTAGACATGACCGAGACACCTCTACGGTCAATAACCAATAGCGGGACCTGGATTCCCATATTGGTTCCTACATATTCTACGAAGATCTTTATCGGTCGAACCTCTATGTCAAGGATTCAGTTAATCCCGTATGATGTTCCCTTTGTTCTTCGGTATGTTACTTGCCCGAGATTCGATCGTCGGTATCTCCATACCTAGTTCAACCTTCTTACCGGCAAGTCTCTTTACTCGTTCCGTAATACAAGATCCCGTGACTAACACTTAGTCACATTGCTTGCAAGGCTTGTTGTGATGTTGTATTACCGAGTGGGCCCTGAGATACCTCTCCGTCACACGGAGTAACAAATCCCAGTCTTGATCCATGCCAACCCAACAGACACCCTCGGAGATACCTGTAGAGCACCTTTATAATCACCTAGTTATGTTTCGACATTTGATACACACAAGGCACTCCTCCGGAGTCAGTGAGTTGCATGATCTCATGGTCATAGGAACATATACTTGACATGCAGAAAACTGTAGCAATAAACTGACATGATCAAATGCTAAGTTTATAGTTTGGATCTTGTCCATCACATCATTTTCCTAATGATGTGATCCCGTTATCAAATGACATCTCATGTCCATGGCTAGGAAACCTTAACCATCTTTGATCAACGAGCTAGTCTATTAGAGGCATACTAGGGACACGGTGTTGTTTATGTATCCACACATGTATCTGAGTTTCCGATCAATACAATTCTAGCATGGATAATAAATGATTATCATGAGCTAGGAAATATGATAATAACCAATTTATTATTGCCTCCAGGGCATATTTCCAACACCCTTAATCCATGTTCCTAAACGGCAGACATTCAAGTCCTAGAGATTAGGGATTCCTACTCCCCCATATACTTCTTTCATAGACACAAGTGGCCAATTGGCAGGTGAATTTTCCCGTGACCCTCAAAATCATTCCATAGGCAGTTAACCATTTGGGTGTTGATTAGGTCCACAATCCATTTGGGGAAATTTGAAGGAGAGGAGGTTGATGGGTATACTAGCTAGGCAAGCTTTGATCGGGGTAATCTTGGCTGCATAAGAGAGGAGTTCCCCCTCCATGCAGCTATTCTTTTAAGAATTTTATCAACTAAAGGTTGAATATCTTCTCTAGAAAGCTTTTCATGGTGCAGAGGGATTCCTAAATATTTAATAGGGAATTTACCTAAAAGGCAACCAAAGATATTGAAGATAGATTGGATTTCATCCTTAGCTAGATTGATTGGAATCATCTCACTTTTGTCCAGATTAATCCTCATACCTGATACTTGCTCAAAGCATGTGAGCACCCATCTAAGATTCTTAGCAAGGGCAGGGTCATGGTCTACAAACATGATGGTATCATCAGCATACTACAAGCTGATGACAACTCCAGGACATATAGCCCCAACCCTTTAACCAGAGCTTTAGCAGATGCTTTAGCAAGCATTTTAGTCAGCACATATAATACTAAATTGAGTAAAAGGGGGGATAGGGGGTCTCCTTGTCTAAGCCCTTTACTAGTAAGAAAGAAACTATTCTCTAGGCTATTTAGTTTGACACCTGTCGTGGGAGTAATTCTAGTTGGGAGACGTAGTAGTAAATCAAAAAAATTCCTACGATCACCAAGATCCATCTATGGAGAAACCAACAACAAGTAAGAGGATAGTGCATCTTCATACCTTTGAAGATCGCAAAGTGGAAGCGTTACTAGAACACGGTTGGTGGAGTCGTACTCGCAGCGATTCAGATCGTGGTGGAATCCGATCTAAGCGCCGAACAACGGCGCCTCCGCATTCAACACACGTGCAGCCCGGTGACGTCTCCTATGCCTTGATCCAGCAAGGAGAAAGGAGAGGTTGAGGGAGAGCTCCGACAGCATGACGACGTGGTGACGGTGGAGAACGAGGAAGAGGAAGGGTAGGGCTGCGCCGAGAGAGGAAGAAACTTGTGTTATTGGCAACCCCAAACCCCCCACTATTTATAGGAGGAGGAGGAGGAGGGAGGGAACAACCCTAGGGTTCCCACCCTAAGGGATGGCGGCAGCCTCAGATCCCATCTGGTGCAGCGGCCAGAGGGAGAGAGGGGAGGATGGCGCCCTAGGTGGGCCTGGGTTCCCCCCTTCCCACCTTTGCTGCACCTTGGGACAGGGTGGAGGGCGCACCAGCCCACTCTAGGGATGGTCCCTTCCCACTCTTGGCCCATGCAGCCCTCTGGTGCTGGTGGCCCCACTTGGTGGACCCCCGGAACCCTTTCGGTGGTCTCGGTACATTACCGGTGATGCCCGAAACACTTCCGGTGACCAAAACCTCACTTCCTATATATGAATCCTTACCTCCGGACCATTTCGGAACTCCTCGTGACCTCCGGGATCTCATCTGGGACTCCGAACTACCTTCGGTAACCACGTACACTATTTCCCTATAACCCTAGCGTCATCGAACCTTAAGTGTGTAGACCCTACGGGTTCGGGAGACACGTAGACATGACCGAGACACCTCTCCGGTCAATAACCAAAAGCAGGATCTTGATACCCATGTTGGCTCCCACATGCTTCATGATGATCTCATCGGATGAACCACGATGTCAGGGATTCAATCAATCCCGTATACAATTCCCTTTGTCTACCGGTATGATACTTGCCCGAGATTCGATCGTCGGTATCCCTATACCTTGATCAATCTCGTTACCGGCAAGTCTCTTTACTCGTTCCGTAACACATCATCCTGTGGCTAACTCCTTAGTCACATTGAGCTCATTATGATGATGTCTTACCGAGTGGGCCCAAAGATACCTCTTCGTCACACGGAGTGACAAATCCCAGTCTCGATTCGTGCCAACCCAATAGATACTTTCGTAGATACCCGCAGTATACCTTTATATCCACCCAGTTACGTTGTCACGTTTGGCACACCCAGAGTATTCCTACGGTATCTGGGAGTTGCACAATCTCATGGTCTAAGGAAACGATACTTGACATTAGAAAAGCTTTAGCAGACGAACTACATGATCTTGTGCTATGCTTAGGATTGGGTCTTGTCCATCACATCATTCTCCTAATGATGTGATCCCGTTATCAACGACATCCAATGTCCATGGTCATGAAACCGTGACCATCCATTGATCAACGAGCTAGCCAACTAGAGGCTCACTAGGGACATATTGTGGTCTATGTATTCACACATGCATTACGGTTTCTAGTTAATACAATTGTAGCATGAACAATAGACAATTATCATGAACAAGGAAATACAATAATAACCATTTTATTATTGCCTCTAGGGCATATTTCCAACAGTCTCCCACTTGCACTAGAGTCAATAATCTAGTTACATTGTGATATATCGAACACCCATAGAGTTCTGGTGTTGATCATGTTTTGCTCGTGAGAGAGGTTTAGTCAACGGATCTGCGACATTCAGATCCGTATGTACTTTACAAATAGCTATATCTCCTTCCTGAATGTAATCACAAATGGAGTTGAAGCGGCATTTGATGTGTCTTGTCTTCTTGTGAAACATGGGCTCCTTGGCAAGGGCAATAGCTCCAGTGTTGTCACAGAATAGA
The DNA here is from genome assembly GCA_022496015.1 of Hordeum marinum. Classification (NCBI taxonomy): domain Eukaryota; kingdom Viridiplantae; phylum Streptophyta; class Magnoliopsida; order Poales; family Poaceae; genus Hordeum; species Hordeum marinum. The sequence goes on along the minus strand of CM039672.1, from coordinate 471,691,349 downwards.
GTCATCAGGCCCGACGCACTGGGAATCACTCCTAGGTCAGTGATGAACTCCTTCATCCAGACTCCTTCCTTTGCTGCTTCTGAAGCAGCTATGTACTCCGCTTCACATGAAGATGCCGCCACGACGCTTTGCTTGATGCTACACCAGCTTACTGCCCCTCCATTCAAAATATACACGTATCCGGTTTGTGACTTGGAGTCATCCGAATCTGTGTCGAAGCTAGCATCGACGTAACCCTTTACAACAAGCTCTTCGGCACCTCCATATACGAGAAACATGTCCTTGGTCCTTTTCAGGTACTTCAGGATATTCTTGACCGTTGTCCAGTGTTCCCCTCCGGGATCACTTTGGTACCTCCCTACCATACTTATGGCAAGGTTCACATCAGGTCTGGTACACAACATGGCATACATAATAGAGCCTATGGCTGAAGCATAGGGGATGACACTCATCTTTTCTCTATCCTTTGCCGTGGTCGGGCATTGAGTCGTACTCAATCTCACACCCCGTAACACAGGCAAGAACCCCTTCTTGGACTGATCCATATTGAACTTCTTCAATATCTTGTCAAGGTATGTGCTTTGTGAAAGACCTATGAGGCGTCTCGATCTATCTCTATAGATCTTGATGCCTAATATGTAAGCAGCTTCTCCAAGGTCATTCATTGAAAAACACTTATTCAGGTAGGCCTTTATGCTTTCCAAAAGTTCTATATTATTTCCCATCAACAATATGTCATCCACATATAATATGAGAAATGCTACAGAGCTCCCACTCACTTTCTTGTAAATACAGGGTTCTCCATAAACCTGTATAAACCCAAACGCTTTAATCACCTCATTAAAGCGAATGTTCCAACTCCGGGATGCTTGCACCAACCCATAGATGGACCGCTGGAGCTTGCATACCTTGTTAGCATCTTTAGGATCGACAAAACCTCCCGATTGCATCATATACAGTTCTTCCTTAAGGAAGCCATTAAGGAATGCCGTTTTGACGTCCATTTGCCAGATCTCATAATCATAAAACGCGGCAATTGCTAACATGATTCAGATGGACTTCAGCATCGCTACAGGTGAGAAGGTCTCATCGTAGTCAACTCCTTGAACTTGTCGATAACCCTTAGTGACAAGCCGAGCCTTATAGACGGTCACATTACCATCCGTGTCAGTCTTCTTCTTAAAGATCCATTTATTTTCTATGGCTCGCTTATCATTAGGCAAGTCCACCAAAGTCCATACTTTGTTCTCATACATGGATCCTATCTCAAATTTCATGGCTTCAAGCCATTTGTTGGAATCCGGGCCTGCCATTGCTTCTTCATAGTTTGAAGGTTCACCGTTGTCCAACAACATGATCTCCAGGACAGGGTTGTCGTACCACTCTGGTGCAGAACGTGTCCTAGTGGACCTTCGAATAGCAACTTGATCTGAAGTTTCATGATCATCATCATTAAATTCCTATCCATCCGGTGCAGGATCCACATAAACAATTTCCTGTGTTGTGCTACTCTCCGGTTCGAGTGGAGGTACAATTACCTCATCAAGTTCCATTTTCCTCCCACTTACTTCTTTCGAGAGATCTTTCTCTAGAAAGGATCCTTTTTTGGCAACAAAGACTTTGCCTTCGGATCTGAGGTAGAAGGTATACCCAATAGTTTCTTTGGGGTATCCTATGAAGACACACTTTTCCGCTTTGGGTTCGAGCTTCTCATGTTGAAGTTTCTTCACATAAGCATCACATCCCCAAACTTTCAGAAACAACAGCTTAGGTTTCTTTCCAAACCATAATTCATACGGTGTCGTCTCAAGGGACTTAGATGGTGCCCTATTTAAAGTGAATGCGACAGTCTCTAATGCATATCCCCAAAAGGATAGCGGTAAATCGGTAAGAGACATCATAGATTGCACCATATCCAATAGAGTGCGATTACGACGTTCAGACACACCATTTCGCTGAGGTGTGCCAGGCGGCATGAGTTGTGAAACAATTCCACATTTCCTTAGGTGCGTGCCAAACTCGTGACTTAAATATTCTTCGCCACGATCAGATGATAGGCACTTTATTTTCCTATCATATTGATTCTCTACCTCATTATGAAATTCCTTGAACCTTTCAAAGGTTTTAGACTTGTGTTTCATTAACTAGACATACCCATATCTGCTCAAGTCATCAGTGAGGGTGAGAACATAACGGTAGCCACCGCGAGCCTCAACGCTCATTGGACCACATACATCGGTATGTATTATCTCCAACAAGTCAGTTGCTCGCTCCATTGTTCCGGAGAATGGGGTCTTGGTCATCTTGCCCATGAGGCATGGTCCGCACGTGTCAAATGATTCAAAATTAAGAGACTCCAAAAGTTCATCAGCATGGAGTTTCTTCATGCGTTTGACACCAATATGACCAAGGCGGTAGTGCCACATGTAAGCGGGACTATCGTTATCAACCTTACATATTTTGGTACTCACAGTATGGACATGTGTAACATCACGTTCGAGATTCATCAAAAATAAACCATTGACCAGCGGGGCATCACCATAAAACATTTCTCTCCTATAAATAGAACAACCATTATTCTCAGATTTAAATGAGTAGCCATCTCGCATCAAGCGAGATCCAGATACAATGTTCATGCTCAAAGCTGGTACTAGATAACAATTATTAAGGTTTAAAACTAATCCCGAAGGTAGATGGAGAGGCAGCATGCCGACGGCGATCACATCGACCTTGGAACCATTCCCGACGCGCATCGTCACCTCGTCCTTTGCCAGTCTCCACTTATTTCGCAGCTCCTGCTTGGAGTTACAAATGTGAGCAACTGCACCGGTATCAAATACCCAGGAGCTACTACGAGCGCTGGCAAGGTACACATCAATAACAACTATATCACATATACTTTTAACGTTGCCGACCTTCTTATCCGCTAAGTACTTGGGGCGGTTCCGCTTCTAGTGATCGGTACCCTTGCAATAAAAGCACTCAGTCTCAGGCTTGGGTCCATTCTTGTTCTTCTTCCCTACAACTTGCTTACCGGGCACGGCAACTTCTTTTCCGTCCTTCTTGAAGTTCTTCTTACCCTTGCCTTTCTTGAAACTAATGGTCTTATTCACCATCAACACTTGATGCTCCTTTTTGATCTCGACCTCCGCTGATTTCAGCATCGAGTACAACTCAGGAATGGACTTCTCCATAGCTTGCATGTTGTAGTTCGTCACAAAGCTCTTGTAGCTAGGTGGAAGCGACTGGAGGATTCTGTCAATAACTGAGTCATCCGGAAGATTAACTCCCAGCTGAGACAAGCGATTGTGCAACCCAGACATTTTGAGTATGTGCTCACTGACATAACTATTCTCCTCCATCTTACAACTGAAGAACTTGTCAAAGACATCATATCTCTTGACCCAGGCATGAGCTTCGAAAACCAATTTCAGCTCTTGGAACATCTCATATGCTCCGTGTTGCTCAAAACGCATTTGGAGCCCCGGTTCTAAACTGTAAAGCATGCCGCACTGAACCAGGGAGTAATCATCACAACGCGATTGCCAGGCGTTCATAACGTCTTGAGTTGCTGGGAAAATGGGTGCGTCACCTAGTTGTGCATCAAGGACATACAATCTCTTGGAAGCTATGAGGATGATCCTCAAGCTATGGACCCAGTCCGCATAGTTTCTTCCATCATCTTTCAGCTTGGTTTTCTCCAGGAACGCATTGAAGTTGAGGGCAACATTAACGTTGGCCATTGGATCTACAATATAGATTGTAAAGACAATTTTAGACTAAGTTCATGATAATTAAGTTCACATAATCAAATTATGTAATGAACTCCCACTTAGATAGACATCTCTCTAGTCATCCAAGTGACACATGATCCACGTCAACTAGCCCGTGTCCGATCATCATGTGAGACGGACTAGTCATCCATGGTGAACATCTCCATGTTGATCGTATTTTCTATACGACTCATGTTCGACCTTTCGGTCTCCCATGTTCCGAGGCCATGTCTGTACATGCTAGGCTCGTCAAGTCAACCTAAGTGTATCGCGTGTATAAATTTGGCTTACACCTGTTGTATGCGAACGTTAGAACCTATCACACCCGATCATCACGTGGTGCTTCGGAACAACGATCCTTAGCAACGGTGCATAGTTAGGGTGAACACATTTCTTGAAATTTTAGTGAGAGATCATCTTATTTAGCTACTGTCCTTCTAAGCAAATAAGATGTAAACATGATAAACATCACATGCAATCAATATAGTGACATGATATGGCCAATATCATCTTGCTCCTTTGATCTCCATCTTCGGGGCACCATGATCATCACTGTCACCGGCATGACACCATGATCTCCATCATCGTGTCTTCATGAAGTTGTCTCGCCAACTATTACTTCTACTACTATGGCTAATGATTAGCAATAAAGTAAAGTAATTACATGTCATTTATGATTGACACGCAGGTCATACAATAAAATAAGACAACTCCTATGGCTCCTGCCGGTTGTCATACTCATCGACATGCAAGTCATGAATCCTATTACAAGAACATGATCAATCTCATACATCACAATGCATCACATCACATCCTTTGGCCATATCACATCACAAGGCATATGCTACAAAAACAAGTTAGACGTCCTCTAATTTGTTGTTGCAAGTTTTTACGTGCCTGCTATAGGTTTCTAGCAAGAACGTTTCTTACCTACGCAAAAACCACAACATGATATGCCCATTGCTATTTACCCTTCATAAGGACACTTTTCATCGAATCCGATCCAACTAGAGTAGGAGAGACAAACACCCGCTAGCCACCTTATGCAATAAGTGCATGTCAGGCGGTGGAACCGGTCTCACGTAAGCATACGTGTAAAGTTGGTACGAGCCGCTTCATCCCACAATACCGCCGAATCAAGATAGGACTAGCAACGGTAAGCAAATTAACAAGATCGACGCCCGCAACAACTTGTGTTCTACTCATGCATAGATTCTATGCATAGACCTAGCTTTGATACCACTGTAGGGAGACGTAGTAGTAAATCAAAAAAATTCCTACAATCACCAAGATCCATCTATGGAGAACCTAGCAACGAGTAAAAGGAGAGTGCATCTTCATACCTTTGAAGATCGCAAAGCGGAAGCATTACTAGAATGCGGTTGGTGGAGTCATACTCGCAGCGATTCAGATCGCGGTGAAATCCGATCTAAGCGCCGAACAACGGCGCCTCCGCGTTCAACACACGTGCAACCCGGTGACGTCTCCTACACCTTGATCCAGCAAGGAGAAAGGAGAGGTTGAGGGAGAGCTTCGGCAGCACGATGACATGGTGACGGTGGAGCTGCGTGGTACTCCGGCAGGGGTTCGCCAAGCGCTACGGAGAACGAGGAAGAGGAAGGGTAGGGCTGCGCCAAGAGAGGAAGAAACTTGTGTTCTTGGCAGCCCCAAAACCCCCACTATTTATAGGAGGAGGAGGAGGGAGGGCACAACCCTAGGGTTCCCACCCTAAGGGCCGGCGGCAGCCCCAGATCCCATCTGGTGCGGCGGCCAGAGGGAGAGAGGGGAGGGCGGCGCCCTAGGTGGGCCTTAGGCCCATTGTGGCCTAGGGTTCCTCCTTCCCACCTTTGCTGCACCTTGGGCCAGGGTGGAGGGCGCACCATCCCACTCTGGGGCTGGTCCCTTCTCACTCTCGGCCCACGCAGCCCTCTGGTGCCGGTGGCCCCACTTGGTGGACCCTCGAAACCCTTCCGGTGGTCCCGGTATGTTACCGGTGATGCCCGAAACACTTCCGGTGACAAAAACCTCACTTCCTATATAGGAATCTTTACCTCCGGATCATTTCGGAACTCCTCGTCTCATCCAGGACTCCAAACTACCTTCGGTAACAACGTACACTATTTCCCTATAACCCTAGTGTCATCGAACCTTAAGTGTGTAGACCCTACGGGTTCGGGAGACACGTAGACATGACCGAGACACCTCTCCGGTCAATAACCAACAGCGGGATCTAGATACCCATGTTGGATCCCACATGCTCCACGATGATCTAATCGGATGACCCACGATGTCGGGGATTCAATCAATCCCGTATACAATTCCCTTTGTCTACCGGTATGATACTTGCCCCAGATTCGATCGTCGGTATCCCTATACCTTGTTCAATCTCGTTATTGACAAGTCTCTTTACTCATTCCATAACACATCGTCCCGTGGCTAACTCCTTAGTCACATTGAGCTCATTATGATGATGTCTTACCGAGTGGGCCCAGACATACCTCTCCGTCATACGGAGTGACAAATCCCAGTCTCGATTCGTGCCAACCCAATAGATACTTTCGGAGATACCCGTAGTATACCTTTATAGCCACCCAGTTACGTTGTGACATTTGGCACACCCAAAGTATTCCTACGGTATCCAGGAGTTGCACAATCTCATGGTCTAAGGAAACGATACTTGACATTAGAAAAGCTTTAGCAGATGAACTACACGATCTTATGCTATGCTTAGGATTGGGTCTTGTCCATCACATCATTCTCCTAATGATGTGATCTCGTTATCAACGACATCCAATGTCCATGGTCATGAAACCTTGACCATCCATTGATCAATGGGCTAGCCAACTAGAGGCTCACTAGGGACATATTGTGGTCTATGTATTCACACATGCATCACGGTTTCTGGTTAATACAATTGTAGCATGAAGAATAGACAATTATCATGAACAAGGAAATACAATAATAACCATTTTATTATTGCCTCTAGGGCATATTTCCAACAATTCTGACAATAGTACGGGGGGGGGGGGTTACGAATGAGTAGGGCGAAGCCTAGCTACAGAGTAAGTGTCATACTCGGAATTTATGAGTTCGGACCCCACTCGGAAGTGGTAACAGTCCTACGTATCGAGCCCGGAGGCTAAGTGTTTGCTTGGTATGGGTATTTGATTACAAGGAGTTCATAACCCTTGTTTTGGCGTCAGGGGACGGCTCATATAGAGTGTGCCTCCACCAGCCGAGCACCATCACTAGGGTCATTAATGCCAGTAACTGCATGGTTATCAGAAACTGCTAAGTTAACTACAGCCGTTACAGGTAACGTGGTCTTTACAATACTTTAGACATATTAAGTCCCTTGAACGTTGTAGCTCCCACGATGCTCATGCTTCCTTCTGTCCGAGTGCTAGGGAGGCGCTGAGTGATTAGTGACGTCTGAGTGACTTCCAAGGAGCCGAGTGCATCTTGTGCATTTGTCCAAGTGTCAAGGTAAGCCAGGGACTTCCATGACCTTGTAGGACCCCAAGAGTGTCCTAGATTAGAGGAACATGACCCTACCTAGGGTAGGTCACCTCGTTAACACCCACAGACCCCTAACGAGTGATTTGCCAGATCCACTTGAGCCATCTACCATCAAAACCTCTCAGCTTGACCAGATCATTGAGAAAGTCCAAATCTACTCTATCAAAGGCTTTTTCATAATAAAGCTTAAGGACTACACCTTTGTCCTCAGACTTAACTACTGTGTGGATAAGCTCACGAGCTATCACCACACTCTTTAGGATGTATCTATTTTTGATAAAGGCGGATTGGTTACAAGAGATAAGCATGTTCATGATAAGGCCTAGTCTGTTTGTGAGAACTTTAGTAAAAATCTTAAAAACACAGTTAAGGAGGCTGATAGGCCTAAATTTGTTCATAACAGAGGCCTTTGGCTCTTTTGGGATTAGAGTAAGCATGGCAAAATTTAATCTATATATGTCTAGCTTGCCAGCATGAAAATCTAGAAACATGTGCATTAGATCATGTTTAATTAAATCCCAAAACTTCTGAGAAGAAGAAGGGAAGGTCATCAGGCCTAGGGGGGCATCAGAATAAGAACCAAATACAACATTTTAACTCTTCTTTAGAGAAGGGAGTTGTCATTTTCTCATTCTCATCAAGAGTCACTAACTCATTCTTGTAGAAAAAATCATGTGACAAAGTAAAACCAGAGTTCTCTTCTTTAGCAAAAAGGTTTTTGTAAAAATTAGAAGCTATGTCTAACATCTCCTTGCTACCAGTAGTGGGACCATTAGGACCTTGAAGGGTATGGATTATAGTTTTCCTCCTTCTCTGTTTAGCCACAACATAAAAATATGTTGTGTTTTTATCTCCCTCTTTAATATCCCTATCTCTAGACCTTTGTCTGGCTTTGGTATCCTCCTTAAGCCAGATTGTGGTCATGTCAACCCTAATCTCTTTGAGTCTCTCTTGATCCTCAGCAGATAGTTCCTCAGACTCAGATTTGATGTCCAAAGCATCATATTCTTCCATCAAATGTTTCTTAGTGAGTCTGAGTTCATCTTCTATATTATGACTCCAACCTTTTGTTAATATCCTAAGATTCCTCACTTTAGCTTGCCAAATAACAATTGGGCCCTTCCATCTAACAGGGACAGGCCAAGCTTTTTCTACTACATGTCTAAAATCATCTCTAAGAAGCCACCATTTTTCAAATTTATAGCTAGAGATTCTAGGTTGGAGGCCTACCCCAGAATCCCATGGGATTGGAGTATGGTCACTCCCAATTCTAGTCAAAGCTTGGATACTAGCAAGGGGGGAAAGATTGTCAATATCAGTAGAGCAGATGACCATGTCTATAGTAGACATGATCAATTATGCTTCATTGTTGGCCCATGTAAATTGTCTATTCCCTAGTTTAATTTCCAATAGGCTCCATATCTCTATCCAAGCATTAAACTTATCACACCATTTGCTATCTACTCTACCATTGCTCTTATCAATATTATATCTAACTAGGTTAAAGTCACCCCAATGAGGGTAGGGACATCTTTATCTACAAAAAGACTATGGAGCTGAGAGATAAATCCATCTTTGTACTCATCATATTATGATACATAGCCAGTAACCATCTTAAAGTTGACTCCTAAGGCTTTCACCTTAACATGACAAGAATCAGAAAAGTTGCCTATTGATACTTGTGATCTGCATTGGATTTTCCGTGAAGAGGAATGGGTTATCGCAACACAAAGTGGGTAAATACTTCCCTCAGTTATGAAACTGAGATTTATCGAACCAATAGGAATACCAATCCTCAACCGTCTTCAGTGGCTGCACACAAAAGAACAAACAACTTGCACCCAACGCCGGCAAGAGGGTTGTCAATCCCCTTGATCTCGTTATTTGCAAGCAAGTGAGTTGTGTAGATAATTGTAGATAATTGTAAAGTGCCAAATAAAATAAAAGCAAATAAATAATAGCAAGGTAATGAAAATGTATGTGAATATATAAGTGAATAGACCCAGGGGCCGTAGAGTTCTCTAGTGGCATCTCTCATAAGCATAACATACAGTGGGTAAACAAATTATTGTTGGGCAATTGATAGAAAAGAAAACAGTTATGTGATTTTCATGGCAATGATAGATGTGTATATAGGCATCACATCCATAAGCAAATAGGTCGACTCCTACCTGCACCTATTACTATTACTCCACCCATTGATCGCTATCCAGCATGCATCTAGAGTATTAAGTAAAACAGAGTAAGGCTTGGAGAATATTGACATGATGTAGACAAAGTAAACTCAATCAATATGAATAAACCCCATCGTTTTATCGATAGTAGCAGAAACACAAAGATGCAACTTGTCCCCTGCTGTCACTGGGATATAGAAACTCGCCATGTTGAAGCTACTACAACGCACCACTCCCACTGAACAAATATCAATATAGTTGGCCAAACTATCTCAATAGATCGGAGAGCATTACGAAGATATGATGATCATGCAAATAAGAATCTTAGTATTCAGATTTGACTCAAATACTTTTCATGAATAATCTGAGCATAAACTCACAATTCATCGGATCCCAACAAACACACATACGAAGGGACTACATAGTATATATCAAGGCAAAGATGTGATGAACATTGTATTGAAGATCGAGAGAGAGAGATATTGCCATCTAGGTACTATCTACGGACCCGTAGGTTTGTGGTGAACTACTCACATATCATGGTGAGGACAGCAAGGTTGATGAAGAGGCCCTCCGTGATCGTTCTCCCCTCCGGTAGGGTGCCAGAATGGAGGTGTAGATGGCCTCCCATCGAAACAGAGAATTGTGGTGGTGGAAAAAAGTGTTTCGGGAGCGCTCTTGGAGTTTTTAGGGTATTTTTGAATTTATAGGCCAGAGAGGGGCATCAGGAGCACCCGAGGGGGCCACAAGCCATCAAGGGGTGCCCCCCTAGTGGCGCGCCTTGTTGGCTTGTGGGTCCCTCATGACTCCTCCGTCCTCCCTCCGAAGCTTCCAGGTCTTCTTTTGGTCCAGAAAAAATCATGAAAATGTTTCGTGTCAATTGGACTTCGTTTGGTATTGTAAACTTGAAAAGCCAAAAACATGAAGAAAATAACAAGTGGCACTGGGCACTGGGTCAATAGGTTAGTGCTAAAAATATTGTAAACTGGTAAATAAATACCCAAAAATTATCCTAGAATGATAATATATTAGCATGGAACAATCAAAATTTATAGATACGTTGGAGATGTATCAGCATCGCCAAGCTTAATTTCTGCTCGTCCTCGAGTAGGTAAATGATAAAAACCAAATTTCTACCCATTATGTAATCTTTGGTATGTATGCTAATTGAGAAATGATGAATTAACAAACAACAACATAGTAATATTTATAAGTATAAGAAACAAAATCATTGATTTTTCAAAGTATACAATCGTAAAAGAATGTTTACGCCTACTCATCTTATTATATTAGCAAGGCATGACTCCATCTTCACCACATAAATGCAAATGTTAAGCACCACATGTCCAAGTCAAGCAATTGGATCGTACTTTTCCAATATGCATCAAATTTTTATTCTTCACGCAATACATGAGCGTGAACCATTGGACATAGCATATAGGTGGTATATAACATGATGGTAGACATCAAAGGGGTAAAAAGTGGAGAAGATAGTCTCACATCAACTAGGCGTACCAACAGGCTATGGAGATGTTCATCGATAGATATCAATGCAAGAAGTAGGGATTTCCATGCAAATGATGCACTAGAGCTATAAGTGTATGAAATCTCAACTGAAGCTAAGTGGAGTGTGCATCCAACTTGCTTGCTCATCAAGACCTCGGGCATTTGAGGAAGCCCGTCATCGGAATATGCAAGCCAAGCTTATTATATGAAAAGGTAATTCCCACTAGCATATGGAAGTGTCAACATATATAGGAGACTGTCTATATGAAGAACATGGTGCCACTTTGAGGCGCAAGTGTGGTAAAGGATAGTAGCAAAGTACCTTATCTCTTTTCTCTCATTTATTTTATTTTTATTTTTTATGGTGGGCTTTTCTCTTTTTTTGCCTCCCCCATTCATATTTTTATTATATGGTGGGCTCATTTGGCCTCCCCCATTTTTTTTATTTTTCGTCCGGAGTCTCATCCCGACTTGTGGGGGAGTCATAGTCTCCATCATTCTTTCCTCACCGGAACAATGCTCAAATAATGATGATCATCAAACTTTTATTTACTTACAACTCAATATGAACAACTGTTAGGAAGATATAACTCTGTATGAATGCCTCTGGCAGTGTACCAGGATGTGCAATGATCTAGCATAACATGTATCAAAAACATGATGAACGGTGGTTTGCCACAAATACTATGTCAACTCTATATGATCATGCAAAGCATTATGATGATCAACGAACTAGTCATGTGAAGTGACGATGGAATTTGCATGGCAATATATCTTGAAATGGCTATGGAAATGCCATAATAGGTAGGTATTGTGGCTGTTTTGAGGAAGATATAATGAGGCTTATGTGTACCAGAGCATATCATGTCACGGGGTTTGGATGCACTGGCGAAAGTTGCACTGATCCTCGAGGTGAGAATGGGCTATGCACGGTACCGAAGAGTCTAGCAAATATGAGATGGTGAGAATGCATATGTCCATGGTGTCACATTAGTCATAAAGAACTCATATACTAATTGCAAAATTTTATTAGTTTTATCACAAATCAAAGTACTCCTTGCATGCCCCAAGGGAGGAGGTTTGTAGGAGTTAACCATCGCGCACTCCAGACTCAAAACAACACTAGGATTTCAATGAGGAATATAAATGCTCACACGCCAACACCATGCCTCTTTAATTTTTAGATGAATAACAAGTTAACACCTCTTAATCTCGACACTTCAATGAATCTACAATTGTGGACTCACACCTTTTTCATATTACCACATCAATGTCATTAACCCACAACTTCTCTATATGTGCTACATGATGGTTTTGATTATCATTCATTGAATGCCTAATGTTTTTGGACTAGTCTTATGATCCATGCAAATTACCGTCACTATTTATTCAGCTCTCAAACAAATATAAGTGAATAATGAGAGCATATTATTACTATAAAATCTACACGCCACCGTGCTCAAAAAGATATAAGTGAAGTACTAGAGCAACTGCCAAGCTCAAAAGATATAAGTGAAGCACCTAGAGTATTCTACCAAATGTCATGAAGGCATGCCTTAATATCCCTTAGTTTCCAATAGGACCCCGCTGCCACGGGAGGGTAGGACAAAAGGTGTCATGCTAGTTCTTTTCCATAAGCACGTATGACTATATATGGAATACATGCCTACATTACATTGATGAATTGGAGCTAGTTTTGTGTCACCCTATGTTATAACTGTTGCATGATGAATGCCATCCGACATAATTATCCATCGTTGATCTATTGCCTACGAGCTTTCCATATATTGATCTTTGCTCAGTTACTTTTCCGTTGCTACTGTTACAATCACTACAAAACTGCTACTATCACTTTGCCATTGTTACCGTTACTACCATATTACTTTGCTATTGAACACTTTGCTGCAGATATTAAGTCTTTCAGGTATGGTTGAATTGACAACTCAGCTGCTAATACTCGAGAATATTCTTTGGCTCCCCTTGTGTCGAATCAATAAATTTGGGTTGAATACTCTACCCTCGAAAACTGTTGTGATCACCTATACTTGTGGGTTATCAAGACCTTTTTCTGGCATCATCACTGGGGAGCATAGCTTTATTCTGTGAGTCACTTGGGATATATATCTGTTCATCACTATGAAGAATCTGAAAGACCCCAAAACCAAGATCTATCCCTCTACTACGAGGGGAGGTAAGGAACTGCCATCTAGCTTTGCACTTGATTCACCTTCTGTTATGAGTAAGTTTGCGACACCACCACCTGCTAGTAATTCTGATATGTCGCAAGTAATTGATGATGCTACTTCTGTTATGCATGATGCTTATGATAATACTTTTCTTGATGATACTGTGCCACTGGGTAAATTTCTTGATGAACAAATTGCTAGAGGTAATGCTGAAATTGATAATATTTCTGAATCTGATGAAATTATTGAAACTGAACACTATGATTCAGCTGCTAGACCTAGCTCTCCTAGATATGAATTGCCTGATATACCTGAGGGTTATGTTATGGAAGGAGAGTTAGCTAGGGACTTTCTTGCTTGTCAGGATAGAGATGATCTTAATAAATTGCTTCGCAAGTGGAAGGAAAAATCTCTGAATGCTAGAATGCAATATGATCCTACGTTTGCTACTTCACCCATCTTTGTTACTGATAAGGATTATGAATTCTCTGTCGATCCTGAGTTAATTACTTTGGTTGAATCTGATCCTTTCCATGGTTATGAATCTGAAACCGTTGTGGCACATCTTACAAAATTGAATGATATAGCCACCCTATTTACTCATGAGGAAAAAATTCGCTATTACTATATTATTAAGTTGTTTCCTTTCTCATTAAAGGGTGATGCTAAGGAATGGTTTAATTCTCTTGCTCTTGGTTGTGTGCGTAGTCCCCAGGACATGGTTTATTACTTCTCTGAAAAATATTTTCCTGCCCATAAGAAACAAGCTGCCTTGCAGGAAATATTTAACTTTGCGCAAATTGAAGAAGAGAGTCTCCCACAAGCTTGGGGGAGGCTTCTCCAATTACTTAATGCTTTTCCTGATCATCCTCTCAAGAAAATGAAATACTTGACATCTTTTATAATGGACTAACTGATGCTTCTAGGGACTACCTAGATAGTTGTGTTGGTTGTGTTTTCAGGGAACGAACTGTTGAACAAGCTGAATTACTATTGAATAATATATTGAGCAATGATAATGATTGGACTATTCCCGAACCACCTCCAAAGCCAAGTCCAAAGAAAAGAGCTATTCTATTCCCCAGTCCTGAAGATATGCAAGAGGCAAAGAAATCTATGAAAGAAAAGGGTATTAAAGCTGAAGATGTTAAGAATCTACCACCTATTGAAGAAATACATGGTCTTGATAACCCGACATAGGTAGTAGAGGTAAATTCTCTCAGAAGATTTGATGAAAGAGATATCCCTTATAATAAGCCTGCTAGCCAATGCTTGGATAAATTTGATAATTTTATTATGAAGCAAGAGAATTTCAATGCCTATGTTAGTAGACAATTGAAACATAATGCTTATATGCTTGATCGCTTGGGTGATTATTTGAGTAGAACTGTCAATGATCTTAAGCTTATTATTAAACATGCTTCCATGGTAACCACTCAAGTAGAACAAGTACTTCAGGCTCAAAATGATTTGCTTAATGAGATGAATAGTAAAGACAATGATCATTCTGTTAAAGTTGTGACTAGAGGTGGTAGAATGACTTAGGAACCTTTGTATCCCGAGGGCCATCCTAGGATAATTGAGCAAGATTCTCAGAGAGCTAATATTGATGCACCTATTCCTTCCAATAAGAGTAGGAAAAAGAATGATGATAGTACTTTGCATGTTGCTAGCGAACCTATTATAGATACATCTGAGAATCCAAATGATATTTCTATTTCTGATGCTGAGACACAATCTGGTGATGAACATGAACCTAGTGATAACATTAATAATGATGTTCATGCTGATGCTCAACCTAGTAATGATAATGATGTGGAGATTGAACCTGCTGATGATCTTGATAACCCACAACCTAAGAATAAAAGATACGATAAAAGAGACTCCATTGCTAGGAAACATGGTAGAGAAAGAGAACCATGGGTTCAGAAACCCATGACCTTTCCTCCTAAACCATCCAAGAAAAAGGCTGATGAGGACTTTGAGCGCTTTGCTAAAATCCTTAGACCGTCTTTTTATGTATGCGCTTGACTAATATTTTGAAAATGTCTCCTTATGCTAAGTATATGAAAGATATTGTGACAAATAAAAGATACCGGAATCTGAGATTTCCACCATGCTTGCTAATTATACTTTTAAAGGTGGAATCCCTAAGAAACTAGGAGATCCCAGAGTACCTACTATACCATGCTCTATCAAAGGAAATTATGTTAAAACTACTTGATGTGATCTTGGAGCTGGTGTTAGTGTTATGCCTTTCTCTTTATACCGTAGACTTGATTTGAATAAGTTGACACCTACTGAAATCTCTTTGCAAATGGCTGATAAATCAACTGCTCTACTTATCGGTATTTGTGAGGATGTACCTGCCGTAGTTGCAAATGCTACTATCTTAACGGACTTTGTTATTCTTGATATTTGTGAGGACGACAGTATGTCGATCATCCTTGGTAGACCCTTTTTGAATACCGTAGGGGCTGTTATTGATTGCAACAAGGGCAATGCCACTTTTCATATTAATGGTAATGAGCATACAGTACACTTTCCGAAGAAACAACCTCAAGTTCATAGTATCAACTCTATTGAAAAAATTCCAACAATTATTATTGGAGACTTTGAGTTCCCTCTTCCTACCGTCAAGAAGAAATATGATATACTTATTGTTGGGGAAATGCATATCCCCATTGAGGTAGCTTAGTGTTATTCGGAATTTCTTTGGTTTCATGACATTCGAAAGAAGTTTGTTAATAAGACTTGATCAACCTTATTGATGGATTCGTTTTGATGAGCATGAGATGGATGAATTTAGAAAGCACAACTTCCTGCACCTAACTTTTACTTTTTGTTGCCTAGATGAAATTAAGTAAAAATGCTATTATTTTTCTGTTTTCTGAGTTTTTCGTGCAATAGAAAAATGACTTGAAAATAAAAGTTCCCAGAATCCCCTGAAAATTTAGTATGATTTTTTTAGAATATTTAATAATTTTTGGCACTGAGAATGCATCAGGGGGCTGCACTAGTGGGCCACAAGCCTGCAGGGTGCGGCCACCCCCTGGCCGCGCCTAGCAAGCTTGTGGGTCCCACGTGCCCCCTCACTTATTCCAGCACCCATTCACTTCATCTTCCTCCAGAAAAAATCCCACCATTGCTCAAACCCGTGTTCTAGCTCATCTTGCTGCCATTTTCGATCTCCTTGATCAAAGCTCCATTTGCAAAACTGTTTTAGGGGATTGCTCACCGATATGTGACTCCTCCGATGGTCCAATTAGTTTTTGTTCTAGTGCCTTAAATATTGCAAATTTTTGCTGTTGTGATGACCTTGTTCTTGAGCTTGCATGTTAAATTTGTATGGTCCCAAGTAGTTTTGATGCATGATATGGTCTCTAGGCACTCGAGGGAGTAGTTGCTATGAGTTTTCTTGAGTTTTTTGCACCTTTATTTTCACTCACTAAAAATTTCAGTTTTTTCAGAAATGTTGAGAAGGTTACTAAGAGGATCTTCAAGCCGAGGTTCTAAGGAAGATGAAAATGAAATCAAGGAGAAACCCAAATACAATCTTCCTCACGTCGCAGAAATCCGACCATGTGAATGTCCGTGTGACACATTCTTGAGGGCGGTCGGAATTTACGATGATTTCTATTATTTGGCTGAGAATGCACGCATAACCGACTTCCTCAACGATAAGTGTGACCAGTACCTCTTTCTCACTAATACCTTTGTGCAAAATTTTCACTTTCATCCTAGGGAAGACCCTCCTACAGTAGAGTTTCATTTATATGATATGATGTGTCTAAGAAAATGAATCTTTATGATTTTTGCAAAGTTTGCAAGATACCCTATGAGGGTAGCATCAGGGAACCACGTCCTCGAGACATGGAAGATTTTATTGCCTCAGTCATTGTAGGAGAAGAGAGAGGCATGTCAAAGGCAAGAGCAGCTAGTTTACATTTTCCTCTGCTATGCTATTATTCATTATTTGTAGGAAGATGTTTAGTTGGTCGCTGGGAGAGTGGTAGCCTTAGTGCTCCTGACCTTGCTATTTTGCGCCATGCTTTACTTGCTGATAGAACTTTTAGTCTGGGCGCTATGGTGGCCCAACGGTTGAACACCAACCGTTCGAAGGGGATCATATTCGGAGGTATCTATGCATCTCGTTTAGCCAAACATTTTGAGATACCCATTAGGCTTCATGAGAAAGATGAGAGGCTGATACCCGCGAAGTTTTTAGATTATGACCGTATGGTAGCCCATGATTTTATTAAGAAAAATAATGGTAGGAGGCTGCTTTACAACTTAATATTTAGTCAGGGTACTTGTGAGATTATTACTCTGCCTGCTTCTTCGTTGTTCGATATTCATTCAGGTAGGTACACTGTTATGTCCGATGACATCTACCAATATTGGGGTTTGGCGCAACCCCGATCACCTGAGCTAGCACCGGCTCTGGATCCATATCAGACCCCGGTTTTACAGTGGGAGCTACAGGAGATCGTTAATCCGTGGAACCCTCAGTGCCCTCCAGAGTATCCCGAAGAAGGTTATTTCCAGCCATGTCGCTAGACCAACTTAGGCCAAAAGCCTAAGCTTAGGGGAGTACGTATTTCTCACCAACATTACATTCATGTTCACACACTCATTTCAATTGTCGGTGTTCATACTTTTTCATTGTACTATCCATGGTAGTTTATTTCTTGTCTATGTTTTCTTCTTGTGTTTGATTAGATTTGAGAAAAATACAAAAAAATAGTTCTAGCTTTATTTCCTAGTTGCTTAGCATTAAAGAGAAAATCAAAAAGATTTCTCATTCTTCTTTTTGCTTGTTGGGAGCTTTCCCGTGTAAATAATTTTCCTTTCTTTTCTTTGGTCCGTAAGGAGAAGACCACGATGACGTGTTGAGTGGCTCTCATATGCACTATTGTTTATGTTACAAATATCCCATATTGCCTTGTCTTCTCCTTTGGTTTATTGTTTGCAAATTCCAGCTTAGTCCAATGCACGTGCACTCTTATTATTTTTCACATTGTTCGGTCGTGCAAGTGAAAGGCAATAATGACGATATTTGATGAAAAGATTGAGATGGAGAAAAGCTGGTATGAACTCAACCTATCTTGCTTTTGTAAATATGATTAGCTCATCATTCCAAATTCAGTACATTATGGGTTGAACATGTTTGCAATAAAAATTAGAGATTATAGTTATTCATGCCATGCTTAATTAGCTAAGAGTGGATAATGGTTCGTCTTGAGTGCCAACATGCACATTAAAATGGTTGTGATGTAGTATGATAGAATGGTATCCTCCTCCGGATGATTCAAGTGGCTTGACTTGGCACATGTTTATGCATGTACTTGAAACAAATCAACATAGCCTCCACGATATTTATGTTCATAGTGAATTATATCCTACTCATGCTTGCATTCAATGTTGGTTAATCTCAAGGCATGTTGATAACTGTGTCGCTCTCTAGTTGGTCGCTCCCCAGTCTTTTACTAGCCTTCACTTATACTAAGCAGGAATACTACTGGTGCATCCATCTCAATAAACCCAAAGTTGTTCCATATGAGTCCACCATATCTACCTATATGCGGTATTTACCTGCCATTCCAAGTAAATTTGCATGTGCTAAACTTTAAACATTCAAATAAACCTTCTGTTTTGTATGCCCAAATCGCTCATGTGGCGACTGGGGGCTATCAGTATCTTCCATGCTAGGTGGGTTATTCTCACGATATGTGTTGATTCACTATCATTCACGAGAAAGTGGCTGGTAATCGAGATGCCCAGTTCCATGCTCTAAATAAACAAACAAAATAAAATTAAACAAAACTCCCCCAGGAATGTGTTTGTATGGACGATACCTGTGAATTCAGCCCACCGTGGAGTGTGACTCATTGGTGGAGGGGGAGTAAAAACTTTACCATTCTGTTTTGGAACCGCCTATAATGTATCTAGCATGGAAGATATTGAAAACCTCTTGGTCATTATGTGAGCAACGAAAGCATATCGTTCCAAAATCATTACCTATCTCTGTTTTAAAAGCTTGAGCTCTGGCACATCTGCAAATCAATGCTTCCCTCTGCGAAGGGCTTATCTATTTACTTTATTGTTGAGTCATCATACTCTTATAAAAGGCACCAGTTAGAGAGCACCATTGTCATTTGTATGCCTTGCTATTAATTGATATTGAGTGTGAGCATGACAGGATCTCTCTCACCGTGAATTATAATGTTTAGTTAGTCCTTGTTCTCCATATGTGCTCTGAATTTATGTTTTGCGGTCTCGGAAAGGGCTAGCGAGATACCATTATGTCATATTGTATCATGATTGTTTTGATAAATTGTTGTCATCCGAGACTTGTTATTATTGCTCGCTAGTTGGCTATGCCATTGACATGAGTGAATGTGAGACCTAAATGTTATTGTGAATGTGGTTAGGTTTATAATCTTTGCTGAAAATTTGAACACAAGTTAGACATATTTACAACGGCAAGATCAAACAGAGTTTGTAAAAGTTTTTCTTTATCACTTTCAGTTTATCAACTGAATTGCTTGAGCAAAAGCAAAGGTTTAATCTTGGGGGATTTGATACGTTTCCAACGTATCTACTTTTCCAAACTCTTTTGCCCTTGTTTTGCACTCTAATTTGCATGATCTGAATGGAACTAACCCGGACTGACGCTGTTTTCAGCAGAATTGTCTTGGTATTATTTTTGTGCAGAAATAAAAGTTCTCGGATCATCCTGAAAATTTACGGAGAATATTTTTGGAATTAATAAAAAATACTGGCACAAGAATAAACCAGATGGGGCCCACCAGCAGGCCACAGGCCCGCTAGCCGTGGCCACCCCCTAGCCGTGTCGGGCAGGCTTGTGGGGCCCTCGTCGCTCCTCTGACCTCCTCTCCAGCTCCATATAACCCTAGTTGAGAAAAAAATTTCGAGAGAAGAGTTCATTGCGTTTCACGATACGGAGCCACCGCCATCGCCTGTTCTTCCTCGGGAGACCAGATCTAGAGTCCGTTTTGGGCTCCGAAGAGGGGAAATTGACGCCTTCATCATCACCAACCATCCTTCATCACCAATTCCATGATGCTCCCCACCATTCGTGAGTAATCTCATCGTAGGCTTGATAGACGGTGATGGGTTGGATGAGATTTATCATGTAATCGAGTTAGTTTTGTTAGGGTTTGATCCGTAGTATCCACTATGTTCTAAGATTGATGTTGCTATGACTTTGCTATGCTTAATGCTTCTCACTAGGGCCTGAGTGCCATGATTTCAGATCTGAACCTATTATGTTTTCATGAATATATGTGTGTTCTTGATACTATCTTGCAAGTTGTAGACACCTATTACGAGTTATGATCCTCATCCCCTAGGGTGACAATAACTGGGATTCTTTCCGGTGATTACCGTAGTTTGAGGAATTCATGTATTCACTAACTATTGCTACTGTTTGTAGACACCTATTGCTACTGTTTGTAGACACCTATTGCTAGTTTGAGGAATTCATGTGTTTGTAGACACCTATTGCTACTGTTACAATCACTACAAAACTGCTACTATCACTTTGCCACCGTTACCATTACTACCACATTACTTTGCTACTAAACACTTTGCTGCAGATATTAAGTCTTTCAGGTGTGGTTGAATGGACAACTCAGCTGCTAATACTCAAGAATATTCTTTGGCTCCCCTTGTGTCGAATCAATAAATTTGGGTTGAATACTCTACCCTCAAAAACTGTTGTGATCCCCTATACTTGTGGGTTATCACGGCTGAATTCACAATTCAACTGTCAAGGACAATAAATATTATTTGGCTCCCCTTGTGTCGAACCAATAAATTAGGGTGAAATACTACCCGTGAAGATTGTTGCGATCCCTTAGACTTGTGGGTTATCAAGACCTTTTTCTGGCACCGTTGTTGGGGATCATATATCTATTTATTGTGTTAACTAAAGGATATCCAATTGTTACTATGAAGAATCTGAAAGACATTCAAACTGAGATCATCCGCTCTGACATGAGAGGAGCTAAGGAACTGCCATCTAGCTAGCTCTGCTTTTGATTCACCTACTGTTTTGAATCAGCTTGTTACACCACCACCTATTGATCATATTGATATGTCACATGAAGTTGATGATGCTACTTCTGAAATGAATGATGAAACTATTGGTACACATGTTGAAACTGAACATGTGCAAATGAATGAATTACTTGATGCTCATATTGCTAGATCTAGAGAACTTGAGAATGCTGAAACTGAGGAAGACTTTGAATCGCCTATTACCCCTCGCTCACCTAATAGATATGAATTGCCTTTTGTACCTGAAGGTTATGTTATGGATGGTGAGGTAGCTAGGGACTTTCTTGCTTGTAAGGATAGGGATGATGTGAAGAAACTATTATGCAAACTAAAAGAAAAATCTATGATGGAGAAAATGAAACGTGATCCTAAATTTGCTACTTCTCGTATATTTGTTACTAATAAGGATTATGAGTTCTCTGTAGACCCTAAGTTAATTCATATAGTAGAGTCTGATCCTGTCCATGGTTATGAAAATGAAACTGTTGTTGAACACCTCATGAAACTGATTGATATTGCTGCTCTGTTTACCAATGATGAAAAGATTCACTACTATTATATCCTTAAGCTTTTTTCCTTTCTTGCTAAAAGGCGAGGTAAAGGAATGGTTCCTTTCACTTGCTCCTGGCTGCATACGTAGTCCCCTGGATATGCTTCACCACTTCTCTGCAAAATATTTTCCTACTCATTAGAAACAAGTTGCCTTACAAGAAATATTTAACTTTGTTCAAATTGAAGAAGAGAATATCCCTCAAGCTTGGGAGAGGCTTCTCCATTTACTACGAGCTTTGCCTGGTTGTCCTCTTGAGAAGAACGAAATACTTGATATATTTTATAATGGATTAACTGATGCTTCTAGGGATTTCCTAGCTAGTTGTGCTGGTTGTGTTTACAGGGAAAGAACTGTTGGAGAAGCTGAAGAATTATTGAATAACATAATGCAAAATGCCGATGATTTGACACTTCCTGAACCACCTCCAGAACCTATCAAAAGAAGAGAGGCATACTATTCCTTAGTCCCGAAGACATGCAAGAAGCGAAAAGATCTATGAAAGAGAAAGGTATTAAAACTGATGATGTCAAGAAATTACCGCCTATTGAAGAAATACATGAACTTGACATCCCGACATAGGTAGTAGAGGTAAACTCTCTCCGTTCCTTTAACAAAAGTGATATACCTTATTCTAAGACTCATGAACAATGCTTGGATGAATTTGATAATTACATTGTTAAGCAACATCACTTCAACAATTATGTTATGAACCAATTGCAACATAATGCTATGATGATAGATCGCTTAAGTGACTTGGTATTTAGAATTACAAATGATAAAGGTTTAGGCAAAAATGCTTCTATGGTTCACACCCAATTAGACCAAGTTGCTAAATCACAAAATTATTTGCTTGTTGAAATGAATAATATGAATGATCATGTTGTTAGAGTAGTGACTAGAGGAGGTAGAATGACCCAAGAACCTCTTTAATCCGAAGGTCACCCTAAGAGAATTGAACAAGATTCTTAGAAAATTAATGAAGATGCACCTAGTTCTTCTTTTAAGAAGAAGAAAAATAAAGATGATAGGAACTTGCATGATTCTAGTGAACCTGTTATAGAAAAACATGCTGAGAAAAATAATGAAGTTTCTGTTTCTGATGCCGAGACACAATCTAGTAGTGAGCATACACCTAGTGACAATGAAAATGATAATAATGATGATGTTGTTGGAAATATGCCCTAGAGGCGATAATAAAATGGTTATTATTATATTTCCTTGTTCATGATAATCGTTTATTATCCATGCTATAATTGTATTGGTTGGAAACACATTGCATGTGTGGATACATAGACAACACTGTGTCCCTAGTATGCCTCTAGTAGACTAGCTTGTTGATCAAAGATGGCCAAGGTTTCCTATCCATGGACATAAGATGTCATTTGATAACGGGATCACATCATTGGGAGAATGATGTGACAGACCCAAACTATAAACATAGCATATGATCGTGTCAGTTTATTGCTATAGTTTTCTGCATGTCAAGTATCTGTTCCTATGACCATGAGATCATACAACCCACTGACACCGGAGGAATACCTTGTGTGTGTCAAACCTCGCAATGTAACTGGGTGACTATGAAGATGCTCTACAAGTATCTCTAAGGGTGTCTGTTGAGTGGGCATGGATCAAGACTGGGATTTTTTACTCCGTGTGACGGAGAGGTATCTCAAGGCCCACTCGGTAATACAACATCACAATGAGCCTTGCAAGCAATGTGACTAATAAGTTAGTCACGGGATCTTGTATTAGGGAACAAGTAAAGAGACTTGCCCGTACGAGATTGAACTAGGTATAGAGATACCGATGATCGAATCTCGGGCAAGTAACATACCGAAGAACAAAGGGAACAACATACGAGATTAACTGAATCCTTGACATAGAGGTTAAACCGATAAAGATCTTCATAGAATATGTAGGAACCAATATGAGCATCCAAGTCCCTCTATTGGTTATTGACCGTAGAAGTGTCTCGGTCATGTCTACATAGTTCTCGAATCCGCATGGTCTGCACACTTAAGGTTAGGTGACGTTTTGGTATAGTAGAGTTATGTATGTTGGTGACCGAAGGTTGTTCGGGGCCCCAGATGAGATGCAGGACATCACGAGGAGCTCCGGAATGGTCCGGAGGTGAACATTGATATATAGGAAAGCGGTGTTTGAACTCTGGAAAAGTTTTGGGCATTTCCGACAGTGTACCGGGAGTGACGAATGGGTTTTGGGGTCCACCAAGTGGGGCCACCACACCCCAAGAGGGCCACATGGGCTTTAGGGTGGCGCACCAGCCGGGAGGCCAGCCCAAGAGGGCCTATGCGGCTAGACTTGTGGGAAAAGGAAAACCCAAGTGGGAAAGGGAAGGAGTCCTACTAGGAGTAGGATTGGAGGTGGACTCCTCCACCTCCACCTCCTTGATAATAACACTTGTTCAACATTTTTCCAAATGCTTGATATATATATACACTTTTTTATATATTAGTCGTATACGTGATAAACATTTTATCTATACATATTTAAATTTTTAATATGCTTGATCAACATTTTTCAAATGTTTTATGTAGAGTAATTTTTGTAATCTATTTATTTGGAATATTTGAAATTATAAACAAAAGTAAAAAAACATGTTTTGATAGAATCACAAAACAAATATGTGAAAAAAAAAGGGTGTTATTCCCGCCCGTCCAACTGGCTGACTCTTCACCGAGGGTTCCCACCATCTCTAGTCCTAATCAAAGACTTGGTAGTCTGCGTTCTACGATTTTATTTTATGTGGTTTATTTTTGTTTCACCTTCTATCATCATCTCCTTACATTTGTTTTTCCACCATACAGTTAAAAACTTTCACAACATTTTCAAACTTTCCCAAGACACGTTACAAATGGACAAGAATCGATGGCACGTTACCAAATAATAAAATTCAATTTCACGGCAATCAATTCAAAATCATAACGTTCCTAAACTTTTCTAACGAGACACGTTACGAATGGACAGGAACTGATATCACGTTACCTAATAATCTCTACTCGTAAAGAGGAGTTAGTAGTTTCCAATCCATGATTTTTTTCCGCCTCACCTTTCACCTTCATCTGATTGTTTTGTCTCTCCTCCCACACCGTCTACCCCCTCTATTTCGTTTGGTTGTTTTTCACCTCCTCCCACAACCATTTACCGTGGGGGTTTTCGCATCACCTCGCACAGAGCAAAAAAAAAAAACTCAACATAGTACCGCCACTTTAATTAGGAAGCGTTCTATGAAACGAGTATTCCTTCCCTTGATGGTTCGTTTTCATGCATGATGATAATAAATTAGGCCAACATTCACCACTATTTATCACCGTCGTCAATTGTATCCATTCTTGCCAGCTTTACCATGCGTCTTCGTCTGACATATCGTACATGTGGGTATATATATGTACTAATAGGTTCTATTCATTTCCCTTGATTGATTAACACACCTACGTAGGTAGAAAGGAGATAACGCCTAACAATACAATCGGTAAAACGATCTACAGTGAGCTTCATCGTCGCGTTCGTGTCGGAGTACTTTTTCTTAGAAAAGGAGGATTACTCCGGTCTCTGCATCTGAACGATGCATGCATCCATTTTATTAATTATTTTCAGAGATCTTATAAAGCATTACATCAGTAAGCTTGAAGCCATTAACTTGGCGACACCTGTCGCTATTCCTAACCCCTTGATGCAGGGATGCCGAATGTCCGAACCTAATACCAAACAGACATCGCACCTAAACCTAACATCTAATACCGGATGCCCCATCCTAGCCACATATCGGGAATGGGTCACACACCGGTCCGATGCACTCAACGAGGCTACTGCCACCCTCATTCACCTAACCATCTTCAAAGTAGGTACCGACACAAAGACCTTGCCAGGCCAGCTGTCGATGCCACCATGGCGCCAGACAGCGCCACCGCCCTACGCTCGTCCATTCAGCCGCATCTGTCGTCGATACCCAGCTGCACCATGCCGCCAATACTCGTCGTCATCGACGCGGTAGAAACGACGCCGCACCTCCTGGCAACCTCCACACTGTCGCCGCTGCTGGAGCTACCCGGAGTCCATCACCCTCAACACCTCTCCGCCGAACACCAGTACCTCCCAAGACGGCGCCTTCATGGAGGGTACGACGCGAAGGACGCTGCCGTCGCCCAATCTAGACTGAATTTTGGACTTTCGTCCGGGAGGGGTTCGGAGGTGGATAGGAGAGACCTCGACATCGCCTCCGCGGAGGGTAACGACGTCGAGAGACGTCGCCGATGCCGGACCGAACATGCCGATCAAAGTTTCCTCCGGCCTCCATCCTATACCACCAAACCTCCTTACTCTTAATTACTCATGCATGGAGTACTAGGCAATAAATAAAACACGCCTTAATCCTTGTCAATTCTGAAAATGCATGTAATCTCAAGGGTGCCTTATAAACCGTGATGGAGGGAGTACAAGATATACACATGTAGGTGCGGCCACTAAGGCCGCTCTTTGTATGGCTGTAATTTAATGCAGGTGTATTTAACTTCCTAGTGTAACTTAGAGCAAGGTTAATAATACATCCAACAATCGGCTATAAGGAGTTGCCATGTCATATAGAGCCAACCTAATAGCCAATAGTAAGTTTTATGTGTGTACTACTTTATTAATAGTTGGCCCACATTACAACCTCACAAAATGTCTTGGCTCTCGTGTTGCAGTTGGCTACTCACCAAGAGCTCGCTTCTCTTCTCTCTCCTCTTCTCTCTCCTCCAACTAAGCAAGGATATAATATTCTAGTCCTTATAGCCTGCTTATGTCACCTTATTGTACTTGCTCTTACCGGCCAACAACTATTTACAGCCGGAAACCAAAACGACCAGCGAAGACCTATATATTTTACAAGTGTACTAGATCACTGATAGCGCGCGTTGCTGTGCCCGTTTATTTTGACTATACAAATGAAGATACACAAATATTAGTCAGACCACATTTAGGTTTAGTCCCACATCATTTGTGAAAGGCGACATAACACGACTTATAAGGGTGGGGGTGTTCCCTCCTAACAGGCTAGTTTGTTTTTTGGGCGGGGGAAGGGGGGGGGGAGTCCAAGGCCTCTCATAAGTCGGTGTTGCTCTCTGGTTGGGGCCTGGTTGACGCATGTGGGTCAGAAACGCTGGTGTTAGCAGACCCAGGATTACGTAACACCACAAAGCATTGGGCATGCATGCATATGCTTACCATTGTGTGTCGAAGAGCATTATGAACATTCATTATCTCACATTGCCGTGACATATTGTAGTGTGCATCAAAGCTTAGAATAGTGGAAGCCAAGCATTAATTAGCATATGGCATATATCAAATGCTCTCAACTAAGAAAGACACATTATACCCTTTTTCTTTCTGAAGGTGGCAATAGTTCAACTTTCATTAATATTGAGACTTTGGGATATGGTTGCATCAGCTACAATCAAGAATCCCCAAGGGACCTTAGCTCCACACAATAAGCGTTCAAGAATGTCTTTTTTATTTGAAGAATTCAGGAGACAATACCCTTTTAGAACACTCAACACGATTCCCATCAGGGAATAATAATTTAATAGAAATGTTGATTACATGCTAGCAAACATAGCATCTATAAAGAAATATATAGTTAATTGAGAGCATCGACTACAAAATTATAAGGACATTCTACAAAACTTAAAAGCTAGCAATCATGTCATGTATACAGAATACATAGTTAATTGAGAGCATAAACTACAAAATTATCAGGACATTCTACAAAACTTAAAATAATCAAATCATGCTGATAACGGCTGAACATCCTTCCTTGTATTTTGCAGTACAATAGTTCTTGAACACGAGCTGCAGTATAAAACATATGGTTCAAATTCAAAATGGATGCTTGTTTTACATCTGTTTTTGTTTATCTCTGGTTTGGACTATTAACCAGAGTCTGCAATGCATAATGTGAGTTGATCTAGTCAGAATAGTACCACGGATAAACTACAACTTGATGACTTAATATTTGGTGAGCATAGAAAATTATGACATAAATGACAACTGAAAGGACACCAAACCTTACTGCTAGAGGCCCATACAAGACATACATGGAACTTCCATTCAGTTTTATATGTGCCTATTTAAAGAGATATAACCTGAGTCATAAACATGTAGATCCAAATAAATGAAATCAATCGTATGCACAATCGTGTTCGACATCGATCCAATTGAGAAAACTATGTAGATCTTGCACAACAATTTCATTTGGCTATATATATATGTAACACATATATGTCTGCAAGCAAGAGATTAATCAAAACAATATTAAGAATGATAAAAATTGGAGGTGGCTGCCTGGCTGAAAAGGTAAGCCAGGGTGACATGCTCATAGATTATTTTCGTCAGTGTCACTCAAGCATCATTACATATATAACTACATACCTTAGTAAGAGAAAATTGCAATGTCTTGTCAATACGAATGATGGTTACTTGCTCATGCATCAGTAAAATAACAAAATAAACCTCCAAAGGAGAATTATAAACCCTTAAAAAAAGACTAATTATAATAGTTTATTGTTAGTCTGCCATCCGGCACCGCCTCGCCATTCTGTTCCTCGAGTGTCCCCTACCGCCTACTTGTGCGTGGCCTTCTCATGCGTTTTCCGGCGAGAGTTCAATATATTCAAGCTAGCTGGCGGCTCGTAAACTGCGTACGTGTGTTTGCTACTTTGCTTGCACCTAGAGAAGGAATCGATCAGGTCACGGCATGTGTTGTACGTGTGTGTCTCCCGACGGGCACTGCACGACGACCTCCGACGTTGCAGCCGCGGGAGGATGGGTAGAGGAAGAGGAACAGGCTGTACCATGCTGGGTGGAGGGGACACCGACGCGGCGGCCAGGCCTCGGCGGATGATGCCGGTGTGCTGCCTGCCGTTGGAGAACGCGGCCATTGGCACGCAGTGCGTCCTGACGATTACTGTCGGAGAGGAGCACGTCCCCGAGGACAGCCACCTCGGCCTTGAGCTCGAAGCCTCGAACCGTCGTCATGGTCAACATCCGTGTCCTTCTGTGGTCCGTGGAGTACGAGGGACTGACGTGGTGCGGACCTCGCCAATCGGGAAGGTGGAGTACGAGAGAAATAGATTCACATGAATGAGCAACACACGACCAAGAATACAACTGCATATACTCAGAAACTAAGGGCGCAACCATGGCGTTGTACATGATTTATCCCATTACAGTTGGTGTAGGAACTTATTCAGAATTTTCTGAAATCCAATGGCCAATCTAAACTAATTTTCTTCCGAGCCTGAAAAGATATAGTTAAAATAAAAGAACACATCCCTGTAATAGCATCTGTGACGACCATAGAGGGAAGTGAATAATAAAAAATGGATGATAAAAGGTGCGTGCGACTGATATACGATCTTGGAGCAAGGTAAACATATCTGCGATCATCAATCACATAGTGTTGGTCGTGTTTCCCAGGAGTTGTGCGGGTCATCGTCTTGACGAGGTCGCCGCGGATGCAGATTGGGAAGAGGTGACAACGACGCCATGTTCTCCAACTCCTCGTTATCCTCGGCTCGTCGCCCTAGGCTCTGGCTGATATAGGGGGACTGGCGCAGGCAGGGCCGCAGGGGTAGCGGCGACGGCGACCGATTTCCTTTTACTGGGAAGTGGATGAGAGCAAAGCCGATGCAGCGGCGCTGCAGAGAAGCTTATCGCCGCCATAGCCACCCCATGAGCGTGGTTAGGGTCTGCGTGGCGCTGTCGCTGTGAGCCAGCGAGAAAAAAATCCATCGCAAAGAGTGAGAGTTACATCAGCTTTGGGCCCAATCAACCACGGACCTCATACCAAGCTCCAAAGTGAAATCAATTGAGCACAGCTACCATGAACAATGACCTGCACGCACAAATCTTGGTATGAGAGGATAGTAGGACAATGCAAATCATGCAATTGCTTCGTGCAATTCATGAAATGAGTGAAGGGTGCGAGGGGAGGAAGAATATATACACGTACCACTTGCTAGCAGAAAGGATTGGCGCATCAATCGTTATTAATGGAAAAACTGAAGTATGATTGCGAGCATGAGAAACTGAAGTATGATTGCGAGCAGTTTCCAGCACATGATGCGCCGGCCATTATCGCCCGCGTCCCACCCTTTGCACGCAGGCTGGTCGACCCGCATGGCCGCTGGATCCCCTTGTCGAGTGGATCGGCTTCCCTCGCGTGCATCGGGTGCAGCGTATGGCGCTAGATCCTCTATAGCGCCTCCCCTCGCATTGGATCGCCTCTCCGCTTGCTTTTTTTTCTCTCTGGCTGGATCGACTCCTCGAGCGCGTCTCCTCTCAGCGACAGATCAGAGTTAAATGGCCTGTCTCAAGAGGCCCAATTAACCAGAGACCTGGTTTTTTTCTTCTGGAGCAGCTGTCCTTAGGACAGTTGGGCCAGGATAGTTGGCCCATGCGCTACAGGGCGCGAGATTAAGAAGATCTGACGGCTAGGAATGACCAGATCGGAGAAATGGACGGCCAAAAATGCTAAACGCGTGAGAGGGCTGAGATTAGGCTCAGTTTTACTGTTCTAAATTTAGAAGGTTTTAGAACACAATTTTTCCTAAGTGATTTTGATGATTGATGACAATGCCATTTGCGGACTAATCGTGTGCATTTAGGTTTCACAGATTATCAGGTGACACAAGACGGTTTATTTCCCCTCGGCATTTAAAAAGAAGACAGTTATTTTCTGATGATTTAGTGTAGGTGGACTTGAGTCATAGGAAATCTGTACTATCACGAGGGGTTGGGTGAAACCATCAAGGCACATATATCCAATCGGAAGTGGGTGAGCATGAGTTATTACTGTTGACGTTAACCTTGAAGTAAATAGTTGGGAGGCAACATTATAAACCCCTATCTTTATCTATGTTCGATTGAAACTTTGAACTCATAGGTACCGCGTGGTGTTAGCAATTGTGAAAGACTAAAAGATGATTGAGTATGTGGATTTTCTTTACAAGCTCTTATATTGACTCTTTTCTACATTATGATAAATTGGAATTGTTTCAATGACTGAGATCATAGTTTGTCATTTTTTAATAGAGTTCTTGATTCATACTTTGTCATTGTGAATGAATTGTTACTTTAGCATAAAAACTTATATGTCAAAATATATTGTTGTTCTAAAGATGATCATGATGCCTTCATGTTCATATTTTATTTTATCGACACCTCTATCTCTAAACATGTGAGCATATTTTTTGATTTCGGCTTCCGCTTGAGGACAAGCGAGGTCTAAGCTTGGGGGAGTTGATACGTCCATTTTGCATCATGATTTTATATTGATATTTATTGCATTATGGATTGTTAATACACATTTTGGTATAATACTTATGCCTTTTCTCTCTTATTTTACAAGGTTTACATGAAGAGGAAGAATGCCGACAACTGGAATTCTGGATTGGAAAATGAGCAAATCTGAGATACCTATTCTGCGCAACTCCAAAAGTCCTGAAAATCTACGAAGAATTATTTTGACATATATAAAAAATACTGTGCGAAAGAAATACATCAGGAGGCCACCAGGGAGCCACAAGCCTGCTGGCCGCGGCCAACGAGCTTGTGGCCCACCTGGCAGCCCTCCGGTGCCCATCTTCTGCTATATGGAGGGTTTCGTCGAGGAATTTTTTTCATAAGAGACCTTTCGGGACGAAACGCCGCCGTCTCGAGGCGGAACTTGTCCAGAACCAATCTAGAGCTCCAGCAGGGCGATCCTGCCGGTGAAACTTCCCTCTGAGAGGGGGAAATCGAAGCCCTCGTCATCACCAACGATCCTCTCATCAAGAGTGAGTCAATCTCCATCAACATGTTCATCAGCACCATATCCTCTCCAAACCCTAGTTCATCTCTTGTATCCGATCTTTGTCTTAAAACTCAGATTGGTACCTGTGGGTTGCTAATAGTGTTGATTACTCCTTGTAGTTGTTGCTAGTTGGTTTACTTGATGGAAGATTATATGTTCAGATCCTTGATCATCACTTATACTCCTCTGATTATGAACATGAATATGTTTTATGAGTAGTTACGTTTGTTCCCGAGGACATGGGATAAGTCTTGTTATAAGTAATCATGTGAATTTGGTATTCGTTCGATATTTTGATGAGATGTATGTTGTCTCTCCTTTAGTGGGGTTATGTGAACGTCGACTACATAACACTTCACCATTGTTTGGGCCTAGAGGAAGGCATTGAGAAGTAATAAGTAGATGATGGGTTGTTAGAATGATAAAAGGTTAAACCCTAATTTATACGTACTTCGCAAGGGGCTGATTTGGATCCACATGTTTTATGCTATGGTTAGATTTATCTTAATTCTTCTTTCGTAGTTGCGGATGCTTCCGGGAGGGGTTAATCATAAGTGAGAGGCTTATCCAAGTAAGGACAGCACCCAAGCACCGGTCCACCCACATATCAAACTATCAAAGTAGCGAACGCGAATCAAGTGAGCATGATGAAAACTAGCTTGCCATAAATTCCCATGTGTCCTCGAGAGCGCTTTGTTTTATATAAGAGTTTGTCCAGGCTTGTCCTTTGCTATAAAAAGGATTGAGCCAACTTGGTGCACCGTTGTTACAATTGTTACTTGCTACCCGTTACAAATTATTCTTATCACAAAACTATCTATTATCGATAATTTCAGTGCTTGCAGAGAATACCTTACTGAGAACCGCTCGTCATTTCCTTCTGCTCCTCATTGGGTTCGACACTCTTAATTATCGAAAGGACTACGATAGATCCCTATACTTGTGGGTCATCACCAGGTCATAGATCCCAAAGGAGAATACAATTACAAGAATCATGTGTAATTGTAGGAGAAATTATATATATATATATATATATATATATATATATATATGTATGTATGTATGTATGTATGTATGTATGTATGTATGTATGTGAACGGTCATCATAGGACAGGGCTATTCTGTTACTAATAACAGAATATTATTTTGTTACCCCCGGCCCTATATAGGAAGCGACACGTCCAACATGTACGAGGCTGGACTCTGCTGCACCCGGCCCACCCCGACCCACCTCCTACCGTCGGAGGCAGTCGTCGCGCCGCCCCAGCTAGCCGGCCCCGCACGCCGCACCATCCCGCCGGCCCCACGCGCCACCCTTGCTCGACGATCAGTTCGATGAGAAGGAAAGCGTCAGTATGAGGCTGGGCTTTGCTGCGACCTGCCCCACCCCGACTCGCCTCCTACTGCCGAAGGCAGTCGTTGCGCCACCCCATCCCGCCGGCCCCGCGCGATGCCCCAGCTCGACGATCAGTTCGACGAGACGGAAAGCGTCAATACAACTGTTCCAAGTCGGCAGTTCGGCAATACTAACAGAATAATATAATTTGCTCAACTCTGACAAATGGTTGAAAATTTCTAATACATAAACAGAGGAAAGTACATTCAATGAAAAACGCTCAGTATAAACGCACGCATTTATCAGTACGAGTACTTTGTTTTCGAACGGGAAAACAACAAGATGGGTCTCACCGTATTCAAAATTACCGTTAAACATTTGTAAATTTGAGAAAATGTTCAACATGACTAAGTTTTGCATTTTTGATAGCTTTCTATCGGTATATTATTTGCCTTATTTCGACAAACTTTTCAAAAGAATAATGTTTGAAACCAAATTTCACCAAATTCAAATTCGGATTTAAATCGTAAAGAATTAGAAAAACATTCAAAACGCAAAAGTTGTGCATTTTCCATAGCTATCCAACGCCATGTCATTTGCGTCAATCCGACAAGCCGTTTGCAAAACAATGTGAAAATATGTTTCGCCCGAAATTTCACCATTTTCCAAATTACTTTTAAATCATACATAATTTGGAAAATCAATCTGCATAAGGAAGATGCGGATTTTTACCATCTTTCCAATGCCATCTCATTTTCTCAATTCCGACAAACCGTTTGAAAATTAACTCCAAAATACGATTTGCGTTTTCGGTTTTCAAAAAACCATTTTTTCAAAACTGCTCTTAAACCATGATGATTTTACAAAAACAAATTATATGACTGTAATTTAGATGTCAAGGGCTTTCCAACGATATATTACACGCCTCGTTTCGATGATTTTTTTACAATATTTGATTATTATGTTTTTGAACTAAACAAGATGATCAGTTCGACATAATGAAACCAACAGTCCACCCGTTCGAAAAATCGTATATATATATATATATATATATATATATATATATATATATATATATATATATATATATATATATATGTATGTATTAACTAGTCATCACCCGTGCACCTGCACGGACTAGCTATTGGGAAAAGAGCATATGAAATAAAAATGTTATTTTAGTAACATTTATCGTATTTGTTAATTTGAGAACATGGACGCTCACTTTAGAGAAGTTATTACTCACCCTATCTTTGAAAAGAAGACCATAAATTTTCTCCGAAGTGAAACGGTGGATATTTTGACCATGTTTGTAGGAAATAGCATAAAACATTACAATACTAAATGGATTTAATATGGAAATATAATTTATTGTGATCATAGTTCCTGATACGTTTTTCTACAAAATTCGTCAAACTTTGCACCGTTTGATTTCTGACAAAAATTATGACCCTTCTTTTCGTAACCGAAGGGAGAAATAGTTAAATGCATGTAAAAATCTTTGTAGAAGCTGTATGTGACCATGACACCCATCAACTATTAAATATATATAGGATTTTAATGAAATTCAGGCTTGTGTCGCTCGATAAACGTACTATTCTCAGCATGCATATGTTAGTTCTATATTGTGATTTCATTAACTTAGCAAACAGCAAACAAAGTATGAGTGAAATAATAAATCATTCGAAGTGCGTTGATTGCAAGGAAATATCATCAAGTTCAGCCATATTAAGGGTTCAAATAAACTGGAATACGACACCTTTTCATACTTTTCCTTGAAGATGAAGCGAACCCAACAGAAACAATATTGCGGATTTTGGTTCTATTACAAAAACAATTTATAGAACAAAAGAACTATGATCACAGCCAACACATCCACGTAATTCAAAATGAAGGGAAATAACATTGTCGATCATAAGAGAAAACTATTATGGATGGAATGGAATGGAAAAAATAATGAGATCAAACTTCCCAAAAATCCCAAGGTGGAGTAGAGAACGAAATGTGGCAATCATGTTGACCTTCCTAAAGAAAAAAAAAGTTATACGTATCAGAAAAATAGAACAATTTATGTAGTGGTGGACCAGCCTGCGCTACTAAATCTTCAAGGGCTTTACACGTCAAATCAGTGTTGAAGGGATGGTTAGTAATTCGGAAAGGTGAGATGTACCATGGCAGGCGCCAAGTTTGTCCGAGTAAAATAGATTATCTTGTTATTATTAGAACAAAGTTGAGACCCTACATATTACCTCTTGAAGCATTTAAATCAACTAATTGATGGAATTTAATTGATTTTGGGCCAGCCCAATAGCTATTTCAGAAATTCCTAATAAATCCTAGAGGCCCACACAACCCATTCGTGCATGGCAAGGGGTGGAACCAAAGTTTAGTCCCATATTGCTAGTTTGGTGGGAGTTGGACCTCCTTATAAGGGAGGATGTTTCCCCACTTGTATGAGCATGAGAACAAGAGAGACATACACGCATGCTCTTCCTCCTCCGCCGCCCGCCTCGCCACGCCACGCCACGGGTTGCAGGAATGAGCCGTTGTCTATATTTTTGCTGCGCACGATTGGTATACGAAAGGTCACTCGGAAGCTGAAAGTTTTTGCTACGATCTTCTCCATCCCGGCTTGCGGCATGCACCGCGGATCGGGACAATATGCCTCCAAAACCGCACCTCTTTGAGTCCTATACGGGAGAAGGGTGATAAGGTTTTTGGGGAGCACTCTGCGTGACTACTGACCGGTTCATCACGGACGCTCCGGACACCGACGACCACTTCCCCAACGACGACTTCTTCCCCGACGTCAATGACCTCTTCGACGACATGGCTGGCGACGACACCGACCCCAAGACCGGGGCTTCTGCCACTGTTCCGTACGTCCTCGTGTTCTCTCTGTCTAAGATCATGTTTCAGTTTTCTGCTCTAGTTTTTCTTGCACTACCCTCTGTTCCACATATGTTCTGTTCTCCTTCACATGTGCGCATGCTATTTGCCTTCTTTCTTTTAGATAACATGACTTGTTTCATCTCTACTATAATAGTCATGTTTTCCATGATGTTTTATTTATTTTTCCTATTAATAAAATCATATGGTAAATTGCTCATATTTCCAACAATCCAAAAATCTTATGATAGGAAATTTACCCCAAGTGGTTTTGCTGCATCCATGAGGGCTCCTATGTTTGAGGGTGTGCACTACAAGAGGTGGCGCGTGAGAGCAGTCTTATGGTTTCAAACCATGAGTTGCTATGACGCCACTCTTGGCAAACCTGAAGGAGATTATGATGCTCAACAGGAGCAAACTTTCCAGGAAATGGATACCCTGTTTAAGTCTGCTCTCTTGAGTGTTCTTGGTGAGAACATAGTTGATGCTTATGCGTAAATTGACAATGGAAAAGATATGCGGGACGCACTCGAGGCCAAATTTGGGGTCTCGGATGCCGGCACTGAGTTGTACATCATGGAACAATTCTATGACTACAGGTGACTGAAGAGCGCTCCGTGGTTGAGAAAACTCACGAGATACAATCATTTGCTAGAGAACTTGAGCACTTCAATTGTATGTTACCGGAGGCATCATCACTAGCTTCCTACTATGTGGAGGAACTTTGCTACCTCTCTGAAACACAAGAGACAAGAGTTTTCCGTTCCAGATTTCATTGGTACTCTTGATGTCGAAGAAAAGGCGAGAGCAAAGGATACACGTGCTCGAGGTATTGAGGGAGGATCTAGTGCCAATCTGGTACAAAAGAAAAACTTCTAGCCCCACAAGTTCAAGAACAAGGGCAAGTTTGATGGTAAAGCAAAATTTGATGGGAAGAACAAGGCTGTACAGCACACCAACTTCAAGAAGAAGAAGGAGAAGAAGAAAGGTGTTTGCCAGGTGTGCGGAGATCCTGACCATTGGGCTCCCAGTTTCCCTAATCGCTATGACAAGCGTAATCCTGGGAAAGGCGGCAAGACCGCTAATGTTATCATTGGAGACATTGACATGAAGGATGCTGGGTATGGTATATTTCCCACTATTCTTTCAGTATGTCATTCTCCTAATTGGTTGATTGACACAGGTGCTAATGTGCATGTATGCAGTGATATTTCTATATTTTCCTCTTATCAGATCGCAGACACTTCAACCGTGCTGATGGGAAACAGTTCAAGTGCTTTTGTTCGTGGTGTTGGCACGGTCGATCTGAAGTTTACTTCGGGGAAGATCGTGCAGCTGAAGAACGTGCATTATGTCCCCTCCGTCAATAAAAATCTTGTTAGCGGATCTCTTCTCTGTAGAGATGGCTACAAGCTTGTCTTTGAATCGAATAAATTTGTAATATCCAAGTATGG
This sequence comes from Hordeum marinum, assembly GCA_022496015.1. Taxonomy (NCBI): domain Eukaryota; kingdom Viridiplantae; phylum Streptophyta; class Magnoliopsida; order Poales; family Poaceae; genus Hordeum; species Hordeum marinum. Next base: position 471,654,021 of record CM039672.1, on the reverse strand, counting down.
AACCTTTGTTGGTAAAGGCTATGAGTCAGGAGGCCTGTTTCGTTTATCCTTGTGAGATGTTTGCAATAAAGTTGTTAAACATGTTTGCAACAATAGTGAATCAAATGTGTGGCATTCATGTCTTTGTCATGTTAATTTTGGTTGCATGTCGTGACTAGCCAAATTGAACTTAATCCCTAGTTTCACCACTGTTAAGAGATCTAAGTGTCAAGTTTGTGTGCAAGCTAAGCAACCTCGTAAGTCTCACACGACTGTGGAAACGAGAAATCTTGCACCACTAGAGCTCATACATTCAAATCTTTGTGAAATGAATGGTGTTTTGACAAAAGGTGGAAAGAAATATTTCATGACGTTAATCGATGACTCCACTAGATACTGCCATGTGTATCTTTTGAAATCAAAGGATGAAGCTTTTAACTTATTCAAGACCTATAAAGCGGAAGTGGAGAATCAACTTGATCGGAAAATCAAGAGGCTTAGGTTCGATCGTGGTGGAGAGTATTTTTCCAATGAATTTGATTCTTTTTGTGCGAAGCATGGTATAATCCATGAGAGGACACCTCCCTATTCACCTCAGTCAAATGGGGTAGCCAAAAGAAAGAACCGCACTCTAACTGATTTGGTTAACACCATGTTAGACACATTGGGTCTCTCCAAGGCATGGTGGGGGGAGGCGATATTGACTGCATGTCATGTTCTAAACCGAGTTCCCACAAAGAACAAAGAAATAACTCCATTTGAGGAATGAGAGAAGAAAATGTTAAAACTCTCTCACTTACGAACCTGGGGTTGTTTGGCGAAAGTCAATGTACCAATTCCAAAGAAACGCAAACTTGGTCCAAAAACTGTGGATTGTGTTTTCCTGGGCTATGATTTTCATAGCATTGGTTATAGATTTTTGATTGTAAAATCTGAGGTATCAGACATGCATGTCGGTACAATCATGGAGTCGAACGATGTGATTTTCTTTGAAGATATCTTTCCCATGAAGGATGTGGGTAGCTCATCAAATCAAGAGTTGCCTAGTTCCTCGAGTCGGGATGTAGTTGTCATTTCTGAACCCACCATTCTGATGCAACTTCTTGAAGATCCCGTGGAGGACAATAATGAGACTCCTAAAAGGAGCAAGAGATAGAGGACTGCAAAGTCTTTTGGTGATGATTTTCTTGTGTATCTCATAGATGACACTCCCAGTTCTATTTCAGAGGCCTATGCTTCTGAAGATGCTGACTACTGGAAGGAGGTGGTCCGTAGTGAGATGGATTCCATCTTGGCAAATGAAACTTGGGAGATAACTGATCGACCTTATGGGTGCAAACATATAGGGTGCAAATGGGTGTTCAAGAAGAAGCTTATGCTTGATGATACTATTGAAAAGTACAAGGCACGACTCGTGGCTAAGGGTTATACCCAAAAGGAAGGTGAAGACTTTTTTGATACTTACTCACATGTGGCTCGACTAACCACTATTCGAGTGCTACTTTCACTAGCAGCCTCACATGGTCTTCTCGTTCATCAAATGGATGTTAAGACTGCTTTCCTAAATGGAGAGTTGGATGAGGAAATTTACATGGAACAACCAGATGGTTTTATAGTGTACGGTCAAGAAGGAAAGGTGTGCAAATTGTTAAAGTCTTTGTATGGACTTAAGCAAGCACCTAAGCAGTGGCATGAGAAATTCGAAAGAACTTTAACAGCTGCAGGCTTTGTTGTAAACGAAGCTGACAAATGTGTGTACTATCGACATGGTGGAGGCGAAGAAGTTATCCTTTGCTTATATATCGATGACATATTGATTTTTGGAACAAATTTGAATGTTATTAAGGAGGTCAAGATTTTCCTATCTCGTTGTTTTGAGATGAAGGATTTGGGAGTAGCAGATGTTATTCTAAACATCAAGCTATTGAGGGATGATGATGGTGGGATTACATTGCTTCAATCTCACTATGTGGAAAAGATCTTGAGTCGCTTTGGTTATAATGACTGCTAGCCCTCTCCAACACCATATGATGCTAGCGTGTTGCTTCGAAAAAATCGAAGAATTGATAGAGATCAATTAAAATATTCTCAGATTATTGGCTCGCTCATGTATTTAGCCAGTGCCACAAGACCTAACATCTCTTTTGTTGTTAGCAAACAGAGCCGATTTGTTTCAAAACCAGGAGATGATCATTGGAAAGCTCTAGAAAGAGTTATGCGTTATTTGAAAGGCACTACAAATTATGGAATTCACTATACCGAGCACCCAAAGGTGCTTGAAGGGTATAGTGACTCAAATTGGATCTCAGATGCTGATGAGATAAAGGCCACGAGCGGATATGTATTCACTCATGAGGATGGCGCTGTTTCTTGGAAGTCTTGCAAGCAGACCATCTTAACGAGGTCAACAATGGAAGTAGAACTCACATCACTAGATACAGCTACAGTCGAAGCAGATTGGCTTCATCGGCTCTTGAATGACTTGCCGGTTGTTGAGAAACATGTACCGGGTATCCTTATGAACTGTGACAATCAACCCGTGATCACGAAAGTGGGTAGTTCAAAGGATAACATGAAGTCATCAAGACATATTCAGAGAAGGTTAAAGTCTGTCAAGAAAATGAGAAACTCCGGAGTTATTGCATTGGATTATATCCAAACGTCTAAAAATCTGGCAGATCCTTTTACTAAGGGTCTATCACGTAATGTGATAGATAATGCATCGAAGGAGATGGGTATGAGACCCGCAATATGAGTTGTTCACAGTGGTAACCTAATCTATGTGATCGGAGATCCCGTGAATTAGATGTGAAAGATAAGTTGTTGGTCAACTGAGAGGAGAGTATCCTTACTATTTAATACCACTCCATGAAGATGCAGTACTCTCCTAATCTGCATGGCAGGTTGATGTATATCTTAATGTGTTCCGAGTGGCTTATTTAGCAGAGATGTTGTCCTGCAGAACATCTTTTGAAGAACACACCTATATGAGTCTGATTGTTAAACGTCGCAATCTATGAGAGTAGGGTGCTCTCTAGTAAACTCATGAAAGGTCTCGGAGTATGACGCATAAGCTCCACCCGCGGGGAAGACCCACAATAGCCTAGTATCGGTTAAGGCTTTGTGTGAAGCTAGATTCGCAGAAAACTTGCAGTTCAAGGCCCAGTCCACTATTCAAGTTGCTTACTAGTGTAGCATAGAGTTTTAGGTGGAAGTTCAACTTAACAGTCTCCACTGCAGTACCGATATATAAAACAGTGTTTTGGAATCAAAGGCAAAATTTGTGTGCCTCTGGGATCTGGTGGGGGATTGCTGGAATTTAATCGATTTTGGGCCAGCCCAATAGCAATTTTAGAAATTCCTAATAAATCCTAGAGGCCCACACAGCCCATTCGTGCATGGCAAGAGGTGGAACCAAAGTTTAGTCCCACATTGCTAGTTTGGTGGGAGTTGGATCTCCTTATAAGGGAGGATGTTTCCCCAGTATGAGTATGAGAACAAGAGAGACCTACACGCGCGCTCCTCCGCCGCCGCCCGCCTCGCCTCGTCACAACGCGCCGCGGGTTGCGGGAATGAGACGAGCCGTTGTCTATATTTTTGCTGCGTACGATTGGTATACGAAAGGTCACTCGGAAGCTGAAGGTTTTTGCTATAGGTGGATATTGAATACGAACACTGCACCCTTCGGCTGCTACCTTTTCGTTTCGTCTCCCTCTTTCCCTTCAGCTCCCGACGTAGCCTATTCGCCTCCTTCTCCCGTGCCTATAAAATAGAGGTCGCTCCTCTCTCCAGAAGATCATCTCCCTCTCGCCACCGAGTTCCAAACACTGAGCTGCTACGATCTTCTCCATCCCGGCTTGCGGCGTGCACCGCAGGTCGGGACAGTAGGCCTCCGAAACCGCATCTCTTTGAGTCCTGTACGGGAGAAGGGTGATAAGGTTTTTGGGGAGCGCTCTGCGCGACTACTGACCGGTTCATCACAGACGCTCCGGACACCGACGACCACTTTCCCAACGACGACTTCTTCCCCGACGTCGACGACCTCTTCGACGACATGGCTGGCGACGACACCGACCCCAAGACCGGGGCTTCTGCCGTTGTTCCGTACGTCCTCATGTTCTCTTTGTCTAAGATCATGCTTCAGTTTCCTGCTCTAGTTTTTCTTGCACTAGTCTCTGTTCCACATATGTTCTTTTCTCCTTCACATGTGCGCATGCTATTTGCCTTCTTTCTTTTAGATAACATGACTTGTTTCATCTGTACTGTAATATTCATGTTTTTCATGATGTTTTATTTATTTTTCTTATTAATAAAATCATATGGTAAATTGCTCATATTTCCAACACTAATTAGTCTAGTTCGTCCATTTATTTATGTTCACACATTTTGATAGAGCTTGTACGGTACAATAACAAACATGGCAGTCGTAGTGCGCCACAACCTTATACCTTCAGGGGTGTTATGTATGAAATGAAGAGAAATGTGTAATTCAAGGAAGTCAAGCATTCTCTATAAAAGCAAGCAAATGTTTAGCCTACTTTTTGCCTTCATTTTTGTGTGGAAAAAAAAACTATCAGGAAGAGCATTCGAAGAGGCCGCTAGCAATAGTGCCAAGCGAAATATATGGGATGAAAAGCTTAGACCACTGTCTTATTCAAACAATGACAAAATTGGCCGCAAACACATGAAATAACGAAGTCAATAAATGTGCTGTGCTAATTCTTTCATAGGAGAACTAACATTATATTATAGTACCAAATATAAATAAAATTCGAAAATATATGGCATTTATCATGGAACTAAAATTTAGATCCTACTATTAAAGAATTGAAATTTGTGAAGAGATAAAGAGATTGGCTAACTAAAATCAATCAATACAAATATTTATAACAAAGATGAAACTTTTTGTACATATATGGAACTTTAGCTGAGCTACTGAATCTTATAGTTTGTCCAGACGACACAGCATATGGGAGACGTACTTGCCTAGATTTCACTCGCGTGCTGCAGATATCCCTAACATACTTTGATGATGTATTATTGGATTGTAACAATGGTTTGAAAATATTAGCATACTACAGCTAGCACATATATGTGTGGATACGTAAAAAATTGAGCAAAAGAACATCACCTCCAATCCCGAACTTTCTGACGGTTGTGAGGTTGATTTTGCACCAACTGCCTTCAGCCGAAGAACCATGCCTCTGAAGTCTCGAATGTATCTTAAAAAAATTAGTAACCAATTGAAGTTATAGGAAATTAGGTACAAACTCATATATTTTGACATACTCTTTGCCATACATCTTTTACACTTGATGATGACGATTTCATCACTAAGATAATATATATGTATTCCATATAATTATTGAGACATTATGGATTTGGGGGACAGGAATTGATGGGCTCATGGAACTGGGTTTTTTATGCAAAAAAAAAAACACTTTCAGCTCCACGTTGCACCCTAAATCCCTAATACTAAATGATTTTGCTCACATGGGCACTTCACCTAGCATCAGTCAAACAAATTATAATATATATGAGAACAGAAAACACACTCATTGAATAGTAGAAATTACTGTCAATTAACTCCTATGGTGCACCCGGACAAACTCAAAACTGCAAGAAGATAACTTTGGATCGCTGCATATTATTACAGAAATAACTGCCACACAGCAAGCAATACTTAGCATGATTATAGGCATGCGTAATCTGAAAATCGATGTAATTACCCTACTAACCATATGCAGTATAAATGAAAGGATGCAAAAACACTGCTGGTTAACTGTATTAGCTTGAAAACCACAGATAACGACAGTGTCGGAACACAACCAACAATGTAACTTCTCGATCTAGACGCTAGCCGGAGGAGCGCTCCTGGTCAAACTGCGTCGTGGAAGCCTCATGGACTGAAATAAGAAGACCAAATAGACATAAGTGAAGAGCGTAAGGTTAATACTGAAGCCTGACTCAGATCACAGAAAGACAGTTGCGTTGTCTGCAAGGAGGAGCTGAAGCCAATGGATGATCAAAGAGAGCACGTCTGCAAGGGAAATACATGGGTTAATTACTTCCCTCGGTTGTCATATAGTACTCCATGTCTACTTAATTAGCTGGGTTGCTGCACCCATCAAATTTTCAGTGCATGGACGTCGTCGCTGCGCACATCCCGCCCGTCGCTGCTGGTCGCCCTCGCACCAATGCACACCACCACCTCTGGCGAACGCCTTGCCGTCTACACGGTTGAAGATCAGCAACTTCAGGCGCCATATATATATGAACTTTTCTTTTTGAAAAGGAGGATGACCCTGGCCCCTGCATCCGGAAGATGCATGCAGCCACTTTATTAATTATTCACAGAGATCTTACAAAGCAATACATTAATATGTGTGAAGCCGCCCTCTTGACAACATCTGTCGCTACTCCTATCCAATGATGAGGGGTGTAGAAAGTGTGAGTCACATATCCAGACCTCTCACCTTGCCTAACATCTAAAGCCGGAGGCCCCGACCGAGCCACATACCGGGTCAGGGGTACACTCCGGTCCGACGCACCCTCATAGGTCGTCGCCACTGACTTCCATCAATCCATCTTCAGAACAGTTACTGACGCATCGACCTTGCAAGGCCTGCCGTCGACGTCCCCACGGCGCCAGACAACGCCTCCTCCCTACGCGCTCTCATCATCACGCATCCGTTGTCGAGACTTTGCTGCGCCTCGCCGCCGAGACTCCACGACGTCGATGTGTCATAAGGAACGCCGCTCCACCGTAGATGTCAACCACTGACCCCTCGAGCCCGTGTGTACCTCCATAAATGACGCCCCCAAGGAGGAAACGACACCAGAGCGTCGTCGTCATCCGATCTACTGATCTAGGGTTTTCCCAGGAGGTAGCAAAGAGTGGCCTTGAACTTCTTCTTCGCGATGCCTTCAGAAAGGGAACGACGTAGACAGCGCCGCCATCGCCGGCCTTGGCAGTAGCCGAAGGCAAGCTTTCACCCAGATATGTTCGAAAAGCCCATCTCTCCTGCACAGGCCACCTCATCCTGCAACATCCACGGGAACAGGATCCCAAGATCCGCCGCCACCGGCGACGACACAAGGACCCACCACCTAGCCGTCATCCTCGACGAAGGGGATGGCACCCCCACCTTGTTCAGATCCAGTAGCACGCCAACGCCTCTTGCTGCCCTCATGAAGGAGGACAGTCAGCGCGCGTGCAGCCGCCGGACGACGCCCGAGCCCGACCACCGAACCGATCTGGGGTGGGGAACCCCAAATCCGCCACCGTCAGCCCTCGCAGCGCCGCCAGGATCCCATCGGACCGCCGCCCGAGCACGCCAGCTCCGCCTCCATGCCGTACGCCCAGGGACGCCGTCGCATCTCAGCCAGAGGGTCCCCTCGTAAAGAAGGGAGGGAGGCCCGCCATCCGCCGTCCGCCGGGCGAGCTTCGCTCGCCGGCCTCCTCCGACGGTGGCGGGAAAGGAGGGGAGGAGGGAGGCCGAGGACGGCGATGGCTAGGGTGCCCGAGTCGCCTCCAGGGAGGCGACCCGAGCGAAGGGGTCCATATATAGGAACTTGCAAGTCTTAGTTTTCTCATCCAAAGCTCGCTTTCATGCAGCAGCATAGATGGAGGTTTTTCTGAAGCGGCAGCCGGCATGCCAAAAGGAGGATGGGGATTGGGCAGAGCGGCGGGGTGATGGGATTTCCCGTCTGCTAACGCTGTTATTTTTTCATCAAACCGCACAAGAGTTAGGTCACAAACAGGCTCGGGGGTGGGACAGTCAGCCAGGACTCTGGACAATTTCATCTGACGGTTCTACTTAACTAATGATGATATCTAACGGATTTTTCTTCTTAATTCTTGGAATTAACATGGAAGCTGCGTATGGTGCATCCAATTAGTAAATATAAGATATGCACAACATGTATAGTATGTAGTATCGTAATATATGTTTGAAATAAAAAATAATTAGATGAAAAAACAAAATTAAGAGGAAAAATAAACCATAATTAATTTATAAATCCCTAAAGGATTAAAAGGAAAAATAAAACAAAATTAAAAGAATTAAATACTTTTAGTCCCGGCTGGTGTTACCAATCGGGACTAAAGGTCCCCCAGCCCACGGCGTCGGCAGGTGTCATGTGGTGGGCCTTTAGTGCTGGGCCGTATTGAACTAGGACTAGGGGGGCTTTAGTCCCCACCCTTTAGTGCCAGTTGGAGAACCGGCACTATAGGCCGATTCTGCACTAGTGAAAATTTCTATCCTCTAGAATTCCTATAAGATTCCTCCAAACCAAAGGAGGGCCAAGATTTTTTTTCCGCATCCACTCGCTTTGCCTCTCCTCCCACTTCCCCTGCCGGCTGGCAGCACTATATGTATATGGTGATGGGGATTTCCATGCTGATGCAAAACCTCGCTCCTTCAACCTCCCACTTCCCCTCGCCTCTCCCTCTGTCTGCAACACCAACACCCCGTGGTCTACCGTCCCTCCGCATCCTTCCCTCTGCGCTCGCATGCATCTACCCACCTTCCACATAGTGCAAGCAACGCTTAAGTATCTAGGCATCATCCTTGACGGCGGAGCCATGGTCGTCGGCCCCTTCTTCGGCATCCGCTGGCTGCTACGGCGGTATGGCGGCGGCGGCGTCCGCCACATCCGCGTCGTCATCAGCGAGGGTGACGTTGATAATCCCCAAGTGCAAGGAATCATCATAGCATTTTCCAAAGGTGGAAGTGATAAGTATGGAGTGTCGAACCCACAAGGAGCCAAAGGTAAGATCAATATTCTCTAAGGTCCTATCTGCCACCGATACGACTCTACATACACCGAACGTTTGCTTCCATCTAGAAAGGAGAAATAAAACTACGTTGTGGGTATGAAGCAGATAGTTTTGCATGATATAGGAGAACTAAAATGTAAATATAGGTGTTTTTATCATAATATTACAATATATTACAAATAGCGAGTGTGGAATAATGATGGGTCGGTGTGCGAAATTATCCTAGGCAATTGTTAACAAGATTGGAAATCATTATTGCAATTTTATATGAGGGAGAGGCATAAGCTAACATATTTTCTCTACTTGGATCATATGCACTTATGATTGGAACTCTAGCAAGCATCCGCAACTACTAAAGATCATTAAGGTAAAACCCAACCATAGCATTATAAGGTATCAAGTCTTCTTTATTCCCATACGCAAACAAACTACTTACTCGAGTCTGTGTTTCTATCACTCACGCCACCCACCATAAGCGAGTCATAAGCATATTGTAAACCCTACATCAGGGATCCCTCACGCTTGCGCGACACGGAGAGCACCGTAGGACAGCACCAATAATAAAACATGCAACTCAAACCAATCTAGATCATCAATCAACCCAAAGGACAAAGGTAATCTACTCAAAACATCATAGGATGGCAACACATCATTGGATCGTAATATGTAGCATAAAGAACCATGTTCAAGTAGGTGATTACAGCGGGGTGCGGGAGAGTGGACCGCTAAAAGGAGATGAGGATGGTGATGAAGAAGGTGATGTTGATGAAGATGATCACCGCGGAGATGGTTCCCTCAATGGCACTCCGATACCACCGGGAGAGAGGGTGAGAGGTTCTCCCCTCATGCTTCCTCCTCCATGGCCTCCTCCCTCTGTGGGGAGAGGTTATCCCTCTGGTCCTTGACCTCCATGGTGTTGATGGCCCCTCCGGGACGATGAAGATGACCTCTGGTGATGGTGACCCCCTCCGGTAGGGTGTCGGAGAGGGCCAAGATTGGTTTTTCGTGGCTCTAGAGGTGTGCGGCGACGGAACTCCCGATCTTGGTTATCCCTCAAAGGTTTTGGAATATTTGAGGATTTATAGAGCTAAGAGAGAGGTCGGTGGACCCCCGAGGGGCCAACAAGCCTGGTGGCCGCTCCTAGGGGGGTGGCCGCGCCCCTGGGGCTTGTTGCCTCCTCGGTCTTCGTCTCGGGTGACTCTTCGTTTAAGTATTTTTTATATTTTGTAAAAATATTCTCCGTAATTTTTTAGCTCGTTCCGAGAACTTTTATTTCCGCACAAGAACAACACCACGGTAGTTCTGCTGAAAACAACGCCAGTCCAGGTTAGTTCTAGTAAAATCATATAGAATTATTGCAAACATGACATGAATACTTCATAAATTATATATACGTTGGAGACGTATCAGCATCCCCAAGCTTGATTCCTGCTCGTCCTCGAGTAGGTAAATGATATAAGAAATAATTTATGAAGTGTGAATGCTAGCAAGTGCGTAAGTTTGATCAATGGCAATTTCAATCACTTTTTCTAGCATCAATATATATCAAACCTTCTCATGATCGAGTAACAAGCTATTCACATGTTAAAGTATGGACCAGAAAACTTCTTGAAAACTAACAAACTATATTCCTAGTCATCGAACAATTGCAATTCATCTTATTTTCAGGAAGGGTCTATGTAAGAACTTTGATTTACTAAATTTCACATACTCAACTATCATATAGTCTTCCATGATTGCTAGCACTCAAAGCATATTTTTAGAACACATAGCATCCATCGAACATAGAGAAAGATAGGGGATTAATGTTTCGCCTCCCAACTTATTTATCATATAGATAATTGTCAACAATAATAATTCATGATCAAATATATTTGGATGGCCATATCTGACGGGATCTTTCCCCACCACATGATGATTGCTAAGAGAAAAAGGCGAAATATAGGAAGTGGTGAAGATCACCATGACTCTTGTATAAAGGTAAGTACTAGAAAATAAAAGATAGGCCCTTCGCAGAGGGAAACAGAGGCTGTCATGCGCTTTTTTGTTTTTGTATGCGCAAACTCTTAAAGCAAAGGAACGTCACGTTGTATTGCCCTTTGTGATAGCAACCTTTATTATGCAGTCCGTCGCTTTTATTTCTTTGTCATCACAAATTCGTACCATGCTTATTTTCCCTTACAATAAAATACCTTACATATTTAGGAGCAATTTTTATTACTTTTTGCACCTATGACAACTTACTTGAAGGATCTTATTCAATCCATAGGTAGGTATAGTGGACTCTCATGGTAAAACTAGTTTAAGGGTGTTTGGATGCACAAGTAGTATTTCTACTTGGTGTGGAAGTTTTGGCTAGTATGAGGTGGAAGCAAGCACCACATGTTGGAGGATCCATAACAATATAACTTCTATGCAAATATACTCAACCGTAACTCATCATGTTGTCTTCCTTGTCCAACTTTAACTAATTTTCTCAAGTTTAAAAATAATTAATGGGTAATCACAATCATAGAAGATGTCCATGATAGTATATTTATATGTGAAATCTCTCTTACTTCAATATTCTTTCATTAATTGTTCAAGTGACCAATGCAGTGTTTGCTAACTGTCAATAAATTTCACCACCTATACTTATTATGTGTGAATTCATTACTCCCCATGGGATAAGTATATTAAGCATTTTTAATTTCAGATTGATGATATTCATTTCATTCAAACATTTACTCATAGGATATAAGTGAGACACGAGAGTGAACGACAAACTACCCCGAAAAAGATATAAGTGAAGATCAATGCGTAGTTAATTAGATAAATAGGCATGTGAGGACTCTCTATTATTCAAAATTTCAGATCCAATGATTTTATTGAAATAGCAAACAAAATAAAAATGGCACTCCAAGAATAGCATGCATCATGTGAACGAATAAAAATTTAGGCTCAACATAGGCTAACCGATAATTGTTGATGAGTAGAGGTGGGATGCGTAGCATCCCCAAGCTTAGATACTTGAGATTTATTGAAATATTTTATTGAGGTTCCTTGGCATCCCCAAGCTTGAGCTTTTGTATCTTGTTCAATCCTCTTCTATCCTGGTTTCACCTATTCTCAAAAACTTCATCCACACAAAACTCAAAAAGAACTCGTGAGATAGGTTAGTACACATAAGAACAAATCAACACTTCATGTATGGAGAAGACAAGTTGCACAATAATTTTCAAACATTAGGTACTGTATACTATCATTTCCACAATTTATATCTACCATATAGGCTATGGAAACTATAGGATAAGTAGATAGCAAAACTATGACAGCAATCTGTCGAAACAGAACAGTCTATAATAATTTCTTAAACCCGTGTACCTATGGAACTCTATAAATTATGAAAATTTAATAAATGCTAAGGAATTTATATTGAAAAACTGTGTAGAAATTTCAGAAACTTTCCCCATTCCGGTAAAATATGAAAATTCAAACACTACAACAAAAGTTTATGTTTCTTACAGAGCACACATAAAACAGGCAATGCAAGCATCCTAAGGCAATTCTTGGAACTTTTTATTTAAAAAAAAGATTATAAATAACACCTAACAGATAAATATAAAATAAAATGATGATCCAAGCAAAACTCATATTATGTGACGAATAAAAATATAGCTCCAAGTAAGATATACCGATAATGTTGAGGACGAAAGAGGGGATGCCTTCCGGGGTCTCACCAAGTTTATATGCTTGAATGTTCCTTTTTAATATTACCTTGGGGTGCCTTGGGAATCCCCAAGCTTAGGGTCTTGTCAGTCCTTATTCCCCTAATATCGGCATCTCACCCAAAACTTGAAAACTTCAATCACACAAAACTTAATGGAACTTCGTGAGAAGGGTTAGTGTCATAAAGATAAATCATTAACTTAGGTACTATCAAGACAAGATTCATAATTATTTCCACATGATAAATACTGTATTCCATCATTCCCACAATTTATATTACTCAATATAAGCTATAGGAACACTTGAAACAAGCAAACTATGCGTGCAAAACAAAATCTGTCAAAAACAGAACAGTCTGTAAAGATCTGCATGATCACCATACTTACCTGACTATAACAATTATGAAAAATTAGGAAATATCACAGAATTTTCACAGAAATGTTGTGTAAAAATTTCAGAATTTTTTGACTCTCCAATAAAATCAGACAATTCGAATACTGGACGCAAAACTTTCTGTTTTTGCATAGAATCGAACAAGCAAGTATCCACACTATCCCAAAGGCTTTATTTGGAACTTTATTGAAATGAAAGGCACAAAACATGATTACTACAGTATCTTAATCATGTTAAAACATCAAAACATAAAGTAAAAGTATTGTGTTGTTTCCCAACAAGCGCTTTTCTTTAATTCCTTCTTAGCTAGGCAGGATATTATAATGATACTCTTCCAAGCCAAATTCCGATGATCATTATATTCATACTATAAAATATGTAAGTGAAGTTCATAGAGAATTTTTAATTAATTTATATTAACCAACATCCAAGCTCAAAATATATAAGTGAAACATACGTAGCATTCTATAAAGCCATACTCAAAAGATTTAAGTGAAGCACAAAGAGCATTCTATAAAGCCATATTAAAAAATTGAAGTGAAGCAGAAAGAGCATTCTCCAAATCCATCAAGGAATATCTCATACTAGAAGGGAGCATAAAGGAAAAGACAAACATTAAAGACACATATCATGTGAACAAAACAAAACTCGAGGTATACCAATAATTGTTAATAATTGTTGAAGAATAAAGATGGGATGCCTTCCAGGACATCCCCAAGCTTAGGTGCTTGAGTCTCCTTGAAATATTTTTACTTGGGGTGCCGTGGGCATCCCCAAGCTTGAACTCTTGTCTCTCTGTATTCTTCTTATATCGATACCTCCTCGATCTTCGAACACTCCATTCACACAAAACTTAACAAAACCCTCGTGAGATCCGTTAGTATAATAAAGCAAATTACTACTTTAAGTACTGTTGTGAACTCATTCCAAATTCATATTAGCATTATATCTACTGTAGTCCAACTTCACCATGGTTCATACCCCCCGATACAAGCCATAGATTCATCAAAATAAGAGAACAATGCATAGAAAACAGAATCCGTTCAAAACAGGACAGTCTGTAGTAATCTGAAAACTTCGTATACTTCTGTAACTCAAACAAATTTCAAAATTTAGTACAAATTAAAAAAATGCATATCAGTACTGTGTTAAAATTTCAAAAACTTTTGACGTTTCGGTAAAAATTATAAATTCACACACTACAGCCAAAGTTTCTGTTTTTGCACTACACACACCAAACAAGCAATCTAATCATCCTAAAAGAAAATTTTGGCACATTATTTTTGTAATACAATGGATATATATACCAGGTAATAATTATTTTACAGAAGCTTCCATGAAAAATTCTACATTGTTTCCATGAGCATGAACACAAGTGTTCAAGGTCGACCCTCACTTCTCCAATGCATAACATTCCAATCACTTCTCTTTGTGAAAAACTTCTTAGGAAAAAGGGGCAAGTAACTCTTTTTGTATTTTTAATTTTTTAATTTTTTGTTTGTTTCACCCACAACTACAAAAATAAAAAAAGGGAAAACAAAATCTATTTAGTGAAGAAAGCAAACAAGCATACATGAGAATATCAACCCCATGCTATTGCTTCCCGACAACGGTGCCGGAAAAGAGCTCTATAATCCCCAAGTGCAAGGAATCATCGTAGCAATTTTCCAAGGTGGAAGTGATAAGTATGGAGTGTCGAACCCACAAAGAGCCAAAGGTAAGATCAATATTCTCACAAGTCCTATCTGCCACCGATACAACTCTGCGTACACCGAACGTTTGCTTCTATCTAAAAAGGAGAAAGAAAACTATGTTGTGGGTATGAAGCGGATAGTTTTGCATGATATCGGAGAACTAAAATATAAATATAGGTACTGTTATCATAATATTACAATATATTACAAATAGCGAGTGTGGAATAATGATGTGTCAATGTGCGGAATTATCCTAGGCAATTGTTAACAAGATCGGAAATCATTATTGCAATTTTATATGAGGAAGAGGCATAAGTAACATACTTTCTCTACTTGGATCATATTCACTTATGATTGGAACTCTACCAAGCATCCGCAACTACTAAAGATCATTAAGGTAAAACCCAACCATAACATTATAAGGTATCAAGTCCTCTTTATTCTCATATGCAAACAACCTACTTACTCGAGTCTGTGTTTCTATCACTCACACCACCCACCATAAGCGAGTCATAAGCATATTGCAAACCCTACAGCGGGGATCCCTCACGCTTGCGAGACACGGAGGGCACCATAGGACAACATCAATAATAAAACATGCAATTCAAACCAATCTAGATCATCAATCAACCCAAAGGACAAAAGTAATCTACTCAAAACATCATAGATGTCAACACATCATTGGATCATAATATGTAGTATAAAGCATCATGTTCAAGTAGGTGATTATAGCGGGGTGTGGGAGAGTGGACCGCTAAAAGGAGATGAGGATGGTGATGAAGAAGGTGATGTTGATGAAGACGATCACCGCAACGATGGTTCCCCCGATGGCACTCTGGTACCACCGGGAGAGAGGGGAAGAGGTTCTCCCCCTCGTGCTTCCTCCTCCATGGCCTCCCCCTATGTGGGGAGAGGTTATCCCTCTGGTCCTTGGCCTCCATGGTGTTGATGGCCCCTCCGGGACGATGAAGATGACCTCCGGTGATGGTGACCCCCTCCGGCAGGGTGCCGGAGAGGGCCAAGATTGGTTTTTCGTGGCTCTGGAGGTGTGCGGCGGCAGAACTCCCGATCTAGGTTATCCCTTGGAGGTTTTGGAATATTTAAGGATTTATAGAGCTGAGAGGGAGGTCGATGGACTACCGAGGGCCCCACAAGCCTGGTGGCCGCGCCTAGGGGGTGGTCGCGCCCCTGCGGCTTATGGCCTCCTCGGCCTTCCTCTCGGGTGACTCTTAGCTCCAGTATTTTTTATATTTTCTAAAAATATTCTCTATAAATTTTCAGCTCGTTCCGAGAACTTTTATTTCTACACAAAAGTAACACCATGGTAGTTCTGCTGAAAACAGCGTCAGCCCGGATTAGTTCTAATAAAATCATATCAAAATCATATAGAATTATTGCAAACATGACATGAATACTTAATAAATTATAGATACGTTGGAGACATATCAGACGTCGAGGAGGGCGCCCACCGCGCGGCAACGGTGGGGGATGGAGCAGCAGCCGTGGTGGAGCTGGACGACGACACGACGACTGTGGGGGGTGGAGCAGCAGCTGTGGTGGAGCTGAAGGGCAGCGTGGTGGCGGGGGGGGGGGGTGGAGCAGCAGCTGTGGCGGAGCTACAGGGCGGTGCGGCAGTGGCGGGGGATGGAGCAACAGTCGTGGTGGAGTTGGACGACGGCGCGATGGTGGTGAGGGTGGAGCAGCAGCCGTGGTGGAGCTGCAGGGCAGCGCGGCAGCGGTTGAGGGTGGAGCAGCAGCCGTGGCGGATCTGGAGGGCGGCGCGGAGGCAATGAGGGTGGAACAGCAGCCGTGGAGGAGCTGCAGGGCCGCGCAACAGCTGTGGGGGTGGAGCAGCAGCCGTGAAGGAGCTACAGGGCGGCGTGGTGGCGGTGGGGGATGGACCTGCGGCGGCCGAGTTGGAGCTGGAAGGAGGCGCGGCGAACGACGGCCGCATCGAGGGGTTCCTCCATTACCTCCACGCGGCGACCGACGGCGGCCTCCACCGAAGCTTCTCAGAAAACAATTACAACAGCATTTAACGGTGCTTCTTTGAGAGTTGTTTTCAGCTATGTGCTCCTCACTTCCCTCGAGTTGCTTCGTGGACTTGTCAAATCTTGACTATTTGCTGTTTCAGTTATGTGCTGCCTCGAGTTGCTTCCTGAACTCACTTTCAGTCTGTCGGCACATTCTTCTTTTCAGCAAATCAAAATTGAGCTGCGTGCATACATGGCTAGGCAAATTTGTGGTTTGGTGACACCCCTGCTAGCTTCTTATTCCTCTGATTTTCAGTTTCTTGAATTTTCTGATGTTTTGTTTTTGGTGGAGGAAGCCCAACCTTTCGTGCATGTCCCATCCTAGCTCGGCCGGTGTTTATTACTGATGATGTTCAGTTTTTGCTGGAGGAAACTGTGGTAGATGATCAAAGCGGTGGAGTAGTATTTCTTCACCCAACGGTAAATTAGGCAGATGAAAAAAATCCACAACGACCGTAATGGCTATGCCATTCAGCCCACCCGGGAGTGCATGCTTCTAGCCGGCCGGACAAGGGTGTGTCGATCGTGTGCATGCATGAGGGGGCTAGCGGGCGCGCTCGTGTACCTGCCGCTCCAGAGCGAAGAGGTGAAAGTGCCGCTGCACGTCGTCGGCGTCAAGCTGTGCCTATGCGAGCGTGCGGCTGGCATATTTTTGACACTAGTATTGCGTGTGGCTGGCTGGAGATACGGCATACGAGTAGATGAATTGTCCAGAATACACACTCAATTGACGGTTCGGATGAATCAACTCCACTAACCTAATACGAGAAGTAGGCTCGTAAACTGCATGCACCGTAGAAGGGCTCTCCTCCGGAGGATCGATCGCTGGTGATCGTATGCTCGTCAGTGAAAACATCTCCTCTCATGAAAAATGGTGCATGCAGTCTACTCAGTAAGTTTGAGTTGCGGCCTTTAATCAATGTTACTAGTTTGGGGCGTTTGGCACGTAGTTTTATTACGCACATTTGATCAACTCTCGAAAGGACGGTCCACTGCTAGCTCCCTCGATGCTGCATGTGCACTTTTGCGTCCATGCACGCGCGCTGTGTTGAGCACTTGAGATAGCTAAACACCATTGGATGGTGCTACATCCACTTTACAGTTGCAACGGCGAGAAAATAAAGAGCATTGCCAAATAAGGTATACACGACGCTCCCCAGCTCAGCCCCAGCTACAGTGCAACTTCGTCGCGCTTTCCCCTTGCCCACCCTGCCTGAGAGCTACTACCCCGTCCCTGGTTTATTACTACTCACCTTCTGGACCTTTGATTTAATTATCAAAAAAAGGTTACATACAATAAAAATGATATCAGTGAAAACCACTTTCAAATATATCTACATCTTAAATTCCAGCAGGAGATCCGATGTGGGCAAACACGAACATTTTGAAAAAGGAACATTTTTTGAATTTCGTGTTTTTTGAAAAAATAAGAACATATTTTGAAATGCACACAAAATTTTACGAAATGGGAACATTATTTGGATTTATTAACAATTTTTGAAATTATGACAATTTTAAAAGAATATAACTTTTTTAAGAATACTTTTTATAAAACTATAACTTTTTTGAAAAACAGGACCTTTTTAATAACAATTCATGAGGAATTCTTGAAACATGAATGGGGGCACTTTTTGAAACTCCTGATTTTTTTTTGAAAACATGAACATTTTTTGAATCTATTGAACAATATGTGAAACTGGGAATTTTTTTGAAACTCTCAGAAGAATGAAAATGTGAACATTTTTTGCAATTCGCAAACAATTTTGGAAAAGGGAACATTTTTTAGCGTCCAACCATTTTTTGGAAAGTTATGGATTTTTTGAACAAAATCATTTGCAACATTTTTGAATAAATACAAATATTTTTTGAAAGAAACCAAACCTTTTATGAAAATCCGAACATATTTTCAAGTTATAAATAGTTTTTGCAAAACGAAAATTATTTGAAATTTAGAAGAAAAAAGTTAAGAACAATTTTCAAACATGAACTTAGTAAAAAAGTAACCTTGAAAAAGAAGAAAGGAAGAAAGAAGATACGGAAATTGGAAAAAAAAAGAGAAAAACAAGAGAAAATAAGAAAAAAAAGGAAAGGGAAATTGGCAAAATGTACCGGCTCTTGTCGGCCCCGCCTCTTCTCACCTCCTCGTCGCCGCTGCAGGAAGCCTACCTCGGCCCGCCTCATCTCACCTCGTCCTTCCTGCAGCGACGACCAGAGTCGTTGTGGGTTTGCCTCCTCCTGATAGGATCAGGAGAAAGAAATCAAATCGAGAACGTGGGGAAGAGGTGATTGCTTTTTTTTTGCAGATCTAGGGATGTGTATGCATTTTTTTCTGCAACTCATCTTCTTACAATCCGGCCTACTTATCATTAAGTGATTATACACGGCCCAAATCACCTAATCAGTGTCTTCTGCCAAAAGTTTACTACAGATGCGATGTCTTTTGCAAAACATTAAGGTCTAGTTAGTTTTTTAAACGTAACTATAAATGTGATGATTTTCTACAATTAATTCTTTTGACATTGGACAATATGCTCTTTAGGTGTTCGATGAATTTCTAACTTTCCAAGTCTTCCATTCTAACGGAAGAAAACTGTACAGAAGTATTCAACTACCCTTTACCATGTCAGTCAATCAATGAGTATTAGCATAAAACAAACAAAAAAACATCAATGTTTTTTCTGACAAAGGATGAATTTTATCGACTCAAAATGAAACAACAAAAGGATACAAATGCAATGAGTACACTCCCAACCTCTGCATAACTAGAATGGACACAATCAACACCCAGACACACACAAATTAAAACAAAAGCAAATAGCAAAGTCAAACAAGGCTAATACTATGCCTTATCGGAGACAAACCCAAAACAATCAACAAACTACAACAACGATTGTATCCGTATCAATCATCTTTTGATGCCACAAAGACAACAATGTTCTTAAACAACAACGATCGGGAGCACAGTTCAACCATCAACTCGCAATTGGACACATGCTTTTATCTTATCCTAATTACAAGACAATCGTCCACTCATAAACTGGACTCTTGATTTTTTTCTTCTTGCGGTTGCAAGTCAACCAACGACATGCAATTGGGACCAACATTTTTTTCCTGTCGTGGTTGAAAGCCCATCATTGACATGCAACTGGGCCCTTGATCCTTTTCTCGCCCAAGTTGCAAGTTCTCTCCTGACTCGCAACTAGGTACAACGTTTATAGGCCGACTGTTTCCATTTTATATTTTGTTTAATTATCATTTCATTGGCAGCAATGGGGGTGGAGCAACAGCCGTGGTGGAGCTGGACGACGGCGCGGTGGCGGTGTGTGTGTGTGGGGGGGGGGGGTGGAGCAGCAGCTGTGGTGGAGCTGCAGGGCGGCACGGTAGCGGTGGAGGGTGGAGCAGCAGCCGTGGCGGACATGGAGGGCGGCACGGCGGCGGTGAGGGGTGGAGCAGCAGCTGTGGAGGAGCTGCAGGGCGGCGCGACGACGGTGGGGGATGGACCTGCGGTGGCCGAGCTGGAGCTGGAAGGAGGCGCGACGGACGACGGCCGCATCAAGGGGTTCCTCCATTACCTCCACGCGGCGACCGACGGCGGCCTCCGCCTAAGCTGCTCAGAAAACAATTACAACAACATTTAAAGGGAGGCGCACGTTTGGTCTATGGGGACATATGTCACCAGAATCCACATATCGTTAGTACTCCTTACGTTCTATAATGTAAGACGCTTTTTAACACTATCCGTTCCAAGTGTTAAAAAGCGTCTTACATTATGAGACGAAGGGTCCCAATTGTTAAGTACGTGCGTTGCGACAGACGGATAAAGTAGTGAATGAGTGAATACGGGAGGCGCATGCAGAGAAACAGTGCGAAATACACAGCTGCCACAGTGTTCTACCATCAGAAGTACATGCCTGTAGAGCATCTAGGTACGGTATATCGACGCGTTATTCCTGCCTGGCAGTGTAAATTTTCTATCCCTGCAGCACGGCAACGCGTTCTGACAGTGGTAGATGGTAGATTGCTGTCATGCACGAAATTCAAAAAGGTGGTCATATTTTTAGACATCACTAGACCAAGTGTAATTTCCACAAAACAGATGTTTAGTATTAGTAGCAGTTCTGCTGTCAGTTATTCTCCATGCTGCTACCGAATGCACTTAAAAAATTAGTACAGAAAGGTTTATTTACGAGCTGTTGGGACATGAATCTATATGATTGGCGCGAAAACGATATTGTTCTATTTGCATAATGAGATTTAAGACCTGAAATATACAAAAAAAGTAATGTATGATTGGTTATGTGAATACTTCTCTTGTACAGTGGCTGCTCTGGTAGATAGGTTCAGTCTGTGATAGAAAATAGAGACAGTTGGGAGTTGGGAGTTGAGCAGCTGTTTTAATGAGAGCGTGGGGTCGGACCAGGAACAGGTTGCATGGGCATCTTATACGAGAGAAAGCTAGTAGAGAAAATGAGACAATACAAAGTGATGTCAAACTATACTTGCAGCATGGTGGCAGATCAACAGTGAGATATAGGGAACATATGTCACTGGGTACCATTGGGTATTTCCCCATGTAAAGATACTCCTCACTTCCCTCGAGTTGCTTCCTGAACTTGTCAAATCTTGACTATTTGCTGTTTCAATTATGTGCTACTACGTACTATGTGCTGCCTCGAGTTGCTTCTGAACTCGCTTTCAGTCCGTCGGCACATTCTTCTTTTCAGCAGTTGTCCACTCATAAACTGGGCTCTTGATTTTTTTTCTTTTCTTGCAGTTGCAAGTCAACCAACGACATGCAATTGGAACCAACCTTTTTTTTCTGTCGTGGTTGCAAGCCCATCGTTGACATGCAACTGGGCCCTTGATCCTTTTCTCGCTCAAGTTGCAAGTTCTCTCCTGACTCGCAACTAGGTACAACGTTTTAGGCCAATGTTTCCGCTTTATATTTTGTTCAATTATCATTTCATTGTCAAATTTTGACTAAGTGGTTGTTCACCAAAAAGAACAGAAAATGCATTCGATTACTGCTGAAAATATGTTCAACGTACATCTAAAAAATGTTTAGCCTATTTAAAAATTGTTCATCATGTTGAAAAAATAAGATCACGTCTTTGCAATGTTAATTACTATTTTGAAAAAATATTCGCGTTTCAGGAATATTTACTTTTTTCAAAAAAAATGTTTTAGAGTTTCAAAAAATATCTTAGATCTACAGCTGCAAAAGACCTTTTTGGGGGTCTGCGCAGCGTATTCGCCACCAAAACTATAATCATCTCATGTGGCTAGCGGGGCATGCTCAAAGACAGGAGACCTTGTGCGTTGATCCTGGCTCAATGTTTTGGATATTTTAGGCTTCAGACGCCTGTTTATATGCATTTTGTCAGCCGGCACACACCCCTTCATGCTGGCTCGCCCAACTCTCCTTATGTTATGTGCTTCTTTAGAATGCAAATAACCATTTTGTGAGCGACCAAATTTTAACACGAGAACTTTTTTATTTAGTGGAAGATTTAAAAAAAAAGGAATTTGGCATCTGTGAACAAATTTTGAGACTCTGATTTTTTTCTGGGAAAGTGCAAACATTTCTTAATTTATGAAAAAAAAATTAAAGCATGAACATTTTTTGAACTTATCTACATTTTCTGAAAAGACGAATATTTTTTAGAAAACGAAGAACATTTTTTTCAACACCCAAAGAAAATTATAAAACACGGACATTTTTTGAAATTTGTGAGCAATTTTTGAAGTGGGAACATTTTTTCAAATTCCTAAAAAGTCGAAACATGAAAATTTTTAAAAAATTAAAACGGGATTTTTTAATTTACAAATAATTTTTCGATTACCTTCCGAACAATTTTTTTAAAACAGAAACAAAATTTGAAAACACGAGTTATTTTCTCCTACAAAAAGGGAAACATGAATATTTTAGAAATTTGTGAAGCAGTATTGAAAGCAGAAATATCTTTTAAAATTCCAAACAACTTATAAAATGTTATGAACACTTTAAAGAAAACATACCATTTTTCTAGAAAAAACAATTTTGAAAATCCTGAACAATTTTTGAACTCCTGAAAAAGGGACACTTTGCGAACAATTGGTGAAAAATGAACTATTTTATAATTTTGTGAAAAATATTTTATAATTGGATCTTTTTTGTATTGCGGAATATTTTTCAAAATAAGTAACATTTAAAAAAAATACTGAACAACAAAACAGTAAAACACAACGTTTTTTTAGGAAACAGAAGAAATAAAATTGAAAACTGAAAATGAAAAATTAAAATTATAGGAAATAAAAGAAACTAAAAATGAAATAAAAAAAGATCAAAGAAAAAAGAAAAAAGAGAGAAAAGAAAAAAGAAAAAAAGGAAAACGAAAATACAGAATAAAGAAAAAAAATGGTGCAGGGATGTTCTAGAAATTTCCCCAAAACCAGAAAAAAAAAACAGCTGAGTACCTCTAGAAAGTTCCCAAAACAGGGGACGTTGAAACACTTAAACAGGCCGGCCCAGATGAAACTACCGCTGGGTCTCCTCTGTGCAAAACAGCAATGAATAGGGCTTTTCCATCACTCATCAAGGTACCCTTATGTAACAATCCCGCTACCGGAAAGGACTAGGATAGAATCTGACCTTATGTTGCAAAAACTAAAAAAAACAAGGCTCATCCGTTGGATGACCGATGGATGGCACAAATTATGATGGAGGATGGCAAGCCATTTAAGTGTGGATTTTGTGAAACCCCCCTACTAACAGTTGGATATAAAACAGAACTTTTGCAGTAACAACCTCAACTATCTCATCTTTCTCTCCAATTGTTCTGCACAGTCATGGTGCCACATATACTATTGGTTTTACAAAAATCAATGCACATATCTGTTTCAAGAAATACACTTATATTTCAGTACGTCATCACTAATTATGCAAGGAAACTGAAGATGTTTGTCACGAAAAAGTATGCAAATATCTATCACATATATGCGAGTACATAGAGAAAATTAAACCATACCCTTCAAGCATAACTAAACATGCCGAACAGGGCCATCATGGAACACAACACAAGAAGAATACATACATATCAAGTGATACATGGGAGGATCATTTTTAATACATGTCTGATTGTCTGGCATGAGATTCCTAAGGACTAATACGATCACCGTTCAACAAGTATTGCTATTAAAAAAATGCATCATGAACTTTAAGGAAGGGAAGTCTGGATAATCTTGATGGCAGATGACATGAGAGCTCTGTTCTTTCCTCCAATTTGAGCTTCAGTTGAGCACAAGCACACATAGGTGTATGCTCAATAAAAGAATAAAAATTATCCTGCAAAGAAATTGTCGCAGCTATAAGGAAGGGAAGTCTCCGGTAAACACCTCTTCTCTCCATTTGCAGTCCTGCTGCCTCCGCTTGTGAGAGCATCATACATCTAAAAATAAAAGGACAATTTTATAGTTCACATTATAAGGCAAAAAACAGGAAATAATTATGTTCTCTGGTGGACTAAATGTTTGTAAATATTTGAATTATAGTTCATTCATGTGCATACATTTCTATATTGCTTGCCGGGTAGTAGCTCGCACATAATAGTTATGCGTACCATTATATGTGCGAACCATGATATGTTAATTTCGGTCCAGTTTACCACTACAGTTTCTACACTGCTATAACAGAAGCATAGTAGCTGTAAGTATACAAGCAGAGTTTTATTGCGTAATTTAGAAAAAAATATGTTTGTTTTCCACTGAGAAAAGAGATGTAATGTGGTCTGATTTATGGTTTCAAGTAAAATGCAATCATACCCGGTACCAACGAATGCCAACTGAAAACAATAATTTATACTTACTGAAGATCTAAAATCTCAAAGAAAAATCCCATTCTTGCATGCCCCTTCTACCAAAAATATATGTACTCTGAGAGGGGTAACAATAAACTAGAGAAAACGTGGGAATAACCACCATCAGATTGAACTACTAAGTAACTTTTTTACAAAATTAGTACGTCAGAATAACAACGCTCAATCTCAAAAGTCCCAGTTGTCCTGCAAGAACAACAACTCAGTCAATAACATTAGACATGAACAATGGAGACAAGTGTATATCTATTACTCTTCCATGATTTACTGAAGGGTTCCGTTGTCCGTTGGTGAGTGGACCGTGAAAAATCCCACATGCTTCATCTTCCCCAGCCCATACCGGCGGCCGCCACTCCGGCCTCGTCGGCCACCCAAGCTCCGTGCTTCCCCGCCGCCCCTGCCGCTCCCCTGCTGTGGGGCTTCCCTGCTGCCGCCACTGTCGACGTTCCATCCCTAGATCTGGATCGGGAGCTGCAGACCCCGCCCCCTCCGCCGTCGGGCGGCCGGCCAGGCCTGTTGACGACGTGGATTTTGTCCCCGAGACGCCGCCCGAACTCCTGCGTGCCGCGGCCTCCTCGGCTGGCGACGCGGTTCCATTCATTGAAGAAGATGGCCTGCAGCACGGGGGCGGCATTAACTCGGGCCTGCCCGTGGGAGGGTGGCTGGCCTGCTTCAGGAGGGTGGAGGGCGAGGCGCATTCAACGCGCGCGCCTGCTCCGCAGTCCGACGAGGGGCTCGAGGGAGGATGGGTCACCGTCAGGTCAAATCGGCCGCGCCGGACGGCTTTTCCTCCGACGGCATTCAAGCCTCGCTCCTCCCCTCCGGAGTGGATTCGTGGGCGCTGCTTTCACTGGTTAAAGCCCCGCCATCGCGCTGCTGCGTGCCGTGACCCCATCACTTGCCGCAAGTGCTTCCGCTCGGGCCACCGCACCAGCTTCTGCACCAACCCGCCGGTGCCGCATCTTCGCCCGCCTACGCTGGCCCAGCGCCGTCCGTCTCCGCGTCCTCAGGTCGTGAGGCAGCAGCCGCAGCAGCCAGCTCGACCTGTTCCGCCTCCTCCCCGTCTGCAACCTGCTCCGTCGGCATCGGCTGTGCCAATGGCTTGGAGCGGTGATCATGGGGCAAGGCCGGCGGAGGTCTTCGCCGTCATCCACTCGACGCCCTCCATGCTGCAGGAGGTGACCGTCCTCGAGGCCCACGCGGTTGTGGCCTGGCCGGACCATGATATGCGCGCGTCCACGCAAGAGGTGGCTGCGGTGTTCGTCAAGGAGATCGGCGTCCTGGCGCTGGACATCAGCGTCGTACGCCACTATCCGGAGGCGTTCTTGGTGCGCTTCTTCCACCATCATCACTGCACCAATGCCGTCGGCCGCCGCGAGATCCCTTTTGGAGCCACCAAGCTCCAAATTCGTCAGTGGCGCCTTGAAGCCCATGCCGAGCATGTCGACCACCGACACCACGTGCGGCTCTGCCTCGAGGGGTTGCCACTTCACGCTTGGGAGGAGCAGCCCATCGCCACAGCCATTGGCTCCGCCTGCTCGGTGGATTACGTGGAGCCGGCGTCCAAGATGAAGACGGCGACTGAGGTGCTGGCGGTATGGGCATGGACGTCCAGCCCGGCCAACGTGCCGGTGTGAGCTGGGTCACGCTCCCAGGAAGGAACGGCGGCGAGCCCATCTTTGGGAGGCATGGCCTGGAGCACCGGGTGATTGTTCACTTGTGCATCCACGAGGACCCGACCCAAGGGCCAAACATCGTGTCCCAGGGATACGACTATCGCCTGGGCATTTTTGATGGCGAAACAAAGCCGAGGGACAGGCGGCAGCGCATCTCCAGGCCGGTCGAGCCTCATAGGCGGGACCGTGATGACGACGACCGTGACCGCGACCGTTGACGGAAAGATGAAGGCTGCCGTGGTCGCAACGACTCTCGGGACGGCCAGGGCTGGGGAGCCAGAATTCGTCGCAGTCTCTCCCGCCGGCCCCGGGACCGTGGCCAGGGGCGTGACCATGGCCGCGACCGTGACTCGGGTCGTGGCGGTGGGGGCGATGGAAGGCGCACGCAAGGAGTGTCTCCACCATGCATGCTAGCAGGCTCTGGCTCGGCCAGCGATGATGGGGTGCGTGTGGCGGAAGGCGACGTTATTGCTCCTCCATCCGCGCTGCTTGATGGGCGTGGCCGCAGCCCGGCGAGGCAGGCCTCGCCGCGTGGGGCTAGGCGTCGTTCGGCTAAGAGCCTCACACCACAGGCCTCCCCTTCGCTCTCACCAACGACGGTGCTGCCACCCTCGCCCCGCTCCAAGCGCGGAGACCTCGAGAGCGCTGCTCTTGCTTCCAGAATCGCTGTTGTGAGCCCGCAGGTGGCCATGCTCTGTTCCCCGGCGCGCATGGCCACTCCTTCCCCAGCTGGCTCGCGCCCTCCTGGGTTCGAAGCTTCGCCAACACCGCCCCTTCTCTCCACCACGACGCCCGGGCGCACGCCCCCCTGATGCCCGGGGCTGCTATGGTGGAGAGCTCAATTCCAACGGGATTGGAGGCTCTGTTCCAGCCAAGGCAGCAGCCTCTGCTTCCCTCACCGGCTTCCTCCCCGGTCAAGGCCCCGACGCGCAGGCGCAAGACCCTGGCTAGCATGCACATCACCACCAATGGTGGGTTCTCGCTGAGACGCAACAGTGCGCGGATCATGGCTCGGGGCACTGGCATTGCTACTGCCATGGCCAAGGAGGCGCAGGGGCTGCTCTGCCGCTCGATTGGCATTGTGCAGCACGGGGAAGATATCACGGACAAGGCGTTGAAGGCGTTCGAAGACCAGTTCAAGGAGCAACTCCCAGAGGCGGTCATGGCAGCCTTGCGAGGCTTGTTCAAAGTTGATGATGCTGTTGCTGGAGAGGTGGAGAACGCCCTGATCAACCACGGGGGCGAGGCTGCGATTGACCATGAGGCCACGGCAACGGCGCCGTCTGCCTAGGTCCCTGTTGTCTTCCACTGGGTTCCATAGTTCCTTATGATAGAACAATATTATGTGGTTCAGTCTACGTACTGTAAGGGGCTGTTCATGGATGCATGCTTGGATGCCATGACAGGGAGGTGGGTCGAGTGTAGAGACCACCTGATGCTATTTCTGGGCAGTGCTTTCAGCCGGGCTGTCGCTGTGTTAGGGTCTGTACTTGTTTCCATATGTTAGGAGAAAACATCAACTTTCTTTGCTGGAATGTAAGGGGCCTAAATTGTGTCAATCCCCGTTCCACCGTCCATGAAACCATTGCAGCAACAACCTGTCACGTGGCCTGCCTACAGGAGACCAAACTTGATCATATGGATCAACTCATTGCCTCTTACCTGGGTGGTAATAGGCTGCGCAACTTTGCTCATCGGCCGGCTACTGGCACTAGGGGTGGCATACTGATGCTATGGGACGACAACATTGTCCACATTTCCGACGTCGTCAGCACCGTCTACTGTCTCTCGGCCATGGTTCTCATACGTGCAACTGGGAATATGTTCAAGATCACTACTGTTTATGGCCCAACTGAACCTTCTTGTAAAGACGCATTCTTTGCGGAACTGCTCGCCCAAAAGCCAGCGCCCGGGGTCAAATGGCTCGCGTTGGGCGGTTTCAATCAAATCTATCGCGCTAGGGACAAAAATAAGAGAAATATCAACCGCTCGCGCATCAATCGTTTCCGCAACACCCTTCATGCTTGTGAGCTCAACGAAATACATCTTCAGAACCGCAAGTTTACTTGGAGCAATAAAAGAGATAACCCGACTTTGTGCAAGTTAGATGCATTTTTTTGCAACGTTGACTAGGACACTTCCTTCAGCACTCACGTGTTGCATGCCCTCTCCTCGTCGCTGTCCGATCACTGTCCCCTTCTTCTTGCGGATGATAGTGGGCCCCGTAGGCCTAGAACCTTCAAATTCGAGAATTTTTGGGCGTCCATGCCTGGATTTAATGAGGTGGTGCTTAACGCTTGGAATGAGGATTGTCATCATTTAGAGCCTTATCATAGGCTTTTTCACAAGCTCAAAAAGACGGGGCTAAGACTCACCGAATGGAGTAGGAAATTATTCTCCAGGTCTAAACTACACCTTCATGCCGCTCTGCTTGTGATCCTTCGACTGGACATCGCTCAGGAGGCGCGTGCTCTCTCCATCCTTGAGAAAGATCTGCGGGCCAAGCTCAAACGGAGGGTCGTGAGCTTGGCGGTATTGGAGAGAGCAAGAAAGAAGCAATGTGCGAGAATTTCCAATCTAAGAGGGTGACGCCAACACCAAATCCTTCCACCGGAGGGTGAACGCGAGACGTAGAAAGAATCACATTCACAGGATACAACACAACAATGGTTGGGTTACGGACCATGAACAAAAAGAGAACTTGATCTACGAGCACTTTTCCAATGTTCTGGGAAAGGGGACCAGGAGGTCCATGGACTTCAATTGGGATGAGCTGAGCCTCGAGGACCAGGACCACGAGCTGGGCGAGCTTGACTCCACCATCACTGAAGAGGAGGTTAAAGCTGCGATCGATCAGATGCCATGCGGCAAGGCACCGGGGCCGGACGGCTTCACTGCCATCTTATTCAAGCACTGTTGGCCCATCATCAAAGTGGACTTGATGAATGTCATCCACTGTTTCAACACCCTCCACACGGCCAACCTCAAGTGGCTTAACTCGGCGAACGTGGTGCTTCTCCCAAAGAAGGAGGGAGCAGAAGGAATCTCTGACTATAGACCTATAAGCCTCATCCAAGCCGTTCCTAAGATCATCGCCAAGGTGCTTGCCAACCGCCTTGGCCCTCACATGCACTCGCTCATCTCCAATGCGCAAAGTGCTTTCATCAAAACGAGAAGCATTCACGACAACTTCATGTACATGAGGGGTCTTGCTCGCAACCTGAACAAAAGTAAAATGCCTTCACTCCTCTTCAAGCTTGACATCCGGAAGGCTTTTGACTCGGTCTGATGGGAGTACATCATTGACCTTTTGCAGAGAAGAGGGTTCCCACCCAAGTTTCGCAACTGGATCACCGCCTTGCTACATACGTCCTCCTCAAGGATATTGCTCAATGGAGTGGCCGGTCCTCCGGTCTTGCATGCATGCGGCCTTCGACAGGGGGATCCTATCTCATCGTTGCTATTCGTCATCGCGATTGACCCGCTACAGAAAATCCTCAACCTTGCAACCACCCATGGCCTCTTCCATAAGATTCGAGGACGGAGGGCAATATTCCGCACTTCCCTCTACGCCGATGATGCAGCGGTTTTCATGGCCCCTATCAAGGAAGATATTGAGAACCTCGCAAAGGTGCTCACCTGCTTTGGCAACGTGTCGGGCCTATGCACCAACTTTCAGAAGAGCTCGGTTGTCCCAATTCGTTGTGAGGCTATTGATCTAGATGCGATTCTTGCTAGCCTGCTGGCCACCAAGGTTGCCTTCCCCATCAAATATTTGGGTCTATCACTTTCGGTTTGGCAGCTTCGGAAAGGGGACTTCCAATTCCTTGAAGATAAGGCGGCGGCACGGCTGGTGCCGTGGGATGGGCAGAACATTACGACCATGGGGCGATGTGCTCTTGTCAAGTCAGTCCTCACTTCGCAGCTGACCTACCACATCATCTCCCTCAACCCTCCTGCCGGCACACTTCATAACTATAACAAGATCCAGAGGGCTTTCCTTTGGGCGGGCACGGACAAGGCCACCGGGGCCAAGTGTAAAGTGAACTGGCGCAACGTTTGCCGCCCAACCGACCTTGGGGGCCTTGGTGTCACCGACCTCTCCAAATTTGTACGGGCGCTAAGACTTAGATGGCTATGGTTCGAATGGAAGGACCTGCCTAAGATGTGGGTTGGCCTTGACAACCCTTGCGACAAGATGGACCGGGCTCTCTTCTACGCGTCTTCGCACATCACCATTGGCAATGGGGCCCATGCACCTTTCTGGGATTCACCTTGGATCAATGGGGTGGCGCCCTTGGACTTGGCACCACTCATTTTTGATATCTCCTCAAGAAAAAAGTGGAAGGTGCGAGAGGCCATGCATGGCGATGCTTGGCTTGAAAAAATTAGGTTGCCCATGGACTGGACAATGGAGCACATTAGGCAAATTGTGACTCTTTGGGCTCGCTCTCGGTCTATTCACCTTGTGGACGGAATCGAAGATGACATCGTCTGGAAGCATACAACAAGTGGCCACTACTCCGCGACTTCGGCATATAAGGCTCAATTCCTTGGCGCCACACGATCGCCCATGGGCGAGGCGGTCTGGAAGGTCTGGGCGCCCCCAAAAGTAAATTTTTTTGCATGGCTTGCAATTCAAGACCGACTTTGGACGGCGGATAGGCTCCAAAAGCGGTCTTGGCCAAATTACGATTTATGTCCTCTTTGCAAGCAGACTAATGAGACGGTGGATCACCTCTTCTTCAAGTGTCGTTTGACTAGGAGGCTTTGGGGCATGATCAAGGTTGGCTTGGGCTAGACGGCATGGACACTTCTCGCTCGAATGATGAGCGCTCCATCAAGGATTGGTGGATCAACATGTCCGAGAAGAACGTGCCAAACCGGAAGGCAATGGCAACCCTCACCATGCTGTCTTGCTGGACTATTTGGTGTGAGCGAAATGCTAGGGTGTTAACAAAAATCGACGCTCCCATCCATCATCCTTGGTAACATCAAGAATGAGGCTAGGCTTTGGATCGCCGCCGGCACGAAGCACTTGGGAAACATCATGCCGCGAGAGTAGAATCTATGTATCTTATCTTAGCTTTTATGATGTAAAAGCAACTCCATACTTCTTCTTAATTAATGGATGAGGCAAATCTTTTGCCTCCGTTTCAAAAAAAAATGATTTACTGAACTCGTTGAAGAACACATATATGAACAGTCCGTTTATGACATTAAAAGCATATTTGCAGAGAGTATGCTTAGAGCAAGTACAATTACTTTTCATATACCGAAAAAGGCTTTGCCCCGTTTTATATATAAAGCAACGACCATCAATAACCCGGTAGAAACGCACGTCACCGCAACACACACGCACCCAAGGCAGGATAAAAAGGCGCTGAGCGCAGCAACACCACCCTAGCACTACGAGAGTAACCGGAGACGTCAACTGTGAACACGTCACCGTGAATATATGAAGCCGCCTACAACGAGTCGTGGGCTTCAAGGTGACGCCTTCAGGAAGGATACGACACCGGAGCGCCGCCACCGTCTGATCCGATGATCGGAGTTTCCCCTGGAGCCGCACGACGGGCAGTGAGAGCCGCGACGACGCCTTCAAGAAGGGAACGAGCTACGCCGCCGCCGGTCCATCCAAGGATAGAACAAGTTTTCACCCCGACCAACACTCACCGCCACCGAACGCCACACACCGGCTACGACGCCGCCCATACGGCCGTGGCCACTGGCAGCACCAAGCCACGGCCTCCGCCCACGAGCACCGCACTTCCGCCACCAGAGCCGCCCCCCCGGCATCCAAGAGCTTGACACCACCTCACCCGTGACCCATCGCTACCCCAATCAAAGAGGCGGGCGAAAAGGTCCCACCTTTCGCACCCCCTGGGAGACCCCCATCGTCGAGACCCGAAAGGCCGGCCAGCAACGGCATCCATCGATCCGTCCTGTAGCCCCTAGCGCGAGATGAGCTCAGTCCTGCAACGCCATGAGGGGGACAAGGTCAGTCCTACCGCCCGTGCGCGAGACGAGCTCGGTCCAGCAGCACTGTGCGCGAGACGAGCTCAATCCTAATGCACGGGGTGCGAGACAAGCGATGGACCGCGGCTGAGAGAGGACCAACCCTTTGATGAAAGTAACGGTCGGACGACGTGAAGATAGGACGAAGGTTGAAACGGTCTGAACGCAGACGAGCCGACGCCGGAGAAGACGACCGCCGCTATAGGTAGATCCGCTGAGCCACCGTGAAGCCGCCACGACACCGGAAGGCACTGCAAAGCCTCCCCACACCGTCGCCCACGGCCGGAGCAACGACCACGCCTGGCCGCTGCCCTACCCGCGACGCCCAACAAGCTCCAAGCGCCAGAGCCGCCGGACACGCAACATCGATGCCACGCCGCCACCACCACACACGCGCCTCCGCGCCCTAGCCAGAGCCGCCCAGCACCCCAGCACCCCACATCGGTGCAGCCGAGCCACCGGCCGCCATGCCACCATCAAGCCTAGCCATCGGCCCAAAACTGGTCCAGATCTGGGCCAGGATGCGGCCACAGGCACGCAGCCGCCGTGATGAAGGACGCCGCTGAGCCACCGCCCGTCGTCGACTGAAGCCGCCTCAGCGCTGCCATGCCCCGCGCGCGCCTGACTCTTCTGCCGGACCGGCCACCCCGCGCCGCCCGCGTCCGAACGGAGGAGGACAGGAGCCCCCGCCGCTAGCCACCGCAGGGGCTTTGCCCGGCGGCTTCGGCCAGCGGCGGCGGGAGGAAGGGACGAGGGAGGGGAGCTAGAGAGGGGGCGGCGACGCCAGCCGAGCTGCCCGCAGGGGGACGGCGCGGGGTCGGGCAAGGGTTTCGAATCCTCAATGATTGTTTCCACTTATGCAGTTCACATCCCGTTCTCTACTTTTCATATATACATCAAACAACAGAGAGTTGGATAAGTCCACTGTTGTGATTCAGAGATAAACGCTTTTAATGTACACGCTGTAATTAAAGAGGAGAATATTAATTAATTTGGATGATAATCTGACTCTACTGAAATGAGATGTGATTGATTAATCAGCTGAAAGAGATGCATACATTTCTTTGATACAATGCAAAAGCACAACGAAAGTTCCAGAGACATACCAGATCAAAGTAGGATTCTGACTCCTCATTTGTACGATGCTTCAGATTGTAGCACCAATAAATTGAAAGAGGTTACTTCAAATTGAGGAAAGGGTAGTCTCATGGAAGTTGTAGCAGCAACGGAATGCTAGTTCTCCCCAAAACTGGTAACATGTTTAAGAGAAATACTCTGAAGCTGCTCTGGCCGCTGCCATGTTTCCTGAACAAATGCCACACAAGAAAATCGTGCCAGCAGAGCAGAGAAGTGAAACACGTGACTAATAAACGCACGTAGACAATGCCGCCCCCGAGCTCCAGTATGTTCCGCACATGATAAATCTGTAGGAATATAATGACACTTTTTACAAACAAATGAGGAAGACCAAAGAACTAATACAATTATTTCACTAGAAAATACTACCGTGATTTCAGTTTCAATGGTAGTAATAAAAAAGTAGATAGGAGCTTTGCAAAATCATTGGAGGGGCACATATTGCAAGTGTTGCTAATTTCAGCATTGTGCCAACAAGCACTTTGCGTTCAGGTAATTGAACAGGTACATGAAACTACTTTGTACTCAGGTAATTGAACAGGCAAATTGAAAGTTGAGTAGTTCACAGTAGAAAAGTAGGCAACAATGAAAAATGGTATGAGATGGCAGCAGAAAAGAAGCGTCAGGATTCATAGGTGGCATTTATCTACTATCTCCATTCAGGACATTAACCGACATGCAGAGTCTGCCACAGATAATATTTGTTGACACTACTACTCATGGTTCAGGAGAGCACGCCTATTCTAGAATATTGCAATCAGGATGTAATTGTTGACAATATCAGCCAATTACATTTTTTTAACTATATCTAATTGCTCAAAAATCTAACGTAAGCAAGATATAGCAGATTTTTCATTGATTAATTTTCCTCCGCATGGACACAGAGATATCCCCACATTTTACTCCCAAATATGCCTGACTGGAGTTTGCTTCTCCGGCCTCAGCGTATGGCCGAGCCAGGGGCAATGCAGCACATGGTGATGGCCGGTCAGACCAGCCGGCTGACGAGACAGCCAAGATCCGTCGGAGCGCAGATGGACAACACCTACACCGGGCGTGCTCGTCCAGCTAGGCACCGGAACTGTATCGTCATCACCGTCCACTAGTAGAAAACAAGGCTTTGGTTTAGGCTGGGTCAGCCCATTAATCTCGGTTCAGTCATGAACCGAGACCAATGGGGCAATGGTCTCGGTTCGTGAGGCCAGGGGGCCGGGCGGGTCATGTGGAGGCATTGGTCTTGGTTCGTTTGAAACCTTTGGTCCCGGTTCCAGACACGAATCGGGACCAATGTGCCTCGCTCCTGGTCCACAACTGTTGGTCCCGGTTCGTGGCTGGATCCGGGACCAAAGGTCCTTTAGTTCCGGTTCCAGCCATGAACCGGGACCAATGAGATGCCTATATATACTCCCTCCCAGCGAGCAGAGCACTCCACATTGCTCTGTTTTTCAGGCCGGCGAGGAGAGAGATTTGTGGTGCTCTAGCCCACCTCCTATGCACATGAGGTGTTTGATGAAATGCCCAAGCCAAACTTAAGCTTTCTCCTCTCGAAGCTCCTTGTCCAAACTCCATTTTCGTCAAGATTTGTCTAGGTTTGGCGGTCTATCCTGTCCCATCCCCGTCCTAAAACCGCCGTCGATCGCCCGCCCGTGGTGAGCCTCTTGATCTTATCTTTTTGCTAAAAGAAAATATACTTACTCGTATGACTTTCTTACTTTTATTATTGTTCGTTATTATATAGTGCCATGGTTATGGTATCCGCCCACGTCGGCCCTCGTCCAGTCTATGATTCAGATATGATATATTTATCTTTTATATAACTATTTCACACATCTAATGTCTATGACAATTAATTATGCCATCAACTTGACGTAGATGTTTTTATCTATAGGAAGTAGTTGAACCAGAAATGGATACCGACTATGCAATTCTGCTCGACAAGTTAACTAAAGCTAAAAAAGAAATCAATCATTTGATTTTTTTTTGAAAAGAACTGAAGATGACAAGATGGGATTGGAGTTGCATGTTGCCGATATCGTCGACGATCACAAGACCAAGATGGATGCAATGCGCTTGAAGCTTAGAAAGATTAGAAAATATGCCATTCATACTGAGGCTTGGTATCATTATGCCGTTGGATCAATTGGTCCCTTAATAGCGGTTATGATTACATTTGTCGTTGTATTTAATTTTTTTACATAGTTTTGTTGTATGTTTTAATTAGATGTTCTTTGGCTTTAATGTTATTCAATAATGACAACTATGTATGAACCGTACGTATTTATTTTGGTCATTATTGTACTTTGGCTTTAATGTGACGATGAATTTTTATTAATTTGGTCACTTCTCTATTCATGATATGTTGTAATGGTTTTTAATACACTTTATTATATAACGCATGCAGATGAACCGGCAATGGATGTACGGTGACCGACGCACCTCCGAGTATATTAAGGGTCTGCATAATTTTTCTTGAAGCGGCTGAGGCAAACAAGCAGAATAGTTTTATGCCTTGTCCATGTACTGTCTGTGAGAATACGAAGTCTTTCTCCAACTCTAAAACCCTTCACTTCCACCTGCTTCAAAAGGGTTTTATGCCACACTATAATGTTTGGACCAAGCACGGAGAAAGAGGGGTTATGATAGAAGATAACGAAGAAGAAGAGGATGACGATAACTATCCTCCCCCTGAATACGGTGATGCTGCAATGGGGAAAGCTGAAGTTCAAGAAAATGAAATGTCTTTTGTAACTGATGAGTTTACGTTCGAAACCCTGATACTTTGAAAGAGATTGTCCGTTTGTACACGAAGTGCATCCTGCTTTTGTCGTAACCCTCTCAACTTTTTAGCACCTGCTATGAGGGTGAAATGATGATACCATGTCAACTTTCAACCTTTTCAAAGTTCATTTGTAGTTCTTTTCAATTTTAGTGTCATTTGGCTCAAAAAAATCAATAACTGCATAAAAATAACAAAAGAAGTCGGGAAGGGTTGAAAATTGATGATGTGCATTTGAATGGTGCATTTTGAACACACAAAAAGTCTGGAGTTCAAATAAGTTTAAGAAAATGAAATGCCTTTTGTAACAGATGAGTTTACGTCCGAAACCTTGATACTTCGAAAGAGACTGTCCGTTTTGTACACGAAGTGCATCCAGCTTTTGTCGTAACCCACTCAACTTTTTAGCACATGCTATCTGGGTGAAATGATGATACCATGTCAACTTTCAACCTTTTCAGAGTTCATTTATAGTGCTTTTCAATTTCAGTGCCATTTAGCCCAAAAAAATCAATAACTGCATAAAAAATAACAAATGAAGTCACGAAGGGTTGAAAATTTATGATGTGTCTTTGAATGGTGCATTTTGAACACACAAAAAGTCTGGAGTTCAAATAAGTTCAAGAAAATGAAATACCTTTTGTAACCGATGAATTTACGTCCGAAACCCTGATATTTCGAAAGAGATTGTCCGTTTTGTACACGAAGTGCATTCAGCATTTGCCGTAACCCTCTCAACTTTTTAGCACATGCTATGTGGGTGAAATTATGATACCATCCCAACTTTCAACATTTTCAGAGTTCATTTGTAGTGCTTTTTCAATTTCAGTGTCATTTAGCTAAAAAAATCAATAACTGCATAAAAAATAACAAATGAAGTCGGGAATGGTTGAAAATTGATGATGTGTCTTTGAATGTTGCATTTTGAACACACCAAAAGTCTGGGGTTCAAATAAGTTCAAGAAAATGAAATGCCTTTCGTAACCGATGAGTTTCCGTCGGAAACCTAGATACTTCGAAAGAGACTGTCCGTTTTGTACACGAAGTGCATTCAGCATTTGCCATAACCCTCTCAACTTTTTAGCACATACTACGTGGGTGAAATGATGATACCATGCCAAATTCAACATTTTCAGAGTTCATTTGTAGCGCTTTTCAATTTCAGGGTCATTTAGCTCAAAAAAATCAATAACTGCATGAAAAATAACAAATGAAGGCAGAAAGGTTAAAAATTGATGATGTGGCTTTGAATGGTGCATTTTGAACACACCAAAAGCCTGGAGTTCAAATAATTAAAAAAAATGAAATGCCTTTTGTAACAGATGAGTTTCCGTCCGAAACCCTGATACTTCGAAAGAGATTGTCCGTTTTGTACACGAAGTGCATCCAACTTTTGTTGTAACCCTCTCAACTTTTTAGCACATTCTATGTGGGTGAAATGATGATACCATGTCAACTTTCAACCTTTTTAGAGTTCATTTGTAGTGCTTTTCAATTTCAATGTCATTTAGCTCAAAAAAATCAACAACTGCATGAAAAATAATAAATGAAGTCGGGAAGGGTTGAAAATTGATGATGTGGCTTTGAATGGTGGATTTTGAGCACACAAAAAGTCTGGAGTTCAAATAATTTTAAGAAAATGAAATGCCTTTTGTAACACATGAGTTTACGTTCGAAACTCTAATAATTCAAAAGAGACTGTTCATTTTGTACACGAAGTGCATCCAGTTTTTGCTGTAACCCTCTCAACTTTTTAGCACATGCTATCTGGGTGAAATGATGATACCATGCCAACTTTCAACCTTTTAAGAATTCATTTATAGTGCTTTTCAATTTCAATGTCATTTAGCTCAAAAAATCAATAACTGCATACAAAATAACAAATGAAGTCGGGAAGAGTTGAAAATTGATGATGTGTCTTTGAATGGTGCATTTTGAACACACAAAAAGTCTGGAGTTTAAATAAGTTCAAGAAAATGAAATGCCTTTTGTAAAAGATGAGTTTCCGTCCGAAACCCTGATACTTCGAAAGAGACTATCCGTTTTGTACACGAAGTGCATCCTGCTTTTTCCGTAACCCTCTCCACTTTTTAGCACATATACTGTGTGGGTGAAATGATGATACCATGCCAACTTTCAACCTTTTCAGAGTGTATTTGTAGTGCTTTTCAATTTCAATACCATGCTATTATTTTATGAACTATAATATTTTTCAATAGCAAAAAGAATCAACTAAAAAGCTTTTATAAAACTCTAATAGCAAAAAGAAACTCTAAAAGCTTTTATAAACATCTAATATTTTTGAAACTAAAATTATATAAGACCTAAACATTACCAAATTGAATATAATGTTAAAACAAAGTAATATTAGCAAAAAGAATTTTTTGGTTAGAAAATTTAATAGCAAACTAAAATAACAAAATCTTTTTTTGATTTAAACAACCATTTAAAGTAACCTAAAAATTATCAAATTGAATATAATATTAAAACAAAGTAATATTAAATAGCAGGAAAAATAGTAAAGAAATAACATAAAAAATGGCAAAAGTGAAAATAGATGCGCTTACACCGAAATTCAACCTAAATTCAAAGTGATAGTTAGGCACCTAACTAGCATTTTGAATTTAGGTCGGATTTCATGTATAAGGGCATCTTTTTTCACTATGAGAGGAGCTCGACAGATCAAGCGCATCGGGGCTTATAAACAAGTGCAGTCTCCCCTCGACTAGCGAGGTGGGACTAAACATTTGACACCTGCTGCGCTAGGCCTTTGGTCCCGGTTGGTGGCAGCAACCGGGACCAAAGGTCCTTGTTTCCCCTCGGGCCGACGAAAAGGGACCATTGGTCCCGGTTGGTGGAACCAACCAGGACCAATGCCCCCTTTAGTCCCTGTTGGTGCCACCAACCGGGACCAAAGGTCCCTGTTTCCCGCCCTTTGGGCTGCTGAAAACAGGGCTTTGGTCTCGGTTGGTGGCACCAACCAGGACTAAAGGTGGCATTGGTCCTAGTTTGTGCCATCAACCGGGACTAGTGCTCTGGCTATATAAGCCGACACTTTGGGATTTTCAGCATTTTTCGTCTCGCCCCCGACGACGCCGACGCCGCCAGGCTGCCCCGACACCGTTGCCGCGCCCCTGCCCGTCGCTGTCGACGCGACCCTGCCCCACCATCGCCCTTTTCGTCGCCGCCTCGTCTCCGTCACCCTCTTCGTCGCCGCCCCCATCGCCGTCGCCCTCTTCGTCGCCGCCCCGCCGCCCCATCGCCGCCCCACCGCTGCCGCCCCCGCTGTGAGCCTTAGGAAAAATTAGTTGATTAAACATTTTGTCTATTTTTGTAATGTTGTCTATTGTTTTGTTTGCAGTTAAGTTATTGTAGTTTATGGATAATTATTCTAGTGTTAAGCTGTTTGGTTAAACATTTTCCAGGATGTCACTTGTCCGTTGAATTTGCATCATGCTAATATAGATATAACTGACCATTAGCTAAAATCAACATCGTATCTTAAAAACTGTTTTCATCAGTAATACCATTTTGCTTGTTTTATCTATTGATTTTATGCGCCCTATGTGTGAGCCTTAGGGTTTATGTTTATATGATGAATGTTTATGTTATAGTTGTTTTATGTTTTATGTAATTATTAGGAGTCTTAAGAAAAATTAGTATGTGTATGTTAGATTACAATTTTTTTGGGGTTTTATGAAAAATTAGTGATTAAACGATAAGAAAACGTTCTTATAGGAATTTGTCGACGATGCCCGGCCTGCATCCTCGTCGTCGAGTAGTCCGAGAGAGCTTGCTTGATACGCGCCATGTCCGGGACTGGGCTCTGCCGGGCTGGCACTGGGTGCTGCTACCTTTCCGGGCTCGGAGGTTGGTGAAGAATCCAGGTATCATCGTCGACCCGGACCTTCTGTGGTGGCGGTCACGCGGGCCACTTTCGATGTGGAGGGAGCAGGCACCCGCGAAGGTGGTACGTCGCCGGTTCAGGGAGGAGGACGGGCACGTCCGAAGCTACATGGCGGCGTTGGACGCCCGGTTCGACAATACCTGGCAGATCCTTCAGGGATCTCACCTAAGTTATGATCCCGTGATGGTTCCTTATCTTTGGGTGTCTACCGCCGGCGACTCAGAGACCACTAGTGAACCGAGTTCACCGTCCTTCACTTTGGATTCTAGGATATTCGATCTGTATTAGTGATCTTATATGATAATATTTGAGATGTATTAGTTAATATTTGATGATGCATTAACTGGATTATTCGGGATGATGTATTAGTGATATTATATTCGAGTTCATTATAAATATTAATGTATTTATGATATTTTATTGGTATAATGCGTGTGTGACTTTCGGTTTGTTGTTGCTCCTTGTGTGACTTTCATGTGTGTTCTTGATGGAGAAATCCCGACTATTGTCGTGAGGGGTGCCTCCTCTTTTTTCTCTTCTTTGTGATATACTCGTCGATATATTGCGCAAGAAGAGAAGAGGGGGGCCGTCCATCACCGGCGGTCGAACTATTACTGTGAGAGAGTGCCCACCAACATATATACACCACCATATCAGTGTGAGAGAGAGCGCACCAACACACCATGAGATATGATAGTTACTTAAGGAAAACCTCGACGGACCGAAAATCACACACGCATTAGGATCCAAAGCGTGCCGTAATTCTTGAACGGGCTTATTCGGGATGATGTATTAGTGATATTATATTCGAGTTTATTATAAATGTATTTGTGATTTGCAAGTCATTTCGGTAAAACATAGGGAATTTTTTGTATGTCATTGCTCGATATATGAAACGGGTTGACTTTAAGTCTGTTTCGGCTCCTTGTGTGTCTTTTAGTGAGGGAGAGTGTCCACCATATATATATATATATATTATATATATATATGAGAGAGAGAGTGAGAGGAAGAATCGTGACTGTTGTCGTGGGGGTCGCTTCTCCTTCGTTCCAGTGTGCTAGACATTTTGGTGTAATGCACTCTCGGACGAATGGAGGAGCCACCATCACCGACGATCGCAATATCAGAGAGACTGCTCACCATATACGTGAGATGAGAGTTTAGGAAGGAAAGACTCGACAGACCTAAAGTCAACCCATTGCATATTGAGTAATAGTGATCTATGTGTTGATCAGTTTTCTCATAGTTTCCTTCGATCGATTTTAAATGTTTCAACTATGAACATAGGAAATGTCTGACGACGAAAGGGAATTCGCTATGTGCGAATACTGCGAAGATGAGCGCGGACTTTGTGATACGCCTTTCCTAGTTGATGGTAGGCGTTTCAGCATCATGCTGGATGAGACCTTCGAAGTGGATACAATAAGTCACAACGACAAGTATTTTTCGTAATTAAACATGACTTCTGCTTCCTTTGCTTCAACTTATAATTTTAATTTTTTTACTATTCTACTAGTGTATCCCCGCCATGCAAGAATTGTTGTCTTGGATAAGATTGGTTTCAATACTAAAAATGATATGGAGGTAAAGATAGTTCACTTGAGGACCGAGCATGGTTTTACTTTTGCGGTAAAATTGCACCATGCAGACACCTACTGCTATTTTGAATGCAAAACTTGGCAAGCACTATGCAAGGCTTATGCATTTGAGCCTAATATGCTTATCACCTTTGATATTCGTCTAGAAGATGAAATTAAAGGTAATATCGACATCTGGGTCAATGTGCAGACGCCTCCAGTTCTAGCATTATGTGAGTTTCTCAACCATATTTATTAAGTAATTTATATTGTTTATTTAAAAATAGTTTACAACTTATTTGAATTGACATCTTATTTTCATTCTTGAAAAAATGTACGGAAGATGGTAGACAGAACCTACTACTACAGTGATGAAGCAGAATTAACTTATAAGGAGAAAGATCATCTTACCGCATTTCTTAGTCATCTTGAGAATTACAATAGCTATTATCAAACTCCTGCACATTATGGTCAATGCGTGCCACTAGTGCACGTGGTGAACTACGGTAACATCCATGAAGATTGCATGGTAAGATTTTAATTCTACTATTACGACATCCGTGCATCTTTTGCATAAATTCTTCTAAAACTAAACTACATTGCTAACTACAAAGTTATTACCATGTTTTTCAATAGAAAATCCCGAAGGATTGTGTGCCTCATGTGATGTTTCCGAGAGGTCGCGTTGTTTTTACGAGCTTAGGGCCACCACGACCAGGTCAGCCTACGCATCACTCCTGTCCATATCGGATTTCTAAAATCGATGGAGTCATGACAATCAAAGATTGGAAAAAAATGTATGCTCAATCGTAGAGAGCTACTTGGAAGCAACATTGTGCGTAGGCCAAGAATGGGTGACAGGATGATCTCCGTTCTCCATAATGGAGAGTCAGAGCCTATCTTGTTTTATGATATTGTACCTAAGAGAGGGTAGAGTAGGTCCTATGAGATAGGAGTACGTAGATCCTAGGTACAATGTGTTATTATGTGCTACAATGTGTAGAGTTGATGATGATGATGATGAGGAGTTGTGATTATGACTAGTAACCAACTTGTTATATGATGTCTTATTGACGAAAATGATGATTAAATAGTGTTATATGTTCTCTCTATACATATAGTACGTAGCGTCATGACCAAGCACGGAGATAAGAGAGATCACTTCTCTCTATTAGCTAGCTAACAAAATATATGAAACCCCTAAATTAACCCTCCAAAACCCTCAAAACCCCCCTCTTTAAAAAAACAGCTCCTCAGCTGCTGACGCATGGACGCTCTTTGGTCCCGGTTGGTATTACCAACCGGGACTAAAGGTCCTCCTGCCTGGGCTCCCAGCACCAGCCACGTGGAGCCCCTTCTGTCCTGGTTGGTAAGCGAACCGAGACTAAAGGTTTTGGGCTTTAGTCCCGAACCTTTTGTCCCGGTTCCAGAATCGAGACAAATGGGCCTTATGAACTGGGACAAATGAGCCTTTTTCTACTAGTGGTCAGCGAGGTAGGGGGAGATAGATAAGAGGGGTAGGTCTAGGAGGAGCTACTACACCATTAGGGTTGGAGAGCTTAGGCCTGCATTACTGTCGTCTGCAGAGCAGCAATGCTACACACACAGGGACTTTACAGACGTTTTACAGGGCAAAGCTGACGTGGGTTGTGCTAATTGGACATTAGGGGACGCGGGCCCCTCCTAAAAATCAGTGGGGTGTGATTAGTGAGGCGGGGGAAGGAAAGTCC
Source organism: Hordeum marinum (assembly GCA_022496015.1). Taxonomy (NCBI): domain Eukaryota; kingdom Viridiplantae; phylum Streptophyta; class Magnoliopsida; order Poales; family Poaceae; genus Hordeum; species Hordeum marinum. The sequence goes on along the minus strand of CM039672.1, from coordinate 471,610,758 downwards.
GTTGGTTAAGTAAAAGTAGCCCGTGAGTCTAGCATTTTTGGTCTGCAGAGGGGTCGTGTTTGGAGGAGAAGGACATCAGAAGCAAACTAACTTGAATCCAGGGCCCTTCTTGCTAACTGTCCGCACAGATTGCTCCATCATAATCTGTACCATCTATCTTCAATCCGAGGGAACATAATGCTGTTTCTATTTTTACACCGTATGCTCAGCTTTTATCCTACTCCCCCGCGCCACCCAACCGAATCTAGTCTGTTACAACTATTTCATTTTTTCTTGTTTCTTCTTTCGCTTTCCTTTTCTTTTTGCCTTCCCTTTCATATCAATAAACTTTTCCAAATTTGTGGACTATTTCTGAAATCCATGATTTTGATGAGTTTTTTTTCAAAGTTGATGAACTTTTTTCAAGTTTGATGTTTTTTTAATTTATTGAACTATTTTTTGAAATCCACGATTTGTATTGCCTTTTTTATCAAATTTGTTGAACTTGTTTGAAAAATCACAAGCTTTTTCGAAAATCTGTGAACATTTTCGAATTCACTATGTTTTCCCTTTTTTGCGGGTTTTTTGTTGTTTTTGTCAAATGCGATCAAGCAAACAAAGGGAAAATGAAATGTGATCGATCTCGCTCTACACGGGTCGACCCATCAGGGTTGGCACCCTGGCACGTCATCCATGTCGGTCTGACATACGTATCCTCCGATGGGGGTGTGAAGGCCACGTGACACCGCTTCGACATGTCACCCGAGGCCAAATTTGGCTATTTTAGTCGACCGACATGCCCCAAACCTAGCCACATCCACCTCCTCCATCTCCGCGCCGCAAACCTGAGCCCACCCCCTACTCTATTTTGTTCCACCATTTGTCCCTTGCCGTTCGACGTTGCCATAGTCCGGTAGAAGATGAATACATATGCCATGCTCACGCTAGAGCGCCGCTTCCCGATCGAGGAGCAGATCCGGGCGGCCCGCATCGCTGTCGGCCTGCCTCCGGAATCTCCAAAGCTGAAGAAGGAGCACCAACATCTGGATCTGATGGAAGAGGAGGATGAGAAGCAACCGGAGGAGGAGGAGCTGGATCTGGCTTCGGGCGTTAACATGGAGAATGCGATATACGGAGTTCGCAGTCATCCAAGTGGACGAGATGGTGGGACAACATGCCATCCTAGAGTCCATCCATGATGAAGCCTACGTGGAAGCCAACCAATGCTTTATCCGTCAAAAGCATGCGGCGTGATGCTCTTTTTGCCGAACTCGACGCGGAGGCGGAGGCATAGCAGCTATAGGAGTCGTAGGAGCCAGAGCAGTGGTTTTCGACCATGGATCTGAAGCCAGGCACGGAGATAGCAAACATCTCTGACGACAATTAGGATAGTATATATGATAGTTGATCTACGTAGTACGTCATATGTATGCTTTTATATGATTTAAGGTTTGCCATATGAGGTATCTGCTTGTGAAAAAGGAAATTTAAGACTTAAGTGGCTAGTGTCCGCAGATGCGTCCGGGCCCCCGTGGGCATTTAAGGGGTGGAATTAGCCCATGGCGATTATAGATGCTCTCACCAAATTGATTAATTGACACTAGTAAAAAAAGGCCCATTTTTCCCGATTCGTAAGGCCCATTTGTCCCGGTTCTGGAACCGGGACTAAAGGGTCGGGACTAAAGCCCAAAACCTTTAGTCCCGGTTCGCTTACCAACCGGGACAGAAGGGGCTCCATGTGGCCTCTGCGGGGAGCCCAGGCAGAAGGACCTTTCGTCCCGGTTGGTAACACCAATCGGGACCAAAAGGCATCCACACGTCAGCATCTAGCAGTTGCTGGTTTTTTTTGAAGGGGGGGGTAGGGTTTTTTGGATGGTTAATTTAGGGGTTTTATATTGTTTTAGCTAGCTAATTAATAGAGAGAAGTGTCCTCTCTTTCTCCGTGCTTGGTCGACGCTAGCTACTATAGAGAGAACTTGACACGCTAGCTAGTAAGCAAATAAAGGAACCATTAAGTACAGAAGATCGTCATGAACATATAGAGACAGAAGTGATTGACCTCTCTTTCTTCGAGAGATTGGTCGTATAACAAGTTTTCGTATATATATATATATATATATATATATATATATATATATATATATATCCGACGCTACTAGCTACATATATACAATATAAGATCTCTTACAATCCCTAACATCTAATGTCAACTTCCAGATGGTATTCTCCGGCTTTATTTATGACGTGGTCAAGAAAGAACCCCACCAATTCTTCTTGAATTGCTCGTATGCGATCATGTGGTAGGAGTTCACCCCGCATCTGCCACATCTAATTTGAAGAAGGGGGTCAATACATATATATGGTAATAAAATAAATTTGTGAATATTATTGCTTACGCGCTTGAAATTGTTTTTTAGAGTAGCCCCACTTAGGGATCGTCGCGTTGTAGATGAACTCGCAAACGTAGTATCCACATAAATCTTTCCCGGTTTCCTGCCACAAGCACTTTACGAGAAATAGAGTTCAATCAAACTGATAATCAAGCATGATAAATGGTATTGATGAAACTAGAATCAATGGGAGATGTGCGGAACTAGCTAGTAGTACTTACTTTCGGGTGTGTAAATCACAGCTCCCCCGGTAGTGCCGGAACAATTGCTGTGAACTCTTTCCAAACCCTGCCAGATAAAGAAAATAATTACTTGATATCAGGAAATGAACAAAGTTGCCGATATGATGCGATAATGATCGATTGAACTTACTTATGGAGAATTTCAGTCATGTCCGCATAATCCTGGGGATCTTTTCGTTTCGAGTCTAAGACGATGACTACTCCCTGCTCAAGCTGAACCTCTAGCAGAATAAAGTGGAAACTGCGCACGCATGCATAACTCATCAATTACATTACTATAAACCTCGAGTAATAAGGGAAACCGAACATGCACAAGACAGTAACACTCACTTGAAGTTGTAAGGAGAGAGTATTGTCCCTTTGTTTTGATTTTTAAGCAACAATTGTAGCAAGTTCTCCTCGGTTTGTGTGGCATGCTTTTGAAAATTATACTCATGTATGACATTTGGGTTAATGAGCCCAATGTCATAGATTTGTGCTTTTCTGCATTCGACGATCTTCAATCTGCATAATATAGTGAGTATAATTATATATACATGCAATGAAAGAGCTGAGCTATATACATAGAGAGACTTAATTAAAGAAGTAGTATTTACAGACAGTAGCAAGTCACGATTGTTTTGTCAAGGGCCTTTTGATTGTATAACTGGAATATCTCCTCAAATTCAACATTCAACAGTTCCATTTCAATGAGGTCGTGCTCCTCTTTAACTGACAGTATCAAAGAATCCTTCCCAGACTCGTGGCAGGTTTTCATGTACCATTCATGGATTTTCGCATCATCGTTGTTAGAGGAGGAGGATCAGGTTTGACGAGAGGCCGCCCGTGCCGGTAACGGAATTCATCCACCTCCAACTGCTTAACCTGTACTTCATCGCTCAGGTAATCACCAGGTTTGGTACCGGGCACCATCCCTGGATGATTAGCGACGATATCGCTAGACACCTTGAGCGGGGGGCACGATTGGTTCGCCTGTTCGCCGAGCTGGGGAATTTTTTCCCACTTCTTTGTTTTGCTAACCTTGCATCACTAGAAGTACTTCCCGACCGCCGTGCATCTTGATATGTCTTTTTAATACAGCGGTCAAAGTTGGAATCCTGCCGAGGCGGTGGTGGTCGCTTCAGGGCATCCGTAGTGTGCATCGCTTTCACCGGATCTATCTTCTCCTTCGGAGATGGAGTTTTCTTTGCAAAATGGGCCCTCACTTCTGCCTGACATATCTCCTCGTTTTCAGACTCGATCCTCTCATATGGTAACTTTTCCAGAGGCTTGAGAGATGGACCATATTTGTATCCCCTCCTGCCTATGCTTGTACTGCTAGCCGTCGGAGCGGCGGCAGATCCCTTCCGTCGTTGCTTACTAGGCGCCGGAGGAGCCGGAGCAGCGGCGTCTATCTTCCGCCGTTGCCGACGAGGATGAGGAGGAGGCATACTGCTCCGACGTGCCGGAGTAGGCGAAGGAGGAGGCGGAGTGCCCCCACGTGTCGGAGGAGCCAGAGAAGGAGGAGGTGTGCCCTGATCACTCGCCGAAGGAGGAGGAGGCGGAGTGCCTTGATTCATCCGAGGAGAAGGAGGAGGCGGAGGCATCTAGTTTGGAAGCTTGATGTACTCCTTCTTCCATAGACATGTACTCCTTAGGGCACGAACCAGCTTATTCTCTCCTTCACCTGTAGAGTGGTCAAGCTCGAGCTCCTCAAATTCCTTCATTACTTCATCCACCATCACAACAGCAGAGCCATGTAGAATCGGACGACAGTGAAAAGTTCCGTTGGGTTGAGGAGGTGCAATAGAGCCGATAACCGCCTTGAAAGTGAGGTTCCGGCATTTCGTCATAAGCTCGCAATGTTGAGCCTCCGTGATAGTATCCACGGGGTAGCTAGGAGACGTGAAGTCAAGCTGAACGGGCTCCGTGGAAGCGACGCTGCTTCTCTGCTGAGATGGCGGGGTAGCTTCTGGGGTAGCTTCGTGCCGTTGAGATGGTTGGCCGGCAGCTCGCTAGCTCTCAGCTTCCTCTAGCTTTTGTAGTCTTGCATTGAGCTTCTGAATTTCTCTCAGCTCCGCTTTCCTCTTTCTCTCCCGGCTTCTGTAACCCCGTGCGTCGGGAAACCCAACCTTCCACGAAACGGAGCCTGGTGTGCCTCGTGTTCGTCTAGGGTGCTCAACATTCCCTAGGGCCTCAGTCAGATATACTTCCGAAGCTTGTTCATGGGTATTGCAAGTTGCTCGTCCGTCCAACAGCACTTCTGTGTTTTAGGGTCCAAAGTTCCCCCAACCTCGAAGAACCAAGTCCTTGAATGGTCTGGCCAGTTCAATGTCTGTGGTACGACCCCTTTAGCAATCAGGTCATTCTCAGCTTTGTCCCACAACGGCAAGGCTTTGAGGTAGCCACCTGACCCCGTGTGATGGTGATACTGCTTCTTTGCAGCATTGACCTTGTTTGTCTCTAGCATTTTCTTACTCTTGTCCGATGTCTTGTAGTCCACAAATGCGTGCCAGTAATCTCTTATATTCTCAAATCGGCCGATGAATTCTGGAGTCTTCCCTTTGTCGACAAACTTTGATTTCAACTCATTCTTCCACCTCCTGAATAGATCTGCCATCTTCTTAAGAGCACATGCCTTGACCAATGGCTCTATAACTGGCTTATTCGGATCCTCCTCTAGCGGTAGGGTGAAATTTGCCTTGAGCGCGGTCCAAAGATCATCTTTCTGTCTATCGGTGACATAATCACCATCAGGGGCGCCGTCCTTAGGCTTATTCCATTGCTTGATGCTGATCGGGATGTTGTCCCTAACAATAGCTCCACACTGAGCAGAAAATGCATTCTTGGTCCGCTTGGGTTCAGTCGGATGGCCATCGTTCGCGAGTGCTGTGATCATGAACTTTTCATCCTTGCGCAACCTCTTCTTCAGGCCTCGTCTCGTTACCGAAGTTTGGCTCGATCCAGACGGCTATAAAATAAGAAAGAAGAGTTAATTAATATATGTACATACCACAACAATTAATGCATCAATTAGCTAGTCAACATAGGCTTAATTAATATATATACCTCGCCGGACTTTGCAACAGCTCCCTCCTCCGATCGGTCAACGGAGCCGTCATCATGGTCTCCTTCTTCCTGCAGCATTCGGTCACCGGAGCCATCATGATCATGTCCTTCCTCCTCCATTGTTCGATCATCGAAGCCGTCATAATCCTCTCCTTCCAGACCATCGGTGTCGTTGAGAAACGACAAGATATCACGTCAGCCGTGGATTATGTCCCCCAACAACTGTTCTTGTTCTTCGGCGCTTGGATCCATAGTTTCTGCAAATATTACAACATGGCAATTAATATACAAACATGAATGTATCACGTCCGGACCACCTCTCTCATGAATGTCTGACGTCCGGACCGCCTCTCTCATGAATGTCAAACAAGGGATTCTGTTAACCTTTAAGGGATTTAATTAACAAAATGGCACCATTCTGAATGTGCAGAAAATGGTCCATATTTTTCCTGATCTCATCTACCCTTCTATATGTCACGTTGTCTAGTGTCAAAAGATTCAAGAAAACCAAGGCTTCATCATTAGCCGGAAGTAACATGCGCATAATGGTACGAAGCTCTCCAAAATTGTTTTGTAACGGAGTCCCGGATAGGATAATTAATTAGCTTTTTGGTACGAAGTTCAGCAAGAGCCTTCCGAATATCGCTATTTGAAAGGCCTTTGCTGAACTTCGTACCAAAAAGCGAATTATTCTATCCGTGACTCCGTTTCAAAACAATTTTGAAGAGCTTCGTAGCATCATACACATGTTACTTATGGCTAATGATGAAGCCATGGATTTCTTCAATACTTTGACAGACAACGTGACATATAGAAGAATATATATATATATGAGATCAGAAAAAATTGGATCAACTTGTGCACATCCATAATGGGGGCATTCTCGATAAATCTATGTTACCGGAGTTTTCTTCATTTGACTTGGTAAATTTGGGTGGCCTCGACAACGCTTCTAGGGTTTGGGGTGGCCTCGACAACACTTCTAGGGTTTGAGGTGGCCTCGACAACGCTTTTCCAGCCCCAGTTTGGGTGGCCTCGAGAGTTTAACGGGTAGGGACGGGGTAGATCAACAACGACGCTCTTTCTTCTAGGGTTTGGGTGGCCTCGATAGTTGGTCGGGTGAGCGGACCGCCTCTCTCTCATGCATGTCCAACGTCCCCTCTCATGTCGAAGTTATCGGGGAGGGGGTAGATCGACAACAACGCTCTTTATTCTAGGGTTTGGGTGGCGTCGGTAGTTGGTCGGGCGAGCGGACCGCCTCTCTCACTCATGCATGTCCGACGTCCCCCTCATGTCGAAGTTATTGGGGAGGGGGTAGATCGACAACGACGCTCTTTCTTCTAGGGTTTGGGTGGCCTCGATAGTTGGTCGGGTGAGCGGTTTTCTTTTCCTTCTTCATTTTTTACTTTGTTTTTTCTAATATGTTTGTTTTCGTTTTCACTCTACATATATGAACAAAAAATGCATATGTGAACAAAAAAATGCTCTGAACAAAAAAATTAATACACATATGAACAAAAAAATACATATATGGACAAAAAAATGCTCTGAACAAAAAAATTAATACATATATGAATATCCATACACACATATAGCCACATACATATATACATTATATATATGAACACAAAATTCATCATATAAATTTTGTTTCAGAGTGGCGGCGTCGGCTCACAGCGGGGGCGGCCGGCGAGGGCGACGACGGGGGTGGCGAGGGCGACTGCGACGGTGGGGGCAGGTTGGGGCAGGGGCATGGCCGAGGCAATGACAGGGACGGCGTCGACTAGCGAGGGCAACGGCGGGGGCGGCGCACGAGGGAGCCAGCGACGACAGCGATGGTTGGGGCGGCCGGAGTGCAGGGGCGCGCTTGGGGGGCGGCGGACGGCTGCGGCGTGGGCTCAGGGGCAGGTCACGGGCACTGGAGACGGCGACGACATGGGTGGCGAACGGCGACAGCGTGGGCGTCGGACGGCGTCGGCGTGGGCTCGAGGGTAGGGCAGGGGCACGGGCGACAGCGACGGTGCCGGGGCAGCCTAGCGGCGTCGAGGAGGTCGACATCGTCGGGGGAAACTGCGAGATGAAAATGAAAATTTTCACTAGTGCTGCATATATACACACACCATTGGTCCCGGTTGGTGGTACCAACCGGGACCAATGCCTACCTTTGGTCCTGGTTCGTGCCACCAACCGGGACCAAAGGTCTCTTTTCGGCAGCCCAAAGGACGGAAAGCAAAGACCTTTGGTCCCGGTTGTCGGTGCCAACCGGGACTAAAGGTGGGCATTGGTCCCGGTTGGTGCCACCAACCGAGACTAAATGTGGGTATTGGTCCCAGTTGGTTCCACCAACCGGGACCAATGGCCTTGCACAGGGTTGAGACTGCACCGCACCTGTTTATAAGGCGTGATGCGCCTGAGAGTTCGAGCCCCTCTCTAAAGCAGGCTTACGGGCCTAACCACTCTGTATTTGCCTATGGGCCTTCTGTGGGCCTGAATCCTCTCTAAAGCGGATTTTTATTTATTTTTTTCGAGTATTTTTGTTTTATTTTTTGCTTTATTTATCTTTTTTATTTTTTTCCAGTATTTTTCTTATGTTATTTTAGTTCATTCTTTTTAACAAATAAATACTTTGATAATTTTAGTTGCATAATTTCCATTATTTTGTTTTGTTTCTTGCTTTATTTATTTTTTGCTTTATTTATTTCCAGTGTGTTTTATTATTATATTCTTTTTTCTATTAATGTTTTGAACAAAAAAATACTTTGATAATTTTAGTTGCATAATTTTTATATAATTATTGTTTCAAAAATACTAGAGGTTTATAAAAGCTTTTTAGCTGATTCTTTTTTGAACTCCACTCCCACGATGTTTTGAAAGAAATTAAAAATCACTTCAAACGAACTCTGAAAAGGTTGAAAGTTGGCATGGTATCATCATTTCACCCACATAGCATGTGCTAAAAAGTTGAGAGGGTTACGGCAAAAAATGGATGCACTTCATGTACAAAATGGACAATCTCTTTCGAAGTATCAGGGTTTCGGACGAGAACTCATCTATTATAAAGGGATTTCATTTTCTGAACTCATTTGAACTCCAGACTATTTGTGTGTTCAAAATGCACCATTCAAAGCCACATCCTCAATTTTCAACCCTTTCTGACTTCATTTGGTATTTTTCATGCACTTACTGATTTTTTGAGTTAATTGACCCTGAAATTGAAAAGCACTTTAAATGAACTCTGAAAAGGTTGAAAGTTGGCATGGTATCATCATTTCAGGCACATAGCATGTCATAAAAAGTTGAGAGGGTTACGACAAAAACTGGATGCACTTCGTGTACAAAATGAAAAATCTCTTTCGAAGTATTAGGGTTTCGGACGAAAACTCATGTGTTACAAAAGGCATTTCATTTCTTCACATGTCACTGCAATGATATAGTTGTGGAGAGAAAGTCTTCACTTTTTCTTCGCTTGTGTCCTTTGCTTATTGCGCCGTAACCATGGATAATCTTCATTGTTTAATAGGGTGCTTGGGTCAACCTTGAATTTGAAGGGAGGAATTTCATGAAACTTTTCATAATCTTCAGACATGTCTATCTTGCCCTCCAATCCCACGATGTCTCATTTTCCTGAAAGAACTATGTGGCGCTTTGGCTCATCGTATGATGTATTCGCTTCCTTATCTTTTCTTTTTCTCGGTATGGTAGACATGTCCTTTACATAGAAAATCTGCGCCACATCATTGGCTAGGACGAATGGTTCGTCTGTGTACCCAAGATTGTTCAGATCCACTGTTGTCATTCCGTACCGTGGGTCTTCCTGTACCCCGCGTCTTGACAGATTGACCCATTTACACTGAAACAAAGGAACCTTGAAATCATGTCCATAGTCAAGTTCCCATATGTCCACTATGTAACCATAATATGTGTCCTTTCCCCTCTTGGTTGCTGCATCAAAGCGGTCACTGCTGTTTTGGTTGGTGCTCTTTTCATCTTGGGCGATCGTGTAAAATGTATTCCCATTTATCTCATACCCTTTGTAAGTCAATACCGTCGAAGATGGTCCCCTGGCCAATGAGTACAACTCATTAGAAACAGTGTTTTCACCCATGAGATGTGTTTGCAACCAACTGCCGAAAGTCCTGATGTGTTCATATGTAATCCAGTCGTCACACTGCTCCGGGTGTTTGGAGCGCAGAATATTCTCGTGTTCATCGACATACGGGGTCACCAAGGTGGAATTCTGTAGAACTGTGTAGTGTGCTTGAGACCAAGAATGCCCGTCCCTACATATTATTGAGTCCGCTCCTAGCATGCATTTTCCAGTCAATCTCCCCTCATACCGCGATTGAGGGAGACCAATCTTCTTAAGGTCAGGAATGAAGTCAACACAAAACCCAATGACATCCTCTGTTTGATGGCCCATGGAGATGCCTGCTTCTGGCCTAGCGCGGTTACGAACATATTTCTTTAAGACTCCCATGAACCTCTCAAAGGGGAACATATTGTGTAGAAATACACGACCCAGAATGACAATCTCGTCGACTAGATGAACTAGGACGTGTGTCATGATATTGAAGAAGGACGGTGGGAACACCAGCTCGAAACTAAAAATACATTGCACCAAATCACTCCTTAACCTTGGTAGGATTTCTGGATCGATCACCTTCTAAGAGATTGCATTGAGGAATGCACATAACTTCACAATGGCTAATGGAACGTTTTCCGGTAGAAGCCCCCTCAATGCAACCAGCAGCAGTTGCGTCATAATCACGTGGCAGTCATGAGACTTTACGTTCTGGAACTTTTTCTCTGCCATATTTATTATTCCCTTTATATTCGACCGGAAGCCAGATGGGACCTTCATATTGAGCAGACATTCAAAGAAGATTTCCTTCTCTTCTTTGGTAAGAGTGTAGCTGGCAGGACCTTCATACTGCTTTGGATGCATGCCGTCTTTTTCATGCACATGTTGCTGTTCCTCCTGTGCCTTTGGTGTATCTTTTGTCTTCCCATACACTCCCAAGAAGCCAAGCAGGTTCACGCAATGATTCTTCGTCACGTGCATCACGTCGATTGCAGAGCAGACCTCTAGGTCTTTCCAATAGGGTAGGTCCCAAAATATAGATTTCTTCTTCCACATGGGTGCGCATTTGTCAGCGTCATTCGGAACAGATAGTCCGCCAAGACTCTTTCCAAATATTACTTGTAAATCATTGACTATATCAAGTATGTGATCACCAGTACAGAGGGCGGGATTCTTCCGATGATCTGCCTCACCTTTGAAATGCTTTCCTTTCTTTCGACATTGATGGTTGGTCGGAAGAAATCGACGATGCCCCAGGTACACATTCTTCCTGTATTTGTCCAAATATATACTGTCGGTGTCATCTAAACAGTATGTGCATGCGTGGTATCCCTTGTTTGTCTGTCCTGAAAGGTTACTAAGAGCAGACCAAGCATTGACGGTTAAAAACAGCAACGCATGCAGGTCAAAATCCTCCTGTTCGTTCTCATCCCACACATGTACACTTCTTCCATTCCATAGCTGTAAAAGTTCATCAACTGATGGCCTTAGGTACACATCAATGTCATTGCCGGGTTGCTTAGGGCCTTGGATGAGCACTGGCATCATAATGAACTTCCGCTTCATGCACAACCAAGGAGGAAGGTTATACATACATAGAGTCACATGCCATGTGCTGGCTGCTCTGCTCCCCAAAAGGATTAACGCCATCTGCACTTAAACCAAACCATACGTTCCTCGGGTCACCTATAAAGTCGCTCCACTTTCTCTCGATCTTTCTCCATTGTGACCCGTCAGCGGGTGCTCTCAACTTCCTGTCTTTCTTACGGTCTTTTTTGTGCCATTGCATCAACTCGGCATGCTTTTTGTTTCTGAACAGATGTTTCAACCGTGGTATTATAGGAGCATACCACATCACCTTGGCAGGAACCCTCTTCCCGGTGCGCTGGCCCTCAACATCACCAGGGTCATCTCTTCTGATCTTATACCGCAATGCACCGCATACCGGACATGCGTTCCGTTCGTTGTACTCACTGCGGTAGAGGATGCAATCATTAGGTCATGCATGTATCTTCTGCACCTCCAATCCTAGAGGGCATACAACCTTCTTTGCTGCGTACGTACTGTCGAGCAATTCGTTATCCTTTGGAAGCTTCTTCTTTATTATTTTCAGTAGCGAACTAAATCCCTTGTCAGATACACCATTGTCTGCCTTCCATTGAAGCAATTCCAGTGTGGTACTGAGCTTTTTGTTGTCATCTTCGCAATTTGGGTACAACTCTTTTTTGTGATCCTCTAACATGCGATCGAACTTCAACTTCTCCCTTTCACTTTCGCATTCTCTCTGTGCATCAACAATGACCCGTCGAAGATCATCATCGGGCACATCGTCTGGTTCCTGTTGATCTTCAGCGTGCTTCCCCCATTGCAGCATCACTGTATTCAGGGGGAGGGTAGTTGTTGTCATCCTCTTCTTCTTCGTTGTCTTCCATCATAACCCCTCTTTCTCCGTGCTTGGTCCAAACATTATAGTGTGGCATAAAACCCTTCTGAAGCAGGTGGAAGTGAAGGGTTTTAGAGTTGGAGAAAGACTTCGTATTCTCACAGACAGTACATGGACAAGGCATAAAACCATTCTGCTTGTTTGCCTCAGCCGCTTCGAGAAAATTATGCAGGCCCTTAATATACTCGGAGGTGCGTTGGTCACCGTACATCCATTGTCGGTTCATCTGTGTGCGTTATATAATAAAGTGTATTAAAAACCATTACAACATATCATAAATAGAGAAGTGAACAATAATAAAATTAATAAAATCATACAAGTAAGTATATTTTCTTTTAGCAAGAAGATAAGATCAAGAGGCTCATCACGTGCGGGCGATCGACGGTGGTTTCAGGACGGGGACGGGACAGGACGGACAGCCAAACCTAGACAAATCTTGACGAAAATGGAGTTTGGACAAGGAGCTTCGAGAGGAGAAAGCTTAAGTTTGGCTTAGGCATTTTATCAAACACCTCATGTGCATAGAAGGTGAGCTAGAGCACCACAAAGCTCTCCCCTCGCCGGCCAAAAAAACAGAGCTGTGTGGAGTGCTCTGCTCGCTGGCAAGGGGGTATATATAGGCATCTCATTGGTCCCGGTTCGTGGCTAGAACCGGGACTAAAGGACCCCATTTGGTCCCGGATCCAGCCACGAACCGGGACCAATGGTTGTGGGCCAGGAGCGAGGCACATTGGTCCCGGTTCGTGTCTGGAACCGGGACCAAAGGTTCCAGACGAACCGGGACCAATGCCCCACGTGGCCCGTCCGGCCCCCTGGCCTCACGAACCGGAACCGTTGCCCCCATTGGTCCCGGTTCGTGACTGAACCGGGACTAATGTGCTGACCCGGCCCAAACCAATGCCCTGTTTTCAACTAGTGTGAACTAATCAAATTCCACCAGCTTGATAGAAACACCATCAATAGGCAAGTGAAAAGATAGGATATTAATCCAACCTTCCACTTTCTTCTATGCGGGACACTTGGCCAGAAATCACTTATGAGAAATTGATTGAATTTTACATGGCCACTGTTTGTTTTTGCAAAAGATGCCATCATTATTTTTAACCCTGTCATCATTGAAAATCCCTCCTTTAACCGCATTGACCCCTCCATAATTTTCGAAATTAAGCCATTTTGACTCATCGCTAATTGGCACGTCCAAATGATAGACCATAATCCTAAACAGAGCTACCAAAATATGCCACCACAGTGTGTAACCGAGTCCAACCAATGCAGTTACTCACAATTATATCCTTTTAAGCCACATATTGCAATTTTTTGTTGCGGGCTTACCAAGCTAAACACTTGGTTTTTAAGCCACAGATGGTACAGATCTTGGAGCTAATACAATTACCCACATAGTGGCCTGGACGACCACAAATAAAGCACATCATATCTTTAGGCCGCAAAATGTGCTGTTTACCCGAAATCGTATAAACAGCCTTGCCAAAAAAACATCCTATAAACAGTTCCCCTACGTGAATTTTATGTGAATTTTGAGTTTGCTAACCACATGTCCGTGTCCTTGTGGCGCCGTAGTGGGCCGCACACATGCAGTGCAGGTGCACGACACGCACGCACGTCTACCCGCTCAAGTCTTTGCTTATATAGTATATAGTAGTAACACGCATCGTGCCAAAGCCTTTGACGTTCGCACATACTAAACGTACTGCGGCACTGGACGGCATGAAATGCACAGTAGGAGTAATGCCTCCTTATCCATCTCTATCTTATCAATACCTAACTAACTTATTTGCATCGCCCCTTGCGTCCGCACGCTACCTTCTGCTGCTCGACCCTTTGCTTAATCGGATCATCATCGTGCCAAAGCATTCACGCACAGTAATGGCTATCCATGTATAACTAAGCGTGTTCGCGTAATCACGTTGCCCCTTGCGTCACTCAACTGCGCGCGGTGCTCTGCTAGTGTTAGTGTTACGTGGCCACTGGCTGGAGTGCAACCGGAGGTAACCGAGGGCTTTGACTTGAAGCGGCAAAGGGTCGGGTCGCGTCCCGCGTTTCGGTCCACCTCTCTTGCAAGCAACGGCGAAAACCTCCACCGATCTGGTTCGGTTTCAATCAAGGTTCCTGTTTCTTGCAAGCCAAGCGCAAGCGCCCGCCGGCCAGCCACAAACGCCCCGGCAAGCTCCACCCATGCCGTCACGCCGCGCGCGGCATTCCCCGTAATCCCCCTTTAAATCCCTTCTCCGTTGCACCGGCTGTCACAGATCATCCGCATTCCTCTCTATCATCCCCGATTCGCTCATTTGTAGCCAGGATTCTTTCTTTCTTTCTTTCAGAGCGTAGATCGACGCGGCAATGGCGGCGGCGGCGGCGCAGAGCGAGGCGGTGGCGCGGCAGGGGCGCGCGGACGAGGTCGACGAGGAGCGGCCGCTCCTGGCGAGGCCGCCGGCCGTCCGCGACGGGGACGGCCCAGGCGACGGGCTGAGCCCGATGCAGCGGGCCATCAGCCAGACGTACCAGAGCACGGCGCACCTGGCGACGCTGCTGCCCACGGGCACCGTGCTGGCGTTCCAGCTGCTGTCTCCGATCGTCACGAACCAGGGCCACTGCGTCCGCGCCAACCGCGCCATGGCGGCCGCGCTCGTCGCGCTCTGCGGCCTCTCCTGCTTCGCGCTCAGCTTCACCGACAGCTTCCGGGACGCCAAGGGCGCCGTGCGCTATGGCTTCGCCACGCGCCGCGGGCTCTGGGTCATCGACGGCGGCGCGCCGATCGACCCGCAGGCCGCCGCTGCATACAGTCTGCGCTTCATCGACTTCGTGCACGCCGTCGTCACCGTCATGGTCTTCGTCGCCGTCGCGCTCTTCGACCACAACGTCGTGTCCTGCTTCTACCCCGTGCCCTCCGAGGACGCCGCGCAGGTGCTCACCGTGCTCCCCATCGCCATCGGGGTCGTCGGGAGCATGCTCTTCGTCACTTTCCCCACCACGCGACACGGCATCGGCTTCCCGCTCTCGAAGCATTAAATCTTTTTTCACCACCATGTACGGCAATATACTACTACTGTCGTTCTAACAAATTGTAAACTCTCAGTCAGACTTGACCAAACGGATCGGCCCGGCCCGGCCTGCCCAAACACGTTTAGTAAACGGGCCATGTCGTGCCTATTAGACTTATTTTAAGACTTATAGGGCTATATTTAAGTATATATATTTTTAAAAAAATCTGAAAATACATAAATAAATAAACGGCCTGTGTCGTGCCGGCCCGCGTGCCCAGCCTCCAAGCCCAGGCATGGCCCGAGGCGTGCCTCGTGCCGGGCCCGGACCGTTTACAGTCAGGCCGTGCCCGGCTCATGGCGGGCCGTGCCGGTCTGTTTAGCCCGGTCCGTTTGGCCAGCTATACTCTCAGTCATCAAGTGGTAAAGAGTAAATATACGACGGTCTTTTTCTTTTAAAGTCTTCGTTGATAACCTCCAATAAATTTATTGTGTTGTTTCCTATGGATTATTAGGCCCCTCCCAATGTTTCACCTTGTACAGGTGCTAAGGCTGTCACATAGGTAAAAAATCTGATGTGACATGGTATTTAAGAGGAGAGAGATGAGTGTGGTGATCCCAGAAAAAAACGGTGCCAAGCGCGTGAACCTAGGCAAAATACTTAAATGAAAAGAAGCCCATCAATGCATGAAGAACTTTAATACCTAAATCATTAAATAGATTATGCTTAGCTACAACAAGTTAAGCACCTATGTATTGGGGGCTTTGGTTGTTAAACTTTTAAATGTGCTTAGCACCCCATCTTAACATCAATGCATTGAAAATAGCCCTAGGCGAGCATCCGTAAGTCAAGTCGAGTTGTCGTAGGTGTAAGATTACTATTTATTCAGCACAACGCCCGCTTGATAATTTGGAGCTTTTATTTGGTGAGCGATGACCGATGTTCGGACGTGAGATAATGTCCATTTCAACGTCGAACGGGGAGCTCATAAGTCGGTGATCTCGACACTATGCATAATTTCACTTCCAACAAAATGTGTAACTGGTTATCTCCGGAGCAAATACAAGATTACGGTAAAAAATTAAGAGGTAGTCAATGTACATTAAGTGAGCTACATTACAGTTACGGACATTTGAATTGTAAACATTAAATCATGCCTAAACAACATAATTTTGACACAAAGTACAAATAAGTACCTATGTCTCCTAACTCTAAAAAAGCCGAGGAGGGTCCTTAGAAATGTCTCCCGGGTTGCTTAGGGCGACTCCGGAAGCGCCACGGCTATGACCTTAGAAGGCCCTTCCCCACCTCCTCATTCACCACGCCGTCGTTGAAGGAGTCCATCCCACGAAAGAAGGCGGTGGTGGGGCATGTCCGCGAGTCTCTTTTCTTACTCTTGCCTTCTATTCTTCAACTCAACCCTACCAAGGTCCCTCCTGCATCCCCTATCTCCCGATTTGGTCATCGTCGTCCTTCATCCCCAACCTTCCAATTTGGCTGCGGCCGTCCTATGTCCGCGACAACGCAATCTGGCCGCCAGCCTTTGGATCTGCAGTCGTCTTCACGGATCGGCTGCGTCAAGCAATATGCGTTCGACAAGATCTTTCAATCCACACCTCGGGCATGCTACAAGCTACCAACGTATGTGTCATGGGCTGGGCTGGATGCATGGCGCTCCACTACCAGGGTTACTAGATCAGGATCGCGCATTGGCGCGAGGGTGTCGGTCCCAACAACGTGGCGAAGCATGTAAAAATCAGATGATATGACGCGTTAGTACAAAAGATAAAGTGCAACTTGCCGCATCTTACCTGATCCAATTGTATCCAGCCAGGTAGTAATCATATAGAATATACATGTGTGCTCACCAGATAATATCTAATACATATATTTGAAATACACTGAAATCAAAAGAATCGGTAAAACACAATTAAGAAGACAATCTTTAGCATCTATTAACACACAAGCATTCAATATATACATATACACATTCATTGATAACATGGTTCAAGGTGGACATGTATATAAGGCAAGATTCAGTACGAGTATCAATCTACTAACAGGAAGTAATGTTCAACTAAAGTTGTCTTAATTTCAGTTTCACGTGAATATATATTTACTTAAAGACTCATACTATTTGCACCAGAAGACGTCATAAATGGCCCTCAAATGTGTTCTTCATGCAAGTCCTACAGCAAAGGAAGAAGGAAATCAGGCGATCAAAGAGTCAATAGCATATAAGTTTGACAAAGAGTCAGTAGCATAGAAGTTTGACATGAGCATATGCTCACTAAAAGACTTCTACTGTTTGCACCAGAAGGCGTCAAATATGGTCATCAATTGCGTTGTTTCCCTCTGAGCTCTCTCACGGTCCTCGCGGCCTACACAAACCTTCCAGCAATGGTGAGGGGAGAACCGGCAGTTGACACAACATCAACCAGCAAACCAAGACATCATGTGGCGGTCAGAGAGAGAGAGAGAGAGAGGGAGAGAGCGGTGGTGACCTGCAAGCATATGCTTTCTCGTTCATATCATATGGCATTCTAAAGGTAGTTATGAACAAAATGGTAGCACAAGTATATGAACAAAATACTAAAAATAGCCTGAAAATAACAGTAAACAAAAAGGATAAATGAGCTCAGCATAAATCACAAACAGTAAAGAGCGTAATGCGTATAACATGAATTAGCATGAACATTCCTGAAAACTTGACGTGAAAATAAGGGTACAACATGAATTACTTCTAAATCACTGATGCAAAGTATCAGCATTTCGTAATATTTTTACACATGGCTTGCTTATTGCAGTTATTTTTCATTCATACGGAAAATTCACAAAGCTATACATAATATTGATTCATGTGAAATAACACAATACACCATGTCCTCAAGGTAACAAACTCTTATAATCTCAACTGCGAGCTATATCTTAATTTCCTATGTCATTCACTGAAAATTCTAAAAGGTTGTTACAAAATCTCATGATGTGGATTGTTATCTATAACTCCACGAGCAGTGCGAATAATAGCTTTTGCACATACCATTTGGACACGGGCACACTCCTGGAGTACCGAGCAGCGACTGCCCCCTGTGGCGAACATGGGTTGCCTGGGTTACCCACCACGATAGAAGCTTCTCATTGGAGTTGAGAAGCCCGTCACACATATTGTTGTCGGTCCGAGAATCCATCTGCATCAGTGTGAGTGGGCACCACCGGAAGCCATCACATTTCCTCCACCCTGTAGTATGCTAGATGAAAAGGAGAGTGCACAAAGTTCCATAAAAACACAGATGAAAAGGAGAGAGCACAACCACTTCAGAAGGCACGTAATTTACTAATACATGAGTGATCTAAATAAAATAGTGAATTCAAGGTGAATCGATATATTACACGAGTCCGAGCAAATGCATAGACCATATGTTGAAGTAGTTTATGCTAAGTGGCGGGGGGGGGGGGGGGAGGCTATAATTATGCCTTCTAACAGACGCAGTTGTAGAAGGGGAGTCACTGACCAACACAAGAAGCAAAAAAACATAATTAAACCATATATTTTAGAGTATGGAAAGGTGCAAAGCATCATGATAGCATAGAATATAACAAAATCATCATGATTCAGTACAAGCTCTCAATGCCCATGTCACAATACTCAAAAAGTTTTAAACTCGTCCTATTAATCAGTGCTTTTGATGCGTGTGCCTCACATTCGAAGGTTTCAAGATAAATTTAGAAGGGCTGGTATTCATGAGGTAAAGCCAATTGAAGAGACTTGAGACTCGAGACAACAAACGGGTGCTTTATACTTTAACGAAAATCTAAATATTTTCTGGCAGGCGTCTTGAAAGGATAACTTGTTATTTTAACCGATTCTAAGGCTCACCAGAAAGCTTGAACTGCACAAATAGCCTTAGTATGTGTGGGCAAATCATATCTCAATAAAGCACCCAGATATTTAATGGTAGATCTAGATACGAGATTGAAACATCTGGGATTACAATTTCAAGGGGAGAAGCAAAGCCAACCATCCAAATGTTGGTGGGACAGTAATAATCCAACCAACAATGCTCCAATTGAGCTAATTATGTTATTTTTGGTTAGTGCAGTATTTGTATCATGGGTTCTGAATGCTCAAGCTCCATTAAAAATGAACTAAATGTTCAAGGAATTATGCAGACACGTGCATCCTAAGTAAGTTACTGAATTAGGACTTGAATGGGCAAAATCAGCAAACAAGTGGTGCTTACAACAATCTTCACACAAACTTTACACCAGCCAAAACAAAACTTTCAATAATATGCATAAAAAGATATAAACTACTATCTGATTGACCAAAATGAAGCTTTCTACAATAAACTCATATAGATTTTCCTACTACAATGTAAGAAGCTTTGAAATTATACATACCAAAATTTTCACCGAACCATTTAGCCCTTTGACAAAAGACACGATCACCAGTCGAGCATGCAGCCGGCGGTAGCAAAGTGCCACGGTTCCTCTAGAGCAGATGGGAGCGGGCCAAGACGGCCTTGGAAGCGACCTATGCCTGGACAACAAATACCTGCAAAACAACAACACAATAATAAGAAAAATTAGAAGATTTTTTTTTTGAATCCATGAAATATTATTAGGTTCAAAATGAAACGATACTGTTAGCTGGATGTGTCCACTGTATCACTATATACATATTGGGTGTGTCCAAGCTTCTTGGCTACGAAGATGGACTAATATGAGAGCAGGCCTTTTTATATCTAGCTGCATACTGGATCACTATATACATACTGGATGCTCCAGCTTGATGTCATACTTTGAGATAGGGTAAAGTTCACACGTATGCAAAATCTCTAGCATCTAAACTGTATATTAGTACATTCTCTGATGGTGTAACCTTTAAATAAGTAACACCTCAAGAATATCCTATATTTAAATAAGTAACATGCCAAAGTAAGAAAAACTATTAAATCTGGGTGTCCATTTGAAAAAGAACTATATAAAAATTAAAATACGTGTAAAATGACATTCAGGTTCTTGTACAGGATTCTAGTTAAGTGATGTGATAGTTTGTGCACATATAATAGGTTATAAAAAAAACTGGAAATTTCAGTAAACATTACAAAACTGGCATAATTTAACACTAGTAGAAAACAGACCTTTCGTCCCAAGCATTAATCCCGGTTTGTTACGAGCCGGTACTAAAGACGGTATTAGTCCCGGTTCATGCCTGCTCCAACGGCTAGGAGTAGGGTAACCTTTAGTACCGGCTCGTGAACGATTTTTGGTACCGGTTCGTGTCACGATCCGGTACTAAAGGGGGCATGGCAGGCTTTTGATCAGACTTGGACACCGCGTGCACCTTTAGTACCGGCTGGTTACACCAACCGGTACTAAAGGGCAACCTTTAGTACCGGCTGGTGTCACCAGCCGGTACTAAAGACGTCCTACATATACGCTTCATCCGCAGCTGATCGAAGGGGCTCTCATTTCTCTGTTTTCTCCCCTGTTCTTCTTCTTGCTCGAAGCTCATCCTCCATTTTGCCACAGATTTGTCAAGATTTAAAGGCATCCCATCTATCCAAGTGTTCATAAAGGTTAGCAACTTTGCTCCTTCATCTCTCATTGCTAATTAGCTTCTGGTATGCTCAAAGATATGTGATTTGTGGGTTTTAGCTAGGTTTTGGAGGAGTGATATCATTATGTGGGAGTTTATTTGATTTATATGTAATATGAGCTCAAATTAACTTGTTAGGTTGCATATGTGTAGGTGTGGTTTGTTTGGTGCCTTCCCATCCCCGGCCGTCCTAACCACCGTCGATCGTCCGCACCGTCTCGTTGCGGCACTGGCCACCTTGGTGAGCCTCTTGTTCTTCTTGAGACCTTTAAAAAAAATTATTTGTATGATTTAGATAGCTGCGTGTACGATTTACTTACTTGTATTATTGTTAGTTATTCTATAGTGTCATGGTTATGGTATCCGCCCACGTCGGCCCTCGTCCAGTCTATGATTCAGATGTGGTATGTCGTTATCTTTTATAACTATTTCACACATCGTCTAATGTTTATGACAATTAATTATGCCATCAAATTGACGTAGATGTTTTTATCTATAGAAAGTAGTTGAACCAGAAATTCCAAACGACTATGCAATTCTGCTCGAGAAATTAACACAAGTTGAAAAAGAAATTGATCATTTGAAAGAAAAATTGAAAAGAACTGAAGATGAGAAGATGGGATTGGAGTTGCATGTTGCGGATATCGTTGATGATCACAAGAACAAGATGGCTGGAATGCGCTTGAAGCTTAGAAAGATTAGAAAATATGCCATTGATAAAGAGGCTTGGTATCATTATGCTCTTGGCTCAATTATTACTTTAGTTGCGATTATGATGGCATTTGTTGTTGCATTTACATGTTTTAGATAGTTGTATGTTGTTTTATGAGATGTATGTATGAACTATAAGTATCTATTATTTGCAGTAATAACATTTGGTCACTGCTAGCTCTACTTTTGGTTGTAATGTGATGATGAAGTTGTATTAATTTGGTCACTTCTATGTTATGTAGTGAACATGAGCCGGCAATGGATGTATGATGACCGACTAAGTCCAGGGTTTCTTAATGGCCTGTATGATTTTATTCGTGTGGCTGAGGCAAACAAGCAGAATGGTTTCATGTGTTGTCCATGTCATGACTGTAAGAATGATAGGAATTACTCTACCTCAAAAACCCTTCACTACCACCTGCTGAAGTCCGGTTTCATGTCCGGCTATAGCTGTTGGACCAAGCATGGAGAAAGAGGGGTTATGATGGAAGACAATGAAGAAGAAGAGGATGATGACAACTATCCTTTCGCTGATACAACAATGGGGGAAGCTGAAGAAGAGGCATCAATGGGGGAAGTTGAAGAAGAGGCATCAGATGAGCCCGCTGATGATTTGGGTCGGGTCATTGCTGATGAAAAGAGAAACTACGAAAATGATAAGGAGAGGTTGAAGTTGAAACGCATGTTAGAGGATCACAAGAAATTATTGTATCCAAATTGTGAAGATGACCAGAAAAAGCTGGGTACCACGCTGGAATTGCTGCAATGGAAGGCGGAGAATGGTGTAACTGACAAAGGATTTCAAGAATTGGTGATAATGATAAAGAAGATGCTTCCAAAGGATAACGAATTGCTTGAAAGTACGTACGAAGCAAAGAAGGTTGTCTGCCCTCTAGGATTAGAGGTGCAGAAGATACATGCATGCCCTAATGACTGCATCCTCTACCGCAGTGAGGAGTACGAGAATTTGGATGCATGCGCGGTATGCGGTGCACTTTGCTATAAGATCCCCCGCGATGACCCTGGTGATGTGGAGGGCGAACGCCACAGGAAGAGGGTTCCTGCCATGGTGATGTGGTATGCTCCTATAATACCACGCTTGAAACATTTGTTCCAAAACAAAGAGCATGCCAAGTTGTTGCGATGGCACAAAGAAGAACGTAAGAAAGACGGAATGTTGAGAGCACCCGTTGATGGGTCGTAGTGAAGAAAAATTGAGAGGGAGTTCGAGGACTTTGCAGCTGACGCAACGAACTTATGGTTTGTTCTTAGTACAGACGGCATGAATCCTTTTGGGGAGTAGAGCTCCAATCACAGCACCTGACCCATGACTCTACGTATCTACAACCTTCCTCCTTGTTTGTGCATGAAGCGAAAGTTCATTATGATGCCAGTGATCATCCAAGGTCCTAAGCAACCCGGCAACAACATTGATGTCTATCTAAGGCCACTAGTTGATGAACTTCTATAGTTGTGGAAAAAACCAGGTGTACGTGTGTGGGATGCGCACACACAAAAGGAAATTGAACTACGAGCATTGCTGTTTATAACCATCAATGATTGGCATGCTCTTAGTAACCTTTCATGACATACAAACAAGGGATACAATGCATGCACGCACTGTTTAGATGATACTGAAAGTATATATTTGGATAAATGTAAGAAGAATGTGTACCTGGGACATGGTCAATTTCTACCGATCAAGCATATCTTAAGAAAGGCAGGCAACCATTTCAAAGGTGAGCCAGATAACTGGAAGAAGCCTGGCCTCCGTACTGGTGAATATATATTTGATATGGTCAAGGATTTACATGTAATCTTTGGAAAGGGTCCTAGTGGACAATCTGTTCCGAATGACGCCAACGGACACGCACCCATGTGGAAGAAGAAATCTATATTTTGGGAACTTGAATATTGGAAAGCCCTAGAGGTCCGCAATGCAATCAACGTGATGCACGTGACGAAGAATCTTTGTGTCAACCTGCTAGGCTTCTTGGGCGTGTATGGAAAGATAAAAGATACACCGGAGGCATGGGAGGACAAGCAAAGAATTAACAAAAAAGACGGCATGCCTCCATAGCAGTATTAAGGTCCTGCCAGCTACGCTCTTATGAAAGAAGAGAAGGAAATCTTTTTTGAATGCATGCTCAGTATGAAGGTCCTGTCTGGCTTCTCGTCGAATATAAAGGGAATAATAAATATGGCAGAGAAAAATATTTCAAAATCTAAAGTCTCATGACTGGCACGTGATTATGACGCAATTACTTTTGGTTGCACTTAGGGGGCTTCTACCGGGAAATATTCGATTAGCCATTGTGAAGCTATGCACATTCCTCAATGCAATTTCTCAGAAGGTAATCGATCCAGAAATCCTACCAAGGTTACATAATGACCTGTTCCAATGTCTTGTCAGTTTCGAGTTGGTGTTCCCTCCATCCTTCTTCAATATTTTGACGCACGTTCTAGTTAACCTAGTCGAAGAGATTAACATTCTGGGTCCTGTATTTCTACACAATATGTTCCCCTTCGAGAGGTTGATGGGAGTCTTAAAGAAATATGTTCATAACCGTGCTAGGCCAGAAGGAAGCATCGCCAAGGGATATGGAACAGAGGAGGTTATAGAGTTTTGTGTTGACTTTGTTCCTGACATTAAGCCGATTGGTCTTCCTGAATCGCGACATGAGGGGAGACTGGGTGGAAAAGGCACATTAGGAAAGAAAGAAGCAATAAATATGGACGGGCATTCTTTCACTGAAGCACACTACACGGTTCTACAAAATTCCACCTTGGTGACTCCATATATGGAGGAACACAAGGATATTGTATGGTCCAAGAACCCGGAGCAGTCTGACCCCTAGAGACTTTTGCCGGTTGGTTGCAAACAAAGCTCATCAATGACAATGATGTTCCAGATGAACTGTGCTGGTTGGCGAAGATACCAAGTTTGACTGTAACGACTTTCAAAGGGTATGAGATAAATGGGAATACATTTTACACGATCGCCCAAGATAAAAAGAGCACCAACCAAAATAGTGGTGTCCGTTATGATGCAACTAACTTTCAAGACACATATTATGGTTACATAGAGGAGATATGGGAACTTGACTATGGACCTGATCTTAAGGTCCCTTTGTTTCGGTGCAAATGAGTCAAATATACTGGAGGCGGGGTACAGGTAGACCCGCAGTACGGAATGACAACTGTGGATCTCAACAATCTTGGATACACAAACAACTCATTCGTCCTAGCCAATGATGTGGCTCAGGTTTTCTATGTGAAGGACATGTCTAGCAAACCGAGGAGAAAAAAGATAAGGAAGCGAATACATCATACGATGATCCAAAGCGCCACATAGCTCTTTCAGGGAAAAGAAACATTGTGGGAGTGGAGGACAAGACAGACATGTCAGAAGATTATGAAAAGTTTCATGAAATCCCTCCCTTCAGAGTGAAGACTGACCCAAGCATCTTGTTAAATGATGAAGATTCTCCATGGTTACGGCGCAATCATAAGCAAGGGAAAACACACAGAAAAAGTCTTACACCGCGAGATCCCACTCTGGGATGTGACCGGCTTCACCGTCATCACTTTCTATGTGAAGGACATGCATGCATTTTCTAGCATGGTATCTTTGTAACAGTTTTTGCCGTAACCCTCTCAACTCTTTAGAAGTTGCTATGTGGGTGAAATTATGATGTCATGACAAGTTACAACCTTTTCACAGTTCATTCGTACTCCTTTTCAAATTCACGGTCATTTAGCTCAAAATAAATCATTAAATGCATTAAAAATATCAAATGAAGTCAGAAAGGGTTGAAAATTGATGATGTGCCTTTGAATGGTGCATATTGAACACACAAAAAATATGGAGTTAAAATAAGTTATTAAAAATGAAATCCCTTTGTAATAGATGAGTTTTCGTCCGAAACCCCCATACTTCGAAAGAGATTGTCCAATTTGTACACGAAGTGCATGCAGTTTTTGCTGTAACCCTCTCAACTCTTTAGAAGTTGCTATGTGGGTGAAATTATGATGCCATGCCAAGTTACAACCTTTTCAAAGTTCATTTGTACTGCTTTTCAAATTTAGGGTCATTTAGTTCAAAATAAATCATTAAATGCATGAAAAATATCAAATGAAGTCAGAAATGGTTGAAAATTGATGATGTGCCTTTGAATGGTGCATATTGAACACACAAAAAGTATGGAGTTAACATAAGTTATTAAAAATGAACTCCCTTTGTAATAGATGAGTTTTCGTCCGAAACCCTCATACTTCGAAAGAGATTGACCAATTTGTGCACGAAGTGCATCCAGTTTTTGCCGTAACCCTCTCAACTCCTTAGAAGTTGCTATGTGGGTGAAATTATGATGTCATGCCAAGTTACAACCATTTCAGAGTTCATTTGTACTGCTTTTGAAACTCAAGATATGACATTTCAAATGTCATTTAATCAAATTGTCTTATACAGCAGTTTAAGTTATTCAAACATGCATGGAAACGCCATCAGCAGATTCTTTATATTTTTCTGATATTTTTTCATATATTATTTATTTCCATTGGAGTCATAGTTTTTTCTATGATTTTTCAAAGTTTAGGGTTTTTTCTGAAAATAATAACTAAAAATGAATTAAAAAAACCTTTAGTACCGGTGCGAGCCACGCACCGGTACTAAAGGTCCACCGCCCCGCGCATTTTTGGGGAGGACCTTTAGTATCGGTGCGTGGCTCGCACCGGTGCTAAAGGGTCTACAGTACCGGTGCGAGCTACGCACCGGTACTAAAGGCTTGCTAGGTATAAATACTATCTCCCTCATCCTGGTGCGAGCCACGCACCGGGAGAAGGTCATTCGCGCGCCGCCAGGCTACCGAAAATTGCCGTTTCTGCCGCCCGCCGCCCCGACGCCACCCGCAGCCCCGCCGGGACGCCGCCCACAGCCCTACCGGCCGCCCCCGCCCCTGCAGCTGGCCGCCCTCGCCCCTGCCGCCGGTCGCCCCAGCCCCTGCCACCGGCCGCCGCCGCCCTTGCCGCCGCCGCCGTGAGTCTGCCCTCTTTTTTTGTTTAGTTTAGGTTTAGTTTAGGTTTAATTTAGTTTAATTTAGTTTAGATTTTGTTTAGTTTAGGTTTAGTTTAGGTTTAATTTAGTTTAGATTTTGTTTAGTTTAGGTTTAGTTTAGGTTTAATTTAGTTTAGATTTTGTTTAGTTTAGGTTTAGTTTAGGTTTAGTTTACGTTTAATTTAGTTTAGATTTAGATTTTGTTTAGTTTAGGTTTAGTTTAGCTTAGATTTTGTTTTGTTTAGGTTTAGTTTAGGTTTAATTTAGTTTAGGTTTAGTTTAGTTTTAGGTTTAGTTTAGGTTTAGTTTAGGCCCTCCCGACCCCGACACGACACCCCCGACACCCCGACACGGCACCCCCGACCACGACACAACACCCCAACCCCGACTCGACACCCCCGACACCTTGACCCCGACACATCACCCCTATTTAGTTAGTTAGTTAGTTAGGTCATCAGGTTAGTTTAGTTAGTTAGTTTAGTTTAATTGGTTAGTTAGTTAGGTCCTTAGGTTATTAGGGTATGTGTTAATTTTGTTAGATGCTAAGTGTTATTTAATTTGTTAGATGCTAAGTGTTATTTAATTTGTTAGATGCTAAGTGTTAATTTTGCTAAGTTTTATTTAATTTGTTTTCATAATTATTAATTATCTTATTGAATTCTATTCTTTTGCAAAGTGCGCGAAGCAACGACAGGGGACAAATTTATGTGGACACTTTCTCTGCGAGAACATTCGCATCCAGACCGAAGGCCGTATACATCGCAGAGGAGCATGTGAAAGACAGCTCCAGGTTTGGCAGATGATGTCGAAGATCTCACCCAAGAAACGCTTTGTAGCACTTCAAGAGGAATTTGTGGCATTTCTTCTTCAACATGTCATTGATGTAAACGGAGAGCACTATTACTTACCGCCGCCTCAATAATGCCAGCAAATCAGTAGTAGAAAACTGAGATTTCATCTAGTCCCGGCCAGGTTTTGGGTCTTAAGTTATAAGTCCAGAATATATATATATATATATATATATATATATATATGGATGTGTAATTCCATTTGTATATACACTTTGTATGAGATATTGTATATTATATTACACATATATCTATATGTATATATATACATATATATACATATATATATATATATGCATCAACTTGTCTAATTAATATTTACGGTATGTAGCATCGTAAAATAAATTTGAAATGAATGGAAAACACAATAAATAGAGAGGAAAGCTAAAACCTAATTAAAAGCGGAAAAAACAGAACACTTTGTACCGGTTGGTATCACCAACCGGTACTAAAGGTCCTCCACCACCAGCCCACGCATGCAGCAACGTGGTGGACCTTTAGTACCGGTCCGTGGTCCAACTGGTACTAAAGGTCTGGACCTTTAGTCCTGACACTTTAGTACCGGTTGGGGAACCGGTACTAAAGGAACATCCCGACCGGGACTACTGATCGACATTCTACTACTGTAAAAACAATGCAAAATTTGAAGACTAAGGATCTTAACCTAGTAAGTATGTTGAAAGAGAGGTGGCGCACGGGCCAGCATCCTCTTCCACCTCAGCGCAGTACCTACAAGGCAGTGTACCCCCTTTAGATATAATGAACCATTACAAATGCAACCCCAATAAAAACTGAATCATCTTGACTAAATGATAAAAGCATTTGAGCCAGGAAACTTAGGATACTATGTCCTAAATATAAAAATGTGGACACATAAACGAACTACGGAAGCACCCAAAGAAAGCAGAGGCATGCTTAATTTTAGAAAGGACATATGGAAATTGGGGACATGGTAGGCCAAGTAATTACCTAGTTCTTGCTGCAGACCACTCACAGGGCGCAATAAAGATATTATTACAAATGCCCAAGGTTTCCACCAGATGAAAACATTACCCATGAAGTTTGAAATTATATTAGAAATGAGTATATTTGAGACAGATATATACAAAATGATAGGCAGTGTAGCAGGAGGTCGGCCTATCTATCCTAAATGAACAAATCCTTCTATTATGTCTATCCTAAATGAAAAGGTAAATTAATGGTCAACTGACCGGAGTAAAATCATGTGGTTGGAAAAGGTGAAGACACATGTTCTAATATGTCTATCCTAATGAAAAACAAATATATGTTGCATTGCTTACACATATATTCTAGCTCATATAAATATAAGCATATCACTAAACTAAACAACCCAGCTCATAAGAAAACTAATAATGTCTTGTTAATATGACAAAATGGAGATGCACGATTATATAAGCGCAAATTTTCAGAAGCCAGAATAAACATATTGATACGAAAAATGCCAAGACTAAGCGAATACGCGGAATCAATTGGAAGATTTCTCTAAGCACATCAAGCTATCTTATGTTCGTGGAGTAGTATCTGCTAAACAATATCCCGCTAAGCCACCAAAGGAAACTTGTTACAGAACAATCTGGAATCCCCAAAGCTAAACCAATAACTTATCAAACATGCCAAGATGGAACCAATTCACAGCTTTACCTCTTAGCAAAAAATATACATAAGCACATAACCACAAATAACAGCAAGAGAGATTGTTGTTGGAAATATGCTCTAAAGGCAATAATAAATTGGTTATTATCATATTTCCTTGTTCATGATAATCGTTTATTATTCATGCTATAATTGCATTGATCGAAAACTCAGATACATGTGTGGATACATAGACAACAACATGTCCCTAGTACGCCTCTAATAGACTAGCTCGTTGATCAAAGATGGCTATGGTTTCCTAGTCATGGACATGAGATGTCATTTGATAACGGGATCACGTCATTAGGAGAATGATGTGATGGACAAGACCCAAACTACAAACGTAGCATATGATCGTGTCAGTTTATTGCTACTGTTTTCTGCATGTCAAGTATTTGTTCCTATGACCATGAGATCATGCAACCCACTGACACCGAAGGAGTACCCACTAGTAGAAAATGGCCCATTTGTCCCGATTCCCAAGGCCCATTTGTCTCGGTTCTGGAACCAGGACTAAAGGGTCGGGACTAAAGCCCTAAACCTTTAGTCCCGGTTCACTTACGATCCGGGACCAAAAGGGCTCCACGTGGCTGCTACGGGAGCCCAGGCAGGAGGACCTTTAGTCCCGGTTTCTAACACCAATCAGGACCAAAAGGCATCCACGCGTCAGCATCTGGCAGGAGCTATTTTTTTTGAAGGGGGGGGGGTTACGGTTTTTTGAAGGGTTAATTTAGGTGTTTCATATTGTGTTAGCTAGCTAATAGAGAGAAGTGATCTTTTTTTTTCTGTGCTTGGTCGACGCTAGCTACTATACATATAGATAACTCGACGCTAGCTAGTAAGCAAATGATGGAAAACCATTAATTACACAAGATCTAACAGCTCATCATCATCTTAAGCATACAAAGTTAAAGTCTCATAAAACAAAACAAAAAAGATAAATGACATGGTCCTCCCTCATAGGACCTACTTCTCCCTCTTAGGTAAAATCGCATAAAAAAGAATCACACCAATGTCTACATGATGAAGCAAAGAGATCCAACGGTCTCCAACTTGTGGCTTGCGATCCTTCTTTATTTGTCCCCATGCTTCAATCTGGAGCGTTCTTGGTGGTTTGCGCTCAGTCGAGTATGCAAAAGATAACTCGGGATGGAAGGGGCTTTTTATTGTCATATTACCTTCGGGTTGCATCAACGGTGACACAACTTCATTCGGCAATTTCTGTTGAAGAACATAATATATAGTAGCCTAGTTAGCAATGTAATCAATACCATTTACGCAACAGTACTAGTGTACTTAATTAGCAACTCTTACCAAGATATTTCGGCGAATGTCATCCGCCCTCAACCTATGCACTAGTGTCCTGTATAATGTATAATTTGGGCCAGTTCCCAAATTATACGGGAAGATGTCTCTACCAGCTATGACACCAATAACAAAGTAGATAAGATCATCCTTATCCTCCCAACTTAGATGTGATCCATAAGTGTAGTGTGTCGTGTCGATTATGTTCTGTATTTCACTCGAAGAAACGAAATAAGCTGTAAATTAAAAATTAACAAATTTAGTACGCATGAACACCTAATATTTTTATATATATATATAATGCAAATTACTTGGCAAATATGCATAGTTGATAAACTCACATGGAGGTAAAACAAGAAACATATCGACATCCACCCAAATGTCGATGTTTCCTTCAATATTATCTTTGGGACGAAGATCGAAGGTTATTTCCATATCTTCCTGAAATCCATATGCCTTGCAAAGAGCTTCCCAATTTGAGCACCCTATTTCTGTGTTATTAGGTGCATTCATTACTTTCACAAGAAATGTGTGACCATGTTTAGTCCTTAGGTTGGCTGTCCTCGTCTCAAAACTCTCATGCTCTTCGAAACCGAGCCTCTTCAAGAAATACCGTCTTGCATGACAGGGGACGAACTAGTCGAATTGTATAAAACAGAAATTACGCATTGAAGGAAAGAAACAGAAGTCATGCTTAATTACGAAAAAACAGTTGTCATCGTTGCGTACCATAGAAATATCAAAGTCCTCATAAAGCTTCATGGTGAAGAACCTGCCGTCTTGCAGCCCAGTCTGGTCACAAAGACCTTTATCTTCACCGCAAAATTCACACACTTGGATCCCATCGTCATCTGATGATGATGATATTTCCTGTGTTCATGATTCAAGAATTACGGCAGGGGCTCATAGTTGAAACATTTAAAATCGATCGAAGGAAACTACGAGAAAAGTGATCAACACACAGATCACTATTACTCAATATGCAACTAGTTGACTTTAGGTCTATCGAGTCTTTCCTTCCTAAACTCTCATCTCACGTATATGGTGGGCACTTCCTCTGATATTGCAACCACCGGTGATGGTGGCTCCTCCATTCGTCCCCGAGTGCATTACACCAAAATGTCTAGCACACGGGAACGAAGGAGAAGCGACCCCCACGACAACAGTCGGGATTCTTCCTCTCTCTCTCTCATATATATATATATATACATATGGTGGACACTCTCCCTCGCCGAAAGACACACAATGAGCCGAAACAGACCTAAAGTCAACCCGTTTCATATATCGAGCAATGACATAGAAAAAATACTGAAATTACTTGCAAATCACAAATACATTTATAATGAACTTGAATATAATATCACTAATACATCATCCCGAATAATCCAGTTCAAGAATTATGACACGCTTTGGATCTTAATTAATGCGTGTGTGACTTTCGGTACGTCGAGGCTTTCCTTAAATAACTCTCATATCTCATGGTGTGTTGGTGCGCACTCTCTCACATTGATACGGTGGTGTATATATGTTGGTGGACACTCTCTCACAGTAATAGTTCGACCGTCCGTGATGGATGCCTCCCCTCTTCTCTTCTTGCGCAATATATCGACGAGTATATCGCGAGGAAGAGAAGAAAGAGGAAGCGCCCCCACGACAACAATCGGGATTCCTTCCTCCATCAAGAACACACATGAAAGTCACACAAGGAGCAACAACAGACTGAAAGTCACACACGCATTATACCTAGAATCCAAAATGAAGGACGGTGAACTCGGTTCACTAGCGATCTGTGAGTCGTCGGCGGTGGACACCCAAAGATAAGGAACCATCACGGGATCATAACTCAAGTGAGATCCCTAAAGGATCTACCAGGTATTGTCAAACCGGGCGTCCAACGCCGCCATGTAGCGACGGACGTGCTCCTCCTCCTCCCTGACATGGCGATGTACCACCTCCGCAGGTGTCGGCTCCCTCCACACCGAAAGTGGCCCGCGTGACCGCCACCACAGAAGGTCCGGGTCGACGACGATACCTGCATTCCTCACCAACCTTCGAGCCCAGGAAGGTAGCACCTCCTAGTGCCAGCCCGGCGGAGCCCAGTCCCGAACATGGCGCCTATCAAGCAGGCTCTTGCAGACTACTCGACGACGAGGATGCGGGCCGGTCATCGTCGACTAATTTTTCATAAAACCCAAAACCAACATACACATACTAATCTAACATAAACATACTAATCTACTTTCAAAAAAGCATAAACATACTAATCTATCTAACATAAACATACTAAAAAAAGCATAAACATACTAATCTAACATACACATACTAATCTAGCTAACATAAACATACTAATCTAACATGCATACACATACTAAAAAAGCATACAAATCAACATATTTTAAAAAAATTACAACGAGCCGCGGCGGCGGCGGCTCACAGCGGGGGCGGCGATGGGGCGATGACAGGGGCGGGCGGCGATGACGACGGGGCTGCGATGGGGCGGGGCGGCGACGGGGGCGCGGGGGAGGCGACGGGGGTGGCGAAGGGGACGGCAGGGCAGGCGACAGGGAGGGGGGGAGGCGACGGGGGCGGCGAGGGAGGTGACGGGGAAGGTGACGAGGCGGCGGGAGAGGCGACGGGGCGGCGATGGGGGCGGTGACGGGGACTGAAACGGCGACGGCGGGCTTGGGGCGGCGACGAGGGCGAAGTGGAATGAAAACTGTGAATTTTGCTAAGTGCTTGTCATATAGAAGGAGCATTGGTCCCGGTTCGTGGCCCCAACCGGGACAAATGTTACCTTTAGTTCCGGTTTGTCGCACCAACCGGGACCAACGCCCTATTTTCCGCCACCCAAAGGGCGGGAAACAGGGACCTTTGGTCCCGGTTGGTGCAAAGCCCTGTTTTCAGTAGCCTAAAGGGCGGGAAACAGGCCCTTTGGTCCCGGTTGGTGGCACAAACGAGGATGAAAGGTTGGCATTGGTCCCGGTTGGGTGACATTTCACCCAGATAGCATGGGCTAAAAAGTTGGGAGGGTTACTGCAAAAGCAGGATGCACTTCACGTACAAAACAGACAGTCTCTTTCGAAGTATCGGGGTTTCGGATGGAAACTCATCGGTTACAAAAGGCATTTCCTTTTCTTGAACTTATTTGAACTCCAGGCTTTTCGTGTGTTCAAAATGTACCATTCTAAGCCACATCATCAATTTTCAACCCTTTCTGACTTCATTTGATATTATGCATGCATTTACTGATTTTTTTGAGCTAAATGACCCTGAAATTGAAAAGCACTACAAATGAACTCTGAAAAGGTCGAAAGTTGGCATGGTATCATCATTTCACCCACATAGCATGTGCTAAAAAGTTGAGAGGGTTACGACAAAAGTTGGATGCACTTCTTGTACAAAACGGACAGTCTCTTTCGAAGTATCGAGGTTTCAGACGGAAACTCATCGGTTACAAAAGGCATTTCATTTTTTTGAACTTATTTGAACTCCAGGCTTTTCGTGTGTTCAAAATGCACCATTCAAAGCCACATCATCAATTTTCAACCCTTTCTAACTTCATTTGATATTTTTCAGGCATTTACTTATTTTTTGAGCTAAATGACACTTAAATTGAAAACACTTCAAATGAAGTCTGAAAAGGTTGAAAGTTGGCATGGTGTGTGCATGCTTGTTGCCAACGATGACAACCCATTTTTTTGTTGCATATTGTTCTCGGCCACAATCGGAATTTAAGAAAAACCTGAATTGAAAAGCACTACAAATATATAATAGGTAGAGAGATATGTAATATATAATAGTTCAGATATCCATTACAGAAAGTACTCGTCCAAGCGAACACTACTATATAGTCTGAATCAGAAGAATATCCACCCCATGGTGGTGGTGGTGCGAGGTGACGCTGCCCATAGTTCACGGTTCGAATCTTGTGGTACAACTCATATGCAACGTATGCATCTTTTGCTGCATACTCAATGTTCATAGGCTAAAGTGGGGTCCTCTCCCACTCTTTGTGCTGCGCCGGGGGAAATTTGGTTTTCATATCTCTGTAATAGTCGTCGATCAAGGCGACTGCCATAGAAGCCATCGAAGTCCTCTAATACCGAAGCTTGAATATGTCTTGGATATCAATAAGGCAGCCAACTGGTATCTCAATACCGAAGCTGCGCCTCCTCTTTAGCTTGTCATTCCTTACATCAATGCTAGCAAAATGTATGCCGCTGCGTAGGAAGTCCATGAGTGCTGGGCAGTGCTTGTCACTACTGCAACATCAACAAATTAAAATGGAACACATGTTAAATACTGCTACAACAAGTATATTTTGGCAGAATTATAATATGCAACTATATAAAGGAAAATTATTTCGCTGCAACAAAAGAGGAAGACGCAGAGTTTTTGCTCCCGGGCTCATTTGAGCCCGGTGAACAGTAATTAATATCATAAAAAAGTCGAAAATTATTTCACTACAACTTAAGAGAAATTGATCTTTGCCATAGGATTCAAAATAGAACATATATATTGCTATATCCTATATATATATATATATATATATATATATATGCAATTTTCATATCCTATGAATTGATGAAGAAACCCCAAATTAACTATATGACATATATGTTCTCCCACGTTTTGCAACAAGGAAAATTGTTATTCACTACAAACTTAAAAGAAATATTGATCTTTCCAATAGGATTCAAAATGCAACATATTTCTATCCTATGCAATTTTCATAATAATCTATAAATTATTAATTGATCAAAGAAAACGCTCAAAACTCACCTTGCCCATTGGAAGATCATCACATGTTTCTTGAAACATAGCTGGATGATGGCAACATCTTCTTGCTTGGCCGTGTACTCAAGATCAAGCCCTATGAACTTGTCTTTCTCATCCGCCACATCAAGCCATTTCTGCAAAAGGGAAAGAAAATGCGACACCATGGCGCTGTCGTTCGTGTAGACGACATCGAGATTGGTCGTGCCATGTGCGAGCACCTCCCTGTAGCGAGTGATTGGATTCATGGTAGAAGACATGGGGAAGAGAGGAGAATGGAGGAGAAGAAGAGAGGAGAATGGAGGAGAAGAAGATAGGAGAAGAAGAGAAATGGGCGAAGTTACTGTAGCCCTTGCCGCGAAATCTTTCTCGAAGCGCGAAACGTCATGGGAAGCGAACCGTTCGAACCTTTAGTCTTGGTTTGAGCCACCAACCGGGACTAAAGGGCTTGCACCAGGCGAACGGTTACCCCCTTTGGTCCCGGGTCTAGCCACGAACTGGGACCAATGGTTGTGGGACAGGAGCAAGGCACATTGGTCCCAGTTCGTGTATGGAACCGGGACCAAAGGTGTCCTACGAACCAGGACCAATGCCCCATGTGGCCCGCCCGGCCCCCTGGCCTCCCGAACTGGGACTGTTGCTGCCATTAGTCCCGGTTCATGACTGAACCGGGACTAATGGGTTGAGCGGCCCGAACCGATGCCCTGTTTTCTACTAGTGACCTTGTGTGTATCAAATGTCGCAACGTAACTGGGTGACTATAAAGGTGCTCTACAGGTATCTCCGAGGGTGTCCGTTAGGTTGGCATGGATCAAGACTGGGATTTGTTACTCCGTGTGACGGAGAAGTATCTCAGGGCCCACTCGGTAATACAACATCACGATAAGCCTTGCAAGCAATGTGACTAAGTGTTAGTAACGGGATCTTGTATTACGGAGTGAGTAAAGAGACTTGCCGGTAACGAGGTTGAACTAGGTATGGAGACACCGACGATCGAATCTTGGGCAAGTAACATACCGAAGAACAAAGGGAACATCAGACGGGATTAACTGAATCCTTAACACAGAGGTTCAACCGATAAAGATCTTCATACAATATGTAGGAACTAATATGGGCATATAGGTCCCACTATTGGTTATTGACCATAGAGGTGTCTCGGTCATGTCTACATAGTTCTCGAACCCGCACGGTCTGCACACTTAAGGTTCGGTGACGTTTCGGTAGTATAGAGTTATGTATGGTGGTGACCGAAGGTTGTTTGGAGTCCCGGATGAGATACCGGACGTCGCGAGGAGCTCCGAAATGGTCCGGAGGTAAAGATTGATATATAGGAAGTCCTGTTTTGGTCGCCAGAAAAGTTTCGGGCTCATCGGTAGTGTACCGGAGTGCTGGTAGTGTACCGAGGGACCATCAGGATAGATATTTCGACCCAAGAGGCTACATGGGCTGTGGGATGAGGTAAACCAGCCCCTGGTGGTCTGGTCGAAGCCTCCTTAAGGGCCCATGCGGCTGGAGTGGTTCGAGAAGGAAAAAATCAAAGGGGGAGAGGTGGAAAGAGTTTCCAAGTGGAAAGGAGGAATCCTACTCCTAATAGGATTGGAGTAGGACTCCTCCACCTCCAATTTCGACCAAAACTTGAGGGTTTGAGGCTGCCTCCTCCCCTCCCTCCCTCCTATATATACTAGAGGATTTAGAGGAAAAAGCTAACCCTAGTTGCCACGTGCTGCCCTCTTCTTCCTCTAGATCGTTTTCTCCTCTAGATCAGTTTTCAGCGGTGCTTAGGCGAAGCCCTGCTGGAATTACTCCACCACCATCACCGCAACACCGTCACGCTGCCGGAGAACTCATCTACCTCTCTGCTCCCTCTTGCTAGATCAAGAAGGTGGAGATCGTCATCGAGCTGTACGTGTGCTGAACGAGGAGGTGCCGTCCGTTCGGTGCTAGATCGGAAGGACCGTGATCAAGATCACGAGACGATTTGTGATCGGATCGCGGGACGGATTGTGATCAGATCGCGGGACAGATCGTGATTGGATTGCGAGATGTATCGTGATTGGATCGTGGGATGCTCGGCGATTTGGATCACGAAGACGTTCGACTACATCAACTGCGTTTCTTAACGCTTCCCGCTTAGCGATCTACAAGGGTACGTAGATCCACTCTCCCTCTCGTACATGATCATCACCATAGATAGATCTTGCGTGTGCATAGGATTTTTTTCCCATGCAACGTTACCCAACAGTGGCATCATGAGCTTGGTCTATGTGTAGATGAGATCTCGAGTAGAACACTAAGAGTTTGTGGACGTTGATGCTTAGATTGCTTCCTCCCTTGATCGTGTTTTGGTTCAGCGGTATTGTGGGATGAAGCGTCCCGGACCAACCTTTCTCGTACGCTTACAAGAGACCGGTTCCATCGACTGACGTGTAACCTTGTTTCACAAAGATGGCTGGCGGGTGTCTGTTTCTCCTACTTTAGTTGGATCGGATTCGACAAAGGCGGTCCTTGAGAAGGTTGAGAAGCAACTTTTGTATCACCGTTGTGGTTTTTGCGTAGGTGAGATTGTTCTTGCTAGATACCCGTAGCAGCCACGTAAAACATGCAAAACAATTAGAGGACGTCTAACTTGTTTTTGCAGGGTATGTTGTGATGTGATATGGCCAATTACATGATGAGATATATGTGATGTATGAGATGATCATGTTTTGTATAGAATATCACGACTTGCATGTCGATGAGTACGGCAACCGGCAGGAGCCATAGGGTTGTCTTTAATTATTGTATGACCTGCGTGTCAATCATTAAGCGCTATGTAATGCTTTACTTTATCGCTAAACGGTAGCAATAGTACTAGAAGCATGTTGGTTGCGACAACCCCGATGGCGACACGTTGATGGAGATCAAGATGATGAAGATCATGACGTCATGCCGGTGATGATGGAGATCATGCCGGTGCTTTCTAGATGGAGATCAAAAGCACAAGTTCATGGCCATATCATGTCACTTATGAATTGCATGTGATGTTAATCCTTTTATGCACCTTGTTTTTCTTAGGACGACGGTAGCATTATAAGGTGATCCCTCACTTAAATTTCAAGATGAATTGTGTTCTCCCCGAGTGTGCACCGTTGCGAAAGTTCATCGTGTCTAGACACCACGTGATGATAGGGTGTGATAGACTCTACGTTCACATACAACGGGTGCAAGCCAGTGTTGCACATGCAGAACACTCGGGTTAAACTTGACGAGCCTAGGATGTACAGACATGGCCTCGGAATACAAGAGACCGAAAGGTCGAACATGAGTCATATGGTAGATATGATCAACATGATGATGTTCACCATTGAAACCACCTCAACTCACGTGATGATCGGACTTGAGTTGGTGAATTTGGATCATGTATCACTCGAATGACCGGAGGGATGTCAATTTGAGTGGGAGTTCTTCAGTAATTTGATTAACTGAACTCATTATCATGAACATAGTAAGTTGTGTCTTTGCAAATTATCTTGTGGATTACTTGCTCGTGTTGTAGCTCCCGTGAATTTTTATATGTTCCTAGAGAAATGGAGTTGAAAGATGATGGTAGCAATATTGCGGACTAGGTCCATGATCTGAGGATTGTCCTCATTGCTGCACAGAAGGCTTATGTCCTCAGTAAACCGCTTGGTGCGCCAACCCCTCTAGTGTCGTCTGTAGATGTTGTGAACATCTGACATGCACGTTCTGATGACTACTTGATAGTTTAGTGCGTCATGCATTACGGCTTAGAATTGAGGCTCCAAAACGTTTTGAATGTCATGGAACATATGAGATGTTCTAAGAGCTGAAATTAGGATCTCAGGCTCGTGCCCGTGTTGCAAGATATGAGGTCTCCAACAAGATTCTTTGCCTGCAAGATGAAAGAGAATATCTCAATCGTTGAGCATGTGCTCAGATTGTCAGGGTGCTACAATCGCTTGAATCGAGTGGGAGTTGATCTTCCAGATAAGGTAGTGATTGATATAGTTCTCCAAGTCACTATGACTAACCTACTAGAACTTGGTGATGAACTACAAAATGCCAGGGATAGAAATAATGATCCCTGAGCTGTTCGCGATGTTTGACACCGCGATGTTAGAAATCAAGAAGGAGCGTCAAGTGTTGATGGTTAGTAAAACCACTAGTTTCGAGAAGGGCAAGGGCAAGGAGGGAAACTTCATGGATGGCAAGTTGGTTGCTACTCCAATCAAGCAACCCAAAGTTGAACCCAAACCCGAGACTAAGTGCTTCAATTATGAGGAGAGCGGTCGCTGAAGCGGAACAACCCTAGATACTTGGTAGATAAGAAGGCTGGCAACATCGACAGAAGTATATTTGATATACGTGTTATTGATGTGTACCTTGCGAGTACTCCTAGTAGCACCTGGGTATTGGATACCGGTTCGGTTGCAAAATGTTAGTAACTCAAAATAAAAGCTACGGAATAAACGGAGAACTAGCTAAGGGTGAGGTGACGATGTGTGTTGGAAATGTTTCCAAGGTTGATGTGATCAACATCACACGCTCTCTCTATCTTCGGGATTAGTGACGAACCTAAATAAATGTTATTTGGTGTTTTGCGTTGAGCATGAACGTGATTAGATCGTGTTTATTGCAACACGGTTATTCATTTAAGTTAGAGAATAATGGTTATTCTGTTTACATGAATAATACCTTCAATGGTCATGCACCCAGTGAGAATGGTTTGTTGAATCTTGATCGCAGTAATACACATGTTCATAACATTGAGGCCAAAAGATACAAAGAAAATAATGATAGTACCACATACTTGTGGCACTGTCGCTAAATGTCATATTGGTATAAAGCGCATGAAGAAACTCCATGCTGATGGATCTTTGGACTCATTCGATTTCGAATCGATTGAGACATGTAAACCATGCCTCTTGGGCAAGATGACTAAGGACCCCGTTTTCTGGATGGATGGAGCGGGCAAGTGATTTATTGGAAATGATACATGTTGATGTATGCAATCCAATGAGTCTTGTAGCATGCGGGGGATATCATTATTTTCTTACCTTCACTGATGATTTGAGTAGACATAGTGTATATTTACTTAATGAAACACAAGTCTGAATCGTTTGAAAGGTTCAAGCAAATTCAGAGTGAAGTTTAAGATCATTGTGACAAGAAGATAAAAATGTCTGCGATATGATCGTGGAGGTGAATATCCGAGTTACGAGTTTGGCATACAACTTTAGACAATGTGAAAGTTGTTTAACAACTCACGCCACCTGGAACACCATAGTGTGATGGTGTGTCCGAATGTCATAGTCGTACTCTATTGGATATGGTGCGTGCTATGATGTCTCTTATTGTTTTGCTACTATAATTTTGGGGTTATGCATTAGAGACAACTACATTCACTTTAAATAGGGCACCATCTAAATCCGTTGGGATGACACTGTGTGAATTAGGGTTTGATAGAAACCTAAGCTGTCATTTCTTAATGTTTGGGGCTGCGACGCTTGTATGGAAAATGTTTTCACCTAATGAGCTTGAACCCAAAGCGGACAAATGCATCTTCATAGAATACCCTAAGAACAGTTGGGTGAACCTTCTATCTCAGATCCAAGCATAATGTTTGTTGCTAAAACTGGGTCCTTTCTCAAGAAAGAGTTTCTCTCGAAAGAATTGAGTGGGAGGAAGATAGAACTTGATGAGGTTGTTGAACCTTTGTTCAACCAGAGAGTAGCGCAGCGTAGGAAGATGTTTCCGTGAAGCCTACGTTAGTTGAAGAGGAAGTTAATGATGATGATCATGAAGCTTCAGATCAAGTTACTATTGAACCTCGTAGGTCGACAAGGATGTGTACTGCTCCTGAGCGGTACGACAACCCTGTCTTGGAGGTCATGTTGTTGGACAACGATGAACCTACGAGCTGTGCAGAAGCGATGATGGCCCTGGATTCCGGCAAATGGTTAGAGGCCATGAAATCCGAGAAGGATCCATGTATGAAAACCAAGTATAGACTTTGGTAGACTTGCTCGTTGGACGGAAGGTCATCAAGTACAAATGGACCTTTGAAATGATGACAGACGCTGATGGTAAATGCCACGATTTATAGAGCTTGACTTGTCGCAAAGAAGTTTCCGACAAGTTCAAGGTTGACTGCGATGGGACTTTCTCACTTGTAGCGATGGTAAAGTCTGTTGGAATTATGTTAGCAGTTGCTGCATTTTTCAATTATGAAATCTGACAGATGGATGACAAAACATCGTTTCCTTAACAATTTACTTGAGGAAAAGTTGTATGCGATACAACCAGAAGGTTTTGTTAGTCCTAAGGATGCTAAAAGGTGTGCGAGCTCCAGCAATCCTTCTAAGGGATGGAGCAAGCATCTCGGAGTTGGAATATACACTTTGATGAGGTGATCAATGTTTTTTTTGAGTTTATACAAAGTTTATGAGAAACTTGTATTTACAATAAAGTGAGTGTGAGCACTATAGAGTTTCTGATAAGCATATGTGGATGACATATTGTTGATCGGAAATGATGTGGAATATCTGGAAAGCATAAAGGGTTGTTTGAAAAGAGTTTTTCAAAGGAAGACCTGGATAAAGCTACTTAATTGTTGGGCATCGCGATCTATAGAGATAGATCAAGACGTCTGATAAGACTTTCAATGAGTACATACCTTGACAAGATTTTGAAATAGTTTAAAATGGATCAGTTAAAGAAAGAGTTCTTGCTTGATTTGTAAGGTGTGAAGTTGAGTGAGACTGAAAGCTCGACCACGGCAGAAGAAAGAGAAAGGACGAACGTCATCCCCTATGTCTTGGCCATAGGCTCTATATAATATGCCATGCTATGTACCGCACCTGTGTGTGCCTTGCCATGAGTCTGTCTTGGGGTACAAGAGTAATCTAGGAGTGGATCACTGGACATCGGTCAAGATTATCCTTAATAACTAAAGGACTAAGGAAATGTTTCTCGATTATGGAGGTGATGAACAGTTCGTCATAAATAGTTATGTCGATGCAAGCTTTAACAGTGATCCGGATGGCTCTTAGTAGCAATCCGGATACGTATAGTGGAGCAGCCATTTGGAATAGTTCCAAGTGGAGTGTGGTAGCAGTATTTACAGTATGACATAGAGATTTGCAAAGTACACACGGATCTGAATGTCGCAGACCCGTTGACTAAAAGACCTCTCTCTCACATGCAAAGCATGATCAAGCCCCAGAACTCATTGGGTGTTAGATTAATAACAATGCGAATCACATGGTGATGTGAACTAGATTATTGACTCTAGTGCAAGAGAGATTCTTGTTGGAAATATGCCCTAGAGGCAATAATAAATTGGTTATTATCATATTTCCTTGTTCATGATAATCTTTTATTATCCATGCTATAATTGTATTGATCAGAAACTCAGATACATGTGTGGATACATAGACAACACCATGTCCCTAGTATGCCTCTAATAGACTAGCTCGTTGATCAAAGATGGCTATGGTTTCCTAGTCATGGACATGAGATGTCATTTGATAACGGGATCACGTCATTAGGAGAATGATGTGATGGACAAGACCCAAACTACAAACGTAGCATATGATCGTGTCAGTTTATTGCTACTGTTTTCTACATGTCAAGTATTTGTTCTTATGACCATGAGATCATGCAACTCACTGACACCGGAGGAGTACCTTGTGTGTATCAAACATCGCAACATAACTGGGTGACTATAAAGGTGCTCTACATGTATCTCCGAGGGTGTCCGTTGGGTTGGCATGGATCAAGACTGAGATTTGTTACTCCGTGTGACAGTGAGGTATCTCAGGGCCCACTCGGTAATACAACATCACGATAAGCCTTGGAAGCAATGTGACTAAGTGTTAGTCATGGGATCTTGTATTACGAAACGAGTAAAGAGACCTGCCGGTAATGAGGTTGAACTAGGTATGGAGATACTGACGATCGAATCTTGGGCAAGTAAAATACCGAAGAACAAAGGGAACATCATACGGGATTAACTGAATCCTTGACATAGAGGTTCGACCGATAAAGATCTTCGTAGAATATGTAGGAACCAATATGGGCAGCCAGGTCCCGCTATTGGTTATTGACCGTAGAGGTGTCTCTGTCATGTCTACATAGTTCTCGAACCCGTAGGGTCTGCACACCTAAGGTTCGGTGACGTTTCGGTAGTATAGAGTTATGTATTATGGTGAAGGAAGGTTGTTCAGAGCCCCGGATGAGATCCCGGACGTCACGAGGAGCTCCGGAATGGTGCGAAGGTAAAGATTGATATATAGGAAGTCCTGTTTTGGTCGCCGGAAAAGTTTCGGGCTCATCGATAGTGTACCGGGAGTGCCGGTAGTGTACCGGGGGACCATCGGGAGAGGTATTTCGACCCAAGAGGCTACATGGGCTGTGGGAGGAGGTAAACCAGCCCCTGGTGGGCTGGCCGAAGCCTCCTCTAAGGGCCCATGCGGATGGAGTGGTTTGAG
This sequence comes from Hordeum marinum, assembly GCA_022496015.1. Lineage (NCBI taxonomy): Eukaryota > Viridiplantae > Streptophyta > Magnoliopsida > Poales > Poaceae > Hordeum > Hordeum marinum. The sequence continues at coordinate 471,567,132 of CM039672.1, read as the reverse complement.
AAGGAAGAAAATCCAAAGGTGAAGAGGTGGGAAGAGTTTCCAAGTGGAAAGGAGGAATCCTACTCCTAATAGGATTGGAGTAGGACTCCTCCAGCTCCAATTTCGACCAAACCTTGATGGTTTGAGGCTGCCTCCTCCCCTCCTTCCATCCTATATATACTAGAGGATTTAGAGGAAAAAGCTAACCCTAATTGCCACGTGCTGCCCTGTTCTTCCTCTAGATCGTTTTCGCCTCTAGATCAGTTTTCAGCGGTGCTTAGGCGAAGCCCTGCTAGAATTACTCCACCATCATCATCGCAACACCGTCGCGCTGTGGGAGAACTCATCTATCTCTCCGCTCCCTCTTGCTGGATCAAGAAGGTGGAGATCGTCATCGAGCTGTACGCGTGCTGAACGCGGAGGTGCCGTCCGTTCGGTGCTAGATCGGAAGGACCATGATCAAGATCGCGAGACGATTCGTGATTGGATCGCGGGACGGATCGTGATCAAATCGCAGGACGGATCGTGATTCGATCGCGAGATGGATCATGATTGGATCGCTGGACGCTCGGCGATTTGGATCGTGAAGACATTCGACTACATCAACCGCGTTTCTTAACGCTTCCCGCTTAGCGATCTATAAGGATACGTAGATCCACTCTCCCTCTCGTAGACGCTCTTCATCATAGACAGATCTTGCATGTGCGTAGGATTTATTTTTATTTCCCATGCAACGTTACCCAACAATTGTATCCATTCAAAAGAATGTGAGGCTGCCCTTACACTCATGTGACATTTCAGCACTCAAATGGTTGCTCACAGAAAGCAAGCTGTCCCGATTTGCACGCTTCTACCTAGTCACACAAAGCCCAAACCTATACCATAAAAACAAGCAATGTTATCTGATCTCAGTACTCCTCTTAATGAGCCTTACTCATCATTGCAACCAACAGAACATGTGCAGACCCCACAAAAAGAATAACAGAGAGAAAAGCCAATTATCAGAGAGCAAAAGATAACCTGAAACCACATAAGAATCAGTTTAAGCAGAAAGAATCTATCAGGAGAAAATCATGACCCGGTGGACACAAAAATAGGGACATGTATTGGTTAAGCAGGTAATGCTAAGTCGGTAGTAATGTGTTGCAAAACTGGAAATAATCACATACTCGTTCTTGGAAGAACCACATCAATTATAATATCATGCTGCCAATAAATCATAGTTCGCCTTGCTCTTCTCTTTGTCAGATCTATTTAGACAAAAAAATCTAGGCTATGGAACCTGTAGAAATTAATACAATGGAGGAAAGTTAGCAGCAACCAATTGCATGAGAGAAAGGAACTGCAGCAGAGAAAAATTAGGAACACCTCCGACCGAGAAGAGTTCTTTAGACATAATAGTGGAAAGAAGAACAGCGTGGACGAAGATGACGAAGACATAAGCTTAGGTTGGTTGTGTTAATCACCCAAAAAAACATAAATCCCAAGTCTAGATGGATCTTCACTCGCATCAACACAATAGAGGAATAGAAAAACAAAGAAGAACAATCAATAATAAACAATTTTTTTTTTTGTATTTATAGGCCGTAGCATAGCAAAAGAGGGCTCAGTTTCATCTTCGATCTTCAAGCCTAACACTCACATCTCTTGCTGCATGACATACCCATGGCAATGTAAACGAACTGCCCTGGTTATCACTCGTCAGAATGACCATCCGAGACGCAGAACATCCAACATTACCGATGAATTAAACAAGTTGCAAGAGAGGTAAGGGTGGGCTCTAATTTAGTACCCATAGGTCACAACATGCTTAATTCAGCAGAGTCATCATCATCGCCCCTCATTTTTTTACCAAAAAGGAGGTTGTACCCCCGGTGTTTGCCCACCCAGCAACATGACCGTGATATCCATGCACACATACATACATGCGTACACACACCCATCCATCCACCAGCCTCAGGATCTACTTATACATGTGCTCGACCAACCAAACAAACAACCATGTCAAATTGTCAAGTATTCAGGTCCTACTTTGAGTTGAATTTGTTCATGTATCAAGTTTAATACTCAAATAGCCAGACAACACGGAAGGCGGAGGTTCCAAACAACAAACCTGGCAGGAATGCAGACCTACAATTTGCAAAGAGCAATCAAGACCAAGAGCCGGGGTGCGGAAACTGCTCACGGGGTGCCAATCCGGCGGCCCAAATCGATTCGAGGCATGATCCAACGGCCCAGAACGGCGCGAAACGGTCAAATCGTCGAGAGAGCTCCATACTCACCGCGGTTCTTATTTCTGGATGTGAGTGGTAGCAGACATATGACAATATTTCATGCCACGACAACCATGCTCCCCCTCTCACTCGTGTGTGCAGCGACGGGGATACAAATAATAGGACACGAGGGTGATCATAGTGACAGAGATATAAACAATGTAGGTGACTGCATGGTCAGAATCGAGCAAACAGCTAACTGAGCACAAACATCATCTCTCAGTTCAATGAATAAAGCTACATAACTGACTAAGGAGTGATCTCACGAGGTTATTTGGCATGATGAATGACCTGCAGGAAAGAAATGGATGCCAAACAACTTCAATTATTACATGAGATGATCTCACCAGGTTATTACATGTGTGCGCACATCCAGCCATCAAGCTCAGGAGCTGCTCATACCTGGAATTGATCGACCAAACCCCCCTGGTGCAGACGGCACGTCAGACAAACACCGTACGGTTCCCAGCCAACGCCACACCTCGCTAGCAGCACCGCAGCAGTGCGGAACTGACGTGGCGGCCAACCGGACGATTGGTCAGCGATCCAGCAACGAGAGCCCGTCTGATTCGGCTTAGGCTTTGGGTTCAGGGGTGTGAACTGCGCGCACAAACAGAGTGAGCGAGTGTGTACGTGAGTCTGGGAGAGAGAGAGATGGGGATCGTACCGGATCCAGAGCAACATGCAGCCAAGCGCCGGCGGCTCAGATCGACGGCGGCTCAGATCCCGCGCAGGCCGGCCCGACCAAGCCCCTTACCGGAATCCTTGCCATCACTAGTAGAAAACATACCTTTCGTCCCAAGCATTAGTCCTGGTCTGATTACGAGCCGGTACAAAAGATAGTATTAGTCTCGGTTCGTGCCGGTTCTAACGGATAGGAGCAGGGCGACCTTTAGTACCGGCTCGTGAGGGATCTTTAGTACCGCTTCGTGTCACGAGACGGTACTAAACGGGGTGTGACAGTCTTTTGGTCAGACTTGGGCCCCGTGTGCATCTTTAGTACCGGTTGATGACACCAACCGATACTAAAGGTTGCACCAACTGGTACTAAAGACTTCCTATATATATATATATGCTTCGTCAGCAGCCGATCGAAGGGGCTCTCATTTCTCTGTTTTCTTCCCTGTTCTTCTTCTTGTTCGAAGCTCATCCTCCATTTTGCCAAGGATTTGTCAAGATTTAAAGACACCCCATCTATCCAAGTGTTCACAAAGGTTAGCAACTTTGCTCCTTCATCTCTCATTCCTAGATTAGCTTGTGGTATGCTCAAAGATATGTGATTTGCGGGTTTTAACTAGGTTTTGGAGGAGTGATCATTATGTGAGAGTTTATTTGATTTATATCCAATTTGTGCTCAAATTAACTTGTTAGGTTGCATATGTGTAGGTATGGTTTATTTGGTGCCTTCCCATCCCCGTCCTAACCATCGTCCATCGTCCGCACCGTCTCGTCGCGGCACCGGCCACCTTGGTGAGCCTCTTGTTCTTCTTAAAACCTTTTTGTTAAAAAAAATTACTTGTATGATTTAGATAGCTACGTGTATGATTTACTCACTTGTATTATTCTTAGTTATTCTATAGTGTCATGGTTATGGTATCCGCCCACGTCGGCCCTCGTCCAGTCTATGATTCAGATTTGATATATCGTTATCTTTTATAACTATTTCACACATCATCTAATGTCTATGACAATTAATTATGCCACCAAATTGACGTAGATGTTTTTATCTATAGAAAGTAGTTGAACCAGAAATTCCAACCGACTATGCAATTCTGCTCGAGAAATTAACACAAGCTGAAAAAGAAATTGATCATTTGAAAGAAAAATTGAAAAGAACTGAAGATGAGAAGATGGAATTGGAGTTGCATGCTGCCGATATCGTCGATGATCACAAGAACAAGATGGCTGAAATGCGCTTGAAGCTTAAAAAGATTAGAAAATATGCCATTGATAAAGAGGCTTGGTATCATTATGTCGTTGGCTCAATTGTTACCTTAGTGGCGATTATGATCGCATTTGTTTTTGCATTTACATATTTTAGATAGTTGTATGTTGTTTTATGAGATGTATGTATGAACTATAAGAAATTATTGTATCCGAATTGTGAAGATGACCAGAAAAAGTTGGGTACCACGCTGGAATTGCTGCAATGGAAGGCGAAGAATGGTGTAACTGACAAGGGATTTCAAGAATTGCTGATAATGATAAAGAAGAAGCTTCCAAAGGATAACGAATTGCTTGAAAGTACGTACGAAGCAAAGAAGGTTGTCTGCCCTCTAGGATTTGAGGTGCAGAAGATACATGCATGCCCTAATGACTACATCCTCTACCGCGATGAAGAGTATGAGAATTTGGATGCATGCCCGATAAGCGATGCACTGCGCTATAAGATCCCCCACGATGACCCTGGTGATGTGGAGGGCGAACGCCACAGGAAGAGGGTTCCTGCCAAGGTGATGTGGTATGCTCCTATAATACCACGGTTGAAACGTTTGTTCCAAAACAAAGAGCATGTCAAGTTGTTGCGATGGCACAAATAAGAACGTAAGAAAGACGGGATGTTGAGAGCACCCGCCGATGGGTCGCAATGGAGAAAAATTGAGAGGGAGTTCGAGGACTTTGCAGCTGACGCAATGAACTTATGGTTTGGTCTTAGTACAGACGACATGAATTCTTTTGGGGAGCAGAGTTCCAGTCATAGCACCTGGCCCGTGACTCTATGTATCTCCAACCTTCCTCCTTGGTTGTGCATGAAGCGGAAGTTCATTATGGTGCCAGTGCTCATCCAAGGCCCTAAGCAACCCGGCAGCGACATTGATGTATACCTAAGGCCACTAGTTGATGAACTTCTACAGTTGTGGAAAAAACCAGGTGTACGTGTGTGGGATGCGCACACACAGAAGGAAATTGACCTACGAGCATTGCTGTTTGTAACCATCAATGATTGACCTGCTCTTAGTAACGTTTAAGGACATACAAACAAGGGATACAATGCATGCACACACTATTTAGATGATACTGAAAGTATATATTTGGATAAGTGTAAGAAGAATGTGTACCTGGGAAATGGTCGATTTCTACCGATCAAGCATATCTTAAGAAAGGCAGGCAACCATTCCAAAGGTGAGCCAGATAACCGGAAGAAGCCTGGCCTCCGTACTGGTGAATATATATTTGATATGGTCAGGGATTTACAGGTAATCTTTGGAAAGGGTCCTGACGGACAATCTGTTCCGAATGATGCCAATGGACACACACCCATGTGGAAGAAGAAATCAATATTTTGGGAACTTGAATATTGGAAAGCCCTAGAGGTACGCAATGCAATCGACGTGATGCACGTGACGAAGAATCTTTGTGTGAACCTGCTAGGCTTCTTGGGCACGTATGGAAAGACAAAAGATACACCGGAGGCATGGGAGGATAAGCAAAGAATTAACGAAAAAGACGGCATGCCTCCAAGGCAGTATCAAAATCCTGCCAGCTACGCTCTTACGAAAGAAGAGAAGGAAATCTTTTTCGAATGCCTGCTCATTATCAAGGTCCCGTCTGGCTTCTCGTCGAATATAAAGGGAATAATAAATATGGCAAACAAAAAATTTCAAAACCTAAAGTCTCATGACTGCCACGTGATTATGACGCAATTACTTCTAGTTGCACTTAGGGGGCTTCTATCGAAAAATGTTCGATTAGACATTGTGAAGCTATGCGCATTCCTCAATGCAATTTCTCAGAAGGTAATCGATCCAGAAATCCTACCAAGGTTACAGAATGACCTGGTCCAATGTCTTGTCAGTTTCGAGTTGGTGTTCCCTCCATCCTTCTTCAATATTATGACGCACGTTCTAGTTCACCTAGTCAAAAAGATTAACATTCTGGGTCCTATATTTCTACACAATATGTTCCCCTTCGAGAGGTTCATGGGAGTCTTAAAGAAATATGTTCATAACCGTGCTAGGCCAGAAGGAAGCATCGCCAAGGGATATGGAACAGAGGAGGTTATTGAGTTTTGTGTTGACTTTGTTCCTGACATTAAACCGATTGGTCTTCCTGAATCGCAACATGAGGGGAGACTGGGTGGAAAAGGCACACTAGGAAAGAAAGAAGCAATTAATATGGACGGGCATTCTTTCACTTAAGCACACTACACAGTTCTACAAAATTCCACCTTGGTGACTCCATATATCGAGGGACACAAGGATATTGTACGGTCCAAGAACCCGAAGCAGTTTGACCCCTGGATTGAACGTAAACACATGAAGACTTTCGCTGGTTGGTTACAAACAAAGCTCATCGATGACAACGATATTCCAGATGAATTGTACTCGTTGGCAAGACACCAAGTTCGACTATAACGACTTTCAAAGGGTACGAGATAAATGGGAATACATTTTACATGATCGCCCAAGATAAAAGGAGCACCAACCAAAACAGTGGTGTCCGCTATGATGCAACCAACTTTCAAGACACATATTATGGTTACATAGAGGAGATATGGGAACTTGACTATGGACCTAATCTTAAGGTCCCTTTGTTTCGGTGCAAATGGGTCAAATATACTGGAGGCGGGGTACAGGTAGACCCGTAGTACGGAATGACAATAGTGGATCTCAATAGTCTTGGGTACATAGACGACTCATTCGTCCTAGCCAATCATGTGGCTTAGGTTTTCTATGTGAAGGACATGTCTAGCAAACCTAGAAGAAAAAAATATAAGGAAGCGAATACATCATACGATGCGCCAAAGCGCCACATAGTTCTTTGAGGGAAAAGAAACATTATGGTGGTGGAGGACAAGACAAACATGTTAAAAGTTTCTTGAAATCCCTCCCTTCAGAGTGAAGACTGACCCAAGCATCCTGTTAAATGATGAAGATTCTCCATGGTTACGGCACAATCATAAGCAAGGGACAAACACGCAGAAAATGTCTTACACTGCGAGCTCCCACTCTAGGATGTGACCGGCTTCACCGTCATCACTTTCTATGTGAAGGACATTCATGCATTTTCTAGCATGGTATCTTTGTAACAGTTTGTATACGAAGTGCATCCAGTTTTTGCCGTAACCCTCTGAACTCTTTAGAAGTTTTTGCCATAACCCTCTCAAGTCTTTCAGAGTTCATTTGTACTGCTTTTCAAATTCAAGGTCATTTAGCTCAAAATAAATCATTAAATGCATGAAAAATATCAAATGAAGTCAGAAAGGGTTGAAAATTGATGTTGTGCCTTTCAATGGTGCATATTGAACACACAAAAAGTATGGAGTTAAAAAAAGTTATTAAAAATGAAATCCCTTTGTAATAGATGAGTTTTTGTCCGAAACCCTCATACTTCGAAAGGGATTGTCCAATTTGTACATGAAGTGCACCCAGTTTTTGCCGTAACCCACTCAACTCTTTAGAAGTTGCTGTGTGGGTGAAATTATGATGTCATGCCAAGTTACAACCTTTTCAGAGTTCATTTGTACTGCTTTTCAAATTCAGGGTCATTTAGCTCAAAATAAATAATTAAATGCATGAAAAATATCAATTAAGTCAGAAAGGGTTGAAAATTTATGATGTGCCTTTGAATGGTGCATATTGAACACACGAACACTATGGAGTTAAAATAAGTTATTAAAAATGAAATCCCTTTGTAATAGACGAGTTTTCTTCCGAAACCCTCATACTTCGAAAGAGATTGCCAATTTGTACACGAAGTGTATCCAGTCTTCGTCGTAACCCTCTCCACTCTTTAGAAATTGATATGTGGGTGAACTTATGATGTCATGCCAAGTTACAACCTTTTCAGAGTTCATTTGTATTGCTTTTCAAATTCAGGGTCATTTAACTCAAAATAAATCATTAAATGCATGAAAAATATCACATGAAGCCAGAAAGGGTTGAAAATTGATGACGTGCCTTTGAATGGTGCATATTGAACACACAAAAAGTATGAAACTAAAATAAGTTATTAAAAATGAATCCCTTTGTAATAGACGAGTTTTCGTCCGAAACCCTCATACTTCGAAAGAGATTGCCAATTTGTATACGAAGTGCATCCAGTTTTTGCCTTAAAGCTCTCAACTTTTTAGAAGTTGCTATGTGGGTGAAATTATGATGTCATGCCAAGTTACAACCTTTTCAGAGGTCATTTGTACTGCTTTTCAAATTCAGGGTCATTTAGCCCCAAATAAATCATTAAATGCATGAAAAATATTAAATGAAGCCAGAAAGGGTTGAAAATTGATGATGTGCCTTTGAATGGTGCATATTGAACACACAAAAAGTATGAAATTAAAATAAGTTATTAAAAATGAAATCTATTTGTAATAGACGAGTTCCGAAACCCTCGTACTTCGAAAAAGATTGTCCAATTTGTACACGAAGTGCATCCAGTTTTTGCCATAACCCTCTCAACTGTTTAGAAGTTGCTATGTGGGTGAAATTATGATGTCATGCGAAGTTACAACCTTTTGAGAGTTCATTTGTACTGCTTTTCAAACTCTATATATGACATTTCAAATGCCATTCAATCAAATTGTCCTATGCAACAGTTTAAGTTGTTCAAACATGCATGAAAATATCATAAACGGATTCTTTAGATTTTTATAATATTTTTTCGTATATTATTTATTTCCATTGGATTAATAGATTTTTTTCTATGATTTTCTAAAGTTTAGGGTTTTTTCTAAAAATAATAATTAATAACGAATTAAAAAAAATCTTTAGTACCGGTGCGAGCCACGCACCGGTACTAAAGGTCCACCGCCCCGCGCAATTTTTGGGGTGGACCTTTAGTACCGGTGCGTGGCTCGCACGGGTACTAAAGACCCTTTAGTACTGGTGCGAGCCACGCACCGATACTAAAGGTCCTCCACGTATAAATAGTGGAGGCCTCATCCCGGTGCGAGCCACGCACCGGGAGAAGCTTATTTGCGTCGCCAGGCTGCCAGAATCCGTTGTCCTCGCCGCGCGCCGCCACGCCGCCGCAGCCCACGGCACCTGCAGCCCCCACCCAACTCCGGCTCCGGTGAGTGCCCGACCGCCCCCACCTTTTTCCTGTTTTTAGTTAGTTAATAAGTTAGGTTCTTAGGTTAGTTTAGGTTAGTTTAGGTTAATTAGTTAGGTTCTTAGGTTAGTTTAGGTTAGTTTAAGTTAATTAGTTAGGTTCTTAGGTTAGTTTAGGTTAGTTTATTAGGTTAGTTTATTAGGTTAGTTTACGTTAGTTTATTAGGTTAGTTTAGGTTAGTTTATTAGGTTCTTAGGTTAGTTTAGGTTAGTTTAGGTTAATTAGTTAGGTTCTTAGGTTAGTTTAGGTTAATCTAGGTTAATTAGTTAGGTCCTTAGGTTAGTTTAGGTTAGTTTATTAGGTTAGTTTATTAGGTTAGTTTAGGTTAGTTTATTAGGTTCTTAGGTTAGTTTAGGTTAGCTTAGGTTAATTAGTTAGGTTAGTTAATTAGTTAATTAGTTAGGTTAGTTTAGTTAGTTAGTTAGTTAGTTAGGTTCTTAGGTTATTTTAATTAGTTAGGTTAGTTTAGTTAGTTAGTTAGTTAGTTAGGTTATGAGGTTAGTTTAGTTAGTTTAGTTAGTTAGGTTAGTTTAGTTAGTTAGTTAGTTAGGTTCTTAGGTTATTAGGGTATGTGTTAATTTTGTTAGATGCTAAGTGTTATTTAATTTGCTAGATGCTAAGTGTTAATTTTGCTAAGTTCTTTTCATAATTAAATGTTTCTTCTCGGCGTCGACAATGCCGATCCCGCATCCTCGTCGTCGAGTCGGCGGAGGAGGTCACTTGCTTGAGCCGAGGGGCCCTGTCCGGGACTGGGCTCCGCCGGGCTGGTACTGGGAGGTGCTGCCTTCCGGGCGGCGCAGCTTGCTGACGAGCCAACCCGTCGTTGACCTCTAGGTTCTGTGGTGGCGGCCGAATGGGCCACAGACGATTCAGAGGCTTGAGTCCTCCGCGGAGGTGGTACAGTACCATGTCAGCAAGGAGAACGAGCACGTCCATCGCTACATGACAGCTTTGGAGGCTAGGTCCGACAATACATGGCAGATTCTTCAGGGATCTCACTGGAGCTATGTTCCTATGATGGTTCCTTCTCTTTGGGTGTCCACCGCCCGCCCCGATATCCGTCGGGCGCTAGGGTTCTAGCTAGATCGATATATTAGCTACTATATGTGTATTATTATGATGTATTAGCTAGATCGATGGATTAGCCGATGTATTAACAATTATCCGAGATTATGAGATGAGTTCTTTTTTAAGAACTACTATATACGTATTCGATGATGCATTATTAATTAACTATCGGTTATTTTGCTTCTTGAATGCATGCTAATTTCAATACTAATTTGTTTTATCTATATTATTATGGATTAGTTATTAAGATATGGACAATACCGGTAGAGCTCATGAAGGGGACATCTTCGACATGATACGATCCTCCGAAAACCCAGCGAACCTTCTAGGTGAATCACATGATGATGACGGCTCATAATATCTGAACGATTACGGTGATGGATGTGAGGCCAAGGAAGAACAACTAACAATGTCCGGCGAGGTATATACACATATTAGCCTCTGGTGATCATTACATGTGTATTAATTGATTTGCACATATATATATACATATATACACACACACACACACACATATATATATATATGATGCTTTCAAACATGATGCCGCACCGACTCACCCTGAAGCCAATGCCAAGACATTTGTGCGTCAATGCGGAGTGGTTGTTAGGGACGGAGTCCCGATCACAATAAAAGAATGGATTCAGCCAAACAACCCAAAACCAGGAGTGAATTATGTTGATAAAAGAATTAAATATGCCCTTTGGCGAGATCTCATGGAGCATTTCATCCTACCAGATTCTCTCTCGGAGCGCCAAAGGGACAAAGTCAAGGAGTTTGCTCTCCATAAGATGGGCGGCGCATTCCAGACTTGGATGAAAAGATTATGGACCGAATACAACGCTAGAGGCAAGAAGGCGCCCGAATTCAGAGGAATATACGAGAAGGTAAGGAATCACTGGGACGCATTTATCAAGTACAAGACATCGGAAGCTGCTATGGAGAAGTCGGCAAAGAATAAGATAAATGCAGAGAAAAAAGAGTATCACCATAAACTAGGGACACGTGGATACAAGTCAGCCATTCCTAAGTGGGATGCATTAGAGAATAAGATGCATGCTGAAGGGATCACTCCAGTAACCTACAACTGGCCCCGGAGGTCTAGGAATTGGTTTTTTGCGCATGGGGGAAAGTTGGACCCAGCAACAGGGAAAATTATTGCACTGGCCAGTCTGAAGCATGCATCAGATGAGTTGATTGAAGCAATAAAAGCTGCCCAAGAAGGACGGTTTCACCCCGATAGGGAGAATGACGAGCTTACACGCACCCTTGGGAATCTCGAACAAGGAGGATGAACACGAGGCGTGGGTGTTGTTCCGTGGTACGAGGGGTTTGCGGGATGGAAGGACAGTTATAAAAGCCGTTCAAGAAGAAAGAAGGTGGAAGCAGCCTGACTTTCAAAGTTGGGACATAAGTACGAGTAGTAGCAGCTGTAGATACAGGTACTGACCCAGCAAAGGGCAACTCTGTGGCAGGAGGCATCGGAACCCGTCCCATCTACACTGCCGAAAAGCAGCATGGGTTCCACGGGGGCACCGTTGGGTCACACCCCCATGGATGATATCACCGAGAAGACATCTTTTGAGCTAATCCAGAAAATGAAGAACATACACGTGTGGGTGGCGACGGGCTATGCTTTACCAAATACACCTGATGTTCTCTGGCATTTCAATACGGTTCCAGTTGGATATGCTCGTGTCACGGTGGACGCAATAGAGCCAGGATATGATGAACTACAGCTTGTCATCCCTGGAGGTGAGGGGGAGTCCACACTGGCAGAAGCCATCCGTGGTCTCATGCTATGGAGTAAGGACTACATCGTCTTTCCACACTCGGCACTAAGGCCATCGGCTCCTCCGAGTATCGATGTCCAGCGCGAGGGAACCCAGCCAGAGGCATCGCAACGCCAGCAGTCCTCCCCACCTCACCAGCAGTCCTCCCCACCTTGCCAGCAGTCCTCCCTGCCTCGAGAGGCGTCCAACTTCGATATGGATCCCAGCGCGAGTCCACCCAACCTCGGGACGGAACATGACGCGAGTCCATATCGTCGATATCGATCTCCGCCACGTGAGCCGACTCCACCCCGGCAGCGGTCCCGCCAGCAGGGCTCCCAAAAGAGGAAGGCCATCAGCAGTCCTCTTCGGAAGAAAGCAAAGAAGAAACCCGAGCCTCCGGCTAAAAGGAAGCTTCCTTACGACATGACACCAGAGGAAACTAAAATTGAAAGCGATCGCCAAGTGAAAGCCTTTTTTGCGAAGAAGACCCTGCCGTCAAAGGAGGTACTACCCAAGGAAGTCCAAGAGCACTTTATGGAACACTTTATTGATCGACCCCCAGCATTTGTGGAGCGTATGCCGACAGACTATGAGCGACAGATTCAGAAGGCAAGTGAGCAGAGAAGTCGGCCCAACCCAAGGAAGAAGTCGGGAAGTACGACATCAACGATAGGTGGTACTACTAGCGGGAAAACAGTTCCCCAGCTCGGAGAACAATCCAAGCAATCGATCTCTCCGCTCAAGGTGAGTACCAATCCAAGCAAGCAACCGATCCAAGCAGTCGACGTGCAAAGCAACCCAATCGACCTCGAAGAAGTAGAGGCTACAGGTCTCACTCTTGGCCAAATCCTTGGCATCAAGGAAATCCGCGGGTACGGTGCAGATGAGTACGCAGTGCAATATGCCGTCAGAAAACCACTTGTCACACCCGAGCTGTATAAGGAACTACCAACTGCGATGCGACGGTTGCATGATTGGTACCTGCGTGAAGCAAAGCAAGGGGAAACGACGGTCATGGTCAAAGTAAGGAAAGAGCATTACGTCAATGGATGTGACATATGTCTTGAATTCTCGAAACTTTTCCAGTTATACCACATGGACTCTATCGACAGAACTCTCATCAGTTGCTATTATCTGTAAGTGATTTATATCTTTAATAATTTAAGTCTCTAGCTAAGATATCGTTTATTGGCTTATCCTCACTATATATGTTCTTTTCTACGCTATTATGCAGATTGAAGATGTGGGAATTGAAACAAGAGGGAACCGATGACATTGGGTTCATCGATCCAAATACTGTTCATGGTCATGTGGTAAAACATTATGCCAAGGACATAGAAGATATGTTGGAAAATTTTCTAGAGGCACTAATGAATACCAAATCTACTATAATATTTCCTTACAACATGGGGTGAGTACTGTTTACTCTCTTGTATATTATAAATTCTATTTTTGCTTACTAGCTAGCTCGCTGTCAAGTATAGTTGATGAGTTATATACATGCCTGCTTAATTATATAAACTTCTACGTAGAGACCACTATATCCTCCTAAATATTATCCTCGGGGATGGATTTGTAAAAGTATACGACTCACTAGATACACTAGAACAATCATACGTGGATTTGTATTTTATGATAGAACGGTAATTTCAATCTTTATCGACCTCGCTTTCTTTCATTATTTCATGATATCAAAAATAATTATAATAACTCTTTCGTTCTTTTTCTTTGCCGCGTAGTGTTTGGAAAAAGATGATAGAAAATCTATCACGGACGTCAATGGAAACCGAAGCTGAAGTGGAAAAAGATGCAGGTTATTAAGTAGTACTACTAGGTCCGCGCATCTCTTTAATTCTAGCTTCAATATCATTATTATGCTTGATTATTAATTATCTTATTGAATTCTATTCTTTTACAAAGTGCGTGAAGCATCCACAGGGGACAAATTTATGTGGATACTTTCTCTACGAGAACATTCGCATCCAGATCGAAGGCCGTATACGTCGCATAGGAGCACTGAAAGACAACTCCAGGTTTGGCAGATGATGTCGAAGCTCTCACCCGAGAAACGTTTTGTAGCATTTCAAGAGGAATTTGCGGCATTTCTTCTTGATGTAAACGGAGAGCACTATTACTTACCGCCGCCTCAATAATGCCAGGAAATCATTAGTAGAAAACTGAGATTTCATCCGGAACACTAGCTAGCTAGTCCCGGCCGGGTTTTGGGTCTTAATTTTATAAGTCTAGAATATATATGGATGTGTAATTCCATTTGTACATATACTGTGTATGAGATATTGTATATTATATTACATATATATATGCATCAACTTGTGTAATGTTTATAGTATGTAGGACTGTAAAATAAATTTAAAATGAATGGAAAACACAATAAATAGAGAGAAAAACTAAAACCTAATTAAAAGCTAAAACAAAAAAAACAGAACACTTAGTACCGGTTGGTGATCCTTTAGTACTGGTCCGTGGGCCAACCGGTACTAAAGGTCTGGACCTTTAGTCCGGTACTTAAGGCCCATCTCAACCGGGACTACAAATCGATATTCTACTAGTGCATGGGCCCTGCCGCTCGGTGCCCAGCCCGTGCCGCCGTGGACGTCCCACTGCACCGGCGGCATCCCCGAGGGGTCCCCGAGCCAGCGCGGCAGGAGGGGCTAGCCTCGAGGAGCGGCGACCCGACGAGTCTATCAGTTGGGAACCTGGCCGGCGCTGGCGGATCGCGAGTGCCAGCACGGCCTAGTCGGCGAATATCTGCAACGCCTCCCGAGCGGCCCGAGCCGCGTCCAGGGGATGAGAAGGTGGCGCGAGGGCGACGGAGGGCAGTCGCCGGTGGGAGTGGGGTGGGGTTGGCGTTCAGCGGCGGCGGGAGTGGAGAGGAATACAGAGGAGGAGGGAGAAGGGACTGAGGGAGAGGAGGAGGAGCGACAGAGTGAGGATTCGGCTAGCTAGGGTTCTCTCCACGGGACATGCGGCCATCTTATATACGTCGGTGTGAAAACATAAAAATGCCCTTAGTGGGGCATAGGTATTACACGCGGAGTCACAGGTGGCACGGTAACTGCTCACGGGGTGCCGATCTGGCGGCCCGAATCGTTTCCAGGCGCGATCCAACGGTCCAGAACGGCGCAAAACGCCCAAATCGCTGAGAGAGCTCCATACTCACCGCTGTTCTTATTTCTGGATGCACCTGCACTCGATGCCTAGGCCAAGCACAAGAGCGTGGAGAACATTAGTAGTTGGCTAGCCTGACAGCGCAATACGCCCCAGTGTTGACACTTGGCACTGGTGTGTCGTTGGTGACCCTATCTCATGGTTCGGTGCCTGCGGATCGACGTACAAACTGGTCTTTGGTGTGGTGCCGCCGCTGGGATGGCTGCAGGCTGAGGTGACATGATTTCTCCGGTCTTCTTCATCGGAGATTTATACGGATAGGCGTATGTCATCCCTGGACAGATCGAAATGGTTCTGGTTGCGCGCGCTCACATTATTAATCCGCACGGCTTCAAGAAGGTGCGGGGCAAAACTTCGCTTTCTTATCTAAGTCATGGGGCATGTCTAAGTCAAGATTCCTAAGCATTGATAGAGGCGGAGAAAGTCATGATGGTTGCGACTGGAGGTCTTGAAGCGTTGCCGTAAGGGTGTATTGGATGTGTTCAAGACCGCGTGCTAAGTGTTTGGTGACTTGCAATAGCGGCCTCGACAAGCGGTGGCGGCAACACTGGAGGATTGCAATTTGGTGGTGCTCTTCGAGTATCGAGTCTCAATTCCCAAGGTCAAAATCCAAGGTCTAGCCTTTACTGGTTTTACCTAGCAATGGCCTTACTGACGACATTATTTTTGGGTGAATTTAGACTTTCTTCAGGGTGAAAACTTAAGATCTTCGGTCAGGCAATGACAACACTTGTGCATTGTTTTCTTTTTGGAGGCATTGTTTGTGAAGAACCTCTTTTGTCATCCAAGTGCTGTTTCCAGTGGTGGTTAGAGTGTTATTGTTGCTCGTGATTGATCATCGTGACAGGGTCTTTTTTCTTCTGTTCTTTTTATTTTTTATTTGGGTTGTGCGTATCCTTGATGTTTTTGAACATCTTGTTGGTACAGAGGCCGGGTATAATTTATATCTTCGCGATATTAATATATTTCCTTTCTTAAAAAATGTTTCCTAACTCCATGGAACAAGAAGTGTTTTTCTTATGTTTTTTGCAAGGGACAAGAAATGCAAATTTGAGCAAGAAAATGAGAGCGAAAGAGTGAATTTGTGATCAAACTACTAGTGGCACTTCACACAATCTAGAGTTTAATCTAATCATGTATAATCAAATAAGTGACCCCCACTAACATACTTGTCTCAACATGTGACTATACAACCTCAACATCAACCATGCATAAAGAACCCATCTCAATATGCAACCGTGGATGCAAAAAGGCTCAGATGTTAAGATAGCTTGAGTGATGCACTGTGGTAATTTTTTATACGTTTTGATTTTGAGACATTGTAATTGAGCACGCCAGGGGCATTTTATCCTCTCGCCTTGAGCCCTGAGCATCAATCTCCGAGTTGTCCATTTTCATGATCAATGTGTTATTGGCCGTCCATTCATTTTATCCTCTCGCCTTGAGCCCTGAGCATCTATCTTAAATATAATAAGAGTTTTTTAGCAAAGGCTTTTGTGGATAGTTTTATTATCGTTCACGAGACTCGAAAAGGAAGGCAGGGTTTATCGACCCAATTACAATCAACTTTAGTAGGAAACACTCCGAAGCTAATTTCATGAGCCATCCCGTTGGCGTTTCTTTGCTAGTGAGACTATTCACGATGAGAATAACATAGATAGTAAAATAGACGCCATTTGCAAAAAATATAATGTTTCAAAAATATAATGTACGAACTAATAAATGAAAAAACAAAAAAATTGAGTAACTTAACATGTTACTAATCATATAAATAACATAACGCATAACAAGACAAAACGAGTCTCTAAGCTAATAAATAAAAGGCTCAATGTTTACTCCTATATTACCATCCATTGTGAAGGTAATAACTTAGACTAATAACATACTATACATGTTATTACTCAACCAAAGTTTGTAGACGTCATCATGGACACTGGGCCCGATCTGGTCTAGTACTAAACAAGCAACAAACAAATGTTAGATTCGTTATTCATGCCAGGATTGTAATCCTTTGGCTCAAGCGTAGGCTGCGTGCTAGTGGCGTACTAACGAGTAACAAAGGAAACGTTACATTAAATCGCACCTTGTAAATTACAACTTGTTGCTTCTCTGGTTGAAATGCTTATGCACACGCATATAAAAATCATGCTTTCCATGTTTGCTTTTCTTCAACGCAATCGAGTCTATACTCCCTCTGATCCCGGATCGCTCGGGGATCGCTCTCTGCCTCTCGTCCGCCTCCCCTCACCTCCAGATCCCTCCCGATCCACTCTGCCTCTCATCTCCTCTGCCTCCCCTCCTCCCGCCGCCGCCGGATCCCGGCTGGGCAAAGCCCGTGCAGGGGAATGATGGCGGCGGCGGGGCGTCCCTCTGTCATCGCTTGGAGGCGTGGTTATGACGATGGATCTTGAGCGGGTGCATCGGGACGACGTGTGTGTGGCCATGGCACCGGTCACACAACGATGTGACCTCCTCTACCTTTGGTTGTCTTCATCGTCGGTCCAAAGGGATCTGGTCGGTGGGTATTGGCTCGCAGTGGCTTCCCGGCGACGGATCGAGTGGAGGAGAAGTTGGCGGCCTAGCTGCTGAAGTGGGTGAGGATGCCAGCATCGTCGGCGGCGCCTATGGGTGTCGTTTTCCTCGCTGGAGGCGATGATGGGGGCGTCCCTCGCTCCATTGTTTTCGGGGGAAACCTCATACCTGGAGGAGGTCACCATTGACGGCGGCGCCCGTGGGCATCATAGCCCTCGTTGGAGGCGTTGAGGGGCCTCCTGGATCGGATGATGGAGACGTCTTCGTCATCACCCCGGTGGAGACATTCATCGGCTGGACGAACATGTGGACGGCTTGGTGGTTGGGCGTCGGTAGGTGGTGGAGCAGTGCTTCATCATACACACCAATAGTGGCAGATCTTGGTGGCGTAGCGCAGTGGAGACTCGGCGCTGGTGATCGGGTCAATGCTGACGGTCTTCCATGCTTCGGCGAGGCACTCGTCTTCCTTCGCCGTCCACTTGGCGTGGGGCTCGGACGACTTTCCCTTGGCCGTCTGTTTCTTCTTATTTCTCCCTTTGCTCCTCGTCGGCACCGCCGGCTTTGCCGGTTCGTCCTCCTCCACCTCCTCCTCGACTTCCTCAGGTTCAACGTCGTCCATGTCTTCGCCGATGTCCGGCGTTTCCTCTTGCATGCCAAAGCCGGGGGACGACGCAGCGGCGGCTGAGCCTATGTTGATGATCTCCTCCATCTCGTCGTCGGTGTTGCTGAACTGTGGCGCCGAACCCAAAAAGAAAGGCAGGGGGCCATGGTAGAGAGCTATCGTAGACGAACCCGAGTACGTTGGCGAGTAGTCGTACTGGGCGTTCTAGTCTGCGGTGAACACGGAAGGCGTGCGCGGGAAGGTGGTGTTGGGGTTGAAGCCGCCGAGGGCGTCACCGTCGACATATTCCGGTGAGGGCGCGTAGCCCCATGACGCGATGTGAAGTTGGTCGGTGACACGACGCTCTGCTGGCTGCTCCACGCGCCTTGTGGGAACGAGCCTGCCTGTTGATGCGGAAAGATCGGCCGCTCTTTCGCCATGGCCGAGCGAGACAACGCCTCCTGCTCCGCCGCCGCATCATCCCTTGATTTCTTCATGATGATCCCATTCCGCCGATCGGTGTTCATCGCCGACCGGCGGTCAAAGTCAGCCTTCCACTACGTGTTCGTCAACCCCGGGGCCTTGCCATCGACGCCCTAGGCTTCCTCGCCTTTGGTGTTGCGGTTTCGATTGCTTGGAAAGGGGTGGCGTACTTCTTCGACGAAATGGCGAGGGGAGAGATGGAGAGAATGGCGGGAACGACGAAGGGAATGTGGATGATGGGGAGGGAAAAGGAGGGAAACGGCTGGAAATCAGCCGGTGTCGCCGATAGTGCGGCCCCACATGCCTTTTCACTTCAGCCGACACCCCCAAGTGCCCCTGGGCGTGCTGGGTTTGGCCTGGGTCCGCCGGCGTCAATTTTAACCCAAACCGACGGAAAACGAGGTCCTGGGGGTGCGACTGGTCCATTTTTTAGCGCCGACGATAAAAAAGGGGCTTGGAGGCCTGTTGGGGACGCGACTGGAGATGCTCTTAGGCGTCGGCGGGACCAGGAGATGAGCCGGTGGCGGGACCGGGAGATGCACCGGCGGTTAGACGAGCAGAGGTATCGGCGGAGGGGCCTCGCGAGGTGCCGATGCGCGCGTCCGTTTGGACTGCCGACCCATGTCCTTGAGGAGCGCCGGGGAGATTTCTAGGGTTCGAGAGAGGTGGCGATTTGGGGAAAGTTTGGAAGCCCTGATTTGGCGCTCAGAAAGTATTTGGTGCGACGGTACGGGCCGCTTTTGCGTGGGAAGGAGGAAGGAGAAGCGCGGGAGGCGAGAGAGGCACAGGGGGTCGAGAGGGGATCGAGAGCGCCGGCTCTACCGCTTGCTGCCGGCTCTACCGCTTGCTGCAGGCTGCAAGTGGGCGCAAAGTTCTCGTATCGCATGCTACAGACGGGCGATTGACAAAGCGCCCATTCCCTTGTCTCTCCTCTTTCTCTCCCTTCCACGTGTGGTTTGGCTGATGTGAAAGGGCTTATAGCCAGCTGAGTCAGACTAATTATACTTGCTCTTAGAGCATGATGAAAAAATAAATGGAATCAGCACGCCACCTCCATTTCTTTACCGGTCCAGCCATCATTTTTTTTTACCACCTTTACAACATTAAATTTTTTCTGGAGATATTTAGTTCTGTACTAACATGATTAGGCCATGTAAACTAATCATCGGTTCACGAGACCTTAAAAGTCATAGACGCAAGTAAGGACACCAACAATTTACTTGTTAATTTTCGTCCATTTAGCATGAACATTGTTTGTGTTTGTGTTTGAATTGTTTGAAACGGACCGAACATTTGATGCATGGTGTTGGATGGCCAGACGCCTCATCCGTTGTCCACGGATACGTCCAGACGTGTCTATGGACATCTGATGCCAGGTTGGTGTTGCTCTGAGATCCTTTGATTGTGGTTGTCGTGTCATGCTCCAACCCAGTAGTTTGATGAGTCGTACTACGTTTTGTTGTAAACCGTCTGATACTTGATGACCTGGGTGTACTTTATGTTTAATAAAAATAATCGACCGAATATGTTTAATAAAATTGTTGTGTGTATCGTATGGTGCTGAGGTTGGGTTGTGTCCTTTTGCCTTTTTGCAAACAAAAAAACTTGATGAGTATTTGAACGTTACAACTTACAGCAGAGTGTTATATACCATAGTACTCTACTTCAATCCGTTTGTAAAGTTCTAAAATCACTTTGTACATTTTGATATTAAAATCTATTTTGTACATTCATCCACCATCAAAGATTTTTTGCACATGCATCATTGTAATTTTGATGCTCAGGCTCAGTTATAAGGATTCAAGTTGCGTCCCCACTAGTAAAAAACAGGGCATTGGTCCCGGTTCTGAAGGACCTTTAGTTTCGGTTCTGCAACCGGGACTAAGCAATCGGGACTAAAGCCCTCACTTTTAGTCCAAGTTGTGTTACGAACCCAAACTAAAGGAGCTCCACATGGCCGCTGTTGGGCGCCCAGGAAAGGCACCACGCATCAGCACCAACCAAAAGCTGTTTTTATTTAAGGAGGGGTTTAGGGTTTTGGAGGGTTTAGGGGTTTCATATTGTGTTTCCCCCCTTTTATTTTTGTGTTATTATTTAATTCTTTTACATTTAGGGTTTTCTTTTTTAACTAAATTTAACCTCTCGACAAGAGGGTCGGTTGGAATTTCCGGTTCACATACCTCCTAGATAAAGACATCTATGTCAAGTTTGTCGGCATAATTGTCATAAACACTAAATGAAACAAATAGTTATACAAGATAATATACCACATCCAAATCATAGACCGGACGAGAGACGACGGGGGCGGTACCAAAACAATGGCACTATATAATAACAAACAATAATACAAGTAAGAAAATTATAGAAGTAGCTATATAAATCATACAAACTACACTACTTCTAGAGCATTTGAAATGAGCTAAACTAGCAATGAGAGATGAAAGGTTGAAGTTGCTAACCTTTTTAGAACACTTGGATAGTTGGTGCACTGCCAAATCTAGACAAATCTTGGAGAAAATGAAGCTTGGAGGTCTAGCTTGGAGGAAAAACAGAGGAGAAAGCTTAAGTGTGGCTCGGACATTTCATCGAACACGTCATGTGCATAGGAAGTGAGAACAGAGCACAAAACACACCTCCCACCACATACGGCCAAAAGAAAGGAAAGGGCACGGGCAGGGCGTATATATAGGAATCTTTTTAGTCCTAGTTGGTGTCTAGAACCGGGACTGAAGGGGCCGTGCCAAGAGCGAGGCCCTTTAGTCCCAGTTTTTGTCTGGAACCAGGACTAAAGGTCCTAGCTAAACGGGGACTGATGCATGCCGAGGCCCGGCCGGCGTCCTAGCCACTCAAACCGGGACTGATGCTCCCATTAGTCCCGGTTCGTAGCACGGTCGGGACTGTTGCTCTAATCTGGCTAGAACCAAAGCCTTGTTTTTTATTAGTGCCCAATTATACAGTAGTACTACTTATGAGTATATTTGTCTTTGATCATACTATAAAACCTCAGGATTTTGAAAATGACGGAATAGAAAAAGTATAGAAGAAGTGGCATGTCCACTTAAACTCAGTTATACAGATTGAAGTTGTGTCCCAATTATACAGTAGTACTACTTCTGAGTATATTGTCGTTGATCATACTGCAAAAATTTTGGGCCTCTTTGATTTGCAGGATTTGGAAAATGCAGGCATAGAAAAGGTATAGACGAAACGGATATTCAATTTGGCACTAGGGAGCACATGCTCCTGCATGCTGAAAGTGAATTTTACAAATGTCAAAAAAAAGGAAATAATAGATGTGTTCAGCATCACACCCAAAGGGTACATTCAAATTTACAGGTGAAAAACTTAAGCATTTTGACCTGTGCAAAGAAAAAGCATATCGCCAAATGTTACACTTAATTTTGTCTTTTTCGCCGACGAAGCACTACTATCACATATGGCATGAAAATTATCTAGCACATTTGCCACACTAATATGAACATCTATAAAAAATCAGAATTTTTAAATTTTATTTACTATTTATTTTGATTTTACTGTTCATTAGGGAGCATATGCTCTTGAGAGCCAAAAATTCACGTCCTAGGAGAAATGGCATGTCCACTTAAACCCAGTAGAATTAGTAAGGAGTGATGATGCCACAGAAAAAATAAATAAATTGTAAAAAGATAAATATTGGTCTCATGGTATGATTATAAATATTTTTATTTATAATATGCTGATTTAATGGGATTTTCGCAGTGTCCACTATTTATTATAAATATTTTTATTTATAATATACCGATTTGGTGGGACTTTCGTGGTGTGATTATGCGTTATTCCCTAACCAATCTATATTTACGTGGAAACCATTCTGCATCTGTGGCTGGCTGCATGTATTATATTGGGCTACAATATTACATGGTGGCACTTACTTTTCTAGGTAGCGAGAGCGTGTGCTGGATTGATATGATTTTTATAGGCCAGTTGCCGCTGACCGATTTGAAAAAATTGTTAGCATGATCAAAATTATAAACCAAATTCAAAATTGAATACCTTAATGAAATGATTTTTTTTAATTATGGAACATAGTGAATTAAAAGAATTGAATAGGTGAACTTGATAAATTGTTGATCCAGTCAAAATTAGGTGATCCAGTTCTAAATTGAATACCTTAATTCATTTGAGGCCTTAAAATTAGAAAGATAGTGTATAATATAAAATAATTGAATGAGAAAGTTTTAAGAAATTGTTGATCTGATCAAAATCGAGTGAGTCAATCCTAATTAGAGACCTCAATTGAATACGGGCAATTTAAAACTATGGAGCATAGTGCTATAGATTATATCAAATAACTGAATGGGAGAACTTTAAATTTGTTGACACGGTTAAAATCAGATGACCCAATTCTAATTGAAGATCTCAACTAAATGTGGGCTCATTAAAACAAGTGATCTTAGTGTCACTGAGGATTTCATAGGAACAATTCTATGAGACCCAATTCTATAAATCAAAAGATCAAAATAGAAACAAGGTCATAAGAATTTTGATCCTCTAGTTTTTTCATATAGTATCCGTTTAAATCAAAGAGCCCTTATTTTCTTGAGGCATCATACAGAGCAGAGAAGTGATGGATTCTTGAGGCATCATACAGAGCACAGAAGTGATGGAACGTGATTCGAGGCCGTGTGGCTACTATGACCAGGAGTCCAAGCAAACTTCAAGTCAATCGTTTGGGGCAGCATTGCACGGGGAAGGCACTCATGACCAGTGCATGCATTCGAGCCGGGCAGCATCAAATCCAGCGTCAGACCTTTTGACCATGGTGGAGGGGGAGACTCGTTACTGTCAATTTCTCTGTCGAAAATATATGAATTTCTGTTTTGAGAAAACGCAACATGTTAAGTTTGGAATGACTGAGATTAGGAGTTGAACTGCAGTTAAGTGAGAGCTCAATTTTTTTTATAAAATCTATGGTGCTACAAGTTGCAGTGTAGTACGAATAATTCATTTGGCTTCGCATATTTTGTTATGGTCTCTATATTCTTTATGATTTCTTTTAGAAACATATTAGAGAACATAAGAGAACCTAAAAGCATCTACAACCGACTCCTCAAACCCTCTCCCAACGTCCGGGTAGACAGTTCGCTTACTGTCCATACAAGAAAACGCCTCACCGACCCTTATATAAAAAAGCCCAAACGACTCTCTGAAACCTCTCAAACCCAACCCGAATATTGGGACGCCCGGGTGCATCTATCACGTCGGATCCGATATGCCGGACCCATCCTAAATCTGTCTCAAATTGATCAAATCCGCAAAAGTGCCCTCCTCCCACATTCGTCCTTCATTTCTTGCGTCTGAGTCATCCCTCTTTCACCCTTGCTTCCCAATCTCGTTTGTCATAGTATATTTGACGTCGAGTACCGCACTCCCGTTGCCAGCATGCATGATGCCTCGACGGAGTTCGTGCGGGTCCCGTATGTCGTCTCTTGCAAAGAGGAGAACACCGCTCGGAGGGATTGCAACGACCGTCAGCACGTCCAAGAACTAAGTGAGAAAGTAACCACTGAGAGGGAAGATGAGGAGATGACTGGTGAGACGGAATTGTGCAACCGGTCTGGTGACCGCATCCGATTCTTTGCAATGACTTCGAGAAGGAAGAAGCCAATGGCTACGCTTACACCGTTCCCGCCTCAAGTGGGTGGGCATCTCCAACAGTTTATTTGTTAGCTTGCTGGTAAAATATGCCCAACCAAGACCTGGAGGTAATAGCACCCCAGGTCTCTGAACTTGCGTAGTTGGTGATAGTTTAGTCCCGGAACTTGCAAAACGTGACTAGCTCATCCTCGAACTTGCACACGAGGTGCAAGTATAGTCCTGGGCCAATCACGCAGCGACAATTGGATACTACGTGGTGAGACATTCAGCAAATGGATTTTTGCACTTACCCCCTATCGTTTCCTGTATTAAACCCGCGCTTTACCTCGTCCGCGTCCAAGTTAGCCGTTATACACCTGAAATTATTGACCCCCCTAATAAGGAGGGGTTGAACCACGCACACACCCTGCCATCTACAACGCGCACAGTGATCGGCCGCGACAGCAGCTTCAGCACCAGCGGCGGGTAGTTCAGCTCCGCACCGGTGATGGGCTTCAGCTTGGCGTAGTCCATACGGCGGTGCACGATCTGCTTCACGCTGTCGTCCTCATTGTTGGAAATATGCCCTAGAGGCAATAAATAAAGTGTTTATTATTATATTTACTTGTTCACGATAATTGTTTATTATCCATGCTATAATTGTATTGATTGGAAACACATTGCATATGCGGATATATAGACAACACTTTGTCCTTAGTGTGCCTCTAGTAGACAAGCTCGTTGATCAAAGATGGTCAAGGTTTCTTAGCCCTTGACATGAGATGTCATTTGATAACGGGATCACATCATTAGGATAATGATGGGATGGAAAAGACCTAACTATAAACGTAGCATATGATCATGTCAGTTTATTGCTACAGTTTTCTGCATGTCAAGTGTATGTTCCTACGACCATGAGATCATGCAACTCACGGACACCGGGGGAGTGCCTTGTGTGTATCAAACGTCACAACATAACTGGGTGGCTATAAAGGTGCTCTACAGGTATGTCCGAGGATGTCTGTTGGGTTGGCATGGATCAACACTGGAATTTGTTACTCCGTGTGACGGAGAGGTATCTCAGGGCCCACTCGGTAATACAACATCACAACAAGCCTTGCAAGCAATATGACTAAGTGTTGGTCACGGGGTCTTGTATTACGGAAACGAGTAAAGAGACTTGCCGGTAACGAGGTTGAACTAGGTATGGAGATACCGACGATCGAATCTCGGGCAAGTAACATACCGAAGAACAAATGGAACATCATACGTGATTAACTGAATCCTTGACATAGAGGTTACACCGATAAAGATCTTCGTAGAATATGTAGGAATCAATATGGGCATCCAGGTCCCGCTATTGGTTATTGACCGTAGAGGGGTCTCGATCATGTCTACATAGTTCTCGAACCCGCAGGGTCTGAACACTTAAGGTTTAGTGACGTTTCGGTAGTATAGAGTTATGTATGATGGTGACCAATGGTTGTTCGGAGTCCCGGATGAGATCCCGGACATCACGAAGAGCTCCGGAATGGTCCGAAGGTAAATATTGATATATAGTAAGTCCCGTTTTGGTCACCGGAAAAGTTCCGGGCTCATCAGTAGTGTATCGGAAGTGTCGGGAGGGTACCGGGCATAGTTTTAAATAGCCCGCTATAGCCCCGCTATAGCCTTGCTATAGCCTTTTGAGAACGGTGCCACTAAATGGTTCCATGCACAAATAACACGCTATAGCCTGCTATAGCCCACTATAGCCCCGATATAGCTTATTTGAAGGTCCGCCGCTATTTGCCATAGCCCGCTATTTAAAACATTGGTACCGGGGGACCATCGGAAGGGATATTTCGACCCATGAGGCTACATGGGCTGTGGGATGATGAATACCAGCCCTTAGTGGGCTGGCTGAAGTCCCACATAGGGCCCATGCGGCTGGGAAGGAAATCCAAAGTGGAAAAGGTGGAAAAAAGGCTAATATAAGGAAGGAGTCCTAAACCGACTAGGAGTGGACGAGTAGGACTCCTCCCTCCACTTCAGTCGAAGCCAAGAGGGCTTGCCCTTGCGGCCAAGCCTCCTCCTCTCCTCCTCCTATATATAATAGAGGCTTTACGGTTTTTGCATATAGATTTTCAGCCACATGCTACCCTCTCCTCTAGTCCCTAGTTTCTCCTCTAGATCGGTTTTAGCAGTGCTTAGGCGAAGCCCTACTAGAATTACTCCACCACCATCGTCGCAACACCGTCGCGATGCCGGAGAACTCGTCTACCTCTCTGCTCCCTCTTGCTGGATAAACAAGGTGGAGATCATCATCAAGTCGTACGTGTGCTGAACGCGGAGGTGTTGTCCGTTCGATGCTAGATCGGGACGGATCATGATTGGATCGCGGGATGCTCGGCAATTTTGATCGCGAAGACGTTCGACTACATCAACCGCGTTTCTTAATGCTTCCCTCTTAGCGATCTACAAGGGTATGTAGATCCACTCTCCCCTTTCGTAGATTCTCATCTCCTAGATTGATCTTGGTGAAGCGTAGGAATTTTTTTGTTTCCCATGCAACGTTCCCTTACAGTGGGATCAGAGCTAGGTCTATGTGTAGATGAGATCTCGAGTAGAACACAAAGTGTTTGTCAACGTTGATGCTTAGATTGCTTCCTCCCTTGGTCGTGTTTTGGTTCAGCGGTATTGTGGGATGAAGCGTCCCCGACCAACTTTACTTGTATGCTTACGAGAGACCGGTTCCATCGACTGACGTGTAACTTCGTTGCACAAACATGGCTGGCGGGTGTCTGTTTCTCCTACCTTAGTTGGATCAGATTCGACAAAGGCGGTCCTAGAGAAGGTTGAAAAGCAACTTATGCATCACCGTTGTGGTTTATGAGTAGGTGAGAATTGTTCTTGCTAGATACCCGTAGCATCCATGTAAAACATGCAACAACAATTAGAGGACGTCTAACTTGTTTTTGCAGGGTATGTTGTGATGTGATATGGCCAATTACATGATGAGATATATGTGATGTATGAGATGATCATGTGATGTATATATTATCACGACTTGCATGTCGATGAGTATGGCAACCGGCAGGAGCCATAGGGTTGTCTTTAATTATTGTATGACCTGCGTGTCAATCATTAAGCGCTATGTAATGCTTTACTTTATCGCTAAACTGTAGCAATAGTAGTAGAAGCATGTTGGGCGCGACAACCCCGATGGCGACACGTTGATGGAGATCAGGATGATGAAGATCATGGTGTCATGCCGGTGACGATGGTGATCATGCCGGTTCTTTCTAGATGGAGATCAAAAGCACAAGTTCATGGCCATATCATGTCACTTATGAATTGCATGTGATGTCAATCCTTTTATACACCTTGTTTTTCTTAGGACGACGGTAGCATTATAAGGTGATCCCTCACTTAAATTTCAAGATGAATTGTGTTCTCCCCGAGTGTGCACCATTGCGAAAGTTCGTCGTGTCGAGACACCACATGATGATCGGGTGTGATAGACTCTACATTCACATACAACGGGTGTAAGCCAGTTTTGCACACGCAAAACACTCGGGTTAAACTTGACGAGCCTAGCATGTACATACATGGCCTCAGAACGCAAGAGACCGAAAGGTCAAACATGAGTCATATAGTAGATATGATCAACATGAAATGTTCACCATTGAAGCCACCTCAACTCACGTGATGATCGGACTTGAGTTGGTAAATTTGGATCATGTGACACTCGGATGACCTAAGGGATGTCGATTTGAGTGGGAGCTTTAGTAATTTGATTAACGAAACTCATTATCTTGAATACTAGTCTAAGTAAACTTTGCATATTTATGTTGTAGATCAATGGCTTGCGCAGTAGCACCCCTGAGTTTTAATGCGTTCCTAGAGAAAGCTAAGTTGAAAGATGATGGAAGTAACTTTGTTAACTAGGCCCATAATCTGAGGATTATCCTCACAGCTTCCCAGAAATCATATGTCCTTGATGCACCGCTTGGTGACCAACCAGAAGACATGACCTCCAAAGACGTTAAGAACGCTTGGGAGGCACGTACTGGAGATTACTCAATAGTTCAGTTTGCAATATTGTATGGCTTAGAACCGGGACTTCAAAGACGTTTTGAACGTCATGGAGCATATGAGATGTTCTAGGAGTTGAAGTTTATCTTTCAGAAGAATGCCATGATCGAGAGGTATGAAAGCTACGGTAAGTTCTATGCCTGCAAGATGGAGGAGAACGGGTCTATCAGTGAGCATATACTCAGAATGTCTGGGTATTCAAACCGTCTAGCTGAGTTGGGAATTACCCTACCGCAAGAGGCGATCATTGATAGAGTTCTTCAATCACTGCCACCGAGTTACAAGAGCTTTGTGATGAACTATAACATGCACGGGATGAACAAGTCATCGCCGAGTTGTTTGTGATGCTAAAGGTCGCTGAGTCTGAAATCTAGAAAGAACATCAAGTGTTGATGGTCAATAAGACCACTAGTTTCAAGAAAAATGGCAAGGTCAAGGGCAAGGGCAAGAAGGGTAAAACCAAGAAGGATGGCAAAGCAGTTGCTACTCGTGTAAAGAAGCCCAAGCATGGACCCAAGCCAGAAACTGAGTGCTTTCATTGCAAGGGAACTGGTCACTGGAAGCGGAACTGCCCCAAGTACCTCACTGACAAGAAGGCGGCCAATGAAAAACAAGGTATATATGATATACATGTTATCGATGTGTACCTTACTAGCTCTCGTAGTAGTACCTGGGTATTTGATACCGGTTCGGTTGTTCACATTTGCAACTCAAAGCAGGAACTACGGAATAAACGAAGGCTGGCAAAGGACGAAGTGACAATGCGCGTGGGAAATCGTTCCAAGTTGATGTGATCGCCGTCGTCACGCTCTCTCTTCGATTACCATCGGGATTAGTGATGAACCTGAATAATTGTTATTTACTGCCTGCGTTAAGCATGAATATTATATCTGGATCTTGTTTATTGCGAGACAATTACTCATTTAAATCAGAGAATAAAGGTTGTTCTATTTATATGAGTAATATCTTCTATGGTCATGCACTCAATGTTAGGGGTTTATTCATATTGAATCTTGATAGTGATGACACAAATGTTCATGCACTCAATGTTAGGAGTTGATAATGATAGTACCACTTTCTTGTGGCACTGCCGTTTAGGTCATATTGGTGTAAAACGCATGAGGAAGCTCCATGCTGATGGACTTTTGGAGTCACTTGATTTTGAATCACTTGACACATGTGAACCATGCCTCATGGGCAAGATGACTAAAACACCGTTCTCTGGAACAATGGAACGGGCGAGTGACTTATTGGAAATCATACATACTGATGTGTGCGGTCCAATGAATGTTACAGCGCGTGGTGGATATCGTTATTTTCTCACCTTCACTGATGACTTAAGTAGATATGGGTATATTTACTTGATGAAACACAAGTCTGAAATGTTTGAAAAGTTTAAGCAATTTCAGAGTGAAGTTGAGAATCATTGTAACAACAATATTAAATTCCTGCGATCTGATCGAGGAGGTGAATATCTAAGTTATGAGTTTGGCAGTCACTTAAGACAGTGTTGAATTGTTTCATAGTTGACACCGCCCGGAACATCACAGCGTAATGGTGTGTCCGAACATCGTAATCGAACCTTATTAGATATGGTGCATTCTATGATGTCTCTTGCTGATTTGCCACTATCGTTTTGGGGTTATGCATTAGAGACAGGTGCATTCACTTTAAATAGGACACCATTGAAATCCGTTGAGACGATACCATATGAACTGTGGTTTGGCAAGAGGCCAAAGTTGTCATTTCTTAAAGTTTGGGGATGTGATGCTTATGACAAAAAACTTCAGCCTGAAAAGCTGGAACCCAAAGCGGAAAAATGCATCTTCATAGGATATCCGAAAGAGACAATCGGGTATACCTTCTATCTCATATCCGAAGGCAAAGTGTTTGTCGCTAAGAACGGAACATTTCTTGAGAAAGAGTTTCTCTCGAAAGAATTGAGTGGGAGGAAAATAGAGCTTGATCAGGTTATTGAACCTTTACTTCAACCAGAAAGTAACGCAGTGCAGAAAGATGTTTCTGTGGAACCTATGACGGTAGAAGAGGAAATAATGATGATGATCATGAAGCTTCGGATCAAGCTACTATTGAACCTCGTAGGTCGACAAGGCCGCGTACTACTCCTGAGTGGTACGGCAACCCTATCTTGGAGGTCATGTTGTTGGACAACAATGAACCTACGAGCTATGGAGGAGCAGTGATGGGCC
Source organism: Hordeum marinum (assembly GCA_022496015.1). NCBI lineage: Eukaryota > Viridiplantae > Streptophyta > Magnoliopsida > Poales > Poaceae > Hordeum > Hordeum marinum. Next base: position 471,536,279 of record CM039672.1, on the reverse strand, counting down.
TGGATTTCGAGAAATGGTTAGAGGCCATGAAATCCGAGATGGTATCCATGTATGAAAACAAAGTATGAACTTAGGAAGTATTACCTGAAGGGCGAAAGGCCATTCAGAACAAATGGATCTTTAAGAAGAAGACAAACGCGGATGGTAATGTCACCGTCTATAAAGCTCGACCTGTGACAAAGGGTTTTTCACAAGTTCAAGGAGTTGACTACGATGAGACCTTCTCACCCGTAGCGATGCTTAAGTCTGTCAGAATCATGTTGGGAATAGCTGCTTATTTCGACCATGAAATTTGGCAGATGGATGTCAAAACAGCGTTCCTCAACGGTTTCCTTGAGGAAGAGTTGTATATGATGCAACCAGAAGGTTTTGTCGATCCAGATAATTCTGACAAAGTTTGCAAACTCCAGTGATCCATTTATGGGCTTGTGCAAGCATCTCGGAGTTTGAATAAGCGTTTTTATGAGGTGATCAAAGCGTTCGAGTTTATACAAGTTTATGGAGAAGCTTGTATTTCATTACTGGAATCAGGACATTTGACGTCTGCCATGGCAGACGGCAAAGGGCAGAAAGCAGACGGCAAACACCTTTGCCGTCCGCAAGCGGACGGAACAATTTTGGGCCCAGTGAATTCCGGCAAAGGGGTCCTTTGCCGTCTGCTTCAGTCAAGCGGACGACAAAGATTCATTGCCGTCCGCTTGCAGACGGCAAAGGAACTGGACAGCGTACTGCTGACGGCGCCACCGTTAGGCGGCTAACAGACCCCAAGCGTTTGCCGTCTACCCCCTCCCCAGCTAGTCTTTGTCGTCTGCCACGGACGGCAAAGAGGCCGCTGCCATCTGCCTCCAGCCCCTCTTTGCCGTCTGTCGCAGACGGCAAAGAGGCAAAGCGCCCAGCCTGGCAACAGGCCAGCCTTTGCCGTCTGCCTCCAGTCCCTCTTTGCCGTCTGCCGCGGACAACAAAGAGGCTTCCCAGGTTTACAAGTGGCCACCACGTGGCAACTTTGCCGTCCACAGCAGACGACAAAGGGGCTCTATTGCCACTTTTTATTCTGTTTTTTGTTATATCAAAGCAATTTCAATGCAAATATATATATTTCACATAATAAGGCAAACAATAGTCTCATCCAACACATAATAAGCTATATCCAACACATATACCAAATCAAATCTGGAAATCATATCCAACACATATACCATATATGATCATCCAACACATATACCAAATCAAAACATACGCAAGTTCCACCATATTACAATAGTTTCACACTCTTCATCCTACAAAATCAAAACAAAAAAGGAAGGACAAGGACTCCATGAATGCAAGCTTCCATGAAGTGAATCAAATCTACAAAATGGGAAATAAGAAAGTTAGAAGAAGAAGAAGAGAAGAAGAAGAAGAGAAGAAGAAGAAGAAGAAGAAGACTAGTAGAAGAAGAAAAAGAAGAAGAAGAAGAAGAAGAAGGAGAAGAAGAGAAGAAGAAGAAGAAGAAGAAGAAGAACTTCTCCTTCTTCTTATTCTTCTTCTTCTATTCCTTTTTTCTCCTCTTCCTTGTTTTTCTTCATCTTATTCCTTATTTGTGTCATTTTAGAGCTAACCTATGTAACCACGCCATTTTTTTGTGCTAACCTAGGAAAAATTAGGTAAGCATAGGTCATTTTTGTGCTAACCTAGGTAATGATGCCATCTTTGAGCCAAATTATGTAAGTATAGGTCATTTTAGAGCTAACTTAGGTAATTATGTCATTTTGGAGAATAATAAGCTAAGTATATGACATTTATGAGGTAACCATGGTTATTATGCCATTTTTGAAACGAGTAAGCTAATTATGTCATAAATGGACTAAATAAGCTAATTATGTCATTGTGGAGGATAATTAGCTATATAAGTATGTCTTTTTTGGGGAAAATAACCTAAGAAGAAGAAGAAGACTAGAAGAAGAAGAAGAAGAAGAAGAAGAAAAAGAAGAAGAAGAAGAAGAAGACTAGAAGAAGAAGAAGAAGAAAAAGAAGAAGAAGAAGAAGAAGAAGAAGAAGAAGAATAGAATAAGAAGAAGAAAAAGAAGAAGAAGAAGAAGAAGACTAGAAGAAGAAGAAGAAGAAGGAAAAAGAAGAAGAAGACTAGAAGAAGAAGAAGAAGAAGAAGACTAGAAGAAGAAGAAGAAAAGAAGAAGACTAGAAGAAGAAGAAGAAGAAGAAGAAGAACAGAAGAAGAAGAAGACTAGAAGAAGAAGAAGAAGAAGAAGAAGAAGAAGAGAAGAATAAGAAGAAGAAGAAGACTAGAAAAAGAAGAAGAAGAAGAAGATAGAAGAAGAAGAAGGAAAAGAAGAAGACTTGAAGAAGAAGAAGAAGAAGAAGAAGAATTTCTTCTTCGTCTTCTTCTCTTCTTCTTCTTCTTCTTCTTCTTCTTCTTCTAGTCTTCTTCTTTTTCTTCTTATTCTTGTATTCCTTTTTCTCTCCTCTTCCTTGTTTTTCTTCATCTTATTCCTTATTTGTGTCATTTCAGAGCTAACCTATGTAAGTATGCCATTTTTGTGCTAACCTAGGAAAATTAGGTAAGTATAGGTCATTTTTGTGCTAACCTAGGTAATGATGCCATCTTTGAGCTAAATTATGTAAGTATAGGTCATTTTAGAGCTAACTTAGGTAATTATGTCATTTTGGAGAATAATAAGCTAAGAATAAGACATTTATGAGGTAACCATGGTTATTATGCCATTTTTGAAATGAATAAGCTAATTATGTCATAAATGCACTAAATAAGCTAATTATGTCATTGTGGAGGATAAGCTAATTGTGCTAAGTTTGTCTAAGTGCTATGTTTGTCTTTGTTTGAGAAAATGAGCCAAGTAAGTGGCATATTAGGGCTTATCGTCCTCGTCATCACGGACGTGAAACACCAGGGGTGCTTGGGTCGTGCAATGTGGCTCGGGAGTTATGTTGTACCAAAGATCATTTGCGTTAGAATGATGACACTGAAATGTTAAGACTAGTAAATAATGAACATTGAAATGAAACTCACCGTTCCAGCCATGGTAATGACTGGCATCGGCAGAGGGGTCTGGCCATTCTGCGCGTACATAGTCTGCACATTTGGTTTTCACAAGTCAAACATATTGGTTATTAATGAAAAGAACATGTAGTGCAAGATTTGTCTAATATGAAGAAGAAACTTACCACGATGAGGTCGTACATGGCCCGTTTAGACGCATCGTTACATGCCCTCTCCTCCTCCACCAACTTTGCCGTCCTCTCCTCCAGATCCCTCTTCTCCTCCGCCGCCTGCCGGGCCTGTTCCGCCAAAAGCGCCTAGGTTTTCTCTCTCTCTCTTTCTGCAGAGCAGCCTGCAACACAAATCATCGTTAGCATTGTAATCATCTTTTTCCGCACACATTGTAATGGAGGAAAGATATCTGAGTCCATATGACTAACCTCGATGGCGAACTCGATTGGCCGTGGATGAGGCGACATCGCAGGACAGGAGCTCGTTTGGCGCGCCTTGATCTCTCGGAGAGTGCTCGAAGACCTTATATGTCCATCTCCAATGGCTATCGATCCATGGGGCCTCCCATGGCCAGCTATCATCACCAGGTCTGGATCAATAGGATGCTGGCTTGGGTTGAAGTCCTCCCCATTCACCGCCTTCCCCACATCTCTGTACCTCACGAGCTTGTAGTGGGAGGAGATATTGGTGAAGTTCTCGGGATCATCGAGGTCAGACTCAGAGAATGCCTTGTCCTTCTTGTATGAGGCAGTATGGGCCATGGCATAGACGTCGTACAACTCTGGCACCTCCGTCTTATTGTGATGAGCCTACAAGAGAGGAACAAAGTATTAATAAAGGGGTCAAGGCTAGCATCAAGAATGAATTGCAGGAATCATGAAGCAAATCACATACCCAATTGCGCCCGAACTGATATATCTTGGCGTTGCCTTGATGGTGTGGCACACCTCCTATTTGGGCACGCCATGCCTTGGCGTCATCGTGGAGGACTCACCGTTGGTCAGAGCACCATTCATTCACCAACGCCTCCCAACAATCCATCTTATCCGCACACCATCTCGGGGGCACCTAAGTTAGTAAAGAGAAATTTGAGAGCTACGCCTATGAATCAAAGGAAGGAAACTAAGTACAAGGCCTTAAGAATAGGTAATTACCTTCATGTACTGCTCCTTGTCCAGAAACATTTGGAGGGACGACGACTTGGCCTTCTTAATACGCTGCGAGGCGTAGTAGTCTCGAACAGCTTGTACCCGAGCCTCGTGCCGTAAGTTCTGTAGTAGGCGCTTGCACTCCTGATTGATAAGCTTTGCCGCGGCTTCCTCGTATCCCTCCTCACACCTATAGAAGGTCTGCAATCAAAAGAGACAACATTGATTAGTACAATAACTAGCTATTATTGATTTTTAATTGTGTAAAGGAGAAATTACCCAGAACTTCCTGATCACCATCTCGGCCCTTGTGTGGCACAACACATCGTTGATCATCTCCTCCGGCGGGGCCGGGGCAGCCAAGTAGTGCTCCCATTTCAATCCTAACTCTCGAAGCTGACCCTCGCCGAACAACGTGACAAACCCCGGGAAGTTATGCCGCAAAAGCACACCAAGGATGGAGTTGGGCCCGCGGACATCCTTGGCGTGAATCCAACCACTACAGTATGACAAAGACAACGCATTAGATATGTGAATAAACATGAAGGCAAAAGGTTTAAAAAGAGTAAATGCACTCACTTCAGCAACTCGGGCTTAATCAGCCACCTCTGCTCGCGGGTCGCCGGCACGGGCGGGAGCCGTGTACACCCACGCTGTTAGACGGTGCCCTCAACCACCTCGTCCCCGCTATCAGAAAGCTGATCCCCGCCACCATCAGCATGGCCACTCGGCTCCGCCTGATGCAGATCCTGCCAGGCATCCCATCCGGTGGAAGCCTGTGGAGTCTCACGGGACGAAGCGTCTGGCCCATGATTCTCGCGGGATGTAGCGTCTGGCAGAGGAGTCTCGCGTGTCGAAGCGTCTGGGATAGAAGGATCGTCAACTCGAGGCTCGTGGATAGGAGTCCTCGTAGCCTCCACCTCAGACAAGTCCACCGTAGCAGTCCTGTGCTCGGGTGAATCAACTGGGGGTGGTAGCGAGGAAGGCATAGCAGCCTTCGTACCTCTCCTGTGGCCACCACGTGCAGCTTTAGGAGCTCTCTTCTTCCCACGACCTCCTCTCCCGGTGGCAACTTCGCCGACGAAGAAGCGCCCTCGGGTGTCCCCATACCTTTGTACAACGCTCTTCGGAGAGATTGGGGTGGAATGGAAGTACCCCTCCCACCACACGCCAACGAAGAAGGAGCCTCAGATCGCTCTCGGCCCGCGCCCACCATCTTTCAACACCTGCCTTGGATCTGCCACTTTATCCTTATGTAATGCATCGAAGTGCTTCCACGCAAAAGCGTCTGAAGTGTGTCCCAACATCAGATTCCCATCTGCATATAGTTCGGTTCTTTTGCCCAATTTATGCCACGTCATCTGTCTGGCCGTCTCTTCGACCATGAAAAGATGTTGAAGTCTTGGTATGATTGGCATATACCAAAGAACATTAACTGGGATTTTGGTCTGACTCTTCTAACCCATACCGTTGTCTACCACAACATACCTGGAAGACTTGCAAATGGGACAATAGTTGAAGCCCGCATACTCAAGCCTAAATAAGGCACATCCATTCTCACACGCATCTATCTTCTCATAGGGCATCTTAAGCGCACGTAGGATTTTGTCCGACTGGTACATGTTTGCTGGCAATACATGGCCTTTGGGTAGAAAGCGTCCAAATATCGTCATCATCGCGTTGTAGCATTCTCTTCCTAGGTTGAACTGAGCCTTCAGAGCCATTACTTGCGCGATGGCATCCAGCTGACAAAGCTCAGTGTGGTCGTGGAGAGGACGTTTTGAAGACTCCAACATTTCATAGAAGGCCTTTGCAGATTCCTCCATCTCATTGTCCGAATCCCGAGCATCATCAAAGTCTTGCACCATGTCTTCGATCCTGGTACCATGCTCGTCGGTGCGACGAAGAACAACCTCAGCTCTGGCACGTTGGGCAGACTCACCATGATATCTCCACACCATATAATCAGGTGTAAAACCCCACTTCTGCAAGTGTTTACCCATTTCATCCCGTGTCCACTTTTTATGGTTGTCGGACCGGACACAGGGGCACCAGGTTATTTCCTGGCCACTTGCAAATGCAGCGCTCAGAAACCCCTTGGTTTTTCTTAACCATTCAATGGTCATTTCTTCCTGACTAGGGTGACCGGTGTACATCCAGGCACGATCACTCATCTTGCCTACCTACTAAACACACAAGAAATATATATATAATTCATCATCTATATTCATCCGTTAATCAAGTTTTGTCAGTTTTATTACGTCCATGCAACCTACACACTAATAGGTAGAGATAGGTCCTAATCCCACCCGAGTATGTGTAGATTGGGTTCGTTTTCCCATGTTCTACTCCGGATCCGACGCAGAATTTCGGCAGCAGCTCCCCGTTGTTCTCCTCATACACGTCTCGGCAATAAGCAGAGAGGATGTGTCCACGGAGAACAACAGGGAGGCACTGACGAAATTCTGCATCGGATCCAGAGCAGAGCATAAGGGAAAACGAACCCAATCTACACATACTCGGGTTGTCCATGGATAACGTTGGACAATTCGAAAGGATGGCGGTTATAAATATGCAAAGAGATGCATATTTATAGATGCCGCCCTTTCGAATGGGAGACGCATACTGTCATGCATACTGATGATTGAAGACACCTATAGCTAGCAAGTTTCATCGACACGAAGACCGGAACCAAGCAAATTAAGGGGGCCGGGGGAGGAGATGTCATTTGTGCTCACCCACGAACGCAGCAGGGGAGCTCGTCCAAAGCACGGGGAGGTCGTCGAACAACTGCACATTAAAATTCACCCGATCAACACAAATATGATGTTTTTTATAACAAAATCAGAAAATATGTGACCTAACTCATAATTTACAAAACTATGACCTCCTCGGCTTTTGGAAGGCCAAAGAGCAGCTTTTCGGTCAACAGGAGGCACAATAGGTGTCGGGGGTCGGGGGTCAGTGGCATCGGGAGTCAGTGGCGTCGGGGGTCAGTGGTGTTGGGAGTTAGTGGCGTCGGGGGTCAGTGGCGTCGGGGGTAGGGGCCGGTGGTCGGTGGTGTCGGGGGTCGGGGGTCGGTGGCGTCGGTGGTCGGGGGTCGATGGCGTCGGGGGTCGGGGGTCGGTGGCGTCGGGGGTCGGGGGTCGAGGGTCGGGGGTCGGTGGCGTCGGGGGTAGGCGGTTAGTGGCATCGGGGGTCGGTGGCATTGGGGGTTGGTGGCGTCGGGGGTCGGGGGTCCATAGCGTCGGGGTTCAGTGGGGTCAGTGTCGAGCCATTTCCTTTTTTCCTTCTTCTTATTTTTCTTCTTGTTCTCCTCCTCCTTTCTTCTTCTTCTTCTTTTCCTTTTTTCCTTGTTCTACTTATTCTTCTACTTCTACTTTTTCTTCTTTTGTTCTACTAAACAGGAATCTAACCTAAAACTTAAACTAAACTAAACTAAAACTAAACCTATACTAAAACTAAACCTAAACCACAACAAAACTAAAACCTAAAACTAAATAGAAAAAATGTCCTAAAATAAACTATGTTGTCTACAATAAAGCAGCGACAACAGAAGAAGCAGCGGTAACTACTAACTACTAACTATTGTCTACAATATAGCTGCAGCATTAGCACAAATGCACAAGCAACATAAGCAGCAGTAACTACTAACTATTGAATCAACATGAGTAGCCAGCCAGCCACCATCGGCAGCAGCATAGAAGCGGCCAACAGCTAGCAGGAACAAAACTAGCATGGGAGCAGTGCATTAGAGCATCCACAGCAGCAGTGCATTAGAGCATCAACAGCAACAGTACAACTAGAGGCCTAGAGCATCAACAACAGCAATACATCGAGATTCTAGAGCAGTAGAGCATCAACAACAGCAGTACAGCTAGAGGCTTACAATACCGTAAATTCAGTCAAACTCTAATGAGCATAGCAAGGGATTCAAAATGAAAATTTCCACACCCAAAGTTGTATCTTATGTATGTCAATAGCACAAACACGTCAAGTGTTTATGTGTCTGAACATCATATGAATCAAAACGAAAGGAGACAGGGAGGCAGTGACCTGCGGTGAAGGGCTCACCTTGGATCAGGGATGGCGCGGCCTGGCTCCGGCGGCCATGGTGGTGGAGGAGGGCTGCGGGGAGGGGGGCGGGCGGACGCCATGGCCTGGCTCCGGCGATGGTGGAGGAGGGCCGCGGGGAGGGGGCGGTGGTGGAGGAGGGCCGCGGGTAGGGGGCGATGCCGCGGTGGTGGAGGTGGGCCGCGGGAAGGGGGGCGGGCGGCGCCGCAGCCTGGCTCCAGCGGTGGTGGAGGAGGGCCGCGGGGAGCGGGCGGTGGTGGAGGAGGGTTGCGGAAAGGGGGCGGTGCCGTAGCCTGGCCCTAATGCGAGGTGGTCGGGGGGGTGGGACGGCAGCGGTGCTGGGCGCGCGACGTCGGGAGGAAGGGGCAGCGGCGGTGAGAGGAAGTGAGAGGGGCGCGGTGTGTGTGTGTGTGTGTGCGAGAGAGAGAGGCGCGGGGCCGAAAATTAAAACCCTTTCTTTGCCGTTTTCCAGTAGACGGCGAAGAGGGTGAACGTTAGCCGCGCCACGCCGTGACACTACGGGCCCACACTCAGCTCGTTTCCGTCTGCTGGCAGACGGCAAAGAAATCTTTGCCGTCTTCCAGCAAACGACAGAGAGGTGGCAGACGACAAAGGGTATGACCTAGCCAGTGCCGTGCCCCGTGGGGCCCACTGTGTTGTTTGCCGTCTGCCATGAGGCTCTTTGCCGTCTGCTTTGGGAAGACAGACGGTGTCGTGGTTTTATCAGACAGATGTTCGGGTGAATGGACTTAGGTTCGAGGCCATCGCTAATGGGGTGGACTCAAAGGGGTTAGTCGGGACGAAAGACACGGATTTACCCAGGTTCGGCCCCTCAAATCGAGGTAATAGCCTACGTCCTGCTTGTGTTTGTATTGCTTGCATATCGATTACAAGGAGCTAAAAGCTTGACCTAGTTCTCGATTTCCTGCCCTCTAAGTCGCCCCGGGTCTGCCTTTATATAAGAGGTCAGGACATCCGGTTCGTTACAATTGCTAACCGAGTCTCTCTCTATCTTCTTGACTAAGCTGTCTATGAGTCGGCTTACACGCCCGGGTCTTCTCCGTCCGGGCCGTCGTACGGCCCACACCGTGAGCCGCCTATCTTCTTGGGCCACTAGTCTTACGTCTCATCTTTGGGCCGGCTTACGAGCCAACAACATGACCCGGAGCCTCTTCGGCGGGTCATATCCCCAACATTAGGCCCTAGGTTGAATTGAGCTTGCTCACTCCATCCTTCTCTTCCACTTTTGGCGAGTCGCCCGGAAATGACCCGCCGTGATGTCATGAGATCTGCTGACGTGTCACCAAATCTTTCACTTAACTATCATCCCGAGAATCGAGGCATCCGCCTCGGTCAAACGGTGTCATCGTCTGGATTTTTGCGCCTTCCTTAACCCCCTTTTAAATATGACCCGTGCGGGTCGAAGTTTCCCATTCTCCCGCTCGTGCCTCCACTTCTTCGTCTTCTTCCTATCGCTGCCCCAGCACTTTCGAGCTTTGCTCCGACGCCGTCCGTATGTCGTCCCCAACCTTGGCCGCTGCATCACCCTGAATGTACCAGAGATCTGTCCGCCTCTGCCGCGCCATCTCCGGTAAGTTTTCCTGCTCCCTAGATCGCCGCTGCCGTAGTAGGGTTTTCTCCAGGGCTCCGCCGCTGCCGTCAGGCTCCGGCACCGTCATCGCCGGTGTATCTCGACGCCGCTAACGCCTTTAGAATGCGCTCTTGCACCGCCGCCACACGCGGGCCGTTCGTGCGTAATGCATGGTCCACGATGGCCCCAATCCGTTTCTTTTTCCTCCGCTGTTCATCGCTAGGTTAGAATAAAATTTATTTTCTCTGCTTCTGCAGATCCGTAGATATAGTAACATCTTGTGGAATCTGTTTTTAGGACTTAGCTGATTTTTCGATCTTCCCTTTGTCTGTTGAGTCGACAAGCTTCTCCGGCTCTTATCAGCCGGGTCTTCTGCTTTATCCGTAGAGCCCTTAAACTTTTAAGCCGTAAAAAATATTTGCTTGCGCTTCGACTCATTGCGCCTTTTATCTTGCACAATACTTAAGACACCAACATATCTCGTGCTTCCAACTCATGCAACTGGGTCGGGTCGTGCATCACGGAGGACTTTTTGTCGGATTTTGTTCACGCGGGTACTCTTCCTCCTAAGGAAGTCATTAGCTGGCGGGTCCCGGGTGATGAGAAGCAGCCCAAACCTCAAGAAGGTGAAGTGGTGGTTTTTTCTAACCATATTGAACGAGGGTTCATGCCTCCCGGCTCAAAATTCTTTCGGGACGTCCTTCACTGTTATAAGCTTCACCTGCAAGACTTGGCCCCCAATTCCGTCTCAAACATATGCAATTTCCAAGTGCTCTGTGAAGCTTACCTTCAAATCAAGCCGTCTGTGGGGTTCTTTCGGGAGTTCTTTTATGCTAACCGGTAAACTGAAGTGAAAGCCGGCCCGAGCCTAGAACTTGGAGGCATATCCATCCAACGGCGTAGAGATATCATCTTTCCAGCTACGCAGATGCCGAGTCACCCCAAGGACTGGAACAAGACCTGGTTCTATTGCGAGGACACCTCTCCTGAAAACGAGTGTCCTTTGCCGGGTTATTGTCCTTCCCGGGTCACAACAATATCAGAGCTTCCTGGCCGGCTATCAGCTTCAGAACGCGCAAGATATGAGCCGGCCCATGCCAAAATCAAGGCTCTCATGGCCAACGGCTTAATCGGGCTGGATCTGATCCGCTGATGGATTTCGTGGCGGATGATGCCTTTGAGCCATAGAAGCAGACTCATGTGCGAATATAAAGGCAAGTATGATAGCTCATTATGCTTCAGCCAATCCACATTGACAAAGAATGACATTATCCTCGCCATCCAGAGCCTTGTCCTTGAAGCTTCCAGATCATGTAGCGAAATTGGCCTGGCACCTTTTCGTGTCAACAATCCGGCTCCCGATGTAAGTTTAATCTCTTCCCATACGTCTCTTAGACGTTGTTTGCACTTTGTTGATTTGGTATTCACTCTCCGGGTCATTCTTATAGGCCGACTCAGACTTCTGGAAGAGGGAATATGTTGCCCCTCCGAAGAAATCCAGGAAGAAGGTCCCAACTAAGAAGGCTAAAAAATATGCCCTGCAAGATAGTTTGTTTGACCCGCCACCATCATCCATCTCAGAGGTAAAGTTTCAACTGTCTTGCTTGATCTTTTATCTTCCTATTTTATTAACACTTACTTTACTCGCAGGATGAAGTGGAAACCAGCCGTGCCAATGCTCCTGAGGTAAATTACTTTTCCTCCGGCTCAGAATGTTTCGTCCCCCGAAAGCCGCGCGGGTTATCAGAAAAGTTCCTCTTTCTCACCCTCTTGCTTATCTGGCTCCCGATTTTCTCTTAAAAAGCAACAGCAAATTGAGCACCGACAGACTCGAAGCACCGGCTCTACCAAGCTCATGTCCGGGTTGCCAAACTCTCCAGCTCCAAAGAAACGCCCCGCCGAGGTTTAAATCTCTTCTTTTCCTTTGTCTTTCCTTTGTAAATTTGATACTCTCTTCACCTTTCTGTTTTATTTTTTGTAGAAATCTCCTTCCTCCGGCCAATCTTCGGAGTCAATCATACCACCGCCCAAGATTAATCCGCTGTAAGCATCCCTTACTATGATATCTGGATATCCGTCTGTTACTATGATAGCAATATCTTCAACTGCTGATCCTTCTTTTTTGAAGTGCTCAAGCTAAACGTCGCAAGACTAACAAGCCCTCCTCAGGCCCAGTTATCGAAGACCCGGAGCCCGAACAACCGGAGGAAACTCAACCGGAAGAAAACCCGCCGGCTGCCTCCACGGAGCCGGCCGCTGAAGATGTCATCCTGGAGAGCCCTCCAAGGGCTCCTTCCAAGCCGACGACTCCTGCCAAGACCCCAGACACTCTGGATGTTGTTATCACCGGGTCTGGTCATCAAACGCCTCTGGCTCATGTGTTGACCAAACATACAGAGCCGGCGGAAGCCTCGAAGAAACTGAACCTCGACTCTTCGTGCGAGAAGATGACCGTTGAAGAGCTACAAGCCAGGTACGTAAACCGGGTTACCACCAGCCGGGATTTGGAACTTCGGTTAATCTCTTCCATGAAGACAAAATATGAGGTACTTTTCCTTATTACTATATCTTTACTTAGCCCCGCAGAGCTGACTTAACATACTGAATCGTTGAGCCGGGTCTTTCTGTGACCTCTGCAGATATTGTCATGTCAAATTCCCTTTAAATTGCTTTTAGCTTTGTACTGTAAATAAAGTGAACCGCCAATCGTAGCCCCCCAGGGCCGTCTCAGATTATATTTGAGTCGGGCCTGTAATGTAGACAACTTGAAGATCTAATCGTAGCCCCCAAGGGCCGGCTCAAACTTGATCAAGTTGAGTCGTTGCTTCCATTAGTACATTGACGAGCCATAGTGTAGCCCCCAAGTTTCGGATTAGCTTCGAAGGAGATGAACCGGAACTGCATACTTGAAAGATCAAGTATACATTAGCCCCCAAGTGTCAAATATATTGCTTGCAATCTGTTTGAAGCTTGTATTTGCTTTTAACACTCATCCAGCATTTTGGCGGCTTATCCTGTATTTTGATGTATTATAGGAAGCTTTGAATGAAGTCGGGTCTCAGTTGACGGATCTGAGGGCCAACCTGGCAGCTCAGCAAGAAGCCTGAAGTATCGCTGACGAAAAATGCCGGCTTCTCTCTGAGGAACTGGCCAATGTCACTGCTGAGCTTACCTCTTTAAAAGAGACAGCTGAATCCGAAAATGCCGCTCTAACCAAACGGGCGGACGACGCTGAACAGCGGCTTACAGCTGTGGCAGAGGAACTTCAAGGTCTGAAACAGCACATCGCGAAGATGTCAGCCGCCCTATTTGGTAAGTCTCCTTGTTTACTTTGTACTATTTAACATTGCTAGTGAAAAAACTGGCGACTCATTAATTTTATCTGACTTATCCAGGTCCCAGGAGCCGGCAGTTGGCTTCTGATAGCCTTCTACCACTGAAGGCCATTTATACTTTTGCGGAGCAGTTATACTGCGGCGCCATCTTCACAATCAAGAGCGTGCAATACAAGGAGAAAATCCCCACTGCTCTGAAAGGGGTCTTGGAACTCTTCTCTACAATGCCCAAGCAGATAGAAGAGCTCAAGAAGTCCGCCTTCCGCCAAGGAGCCGTTGCTGGATTGAGTCGGGCTCTAGCCTTCGCCCCCGAGCTAACACCGGCTGAAATGATGGATGGTTACCCTTCTAAAAGAGATGACGGCTCAGAATTCACCGAAGAAGATTACACCCGGTGTGTCAAAGAGTCGCGCTATCTGGCCTCTGTTCTTGTGGATGAAGCTAACTTGAGCTCCTACCAGGCGGCTTATGACGCAGAGGAGAAGAGAATCCGCGGGCCTCTCTACGAATGGAAAGATCTGACACCCGCCCGCAGTAAGGATCTCTTTCCCTATGAGCTTGACGCGTCTCCGTTCCTTGAAGGGTCTTTTGCTGCTCTGGCTGACTATAATTGGGAATTGGGCAATCTTCAGATAAAGCCAGCAGAAGACTCGGAGCAGGATGAGCCAGCCAATAATTGAATTTTATTCTGTTAACCTTTCTGGGCATAGACTTATGTAATGACCCGCCGTGGGCGGTTGACAATGTTTTTGCTCCTTCTGAGAGTAGCTTTTGTAATAGAGTAAACATGACTCTGCCACTTGGTGACCATATATATATTTGCACCTCTCTGTGTTTTAATGTGTTGCCGGATCTTCAGGGATATACCTTGAGATATTCTGATGAAGGGTGTCTGTCTTTTAAGATGCCATTCCTTTCGCCAGAATATTAGAGCCAGACAATCTCTTTGAAACCTTCAATTTTGTCGACCGAAGCAACACGGCTCCGACTCTCATCGAACAAAGTCATTAAAGAACAGGTTGTCTTTAGGATAATGTAAGCTTACCTGATGGGAAGAAGCCTCTATCGACAACTGCGGCTATTGATGAGCCGGAATTTTTGAGGAGAATTGCGGCTGTGTAGCCCCCAAGTGCCGGGTAGTTTCGCCTGCGACAACTCGGGACTTATAATTGCCTTGCTCTGACCCGGCTTTGATAAGCGGCATGATACAGTACGTGATGATGATCTTTCCTTCCTCAAAAAACTCATATGATGGCTCTTCTGCGTGGATTCGAACGGTTAAACTCATACCAATTCAGGGTCTCTGTCGAGATTGGCCGTCAAGTATTTGAACCGGCTCAGGGTCTCTAGGCGAGATTGGCCGTCAATTTCTTGAACCGGCTCAGGGTCTCTAAGCGAGATTGGCCGTCAATTTCTTGAACCGGCTCAGGGTCTCTAGGTGAGATTGACTGGTAAGAGTACAGTGAACACCGGCTGTCGATGGGAGATGTAAGCTATACCCCAAGGCAAGAAGCCTCCATCGACAACCGTGGCTAATAATTAGCGTGAGACGGCATAAAGCCGGCTGTTTGAAAGGAGAAGTAAGCTATACCCGAAGGCAAGAAGCCTCTTTCAACAGCTATAGTTGATAAGCAACTGATTTTTGGCATAAACGACGGTTGTTGGGGTGAGATAAGCGAACCCGTCGGTAATAAGCCCCCTTCGATAACCGCGGTTAATAAGTAACCGGAAGTGGCATAAAGCCGGCCATTAGGGTGAGATAAGCGATACCCGTCGGTAAGAAGCCCCCTTCGATGGCCGCAGTTGATAAGAAACTGGAATTTGGTGTACACGCTACTGTCTTAGGGTCCTGTAAGCTATACCAAAGGTAAGAAGCCTCCATCAACAACAACGCTTAATGTAACCAAACTAGGCATAAAGCCAACTGTGCAAGGGAGAAGTGAGCTATACCCGGAGGGAGGAAGCCTCTTTCCAACAGTTTAATGACAGCTGGCTATGCAAAGGAGAAGTAAGCTATACCCGAAGGCAAGAAGCCTCTTTGCATCAGTGCTTAATTGGGCATATCGCCGGCTATGCAAGGGAGAAGTAACCTATACCCGAAGGCAAGAAGCCTCCTTGCCAAAGCACTTGATAGGGCATAAAGCCGGAGGGTAGACCAGCCGTTTTGACGGCGAACAAACCACTTCAACTCAGAATTTTTCTGAGCCGGAAAATTTTATCTTGATTGTACAAAGGTGTAGATAAGAGCAGAGGCCCCAGTCTTGTGCGGGAATGCTAGCTTTTATTCATGTGAACATGATATATACAATGATAGCGGCTTTCAACCCCTGCTAAGTAAAATATGGTCGCAGATGTGCGATATTCCATGGCCGCAATGTCTCTTGACCTGCGGTTTCCGGCTCATCTCTGACATCAATGAGGTACTATGACCCATTGTTAAGGTTCGTGCTGATCACAAAAGGCCCCTCCCATGGTGGAGATAACTTATGCATTCCAGATTGGTCTTAAATCAACCGGAGCACCAGGTCACCTTCCTGGAACGTCCGGGTCTTTACTCTGCGGCTATGATAGCGTCGCAGGTCTTGTTGATAAATTGCCGACCTGGCTGCTGCTAACTCTCGTGCTTCATCCAAGGCGTCCAACGCATCTTGGCGGGCTACCTCATTGTCCACAAAACTTTTCCTTGATTGTTTTTCTTCCCTTGATTGGCTTTCTCCTCATCCGAGCCTGGATCCTGGGTGTTATCTGAGTCGGCATACTTCGTCAAGGCCGTCATGAGCTCTCCCATATCCTGACACGTGTGCTTGAGTCGGCCGAGCTTCTGCTTCAATGGAACAAAATGACAGTTCTTCTCTAAGATAAGCATCGCTTGAGCCGCTGTAATCTGCTCTAAAGAGTGAATAATGGTTGATACCCGCCGGACCCAATGATGGGCCGACTCATTCTCCTGTTGAACACAGTGGTCCAGATCGACAATAGTCATAGGCTGCTTACAGGTCCCCTGGAATTTTTTAATAAACTTCGCTCTCAGCTCCGCCCATGAGCGTATCGTGTTAGGCGGCAGACCTTTCAGCCATGTACGGGCCGGACCCTCAAGCATCATGATGAAGTATTTCGCGCATACCGCCTCACTGACATCCAGCATCTCCATGGCCAGTTCATAACATTCAACCCACGCCTCCGGGGGTAGATCAACTGTATAATTCGGAACCTTTCGAGGCCCCTTAAAGTCTTTTGGCAGCTGTTCACTCCTCAGAGCCGGAGTTAAACATGGCACCCCTACGGCTCTGTTACTAACCACTCCCATTGACATGGAAAGCGCCAGCTCTGGACGGGCTGCAGCTATCTCCGCCTCTCGCCTGTCTCCCGCCTGGTCCATGATGGCTTGTGCATCTAGAGCCGGTCTATTGTCCTCCGATGGTCCACGGCGCGGGTGACTGCTGGAACACGCCGGCGACTCATAACACCAGCTGAAACTTCGCCTTGGCAGGGGGGTGGAGTGAACCCGGCTCCGGCTGTGAGTATACTTCTCTTGTTGGGCCATGGCCATCTGTAATATCCAATGGCGTTCCGCACCTCCTCCGCAAAGGGTGCCTCATCTGGGATGGGGATCGTCTCAAGCCGGGCGGCCGCTGCTACCATGTTCTCATCCGGGTTAGAATAATGACCCGTCGGTGTTGGAAAACCCCTAGGTGAGATTTGGTTATGCTGGGGTGGATGAGTCGCCGGGCGCTCCATCGGGTGGCTCTCCGGCACACCCGTAACCCGCCCCGCACCAGGGGTGTTAAAAAGGTTCCTCGCTTCGTAACGTTCTGGTAGACGGGATTGATGCCTCCTCCGGTACACCGCGGCCGCTGACCTCTGCTCTAGCTCCAGTCGGAAAGCGTTTGCCTTGATACGCTCCGCTTCTTCCTCCATCTGGGCTTTCAGCTCGGCCATCCTTTGCCGTTCCTCTACCATCTGGCCCTTGATCCGTGCCACCTCTAGATTCCTAGCTGCTTGATTATCCGGTGTTACCTCTGTGGTCATGAGAGCTATGAGTTCGTCCATCAATTCCACTAGAACCTGAGCCGACAACGGCGGGCTATCACCTGCTGCGATGGCTCCCGCAGCCGTGTCATCGGCGGCTGAAGCCGATCCTGCCATGAACACCGCCGCGTGAACCGGGGGGCTCAAAGCATCCGTCTCAATGCCCTCTACCTCAGAATAGTTGTTGTAGTAGCCCCCAAGGCCACCGTTGCTGAGTCGATATACTGATTCCGTCTGCCCACTGGAGGACTCATCTTCCGAGCAAACGAGAGCTTCCTGTGACCCAGACGCTTCTAGGTCCATGCCTTGAGTGAAGCCCACGAGAATGTGCTTTTGACCCAGACGGGCACGGGTAGACTGCATAACACGCATAGATTGGAGACGCCTAGCCGGCTCGACGATGTTGGTGCAGACATTCGCCCGGGTGTAGATCCATCAACCTTTCCGATGAAAACCTGGATCCCGCCGAACGGAACCCGGAATCCATACTCCACGGAACCAGCATCAAGCCCCCAGCCGGCGTCGTCGATGTAGAGCCGGCCACGGCGACTCTTGCTCATCCTTCCAACCACGTATCCTTCGAGCCCTGGGAGAGAGCCCTTTGAGAACTCAACACCACCAAGCGCTGGCCCCACGGTGGGCGCCAACTGTCGTGGTTTTATCATGGCAGATGTCCAGGTGAACGGACTTAGGTTCGAGGCCATCGCTAATGGGGTGGACTCAAAGGGGTTAGTCGAGACGAAAGACACAGATTTACCCAGGTTCGGCCCCTCAAATCGAGGTAATGGCCTACGTCCTGCTTGTGTTTGTATTGCTTGCATATCGATTACAAGGAGCTAAAAGCTTGACCTAGTTCTCGATTGCCTGCCCTCTAAGTCGCCCCGAGTCTGCCTTTATATAAGAGGTCAGGACATCCGGTTCGTTACAATTGCTAACCGAGTCTCTCTCTATCTTCTTGACTAAGATGTCTATGAGTCGGCTTACACGCCCGGGTCTTCTCCGCCCGGGCCGTCGTACGGCCCACACCGTGAGCCGCCTATCTTCTTGGGACACTAGTCTTATGGCTCATCTTCGGGGTGGCTCACGAGCCAACAACATGACCCGGACCCTCTTCGGCGGGTCATATCCCCAACAGACGGCAAACCGCCTCTTTGCCATCAGCTGGCAGACGGCAAAGAGCTGGCAGACGGCAAATTTCTTGATTCCACTAGTGTTTACAAGAAAGTGAGTGGGAGCTCCATAGCGTTTCTAATATTATATTTGGATGACATATTGCTGATTGGAAACAATATAGAAATGCTGGAAAGCATGAAGGAATATTTGAACAAGAATTTTTCAATGAAGGACCTAGGAGAAGTTGCTTTCATATTAGGCATTAAGATCTATAGAGATAGATCGAGATGCTTAATAGCACTTTCACAGAGCACATACCTTGATAAATTTTTGAAGGAGTTTAAAATGGATCAGTCTAAGAAGGGGTTCTTGCCTGTATTACAAGGTGTGAAGTTGAGTAAGACTCAATGCCCAGTGACTGCAGAAGATAGAGAAAAGATGAGTGTTATCCCCTATGCTTCATCCATAGGCTCTATGATGTATGCAATGCTATGCACAAGACCGGATGTCAGCCTTGCCATAAGTATGGCCGGAAGGTTTCAAAGTGATCCTAGAATGGAACACTGGGCAGCAGTCAAGAATATCCATAAGTACTTGAAAAGGACTAAGGAAATGTTTCTCGTTTATGGAGGTGATAAAGAGCTCATCATAAAGGGTTACGTTGATGCAAACATTGACACTGATCCGGATGACTCTAAGTCACAAACCGGATACGTATTTATTCTTAACGGGGGAGCGGTAAGCTGGTGCAGTTCCAAGCAAAGCGTGGTAGCCGATTCTACATGTGAAGCGGAGTACATCGCAGCCTCGGAGGCGGCGAAGGAAGGTGTCTGGATGAAGCAGTTCATGACAGATCTTGGAGTAGTGCCCAGTGCACTAAATCCAATGAACATGTTCTGTGACAACATTGGTGCCATTGCTCGGGCCAAGGAACCAAGGTTTCACAAGAGGACCTAACACATAAAGCGACGCTTCAACTCCAGCCGCGATTACATTGAGGAGAAGGACATAAATATTTGTAAAGTGCACACGGATCTGAATGTTGCAGACCAGTTGACTAAACCTTTTCCAAGGGCTAAACATGGTCAACACCAGAAGTGCATGGGTGTTCGATTCATTACAATGTAAATCACATAGTGATGTGAGCTAGATTATTGACTCTAGTGCAAGTGGGAGACTGTTGGAAATATGCGCTAGATGCAATAAATAAAGTGTTTATTATTATATTTCCTTGTTCATGATAATCGTTTATTATCCATGCTATAAGTGTATAAAATTGGAAACACATTACATGTGTGGGTAAATAGACAACACACTGTCCCTAGTATGCCTCTAGTGAACTAGCTCTTTGATGAAAGATGGTCAAGGTTTGCTAGCCATTTGATTACGGGATCACATCATTAGGAGAATGATGTGATGGACAAGACCCAAACTACAAACGTAGCATATGATCGTGTCAGTTTATTGCTATTGTTTTCTGCATGTCAAGTATATGTTCCTATGACCATGAGATCATGCAACTCACGGATACCGGAGGAGTGCTTTGTGTGTATCAAACGTCGCAACGTAACTGAGTGACTATAAAGGTGCTCTACATGTATCTCCAAGGGTGTCTGTTGAGTTGGCATTGATCAAGACTAAGATTTGTTATTCCGTGTGACGGAGAGGTATCTCAAGGCCCACTTGGTAATACGACATCACAATGAGCCTTGCAAGCAATGTGTCTAAGTGTTAGTCACAGGATCTTGTATTATGGAACGAGTAAAGAGACTTGCCGATAACGAGGTTGAACTAGGTATGGAGATACCGATGATCGAATCTCGGGCAAGTAACATATCGAAGAACAAAGGGAACATCATACGTGATTAACTGAATCCTTGACATAGAGGTTCAACCGATAAAGATCTTCGTAGAATATGTAGGAACCAATATGGGCATCCAGGTCCCACTATTGGTTATTGACCGTATTGGTTATTGACCGTAGAGGTGTCTCGGTCATGTCTACATAGTTCTCAAACCCACAGGGTCTGCACACTTAAGGTTTGGTGACGTTTCGGTAGTATAGAGTTATGTATGGTCGTGACCGAAGGTTGTTCGGTGTCCCGGATGAGATCCCGGACGGCACGAGGAGCTCCGGAACTGGTCACTGGAAGCGGAACTGCCCCACGTACCTGGCTGACAAGACGGCGGCCAACGACAAACAAGGTATATATGATATACATGTTATTGATGTGTACCTTACTAGCTCTCGTAGTAGTACCTGGATATTTGATACCAGTTCGGTTGCTCACATTTGCAACTCAAAGCAGAAACTACAAAATAAACGAAGGCTGGCAAAGGACGAAGTGACAATGCGCGTGGGAAATGGTTCCAAGGTAGTGTACCGGGAGACCATCGGCAGGGGTATTTCGACCCAAGAGGCTACATGGGCTGTGGGAGAGTGAATACCAGCCCTTTTTGGGCTGGTGGAAGTCCCACACAAGGTCCATGCGGCTGCGAAGAAAAACCCAAAAGGAAAAAGGTGGAAAAAGGCAAAATAAGGAAGGAGTCCTAATCCTACTAGGAGTGGAGGAGGTGGACTCCTCCCTCCTGGTTCGGCTGAACCTCCTTGGCTTGGAAGCCAAGGCTGCCTCCTCTCCTCCTCTCCTCCCATATATACTAGAGGGTTTTAGGGTTTTTGGACAAGATTTTCAGCCGCGTGCAACCCTACCCTTTAGTCCATAGTTTCTCCTCTAGATCGGATTTCTGCAGTGCTTAGGCAAAGCCCTGTCGGAATAGCTCCACCACCATCGTCGGAGCGCCGTCACGCTGCTGGAGAACTCTTCTTCCTCTCCGCTCCTTCTTGCTGGATCAAGACGGCGGAGCTCATCATCAAGCTGTACGTGTGCTGAACGCGGAGGTGCCGTCCGATCGTGATCAAGTTCGCGGGACGGACCGTGATTGGATCGTGGGACGGATCGTGATTGGATCGCGGGACGCACGGCGATTTGGATCGCGAAGATGTTTGACTGCACCAACGGCGTTTCTTAATGCTTCCCGCTTTGCGATCTACAAGGGTACGTAGATCCACTCTCCCTCTCGTAGATGCTCATCACCATGGATAGATCTGCGTGTGCGTAGGAAAATTTTTGTTTCCCATGCAACATTCCGCAACATAGACTAGCTCGTTGATCAAAGATGGTCAAGGTTTCTTAGCCATTGACATGAGATGTCATTTGATAATTGGATCACATCATTAGGAGAATGATGGGATGGACAGGACCCAAACTATAAACGTAGCATATAATTGTGTCAGTTTATTGCTACAGCTTTTTGCATGTCAAGTGTATGTTCCTACGACCATGAGATCATACAACTCACGGAAACCGGAGGAGTGCTTTGTGTGTATCAAACGTCACAACGTAACTGGATGACTATAAAGGTGCTCTACAGGTATCTCCGAGGGTGTCTGTTGGGTTGGCATAGATCAACACTAGGATTTGTTACTCCGTGTGATGGAGAGGTATCTCAGGGCCCACTCGGTAATACAACATCACAACAAGCCTTGCAAGCAATGTGACTAAGTGTTGGTCACGAGATCTTGTATTACGGAAACGAGTAAAGAGACTTGCCGGTAACAAGGTTGAACTAGGTATGGAGATACCGATGATTGAATCTTGGGCAAGTAACATACCGAAGAACAAAGGGAACATCATACGAGATTAACTGAATCCTTGACATAGAGGATCGATCGATAAAGATCTTCATAGAATTCATAGGAATCAATATGGGCATCCAGGTCCCGCTATTGGTTATTGACCGTAGAGGTGTCTCGGTCATGTCTACATAGATCTCGAACCCGCAGGGTCTACACACTTAAGGTTTAGTGACACTTCGGTAGTATAGAGTTATGTATGGTGGTGACCGAAGGTTTTTCAGAGCCCCAGATGAGATCCCGGACGTCACTAGGAGCTCCGGAATGGTTTGGAGGTGAATATTGATATATAGGAAGTCCTGTTTTGGTCACCGGAAAAGTTCTGGGCTCATCGGTAGTGTACCGGGAGTGTCGGGAGGGTGTCGGGGGACCATCGAGAGGGGTATTTCGACCCAAGAGGCTACTTGGACTGTGTGAGGATGAATACCAGCCCTTAGTGGTCTGGCCGATGTCCCACATAGGGCCCATGCGGCTGGGAAGGAAATTCAAAGCGGAAAAGGTGGAAAAAGGGCTAATATAAGAAAGGAGTACTAAACCAACCAGGAGTGGAGGAGTAGGACTCCTCCCTCCACTTCAGCTGAAGCCAAGAGGGCTTGCCCTTGCAGCCAAGCCTCCTCCTCTCCTTCTCCTATATATACATACTAGAGGTTTTAAGGTTTTTGCATATAGATTTTTCAGCCATGTGCTACCCTCCCCTCTAGTCCGTAGTTTCTCCTCTAGATCGGTTTCAGTAGTGCTTAGGCGAAGCCCTACTGGAATTACTCCACCACCATCATCGCAACGTCGTCGCGCTGCCGAAGAACTTGTCTACCTCTGCTCCCTTTTGCTGGATCAAGAAGGCGTAGATTTTCATCAAGTCGTACGTGTGCTTAACGCGGAGGTGTCATCCGTTCGGTGCTAGATCGGAACAGATCGTGATTGGATCATGAGACGCTCGGTGATTTGGATCGCGAAGACGTTCGACTACATCAATCGCGTTTATTAACGCTTTCCGCTTAGCGATCTATAAGGGTATGTAGATCCACTCTCCCCTCTCGTAGATGCTCATCTCCTAGATTGATCTTGGTGAAGCGTAGGAAATTTTTTGTTTTCCATGCAACGTTCCCTTACACTCATATCCAGCCCACACAGATAGGGGATGTAGTCGTTGGGCGATAGGTCGTAGACAAGGCCGGGGTCCACGGCAAGCGACGGGTTCACGTACCCGGCACCCATGGTGAAGAGCCCTGTGGTACTGCTCTTCCTTCACCGGCAAGCCGGCGTGGTCCGCGGTGTCTGAGGAGGTCACCAACGCTGACTTGATGGCCGTCGGGGAGTAGCTCGGGTGCATGGTCTTGATGACGGCGGTGATGCCGCTCAGGTGCAGTGTGGACATGCATGGACGTGCCGGACTCCATGAAGAAGGCGAGGCTCACATCGTCGATGAACTTCGGGTGGACTTTAAGTAGGCAGTGATCTTTAAGTCGATGAACTTCGGATGAACTTCGGACTCCATGCGGCCACGATGTTCATCCTCGGCCCGCTCATGTCCGGCTTCAGGATGCCGGGGCTGGGCTTGCTCGGCCCGCGGGAGGAGAAGAAGGCCATCGTCGGGGCGGGGGAGATGCCCAGCATGGTCGCCTTAAAAGTGATGCTTGCCGTGGTGTTGGGTGTGGACTTTAAGTAGGCAGTGATCTTTAAGTCGGCGGCATTGCTGACGTGCGACGCGGGCAACATGTGTGCATTGGCGAAGGTGTTGTACCCCTCCTCCGGCTTGTTCATCAGGATCATGTCGGCGCCGCTGTACGCCTTCACAGTTTGGCCCTGCTCGACGTGCGGCATGAAGCCACGTTTCTCGCAGAGCACCACCTTGCCGCTCACCGAGTCAGGGAGGGAGCTGCAGCCGCGGGCGTCCGGGTCGCCGCTGGCTCCGGGGAACACGAGCGGGAGCGTGCGCCCGACGATGATGTTGTGGGGTTGGAACAGGGACTCGCCGTCGAACTCCTGGCCATTGCCGAGCTTGACCGTCGTGCGTATCGCGCGATTCGTGGTGCCGGCCGCGACCGTGAGCATCCACAACGCGTAGTTGGAGACGCTGCCTGTGGTCGGCCCGGCATTGCCGGCGGTGGCGCTGATGAAGTTTCCACGCTCGATGGCCTTGTACATGGCAATGACGACGAGGTCGTAGTTGAACGGCGCGTCGTCGGAAACGTCGATGGACATGGAGATGACGTTGACGCCGTCCTGGATGGCGGCGTTGAGCCCCACGATGACGTCCATGATGGAGCAGCGGCTGCGTGAGCACACCTTATAGATGGCGAGATGCGCGTGCGGCGCCATCCTGGCGAGCCAAGGAAGAGAACCCCACGCGTAGGCACGCAGTTCAACTACGACCTCGTCCGGGTTGAATACAGGAAACGGCAGGGGGCAAGTGCAAAAATCTATTTGCTGACTGTCTCGTAACGTAGGATACAAGTGTCGCTGCGTGATTGGCACGAGACTAAACTTGCACCTCTTGTACAAGTTCAAGGATGAGCTAATCATGTTTTGTAAGTTCAAAGACTAAACCACCACCAACCGACTGCGCATGTTTGGGACCTCGGGTGCTATTACTCCAAGACCTGATATGCCATATTGTACCACTTGCTTTGCTTGTTGTTGCGCGTACCATAGAATCAATCTAGCCATCTTTTTTTTAATAAATGAGGTTTTATTGCTTAAAAATTTAAGTATTACCAATCTAGCCATCTAGGGATGATATTTCATTGGGATGCATAGCATGTTGTGGATAGGAAGGATGAATGACCTGATGCGATGCCACTTAATTGTTGTTGTCATCGTAGATGGGTATTTTCAAACCCTAGCACCTGTAGCTTCCCTATTGGAAGTAGCTAGGGGTACTACTAGACTAGGGGTACTCGAGTGCCGCATGCATGCAGTTTAACTTGAATGCGTTGGGACATATTTGGTTACATTGCCAATCGAGCCTGGTCTGGTGAGCCTGTCTGAAGGGATGCAGGCAAAAAGACCCCAGATGCACATAGTTTGGTTGCCTGCATGTATCTTAGTTGCATGAGACAACCATTTTTGACCCGGCGTTTGGTTGCCCGCATTGCATTAGGCACACATATGACATGGTGTTTGGTTGCAAGCTGCATAAGGTGTTGTCACCATTTCTAACTAGTGGTGAGCTTACCACACACAATCTGAACATGCAGTGCCAGGTAGTTAAACAAATGTCAATTCATCCTAACTACTATCAAATGACAGAACAAATTATTAAGAGCCATTGGCTAAATAGGGGATGGTTCATCGGTGTTGCTGCTACCAGATCTTCCTCTTCATCTTCCTCTTCTTCTGCTTCTGCTTCTGATTCTGTTGCTGCTTCTTCTTCTTCTTCCTCTTCTTCAAATCATGCACTGACCTCTGTTAAGCCACTTTGCCTCTGCCCACTCCAACCTTTTGTTCTTCCAAGCATCATTGTCAAATGCCTCCATACCATGGTCGGAGCTAACAACATGGTCAGGCTCGACCTCTTCCTCCTCAGGCACGTGTTCATCAAAGCCCCACTGGAGGATCTAGTTATGCAGAATGCAACAAGAAAGAAGAAGCTTAACCTGAGTGGAGTATGGGTGGAATGGCTTCTGGTCCAGGATCATAAACCTATTCTTCAGAGCTCCAAATGCCCTCTCAACAGTTACTCTAAGGCTGGAGTGTCTGAGATTAAACAACTCCTGTGCAGTCCTAGGATAGTTCCTACCAGAGAACTCGTTGAGATGGTACCTGGTTTTCCTGAAGGGTGGAATAACACCCGGCCGACATGCATAGCCAGCATCTCCAAGGTAGAACTCGCCGTCGGGGATGTTGATCCCATCAGGTCGAGTCATACTGTCACTGAGAATGTTAGCATCATGCGCTGACCCCACCCAGCCAGCCAGCGCATATGTGAACTTTAGATCAAAGTCAATAGCAGCAAGCACATTCTCGATTGTGTAGTGCTTCCTCCCCCTGTATGCTGCAAACTGTGGCCTAGGAACTCTGGCAGTGACATGAGTATCATCTATTGCCCCAATGCAATCTTGAAAATGGCATCACAAGCCTGTGTTAGTGCTCAACTTGAACAATACAAGCATATCAAGCCATAAAAAGTGTATATTGTCAATGCTCACCTTGAAGTATGGATACCATCTTGGGCTTCCTTGAATCTTGGGTGGAGTGCGGCCAGATTGTCTCCTAATCATCTCTCCTCTAAGCTCTCCAACAGCAAAAAACACCTGCTTGAAGTACCTAGAGATGGTCTCCATTGATCTCTTGAACGTGTTGTGAATGACCCTGAACCTCTGGTTATGGCCAACAACATGGAGAAACATGGCCACTTGCTCTTCCACATAGGTGTTGATGTTATCTTGTAGCAGCCCCCTGCTCCTGAAGGTCTCGACAAGCCTGACAAATGGTGCTCTTTTCATTCGAAGCATCCACAGAGCCTCGACGCCATTGTAGTTGTAGATGTACTTCAGATTTTGGATCCTCTCCTGATCCCGGATAAACATTGGACCATAACGGATCAAAGGTCTCCCAACACGACGAACAGCTCTCTCATGCATGAACATGACCCATGCCTGAATCACACTTAGCAGTGCTGCTGCCTGAATTATCAGCCTCATGCGTGCGTACATAACCTACTCGACATCGATGGTTCGTTCAGTGGGAAATCGATCCTACACCTTGCCTGACGGCCTAACCACCAACCTAACAAAGGGGGGAGTGGGTGATGCTTACCGGCATCGGAGACGAGGACGGCGTAGGGGGAGCCATGGCCAACAGCAAGGGGAGCACCAGATCCGCCGCAAAACGGCGCCGTCTCTTCCGCCGCCTCTAGCGCAAATCTGAAATCATAGCCGCCGCTGGTGGTGAGGCAGTAGGAAAGAAAATGGCTATGGGTGAGCGAGTAGAAAGGGGGGTGAGGCTAGATTTGGCGCCGGGACGACGCGCCAGATTTCCAATCTCCCGCCATCCCCCCTCGCCCTCACGTCGCACCCGTCCGTGCGACCTCGCACCGCACTCAGCCTGACTCGCGAGAAACTGTCAATCCGAGTTTTTCCAGCGAGACAGGCTTTGGATTGCTTTTATTTACTGCTATGCCTTGCATTGTAATGTGGATCAGGAGATGAACTGTATTTTGTGTCATGCACGGCTGGGTCATATTTCATATGCAACAGATGCAAGGCTCGTACATGTATCGACTGAACTTGACTGAATGTGCAATCTGAATCTAGAATTATGTATGAGGTGTTAGTGTTGCTACATTATGCACTGACTGAATGTGCAATCTGGATCTAGCATGTTCGAGATGTTACTACTGAGTCCAGTCGCATGTGCTTGCTCTAGTTTTTACTTCTGTTCGTTCATTTCATCCTGTGCTACATACTGTTGCCATCAGTTTGATCGATCTATCTATTTTTTTTCAGTCAGAACAGTTATGATCACGTGGTTTGTGGTTCTTGGAGATACAAATATCACAATGTTCTCCAGTTTGATCTACTCAAACTCGCAGTTCTGCTCCTCGCGTTTCAAGGGAGTGCGTAGTTTTCTTTACAATATGTTAAGCCAGTGTGTATACTGTATACTCCAATGCATCTTGTTGTGTACCAGTACGTATTACCTTTGATCCAATAAAAGTGTCGCAATTTTGAACCAACCCAAGTTCAAAAATAGTTCAAAACCGTAAAACTTATTTTGGATCGAAGATAGTACTAATTGGCTACTTTGGCTGTGAATCCAACATATATTTCAAACCACCAAGTCTGAACTTGTTTTTATTTGTCAGTGTGTATGCCTGAGAGAGAGAGAGAGAATGTATGTGTATGATTCGGAATTCTGTTCGGCCGGGTCATGCTTTTATGTTAGTAAGAGCATCTACAACCGGAATTGCATAATCCAAGCTCATATACCTTTACAGACACGTCTGAACATGCCGGACACGCCCGTGAACAATGACAGGGTGGGCTTCAAATAATGGGATTTGCAACTACAATTCCCATTTTTAAAGTACCAAACCATGGAACCACATGCACGTCGATCATTTTTTTAACTAAATATAGTTTAGTGCATATAAATATAAACTGTCCATACTTCATAATACAAAATCCAAACATAGTTCAAATATAAATATTGTTCATAGTGCATAATTGATAAATTAAAAGCAAATTTCAATGTTGGCCAACTGTGCTCCACAAGATCATTAAGAAGTTGCATATGCACCTGTATCTTGCGGTTGTCGATGCATCTTCATAAAGTTGGCAATGCTCTCTGCCTTGTTATACTTACTACATTATGTATTGACTGAATGTGCAATCTGAATCAAGTAGTTTTTTACTTATGTTCGTTCATTTCATCCTGTGCTACATACCCTATTGCCATCAGCTTGGTCGATCTATCTTTTTCAGCCTGAACAGTTATGATCTTATGGTTTGCGGTTCTTGAAGACACATGCAAGTATCTTGATGATGCTGTAACATGACCGGCTTGTTCTTCAGTTTGATCTATTCTTAGAGCATATACAGTCGCAATGGCTAATTCGGACCGTGGGCACTCACCGGGTATGCCTCATATTTTCTTCTCTATATCCATGTATCTCATATCGGATACCTAATATCCGTACTACACATGCAACGTCGAGCTACTTTATGTGATCAAACATTGGATAATAAAATCCGAAGCAAACGAACACAAGATTGGTGGCAAACAGACATCAAACATCACCCAAAAGATCATCTTGTTCACCGGACATAGTTCTTAAATTTGTACAACTAAAAACTAAACAATACGGAGGGGGTTTGGCAGATCACCACTTCCTTGCCGATCCTTTGCCATTTGGGTCGCTGGTGCAGCTGTAGCCGTTCGCGGCTGGCGGAGGGTCCTCGTGAGAGTCGGAGTCCGAGAGGACGATGAGGCCCTTCATCCCACGGATTGCCCTGTCCTACTCCTGCTTCAGCTTGGCAACCCGGGCCTTCTCCTCCGTTGCCTCCTTCGCCTCGCGCTCCGACTGCTTAATAGCCAGTTGTAGCGCCTTGGCGTTCTTCCGTCAGAGGCACCGAGTGTCTGACTCCGCCGTGGTCAGGGACCGGCGGTACACCCATGTGAGGAGGGTTTCATCCTTGTCGGGCTCCATGGACATCCTGCGGCGGCGACGTGCGGACTGCTCCGCTCCCCTCTCCCTTGGCTGTTGTCTATCACGACGAGTGACGCGTGCCTCTGATTCTAGAGTGCGCGTGCTGGCCGGCGGCACGGGCACTAGGACCCAATGCTGCCCACGTGAAGGAGCGGGTGGGGGGGGAAGGAGACCGCATGGGGCCAATGCAGACTATGCAATCTTAGTGGAGCTGCGTGCGGGACGGGAGAATCCAGCTCCGGCATCCGCGATGCGCCGGTGTAGGAGCTGCGGCTTAGCTTTAGATCCGGAGTTGTCGTTAGTCCCTGGACCGCTCCAAGGGGAGGAGGGTACGAAGCGAGAAAGTGAGCTAGGGTTTTGAGAGTCACACCTGGAGTGGGGATTTATGGGACAGCGGTGGGGTCGATGGTGGGTCGGGCCTGTCAGGTGAACGTGCACAGGCATGCTCGGGCTCCCCCATATCCGCCCCATATTTGGGCTGGATATGAGGCGTGTCGTCAGCCCGGGCATTTGAGCTGTGGCGGTGCCAGGAAATGAAGGCTGGGTATTCATCCAATTTTTTTCTCTAAATGTAGTATATGTACCAAACAACACAACACTAGCAATATATGAACAAAACAACACTAGTATAACTGCAACAGCAATATTTCAATGTATCATACCATAATGACATCAATACATAAGTACCTTTTGATTGATAAAATGATGATATCCTTCTTACAATATAACTCTGCGATTGCCTTTTTGTAAGAGATTGATGACATCTTCATCCTTCACTTGATTGAAAAAATCTCTCTCAACAAATGTAACCAAACAATTGTTCAAATATTCATGACCCATTTTGTTCCTTAGCTTATTCTTCACATGACTCATTGAAGAGAATACCCTTTCAACACTAGCAGTAGCTACTGGCAGAATCAATACCAACTTAAGAAGCTTGTAAACAATATGATATTGTTCATGCTTATTTGTCTCAACAAGCATAACTGAAAGAAAACCTTTCATCTCTATGCACATTAGTAACATAAATGTTTAGTTGCCATGGAATTCTTGCCAGTTCATCACTTGTAAAATCAGAAGCATAAAACTTCTCTTGTTTTAAGTAGCAAATAGATGAAGTGGACAGAATGCTGCCATGCAAGAAAGTAGTTCCGTGTTTACCTCATCAAATCTGCCATTCAACTCATTGATTTGCCTATCAATGACACCCACAAACATATCAACCTTGAAGCGGTGGTAATTGATCACACCATTACATAAACCCTTTCTAGGCCGGCCAACGGGAAATTAAGGACCCTCCATATCAACAACTTTGATCTTATGCTTTGTACAAAAAGATGTGACCTTTGTGAAAAAATCATCCTATCCAGCATCGGTCCTCAAAGCCTCCAAGTAATACTTTGTGTCACCAACAAGCTCAATAGCATGAACAATATATTCGTCTTGCTTTTGCAAAGCTCTACACAACTCATCTATGTATCCAAATATCTCTTGCATCAAGTGTGCCATGAAAACAAACTCAAATGATCGAAATATTGTCTCTATGGATAGAGTCGCTTGTGTCTCCACACCATGGTACTCATCTTCGATCTTGCGAAGGACTTGTTGTAGTGCACAACACATAGAGATGACACGGTTCACAGTTTTGAAGTGAGAGCCCCAATGTGTATCACAT
This sequence comes from Hordeum marinum, assembly GCA_022496015.1. NCBI lineage: Eukaryota > Viridiplantae > Streptophyta > Magnoliopsida > Poales > Poaceae > Hordeum > Hordeum marinum. The sequence continues at coordinate 471,505,466 of CM039672.1, read as the reverse complement.
GGCCTTCCCAAACCAATTTCCTGATTCAGCCCACTCCATGTTTCTACTTCTTCCAATTCCAATGCATCAATGTTTCTTCAACCTGAGCTATACGAAGCATTCTCATCTTTTTACAAGACATGCCAAGACCATTTAACAAGTGTGCAAGCTGTTGAAAGAATCAAGTACAATCACCACTCTCCTTAGCAATAGCAACAAGGGTTAACTGTAGTTGATGGGAAAAAACAATGAACATAGTATGCACAAGGGGACTCATCCATAATCAGATTTTTTTAGGCCATTAGCATTACCTCTCATGTTAATAGCTCCATCATATCCTTGCCCACGAACCATTGCAAAAGTCAAATTGTAGTCCATAAGCATTTTCTGAATTGCAGCTTTTAGTGTCAAAGAGGTAGTATCTTCAACATGGGCAAGACTAAGAAATCTTACAACTGTCCTTCCTTTCTTATCAACATAACGCAATCAGACAACCAACTATTCATTCTGATACAAATCACTAGACTCATCTGCAAGTATTACAAAATGACCACCATCAAGTTCTTCAATGACTAGTTTAGTAGTCTCTTGTGCACAACATTTTATCACCTCTTGTTGTATATCATGGTGAGTCATCTTGCAGTTTCGTGGAGCATTCTTGAGAACAACACAGTCAACCTCTTCAAAATTTCCTGCTAGCCAATTTATAAGCTCAAGGAAATTTTCTATATTTAGTGAGTCTTCACTTTCATCATGTCCTCTAAATGCCAAGCCTTGGCGCAACAGAAATCTCACACACTTGAGTGTCCATGTCAAACGTTGTTTATACAAAGCCTTGTATTGTGAGCTGTGTCAGTGTAAAAACCAGCGGATGTCGGGTAGGGGGTCTCCAGCTGTGAGTAGAGATCGATGGTAACAGGGGACGAAGGAAACGATGTTTACCCAGGTTTGGGCCCTCCTATGTAGGTAAAACCCTACGTCCTGCTTGATTATATTGATATGAAGGTTACAGATTTGAACTACCTCGAGATCGAATAGCTAAACCCTAGACGAGTTTCCCTGCCCTACAATCTAAAACCCTCCGGCTTATATAGACGCTGAGGGTCCCTAGGTTTTACACATGTTTGGTTGCTCCCTGGCGACGGGGCATTCGGTCAATCCAATATTCAGCAAGTGACCCATATAGTTCGGCCCATGAGAAACAGGTCGGCCATCTGAGGATCCCTTAAACCAGAACTCCCTCAGTAGCCCCCGGACTAGCCTCCAATGTCGAGGTATAATATCTGGACAATCTTGCACGTCGAAGTCTTCGGCTTGCAAGGCGAGTCCCTCTATCACTTCTTGTTCGGCAACCATCCTGTCATCGGCGAAATCCCAAGCATGACGAACTTGCAGGGTCCATTGTAATAAATGTCATCGCTTCTCGATCCTCGTGCGCCGAGGGGAGACGAGCGGTTCGACAGCTTTTTACAAGACTACCCCTCCCACAAAGGAGGCACCACCTATTTAAACAAGCTGAATCCTGGTCTAGGCCACATCTTCTTCTTCCTCCCCACCAGAAAAGAAAATCTTCAGCGAGAGATCACCAGAATAACATGGTGAGCGCCCCCAGCTCTTCCTCGCGCCCTTACGGCTCCCGTCACGAGGATTGGACAAGATGCTCTATATCCGTCCTTCGACTGCGCAACCTCAAGACCCAAGGGTATCTTCCTTCCTCGGATCTAGCGGTTACCCGTGCTGGTTTGACTTCTTTCAATGGACAAGCCTTCGCAGAAAATTTCCCTAATCCTCAAAAGGGAGAGCGAGTATGCTTCGTGCTTTCCACTTGCGGGGTCTCAGGTTCCCCATTCATCCTTTCCTGAGGGGATTATTGGAGTTCTATCGGATCCAGCTCCATCATCTCACCCCTGGGTCCATTTTGCATATCTCGGGCTTCGTCGCCCTTTGCGAGATGTTCCTGGGATGCGAGGCACACTTTGAATTGTGGAGGAAGTACTTCTGCCTCGTCCCTCGTAATCAGGGTAAGATAATTCTAGAGGTCGGAGGAGCCGAAATATGCCGCATAGTCGGGACGGGGTATCCAATGGGGACACAAAAGAAGGAGTCCGAAGAATGGACTTCGGAATGGTTCTATATCGAGGACGTTCCCCTATTCGAGCCAGCTCGGAGGGGTTTGCCCGAATACTCCGACGCCCCCTTGAAGAAAAGGTACAACTGGCGGCCGAAGAGCTCATCCCAGGAGGACAGCGCTGAAGTGCAATGCTTGGCTGCCCACGTGAGGCTACTAGCTCATAACAAATTGACCATGGTAGACGTGACGGCCGCCGCCATCACCTGATGTGTTTAGCCCCTTTTAGCAAAGAATACACCCCTTGTGGTGCTACAACGGGACAAGCGACACCACTTGCTCCCGACGGCTGGGCCCTGCCAATCAAGTAGCATTAGCAGCCGCACTTATCGACCTATACAAAGGGGAGAAAGAAGATTTTGTTCGGCCACCGACCAAGGAGGGCTACTCAAGTCATAATCCCATCGAATGGGTGAGTTTTTTGACTCTGTGACCCGAATTCGGGTTTTATATTTGTCCCTTTTTGACCGAAGCCTTTAATCTAGGTGAACAGGAATGGAGGAGCTTTGTCGAGACAGTCAACTGTCCGGCCTCCCAACCCGAGAACTATTCTCGTGACAACGATCCGGGATTTCATGATGACCCGGAGCTGTGATAATCCCCAAGTGCGAGGAATCATCGTAGCAATTTCCAAAGGTGGAAGTGATAAGTATGGAGTGTCAAACTCACAAGGAGCTAAAGGTGAGATCAATATTCTCTCAAGTACTATCTTCCACTGATACGACTCTACGTACACCAAATGTTTGCTTCCAACTAGAAACAAGAAACAAAACTATGTTGTGGGTATGAAGAGGATAGCTTTGGATGATATCGGAGAAATAAAATATAAATATAGGTGCTATTATCATAATATTACAATATATTACAAATAGCGAGTGTCAAATAATGACGGCTCGGTGTGCGGAATTATCCTAGGCCATTGTTAACAAGATCAGAAATCATTATTGCAATTTTATACGAGGGAGAGGCATAAGCTAACATACTTTCTCTACTTGGATCATATGCACTTATGATTGGAACTCTAGCAAGCATCCTCAACTACTAAAGATCATTAAGGTAAGACCCAACCATAGGATTAAAGCATCAAGTCCCCTTTATCCCATACACAACAACCCCCTTATTCGGGTTTATGCTTCTGTCACTCAAGCAACCCACTATAAGCGAATTTTGAACATATTGCAACACCCTACAACGAGAATCCTTCACATGTGCGCGGCACGGAAGGCACCATAGGACAACACCAAAATAAACATACAACTCAAACCAATCTAGATCATCAATCAACCCAAAGGACAAAACAAATCTACTCAAAACATCATAGGATGGCAACACATCATTGGATCATAATATGTAGCATAAAGCACCATGTTCAAGTAGGTGATTACAGCGGGGTGCGGGAGAGTAGACCACTAAAAGGAGATGAGGATGGTGATGAAGAAGGTGATGTTGATGAAGACGATCACCGCCGGCGATGGTTCCCCCGGTGGCACTCCAGCACCACCGGGAGAGAAGGCGAGATGGTCCCCCCCCCTTGTGCTTCCTCCTCCATGGCCTCCCCCCTTCGTGGGGAGAGGTTCTCCCTATGGTCCTTATCCTCCATGGTGTTGATTGCCCCTCCGAGACGATGAAGCTGGCCTCCGGTGATGGTGACCCCCTCTAGCATGGTACCGGAGAGGGCCAAGATTGGTTTTTTTGTGGCTCTGGAGGTGTGCGGCGGCGGAACTCCCGATCTAGGTTTCTTTTCGGAGATTTATGTATTTATAGGAGTTTTTGGCGTTGGTCCCACGTCCAGAAGGTTCCCGAGGAAGTCACAAGCCAGGGGGCGCCCCTGTGGCTTGTGGCCTCCTCGGCCTTCCTCTCCGATGACTCTTTGTTCCAGTATTTTTTATATTTTCCAAAAATATTCTCCGTAAATTTTCAGCTCATACCGAGAACTTTTATTTCTGCACAAAAATAACACCACGGTAGTTCTGCTGAAACAATGTTAGTCCGGGTTACTTATAATAAAATCATACCAAAATCATATAGAATTATTGTAAACATGGCATGAATACTTCATAAACTATAGATACGTTGGAGACGTATCAAACTATCAGTTGAGTTTGAAGACTGGGTCTTCTACCAGGAGAGACTCGACCGCTCCAAGGTGGCTATCATAGCCGATTACCGGGATTATTCCCTTCCCCTGCTACAAGCAAGAAGAAGAAAAATCCGTCCCGCAAAAGGCAAGTACCCTCCATCGACCCAAATGCGCCGGCTCCTGCTCCCAAGCGTCGTCAGTCCGCGCGACAAACATCGACTATGGCGGCAATGCCCGGACCAGGTAGCAAAAGGGATCCGTCAAGTGAGCCAGTCATGGGGATAAGACCGACCGCTCGTTCAGCTCAAAGGTACTTTGTTTGGCTGCTTAATTTATTATTACGATCGATAGAGCCTCACAAGAGATCTTATGTCGAAATACTCAGGCAACGAGTTCAGCCATCTTCTGTCGAGGATGTTGTGAGGGTGTCCGGCAGTGCTCACAATTCCAGATCTTCTGCTCATGTTGAACCCGCTGCGGACATCCCTGCAGTCAATCAGGCCCCTAAAGACTCCAGGGACGCGGTATCAATTACTAAATCCAAGGTAGAGAGCGCTATGAATCACCAGCGGCGACGAGAAGCCCTATGCAACCCGGCGTTATCCAAACAAGAGTTCAATGCTCTACGCTCGACTGACGCACACATCGGAGTTGCCCGAGCTGGGTTCAGAGAAGCCATGAAACTGATATTGTCCAGCCTGTAGGTAAGTGATCGGCTATAAGAATTCGAACACACATGTAAACCCAGTAGCCCCCGAGCTTTAAATTGGTCGAAATGACCGAATTAAGGGTCCACGTATTGTTTTACTAATGATGCAGGCCTCAAGGCAGCAGAACGAGAAACTAACCAAGGAACTGGAGACGAGCCGAACACAGGTGGAAACCGTGAAGGCCGAACATGATCAAGTGAAGAATTTTACCCAGGAGGCGCATGGTGAGTATATCTATTCTGTTGATCTTAGTATATAATCCCATGCTGACGCAAGGGTACTTTGTAGGAGCTGAATCCATAGGGAAGTTGCAAAAGATTTAGATGCAGGCCGGGAATCTCAGAGGTACACCGAGTCCCAGCATGAGGTCGATTGCCTTTCGTTGCAACGGAACCTGGAAGAGAAGAAATGCCTCTAGGCGGAGAACAAGCAGCAGGCCAAAGAAATCGAGAGTTTGAAAGCTCAATTGGCCCAGACCCAAGAAATGAACCAGAAATACAGAGGGGCATGTTCAGTAAGTGCAATTATAGCATCCTTGAATACCTCTCATATGTTAGGTGTAATGGATATTCCTTGTCTCATGTATAGGTATCCTAACTAGACGGCCTAAAGAAGAGATCGGATCCTACTAGGGAAGCCTTCTAAAGGAACTGTCCGTCCTTCATGAGCGGGCTTGGAAGTCCATGAAGAGCAAGATAAAAGCCCTATGGCCCGCCGAGCAACCTCCGAAGGGGATGACCGAACTGGTTGATCGGTTCAAGGGAGCCCGAAATCAGTTCGAGTTACGGAAGACATTGGCCTAACGGGAGGGAGCACGAGAGGCGTGGGTGATGATCAAGACTCGATATACTGGCCTTAACCCTGAGCATATGGCTTGTGTTGGGCCAGCAGGGCTTGATGGTCAAGAACTGCCACTTCATTTGGTGTACGACCAAGTGATGTCCGCCGCTCGTCTTTTGTAGGAAGATTGCGCCCTAGATGCATTAATAGACAATCTCTACCAGCGGCCAGATGAGTGATTTTATGTAACTATATACTTTAAATCAAAAATTGCTCCATCTGTGTTGTAATCTCTGTATTAACCGGCCATCGGCTTCGACGTCCCATGCAAAGATCTTGGAAGTGTTTCTTATGAAATATCCCTTTCCAGGAAGGAATTCCTTCAAGGAACCAGGAAATCCGGTCATTTGGTGCGAACAGACAGAAAAATGCACAGGGAGATACGTTATATTACATTTTAGCGTAAGAAACATCTTCCAGAGAAAATAGTACCTCTATCGATACCTTTCTTCACGCTGCAATGTATATTGTAGATAATAAGGCCGTATACTGCTAGTATGCGACTATTTGCTCTTTTTGTAAAAAGAAGCCTGAATAATGGCAATAACAACCATAATTTTTGTTGTTTCCATCGTAGCCCACCAATTTTCTGCTTAAGATAGTTAGCTTTTGGCTTCACCCGTCTGAGATACGTATCTCGATAACCCGATCGTAACAATCGCAGAGGTGCTCCCTTTACTCTCTAGCCGAACAATCGGGAACGTAGAGGGTAAACAGAGGAGCGAAGCAACCCAGCTTGGCAAAAGTCTTAGTTCGAATTGATGCATAGAATAGCTTAAAATCGACAAGGGAAACGTGCAAACACGCTGAATGTGAATAGATGCGTTAGATTATAAAATTATTGGCGTCGGGAAGAAGCCCCTAGGTGTTGTGTTCGGATTTCACATTTAAGACTGTATGCCAAAAATCTTAATACAAGATCGGTTTAACCGAAAATAGACTTGTGAAAAAAGAAAAAAATCCAATCCTGCCAAAAATCAAGGTGGGAGGGAAAGGAAAAAATAAAGAAAAAGGAAAGAAAATAAATTAAAGGGTAAGGAGTATGACTACACCGGTCTATCCATAGAAGCGTCGAAGACGAGCTGCGTTCCATGGGTTTGGTTCAAGGCGGTTATCCGACGGGCTTCGAAGACGGTAAGCCCCTCCCGCGAGTACTTCGTCAATAATGAAGGCCCCCTCCCATTTGCGGTTGAGTTTATGCTTCTGGTTCTCCGGGAGCCGTAAGACGAGTTCGCCCACATTATAAGCTTTTGCCCTGACCTCCCTACTCTCATAACGTCGGGCCTACTGTTGATAAAAGGTAGAACGAGCCCGGTCTATGTCACGCTCTCCTTCTAAGGTGTCTAGGTCATCCTGCCGATCTAACTCGGCCTCCTTTTACTCATACATGATGTAACGCCCCGGACACACCTCCTTTTACTCGTACATGTTGTAACGCCCAGGACACACCCGCCGGTGGTCGTTACTCCGGGTCCTCACTCATGCGCACCCGGGACCAACTTCCCGGTCGGTCACCCATCCTAGAACTACTCCAAGCAAAGCATGCTTAACCTATCCTAGAACAGCTCCAAGCCAAGCATGCTTAACCTGGGAGTTCTGCTCGAATGGGCTCCGGAAAAAGAAGGAATTCCTTATTGATATGAGTAGTTTATCATCCCTAATATGCCAGGCTATCACATACACCACAACTCAGAGGAACCGACGTCCTCGTCGGATCATAGGAACGTTCCCTCCTGGTACAAACGTCTGTGCTTCCAGTCCGATACATGTGTCATTCCATGTGCCATGATGGGTCACCAGCTTTGTGAACAACATGATCGCGCACCTGTCGGTAAACATCCGTGTAATCGCGAGGATTGGCTCTGATACCAACTTGTAACGCCCCGGACACACCCGCCGGTGGTCGTTACTCCTGGCGGGATCTAGACTGGCCTCATAGATCAATACTAGTCTTTTCTGTGCACTTTGTCCTTACTCATGTGCACCCGGGACCAACTTTCCGGTCGGTCACCCATCCTAGAACTACTCCAAGCCAAGCATGCTTAACCTGGGAGTTCTGTTCGAACGGGCTTCCGGAAAAGAAGGAATTCCTTATTCATATGAGTAGTCTATCATCCCTAATATGCCAAGCTATCACATATGCGCACCCTTGGTGCATCGTGGATAATATCATAAGGGAGGATAGCTTCTGCCCCGTAGGCCATGAAGAACGGTGTGTATCCCGTTGATCTATTCGGGGTGGTGTGCATGCCCCACAGGATGGACTCAAGGTTCTCTATCCAATGGCAGTCGGACTCATGCAGAGACCGGACCAAACGTGATTTAATACCACTCATGATGAGGTCGTTTGCCCATTCGACTTGTCCACGATATACCATCACGTACCAATGGTACATATACTGTTATATTATACATCGCCTATTTACTATCCGTAGGCAAAGTTATTCAAAAGTTACTGAATACGATTTTAATGAAGGTAAAGGAAATACAAAGAAGTCAATTCAAGGTGAAATTTTCTCCCTTTTTTTTCACTAACGGTCCTCAACTTTGATAAAGGTGAACTTTTCTCTTGCATTTTGTAAACGTATCTATACTCACAAATAATGATCAATTTTACTAGAATGTTTCCATCATGGCCATAACCATAACGCAGTTGTCAATGTCACATTCATAGTTTCCATCCAAATAAACTGGCATGTTACTTCAAACACAAATAATTTAGCATCTTACTTGAAACGGATAAAGATGCTACTAACAAACATCAACTTGATAAACGATCGTTGACCGGCCAGGAAGATTGGTTTCTAAAAATTTGTTAGGCCACTTCCAATGCATTGGAACTAAAATGAGATGCTAAGCACATTAAAAGGTTTAGCAACTAAAGCCTTCAATGCATAGATGCTTAACTTCTTGTAGCTAAACATCCTAGATTTAATGATTATCAATTAAAGTCATATGCATTGGTGGTCCTCTGTCATTTAAGTTTGCCTAGGTGCACGCGATTAGAATTGTTTCTTCTTGGGTCACCATATCCATTAATTAACTTGCAACATCAGATTTTTTTTTACCTACATGACACCCTTAGCACCAGAGGTGATTTTACCGTAGAGGCACCCCGGGCATGTGCCCGGGCTCGACCCTGCCAACTGCCAGCACCTTTACGGGAGCTCCTATACACCGCTTACTGCAGCAACCAGTGGGGGCTGGGCCGGCAGAGTAGGCGTGCTGGTACTGTAGCGTCTTTATTATTATTATTTTCTTTTTCATTTTCCGTTTTTCTATTATTTATTTCATTTTCTATTTATTTTTAATTCCTTTTTCTTCTATTTGTTTTTCTTCAAAATTTTAAGAAAGTATTCATAACTTCAAAAAAAATCACCTTTTAGAAAATATTCATAACTTCAATAAATGTTCAGGATTTTCACAAAAAATTCATGTTTTCAAATATGTTTGGGACTTTCATAAATGTTTTCATGATTTAAAATTTTGAACAAATTAAAAAACAGATTGTTTTTAAATTCCTGGACACTTTTTTCAAACACAAATATTTTTAGGAAAATCGTGAACAAATTCTGAGAATGAGAATAAGTTTTTTAAAGACGAACATTTTAGAAAATCATGAACAGACTTTGAAAAGGAGAACAATTTTTTAAACACGAACATTTTATAAAAATTCCCAAAAAATCTCGAAGTTATGAATATCTTTTTGGAAAACAGCAATTATTTGTAATTTAGAACATATTTTTAAAAACAAGAACAATTTTTGAATTTTACGAACATTTTTCAAACTTGAACTTAGTTCAAAAAAGATAAAATAACCTTGAAAAAAAAAGACGGAACAGAAAAAAAGGAAATAAAATAGAAACAAAAAAAGAAACAAAAAAGAAAAAACAGTAAAAAGAAAAAAAACGGTTCAAGGAACCTCCTAGAAGGTTCCCAAAACCGGTGGCTAAGCGAAAGTGGGCCGGGCCAAATGGAGTCGGGGTGGGTGGTGGGGTGTGGAGCCTCGACACTTTACCACAAAATGCGGCGAATAGGCTTTTCCCACCTTTACGACGAGCTGGGAGGAATCACAATCACCTTTTTTTAGACAATTCCACGAAGCTTTATTAATTCGTCACAATGTTTACCGGGACGGATGGAAGATTTTCTCGATGGCCTAACCAAACATGGCGACCACCTCCCAGAGTAAAAGCATGCTTCGCTAAATTGTGAGCCTCAAAATTTGAGCTCCTACAGTCGAAAACAAAATTACAGGTAAGAAAAGAGTTCGAACTATGTAAAATCTCCTGAAGTATCGCCTCATATTTTGCAAAGCTGCACTTCTGGATGTCCACCACAACAACTTTGCAATCCGAAGCAACCAGGATACGTTGGATGTATAGATCTTGCGCCAACGCTATAGCTTCCCTTATCGCCAAAGCTTCCAGTGTAGATGGGTCTGAAATATATCTGAACACAAGCGCCGATGCTCCCAGGAAAGTGCCTCCCTGATCGCTAGAGATCACGCCAATAGACCCGGACCCGTTCCTGGAAACCGCTGCATCACAGTTGATCTTTGCAAAACCTGGGACGGGCGGAATCCAACATGATATGTTCTGTGGCGTAGTGCTGGAAGTAACAGGTGCATTAGGTACCTTGATCTTCTGCAAGTCTCTTAGATAAGAGTTGATAAAACCATGCACTGTTTCGGGCGGCTGGAAAATATCCTCGTGAATGGCCTTCCTTCTTACTCCCGAGATGGCCCATAGAGTTACCACAAGTCATACAAAGTCTTGATCGGCCAATATTTCATGTAAAGCGAAGATCCAGTCCTTTGCACTCTCCTATGTATGATTTCTCATGATCTCCACAATATGATCAGGTGCTAACACCCAAACACTACCAGCCATAGGACAAGATAGCAGTGCATGCCGCCATGTATCCCGAGCCCCACAGAGTGCGCAAGTGTCGATAGTCGCCATGTTCCGGTGCTGCAGTAGAACTCCGCAAGGGAAAGCTTGTCTTGCCAATCTCCATACAAAAACCCGAAGTTTAGATGGGACTTTAATGTGCCAGCTAGATGACCAATGGTTATTTTCGGTCTGATTCACCGACGTGTCCGCTTCCTCATCAATCCAGGTTTCCCTACTCATTTTAATGCGCAAGATCATACGATAAGCCGACCGGACAGTGAAAATCCCCTTGGTTTCTTCATGCCAAGCCCAGAAATCTGAAACTGTCTGCGTACATGATGGGATCTTGAGTATCTCCTCGGCATCAGACTGTGTGAATACTGTCCTCACCAAATTTTCATTCCAGGAGGCATTAGAAACCTCTATGAGCTGAGACACCATGTCCGGGGGGTTAGGTACTAGAGAGGTAATAGGCCTTTGAGGTCGTCCCGAGGTATCCAGTTTTGAGTCCATATACCCGTCGATGCTCCATCGCCAATCCTTCGAATTATCCCTTGCGCCAAAATATCTCGGCCATCTAAGATTGCCCGCCAGATTTGGGAAGGATGGGATTCCAACTCTGCCTCTAGCAATTTACATGCAAGGAAGTAAATTGCTTTAAGTAGTCGGGTGCTTAGGGGAAAATCATTGATCATTACGCCAAGCCTGTCTTGCCAAAAGCGTCAAATTGAAAATCTTCAGGTCTCAGAATCCTAAACCTCCAAGGTGTTTGGGCCGCATCATTATGTCCCATGCCACCCAGCAGGGTCTTCTTTTTCCTTGCTTCGATCCCCACCAAAATTGACGAATGATCGAAGTAATGCTTTCACACAATCCCCTTGGGAGCCTGAAACAAGACATGAAAAAAACCGGTATAGCCTGCGCCACTGATTTGATTAAAATTTCCTTCCCTACCGCTGATAAGAGTTTCAGCATTCACCCTTTGATCTTAAATGTTCCATTCTTGGAGTGGCCAACACCCGTAGGCATCCCAAGATAGCGTTCGCTAAGGCTTTCATTGTGGACCTGCAAAGAGTTCTTCACCGCTTCTCTATATGAGCCTCGACATCCCTTGTTGAAGAAGATTGAAGATTTATCAAGATTAATTCTCTTCTCTGAAGCATTGCAATATCTGTCCAATAGGTTTGAAACTGCTATGGATCCTTCTGTACTTGCCTTAAAAAACAATAGGCCATCATCTGCTAATAGAAGGTGATTAATGGTGGGAGCCGAAGGGTCCACCTTAATACCTGCTAGATCAGATGACTGAGAACTGGATTTCAGGAGTCACGAAAGGCCCTCTGCTGCAATCAAGAACAAGTAAGGGGATATTGGGTCTCCCTGTCGGATCCCTCTGGATGGTTTAAAGGATTGGAGTTTCTCACCATTGAAAAGCACCGAGAAAGAGACTGAAGCAACCATGCTCATAACTATGTCAATCCACCGTGAAAAGCCAAGCTTTGCCATTATGGCCCATAAATAGGACCACTCCAGTCTGTCATAGGCTTTCATCATGTCTAGCTTCAGAGCACAGAAACTGTTGGTTCTAGATTTGGTGTGTTTCATAAAGTTCAAACACTCATAAGAGGAAATGATGTTATCTGTAATTAGTCGGCCAGGAACAAAAGCGGACTGCTCTTCCAAGATAATGTCGGGCAAGATTAATTTCAGTCTATTTGCCACCACCTTCGAGGCAATCTGGTACATAACATTACATAAAATGATTGGTCTAAACTGAGATGAATTTGTGGGGTTCATTACCTTGGGAATTAGGACAAGAATTGTATCATTAATGCACTCGGGGCTCTCCTCCCCTTTGACAATCCTTAACACTATTTGTGTCACGTCCTCTCCACAAATGTCCCAATGACGCTGATAAAAGTGAGCCGAAAACCCATCTGCCTTGGTGCCTTCATGAGGAACATTTGGAACAAGGCAGTTTTAACCTCATCCCGTGTGTACGGAGCACACAGCGTCGCGTTCATCTCCTCTATTACCTTTCTTGGAACGTGAGCTAATACATCTTCCATATCATGAACCCCCTCGGACTCATAAAGTTTTTGGTAAAAAGCTGGTGCCAAAGCCTTCAACTCATCCGGGTCATTTATCTCAACACTGAGGGAATTCTAGAGGGCCTTGATCATGTTCTTCTTTCTCCTTAGGCTAGCATAGAGGTGGAAGTTTGTTGTGTTTTTGTCTCCTGCTGAGAGCCATTCCAACCGCGTCCTTTGACGCCACATGATCTCTTCCCAATGATACATCCCTATCAATTTCTCATCGATTTTTAGTTCAGCATGGGACAGCGCCGTCCTCAAAGGGTCGCTGCGAAGATCTTCTAACATTTGTTTCAAAAATTTAAACTCTTTTCGCATTCGGCCCCCATCTACTCAGGTTTTGAGATAGATTTGGTAGTTTTGTTTGCATCTCTTGCACCGTAATACAAGGAGCTCCCGGGTCCCATCCAGCCATGATCAAATCCTTTAGCCCTTAATGCATTTCCCACATAAGCTCGTACTTAAAAGCACGTTTCAGTTTTTGCTCCTGATGGGATCCAAGCTCCGACAGCAATAGTGCATGGTCAGAGGAGGCCGCCGTTAAATGTGTTAAGGATACTAAAGGAAACCTGGTTAACCACTCCGCATTTACTAGTGCTCTGTCAAGCCTGCACCTTGTGTAAGTTCCTCCCGTAACCTTTTTCCAAACGTCCAGAACTGGCCTTTATATCCTATGTCCAGCAACATGCAAACATCCATAGTATCATGAAACGCTTGGATTTGAGTGTTGCTACGTTGCCCAACTCCTTGTGGTTCTTCTGGACATAGAACTTCGTTGAAATCACCAATGCAAAGCCATGGAAGTGAACTCAACGTGTTCATGTTTTTTAGGAATGTCCATGTCTGGTGTCTCAAGTGTGTCTGCGCCTCTCCGTAAACGCATGTCATCATCCACTTCTCTTGACTTTGCTCCTCAATCAATGCATTAAGATGGTAGTCCGGGTACCCAAGAATCTCAACATTAGTGGAGCTGTTCCAGAAAAGCCCAATACCTCCACTTCTTCCTTGACTGTCAACCGCATAAGCCTTATCAAAACCCAAGGTACCAGCTAAATCTTCTACCTTTTACCTTCAATTTGTTTTTCTACTATGCATAGTAGGATAGGGCCAAATTACCTCGTGAAGTCACGAAGCTCTTGAACTGTCGCGGCTTTGTCCGTGCCACGACAGTTCCAGCAGAAGACACTCATTGGCCTCGGCGGCGCTCCTCAAAAGAGCCCGCCATCTTTAGAACATCTGTACATTGTCCTGCATTCTTCTTCCCACCACCTTTTGCCTCCTCGGACACCGTTCTCATCCTCTTTGGATCTTGTTTTGAATTCAAACTAGGGGGAACTGTGGTCGACGAGAGCGCCAAAGTGGTTCCATATCCCGAGGCCCTCACCACCACACTAGCAAATGATGCAAGAAACTGCCCCCGAACTTGGTCCAGTGTCCTTTTCCTATTGTTTTCCACATCAGCCATGTCTGAGTCCACATCAGTGGCCTGATCCTCCATGCTTCCAGGATTTGCGGTAGAAAAACTAGCTCCGCGTCCTCCATTGCGGCCACCCCTTCGTCCACTACCACGACCACGGCCCCCGGACCTTGTCTTGTGCGCATGACCCAGGTTGCCTTATGGTCTTTAAAAACCAACGTAGAGGGTGGATGAATTTCATTGCCATGCTCCTTGTATAGGTGGCCCAGCATACCGCCCACGACGCACCACTCCGGTAGCTTCTCGAACTTCACTCCGTAGATTTGACATTTTCCTTCCCGGATCATAGAAACCGCATTCTTGAGAGGCTTGTTAACATCGATCCTTAGCCACACCCGGTGGAAATTTCATGCAAAGTCTTGCGAGATGGGCCCAGCAAAGAGGAGCTCACCCACCTTCGACGCTAGAGATGGCACTAGATGGGCATACATTGGTGGAACATCATGGAGTGGTGCCCAGATCTCAATAGTATCTAGCTGGACTGTTGACGGCTTTGCCAACCCATCATAGGTCTTTAGAATTACTGCATCGCCTCGAAAGTGCCATGGACCCTCCTGTGTAACTCTCTCCCAGTCCCCTAAACAGGAAACCTGTGGAGAAAAAAAGGTTATCCTCCAAAGGCTTGAAGTTAACCTCCTGGGCAAGATCCCATGCAACTCGCATGTTTCGGAAGAACCAGTACTGACTGAAAGTCTTGATGGTGTGAACTCTAAGCAAGGCAATCCACCGGGCCGCCGATGGCGGCGCCTCCTTCTCATCAAAGACTACATAATCCAGATCTTCCTCTCGCAGTCCTAATTCCTTCATCAGTGTATCCAAATCGTCGATCTCCGCTTGACCCGCTACTGCAGGCCCCGAAGACTTGCTTGTTGACATCGTGAAACCCTAGCCCAGAAAAACTAGTCGGGCCTCCTGGACGAACCCTAAAAACCTCCCCCCCCCCCACCGCGCTACTTCTAGGATCAGAGAGAAGATCTCCCCAATCGAGGATAGGGAGCGGATGGGGCAGGACGCCGGTAGGGTACGAGGAAGAAAACTCTAACTGGAGGGGACCTTTTTAAAGTTTCGATAATGATATCACAATCACCTAAAAACTACAAGAGCTTCACGACTTGGGCTAGTTTGGGCGTTTTCGTTGTCTTTTGGGCTTACTCGCAGCAACCAAAACAAGGCCCATCAATTCATTTTCTTACATGGGCCTGAAAAGAACACGAACACAATGAATCGGTTGTGCTAAAAAAAAGTGAATCGGTCGATATGGCTGCATGGCTCGCCTGTTCGGCTACCTCGCTTAGTTTCCTTTGCATCGCGCGACGTGCCTATTCCCTAAGCCCTAGCTACTCCGCCGTGGAGGCATCGAGGTGGACTAGTAGAGCACCGACGACCGACAAGCCCGCAAAGAGATGGCCTCCAATCGACTCCGACCGGCGAGAATTGGGATTGGAAGCCCAAGCGCGGGAACCTCATCATTCCTAGTGGGAATTTCACTCCGGCTCATGGTGGCTCGTCTCCGTCGGACCTCCAACGAGCACTAGTCAACAACCCGCCAACGATGAGTCGACGAGGGCCATCAGCGACAAGCAATAGTGAGGTTAGTTATTACCTAATCTCTTCGTTTCATAATATAAGAGCGTATTTTATACTACACCAATATCAAAAGTGTTTTTATATCATGGGACAGAGGAAGTATAATTTATAGATAAATTATGCAATTGAACACTGACCGTGTCAATTATGCCTATTCAGTTTTAGAATTATTTGTTCGGTTGTGTGGCTATTGTTTAGCGAGTTACTATTTGGTGCTTCAATCTCATATTATCTATACTTTTGAATAGTAGCGTGTATATTACACACAAAAATTGATCCAAATATATGATACTTGTGTTGTTTGGTGGGTCAAAGACAATTCCGTTGTGTGTGTGTGCACGCGGACGCACGAGCATGTGAGGACCAAAAGAAAAACTAGCTTATCCAACTCTTTCTTCGACAGGATCGAGTGAGGATGATGGGGGATGCTCTTTTCAACTAAACATCATTCATCTGCTTGCTTTGAATTTTATGAGTTGGAACGGAACCTAGTCGATAGTAAATAGAAGTGGAACAAAGGCAAGAGGGCCTTCAGAGTGATCTTCTCATGATGTGAATAAAATTAGGATCGGTTACTTTCATGGGCTGATGTGGCTAAAATAAGGATCGGCTACATCCATGGCCGGGAGCCAGTGACAAGACAAGAACACACTGAAAAGGAGAAAGTGAAGGGTCGGCATGGGTGACCCATGAAAGCACTGCCGCTCTATGCATAGTAGTGTGAACACTTTTTTTAGGAACTAGATGATACCCTACGCGATGCTGTGAAATAGAAATGCGTAGATACATATGAAACTATAGATATTCACATTGGGTGACATGGAAAATATATAAAGAAAAACATATGCTAGGTTGCTTCCATCGGCATGACTGTTATTGGATCCTTACGTAGAGTAGTCTGGCGTAGAACACCCCTTTCTTCTCTTGGACCCTCTGTTGTAGTGGTTGACCAACCTCAGGAGGAGGACGCATGACGGTTGAAGGAGGGGGACATAGAGGCTGGGAAGGAGGCGGGTGAGGAGAAGGAGCAGAAGGAGGAGGTGGTGGTGGTGGCGGAGGACAACGATGCCAAGAGGCGGCTGGTTGTATGACAGGTTTCGTTGGGTGGGGATGGACCCTCACGGGTGACAGGGAACCACGATAT
This sequence comes from Hordeum marinum, assembly GCA_022496015.1. NCBI lineage: Eukaryota > Viridiplantae > Streptophyta > Magnoliopsida > Poales > Poaceae > Hordeum > Hordeum marinum. Next base: position 471,488,533 of record CM039672.1, on the reverse strand, counting down.
GAGCGGCTCAGGTGGGCGGTTCAACTATCAGCACTACTTCGATGGGGAAAGTGTAGTTGTGTGGTCCTACAAAGCTTCCCAATCGACCATATGCGCATAAACACATGTTGATAGTAGGACATAAGTGAGTGGTTATATCGACTCATTCCTTATAAATTGTACCTTTATCATTTCATCGCATATAAAATTAATTTACTTTTCATAATGCATGAGCTTAGTAAAAGCTTGTGAGAGACGCCCATCACGTTCGCCGAGTGGCATCATTGGGGGTCTTTTTTGGTTAAATTATCATGGACCGGTCACTTTGCCGAATGGTATCGTCGAGCCAACTTGGTCATGGGAGCACTACAAACACACTCCAAATTTCCTTGACACACATCAGAGGGTTTATGATTCTAGAGCCTTACGGGTGGTCTACGATTTCTGGGTAAGTCCTTTGAAACACCGCAATGTTAATACTGGAAGGTTTAAAACTGCCACTGTCATGATTTTACCATTCTCCCATGTGTGCATATTTGTACAATTTTTTTACTGCGCAGATGGTGAGCAAGATCACGCAAATGTGGTGATTGGGAATATTTCCAAGAAACTAGTCCATGAGATGCACTATGGGGAGCGCGTTCAGTTAGTGGTTAAGTATAACATGGACTATCTCAATATCAAAATTTCGAAAAAGGTTGCTCGAGAGAAACATCTTACATGGGAAAATTACTTCAAGGCAAGTTAGGTTGCCTACATGACCGCAAATTAGATTCATTTCTAACATGTATTTGTTTACTTATTACAGGTGATTCCTCGGTGGTGCGTCGGCGAACGTCTATGCTAGGAGAAGTCGATTGGTGGACAGATCCGGTGTGGCAGGCTGGACACAAGGTAATAGCAGATCGACATAAGTTGATGGGTTATCCAGGACACCGTCAAGGAAACCTCACCATCCTTGGTGTCGTCGCCAAACATGTAAGCAACATCTTTTTATTTTCATCAAGTTCTCTTTTATTTGTGAGCATTGCCTTGATTCTTTAGATTGCTTTCTTTTGCAGAAAGAAGACACTACGAGGATATCTCTTACTTCACAGTGTGGAGTGACAAACGTACCAAAGACGACAAGGAAAAGGACCCTCTCCACCCAGAGAATGACTGGGTCAACTCTAAAGCCCGGTCAGATGAGAAGAACTACACCTACACATTATAGGAGACATACGTGCAAGATATTGATACTCATGTGCCGCCGTTTGACCCTGTGGTGGCCATTCGCGGCTGGCAGTAGACGGACTGGACAGATGATGGTTAACATCGATTCTATCATAACCTTCTCCCTTCTGAGAGTCAGCATGCTACGAGTACTAGCTCTAGTCCTACCATACAGCGTCGCGTACCACATACCATGGCCATTATTGAGGAAATTCCGATCAGAGCTTCTTCATTGATGTTTCATGGTCCTGCATGTTTGCATTTCAACACGGATGCCATTTGCATTGTCATATTATAGACCCAGTTGAATCATATCAAAAAAGAACGAGATGAATATCGTGCTAAGCTGAAGGCACGAAATGATCTAGTGAAGTCTTTACAGCATATGGTTGCCACTCTTTATTCTATGCAAGGAAAACCAGTGCCAGACATGCCAGCCACGCAAGAGTGGAACATTGTGAGTTCCATTCGAACTATTTCTATCACCATTGTCGGCATTATCATATGCATTCATCTTATTGTCTCAAAATTCTTATACCTCAATCCATCACAAGGGTCGAAAAATGTTCCGGTAATTCCACAGCGGAGTTGAGGAAGCAAACAAAATGACGCCTTCTCATGTTGATGTTCCCACTGTCGGTGTCAAAACTGACGGATCTCGGGTAGGGGGTCCCGAGCTGTGAGACTATGATCGATGGTAACAGGGAACGAAGGAGAAGATGTTTACCAAGGTTCGGGCCCTCCTATGGAGGTAAAACCCTACGTCCTGCTTGATTATATTGACGGTATGAAAGTTACAGAGTTGATCTACCTCGAGATCGAATAGCTAAAACCCTAGATGAGTTTCCTCGCCCTACGATCTGAAACCCTCTCAGTTTATATAGACACCGGGGGTACTAGATTTACACATCGTAGCTCTCCTGTCGAGGATGGAGATGCCGATTTCCTCATCTTGACTTGGAGTGCACGACGCGCCTTCGGGACTTCCTTCTGGAATGTGGGCTCTCAATGTATCCGGCCCTTCCTACGACAATCAGAGAATGGCCCACCTAGCCGGCCTATTAAGAGATAGGTCGACGGCCCGAGGACCCCTTAGTCCAGGACTTCCTCAGTATCCCCCGAACTAGCCCCCAATGCCAAGGGTCTTAGCTTTGGCTTGTCCACGTGACTAGAGTCTTCGGCTTGCGGGGTGAGTTCTTCTTCCCATTTAATGATCGGCTGAGCTTAGTTCGGCCTCCGATGACGCGTAATGTTTCCGATGATATGATCGACCGAACACCATGAGTCGCTTAGTCCTGAAGGCCAAACGTCAAAGTGCAAACAATGTATACTGACAACCTTTCTAACGAAGGGTCGCGGCCCACCATGACCACGGAACCAGTTATGAAAACTCGATTCGTGGTTTGAGGCCGTTTTTACCTTAACACGATTCATCAATGCATAAATCGTGCTCCATTTCACACGGGATATGATTAATCATATCAAGTTTCTTCACGCGCGTATAACGGCACGCACGTCTTGGGAAGCGAAGGGATTTGCGGACAGTAAAGGGATGCTACTCGTCGTCACGCCTCATAGAAGGAAAAAACCTCAAGGGCTATTCACGCTCCCCATTCGCATCCTCCGCTTCCTCAATCTCCCTAAGCTCCAAGAGCCTAGATCCAGTTCCTCCTCAACTTCTCCTCCGAGCTTTAGCCATGGTAGGTTCGGGTTCCAACGGCAAGTGGGAGGCCTCCACGGTCACTGACCAAGACATCTGGGACCTGAAGGAAGCCGATTACCTCCCTGCCAACGTCTACCACCGCACCCCGGAGTAGAACCAGGTGGTTCCCACCCCCAAGCCAAGCGAGAGGGTGGTATTCGTACTCCACTTCATCCGGGGACTAGGCTTTCCACTCCATCCCTTTGTCTGGGGTCTCATGTTCTTTTATGGACTAGACTTCTACGACCTCCCTCGAACTCCTTTATTCACATATTGGCATTTATCATCGTCTGCAAGGCCTTTCCGCGGGTCGAACCGCACTTCGGCCTGTGGCTCAAGGTCTTCAACGTCAAGCCGAAGACCGTAGTGAGCGAGCACGCGGACTGCGTAGGGGCGGTCATTAGCAAGCTCCCCCGCGTCGGATGGCCGATTGGCACCTTCATTGACACCATCAAGATCTGGCAAAAGGAGTGGTTTTATATCACCGAGCCAAGAGAAGAAGGTCGGGTTGCTCTGGCCGAGTTCAGATCCGGACCCCCCACAAGATTGACCGCATGGCTCCGCAAGGGCCTAGACTGGGGGGTCGGATGCGAAGGTGGACAAGCTGCAGAAGCGCATCGCCTCGATGGTCAAGGCCAAGATCGACCTGGTTAACGTGGTCCAGATCATGCTTCGATGCCGCATCCTTCCCTGCCAGTGCAGGGACTCCCTCATGTGGGCTTATCAGCTTGACGATGAGCCTACCATTCGTCGGCTCTTCCGCACCACTCCAGAGAAACTGTGGAAGGCATTGTTCAAGGTTCAGAAGAGCTGGCCAGCCAAGGAGGAGGATCGGGGCCCACACGCCGATAACCCTCCTACCCAGGTATAACATAATTTCAATTGATCGGCTCTGTTTGTCGACAGAGAATCTAAACGCCTTTCCCCTCATCCTTGCACAAATGGTTGAGCAAAGTCACAGGCATCAACTACCCAGCACCACAGCCCGAAGACCCCAGGTCAAAGTTGTTGTCGAAGATGCTTGTCGCGGCGCCTTACAAGCAGAGGGAGTCCTGGATTAGGGGGTCCTCGGGAGGCCGACATATTCCTATGGTCCGGACTATATGGGCCACTTACCGAACACTGGACTAATTGAAGACCTTGTCCTCAAGATTGTAGCTTCGGGAAGTACGGCTTGTGCTCCACGTTTGATGTAGAGAATAGGCATGTTTATCTCTTCGGCATGTAACCGACCATGTGTAAACCCTAGGTGCCCTTGGCATCTATGTAAGCCGGAGGGTTTTAGGGTACAGGGACAGAACAACTCATCTAGGGTTAGATATACAATATCGAGGTAGATCAACTCTGTAACCCCCCATAACATCAATACAGCCAATTAGGACGTAGGGTATTACCTCCATAGGAGGGCCCGAACCTAGGTAAATCTGTGTCCCCTTCGTCTCCTGTTACCGTTGATTCTAGTCTCACAGTTCGGGACCCCCTACCCGAGATCCGCTGGTTTTGACACCGACACAAGGCGCTAGAAAAGAAAGAGAAAAAGAAGGGTCGAGGAGGTCTTCACATAAAGGACCAGCCGGACGCTGCGTCCAAGGAAACCCATGCCTCCTCTAACCATGTGGAAGAACATGAGGACGAGGAGGAGGGCGATTTCCCCCTCACAAGAAAGAGGGAGGTGTCATCGGACACCGCGGAGGAAGTACCTCCTCCTGCTCCAAAAAGGGCACGTCGAGTGACGTTGGTCCTGCCCAACAACTGTTCGAACTCGGATACCGAGTTCGAGGACTTTGAGAAGGTTCTCAAAGGAACCTAAGGGTCAAGACCCTAGCTTGAAGGTAAGAATCCGAAGACTCCTGTGCTATTTATGCGAAGTTTTTAATGTTATTAACATGTGAGCGCCTTTTGATCCGTAGCCCACCACGCGTTCTCGCCACCGACCAAGTTTCGTATGGGGAGACTCCACCCACCAAGCTAGCAGAGAGTGGGACCGAATCGCATCCCACACCTCCAGGCATCGTGAAGGATGCCGTAGAGGTGTCATCCCACCAGGCACCTTTGGGTTCGAACACAAGGGGTGGGGGTGACGATGTCATGGTCGAGGTTCACGCCTCATCCGCCAAAGACTGGGAGGAGGAGCCCCTCCCAAACACTTAGGTGACCGGACGAAGGGATGTCCAATCCCCTTCGAGGTCATCTCCGGAGCGTACCATGCCTCCGAAGCCACCGGTTCAATCCCCGGTTGGAGATCGGGCTAACCGATCACAACCGGCGCCACCGATGACTGAGTGGCCGGTCATGGAAGAGGATTTTTCAAGCACCTCCATCTCCGAGGACCACTGCACCCTTATGGGTGCAGTTTTGCAAAGCATTCAGTCCTTTGATAGCGGACAGAAGGAGGCCTTCAACGGTCTCCTTACGGGCTTCCAGGTGAGCCACGTAATGTTCTTTTCCTGAAATTTTAATTTATTAGGTTTGTGCTATCGTTATATATATAGCAGCCCCCGAGCCCTGGGTGAGTTTAGAAAAAAAACTCACCCAGGTTCAAATACAAAGAAATCACCAAATAATGTATGAGACATTATTCATCGTATAACGTTCTAGCAGTCCTTAAGAGGACTGAACATAGTGTCATGTTGTTGACAGTTCGGAGGTTTGAATCCATATAAACTGATAAGAATTTGCTATTTGTAGGCCTCGTCATCAGTGGCGGCCGTTAATGCCGCTGATCTTGATGACCTAAATTGGAACCTCAAGAGCTCCGAGGATCAGCTGGATGCTCTGAACAAGAGGTTCGACGAGGCGCCAGGTAAGCCGGATTGTAATGTTCGAATTTTTCATCATTAGTGATTTGCACCTTCGACTCGGTATGGTTATATGTTTATTACTTACACAGCCTCAGCGAAGGAAATCGAGAAGCTCAAGGCTGAGCTGTGATGTCTACTACACAACCTTCTTCTTGTAGACTCGTGTTGGGCCTCCAAGCGTAGAGTTTTGTTGGACAATGGCAATTTTGCCTCAAGTGTATGACCTAAGGTTTATCAATCCGCAGGAGGTGTAGGATGAAGATGGTCTCTCCCAAACAACCCTGCAATCAAAATAGCAAAGAGTCTCTTGTGTCCCCAACACACCCAATACAATGGTAAGTTGTATAGGTGCACTAGTTCGGAAAAGAGATGGTGATACAAGTGTAATATGGATGGTAGATATAGGTTTTTGTAATCTGAAAATATAAAAACAGCAAGGTAACTAATGGTAAAAGTGAGGACAAACGGTATTGAAATGCTTGAAAATAAGGCCTAGGGTTCATACTTTCACTAGTGCAATTTCTCTCAACAATATTGGCATAGTTGAATCATATGTAAATACCTCTCGTGCCCCAAAGTTTCTACCGGAAAGTCAAGACAAAAACGTGTGGCAACCCCTATGCATAGATTCCCAAGGTCACGGAACCCGCAAGTTGTTCCCCAAAACATACATCCAGTGTATAAATAGAACATCCCATTGTCACCACAGATATCCCATCGCAAGACATACATCAAATGTTCTCAAATCCTTAAAGACTCAATCTGATAAGTAAACTTCAAAGGGAAAACTCAATTCATCACTACAAGATAGATAGAGGAAAACTCCATATGATTCAATCTATATCAACAAAGCTCGCGGTACATCAAGATCGTGCCATCTCAAGAACACGAGAGAGTGAGAGAGAGAGATCAAACACATAGCTACTGGTACATACCCTCAGCCCCAAGGGTGAACTACTCCCTCCTCGTCATGGAGAGCGCCGGGATGATCAAGATGACCTCTGGTGATGGTTTCCCCCTCCGGCAGGGTGCCGGAACGGGCTCCCGATTGGCTTTTCGTGGATCTGGAGGTTTGCAGCGACGGAACTCCCGATCTAGGTTCTGCGTTGGGTTTTTTGGTATTTATAGGAATTTATGGCAGTGGAAATATGTCCGGATGGGCCATGAGGGAGTCACAAGCCTACAAGGCGCGGCCAGGGGGGTGGTCGCGCCTGTGAGGCTTGTGACTGCCTCGTGGGTCTTCTGGCCCAACTCCAATGCTCCGTGGGTCTCTTCTGGTCCAAAAAAATCACCGTGAATTTTTATTCCGTTTGGACTCCGTTTGATATTCCTTTTCTGTAAAATTCAAAAACACGGAAAAAACAGGAACTGGCACTGGGCTCTAGGTTAATAGGTTAGTCCCAAAAATAATATAAAGTTGTGGTAAAATGATTGTAAAACATACGAGAATGATAATATAACAGCATGGAACAAGCAAAAATTATAGATACGTTGGAGACATATCAGCATCCCCAAGCTTAATTCATGCTCGTCCTCGAGTAGGTAAATGATAAAAACAAATGATTTTTGATGTGGAATGCTGCCTAACATATTTATCCATGAATATTCTTTATTGTGGCATGAATATTCAGATCCGTAAGATTCAAAACAATAGTCTAATATTGACATAAAAAATAGTAATACTTCGAGCACACCAACAAGGTAGTCATGTCCTTTTGAAATAGCATGGCCTTAGAAAGTTATCCCTACAAAATCATATGGTCTCGCTATGCTCCATCTTCCCCACACAAAGTATCTAAATCATGCACAACCCCAATGAACAAGTCAAGCAATTGTTTCACACTTTTGGTGTTCTCAAAACCTTTTCAAATCTCACGCAATACATGAGCATGAGCCATGGATATAACTTTATAGGTGGAATAGAATATGGAGGAGGTGCAAGGGGAAAAGGAGAAGATAGTCTCACATCAACTAGGCGTATCAACGGGCTATGGAGATGCCCATCAATAGATATCAATGTGAGTGAGTAGGGATTGCCATGCAACAAATGCACTTAGAGCTATAAGTGTATGAAAGTATAAAAAAAGAAAAAACTAAGTGGTCATACAAAATGAATATCCACTAGTTATATGGAAGTGACAAAATAGGAGACTCTCTATCATGAATATCATGGTGCTACTTTGAAGCACAAGTGTGGAAAAAGGTACTAGCAATTGTCCCTTCTCTCTTTCTCTCATTTCTTTTTATTTTTTTTGTTTTCTTTTTTTCTTTTTTCTTTTTGGGGGATTCTTTGGCCTCTTTAATTTTTTGTTTGGGCTTCGCTAGCCTCTTTTATTTTTTTGTAAAGTCCGGATGCTCATCCCAACTTGTGAGGGAGTCATAGCTTCCATCATCCTTTTCTCTTACGGGACAATGCTCTGTTAATGAAAAACCATCACACTTTTATTTACTTATAGCTCAAAAGAAAAATAAATTACAACTCGATTCCTATGAAAAAATATGAATCTATATGCAATATGAAGTGATGATGCAAGTCATAAAAAAACTACATGGTGGAAGTTGTATGGCAATATATCTCAGCATGGCTATGGAAATGCCATAATAGATAGGTATGGTGGCTATTTTGGGGAATATATGGTGGCTGTTTTGAGGAAGGAGGTTTTGGTGTACCGGCGAAAGTTGCACGGTACTAGATAGGCTAGCAAAGATGGAAGGGTGAGAGTGCATACAATCCATGGACTCAACATTAGTCATAAAGAACTCACATACTTATTGCAAAAGTCTATTAGTTATCAAATTAAGCATTAGATGCATGCTCCTAGGGGAGAGGTTGGTAGGAGTTAACCATCGCGTGCCCCTGACCCTCACACAAAGGTCAACAATCATTAAACAAATCATGCTCCGAATTTGTTACATAACGGTTCACCATACGTGCATGCTACGGGAATCACAAGCTTTAACACATGTATCTCTTCCAATTCACAACTAATCACTAGCATGACTCTCATATTACCATCTCTATTATCTCAAAACTATATGCAAGAAATCAAACTTCTCGTAGTTTTTAATGCACTTAATATGAAAGTTTTTATTATATCCCTCTTGGATGCCCACTATATTAGGACTAAATTCATAACGTAAACAAATTACCATGTTGTTTTAAGAAACTCTCAAAATAATATAAGTGAGGTACGGCAGTTCAATAATTTCTATAAAATATAACACCACCATGCTCTAAAAAGATATAAGTGAAGCACTAGAGCAACATTGTCTAGCTCAAAAGATATAAGTGAAGCACATAAGCAAATGACAAGCTACTCTCAAAGGATATGAGTAGTAAAACAATTAAGGAGCTATGTGAGGACTATCTCTCCCTCAATAAATATTTTCAGATCTTAAATACTTTATTAAAACAGCAATCAAAATAAAAATAGCACTCCAAGAATAGCACGCATCATGTGAACGAATAAAAATTTAGGCTCAACAGAGGCTAACCGATAATTCTTGATGAAGAGAGGTGGGATGCGTAGCATACCCAAGCTTAGATGCTTGAGAGTTCTTGAAATATTTACTTGGGGTGCCTTCGGCATCCCCAAGATTGAGCTTTTGTATCTCGTTCAATCCTCTTATACCACGGTTTCACCTATTCTCAAAACTTCATCCACACAAAACACAAAAAGAACTCATGAGATAGGTTAGTACACATAATAACGAATCAACTCTTTATGTACTGCCAAGAAAAGCTGAATAATAATTTTTAAACATTAGGTACTGTATACTATTGTTTCCACAATTTATTTCTACCAATATAGCCTATGGAAACTATAGGATAAGTAGATAACGAAACTATGACAGCAATCTGTCTAAATAGAACAGTCTGTAGCAATTTATGAAAATAGGGTACTTCTGTAATTAAAACAATTATGAAAATTTATTACATGCTATAAAATTTATATGAAAACACTGTTTAAAAAGTTCAGAAACTTTCCACGTTCCAGTAAAATATGAAAATTCAAATACTACAGCAGAAGTTTCTGTTTTTACCCAGCACATATCAAAACATGCAATGCAAGCCTCCCAAGGCAATTCTTGGAATTTTTTATTGAAAAAATATATTATAAATAACACCTAACATATAAAAACAAAATAAAATGATGCTCCAAGCAAAACTCATATTATGTGACGAATAAAAATATAGCTCCAAGTAAGATATACCGATAGTGTTGAAGACGAAAGAGGGGATGCCTTCCGGGGCATCCCCAAGCTTAGACGCTTGAGTCTTCCTTTAATATTACCTTGGGGGTGCCTTGGGAATCCCCAATCTTAGGTTCTTGTCACTTCTTATTCTCCTCATATCGGTATCTCACCCAAAACTTGAAAACTTCAATCACATAAAACTTAACGGAACTTCGTGAGATGGGTTAGTGTAGTAAATATAGATCATTCACTTAGGTATTGTCAAGACAAGATTCAGAATTGTTACCACATGATACCTACTGTATTAAATAATTCCCAAAATTTATATTACTCAATATAAGCTATAGGAAGAATGAAACAAGCAAACTATGCATGCAAAACAGAATCTGTCAAAAACAGAACAGTCTGTAAAGCTCTGAATGATAACCAAACTTCCCTAACTCTAAAAATTCTGAAAAATTAGAAAAACTCAAATAATTCGCATATAAAGTTTTTGTAAAAATTTCCTAATTTTTTGATGCTCCAGTAAAATCAGATAATTCATATACTGGACGCAAAACTTTCTGTTTTTGCATAGAATCAAACAAGCAAGTATCCACACTATCCCAAATGATTTACTTGTCACTTTATTGAAATAAAAGACAAAAAACATGATTAATACAGTATCTTAATCATGTGAACACACAAAAACATAAAGTAAAAGTGTTGGGTTGTCTCCCAACAAGCGTTTTTCTTTAATGCCTTTTAGCTAGGCATGATGATTTCAACGATGCTCACATAGGAATAGTAATTGAAACATGCAAAAGAGCATCATGAATCTCATGAAAAGCACATTAAAGTCTAACCCATTTCCTATGAATAGGGATTTTGTTATAAAACAATTTATGGGAGCAAGAATCATCTAGCATAGGAAGGGAAAACAAGCATAACTTCAAAACTTTGAACACATAGAGAGGAAACTTGATATTATTGCAGTTCCTACAAGCATATGTTCCTCCCTCATAATAATTTTCAGTAGCATCATGATGAAAGTCAACAATATAACCATCACATAAATCATTATTTTTATGATTCACAAGCATAGAAAATTTGTCACTCTCCACATAAGCAATTTTCTTCTCACATTCAAAATAGTGGGAGCAAACTCAACAAAATAACTATCATGACATACTTGATTGACATAACCACTTTGAATATTAAAATCATGATGACAAGTTTCATGGTTACCATCACTCTTTGTATCATACGTGTCATCACAATAATCATCATAGATAGGAGGCATGTCATAATCATAATAGTTTTGCTCATCAAAACTCGGGGGGCTAAAAATATCATCTTCATCAAACATAGCATCCCCAAGCTTGTGGCTTTGCATATCATTAGCATAATGAATATTCATAGGATTCATACTAACAATATCACTATCATGCTCGTCACTCAAATATTTAGTGCCAAACATTTTAATAACCTCTTCTTCTAACACTTGAGCACAATTTTCCTTTCCATCATTTTCACGAAAGACATTAAAAAGATGAAGCATATGAGGCAACCTCAATTACATTTTTTTGTAGTTTTCTTTTACAAAACCAAACTAGTGAAAACAAGAAACTAAAAGAAAGATCTAAAGATATACCTTCAAGCACTCACCTCCCCGGCAACGACGCCAGAAAAGAGCTTGATGCCTGCTACACAACCTTCTTCTTGTAGACTCGTGTTGGGCCTCCAAGCGCAGAGTTTTGTAGGACAATGGAAATTTCCCCTCAAGTGGATGACCTAAGGTTTATCAATCCGCGGGAGGTGTAGGATGAAGATGGTCTCTCTCAAACAACTTTGCAATCAAATAGCAAAGAGTCTCTTGTGTCCCCAACACACCCAATACAATGGTAAGTTGTATAGGTGCACTAGTTCGGCGAAGAGATGGTGATACAAGTGTAATATGGATGGTAGATATAAATTTTTGTAATCTGAAAATATAAAAACAGCAAGGTAACTAATGTTAAAAGTGAGGACAAACGGTATTGCAATGCTTGAAAACAAGGCCTAGGGTTCATACTTTCACTAGTGCAATTTCTCTCAACAATATTGGCATAGTTGAATCATATGTAAATACCTCTCGTGCGACAAAGAGTTCACTCCAAAGTCACAAATAGCGGAGGACTAACAAAGAAATTATTGTAGGGTACGAAACCACCTCAAAGTTATCTTTTCTGATCAATCTTATGAGCTGTCCCTATAAGTGTCACAAATAGCCCTAGAGTTCGTACTAAAATAACACATTAAGATACACATCAACCAAAACCGTAATGTCACCTAGATACTCCAATGTCACCACAAGTACCCATGGGCTTGATTATACGATATGCATCACACAATTTCAAATTCATTATATTCAATCCAACACAAAGAACTTCAAAGAGTGCCCCAAAGTTTCTACCGGAAAGTCAAGACAAAAGCGTGTACCAACCCCTATGCATAGATTCTCAAGGTCACGGAACCCGCAAGTTGATCACCAAAACATACATCAAGTATATCAACAGAACATCCCATTGTCACCACATATGTCCCATCGCAAGACATACATCAAGTGTTCTCAAATCCTTAAAGAATCAATACGATAAGTAAACTTCAAAGGGAAAACTCAATTCATCACAACAAGATAGAGAGGGGAAAACTCCATATGATTCAATCTATATCAACAAAGCTTGTGGTACATCAAGATCGTGCCATCTCAAGAACACGAGAGAGAGAGAGAGAGAGAGATCAAACACATAGTTACTGGTACATACCCTCAGCCCCGAGGGTGAACTACTCCCTGCTCGTCATGGAGAGCGTCGGGATGATGAAGATGACCTCCGATGATGGTTTCCCCCTTTGGCAGGGTGCCGGAACGGGCTCCCGATTGCTTTTTCGTGGCTCTGGAGGTTTGCGGCAGTGGAACTCCCAATCTAGGATCTGCGTTGGGGTTTTTGGTATTTATAGGAATTTATGGCGGTGGAAATAAGTCCGGATGGGCCACGAGGGAGTCACAAGCCTGTAGGGCGCGACCAGGGGGGTGGCCGCGCCCCTGAGGCTTGTGACTGCCACGTGGGTCTTTCGGCCAAGCTCTGATGCTCTGTGGATCTCTTCTAGTCCAAAAAAATCACCGTAAATTTTTATTCCCTTTGGACTCCGTTTGATATTCCTTTTCTATAAAATTCAAAAACACGGAAAAAATAGGAACTGGCACTGGGCTCTTGGTTAATAGGTTAGTCCCAAAAATAATATAAAGTTGTGGTAAAATGATTGTAAAACATCCAAGAATGATAATATAATAGCATGGAACAAGAGAAAATTATAGATACGTCGGAGACGTATCAAGCTGCAGAAGATGAAGCAAGAGGCAGCGGATGAGAAGGCAATGGCCGAACAAGTGGCTGCCGCGCTATCCGCCTTGAAAACCATGAGTGCCAAGCATGAGGATCGGGTGAGGAGGTTCGGTAGGAGCTCAAGAATGCCAGCCTAAAGTGCGCGGACCTTGAGCAGAAAGGCAAGGAGCAAGCCACCGAGCTATCCACTCTAAAATCCGATCTCCAAAAGGAGCGGGTGGATAGGCGGTTCTTTGAAGAACAGATCCGCCAAGACAAGGTTGTCGCAGATGTAAGCCATATTTACTGCAGTGTGCCTTCGGTTATAGCAGGTTCGCGTTTCTCACCCAGGTGTGGCATTCCTCGGGCGCCTGCTCGGATCTCTAGAAGAGCGTAGCGGATGCGAACCAGTTCTACGCTTCGCGAGAAGAATGAGATGAGGCTCAGCTCTTTTGGGCGCAGTTTGAAGCCTCTGAGCGCTCTCCTCTTCTCATCGAGCAAATGAAGTAGATGATGGAGCTACACAAGATGGCGGAGCCGGTCATGAAGGATCTCTGTATCCGACTATGGCCCGACGAGCCATTGCCGAGCAGCTACTTTGGCCTGGTGCGGAAGCTGAGCGATGCCTCGCCTCGGATCGACGTTCTAAGGCGTTCTTCCTGTATCGAGGGAGCTCGGATGGCCTTTGCAAGGGATAAGGTGCACTTGACGAGGCTGGATCCAACAAAGATAGCCACCGCTCCTCCGCCCCTGGAAAGGAGCATAGGTGCCCTTTGTGATACTTCTCTGTAGTGATGGAGGGTGCTCGGGCGATAGAGGCTCAGTGTTTAAAAGATAACTTTTATGAGTAAATGTGTTGTAATATGTCCGAAGACCTTTTAACACTTTTATGGTTATGATGCATGGTTTATCATGTCTTTTATGTTTTGCATTTTCTCTAACTCCTGTGTGGCCGTTTAAACTAAAAGTTGTGAGTCGTCGGCTTCATCCCCCATGTAGATACTACGCAAGGTGTCTCTACCTCCGCACTGTGATCCTTAGCCGATCTATCGTTACCCGAAGTCGGCAGTGTGAGGTGGACAAGGCAATCAGACCATAATGCTTTATTGCTTTCACTTGGCCATAGGAGTGTGAAAAAGGAATGCGGGGATGATGACTAGCCCCCAGTGGTTTTTGATGTTCGGATGAACTGCGGCTAAAGCCGGCATCACATGGTTTGTGTGAATACCAAACCCATCGTATGGCACGGAATAACTTCTAACAAAGTTTTTAGTATAACACTTAAGGTCAAATTCGCATACTGGTTCTCGCATACTATGACAGTCAGTTTTTGGCTTTCTCCCCTGAGGTGCTTCACCAGCCTAGCTGGAAACACAATCGCAGTGGTTCTCTCTTTGCCCTTTTAGATGAACGAGGGGAATGTAAAGGGGCAAGCACAAGAGCCGAGCAACCCAACTATTGACCCAAGACATAGTTCAAAACCAATGCATATAAAGCGAATTCCGAGACGCCGAACACACGATCGATTATGCTTAGGGCAATATTTTAAATTTGAGCCCCCGGTCTATTAGCCGGTTGTGTCGTGACGTGTACCGAATAGTTTCGCAAGAAGCGTTGAGGAGGGAGAAAATAGAGTATGTACCAAAAAAGACAACGAAGAGGCCATGCATAATGGTCTTATATTCTGCTTCATAACTTTATAGCTCAAATTGCCGAAGCAACTGTTTACAGGTACTTGAAGATGAAATATAAAGTTTATAGGAGGGGTTGTACCAGGGGTCTTCGATGGGTGGCCTGACGTCCTTGATATGCCCTGTCGCATGCCCACTCCTGTGCCTCCTAGGGGATTGCATTCCTTTATGGGTAATGCTGTCAGTGATCGGACCTTGGAAAGAGGATCTTGAGAAGTCACCGAAGTGTTTATGGGCTCTAGCTTTAGCAGGTCCTTGATGGTACTTGTTGTATGTCCGAAGGCTTATGTTGCTAGTAGTTCATTCCAGCCGAACACTTGTGCTTTCATAGTTGTTCCCCACTTGCTGCCCATGGAATCTTAAGTGCGAAGTTGTGCCTTCTTAACACGTGTTTTTCTGGCATTAGGGTTGTGCAATGGGGAGAGAGTCCCTATTTTTGGGGAGAAAAAGGTTCTACGAGTTCGATATGAAACCGAGCTTGCTTCCCAACCTTACGTGCCTTTACGGCTGATGTCGGTGTTTGCCGATCATCATTGTAATGGAATTCGGCCACCAGGGACAATGTATGTTCCTCAGTTCCGAGGGAGCACTCTATGTTGTCGTTGACAGTAATGACCCCCTTGGGGCCGGGCATCTTGAGCTTAAGGTATGTGTAGTGTGGGACGTCGTTAAAGCGAGCGAACATTGTACGGCCTAGCAGGGCATGATAGCCGCTACGGAAAGGTACAATGTTGAAGATCAAGTCTTTGCTTTGAAAGTTATCAGGCAAACTGAACACTACTTCCAGTCTTACAGAACCCGTATATCGGGCTTCAATGCCTGGGATCATACCTTTAAAGTTAGTGTTGCTTGGTTTGATCCTTGATGGATCTATACCCATCTTTTTCACCGTGTCTGAGTAAATCAGATTAAGGGTACTTCCTTCGTCCATTAGGACTTTAGTGAGGTGATACCCATCTATGATACTGGTCGGGTGGTCGCGTCAATCGAAGGTGATCGGGTACACCGACCATGGATTGTACTTCAGGGCTACATGCTCTACAACGTGGACCTCTCGAAGGGCGCGCTTCCTCTTATTTTTGGGTATATGAGTGGCGTATATCATATTCATGGTTTTTACCTCTGGAGGGAACTGTTTCTGTCCGCCACTGATCGGACCGCGGGGCTCATCCTCGTCCTCGCTGCGTGGGCCCTTGCCTTGATCCTCGGTTGCGAGTTTGTTGGCATGTTTGAACACCCAACAGTTACGGTTGGTGTGGTTGGCGGGCTTCTCTTGAGTGCCATGGATCTAGAAAGGCCTCTCCATGATCTTGTCCAACGGGGTGGGTCCGTCGCGATTGCCTTTAGGAGGCTTCTTCCGTTGCCCGGGTCGGGAATTGCGGAAGCCGGCACTGACGGCCGTGTCATCGGCATCACTATTACTATGCTGACGCTTATTCTTGTTGCGTTTTGGTTTCCCGTTTCTGTCCCGAACTTCAGAGGTTCCGGGGTCTTCGGGGTTGTGGCTCCGTCTTGCTAGCCAGTTATCCTCGCCCGTGCAAAAGCGAGCCATGAGTGATGTAAGACATTGTCCTAGGTTTATCCTGACCGAGCTAGTGAGCTAGCCATTCATCCGAAAAATTGTGCCTGAAGGAGACTATTGCCTCGGCGTCCGGGAAATCAACGATCTGGTTTTTCTTGGTCAAGAATCGATTCCAGAATTGCCGAGCGAACTCTCCTGCCTTCCGGACGACATTGCTCAGGTTAGAGGAGTTTGACGGCCGTACATAGGTGCCTTGGAAGTTAGATCGGAATGCAACCTCTAGATCCTCTCAGCACCCAATGGAATTTTTGGGGAGGCTGTTTAACCAGTGCCAAGCTGGCCCCTTAAGCTTTAGGGGTAGATACTTGATGGCGTGGAGATCATCTCCCCGCGCCATGTGGATGAGGAGGAGGAAATCCTCGATCCATACTGTTGGGTCAGTTGTCCCATCGTATTTCTCTATGTTTACGGGTTTAAACCCCTCTGGGAACTAATGTTGTATCACCTCGTCCGTGAAGCATAGTGGGTGGCAGCGCCTCTGACCTGAGCTATGTCGTGTCGGTAACCGGCATCTGTTCTGGACCGGTTTCGTTCCCGACCTCTGTTGTTGCAGTCGAGCCAAGGCCGGTACCCCTCCCGTCTATCAGGTGAGTACCCTCTGGATCCGTAGATGGATCTCGTACGACCTTCTCTATTGTCCAGGTCATGTCGCAGGTCAAACCTGTCATCAGGCACTATTGGCTCTTTTCCTTGTCTTCGGGGTATCGTCGGTCTATAACTAGTGTTGTCGGCCGTCCTGTCTCGTCCTCGAGGAAGGCGGTCTGGCTTGTCGTATGGAGTATGTTTGGGATACGGCGTATCAGTAAGCTCGTCATCGAATTGTGGCAGCAGCCTTCGGTGTGGATAGATTTTGGGTTGGTCCAATGGACCATTACCGTATCCTTACTCAGTTGATAGGACCCTCGTCCATCCATCATTGAGGTTGTTTTGTTCGGCCTTAAGTTGTCGTTCTTTTGCCTTCAGGCTGCGGGTCGTGGCTATAAACTGTTGCCTGAACTGTTCCTGATCTTCAAGGTTTTCTAGGATGGCAAAGTCCTCCGCTTCCGGGATCTCCTCCTCCTCAACAGGGGGGAGGTAGTTGTCGTCCTCGGAATCATTTGGATCATCGGGGTTGCGCTGATCTTCCGGCCTCTCCTGATCCTCTAGCGAGTGTTCGGGAATATTGGGATCACCGAGGTCTTCCAGGGTATCTGCGTCCCCGGTGCCAGCGATAGCTTTTCTTCCCTTTTTTGCCTTTGATCATTTATGCGGCTTCCGGCGTCTTGACGACGCTTCATTCGATTTGTCGCCATCGGTTTTGGGTGTGTGTTCATCGTTATCGGCTGGAGTGTCCACCGTGTAGACGTCGTAGGTGGAGGTTGCAGCCCATCGCCCAGTGTTAACGGGGGTGGGAGTGCAATCTTCCTCATCCATGTCTTCTGCCTCCTTAGAGGCATAGTCCAGCATGTTGGTTAAATCCTTGACAGTGGATATCAAGTGGGTGGTGGGTGGGATGAAAAATTCTTCCTGGCCCGCCTTGAGATCGATCTGAGCATGGATCGGGGTTTGATCGTCGGTAATTTTCATCGACAAGATCCAATCTAGGGCCTCGTTGAGTGTCGAGAGCTCGATCGGGTCAACCTTCTCAGAGTTTTCGGAGTTAACCTCCGATGTGTTCGCGCGAGGGGAGTGTTTGGTAGGAACGGGTATCCGGGCGTCTGATCCGGACTAAAAGTCAGGTCATCATCGGGGTGGATCCTGTGGGCAAAACCGAAAGCGGAATCCGGGGTTAAAGCCTCGGAGTCTTCGGGCACGGCAAGCAAGACTGCGAGCCCGGTTAGCGAAAGATTGCCCGGAGAATCTACGGATAACTCTAGGTTCCCGGACCTGACCTCTTGATCAGGGGCGAAACACCCAACCCGACCAAGACGGCCGGTTGGGTCAGCGTGCAGTACAATGCTGCCGAAAATGAAGATTTGTCCGGGGACAAAAGTGTCCATGTTGCGGACTTCTTCCTTGATGACAACACGAGCCATCGACTCCTTTGGCGATCATAGCGGAACTCTCAATGAAAGCACCAATGTCGGTGTCAAAACTGGCAGATCTCGGGTAGGGGGTCCGAAGCTATGAGACTAGGATCGATGGTAACAAGGAACGAAGGAGACGATATTTACCCAGGTTCGGGCCCTCCTATGGAGGTAAAACCCTACGTCCTGCTTGATTATATTGGTGGTATGAAAGTTACAGAGTTTATCTACCTCGAGATCGAAAAGCTAAAATCCTAGATGAGTTTCTCACCCTACGATCTAAAACCATCCCAGTTTATATAGACACCGGGGGGTACTACGGTTTACACATGATAGGTATCTTGTCGAGGATGGAGATGCCGATTTCCTCATCTTGACATGGAGTGCACGACGCGCCTTCGGGACTTCCTTCTGGAATGTGGGCTCTGAATGTATCTGACCCTTCCTGCGACAATCAAAGAATGGCCCACCAAGCCGGCCTATTAAGAGATAGGTCAACGGCCCGAGGACCCCTTAGTCTAGGACTCCCTCACCCACTCCGATGTTCAAAACCCCCCTGAACTATATGTTATGTTGATGTTTGAACTCTTCCTTGTATTTGCTTGAGAACTATTGCACCTTGTGTGTGCTTGAGACTTGTGAACTTGCGGTAGTGAAGTGTGCTAGACAACTATTGCTCCTTTGTCGGATGTGCTTGAAAATTATTGCTTTTATGTGTGATGTTGCTCATATGTGGGATGTGCTATATACTGTTGATGTATATGTTTTGCTACAGGGATAAACCGAAATAAGAAAAAAGGTTGTTGGACAAAACTTTACCAAGAGTCACACTCAGACAACATATGTTATCCCGAGAGTTCTTCTCCATAAAGGCTCTTGAATTGGAGCAGGCTGCTAAGTTTGCCGAGTTAAGCTCTCGGTAAAATTTGCCGACCTATAGAGCCTGGCATCTTTGCCGAGAGCAGCCAAGGTCTCGGCAAACTAAATAAACTTTGTCGAGCCAGCTCTCAACAAAGCACGAGCTCAGCATGTTAGGCGGTGGACACATGGCGCAGTTTGCTATTCGTCAACTTTGTCGAGGATAGCTCCCGGCAAAACACGTTCTCCGTGTGGGGCGTGGGACCCAACTGTCAGGTGATGGACACGTGGCAGTTTACTATTCGTTAGCTTTGCCGAGATTAGCTCTTGGCAAAGCACATGCTTGGCATAGGGCGTGGGACCCTCCTGACAGGTGGTGGACACATGGCACTTTGCAAATGTTGATACTTGGTAATATTTGTTGGATGCTAAACATGTTGAGCGCTCGCCATTGAAGTAATCTAGGTCATCGGATTGACATGAATTGATGGCTGAAATTAGATTAATCTACCCCTTTGGGTCTTTTTATATTGGTATGTATAGATACAGGACAACACATACATGATTTATATCACATAGTTATCTTTTAGAAACTACTTAGGTCATCGGATTGTCCAAAATAATATCTAGGTTAATGTGAGCAAGTGAACTCATGGATTGATTTATCTCGTTTATGGTGGGTAGAATTGTGAACTTTAGCCATGTGATTAGATATATGAACGTATTTGTTGCTTCGCTATGTATTATGTTGTCGTGGATGCCCATAAAACAAATGAGGTTCTAGCGAAATTTTGGGATTCAAACATGGCAACTTTATGACTTTTCATAATATCCATGTGGTGATTTTATTGATTTTTTTCAACTTGGCACATGGGAAATTTACACATTTTTGTACTGTTCATGTGTCAAGATTTCAGAATACGGTTTTCTAGAACATGGTAGCTTCTAGGATCATGTTTGCATTAGGCACATGGAAAATTTATGTTTTCTGTTTCCTTTGCATGGTGGCATTTTACATATAAATATCATGGATTTTTTTATATTTTTATTGCTTCTTTTCTAATATTCTATACTTAGTGTAGATGTTGTAAAATGTTTCTGGCAAAATCAGAACATAATGTTTTACAAACCATGCAATTGTAGAAATTTTAGTAATGCTTTTTAGTTGCAACTTTAGGAAAATTCATGATAATTTTTGGGATGTGTTTCCACTTTTATCACTTGGCAAATGTAGATATTTGTGCATTTTGCTAAGAGAAATTGTTACCATTATCGTTTGCCATGTGAGTAGAACAAACCGTTCCACATTTTTTATGATGTATATATAAAAATTTCTGCAATTGTCCATGGTTACTCTGCTTTGATGATCCACTCATATACTTGTTACACAGTTTTCAATTTTTTTTGTATTTTACGTTTGTTAGCCTTTTCGATCCTCGACATTTTATTATTAACAGCACACCAATTTTAATTTTATTGGCATGACAATTTTATGAGTTTCAATCATGGCAATTTTCTCTATGTGTTTCTATGTTATAAACAAGAAATATAAATTATTATTATTAAGACCATGACAATTTTGTTTTAATGGTATGCCAATTTTAATATGTATATCATGACAATTTAATTTTTGTTTATAACATTTAAATTTGGCATCATTATTATCCAAATTTAAAAATTTAGTTTTGTTGTCATGGCAACTTCAATTCTACAACCACGGTAAATTTAAAAATATTGCTTTCATATGTGTTTTAGCGTACCATCGCAAATTCCTGTATATCCTTTTTTGTTATATGCAATTTTTCCATGCACGATCCTTTTTTTCGGTAAAAAACATTTTCACATTTTGCCATGCTGTATATATCAAAATATCCACAATTTGCCATGTTACCATGTTTTCATGATCCATTCATACTTGTTACACATAGCTGTCATGTATTTTTAGGTATTTTATTTTATATCATGGCCATATATTATCAAGAGCACGAACAAATCTTTTCTAATGGGATTTTTTTCATTTTTATTGCGTGGCAATTTTTTATTTCAATCATGGAAAAAATTTATGTGCGATTTTTATGTTATAAAAAAGCAGGCCCATGTTCAGAAAAATTCATTTTTTTAATAACACAGTTTATTTCATTTCTAATGGGTATGGCAATTTTATTTACATTGATCATGCTTTCACGATAATTTTATTTATGTATTTTGGACCATGCCATTTTCTGCTGGTCTCTTCTTCTTCTTCTTTACAGAGTTTACTATATCGATTTTGCCATGTAGGATATTTTTTGTACAATTTACTATGTCAATTTTCAGAAGGGGTCTTGTAGTTTGGCATTTTTTCTGTAGTTAAAAGGTTTACCAAGTGTTGACTGGGAGGGCTAAGAGCACCGACAGCTGGACCCCTCATACCTCTCTCAAACACCAGGGCAGGCCGCCTGGTCACTGACCGGTCATAAAAAATCAACCCAGGTGGCACCCTCAAACGAGCCTCAAATGCCCAGGCTGACCGGCACACCTCATATCCAGCTTAAATATGGGGCGGATATGGGGGAGCCAGTGCGCGCTCGGGCACGCCCGTTTGGTCCGCATGGTCCCCAACATATATTCGTCCTCATCCGCTCGCCGGAGCAAACCCTAGCCACTTCACTCCACTCCCCTCCACTCCCATCCGACATCCATGCTTACCTCTGACGATCTTTGGCCTTCTCCGGCACGACGGGCAACAGATCTGAGTCCTTCACCTCACGGTTCGTCGACCACGAGCTCATCCCACGTGACCCGTGGAGGAGATGGCCATCTGGCTTGCGCTTCGCCGCTCCAAGGAGGCGGCCGCCGGACGGTAGCGCTCGGACTCGCAACGCCGGGAATCCATTGCGCCGACACAACCAGTGCTTGGATCCGGCGTCGCTGCCTCACCGGAGGCGGTGCAGTCCGTTTGGCGTCCGAAGGCCATGGCGGAAGCGCAGCCCCTCCGTTGGCATGCCAAGTACGAAGCATGGCCATCCTCGGACGATAACATGGTGCGGCGTGCCCGCCATGCGAGGCAACGGTGGACGTTGGAGAGGCGGAGTCACACTCTCCGACGCCCCGTCAAATGCACGGATGCGGCCACCACAACCGCGTCGTGGTGGACATGGTCTCCTCCCAGGAAGGATTCGTCATCGACCTGATGTCCATCGGCACCGTCCTGTTTATGGGCTTTGACGAGGAAGAGTAGGGCATGGGAGACCGCGGGAGCTCGAGTCCCGTGAGCCGGTTAGTGTCCTACTCTACCTCGCCGACGGGTGAACCAATACTACGAGGGGCACAGCTAGCCGCCAGACATGGGCACAGCGGAGCCAGACGGGCTCCGCTTATATTAGTTTTATGTTGCATGTAATAATATGAATTTTAGGTTTCTAATTTGAAGTATCTGGTTGTAGAATGAATTATTTAAGGCGTGTCCGGTCACTGTTAGCGGACGTGTCTGCCAACGTTTGAGGAGGCGGATTTGCCAAGTCTGGTTGTAGATGCTTTAATAGGAAGCTACAACTGAGCTGGTACCCGTTTGCGCAAGCAGCGGGTTAGCACACATTAGGGAGTTTTGGTTCGTGCGGTCGAGGCGTTTGGAACGAAAATTGTCACTTGTGTATACACGCTATCCCAGAATGAAAGTCTATAAAAGTTCAAAAAAATGAAAGTCTATGCATGTCCTTTAACATTTTTGAGATTTCTAATATTCTTCTTATACATTTTTTAAACACAATACAGATGCAAGCACGCATATACACACATCCTTATGCATGCACGCATATCCTATATCTATGAGCATCTCCGAGAGACTGAGTTGGCGTATCATCTTGAGATTTATAAAGTCATCGTAGGCGCCTCATCGTCACGAAAACGTCTCCTATCACAAAATGCGCATTGATAAAAATCATGAAATAAATCTAGAAATAATGCAAACACCAGGTCTTAAATCATGAAAGACTGGGAATACCATCGTTCTTTTTACCATGCAACCACAAATTGGTTCACCTTCTTACACACTTTTATTCAGTCTTTTCTTGTGAATAATAATAATTTGTTTATCTTTTTGCGGGGGCAATAAAAATAATTTGTTGATACATTTTTATTCAGTTTTTCATGTGGTACAACATCTTTCCTCAATCTACAAAGCTAGATTGTTGATCTATTTTTGTTAACTAAAGAAAAATTGGCCAATAACCAAAACCAGCAACGAAATTTCGACTGAAATTGCGTATGTTTGAATATATGAAATGAAATATGACGCGGAGTTACTTTGTACTACTCACCTTACACAACTTCGCTCGCATTCAAACCCGCCCAAATGGCCGCCTCACCTCTCCGCGGCGGCGGCGGCGCCGTAGTCCGTGGCCGCGGCCACGTCAGCCTCTCCCTCCTCGCGGACCGCTGCTCCACCCTCCGCGGCCTCACCCTCATCCACGCGGCCATGCTCGTCTCCGGCCGCATCGCCGACGACGCCTTCGCGGCCTCCCGCCTGCTCGACGCCTACGCCTCGCTCTCCCCTCCGGCGGCCGTGCTCCGCTTCCTCTCCTCCCTCCCTTACGCGCCCAACTCATTCATGCTCAACACCTGCCTCCGCGTTCTCGCCTCCTCCCCCGACCCGGCCTCCGCCCTGGCCTTCTTCTCCCACCTCCGCCACTCCACCTGCTCCTACTCTCCCGGCCGGCACACCTTCCCCTTCCTCCTCAAGGCCTCCGCTCGCCTCCCCCTTCCCGTGTCCAAGCAGATCCACGCGCTCGTCGTCAAGCACGGGCTCGACCGTGACACCTACGGTGCCAACGGCCTTATCCGCGCGTACTCGGTGGCTGGACTCATTGGTGTCGCGCGGAAGGTGTTCGACGAATTGCCAGTTCGAAGCGTAGTGGTGTATACCACCATGGTCTCTGGCTATGCGCAGAACGGGCGGTACCAGGACGCTATGGGAGCATTTGATGAGATGCTCAACGAGGGGTTCGAGCCTGGCGCCGTGGTGATGGCATCCGTGCTGTCAGCCTGCGCACGGTCAGAGTCGGGCGGGCTCGTTATGGGGCGCCGTGTTCATGATATCATGGATAGGAGGGGGATGAAGGCACCTGTGGGGGTGATCCTTGGCACGGCATTAGTCGACATGTATGCAAAGAATGGGGCGATCGAGGAGGCGGTAACGGTGTTTAAGGGGATGCCGGAGCGGCATACAGCAACATGGAATGCCCTAATCTCAGGGTTGGCACACCATGGGCATGGAAAGGATGCGCTCGCGATGTTCCAGCAGATGCGCCGTGAGGGCGTGCCACCTAATGCAACCACGCTTGTCGGGGTTCTGTCAGCATACTGCCACACAGGGCTGCTCGATGAGGCCCGCAGAGTTTTCGCATCTATGGAAGACTTTGGTGTGACTCCGAGCATCGAACACTATGGGTGCATGGTCGACCTCCTCGGTCGGAGTGGACTCCTATCGGAGGCTGAAGAGATGATACGTGGGATGACATGCAAGGCGGATACTATGATCTGGGGGGCTCTGCTTACAGCCTGCAAGGCCCACGGCGACATTGATGTCGCGGAACGGGCTGTGCAAGAGATGCTGAAACTGGACCCCAACAACCATGGCGTGTATGTGGTGCTGTCCAACATATATGCAGATGCTGGGAGGTGGCAGGACGTGGACAGGCTGAGGAAGGTGATGAAGGGTGCACGGTTGTCAAAGATCCCTGGGTCGAGCGCTGTTGGTGGCTGCGATGACGGCTGACCATGGCAGTGACAGAAGACGTGTGGGTTTCATCACAGCTCAGTGCTGATCAGCAAGTTGCTTGCTGTTCATGAACAGATTGGCTTCCAGTATTTTATCAACATCGTGAACTCAACCAACTTTGGCATCAGGGGGCTAGCAGTACTAATTCTTTTTGGTGAGATAGAGATGAGTTGTTTACAGTCCATACCAAATTCAGCAGTACAGCAGCAAGCCATCGCCCTACATGCCCACGAAAACGGAAGAGCGCATCAGAGAAGCCCCTAGAACTGCTTTTATTGCAAATAAGACCATCGTGAGTCACTAGATACACAATGATGGATAGTTTCTAGCACATCTTTTAATTTAATTAATGGACCCCACTACGTAGCGGCGCCGCACCTGGGTCTTGCCGTGCGACGGCCCAGCCAATGCAACATTAGTGCGCATGTAAAATTAGTGCGTTCCTCTACTCGTATACTCGAAATAGCTTGGACATGATGCATGACGTCATCAAGATTTCCTTCAATGTTTGAAATTCAAAAAGTTTCAGCATGACGTCATCAAGATTTCCTTCAATGTTTGAAATTCAAAAAGTTTCAGCATGTCGTCATCAAGATTTCCTTCAATGTTTGAAATTCAAAAAGTTTTATCTCTAAAACGATTAATTTGATTGATGATCTGTTTTCACCATTGACTTTGTCGCGATGAGATCTTCGAAACTAGATCCCATATTGGCATGTTTTGTCAACTTTTTTTTTTCGTCCATATTTGCCACATTGTTGCACTTACTTGTCATATTTGTAAACACTTACTTGCCTGGTAAAATATAACTAAATTGCCATGTTTTACAATTGCATGTAAAAATGACAACTTGACATAATTAATTTGACAAGCATAAATAAATTATTTTTGACAATTACATGTAAAAAATTGACAACTCATCATATTTAAAATTGAGAAGCATAACAAATCATTTTTTTGGCAATTACATGTAAAAATTTGACAACTCATCGTATTTAAAACTGGTAAGCACAACAAATCATTTTTGACAATTACATGTAAAAAATTGGCAACTCATCATATTTAAAACTGACAAGCACAACAAATCATTTTTTTGTCAATTACATGTAAAATAACTGACAACTCATTATTTATAAAGCTTCAAGCATAACAAATCATTATTGAAAATCACATGTAAATATGACAAAATCATATAGGTAAACTAGCAAAACACAGCAAATCGTTTTTAGCAAATCGTGTGTAAAAATGACAATTCTACATAGTTAAACTGGCAAGCACAACCTATGACATGGTATTGTATCATGTGCAATATAAAAGCTACTTGTGATATGCATGCGGATTGAGAAGTGATATTACAGTGTCTAACAAGGCAGCATGTGAAAAACGACAAATTAAATACGGTCATTGTTAAAAAATTGCAGCTAGTTCAACTCCCTCCCTTAGCAAAAAATGCAGCTAGTATTATTAGTAAAGGACTAAAACACAGCGCACTTGAACACTGTAGCACACCGGACGCATGTGTTTGCATGACTTGTAGCGATTAGCAAAAGTACTGTAGCCACGAAAGCGATGTATGCAGATAGTACGCGCGAGGCCGGATGCTCGCATGCATTGCGCCCGCCCGCCGCATGGGAAGTCCGTTGTGCGGCGCTTCTAGTTAGATTTTCCCTTAATCAGTTCATTCCTTGCTACAATAGGGCAATGTTCAAATCTATCCATGTGTCCATAAAGAACAGAGTGCCTGTCCTAGCGGAAGACAGGATGCAGGTGTATGTTTTCATGTATTGAAACAATGAAGAGAACCATGAAGCTGATGCATTTTTTTAGTTTCTTATGTAGATTATTGGTTGATGCAAATATTTAGTTTGTATTCTGATTGATTGTCTCGAAATGATGTTAATATTTTACGGACTATAGGTGAAGAACAACTTGTGCCCAGTTCATACATTCTGATCGAGTGCATTCACCGTTGTAGTGGTATTTTTTTTAGATGTATACATATTGTTGGCATGATCCAGCATTATTAAATAAGGGTATGTATACTATATTGTCCTGCCATGCGAGATGCTTGATGTTTGGCTTTTATCATAAACTTGTTTTTTTTGTTAACTGCTCAATTTGTTAGGTACAGTAATTGATTGTAGATAAACATAGCAATATTGGTGCTCTGTTGTCGATTCTCTCTCCCTTTTTCTGTTGCAGTAATATTTTGCTACAGTTTTCCCTTTCGTCCTGTCTTTGCAATGTTATTCGAGATTTTGCATTAATGAGCCTAGCCTGATGCTTGCAAGGCCGCATCACTCCTGTCAAGCATATCACTGTCTCGGAGCAAGACTGCAACCCAGATGAACACATATCAGTCTAGAACAAAGTGCGACCAATGAGCTTTTCAATATGGTTATTGGTTGACAATTAGGTAGCTATTTAACTGAAGTGGAAACGTTTCCACAAGGTAATGTCACTATGCTAGCTCCTATGAAAATTAGGTTGTGATCTGTGCTTCACTCTCAGTTACTCTACTTCTGTTGTATACTTGGACTCCTTTGGTCAATGCAGCTGATGTAAGTCTGCACCATGACTGATACTTTGGCATTGTTTTTTCGATAAACAGGGGTCTCCCCCGGTTCCATTTCATTTAAGAAAGAAACCTCGAACGAATTCCTTACAACACCAAATGAGTATTATCTTATTTTTAAGCTAAACACACAGAATTTTCACCATTACAGGAGTTTAAACCCCAAAGAAGGCACGCAGGCCAGCAAAGACATCAACAGAACCCAGAGAACACCACATTGATAGAATCTTCCTCTCCGGGGTGTTTTTGCTGATATTCCAGTGTGCTTCTTCCTCCATGGGCTGCATTCCCCACCGCCTCCTTCCAAGACACAGATCCAAGCCACCTTTTGCAGCGAGTCAGTCTGGTTCCAGTGCAAAAGGTGTCTTCAGTTTCATCCAGAGCAAGGCCTGAAATTCCATCAGGGCTCCTCCTTGCAATTCCTGGAATGGTTTTGTCCAGCCCCTCAAATACCCAGAGACCAGCCCCAGTACCTGTTTCATAGATATCCAAGTAGCCCAATTAAAAACAATGGAATCCCTAAAATTCCATAGGCCCCACAGGACTGCAGAAGTGACTCCATTAAGATGAAGATATTTTTTATTGCAGAGCTAGAGTTTTGCAACTGATTCAAAATTAGCAATCTGCAATTGAAACAGTTGTTCAACTTCAGCCCAGATTTGCCTAACTACAATGCACTCAAAGAATAGATGAAAAGCTGTTTCTATCTCTTTACGGTGCACACATTCCAAAGGTTTAGCCGTACCACCTTTTCTGAGATTATCACAGGTCTTGATTTTGTTTTGTGCCGTAGGGAAAACATGCTTCTTCCATCCGGGGCCTGGGTGGTTATATTCATATCATAGCTGCTGTTCATATGCCTGTGGTGAATGTTGGGCTTACACTCTTCTCCAAAGATGTCCCCAACAACAGGCATGTGTAGATTATTGTTCCAGTAGGCTGGAGATCACTGTGGACCTGTTCAGTTAAACATTTGGCCCACATAAATTTTCTCTTTTTGATGTTCATAAACAAGATAATGTTGTACCTCTCTAACCCTTTTAATCTCCAGTTGCAGGACCCTGCATTTGTATGTGCAGACACCAAGAAGTGCCCCGGTCTGTCACCCTGCAGGTGACAAAGTATCTACGGAAAGCAAAGAAGTGTCGTCATCTCTCACGGTCTCACTCTGCCAGCTAAAACAAGGTTGGCATTGTTCTCACTCAATAAGATAGGTGCTGTTAGCCATGCTGAATACTAATTATTCTGTGTCATGGACTGCACTTGTAGATCTTGTCTCGGTAAACTGGCTTGGCAACGGTAAACAAAGAAAAAAACATAGGTTGATGCTCCGGTCCAGATTAGGTACATGTCACCAATGAAGTACTTCTAATTGATTGGTAACAGCCTGTCAGGAGCATTAGAGATCAAGCATAAAAACACTTGCTAGCTTGCAATAGTATGGGAGTACAGAAAGCACACTATCATTACACGTTCTTCAGGGGTTTGCTTCTATCTATGTTTTAGGATGTCTGTGTGATTGAGGAGAGCCCAGACGTGAGCAAGGAATTCCCCTCCTTGCGCAATTCGTTCCATGTGCACCTTGATACTTTGTGATGACGCTATATAGATGATGGTCTCGGCCCAGATTCCGGCCATGACCTTCCAGAGGAGACCATCTTTCTATCTTGTCCTCCAACTCCTTCCCCAGCTTCAGGCCTTTAACGAAGATGGCGTATTCAATGCTTTTATTGGTGAGAAGTGGAACTGTATAGATTTGTATCCTCGTGTCAGTTGCTACCTGAAATGCGGATTGTGGTATCGGCATCATCGTTTCTTCCGGAACCATGGAGGACAGTATCTTCATTGCTGCTGCCGCCTTTGAAATCATCAGAACCATGGACGCAATTGTCCAGCTCCGATCACGTCACTAGGTGACCCAAGGTCGTGCTGCCCTGAATGACCGGGCCATCTATGATGGGTATGATGGGTGTTGTTTCCTTGACGTCGACTATCTGTCGTTGTCCTGCACCACTCCAGCAGTGCTCAAGGTCCACAACGAGGTGTCACTCACGCCAAGCGGCGCAACTGAGTGCCACGACAAGGGCGCGCTCACCCCAGCAGCAAGCTCGACCCATGTTGCCTAGGTTCGTTAGTGTCGCCACTGAGACTGTCACTATGATCGCTGCGTTCGACATAAGCGTCATCGACATCATCAAGCTGTACGCCGCTGTGTCGAACGAGACTTTTCCGTCCTAGGTACTCACTATGGTCAATACCACCTCTGATGGACTTGGAGAAGAGTTATGACCACTGCCATGGCCGCTGTTCGTGTTCGGGTGTAAAGGTGGGCCAATGCATCTGAACTTCTGAAGGAGTCATGCATGCAATCTGAAGGTGTGTCATCGAGGATGATGTCGACACCATGCATGCAAAGTTGGACATCACGACTCCGCCAGCAAGCACGTCGTCCACACATCGAGTACATACTGCGCTACCAGTCGCTCACATGGGAAACAAACTTCAAGTGGATAATTGCATTGCATGCCTTTTTATCCTAGAAGAAAGTTTGAGTCAAGATTCCCAGTTTTGGTAGCAATTCCACCTGTTACTGCTGAGGTACGTGTGTTGCCTGATGGGTTGGAGAATCATGATGCTTGTGGTATTCTCATCAATTGCCAGCAGTACAACATGCTATTGGTTGATGCCTTGGGAGATTAGTGGCATGGGAAGGGCAGGGGTATGAGTGTATGACCAATACAGTGGAAAGAAAGCTTAAGTTGTCATGCGGCCCAGGAGTTCATTGTTTGGTAATCACCGTTTATTGTCAAGTTTATGAAAGTGGTAGTGCTCAGCAAGCTAATAGGATAACATTGAGTGGCTTTCAAGCAAGGAAAAAGGATCGCTGAGTATCTATCTTGGTTAGCTGCAAGGGATTTATTTGCATATCCAGGCATGCTGTGCTATTATGGCTCAACTGCCAGTACATAAACAAATGAGATAATTCTGGAGGTGCAACCAGCTATTTATGTTCACAGTAAAAATAGTCTGGGTATTTACCAGCTAGTTGTTTTTCTTTCACCTTGCCATGTGATCTGGGTACATTTCAGCACAACATCTACCAGACCTTGTGGCCCAACTTTTGGTTTGATCATGAGCCAGAACCTTGATGTGTCGGTGGCGATTCTGGGACTTTTACTGCTCCTGCAAGAACCGCATGGACTTGATCTTGTTACTGTTTTTGAACCACCATGTGTAGCTATCATGTTTGCTGAGCCATATTTCAAGTTCTTGGAGATACAAGTACAATGGGACCCCGGCCCGGGGGCTTCCTGCTTGTTACTGAAACGTGTTCAGAACACAACATTAGAGATAAGGAAAAAACAAATGGCATGGGCTACTAATGCTGACAACAAATTGACTTGCATCATCCTTCAGGTTGTGTTCTCTATGTTTAGTGGTGGCAATGAGTGGAGGAGACGAGCAGACTACATACGGGAGTGGTCATAACTGTACAATAGGATGCTTGCTAGCTTACAATATATAGGATGGAAGTACAGAAACCAAGCACACTATCATTACACAGTTTCTTTAGGGGTTTGCTTATGTCCACATTTCAGGATGCCTGCGTGATTTGAGGAGAGCCTAGACGCGAGTAAGTAAATTCCCCTCCTTGCGCAAGCCGTGATGTTCACCTTGTCACTTTCTGATGGCGTGATATAGACGAGGGTCTCTACCAGAATTTGACCATCACCTTCCAGTGGAGAACACCATCTTCTATCTTCTCCTCCAGCTCCTTCCTCAGATTCAAGCCTTTTAACGAAGATGGTGTCTTCAATGCTATTGCTAATATCGGTGGAAATGGAACTCTGGGAATTTGTATCCTTGGGGTTGTTGCCGCTTGAAATGCGGATTGTGGTATTGTCATCGTCGTTGCTATCGGAATCATGGAGGACAGTATCTTCGTTGCTGCTGCCGCTTTGGAATCATTGACGACCTTGAGCAATCTATCCCTACTCAGCTTCCCTCTACGAAGCATCTCTCTTACTTCCCGTTGCATGCAACTGAAGACAAACATTGTGTCCGTAGAGTTTCCAGCAAGCAAATCTGGGATGAAAGACATCAAATATGCACAATATTTGGATAAGGTGACCGCAACTTGCTGGTTGTTATCTGTGTGGAGCTTTTCTTCCTTCAAAGACGCAGTGTGGCAGTACTCAGTTGCAATGTGCCAAATAAGCAATACTGTTGTCTGACTCCGATTCTGTAATGTCCATGAGAACCCTCCAAGGACACCATTAAGCTCCAACGTTGCTTTTCCATTAGTTGAGGACCACCAATGCGAGATATCTTTAAACAAGAAACTATCTTTCTCTTGACCAGATCAGGGATTACATTGAACGTTTTAGTCTTGAGTTTGCTATTAGGGAACAGAAGATTCAAGATGTGGTCAATAGGGTCGCCAAAGATGGGTATATATTCTTGTAGCCCAATGCCAAAATGCTTTCATCAAGATGCGCTCTGTCCTGGACAACTTCGTCTTGGTTCAGGGCTTTGCCAAGAAACTCAAAACCTCAAAGTGCCCAGCTCTGTTTCTGAAAGTCGATATTGCAAAGACTTTCGACAGCCTCTTCTGGAAATTCCTGCTTGATCTGTTGCATTGGGAGGGTTTGGGTAGCACTGGACCAATTGGATTACTGGCCTGTTGGGGACTGCGACCACACGGACTCTAATAAATGGTTATCTCATTGTGGTGGGCCAGCCGCGCAGGGGGACTGTGGCAAGGCGATCCTGTCACTACTCTTTATCATCTCAATGGATTCACTCGCAGCAATTGTCGACTCCATTAATTTTGGCATCAAGATGCACGCTACCATGAAGCTCTTGCAAGTTTTCCATGCCGCTACTGGGCTACAAGCTAACTGGACTAATTAAGAGCGCTGCCACACTGATTGGGTGCTCGCCGGAGATGGTCATCACTGCCTTCAGTGCTACGTCATGCCTCACCAAAGAGTTACCCATTAGGGCATCAGCAATGTATAGAGGGTGCGCTGCCTCCAATCTAGGACCCACATCCTGCCTCTAAGAAAATCACAAAATCACATAGTGTATAGCGTCTGTCCATGCCTCCAAAGATGGACCCTCAACGGAATAAACTAAGCATATGTTAAAAATCTGGTTGATGCGTTTAGAGAGCTGGACATAGCCATATACGGACATGCAGGGGATATATGCATTGTTTAATCCTTAGAGGCCGCCTCTAAAGCTAGCGTCGACGCCAAGGTTTGAAACCTTAAGAGGCAGATAGACGGTATGAAAGCATTCTTCCGGGACGACTATTGGGTCGACGGCCTTCACATCGTCTACCGGTGGCCTGCGCTCACTAAGCACCGACTGAGACTGCGCGAAGCTGTGAACAAAAACAAATGGATGAGGTACCTGAAGCCCACCCCCCTGCAGCTGTCCTTGTCGATCGACCTGTGCGATCTCTGGAATCACACCACGCGTCTGATCTTCAACGACGACCTTCACGACACCATCTGCTGGAAATGGACTGCGGACGGCGCATACTCCAACACTGCTTACCTCTGTCAGTTTGAAGGATGCAGCATACCGACGACAAGAGCTTGATTTGGTCGGTGAAGGCTAGTCCTCGGGCAAATATGTTCGCTTGGTTGGCTGTCAAAGGGAAGTGCTTGACCGTAGATAATTTGGCAATCCGTGGCATCCAACACAACCCCTTGTGCAGCCTTTGTGTGATACAAATGCAACCTGAAACCTGCCTGCCCATCCTTGATGAATACCCGTTCACCTGGACTGTGTTATGGTGACTAGGTTCTCACCGGGATCGCTGGAGGCATCAGCTCAGTAATTGGATGGCCGTGCAAATAAAGGAGTGGAAGAGCGCTACAGTGCTTGTATCCTGGGTGACATGGAAGGAAAGAAATGATCGAGTTTTCAACAATACTCGCAGCTCTCCACAGGAAACCTTTGGCCGTATTGTCGATGAAGCTAGATGTTGGCAGGCGTCTGGGATCCGCCAAATCGACGGATATTCAAGCCCCCTTGATATAGTATCTTGCTATTTAGCTGGCTGTTTATACTGGTATTCAGCACTGGGGTTTTTCCCTTCACTTGCCTTACTGAACACTTGCCATTACTCTGTCTTCATCAACGAAATACGGAGTACATCACTAGGCTATTAATTGTTTCATCAAAAATCAGCTCACCATATTTTTTGAGGAAGATGTAGTAGGGGAAACCCAGCTCCACCTCGATGACACGAAACGTGTATTTGTGGACTCCATCCTCTCCCGACAGCAAACCTTTGAGAACAGACCTGTGCGTCTCTGGAAGATAGTCTTTTGGAGCACTCCATCCCAAAGAAGCGGCACCTGAGCCGGTACGGTGAGACAGAGCAGACGAAAGACGTACATCTTTCAGTCGCATATCACCAAAATCCATGTCCCAGTCTCCCAGATTGCGTCAGTGGTGATGAGGCTATCTCTTCTCACTTCCGTTCTGTAGGCTATTCTTCATAGTTTTAAATAGCCCGTTATAGTCCCGCTATAGGATTGCTATAGCCTTTTCAGCAAGGTGTCGCTAAATGGTTTCATGTATAAATGACCCGCTACAGCTTCGCTATTGCTTATTTGGAGCTCCGCCGCTATTTGCCATAGCTCGCTATTTAAAACATTGAATTCTCTTGGTACTACCCCCCTATCAACTTGGTGGAAAGACCGGACCATGTATCTGTAACCCTCCATTGTGACTGGATCAAAAGAGCCCTCGCCACGTTCGTTTGAGTCCTGCGGCTGGCAAACCTTTCAAAGTGAGATCTTCGTCTCAAAGTAGTAACCAAAATCACGGTTGGCAATTGGGAGAATACCTGTTTTTGGCAGGTCCATTGGCTGAACTATTCATCTCTAAAACTGGCCACCCCGCTGAGGAAATGGATTTCGGTTAAGGATGGTTTGATGAATTGTAATTGGATGAGGGGCATTCACAGGCCGAGTAGTATGGAGGAGTTGGAACAACTCTTGGAGGTTTGGAATCAACTACAGTTGGTGACTCCGAGTAACAACCCTGACAAGATTGAATGGACATTGTGTGCGTATTCAGCCAGATCAGCATATGAGGTGCAGTTTTCTCCGAGAATAAAGGTGCCCGTGCTGAATAAAGTCTGGTCGATCAAAGCTGAGGGGATGGTGCTGTTTCATACTTGGTTGATCCTTCAACAGAACCTGAACCTGAACTGCGGACAAATTGCAGTTAGCGGTTGCCCTCGTAATGCTGTTTGTGCTCTTTGTAATGAGGCGCCAGAGATGGCTGTGCATCTGCTCCTTCAATGAACATTTACTCTGTCAAGTCGGCATCTCTGCACTTTGTTTTCTAGTAGGTTCTATCCGGAGCTGGCAGCTGCGAGCCTGCAGGCCAATACTTTAGCTGGGTGGTGGAATACATGTTCTGATCACGTGCTGGTTCTGAGTGGGAAGAAGGCACTCGCCCCAGTACGTAATATACATGGCCTGGCATCTGTGGAAAGAGAGGAGCCGGCCGGAGGGTCTGCGCTCAGCCTGATCTGGGAACTGGGATGACCGCAGTTTGCTCATGTTGGCGAGGCGTTAGTTTTCAAAGGTGTGACGTACAGTTTGTGGCTATGTTGTCTTGGTTTTTACTTTTAATTTTTTAGTAGGTTCAGTCTACCATTCCTTCTCTCTTAATAAAAGAAAGCAGAGCTCTTGCTGTTCCTGTCAAAACAAATAAAAGAAAGAGTCATGGACAATGTATCTGTAACCCTTCATTGTGGCTGGATCAAAAGAGTCATGGACACCCCTTGCATACACCTGGTCGCTCATGTACTCAACTATAACTTTGCTGGGTGAAGAGTTTGTGACCATGCATCCGCCTGGTGATCACTCTGACAAGATTGTTGAAAATTGCTACACCCAACAGGACAACAAAAAGAAAGTCAATCCTAAGTTGTGAAGACGATGATGGTGAGTCTCTGTATGCCCCATTAATGTGTGGAATAGCGCTGCGAGTGGCGTAAGGCAGCTGGAATATCATCGCGAAGCAGAAGCAGTACTGGAGGAGCAGCTCGAAGAGGTAGGGCAGCCACTTGCTGCCATCGGTGACAGAGTTGGTGCAGCATGAGATCAGCAGCAGGATGCCGGCCGGCCCAGACAAGGTACAACCTGCTCTTAATTACCCGCAAAAAAAAGGTACAACTTGCTCTTCACGAGCGTGTAGGCCAATATGAATATGAACACAGTTAAAAGAGCATAATTTTGAATTGGAGTCATATTTTTTTATTTTTTTTATTTGTGTATTCTTCAAGAGTGAAAGTAGTGTACTTGTTAATTTGTTTTAGATCCCACATGTGAGTAAAGTGCATTTGTTTATTGATGTCTTTTGGAAGGTTGATGGTTTCACATTTTTTATTGGTGAAGGTTTTTGATCCCATAAATGAATTCACCACCAACTCCAACCTTTATAAGTAGGAAAGATGAATCAACAAGTGACGCGTTCTGTTGTACAAACTTTTTCTAACACCTTTTCTCCAAGCTTGCCAGATTGACCATTAGATGCTTGAAGGAATGCCTCAACCACCTAACAAATTTCTTAGGAAGTAAGTATTCTCTTCTCAGAATATTATGGAGTTAGCTTTTGCTACTTTGCTATAGTTTGAATCTTCCTAATGTATGACTGCAGGTAATCCACGCTGACCATAATTCTCAAAACTTGGAACACTCTTTTCCTTGAAATCGAGTTCTGCCCTTGGGTACTAATGCTAATACTGAGGGAGTGAATGGATGATTGCAAAATACCTCAAATAAAATCCCTTCACTACATGTTTTTCCCTTTTAGCATCTGTGCTTCTGCACCAAATAACGAACTGCATTAGACTATGCCCCAGTATACCACTAATTCCGTCCACAACAAAAAGAATGCCACCAAATTCGTTAAATATACATGTAATGCTGAAATTGCAAAGTTAAGAGTCCTATGAAACAATCACAACTGCATGATTATCCAGTTGTAACTGGATTTAACCAAGAACACCCACCACAATTAAAAAGCTTCATTGAAATTGGTTTTAAAAAAGAATGGATCTGGTCTAACTATCTAACATGTTTTTGTTTTTACAATTAAACAATTATGCATGCAAATGTTGTGAATTGTGAGTCGAACTACTCTTCTTCATTACTAACGTTGATCAAATACAATGCTACAATGCTACTATGCCACAACAACGCCTGGGGAATTCTCTAGTTTTTAAAAGGGTGATCATTTTTTGAAAAAGGAAATAGTAACAAAAAATAAAAAAATGAAAAAGAAACAAATAGAAAATAGAAAAAATAAATAAAAATAAATGGTGAGAAAAAGAGTGGTTCGCTATCGTAACAGTCGTTGATGAATAGTTCTTGTAGTCCGCGTTTCCTAGTTAGGTACTGAAGCCTATCAGCTTGTGTGGCTAGGGAGTTATAGTGTTCGATCCTTCACCCTGCCATTTTTTCTTCAATGAATTTTTCTATGTGTTCCGTGCATGGTGCCATCTATTTGACGCTATTTCCCTGACGTACGGATTTTTCTATTTGCCGTGTGTTGTGGCAAATAGTCGGGCAATCGAACACACCATCATAGAATAGGCCGGCTCATCCAAAAAATTGTTCGGAGTTCCAATTTTTTCTTCACTCTTAAAAAATGTTCGCAATTTATAAAAAAGGCTCAGAATTTCCAAAAAAATAATGCTTTCAAAATAGTTCAGACTTTCAAAATTTCCTCATTTCAACAGTTTAGTGAAAGAAAACTGGAAATACTTTTTTTTGTTTTCATTTTAAAAATGAATTTAGAAAATCAAAATGTACTCTAATTTTTCAACGCTTATTCATTTGTTCAAAAGAATGTTCTCATTTTAAAATATTGTTCACGTACACGTACGCCGTAGCTAGCTAGCTTGTGCGAAAGCATCCAGCTGCTTGCTAGCTTGCTCCTCCTACGTAACCATCAACTCCTGGTGCAACAGCACTAGCGTATCTGGCCGGAAAGCAATCGGCCGTAGCTAGTTCGTAGTGCGTCGTCAGAAAGTACACGACGGTTCACTGCAACTTTGGGACCAAAGCCAACAATTGGTATCAGAGCTTGGTTTATTGACGTGATTTTCGGAAAGCAATCGAAGGATCATGTCAAACCCTGACAAGGAGATCGTTGTGGTGGGAGCGGGAGCACCAATGTCGATGGTGGGGGTGTCGCAATTCCCCCGTCTAGATCGAGAAGACTACGCACTATGGGCGATGAATATGGAGGTCGCGATGGAGGGAGCGGAGCTCTGGGAAGCCGTTGACCCCGGCGGCGCCGAGTACGCGAAGGGAGCGGTGAAGTATCGGACGGATCGTCGGGCGTTAACGGCGATCTACTCCGCCATGCCGAAGGATGTGCTGCAACACCTCGTCGGAAAGAAATCGGCGAAGGAGGCATGGGAGACCATTAAGATCCTGCACCAGGGTCATGACCGTGTCAAGGAAGCACACCTTCAGTCCCTGATGAGAAGCTACGAGTGCCTGAAGATGGAGGAAAGCGAGACGGTTGATCAGTTTGCCACCCGTCTCAAGACCCTCGTCAATGGTATACGCGGCTATGGTTCAACCCTAGAAGAAGTTGCGATCGTTCGATGATTTTTGCGGGCCGCGTCGGCACGCTACATCCAGATCGTCACATCGATCGAGCAATGTCTCGACCTAAAGACTCTCATGGTCGAGGATCTCGTCGGAAGGTTCAAGGCCCACGACAAGAGAATTCGTCTTAGTTTCGCCGATGCGGAGGCGAGTGAGCACCTAATGCTGACCAAGGCACAATGGACTACCCTGTCAAAGGAACATCAGGGCGGATCCATGAGCAGCGGCAAGAAGAAGGGGAAGGGGCAGCACCGCTCGGTGAGAAAGAATTTTGCCGACTCGGACGACGAGGATGCGCTTGAACCACCGATGAGGAAGTTTGACATCAGGAAAGTGAGGTGTCATAAGTGTGGCCTCCTTGGTCACTTCAAGGCCGACTGCGAGGAAGCACCGAAGCAACATGCGCTCATGGCAAAGGAAGGAGACGATGGGGATATGATGCTGATGTGCGAGCCAGTGGACGAGATGGATCCAGATGATCATGATCAGCTAGACACCTGTCCGAGTGCATCCGTGTCAGTAAACCCGGGCGAAGTCTTGGTACCAGAAGACCATGACACAAGGCGTGATGGTGTGGTCACGCAAGAAACTGACAAAATTGTGGTGTCAGAAGACCATAATACAATGCGTGATGGTATGATCACGCTGAAAAAAGGCGAAGATGTGATGCCAGAAGTCCACAGGCGAAATAATTTCGCGAGAAGACCAGATTGTTTCCATCAAGCAAGCCGCATACATGGCGGATGACACGATGATGCCCGCAAGGCCCGCGGGCGTCGTGTCAATGGATGGAGGGCCAAGGCAAGACGGTCCACACGTGACTGTCGATGTGAACAGTCCAGGCGTTTGTCCAAGAGTCGACGTACGAGCGACGGTCCAGTCTGCTGCGTCACATGAGCCGAGAGGCAGCACGTTTGATGCTGGCGGCGGCCAAGGCAGACAAACTGGGAACTCAGCACCATGTGAAGTTCTAGTGGAAGGGCCACATGGGGACGAACCATCAGCTAGTTGTCTTGAAGAAAGCTCACCGCCACGTGAAAGTCTTGTGGATGTGCTTAAAAAAGGTGGACAACGTCCAGAAAAAGAAGATAGCAACCTAGCTAGAAGCAGCAGTACTGGAGCTGGAGTAGCCCAGGCCGCAGATTCTCCATGGAGCAGTCTACGGAGGTGCAGCCCAGTAACTCTGGTAAGAAGTTTGAACGGGCCGAAACGCCCACGAAGCGGACCAGCAGGTCCAAAATCGCCAGAAAAACGAACTTTGGCAAGTTCAGAAACAAGTGTGTCTTCTCCAATAACACACGAACGACGCGTATTGGATCTCTCTTCAGATGAAGCACTTCAAATAAATTCGGTGAAGATGAAAAGTAAAGGGCAATGATTTTTGCACATCGAGAAATCGGAAAATTTTGAAGACGCAAATATGAAGGAGTGTTGGCGTCGTGCTATGGATGAAGAGTTGGGATCGATACGAGACAATAAAGTATGAGAGGTCATGGATCTTTCCAATGGACAGAGTGCCATAGAGCTTAAGTGGGTGTACAAAGTCAAGAAAGATGCCGAAAGGAACTTGGTGAAGCATAAGACAATGCTCGTGTCTAAAGGATACGTGCAAGAGCAAGGTGTGGACATAAAAAAAGTGTTTGCTCCAGTTGCAAAGATGGACTCGGTGAGGCTACTTATAGCTCTCGCAACTCAAGAATCTTGGAGAATACATCACATGGATGTGAACTCCACGTTTTGACTCGGAAGTTAGAAGAAGAATTGTATGTGAAGCAACCACCGGGGTACATCAAAGAAGGAGAGGAACACAAGGTATTGAAGCTACACAAGGCGTTGTACGGGCTACGACAAGCTTCTCGGGCATGGAACATCAAGCTTGACCGTACATTGATTTCTCTTGGATTTGAGAAGAGTCCACTCGAGAGTACGATGTATAAGCGAGGTAAAGGAAAGGATCGTCTCTTAGTGGGCATATATGTGGATGATCTGTTGATTACTGAAGCTGACGAAGAGGTGATTGCAAACTTCAAGCTACAAATGAAGGAGCTATTCAAGATGACTGATCTAGGACTCTTGAGTTACTACCTTGGGATCGAAGTACAACAAAAGCCGGAGGAGATCACATTATGCCAAGAGGCATATGCAAAGAAGTTACTTGAAAGTTGTGGCATTAAAGATTGCAATCCAAGTCATGTTCCGATGAAGCCTCGTCTTATACGAAGCAAGAAAAATGAAACACCTGCGGTTGATGCAACGGAGTATAGAAGTGTGTGGTCCGAAAGTTGAGGTATTTCACGAGTACAAGACCGGACTTGGCCTATTCCGTTGGCATAGTGAGTCGCTTCATGGAAGCACCAACTACAGAGCATTGGGCAGCTGTGAAACATATACTTAGGTATATCAAAGGGACAACAAACTTTGATTGTGTCTTTTTGAGCAAGAAGAAGGAGATGGTGGAGCTACTTGGCTATAGTGATAGCGACCTAGCATGGGATGTGGATGACCGTAAAAGTATCTCGGGCGTGGTATATTTCTTGGGAGGAAATATAGTGAGTTGGCTATCACAAAAGCAGAAAGTGGTCGCATTATCCTCTCGTGAAGCAGAGTATATTATAGCTGCAACCGCGGTGTGTCGAGGCGTTTGCCTAGGAAGACTACTCGGTGATCTCACAGGTAAGGAACCGAAACGAGTGGTGCTCAATGTTGACGACAAGTCTATAATCTCTCAGTGGAAGAATTCAGTGTGTCATGATAGACACAAGCATATCGATACGAGGTATCGGTATCTACAGGAGTGCATGGAAGAAAGTAAAATTGACGTCAACTACGTTTGCACCGACGAGCAGCTTGCAGATATCCTAACCAGATCTTTGGAATGACAGAAGTTCGTGAAGATGCGGCAAAGGATCGGTGTCCAAGCTGTGACGTGAGGACATCATGTTTAAGGGGATGATTGTTGGAAATAACCACGCTGTCCGTGTCCGGTTTGGACTGGATCAATCAACCGACTCGATTATGTATTAGGCTAGCTTTAGCTTTTTATATAATCGTGTAACCTATCCCTTATAATTAAGATCAAAGTAATAGAATCCACAGGAGCGACAAGGTCCTGTAGCCATCGAATCGCGTGTGCATTCCAATGTGCTATTTTCGTCGAGATCAATCCATCAAGTCCACGTACGCCATAGCTAGCTAGCTTGTGCGAAAGCATCCAGCTGCTTGCTAGCTTGCTCCTCCTACGTAACCATCAAACTCCTGGTGCAACAACACTAGCGTATCTGGCCAGAAAGCAATCGGCCGTAGCTAGTTCGTAGTACGTCGCTGGAAAGTACGGTTCACTGCAACGTTGGGACCAAGGCCAACATACACAGCAAACCTCCAGAACAGCAACCAGAGGACATAACTATCACTAGATAGACGAAAATAAACGACATGGGAGCAACCGGAGCTTGACTGGCACAGGATCGTCGTCGTCGTCATTGGGGGATAAAAAGCTGAGAAAAAAGTTCATGAGCATGTGTATTGTTTGGAGAAATTGAATTAAGGCAACATCTACTCAAGAAACCTGAGAGAAAGGACTCACCTGTTGGATAGGTACCAAGGGTGGGACGGTTGGGATGGGTCTCCACTGCATGCTTTAACACAACATCCGCTTTCTCCTTACACTTGCCAGAAGAGCTTCCTTTCTCAAGCCAAAGGTCAACATGGACTCGCTGGAGGAAAGGGAGGTGATCCATGCCGACATCCAGGACACTGCCTGCAATATCCGATGCTCGGGCTGAGAACCCGAGAATTTGAAGCCTTGGCATAGTTCCTCGTGGAAACATAGATGGCCCCGTGAGAAAACCCAAGAAGCTACACTCTCTCAAACATGGGAATGCATTAGCGCCAATGACGAACGTTTTGACACAAGTGTACTGAGCTTTGTTGGTCCATAGCTTGATATAACGAAGAGCAGGAAGCTTCCCGAAGACCTGAATGTCGACTTCCGGCTGCACTCTATCCACTACAATAGACATGGAGGAGAGGAGGGGAAATGATGATGAATTAACCCACCCAGTCAATGTAGTGGTGCATCCACGAAACAAAAGGGTACGAAGGTGTGGAGTGGGCACCCAGTCATCCCAGCTGACATCAAACTTTGAATCACGGTCACCATACCACTAGTAGAAAAAGACCAATTTGTCCCGCTTCGTAAGGCCCATTTATCCATGTTTTGGAACCGTGATTAAAGGATTGGGACTAAAGCCCAAAACCTTTAGTCTCGGTTCTCTTACAAACCGAAACAGAAGGGGCTCCACGTGGCCTCTGCGGGGAGTCCAGGCAGGAGGACTTTTAGTCTCGGTTGGTAACACCAATCGGGACCAAAAGGCATCCACGTGTTAGCATCTAGCAGTTGCTGCGTTTTTTTAAAGGGAGGGGGTTTAGGGGGTTTTGAACGGTTAATTTAGGGGTTTTATATTGTTTTAGCTAGCTAATTGATAGAGAGAAGTGTCCTCTCTTTTTCTGTGCTTGGTCGACGCTAGCTACTATAGAGAGAACTCGACACGCTAGCTAGTAAGCAAATGAAGGAACCATTAAGTACAGAAGATCGTCATGAACATATAGAGATAGAAGTGATCGACATCTCTTTCTCCGAGAGATTGGTCGTATAACAAGTTTTCGTATATATATCCGACGCTACTAGCTACATATATACAATATAAGATCTCTTACAATCCCTAACATCTAATGTTGACTTTCAGATGATATTCTCCGGTTTTATTTATGACGTGGTCAAGAAAGAATCCCACCAATTCTTCTTGAATTGCTCGTATGTGATCATGTGATAGGAGTTCATCCCACATCTGCCACATCTAATTTGAAGAAAGAGGTCAATACATATATATGGTAATAAAATAAATTTGTAAATATTATTGCTTTCGCACTTGAAATTGTTTTTCAGAGTAGCCCCGCTTAGGGGTCGTCGTGTTGTAGA
Source organism: Hordeum marinum (assembly GCA_022496015.1). Lineage (NCBI taxonomy): Eukaryota > Viridiplantae > Streptophyta > Magnoliopsida > Poales > Poaceae > Hordeum > Hordeum marinum. The sequence goes on along the minus strand of CM039672.1, from coordinate 471,445,192 downwards.
TGAACTCGCAAACATAGTATCCACATAAATTATTCCCGGTTTCCTGCCACAAGCACTTTACGAAAAATAGAGTTCAATCAAACTGATAATCAAGCATGATAAATGGTATTGATAAAACTAGAATCAATGGAAGATGCACGAAACTAGCTAGTAGTACTTACTTTCGGGTGTGTAAATCGCAGCTCCCCCGGCAGTGCCGGAACAATTGCTGTGAACTCCTTTCAAACCCTGCCAGACAAAGAAAATAATTACTTGATACCAGGAAATGAACAAAGTTGTCGATATGATGCGATAATGATCGATTGAACTTACTTTTGGAGAATTTTAGTCATGTCCGCATATTCCTGAGGATCTTTCCGTTTCGAGTCTAAGAAAGTTACTACTCCCTGCTCAAGTTGAATCTCTCGCAGAATAAAGTAGAAACTGCGCTCGCATGCATAACTCATCAATTACATTACTATAAACCTTGAGTAATAAGGGAAACCGAATGTGCACAAGACAATAACACTCGCTTGAAGTTGTAAGGAAATAGTATTGTCCCTTTGTTTTGATTTTTAAGCAACGATTGTAGCAATTTGTCCTCGGGTTGCGTGCAATACTTTTGAAAATTATACTCATGTATGACATTTGGGTTAATGAAGCCAGTGTCATATATTTGTGCTTTTCTGCATTCGACGATCTTCAATCTACATAATATAGTAGTGAACATAATTATATATACATGCAATGAAAGAGCTGAGCTATATAGATAGAGAGACTTAATTAGAGAAGTAGTACTTACAGACAGTAGCAAGTCACGATTGTTTTGTCGAGGGTCTTTTGATTTATAACTGGAATATCTCCTCAAATTCAATATTCAACAGTTCCATTCCAACGAGGTCGTGCTGCTCTTTAACTGACAGTATCAAAGAATCCGTCCCAGACTCGCGGCAGGTTTTCATGTACCATTCATGGAATTTTCGCATCATCGTTGTTAGAGGAGGATGATCAGGTTTGACGAGAGGACGCCCGTGCCAATAACGGAATTCGTCCACCTCCAACGGCTTAAACTGTACATCATTGCTCAGGTAATCACCAGGTTTGGTACCGGGCACCATCCCCGGATGATTAGCGATGATATCGCTAGACACCTTGAGCGGGGGGCACGATTGGTTCGCCTGTTCGCCGAGATGGGGATTTTTTCCCCACTTCTTCGTTTTGCTAACCTTGCATGACTGGAAGTACTTCCCGACCGGCACGCAGCTTGATATGTCTTTTTAATACAGCGGTCAAAGTTGGAATCCGGCAGAGGCGGTGGTGGTCGCTTCAGGGCATCGATAGTGCGCATCGCTTTCACCGAATCTATCTTCTCCTTCGGAGGTGGAGTTTTCTTTGTAAAATGGGCGCTCGATTCGGCCTGACATATCTCCTCGTTTTCAGACTCGGTCCTCTCATATGGTAACTTTTCCAGAGGCTTGAGAGATGGACCGTATCTGTATCCCCTCCTGCCTATGCTTGTACTGCTAGCCGCCGGAGCGGCGGCGACTCCCTTCCGTCATTGCTTACTAGGCACCGGAGGAGCCGGAGCGACGGCGGCTGTCTTCCGCCATTGCGAACGAGGTTGAGGAGGAGGCGTACTGCTCCGACGTGCCGGAGTAGGCGAAGGAGGAGGCGGAGTGCCCTCACGCGTCAGAGGAGGCGGAGAAGGAGGCAGTGTGCCCTGATCATCATTTCACCCTAAACACTTCAAATGAATTCTAAAAAGATTGAAAGTTGGCATGGTATCATCATTTCACCCACATAGCATGTGCTAAAAAGTTGAGATTGTTACGGCAAAAACTGGATGCACTTTGTGTACAAAATGGACAATCTCTTTCGAAGTATCACGGTTTCGAACGAAAACTCATCTGTTTACAAATGGATTTCATTTCTTTAACTTATTTGAACTCCATACTTTTCGTGCGTTCAAAATGCACCATTCAAAGCCACATCATCAATTTTCAACCCTTTCTGACTTCATTTGGTATTTTCCGTGCACTTACTGGTTTTTTAAGCTAAATAACCCTGAAATTGAAAAGCACTTCAAATGAATTCTGAAAAGGTTGAAAGTTGGCATGGTATCATCATTTCACCCACATAGCATGTGCTAAAAAGTTGAGATGGTTACGGCAAAAATTGGATGCACTTCGTGTACAAAATGGACAATCTCTTTCGAAGTATCACGGTTTCGGACGAAAACTCATCTGTTACAAAGGGATTTCATTTTTTTGAACTTATTTGAACTCCATACTTTTTTTGCGTTCAAAATGCATCATTCAAATACACATCATCAATTTTCAACCGTTTCTGACTTCATTTGCTATTTTTCATGCACATACTGATTTTTTGAGCTAAATAACCCTGAAATTGAAAAGCACTTCAAATGAACTCTGAAAAGGTTGAAAGTTGGCATGGTATCATTATTTCGCCCACATAGCATGTGCTAAAAAGTTGAGATGGTTACGGCAAAAACTGGATGCACTTAGTATACAAAATGGACAATCTCTTTCGAAGTATCATGGTTTCGGACGAAAACTCATCTGTTACAAAGGGATTTCATTTTTTTAAACTTATTTGAACTCCATACTTTTCGTGTGTTCAAAATGCACCATTCAAAGCCACATCATCAATTTTCAACCCTTTCTGACTTCATTTGGTATTTTTCATGCACTTACTGATTGTTTTGAGCGAAATAACCCTGAAATTGAAAAACACTTCAAATAAACTCTAAAAAGATTGAAAGTTGGTATGGTATCATCATTTCACCCACATAGCATGTCATAAAAAGTTGAGAGGGTTACGGCAAAAACTGGATGCACTTCGTGTACGAAACGGAAAATCTCTTTTGAAGTATTAGGGTTTCGGACGAAAACTCATGTGTTACAAAAGACATTTCATTTCTTCACATGTCACTGCAATGATATAGTTGTGGAGAGAAAGTCTTCACTTTTTCTTCGCTTGTGTCCTTTGCTTATTGCGCCGTAACCATGGATAATCTTCATCGTTTAATAGGGTGCTTGAGTCAGCCTTGACTTTGAAGGGAGGAATTTCATGAAACTTTTCATAATCTTCAGATATGTCTATCTTGCCCTCCAATCCCACGATGTCTCTTTTTCCTGAATGAACCATGTGGTGCTTTGGCTCATCGTATGATGTATTCGCTTCCTTATCTTTTCTTTTTCTCGGTATGGTAGACATGTCCTTCACATAGAAAATCGGCGCCACATCATTGGTTAGGACGAATGGTTCGTTTGTGTACCCAAGATTGTTCAGATCCACTGTTGTCATTCCGTACAGTGGGTCTTCCTGTAGCCCGCCTCTTGACAGATTGACCCATTTACACTAAAACAAAGGGACCTTGAAATCATGTCCATAGTCAAGTTCCCATATGTCCACTATGTAACCATAATATGTGTCCTTTCCCCTCTTGGTTGCTGCATCAAAGCGGACACCGCTGTTTTGGTTGGTGCTCTTTTCATCTTGGGTGATCGTGTAAAATGTATTCCCATTTATCTCGTACCCTTTGTAAGTCAATACAGTCGAAGATGGTCCCCTGGCCAACGAGTATAGCTCATCAGAAACAGTGTTGTCACCTATGAGACGTGTTTGCAACCAACTGCCGAAAGTCCTGATGTGTTCATATGTAATCCAGTCGTCCGGGTGTTTGGAGCGCAGAATATTCTTGTGTTCATCGACATACGGGGTCACCAAGGTGGAATTCTATAGAACTATGTAGTGTGCTTGAGACCAAGAATGCCCGTCCCTACATATTATTTAGTCCGCTCCTAGCGTGCCTTTTCTAGTCAGTCTCCCCTCATACCGCGATTGAGGGAGACCAATCTTCTTAAGGTCAGGAATGAAGTCAACACAATACCAAATGATATCCTCTGTTTGATGGCCCATGGAGATGCTTGCTTCTGGCCTAGCGTGGTTACAAACATATTTCTTTAAGACTCCCATGAACCTCTCAAAGGGGAACATATTGTATAGAAATACAGGGCCCAGAACGATAATCTCGTCGACTAGATGAACTAGGACGTGCGTCATGATATTGAAGAAGGACGGTGGGAACACCAGCTCGAAACTAACAAGATATTGCACCAAATAACTCCTTAACCTTGGCAGGATTTCTGGATCCATCACCTTCTGAGAGATTGCATTGAGGAATGCACATAGCTTCATAATGGCTAATAGAACGTTTTTCGGTAGAAGCCCCCTCAATGCAACCGGCAGCAGTTGCGTCATAATCACGTGGCAGTCATGAGACTTTAGGTTTTGGAACTTTTTCTCTGCCATATTTATTATTCCCTTTATATTCGACGAGAAGCTAGACGGGACCTTCATACTGAGCTGGCATTCAAAGAAGATTTCCTTCTCTTCTTTGGTAAGAGCGTAGCTGGCAGGACCTTCATACTGCTTTGGATGAATGTCGTCTTTTTCATGCACATGTTGCTGTTCCTCCCGTGCCTCCGGTGTATGTTTTGTCTTCCCATACACTCCCAAGAAGCCTAGCAGGTTCACGCAAAGATTTTTCGTCACGTGCATCACGTCGATTGCAGAGCGGACCTCTAGGTCTTTCCAATAGGGTAGGTCCCAAAATATAGATTTGTTCTTCCACATGGGTGCACGTTTCTCAACGTCATTCAGAACCAATGTTGAGGATATCGCTTATCGTTATCGTCTCGGTCTAGGGATTTTAGAGATTAATCAGAAATCAGCCGATTAATTGATTTTATCGATCGATTATTAATCGGCCAGGTTTTGCAAATCTTAGGTTTCCAACACTGAAATATGCTATATTTAACACCAAAAATATATAGTATGGAAGTGTTGCCTTGATTCCTAGCCTCTGAATCCTCGTATAATGACAAATAAAATAGTGAAATAGTACATATTGCATAGCAAAGTACACAAAAACACAAATAAACATAATTTTTGCAACACATAGGGCTAGGAATACGCTTGATTTATTAGAAGATTCCCCATAAATCGCTTGCCAGAGCGATAAATCGGCCGAAAAGATAAACGTTGAAGATAAGGCATAATCTTATCGGTCACCCCACAAGTAGCGATAAATTGGACGAGAAATCGCTGAATCGGAAGATTTTTTGAACAATGTTCGGAACAAATAGTCCGCCAGGACCCTTTCCAAATATCACTTGTAAATCATTGATCATATCAAGTATGTCATCACCGGTACGGAGGGCGGGCTTCTTCCGGTGATCTGCCTCACCTTTGAAATGCTTTCCTTTCTTTCGACATTGATGGTTGGTCGGAAGAAATCGACGATGCCCCAGGTACACATTCTTCCTGCATTTTTCCAAATATATAATGTCGGTGTCATCTAAACAGTGTGTGCATGCGTGGTATCCCTTGTTTGTTAGTCCTGAAGGGTTACTAAGATCAGGCCAATCGTTGATGGTTACAAACAGCAACACATGTAGGTCAATTTCCTCATGTTCGTTCTCATCCCACACACATACACCTCTTCCATTCCATAGCTGTAAAAGTTCATCAACTAATGGCCTTAGGTACACAACAAAGTCATTGCCGGGTTGCTTAGGGCCTTGGATGAGCACTGGCATCATAATGAACTTCCGCTTCATGCACAACCAAGGAGGAAGGTTATACATACATAGAGTCATAGGCCATGTGCTATGTGGGCTGCTCTGCTCCCCAAAAGGATTAACGCCATCTGCACTTAAACCAAACCATACGTTCCTCGGGTGACCTGTAAAGTCACTCTACTTTCTCTCGATCTTTCTCCACTACGACCCGTCAGTGGGTGCTCTCAACTTCCCGTCTTTCTTACGGTATTTTTTGTGCCATTGCATCAACTCGGCATGCTTTTTTGTTTCTGAACAGACGTTTCAACCGTGGTATTATAGGAGCATACCACATGACCTTGGCAGGAACCCTCTTCCCGGTGCGCTGGCCCTCAACATCACTAGGATCATCTCTTCTGATCTTATACCGCAATGCACCGCATCTCAGGCATGCGTTCTATTCCTCATACTTACCGCGGTAGAGGATGCAATCATTAGGGCATGCATGTATCTTCTGCACCGCCAATCCTAGAGGGCATACAACCTTCTTTGCTACATACGTACTGTCGGGCAATTCGTTATCCTTTGGAAGCTTCTTCTTCATTATTTTCAGTTGCGAACTAAATCCCTTGTCAGATACACCATTGTCTGCCTTCCATTGCAGCAATTCCAGTATGGTACCAAGCTTTTTGTTGTCATCTTCGCAATTTGGGTACAACCCTTTTTTGTGATCCTCTAACATGCGATCGAACTTCAACTTCTCCCTTTCACTTTTGCATTCTCTCTGTGCATCAACAATGACCCGGCGAAGATCATCATCAGCCTCCCCCATTGCAGCATCACCGTATTCAGGGGGAGGGTAGTTGTCGTCATCCTCTTTTTCGTTGTCTTCCATCATAACTCCTCTTTCTCCGTGCTTGGTCCAAACATTATAGTGTGGCATAAAACCCTTCTGAAGCAGGTGGAAGTGAAGGGTTTTAGAGTTGGATAAAGATTTCGTATTCTCTCAGACAGTACATGGACAAGGCATAAAACCATTCTGCTTGTTTGCCTCAGCCGCTTTGAGAAAATTATACACGCCCTTAATATACTTGGAGGTGCGTCGGTCACCGTACATCCATTGCCGGTTCATCTGCGTGCGTTATATAATAAAGTGTATTAAAAACCATTACAACATATCATAAATAGAGAAGTAAACAATAATAAAAGTAAGAAAATCATACGAGTAAGTATATTTTTTTTAGCAAGAAGATAAGATGAAGACGCTCACCACGCGCGGGCGATCGATGGCGGTTTCAGGACGGGGACGGGACAGGACGGACAGCCAAACCGAGACAAATCTTGACAAAAAGGGAGTTTGGACAAGGAGCTTCGAGAGAAGAAAGCTTAAGTTTGGCTTAGGCATTTCATCAAACACCTCATGTGCATAGGAGGTGAGCTAGAGCACCACAAACCTCTCCCCTCGCCGGCCAAAAAAATAGAGCAGTGTGAAGTGCTCTGCTTGCTGGCAAGGGGGTATATATAGGCATTTCATTGGTTCCGGTTCGTGGTTGGAACCGGGACTAAAGGACCCCCTTTGGTCCCGGATCGAGCCACGAACCGGGACCAATGATTGTGGGCTAGAAGCAAGGCACATTGGTCCCGGTTCGTGTCTGGAACCGAGACCAAAGGTTCTAGACGAACCGGGACCAATGCCCCACGAGGCCCGCCCGGCCCCCTGGCCTCACGAACTGGGACCGTTGCCCCTATTGGTCCCGGTTCGTGACTGAACCGGGACTAATGGGCTGGCCCGCCCCGAACCAATGCCCTGTTTTTTACTAGTGAGTCTAGTAAGCTCTTCTAAGGATGTCAGGTTACTGATCCCAATGGGTAACACCCTATAGGATACATTTAGGCAGATCAAATTTCTTAGACAGATAACACTTTATGGAATCACCATACTTGATTTCTTCCCAGCTGATCCACTTACTGCTAAGTCGAGTGTCTCCAAAAACTGTAACTTTTCTATTTCCACAGGGAGATGACGAATAAAAGTTCTTCTTAGCCCCAGATACCTTAGGTGCAATAAATTATTAATATCCCCGAGATGAATATGGTGGTGAATATCCCCAAGATTACATCCTTCTAAATCCAATACACGTAAACCTTTAAAGAGTGAAATAGTCTGGATCAGATCAGTATCAGTTCTAAAGAGGACAACCGACCTCACTTGTGACATACTTGCAGCATCGACCTGATGGGTGGTGAGCTCTGACATGCTATTTTGAAAAGATAATCTGCGAGTCTTGCCGTTTGAAATAGTATTGCTTTGCCGCGTATCATCTAATATAGTAACAAAGTTTTCTGCATTGGACAGGGAACATAGGAGATCAAGGACCATATCATGCACCCGACAAGCTTCCGCCCTGCCTTCAACATCACATCTACTGGTTGAATCAAGTTTCTATTCACAAGCTCATTAAAGTAACTCTCTCCGAGCTCGTATAGTCTAGTTTCTTGCTTTCCACCTTGCGCAAAGCCTTCGGCTACCCGCATCCATATCAACCGGTCTCTCCTTATCTCAAAATCCTCTGGAAATATAGTGAGATATAATAAACAAGTCTTCAAATGAGAAGGTAAATCGTAATAACTAAAGGACAATATTCTCTTCATGTCCTTCACACTACCATCTTCTGCAATTCCACGGCCAATAGAGTGAAGTATGTTGTCCCAATGATACTTTGGCTTTATGTGTTGATCTTGACCATTACTAGCTAAAATACTAGCAATTGTAATGATGGCTAGTGGTACTCCACCACATTTCTTTAAGATTTCTCTAGATACTGTCTCCAATTCCTCGGGGCATTTACTTCCTTGAAAAAATATTCTTTTGTAGAAGAGTATTTTGGAGTCATCACCAGTAAGTGGTTTCATATCATATATTATATCATCACGAGAAGAGCAACATGCTTTAGAGATACTGCCTTTGCGGGTGGTAGTCATTACTCGACTACCGAGCTTGTTGTTGATTAAAGCACACTTGATAAATCCCCATGTTTCTTCATCCCATATGTCATCCATTACAATGAGATACCTGTATGTTTTTTCAATGCATTAGTTTGCAAACCAATCAACATAGCTAGGTTTTGGTTTTGTCCAGAGGTCGACAACAAATTAATGATTAGTTATATTGCCAGCTCAAGAAATATTTCGATAGGATTAATTGGTTATAAGCACATATAATGCATAATTGGAATATGCATATCTCTCATACTTAAAAATAACATAATGTTTCATCGTCCACCTCGTCCTCCATCCAATCTTATGTATATCCCCTCCCCCTCTCTCTGTTCTATGTTTCTCGTCTCCTCCTTTTGGTTTTTTGCACCGGTATTCCCTAACAACCAACTACCATGCCCCACATTTTAACGATTTACCAAATAAATTTGTTTGTTTGGTAAGACAATAATCATAACATGAAAAAACACGTATGCCGATTGTTATTTCACGAGTGCTTGGCATAGAGCACGGTATGCCGAGTGTTATTTTCTAGTATTGTTTTCGTTTCCTATACTCTAAATGCGAAGAGCCAAGAATTAATTTTTTATTCTAGTCCTCTTTTACTTCTTGTTTTTACTCTCTTTTGTTTCTTCTATTTTGCTATATCTCTTATTTTCATAGCCTTTTCTCTCTACTATGTTTTTTATTTTCATTGTAGTTTCTTTCTTTTATTTTTTCCATTCCCCTTTCCATTTATTTTCTTGCTTTGATTTTCCTTTATTTGCTATTTTCATTGATTTCTATTTTCATAGTTTCTTTATATGCTTATTAGTAGATATAGCAAACGAACCATATCAAATGAAATCATGGCGAGAAAGCTTCTTGTTTGTGACTCAGGTAATGCGTTGTTCCTCCCTGGATTGAAACTTTTTCTACACAAAACAGACGCAATTAAGTGGCCCATGCGAGCCCTAATCCTTTCTGGGCCATCTGCTATATTGGGGCATTTATTGAATTTCTAGGGTTTTAGTGCTACAAATTATAGATATGAAATGTCGCCACATAAAGTCATGTCTAGAAGTGGGTTGAATATCTGTGATATTTGTCCCATGCCTAGTCTATCTGCAGCCAAACGAGAGGGGCATGTTCCCTTTAGTCCAAGGCTAGGCCAATGACATGGGGGGTGATGCCGTTTTAAACCATGGAAATTCATATGAAGCCAAAAATTCACGTGACCTGGCATGTTGTCGTCATATGGCCCCTGGCGACAAGGTAAAAGTTTAAGAGCGTTTCACAGAAGCCTTCCTGGAGACTGGATAGAAATAGAGCTCTCTCCTTGGAAGGATCTAGGTTTAATAGGAAAAGGTTCGGATTTGTGCATGTACTGCAGGGTCCATTCCTCCTTGGCCTTGAAACTTTTTCTGCACTCAATAGAGGCCATAACATGACACAAGCCATACCCTGGCCCTTTTCAGGGCCATACTGATCATGAGCATTGTTATAATCATATCAATAACGTGCACACTTTGTTATTGGAACAATGGTGTTGGATAGACACAACGTATGAATTACTGGAAGATCACGCGGTTATTATATTGTCGGTATTTTCATAAAAAGTGTTAATGTTTACAAACTTCCTTAGACTATGAGAGTATGGTATGCCAACACACTAGATGGCTAATTTGGGGTTGCCAATTGTCACATCATATCTGGGTGATAATAACAATAACTTACACGTATACCGAAAACATATGTCTTGGTATCAATAGTTCAAGAAAGGGATTTACTCTTTCGACTATAGAGAGATACTCTCTAGGCCCATATGATATTACGTCATCACCATCGTCTAGCCAGACACATGTGACTTATATCGCAAAGATACTGGACCACAAATACGAGTAAAGAGAACAAAATTGGTAGCGACGATAACCGGTATAGTGATCAAAGTGTTGATAATGGGGATACTAATAATATCTCGCTTTAACTTTTATAATGTATCACGAAGAAAAGGGAATGGTGTGCATGAACAAAAGGTTAGATCGAGAACTTCATAAATATGTGGGAGTTAACAAGGGTGTCGAGATCCCGCTGTTAACTATTGAATGTATGGTGTTCCGGATGATATCCATCTATTTTTGAAGCTGCGGAGACGCATGCTTAACGAGTAGTAATGTTCATGAGAACCATGAGATCAAAGAGAATAAAAGACTGACCTTCAAAAATGTTTCAGATGGATCCGTAAGTGTTTTAGATGGTCTTAGAAGCGTTTCAGGGATTTCGTGAATGTACGTTAAGTGTGTAAAAAAAAATCGGCCTATTTAGGAAAATTTTGGAAGGTTCCTAGGAACTTTCGGAAATTTCTAAAAGGTTATATGGTAAGAACATCCTTGTCTAGGCCCAATGGGTCTTCTCTACATGGCTTCAAAAGTCCCAAAAGGGGGTGCCACCTATTGATGGAGTTTTCTCAAAAAAAACATTTTGAAGGAGGGGCGAATTGAGGGAGGATACCTTCCCTCAATAGTTAATCAACTAGAGGAGGTCTTCCTCTAATCTCTCTCTCTCTCCAGGTATAATTGGTCCAATAGAATTAGACTCCTAACTAGATAGATTCATCGCTAAACTTATCTCTCTCTTTAGTCTCCTCGAGGCCTTCTCCCCGGACGGCGGAGCTTTGCCGGATTATAGCTTCGAAACGCATCGATAACAGAGATGAGTCGTGTGGTTCGACTCTTAATCTCCGAATAGTCTCAGAGTAATTCTCTCGGCCGGGAGGTATAATCTAGCTATGGGAATCCTCGCACTTCACTAACTTATTTATTGATTTCCGTATTCTTCTTGTTGGTGAGTTTAATCTCTTGCGTTTCACTAACTTATTTATTGATTTCCGTATTCGTCTTGTTGGTGAGTTTAATGTTTACCCACACCTTCATAGTGTTTCTAGATGTGATCGTGTAGCACAATGTTTTTGTTGCATAGCACGTTCCCCTATAAGGCTTGTCAGCGGGGGCTATGGCTAGGCGCCGACATGCATGATACTGTCATTTAAATCCACAAAATTCATGGAACCTAACACAGTGTCATAAATGTAACCTAGAGGGTGTGCTAATTGTTTTAGAGCATTTCGCAAAAGCCTTGACGGGGACCTCATAGAAATGGGACCATCTCCTAAGAAGGTGTAAGGTTTCAAGAGGGAATGAGTCATGTTTGTAAAGGGAGTGCAATGCCCAGCCCTCCATTCGTTTTGAAAGTTTTTGTACACTCAACAGAGGCCATTTCATGGCATATGCCACACCACCCTTTTCAAGGCATGTATGCTATACTTGGGACATTTATTGAATTTCTAGGGTTTTAATACCAAAAATTCAAGATCTGAACTGCACCCACATGAAATCATGGATAGAAATGAAGTGAAATCCCTACATGTGGTCTTTGGCCCATGCCTAGGCCATATACAGCCAAAGGAGGTGGTGGTCATCCTCGAAGAGCCAAGCGTCTAGACCAAGGTTTTGCTTTTCGGTTTCAGTTCCTTTTCACCCACGGACAAGATTAAAGCGCCCTTCAGTAAAATCAATGTAGTTGTATGCAAACCTAGAGCAATAGCATGATGAACCAAGAAATCCCCAGGTCCTATTGTTAAGAAAAGTGAATTACTATTCTCATTAATAGCATTTCAACCAACCGGGAAACCATAGGCTTAGACCCGCATTGAAAGCAGGGACATTCGTTGAAGATAAGAGTATATCAAACCCATATGTCATCTTGCCATGAGGAGATTGTATCCATTGGGCAAATATAGGTTCGATCAAGATTTGCTTTTCTGGAGTGATTCCCAAAATACAGCTATTTCAAAAAATTCGGGCAAATGTCGGACGAAATAGCAGAACTGAAATTGAATTCTGGAATGAAAATGGCCGAAATTTAAACAAAATCTGACCGAAAAATTGAAATCAAGCAGACCAAAAGTGGAGGACGCTGATTAAATTTCTTGGACCCGATCAAACAACAAGAAGAGAAATAGGATATACAATTGGTGCTATAACTTACAAAAATTAAAGGCAAGTAGTATGTACGTATTCACAATCGGGTCGGCCTCTGTGCTGCTACCGCATCCTTCGAGAACCTCCGAAAAGGAGAAGGGGATGCATGGCCTAGAGAAGGTTGAACCCATGAGCACCAGCATAGAGTTGTATGGAGGCCTGCCAAGCGTTGTTCGTGCCTTGTGCGCAACGGTGCCACCGCACCGGATGGCATGGGAATAATAAGAATTTTATGGATTGGGTGTTCGGTTCTATAGTTTCACTTATACATGGCGTAATTGGATGGCTCCCGAAGTTGGTATGCGCTAGAAAATTAAAAATTGGGCCAAAATGTTTTTTTTGCCAAGAATAAATATACCGGGCCCAGCGAGATGGCGGAATATGGGCTGAAATTCAAAACAATGGGCTAGGCCGCCATATGGGATGCCGCCGTTTAATTCACAAAACTTCATACGAAGCCAGAAATCCAGGAAAGCTGGCACAATGTCATCATATATATGCCCCTTAGAGGGTGTAAAACTTGAGAGAGTTTCGTAGAAGTCTTATTGGAGGCGGAGTAAAAAGGCTACCGTCTACCAGGTATGATCTAGGTTTCAAGAGGAAAAGAGTCGGGTTTGTGAAGGGATTGTGGGGCCCCTTCCTTCCTTCTCCTTGATTTTTTTGCACTATATAGATGCCATGGCATTGCACATGCCATGTCATGTCCCTTTTCGGAGCTCGATAGCGATATTCGGGAAGTTTTTACAATTCAAGATTTAAATGCCAAAAATTCAAGATCTGATTGCGATCACATGTAATCATGGCATAAAATGGGTGGAAATTTCCTACGTGTGGTACTTGGTCCATGAATAGGCATTGTGCATCCAAAGGAGAAGGAAGCGCCGTCACCAGGAGGCAAGTCTAGGACGTCGACATGTGCGATGCTGCCCTTTGAATCCATGGAATATTGCTGTTTGTGAAGGTTTGTGAAGGGAGTCTGGGGCCCATTCTTCACTTCGACTTGAAACTTTTTCTGCACTCAATAGAGGCCTTGGCATGACACATGCCAAGCCCTAGCCTTTTTTGGGCTTGTGTGCTATATTCCGGACATTAATTGCATTTTAGGGTTCTAATGCTAGAAATTCAAGATCAGAAGTGCTGCCACATGAAAGCATGTCCAAAAATGAGTTGAAAATTCCTACTAGGTCATTTGCCGATGCCTAGACCTTGTGAAGTCAAACGAGAGGGTGACCCGATCACCGTGGGGCCAAGGCTAGGCTGCCGACATGCACGATATTGCTGTTTAAATCAATGAAAATTCATATGTAGCTCAAAATTTACAGGGCCTGCAGAGGTTCATCATATTTATCCTGGAGAGTGTGGTAAAAATATTTGAGCGTTTCATTGAATCCTTCTTGGAGACTACGTAGACATGACATAGGGTTTGCCGAGTACCTATGAAATGACACTCGCATACCCCGCTTTGCCGAGCAATGGATGGCGAGTGCTGGATACCGAGTGTTGCACTTGGCAAAGCATATGTCGAGTGCATATCTACTTTCCCTGAGCACACTAGGTGCTCAGCAGATAATGTTTTTCGTATACTGAAATGTTTACCAAATAAAATCTTAGAATTTATTTGGGCAGGTAAATCAAAGATAAGATTTTAGGGTAGGTAAATCATGATCTAACGTTTAGAATACTTACACTATATACGATGTACGAGTAATTATCTAGTAACGCACAAAAAATGCCTAATAGCAGAGTACATTTAACAAAATCAAAATCAAACTAACTTGTGGCATGCAATTAACTAGCATTGTATGCTCTCTTGGAAAGAAAATTGATAATCATTTGCTGCTGCCTACATACCTTTTATCCCGAAGAAACATGCTCAGTTCATCGAGGAGCTGTGTATGGTCCCTGGCAGCTTCGTTGATGGTTGCATACTTGCTCCTATCAAGTTCATATAGGACCTTCTTGTAAATCTTGGCCATGTCAGGACTCCGAGACACGGAAACAAAAGCTACACTATCAAAGTGCACTTTGATCTTTTCATACACTGCTCTGGGAAGAGTTGTCTTGCCCAACCCACCAGGTCCAACAATAGATATGGTCTTTAAGTGTTCCTTGGACCTTTCATTGGAACCGGACAACTTCTTGATCAACTCATCTCTGCTATGATCTTATCCCAACGAGCTCTATGATATCTTTGTACACATCCTTCAGACGAGGGTCAATGGCATCACCACTACTCACTAGTAGAAAACTGGCCTTTAGTCGCGGTTCCAGAGGGCCTTTAGTCCCGGTTCTGGAACCGGGACTAAAGGGTCGGGACTAAAGCCTCCACCCTTTAGTCCCGGTTGTGTTACGAACTGGGACTAAACGCCCTCCACATGGCAGCTTTTTGGAGCGGGACCTTTAGTCCCGGTTGGTGTTACAAACCAGGACTAAAGGTATTTTCTTTAAAATATTTTTTTATTTTTGTTTTTCATTTTTTTTCTATTTTTCAAATCTGTGAATGATCTGACAATTTAATCTCTAATCACCCTTCTCACTATTTTTGAATTATTTGACAATTTAATCTCTAAAGACCATTCATTCCAAATCATCTAACTTCACAGCCGGTCACCCATCCTCTCACTGCACTAACCCGAGCACGCTTAACTTTCGAGTTCTATCGCCCTTTGTTTCCAAGTCTGCACTTGTTGTTTTCTTGACAGTAGCAAGGTATCAATCCTATTAACCCTTAGGTCTTGATGTCACATTATTTAATTTTTTGAATTCCAAACAATTATTAAAATAAACAAATAAGTAATAATAATATTGAATTTCTATGAAAATAAAATAAGTAATATTATTATTTTATTCATTTTTGCCATATATTCAATTCATATGGCATAACTAATATCTTTAAATCTATAAATAGAAATTCAACAAATAATAGATCCATTATTATCAGAAAAATGTGAGGAATCCAAATACGACATTCTTTATTTATTTCTAAATAAAATTATTTTTTAAAATTATTATTTTTTGATTTTGTAGGAAAAAATCTTCTTTTGGAAATAACTTTTTTTACTTTTGGAATTTTGAGAATCTGAGAAAACTTCACCGGGTAAACCCGGGTGAAATCGAGTCCCAATTTTCTCTAGTTTTTTTTTGATGTGTTAAACTTTTTTTTTGACGTCATATGCAAAAGTTATGTCCGTTTTACAATTTTTTTATTTTTTTGCAAAAACGGTCAAAATTCATATTTCAAAATTTCTATACCAACTAGACACTAAAACCTAACTACATCTCAAAGGATTTTATTTTGTGAAGATTTTATCATTTTTGTTTATTTTCTGGAAAACTCAAAAAGGCGATCCTGCGGGGTACAGTTTGAAAATTTCAGAACCCCTTTAGTCCGGGTTGGTGTCCATCCAATCATACCGTCGACTATATATGCTAGCATCGTCCCAGCCAAAGTCACAACTAAGGTTAACCAAGCCAGAGTTAACCCATTTCTAACTTCATTTGCTATTTTTCATGCATTTAATGATTTTTTTGAGCTAAATGACCCTGAAATTGAAAAGCACTAGAAATGAACTCTGAAAAGGTTGAAACTTGGCATGGTATCATCATTTCACCCACAAAGCTTGTGCTAAAAGGTTGAGAGGGTTACGGCAAAAACTGGATGCACTTCGTGTTCAAACTGGACCATCTCCTTCGAAGTATCAAGGTTTCAGACGAAAACCCATCTCTTACAAAGACATTTCATTTTTATTTATTTATTTCAACTCCAGACTTTTTATGCATTCAATATGCACTATACTAGAACATGTTAAAATCTACAGAAAGAACTAACTAAAAAATAAAAAACAACAATTAAATGACTAAAACAACTATATAAGCAAAACAGTAATGTTTTAATTAAAATACTAATTTAAATTATTCTAAAAATAACCAAATAAATCTTACCATGACAACAATCTAACACGTGACTAGGATAAAAATGAATTAAATTAAAAACTTTTTTTAAACTCTAGTTATGCACAATCTAGTGTTTGAAGCAAATTTGAATAAATTCAAATTTAAACCATTCAAATTTGAAAACTAACGGCACAAACATAAATTGGATAAAATTTTGAATCTAATGCAAAAAGAATTACTCAAAAACATCAAATATCTAAAAGATATAAGCAATTTAAAACACATACTAAAAACAGAAAACAAATATAAAAACAGAAAAAAAAACTTTAAAGGACCCCTTTAGTCCCGGTTCGTGTCTCGGTTGGAGACAACAACCGGGACTAAAGCCTCAACCCCCTTTAGTCCCGGTTGGTGTCTCCAACCGGGACTAATGGTCTCATTTGAACCGAGACTGATGCCCTAGCCACTCGAACCGGGACTAATGCTCACATTAGTCCCGGTTCGTAATGCAACCGGGACTAATGTGTACATCGAGCTGTGACAAAAGCCTTGTTTCTACTAATGACTGTTGGTGTGTGCCTCTAGCATATACCTTTGGCGCAGCTCGCCCAACTCCTTGGCGAGCCCTTGTGCTTCTTCAATGGCGTGAGAGATCCGATGAAGAGCCTTCCCCTTGTTAAAGAGTTTGGTGGTCCTTCTCAAGAACTTTTTTACGCTGTTCTTCATGTTGTTGGAGCCATGGTCATGGCCTTCCTCTAAGCGGACAATGAAAGCATCGATGGCGTCCTCCATATTATTGGAGAGTTCCCTCACTTTGCCCGCCCAAATGAGGACCTGCTCGTCGAACTGCTCAGGCGGCTTGGCACTGACTTTGCGTAGGATGGCGCGCATCATATCCAACTCTATGATCAGAGACTTGACGCCTTTGCTGACGCGTTTCTCCAGGTTGTACTCGTCCACGAGTAGGTGGCCGAGCTTCTTGATCAAGGGGGTCATGGCCCCTGTAGCGACATCCATGGCTTGGATAAGGTGGGGTATGTTTTCTTGCTATGATGGAGGAGTTGTGCTTTTGTTGCCGATGCTAGAGCTGGAGAAATGGAGGAGATGGTGGGTTGATAGATAAGGAGGAATCCAGCTACAGATCGATGGTTGTGGTGCAGCACTCCATGTGCATGAGTCCGTGAGTGACCCTCCACCTTGCACAATTGATGTCTTTCCTATTGCAGTGACCCTCCATCCTTGCACCCGATTCTTTGTTAAAGCGTAATATACTCCAAAACAGGGTCATACCTAATACGGTGGGTAAGCCCAAGACGCAGAATGACGGCGTCATCGCCAGGTCATAATAGATACTCCTAGTTGAATCGCGAAAACAATAGGTCATACTTAGTTCAGTTCCATATATGGTAGTAGTTTGCAAGTCTACTTTGGACCAATTTATTTTAGTCCAGCACGCGAACTTCTTCATTGATTGTGTTGCCATCTTGAGATTATGATCACAACGTGGCGGCAATTATGGTCGTCCCAAGATAGTACTCCCTCCGTTCCGAAATAAATGTCTTAACTTTATACTAATGTTAGTATAAAGTTATACTCTCTTAGTTTTATTATATAAGGTGTATTTGTTTTCTGAAAAGTCAAAGGAGTGAATGTTTGAGCAAGTTTTTAGAAAAATAGTATCCACAATACAAAATTTATCGGTAGTGTACCGAGAGTGCCGATAGTGTACCGGGAGACAATCGGGAGGGGTATTTCGACCCAAGAGGCTCCATCAGCTGTGGGAGAGTGTTTACCAGCCCTTAGTGGGCTGGTGGAAGTCCCACACAAGGCCCATGCGGTTTGGGAAAAAAGACCCAAAGAGAAAAGGTGGAAAAAAGGCAAAAATAGGGTGAATCCTAGTCCTACTAGGATTGGAGGTGGAGTCCACCTCCTCCACCTGGTTCGGCCGACTCCTTGGAGGCTTGGCCCTTGTCCTACTCCTCTCTTCTTCTTATATATACTAGAGGTTTTAGGGTTTTTGCACAGAATTTTCAGCCACGTGCTACCCGTTCCTCTAGTGCATAGTTTCTCCTCTAGATTGGATTTTTGCAGTACTTAGGCAAAGCCCTACCGGAATAGCTCCACCACCATCTTCGGAGCGCCATCATGCTTCTGGAGAACTCTTCTACCTCTCCGCTCCCTCTTGCTGGATCAAGAAGCTGGAGATCGTCATCAAGCTGTACGTGTGCTGAACGCGGAGGTGTCGTCCGTTCGGCGCTAGATCAGAAGGATCGTGATGAGTTCACGGGACGGATCGTGATGAGTTCACGGGACAGATCGTGATTGGATCGCGGGACGGATCGTGATGAGTTCGCGGGACGGATCATGATTGGATCGCGGGACGCTCGGCGATTTGGATCGCGAAGATGTTTGACTACACCAACCGCGTTTTTTAATGCTTCCCGCTTAGCGATCTACAAGGGTACATAGATCCATTCTCCCTCTCGTAGATGCTCATCACCATGGATAGATCTTGCGTGTGCGTAGGAAATTTTTTGTTTCCCATGCGACGTTCCCCATCAGTGGCATCATGAGCTAGGTCTATGTGTAGATGAGATCTCGAGTAGAACACAAAAGGTTTGTGGGTGTTGATGCTTAGATTGCTTCCTCCCTTGGTCGGATTTTGGTTCAGCGGTATTGTGAGATGAAGCGGCCCGGATCAACATTACTCGTAGGCTTACGAGAGACCGGTTCCCTCGACCGTAACTTGTTGCATAGATGGCTTGCGGGTGCCAGTTTCTCTCACTTTAATTGGATCGAATTCGACAAAGGCGGTCCTTGAGAAGGTTGAAAAGCAACTAGTGTATCACCGTTGTGGTTTTTGCATAGATGAGAATTGTTCTTGCTAGATACCCGTAGCAGCCACGTAAAACATGCAACAACAATTAGAGGGCGTCTAACTTGTTTTTACAAGGTATGTTGTGATGTGATATGGCCAATTACATGATGTGATATATGTGATGTATGAGATGATCATGTGATGTATAGATTATCACGACTTGCATGTCGATGAGTACGGCAACCGGCAGGAGCCATAGGGTTGTCTTTAATTATTGTATGACCTGCGCATCAATCATTAAGCGCTATGTAATGCTTTACTTTATCACTAAATGGTAGCAATAGTAGTACAAGCATGATGGGAACGACAACCCCAATGGCGTCACGTTGATGGAGATCAAGATGATGGAGATCATGGTGTCATGCCGGTGACGATGGACATCAAGTCGGTGCTTTCAAGATGGAGATCAAAAGCACAAGTTCATGGCCATATCATGTCACTTATGATTTGCATGTGATGTTAATCCTTTTATGCACCTTGTTTTGCTTAGGACGACGGTAGCATTATAAGGTGATCCCTCACTTAAATTTCAAGATGAATTGTGTTCTCCCCGAGTGTGCACCATTGCAAAAGTTCATCGTGTTGAGACATCACGTGATGACTAGGAGTGATAGACTCTATGTTCACATACAACGGGTGCAAGCCAGTGTTGCACATGCAGAACACTCAGGTTAAACTTGACGAGCCTAGCATGTACACACATGGCCTCGGAACACAAGAGACGGAAAGGTCGAACATGAGTCATATAGTAGATATGTTCAACATGATGATGTTCACCATTGAAACCACCTCAACTCACGTGATGATCGGACTTGAGTTGGTGAATTTGGATCATGTATCACTCGAATGACTAGAGGGATGTCAATTTGAGTGGGAGTTCTTAAGTAATATGATTAATTGAACTCATTATCATGAACATAGTCAGTAGTGTCTTTGCAAACTCTGTTGTAGATTACTAGCTCACGCTGTAGCTCCCTTGAATTTTTGTATGTTCCTAGAGAAATATAGTTGAAAGATGCTGGTAGCAATATTGCAGACTGGCTCTGTGATCTGAGGATTGTCCTCATTGCTGCACAGAAGGCTTATGTCCTTAATGCACCGCTCGTTGCGCCAACCCCGCTAGCGTTGTTTGTAGATGTTGTGAACATCTGACAGGCACGTTCTGATAACTACTTGATAGTTTAGTGCGTCATGCATTACAGCTTAGAATTGAGGCTCCGAAACGTTTTGAACATCATGGAACATACGAGATGTTCTAAGAGCTGAAATTAGGATCTCAGGCTCGTGCCAGTGTTGTGAGATATCAGATCTCCAACAAGATTCTTTGCCTGTAAGATGAACGAGAATAGCTCACTCGTTGAGCATGTGCTCAGATTGTCTGGGTGCTACAATCGCTTGAATCGAGTGGGAGTTGATCTTTCAGATAAGATAGTGATTGATATTGTTCTCCAAGTCACTGTCACTAAGCTACTAGAACTTGCTGATGAACTATAAACACCAGGGATAGAAATAATGATCCCTGAGCTGGTCGCGATGTTTGACACCGCGAAAGGTAGAAATCAAGAAGGAGCATCAATTGTTGATGGTTAGTAAAACCACTAATTTTGAGAAGGGCAAGGGCAAGGAGGGAAACTTCATGGATAGCAAGTCAGTTGCTGCGCCGGTGAAGCAACCCAAAGTTGAACCCAAACCCGAGACTAAGTGCTTCGATTATGAGGAGAGCAGTCGCTGAAGCGGAACAACCCTAGATACTTGGTAGATAAGAAGGTTGGCAACGTCGACAGAAGTATATTTGATATACGTGTTATTGATGTGTACTTTACTAGTACTCCTAGTAGCACCTGGGTATTGGATACCGGTTCAGTTGCTAAATGTTAGTAACTTAAAATAAAAGCTACGGAATAAACGGAGAACTAGCTAAGGGTGAGGTGACGATGTGTGTTGGAAATGTTTCCAAGGTTGATGTGATCAACATCGCACGCTCTCTCTACCTTCAGGATTAGTGACAAACCTAAATAAATGTTATTTGGTGTTTTGCGTTGAGCATGAACGTGATTGGATCGTGTTTATTGCAACACGATTATTCATTTAAGTTAGAGAATAATGGTTATTCTGTTTACATGAATAATACCTTCAATGGTCAAGCACCCAGTGAGAATGGTTTGTTGAATCTTGATCGTAGTAATACACATGTTCATAACATTGATGCCAAAAGATACAAAGTTAATAATAATAGTACCACATACTTGTGGCACTGCCGCTAAATGTCATATTGGTATAAACGCATGAAGAAACTCCATGCTGATGAATCTTTGGACTCATTCGATTTCGAATTGGTTGAGACATGCAAACCATGCCTCTTGGTCAAGATGACTAAGGACCCCGTTTTCTGGTTTGATGGAGCGGGCAAGTGACTTATTGAAAATGATACATGTTGATGTATGCAATCCAATGAGTCTTATAGCGTGCGGTGGATATCGTTATTTTCTTACCTTCACTGATGAAACACAAGTCTGAATCGTTTGAAAGGTTCAAGCAAATTCAGAGTGAAATTTAAGATCAACATAACAAAAAGATAAAAATGTCTACGATATGATGGTCGAGATGAATATCTGAGTTGCGAGTTTGGCATACAACTTTAGACAATGTGAAAATTGTTTCACAACTCACACCACCCGGAACTCCATAGTGTGATGGTGTGTCCGAACGTCATAGTCGTGCTCTATTGGATATGGTGCATGCTATGATGTCTCTTATCGTTTTGTTACTATAATTTTGGGGTTATGCATTAGAGACAACTACATTCACTTTAAATAGGGCACCATCTAAATCCGTTGAGATGACACCGTGTGAATTATGGTTTGATAGAAACCTAAGCTGTCATTTCTTAATGTTTGGGGCTGCGATGCTTGTGTGGAAAATGTTTTCACCTAATGAGCTTGAAACCAAAGCGGACAAATGCATCTTCATAGAATACCCTAAGAACAGTTGGGTGAACCTTCTATCTCAGATCCAAGCATACAATGTTTGTTGCTAAAACTGGGTCCTTTCTCAAGAAAGAGTTTCTCTTGAAAGAATTGAGTGGGAGGAGGATAGAACTTGATGAGGTTATTGAACCTCTGTTTCAACCAGAGAGTAGCGCAGCGCAGGAAGTTGTTTTTGTGAAGCCTACGTTAGTTGAAGAGGAAGTTAATGATGATGATCATGAAGCTTCGGATCAAGTTACTATCGAACCTCGTAGGTCGACAAGGACGTGTACTACTCCTGATTGGTGCGACAACCCTATCTTAGAGGTCAAGTTGTTGGACAACGATGAACCTACGAACTATGGAGAAGTGATGATGGGCCCGGAAACCAATAAATGGTTAGAGGCCATGAAATCCGAGAAAGGATCCATGTGTGAAAATCAAGTATAGACTTTGATGGACTTGCTCGTTCGACGGCAGGTCATTAAGTACAAATGGATCTTTGAAATGAAGACAGATGCTGATGGTAAATGTCACCATTTGTAAAGTTCGACTTGTTGCACAGAAGTTTACGAAAAGTTCAAGGAGTTGACTGCGATGAGACTTTCTCACTCGTAGTGATGCTAAAGTCTGTTGAAATTATGTTAGCAGTTGTTGCACTTTCAATTATGAAATTTGGCAGATGGATGTCAAAACATCGTTTCCTTAACGGTTTACTTGAGGAAAGGTTGTATGTGATACAACCAGAAGGTTTTGTCTGTCCTAAGGATGCTAAAAGGTGTGCAAGCTTTAGTGATCTTTTTATAGACTGAAGCAAGCATCTCGGAGTTGGAATGTACACTTTGATGAGGTGATCAAAGTTTTTGAGTCTATACAAAGTTTATGAGAAACTTGTATTTGCAATAAAGTGAGTGGGAGTACCATAGAGTTTCTGATAAGTATATGTGGATGACATATTGCTATTCGGAAATAATGTGGAATTTCTGGAAAGCATAAACGGTTGTTTGAAAAGTGATTTTCAAAGGAAGACCTGAATAAAGCTACCTAATTGTTGAGCATCAAGATCTATAAAAATAGATCAAGATGTTTGACAAGACTTTCAATGAGTACATACCTTGACAAGATTCTGAAAGAGTTCAAAATGGATTAGTCAGAGAGAAGTGTTCTCGCCTGCTTTGTAAGGTGTGAAGTTGAGTGAGACTCAAAGATCGACCATGGTAGAAGAAAGAGAAAGGACGAATGTCGTCCCCTATGCCTTATCCATAGGCTCTGTATAGTATGCCATGTTGTGTACCGCTCCTGTGTGTGCCTCGCCATGAGTCCGTCAAGGGGTACAAGAGTGATCCAGGAGTGGATCACTCGACAGCGGTCAAGATTATCCTTAGTAACTAACAGACTAAGGAGATGTTTCTCGATTATGGAGGTGATAAAGAGTTCATCGTAAAGAGTTACGTCGATGCAAGCTTTAACGCCAATCCGAATGACCCGTAGTAGCAATGTGGATACATATAGTGGAGCAGCCATTTGGAATAGCTCCAAGTGGAGTCTGGTAGCAGTGTTTACGGTTTGACATAGAGATTTGCAAAGTACATATGGATCTAAATGTCATAGACCCGTTGACTATCGGACCTCTCTCAAATGCAAAGCATGATCGATCCCCAGAACTCATTGGGTGTTAGATTCATAACAATGCGAATCACATGGTGATGTGAACTAGATTATTGACTCTAGTGCAAGTGGGAGACTGTTGGAAATATGCCCTAGAGGCAATAATAAATTAGTTATTATCATATTTCCTTGTTCATGATAATCGTTTATTATCCATGCTATAATTGTATTGATCGGAGACTTAGATGCATGTGTGGATACATAGACAAAACCATGTCCCTTGTATGCCTCTAATAGACTAGCTCGTTGATCAAAGATGGTATGGTTTCCTAGCCATGGACATGAGATGTCATTTGATAAACGGGATCACATCATTAGGAGAATGGTGTGATGGACAAGACCCCAACTACAAACGTAGCATATGATCGTGTCAATTTATTGCTACTATTTTATGCATGTCAAGCATATGTTCCTATGAACACGAGATCATGCAACTCACGGACACCGGAGGAGTGCCTTGTGTGTATCAAATGTCGCAACGTAACTGGGTGACTATAAAGGTACTCTACAGGTATCTCCGAGGGTGTCTGTTGAGTTGGCATGGATCAAGACTGGGATTTGTTGCTTGGGCCTTGAGATACCTCTCCGTCACATGGAGTAACAAATCCCAGTCTTGCTCCATGCCAACCCAACAGACACCCTCGGAGATACCTGTAGAGCACCTTTATAGTCACCCAGTTACATTGCGACGTTTGATACACACAAGGTACTCCTATGGTGTCAGGGAGTTGCATGATCTCATGGTCATATGAACAAATACTTGACATGCAGAAAACAGTAGCAATAAACTGACACAATCATATGCTACATTTGTAGTTTGGGTCTTGTCCATCACATCATTCTCCTAACGACGTGATCGCATTATCAAATGACATCTCATGTCCATGACTAGGAACCCATAGGCATCTTTGATCAACGAGCTAGTCTATTAGAGGCATACTAGGGACATGGTGTTGTCTATGTATCCACAAATGTATCTAAGTTTTCGATCAACACAATTATAGCATGGATAATAAACGATTATCATGAACAAGGAAAGATGATAATAACCAATTTATGATTGCTCTAGGGCATATTTCCAACAGTCTCCCACTTACACTAGAGTCAATAATCTAGTTCACATCACCTTGTGATTCGCATTGTTATGAACCTAACACCCAATGAGTTCCGGGGCTCGATCATGCTTTGCATCTGAGAGAGGTCTTATAGTCAACGGGTCTGTGACATTTAGATCCGTGTGTACTTTGCAAATCTCTATGTCAAACTGTAAACACTGCTACCACACTCCACCTGGAGCTATTCCAAATGGCTGCTCTACTATACGTATCCGGATTACTACTAAGAGTCATCTGGATTGGTGTCAAAGCTTGCATCGACATAACTCTTTATGATGAACTCTTTCTTACCTCCATAATCGAGAAACATTTCCTTAGTCTTTTAGTTACTAAGGTTGATCTTGACCACTGTCCAGTGATCCACTCCTGGATCACTCGTGTACCCCTTGATGGACTCATGGCAAGGCACACACATGTGCGGTACACAACGTGGCATACTATACAGAGACTATGGCTAAGGCATAGGGGACGACTTTCATCCTTTCTCTTTCTTCTGCCATGGTCGAGCTTTGAGTCTCAGTCAACTTCACACCTTACAAAGCAGGCGAGAACACTTGTCTCTGACTAATCCATTTTGAACTCTTTCAAAATGTTGTCAAGGTATGTACTCATTCATTGTCTCATCAAGCATACTGATCTATCTCTATAGATCTTGATGCTCAACAATTAGGTAGCTTTATCCAGGTCTTCCTTTGAAAAACTCCTTTCAAACAACCCTTTATGCTTTCCAAAAATTCTACATCATTTCTGATCAACAATATGTCAACCACATATGCTTATCAGAAACTCTATAGTTCTCCTACTCACTTTATTGTAAATAAAAGTTTCTCATAAACTTTGTATAGACTCAAAAACTTTGATCACCTCATCAAAGTGTATATTCCAACTTCGAGATGCTTGCTTCAGTCCATAGAAGGATCACTGAAGCTTGCTCACCTTTTAGCATCCTTAGGACTGACAAAACCTTCTGGTTGTATCACATACAACTTTTCCTCAAGTGAACCGTTAAGGAAACGATGTTTTGTCATCCATCTGGCAGACTTCATAATTGAAAAATGCAGCAACTGCTAACATAATTCCAACAGACTTTAGCATCGCTACGAGTGAGAAAGTCTTATCGCACTCAACTCTTTGAACTTGTCGGAAACTTCTTTGTGACAAGTCGAGCTTTATAAATGGTGACATTTACCATCAGCGTCTGTCTTCATCTCAAAGGTCCATTTGTACTCGACGACTTGCCGTCCAACGAGCAAGTCCACCAAAGTCTATACTTGGTTTTCATACATGGATCCTTTCTCGGATTTCATGCCCTCTAGCCATTTGTCGGAATCCGGGCCCATCATCGCTTCTCCATATCTCGTAGGTTCATCGTTGTCCAACAACATGACCTCCGAGACAGGGTTGTCATACCACTCAGGAGCAGTACCCATCCTTGCCGACCTACGAGGTTTGATAGTAAATTGATCCGAAACTTCATGATCATCATCATTTACTTCCTCTTCAACTGGCGTTGGTTCCACAAAAACATCTTTCTACGCTGCGCTACTCTCTGGTTGAAACAAAGGTTCAACAACCTCATCAAGTTCTATATTCCTCCCACTCAATTCTTTCGAGAGAAACTTTTTCTCGGGAAAGTACCCATTTTAGCAACAAACACTTTATGCTTTGATCTGAGATAGAAGGTTCACCCAACTGTTCTTAGGGTAATCTATGAAGATGCATTTGTCCGCTTTGGGTTCGAGCTTATTAGGTGAAAACATTTTTCCACACAAACATCACAGCCCCAAACATTAAGAAATGATAGCTTAGGTTTATATCAAACCATAATTCACACGGTGTCATCTCAACGGATTTAGATGGTTCCCTATTTAAAGTGAATGTAGTTGTCTCTAATGCATAACCCCAAAACTATAGTAGCAAAACGATAAGAGACATCATAGCCCGCACCATATCCAATAGAGCACGACTATGACGTTCGGACACACCATCACACTATGGTATTCCAGGTGGCGTGAGTTGTGAAACAACTTTCACGTTGTCTAAAGTTGTATGCCAAACTCGTAACTCAGATATTCACCTCCACGATCATATCGCAGACATTTTTATTTTCTTGTCACGATGATCTTAAACTTCACTCTGAATTTGCTTGAACTTTTCAAATGATCCAGACTTGTGTTTCAATAAGTAAACATACACTATATCTACTTAAATCATCAGTGAAGGTAAGAAAATAACGATATCCACCGCACGCTACAAGACTCATTGGATTGCATACATCAACATGTATCATTTCTAATAAATCACTTGCCCGCTCCATCAATCCGGAAAATGGGGTCCTTAGTAATCTTGCCCAAGAGGCATGGTTCGCATGTCTCAACCGATTCAAAATCGAATGAGCCCAAAGATCCATCAACATGGAGTTTCTTCATGTGTTTTATACCAATATGACATTTAGCGGCAGTGCCACAAGTATGTGGTACTATCATTACTAACTTTGTATCTTTTGGCATCAATGTTATGAACATGTGTATTACTATGATCAAGATTCAACAAACCATTATCATTGGGTGCATGACCATTGAAGGTATTATTCATGTAAACAGAATAACAATTATTCTCTAACTTAAATGAATAATCGTGTTGCAATAAGCACGATCTAATCACGTTCATGCTCAACACAAAACACCAAATAACTTTGGGTTGCTTCACCGGCGCAGCAACTGACTTGCTATCCATGAAGTTTCCCTCCTTGCCCTTGCCCTTCTCGAAACTAGTGGTTTTACTAACCATCAACACTTGATGCTCCTTCTTGATTTCTACCTTTCGCGGTGTCAAACATCGCGAACAGCTCAGGGGTCATTATTTCTATCCCTGGCATTTTATAGTTCATCACCAAGTTGTAGTAGCTTAGTGACAGTGACTTGGAGAACTATATCAATCACTATCTTATTTGGAAGATCAACTCCCACTCGATTCAAGCGATTGTAGCACCCAGACAATCTGAGAACATGCTTAACGATTGAGCTATTCTCCTTCATCATGCAGGCAAAGAATCTTGTTGGAGATCTCATATCTCACAACATGGGCATGAGCTTGAGATCCCAATTTTAGCTCTTAGAACATATCATATGTTTCGTGACGTTCAAAACGTTTTGAAGCCTCAATTCTAAGCCGTAATGCATGACACACTAAACTATCAAGTAGTCATCGGATCGTGCCTGTCAGATGTTCACAACATCTACAAACGATGCTAGAGGGGGTGGCGCACCGAGCGGTGCATTAAGGACATAAGCTTTCTGTGCAGCAATGAGGACAATCCTCAGATCAAGGACCTAGTCCGCAATATTTCTACCATCATCTTTCAACTCTATTTCTCTAGGAACATATAGAAATTCAAGGGAGCTATAGCGTGAGCTAGTAATCTATAACATAATTTTGCAAAGACACTACTGACTATGTTCATGATAATGAGTTCAATTAATCATATTACTTAAGAACTCCCACTCAAATTGACATCCCTCCGGTCATTCGAGTGATACATGATCCAAATTCACCAACTCAAGTCCGATCATCACGTGAGTTGAGGTGGTTTCAATGGTGAACATCATCATGTTGATCATATCTACTATATGACTCATGTTCGTCCTTTCGGTCTCTTGTGTTCCAAGGCCATGTCTGTACATGCTAGGCTCGTTAAGTTTAACCCGAGTGTTCTACATGTGCAACACTGGCTTGCACCCGTTGTATGTGAACATAGAGTCTATCACACCCAATCATCACGTGGTGTCTCGACACGACGAACTTTCGCAATGGTGCACACTCGGAGAGAACACAATTTATCTTGAAATTAAGTGAGGGATCACCTTATAATGATACCATCATCCTAAGCAAAACAAGGTGCATAAAAGGATTAACATCACATGCAAATCACAAGTCACATGATATGGCCATGAACTTGTGCTTTTGATCTCCATCTTGAAAGCTTCGGCATGATCTCCATCGTCACCGGCATGACACCATGATCTCCATCATCTTGATCTCCATCAACGTGTCGCCATCAGGGTTGTCGTGCCCACCATGCTTCTACTACTATTGCTACTGTCTAGCGATAAAGTAAAGCATTACATAGCGCTTAATGATTGACACGCACGTCATACAATAAGTAAAGACAACCCTATGGCTCCTGCCGGTTGCCGTACTCATCGACATACAAGTCATGATATTCTATACAACACATGATCATCTCATACATCACATATATCTCATCATGTAATTGGCCATATCACATCACAACATACCCTACAAAAACAAGTTAGACGTCCTCTAATTGTTGTTGCATGTTTTACGTGGCTGCTACGGGTATCTAGCAAGAACAATTCTCACCTATGCATAAACCACACGGTGATACATAAGTTGCTTTTCAACCTTCTCAAGGACCGCCTTAGTCGAATCCGATCCAACTAAAGTAGGAGAAACAGACACCCGCCAGCCATCTTTGTGCAACGAAGTTACATGTCAGTCGATGGAACCGGTCTCTCGTAAGCGTACGAGTAAGGTTGGTCTGGGCCGCTTCATCCAATAATACCGCTGAACTAAAACACGACCAAGGGAGGAAGCAATCTAAGCATGAACGCCCACAAACTCTTTGTGTTCTACTCGAGATCTCATCTACACATATACCTAGCTCATGATGCTACTGTTGGGGAACGTTGCATGGGAAACAAAAAATTTCCTACGCACATGCAAGATCTATCCATGGTGATGATCATCTACGAGAGGGAGAGTGGATCTACATACCTTTGTAGATCGCTAAGCGGGAAGCGTTAAGAAACGCGGTTGGTGTAGTCGAACGTCTTCACGATCCAAATCGCCGAGCATCACACGATCTCATCACGATTCGTTCCGTGATCCAAGCACGATCCGTCCCGCGAACTCATCACGATCCGTCCCGTGAACTCATCACGATCCGTCCCTCGATCTCATGACAATCCGTCTCACGATCTGTCCCGCGAACTCATCACGATCCGTCCCGCGATCTCATCAGGATCTGTCTCGCGATCTTGATCACGGTCCTTCCGATCTAGCGCCGAACGGACAGCACCTCCGCGTTCAGCACATGTATAGCTCGATGATGATCTCCGCCCTCTTGATCCAGCAAGAGGGAGAGGAGAGGTAGATGAGTTCTCCGGCAGCGCGACGGCGTTGCGGCGATGGTGGTGGAGCTATTCTAGCAGGGCTTCGCCTAAGCACCGCTGAAAACCAATCTAGAGGAGAAACTGCGATCTAGAGGAGAGGTAGCACGTGGCTATTAGGCTTAGCTTTTTCCTCTAAATCCTCTAGTATATATAGGAGGGAGGGAGGGGAGGAGGCAGCCTCAAACCCTCAAGGTTTGGTCGAAATTGGAGGTGGAGGAGTCCTAATCCAATCCTATTGGGAGTAGGATTCCTCCTTTCCACTTGGAAACTCTTTCCACCTCTCCACCTTTGGATTTTTTCCTTCTCAAACCACTCCAGTCGCATGGGACCTTATAGGAGGCTTCGGCAAGCCCACCAGGGGCTGGTTTACCTCCTCCCACAGCCCATGTAGCCTCTTGGGTCGAAATACCTCTCCCGATGGTCCCCCGGTACAGTACCGGCACTCCGGGTACACTACCGATGAGCCCGAAACTTTTCTAGCGACCAAAACTTGACTTCCTATATATCAATCTTTACCTCCGGACCATTCTGGATCTCCTCGTGATGCCCGGGATCTCATCCGGGACTCCGAACAACCTTCGGTCACCACCATACATAACTCTATACTACTGAAACGTCATCGAACCTTAAGTGTGCAGACCCTACGGGTTCGTGAACTATGTAGACATGACCGAGACACCTCTATGTTCAATAACCAATAGCGGGACCTGGATGCCCATATTGGTTCCTACATATTCTATGAAGATCTTTATCGGTCGAACCTCTATGTCAAGGATTCAATTAATCACGTATGATGTTTCCTTTGTTCTTCGGTATGTTACTTGCCCGAGATTCGATCGTTGGTATCTCCATACCTAGTTCAACCTCGTTACCAGCAAGTCTCTTTACTGGTTCTGTAATATAAGATCCCATGACTAACACTTAGTCACATTGCTTGCAAGGCTTATTGTGATGTTGTATTACCGAGTGGGCCCTGAGATACCTCTCCATCACACGGAGTAACAAATCCTAGTCTTGATCCATGCCAACCCAACAGACACCCTTGGAGATACCTGTAGAGCACCTTTATAGTCACCCAATTATGTTGCGACGTTTGATACACACAAGGTACTCCTCCGGTGTCAGGGAGTTGCATGATCTCATGGTCATAGGAACAAATACTTGACATGCAGAAAACAGTAGCAATAAACTGACCCGATCATATGCTACGTTTGTAGTTTGGGTCTTGTCCATCACACGTCGACCACCGATGGAGGAAGCAAGAGAGGCTGGGGATATGTCACGAGGAAAAAGTCACACACGCGGGCGGCAAGGGCTGGATCGTGTGGTATGGGACGCGCGCATCGTGCAGCTAGGGGCTGAGTGGCCGAAATTTTTGGCCGGCACACGGACGCTTAGTACTACCCTTAATTAAATCAAGATGCAACATATTCCCTCAGTCCCTAAATATAAGTCTTTTCAAATTCCATTAGAGACTACATACAGAAAAAATGAATGAATCTACACTCTAAAGTCTCTCCCTCTATATATAGAGAGACCGTAGTATAGAACCTCTAAAAAGACTTATATTTAAAAATGGAGGAAGTATTCTCTAAAAGAGCCCTCATTTAATGCATATGAGATATGATAGACCTAAATGATATTTCTGAACACAGTACAGACGTATACGTTCATATATACGCATATTCACTTAATTCATGAACACACGCACACACACATTCTATTTTTATGAGCACTTTCGAAAGACTGAGCTGAGCCGACACATCATCAGCAAGAAAAACCGTGTTTTTCTGAAAAAATTAAATGAAAACACGTTTTTTGCATTATTTTTTTTATTTTTTTCCTTCTAGAATCTAAGAAAAACCGGTAAAAATCCGGAGCATAAAATAACCCGACGAAAATACCACCTAAAACGATGAAAACACGTGCGTAAAAATAAAATCCGAAGGGATTGCTCATAACGCGACATGTGGCGTTGGTTCAGAACGCCCAAGTGACGACGCGTAGAAGTGATCGTTAGGTGGCTCCCGAAAAGCTTTCGCCAACTAGGTTCTCCCGGTTATACCCCCAACACAAAATCCAACAGCCCAGCCCAGCACAACCAGGCCTAGTAATGGGCCTCACCACTACGCCACGCCAGTTTAATTGTAAAAAACAGAAAAATGATATAAAGGAGCCCAATTTTCTGACGACTAGAATCAAGTCTTGAAGCTGGAATCTGAACCTGTATTAAAAGTTTCATCAAGTTGGGAAAAATGGATCCATACTACTTATGTAAATTTTAAAAACTGACAGAATTTTAAGAACGCATAGAAGAAATGTTTCAACATAAAAGATTCCATATT
This sequence comes from Hordeum marinum, assembly GCA_022496015.1. Taxonomy (NCBI): domain Eukaryota; kingdom Viridiplantae; phylum Streptophyta; class Magnoliopsida; order Poales; family Poaceae; genus Hordeum; species Hordeum marinum. The sequence continues at coordinate 471,412,551 of CM039672.1, read as the reverse complement.
TTATATTTTTTTCCATGGTTAAATCCATTGAGTTTTCCATGGTTAAATTAGTAAAGTCTTCCATGTTCCAAATATATAAAATGTTCCATGATTTGGAGTATGATTTTTCCGTTATCCAAATAATAAATTTGCCCATAGTTTGATTTTTGCCTTGGATAAAAACTAAATATGCCATGTCCAAAGATAAATATTTTCTAGGCTCTGAAGTATGATTTTTTATGGCCCAAAAATTACTTTGTCATTGGTTAAAAATGTAAATTTTCCATGGGCTAATCCACAACTTTGCCATAGTCCAAACAATAACTTTGACTTGCTTCAAAAATGAATCTGCCATGGTGCAAATAATAAAGTAGAATAGCCATGGTAATGTTTACATTACAATTTTCCTGCTATGCCAAAAAATATAGTAATAAAATTGTCACGGCAAAAAATTACCATGTAAAAAGTAGAGTGAACAGTACAAACAAAGAAAAAACCAGAACTTACTATGCCATACGAATATTAAAATCCATCATGGTATATTTAAACTAAATTGCACTGCTTTTTTAAAATATATTTTCAAGAGCTGCATTTCTGCACCCAGACTCATCTGCACCCGCTCCGCCGAAAAAAATACCAAAAATAGTAGACAAATTCAAAAAATTCCAAAAAAAAATTGTGTGATAGATATTTTGATGCATAGGTTCACTCCAAATTTCAACTTATTTGCACATATGAGAAGCTCTCGGTAAAAAAGACAAATTGGGGTCTGTAAAGAAGGTTTACTGTTCACGAACTTTTCTGACCCGATGTGTCTTTTTTCCCGAGAACTGCTTAGATGTTCAAATAAGTTGAAATTTGGAGCGAACCTCACGTATCAAAGTATCTACCACACACAAAAAAATAGAATTTTTTGAATTTTTCTACTATTTCTTTTGATTTTTCGTCAGCGGGAGCAGAGCCCGTGCTCAGAATTGGATTTTCGGCAATTTTCCATGTATATTTAAATTAGGCTGGAGCTTATTGCCTAGGACTAGCTAGCCTCCTTAGTCTAGTGCTTAGTGTGGTCTTTTTTAGTCCTTGTTACTGGTTCCCTGTTGTTAGCTGTTTGTGCTTCTCCTGTATAGCTGGTATCTCAAGGAGGGTTGGCGTGTGTTTGTACTTTAACATAGATGGCAAACAAAGTTAATTTTTCCACGAAAATTAAGTAAAAGTTGCCATGGAAAAGTAAAAATAAAAAGTTGTCATGTATGTTGAAGTAAATTTGCCTTGGCAGTAAAGGTAAATTTGACATGTCAATGAATGTAAATTTGCCATGTTAAGCAAATATAAAATTGTCATCCAAAAATTAAAAATGGAACTTTGTGATCTATGTTAAAGTAAATTTGCCATGTCAATAAAGGTAAATTTGCATGGAAGTAAAGGTAAATTTTCATGGAAAAAATAAAATGTAAAATTTGGGACAGAAAATAAAAATGAAATTTGCCATGGCAATAAAAGTAAAGTTATCATGCTACAAAAGTAAAAAATGTCATGGAAAAATTAAAAAGGAAACTTTTGCCATGTATGTCAAAGTAAAAAATGCCATGGAAAAATTAAAAAGGAAACTTTTGCCATGTATGTTAAAGTAAATTCCATGGTAATAAATGTAACTTGGCCATGGCAATAAAGGTAAATTTGCAAATAGGAAAACGAAATTTGGGATGGGAAAAAATAAATTTTCCATGGAAATAAAATTTAATTTGCAATGCTAAAAAACTAAAAATTGCCATGCAACATTTAAAAATTAAAATTTCCATATATGTTAAAGTAAATCTGCGATGGCAATGAAGGTGAAATTGCCATGACAGTAAAGGTAAATTTGCCATGGGGAAAATAAAAAGTAAAATTTGCGATGCAAATAAAATATCGGCGTGGAAACAAAAGTAAAATTTAATTTAAAATGTATGTTAAAAGTAAATTTTTCAGAACTTTTCAATCAAATTCCTAAAAAATTGCCATGTGAAAAACCAATGCAAGTACAGTGCAAATAGTTCCCATTTTTGGAAACAATAATGTTACAAAAATGCCATGAGTTTGTATGAGAAACTATCCACGTTTGCATTTTAAACAAGAATATATAGTTTTTCCTTCTAAATTTGCTTTGTAATGCGTGGAAAATTTATATTATTTTTAATTGACCACATTGCAAGTTTAGGCAAAAAAATTGCAAATCTGGATCATGGAAAGTGTACATATCTGGATAGATTTGATGTTTTTTCTGTACCAGTCACACAGAAAGTTGAGGATAATTGTTCATAACATGGCAAATTCATATCCGGTCATATGGCAAATTGAAAACAACATATTCTTTTCCTCAAAAGCATGGCAAATTCATATCTAGTCATATAGCAAGTTTAGGATAATTGTTCATAAATTGGCAAATTCATATTTGGTCACATGGCAAGTAGGAAAAGGCTGAGAAGGAGAAGACTTGCGTTGATTAAATCAACCAAGTAGCCTGATGGATGGATAATTAGCAAATAAAATTCTCAGCAGAAAAAAAAACAGATGGACCTGAATAATTCTTAAGTAGCATCTTGGAGTAAATAATTGGTGACTTAGCATCGACGAGTCAGAATTATTCTTCTCAACAGTGGCAAAAAACATTGAGCACATCCCCCACCCATCTAGTAAGACTAATCCCCTTTGCTGCCTTGTGATTCCACTTCTGTATTTGTAAAAATTACCTATGTAATTGACAATCTACTACAAACTGTGCTTATGTTTGCTAAACCATTTGCTAGTGACTGACTCAGAAAAGAGGTAGAGAAGGACATCTGATGGTCTGTCATCAATCACAACAGGATTCAGGCATGACAAAATAATGAAGGACGTTGTAGCACTTTGGTTCAAATGCCAAGCCAAACTGGTGGATTTCTGCTACTTTTGCGGGCGTGCAAATCTTAGCAGTTCACTTGCCGTGGTTTGTGAGTGAAACGGATGGTATGTGATAATGCCAAGTATCCAAACGAGTAGACCATAATTCTTTTTTCTAGTAATGATGTCAGTACTGAAATAAATGTTTCCTAGTAATTCTTATTCAAGGTGAAAGAACAGGATAATGTCTCCTGAGGTCGTCGTGGACCTGCCGGTCAATAATATGCCAGACTTGTTTTTTTGTTTTGTTTTTGAGGACCAGGCTTGTTTTATTTTGTTGGATGTTGCTCCTGGCTGTCTGTTTGCAAAATGAAGGGCGCTCTGTTAACTTTTTTCGATAAAGGACATTTCATTGAAATCATATATCGAGGTAATACAACCGTATCAAAAAAATGCCCGGCCTCTGCATAGCAAGTTGCACACAGCCAACAAGTACAACATACGTAAGAATAAAAAAAGTTTTACAGTAAACATAAATCAATCCAGCCTAGTGTGCAGCAGTTCCTATGCGGAGACTACACCGCCATCCATGAAGGAAGAAAATCTCCTTGGCCTTATGCTCTAACCATGTAGATGCCATCATAAAAAGGTCTCGGTCCTCAGGTGTCTACAAGATAGACTAAGTACAGAGCCATCGCGTACATGCATGAATAACCTGCACAGAAGATGAAACACATTTATTGTTAAAAACCACATCATTCCTGGTAAGCCACAATGCCCAACATAAGGCCGTCGCTCCCACAAGAATATGCATAGAAAATGGTTTATCAATACGCCGCAACCAATTGCCAAATATGTTACGTGCACTACATGGGGTAGAGGTTTGAAGCTACTTGAACTATGATCCGAACTGCACGTATGAACTTACGCTCAAAAAATAAGTTCACGCGCTCTGTTAATTTATGCCAGGTCTTTGCATGTTTCCTCGTATCAACTTGCCATTTGGAATCCAGGCGGTGCAGATAATGTACAAACGTCGTCATAGTGTTTGACTTGTGATGGTGACAGCCAACAATTATAAGCAGAGCAGATGGTGGCCCTGGGGGGGTGCATAGCACCCATGTTTCCTGTATTGAGGTTTTGCAGTAAGAAAGACGCTAAAGTTCACTCCATATGGTAAGTGTAAGTTTGTTCCCTTAACACAACCAATCCTTTCACATGAATAAAGTAGGTAAAGGCTGAAAAGACTCCCGTTGATTAAATCAACCAAATAGCTTGATGGGTAATTAGACAATAAAAGCGTCTGTAGAAATAGCAAACAGATGGACCTGAATGCTTTTTAACTAACATCTTGCTGTAAATAATTGTTGACCTAGCATCGATGAGTCACAATTATTCTTCTCGTGAGAATGTTTACTGAAAGGGTGTTTCGTTGCAAGGGAGTAGACTTTTTTTAGTCCCAAAGACTAAAGAAAAAAGACCTTTTCTAGTTTCTTAAGAAAAAATTCCTCCTGTTTAGTTACATAGGAATTAAAAAGGATTTTTTCTAGTCTAATCCCTGTAACCAAACAGGACCTGAATTGAGTAGCTTCATTCAGTTAGTGGCCTGATTGCATTAACCGATAGTCTAATACTACTGCGATAGCACTACAAAGAACATGCCCTCTAATTTATAAGTACTAGCCAACACTCAGCACCACGCTTCGGATGGGGCCTTTGGGGTGGTTGTTCTGCTTTTGTACAACACACTGCATAGCACCCAGCCTTCCTGTATTGACGTTTTACAGCCTGATGGCTGCCAACGCCACGAAAGCTTGTATCCGGGTGACTATCTGCCCTATCCTGGGTGTCGAGGTAGGGAGACAGGGCCTCTTCACTAGTAGAAAACAGGTCAGTAGTCTCGGTTGGAAAGTGTCTTTAGTTCCGGTTCTCTAACCGGGATTATTGTATAGAGATTAAAAGGTTCAAGCCTTTAGTCTCGGTTGGTTACGAATCGGGACTAAATCCTGGCCACGTGGTTGGCAGCGTGCGTCAGGGCATGGAGACCTTTGGTCCCGATTGGTGTTTATTGTTTATTTTTCTTCTTCATTTTGTGTTTTCCATTTTTTTTGCATTTCAAACATATTTTACGCTATTACATACTGTACATATTATGCATATATAATAAAAAAATCGTAGAACCGATCATATCTCATAGAATTTCTCGGACAACCACATGCATACACACACACTATATATAATGATTGACTATTCGTCACCCTGGGTAAGGAATAGTTATTCTTCATTCCCCTCTGTTTTCACATTTCATAAATTTCGTCTTATTTTATACATGAAAAGAGACTATAAGAAAATATATAGTCACTGTAAAACATATTTTATGTCAGTAAAATTACAAACATAAAACATAGTGTAAAAATACATAAAATGCGATTTTTCTTGTCTTATGACCTATATTTTTGTTTTTTCTATCAAATTTTATGTAGTGAATCAATATAATGTAATTATTTGCATTTCAAATATAATTTATTTATGAAAAGACCGTAAGATTACCTCGGGTGAAAAATAACTTATTCTGCACCCTGGTGATGAATAGACTTTCTATATATATAGGACGACCGTTTGTGACACCTAGGTGCCTAGGCACCTTGCTTAGATCGATGCCGTTAGATCTGTTATTGGGTATGCCCCGTTAAGAAATAGGTTTTTCTTTTTGCATTTTACTTTAATCTATAGGTAAATAAGTTTCCATATGTGTGCATTCCGTGCATACCTCATAAATTTCTTTCCAAGAAATAGTTGCTATCTGCGTACTGAATACCTTGGTAACAATTTTGCATGTCCTGGCGTGTGCATTAATGGTCCATTGTTTGGAAAAAAACAAACAGATATGAGCCATTGTTTTGGAAAGAGTATAACATGGAAAGGGTATTGCCTTCCAAAAATTTGGCTTTCATCAATGGTGCATCGATTTTGGTGAAATCAAACTGAAATTATTCCCCATCGGGTACCTTCTACAAAATTTGCAGGGCGTGTGCATTATGGAAAGAGAATAAAAAGGCAATGAAATACCTTTCGAAGCTGCGCCTCTAATTATATGTACATTGCTTGAACATATGAAACTGAAATGATTTTCTACACCTACTGCCATGTATACTAGGCGATAGGTAAAGTATAAAGGACCGTTACTCATATACAAGATTGGGTCATGTAGGTATATGTACATATAATTATAAATAATTCTGAAGCAAGACTATCAAAGTTAGTTGGGTATGACGTAATACGTAGTAAACAGATTTAGTTTTGTTTAATTTTCTTCAATAGCATAGATATGTTTTTTTAGATTGGTTAAGTTGATTAAATGGTTCATTGGACATCGACAAACATGTGCAAGGCATGGGAACCGAGATAACAACAGACAAAAGGATGATACTCAGCAAAAGACACATTGGCCATGGTACCTAGGTATTGAACTCATTAAACAGTTGGCAAGAGGATGACATTAGCCTACACAACCACTTCTTAATGAATGGGAAATCATACATATATTTGTGGCATTGTTATTATTAAGGACGAACCGTGCATGCTTTAATAAGATGAAACAAATTTTGGAAGAAAACTTGTACATTCGGACCGAAACATATCATCAGGTATATGAAGGAAGATTGCCACATGTGGAAGTGTTATGGCCAGGTAGGTGGCACTTCTTGCAGACTTTATTAATCTTGGACCTTGTCAAATTCTCTGGGTTTTGGGGACACCCAGTTCTGTAGTGTCCTTTCTCTTGGCAGAAAGAACATGTCCGTTTTGTACGTACACCACCTTCAGCAGCAGATTTCAGTCTTGCTCCCCTGGGACGCCCTCGCTTCTTGTGTCGATTAGGTGGAAGCACATTGTCATGCAGTTCAACTTCCAAGTTGTCCTCATCTTCCATTTCATTGGCACGATCATCATCTGATTCCTTAGATAAATGTGTATACCTTGTGTGGGCTTGAGGTATACCCGTCACATCCTCTTGGGGTGGCATCAAACGGATCTCCTGTAAAGCTTCAACAATTTTCCTCATTGCAACATGGTACGCATCAAATGATGCATCACCTCCGGATGATAGGTCCATGCAAGCTTGGAATAACAGGGTATGACGATGAGTCCTCGAAGCATCTGCATGTTAGGAACGTTGCATGGAAAACAAAAATTTTCCTACGCACACGCAAGATCTATCCATGGTGATGAGCATCTACGAGAGGGAGAGTGAATCTACATACCCTTGTAGATCGCTAAGCGGAAAGCGTTAAGAAACGCGGTTGGTGTAGTCGAACGTCTTCGCGATCCAAATCGCCGAGCGTCCCGCAATCTCATCGCGATCCGTCCCGCGATCTCATCACGATCCGTCCCACGATCCAATCACGAATCGTCTCGCGATCTTGATCACGGTTCTTCCGATCTAGCACCGAACGGACGGCACCTCCGCGTTCAGCACACGTACAACTCGATGACGATCTCCGCCTTCTTGATCCAGCAAGAGGGAGCGGAGAGGTAGACGAGTTCTCCGGCAGCGTGACGGTGTTGTGGCGATGGTGGTGAAGCTATTCCAGCAGGGCCTCGCCTAAGCACCGCTGAAACCAATCTAGAGGAGGAACTACGATTTAGAGAAGAGGGTAGCACGTGGCTGTTTTTCTATGTCTCAAAACCCTTAAAGCCTCTAGTATATATAGGAGGAGAAAGAGAGGAGGCTGGCGCACAAGGGCCAACCCTTTGGGCTTTGGCGCAAGGAATAGAGGAGGAGTACTCCTCCAATCCAAGTAGGATTAGGACACCTTCCTTATTTTCACTTGGAAACTCTTTCCACCTTGGCCTTTTTCCTTTTCCTTCCACTCTAGCCGCATGGGCCTCTTGTGGGACTTAAGCCATCCCACTAAGGACTGGTATACCTCTTCCCACAGCCCATGTAGCCTCTTGGGTCGAAATACCCCTCTCGATGGTTCCCTAGTACACTACCGGCACTCCCGGTACACTACCGATGAGCCCAAAACTTTCCGGTGACCAAACGATGACTTCCTATATATCAATGTTTACCTCCAGACCATTCCGGAGATCCTCGTGAGGTCTAGGATCTCATCCGGGACTCCGAACAACCTTTGGTCACCACCATACATAACTCTATACTACCGAAACGTCACTGAACCTTAAGTGTGCAGACCCTACGGGTTTGAGAACTATGTAGACATGACCCAGACACCTCTACGGTCAATAACCAATAGCGGGACCTGGATGCCCATATTGGTTCCTACATATTCTACGAAGATCTTTATCGGTCGAATCTCTATGTCAAGGATTCAGTTCATCCCGTATACTGTCGCTTTGTTCTTCAGTACGTTACTTGCCCGAGATTTGATCATCGGTATCTCCATACCTAGTTCAACCTTGTTATCGGCAAGTCTCTTTACTCATTTCAGTAATACAAGGTCCCGTGGCTAACACTTAGGCACATTGTTTGCAAGGCTTATTGTGATGTTGTATTACCGAGTGGGCCCTGGGATACATCTCTGTCACACGGAGTAACAAATCCCAGTCTTGATCCATGCCAACCCAACAGACACCCTCGGAGATACCTGTAGAGTACCTCTATAGTCACCCAGTTACGTTGTGACGTTTGATACATACAAGGCACTCCTCCGGTGTCAGTGAGTTGCATGATCTCATGGTCATAGGAACAGATACTTGACATGCAGAAAACAGTAGCAATAAATTGCACGATCATATGCTACATTTGTAGTTTGGGTCTTGTCCATCACATCATTCTCCTAATGATGTGATCCTGTTATCAAATGACATCTCATGTCCATGACTAGTAAACCATAACTATCTTTGATCAACGAGCTAGTCTATTAGAGGCATACTAGGGACATGGTTTTGTCTATGTATCCACACATGCATCTGAGTCTCCGATCGATACAATTATAGCATGGATAATAAACGACTATCATGAACTAGGAAATATGATAATAACCAATTTATTATTGCCTTTAGGGCATATTTCCAACAGTCTCCCACTTGCACTAGAGTCAATAATCTAGTTCCCATCACCATGTGATTCGCATTGTTATGAATCTAACACCCAATGAGTTCTGGGCTCGATCATGCTTTGCATGTGAGAGAGGTCTTTTACTCAACGGGTCTGCAACATTCAGATCCGTGTGTACTTTGCAAATCTCTATGTCATACTATAGACACTGCTACCACACTTCACTTGGAGCTATTCCAAATGGATGCTCTAGCATGAAAGATACCGAGATCTCTTGGTTGTTATGTTGAGAATGAAAGCATACCGCTCAAAATTACTATTCAACTCTATTTTAAAAGCTCGAGCTATGGTACCTCTGCAAATCAATGCTTCCCTCTGCGAAGGGCCTATCTTTTACTTTCTAGTACTTACCTTTGTACAGAAGTCATCATGACCTTCACAACTTCCTATATTTTGCCTTTTCTCTTGGCAAGAATCATGTGGTGGGAAAAGATCCAAGCATATATGGCCATTCAAATATATTTGATCATGAATTATTATTGTTGACAATTATCTATATGAAAATAAGTTGGGAGGTGAAACATTAAGCCCCTACCTTTCTCTGTGTTCGACAGATGCCATTTCCTCTAAAAATATGCTTTGAGTGTTAGCAATCATGGAAGACTATATGATGATTGAGTATGTGGAATTGGCTAAATCAAAGCTCTGATATAGACCCTTCCTGAAAATAAGATGAATTGTAATTTCTTGGTGACTGAAAGCATAGTTTATTAGTTTTCAAGAAACTTTATGGTCTATACTTTGACACATGAATAGCTTGTTACTTCATCATGAGAAGTTTTATTAGATGAGCTATTGTTTATGATATACAATGATGCTAGAAAAAGTGTTTGGAACTATCATTGATCAAATTTATGTACTATGCCAGCATTCACACTTCATAAATTATTTCTTTTATCATTTACCTACTCGAGGATGAAGCTTGGGGATGCTGATACGTCTCCTACGTATCTATAATATATGAAGTATTCATGCCATGTTTACAATAATTCTATATGATTTTGGTATGATTTTAATAGAACTAACTTAGACTGACGTTGTTTTCAGCAGAACTACTGTGGTGTTGTTTTTGTGCAGAAATAGAAGTCCTCGGAATGGGCTGAAAATTTACGGAGAATATTTTGGAAAATATAAAAAATACTGGTGGGAAGAGCTGGGCCAGGAAATGTATGAGGAGGCCACAAGCCTGCTAGGCGCGGCCACCCCCTAGGCCACGCCCCTATGGCTTGTGGACTCCTCGAGCACCCCCTTGACGTGAGACCAACGCCAAAAATTCCTATAAATACTAAAACCTACAGAAAGAAACCTAGATCGGGAGTTCCGCTTTCGCAAGCCTCTGTAGCCACAAAAAACCAATCAGGAGCCCGTTCCAGCACCCTGCCGGAGGGGCAAACCATCACCATAGGCCATCTTAATCATCCTGGCGGTCTCCATGATGAGGAGGGAGTATTTCACCCTCGGGGCTGAGGGTATGTACCAGTAGCTATGTGTTTGATCTCTCTCTCTCTCTCTCGTGTTCTTAAGATGACACGATCTTGATGTACCGCGAACTTTGTTGATATAGATGAATCATATATAGTTTTCCCCTCTCTATCTTCTTGTGATGAATTGAGTTTTTCCTTGAAGTTTTCTTATCGGATAGAGTCTTTAAAGGATTTGAGAACACTTGATGTATGTCTTGCGATTGGATATCCATGGTGACAATGGGATGTTCTATTGATCCACTTGATGTATGTTTTGGTGATCAACTTGCGGGTTCCATGACCTTGGGAATCTATGCATAGGGGTTGGCACATGTTTTTGTCTTGACTCTCTGGTAGAAACTTTGGGGCACTCTTTGAAGTTCTTTGTGTTGGCTTGAACATGATGAATCTGAAATTGTGTGATGCATATCGGATAATCAAGCCCATGGGTACTAGTGGTGACATTGAAGTACCTATGTGACATTAGGGTTTTTGTTGATGTGTATCTTAAGGTGTTATTTTAGTATGAACTCTAGGGCTGTTCGTGACACTTACAGGGATAGCTCACAAGATTGATCGGAAAAGATAACTTTGAGGTGGTTTTGTACCCTACATTAATTTCTTTGTTTGTTCTCTGCTATTTGTGACTTTGGAGTGAACTCTTTGTCATGCGTGAGACATTTCCATATGATTCAACTATGTTAGTATTATTGACAGAAATTGTACTGGTGAAAGTATGAACCCTAGGCCTTGTTTTCAAGCATTGCAATACCGTTTGTGTTCACTTTTGATACTTGTTACCTTTTTGTTTTTATATTTTCAGATTACAAAAACCTCTATCTACCATCCATATTGCACTTGTATCACCATCTCTTTACCGAACTAGTGCACCTATACAATTCACCATTGTATTGGGTGTGTTGGGGACACAGGAGATTTCTTGCATTTGATTGCAGGGTTGTTTGAGAGAGACCATCTTCATCCTACACCTCCCATAGATTGATAAACCTTAGGTCATCCAATTGAGGGAAAATTGCCGCTGTCCTACAAAACTCTGCGCTTGGAGGCCCAACACGAGTCTACAAGAAGAAGGTTGCATAGTAGACATCAACGGTTACGAACATATTTCTTTAAGACTCCCATGAACCTCTCAAAGGGGAACATGTTGTGTAGAAATACATGGCCTAGAATGAATATTGTGTAGAAATACATGGCCCAAAATGCCAATCTCGTCGACTAGATGAACTAGGACGTGCGTCATGATATTGAAGAAGGATGGTGGGAACACCAGCTTGAAACTGACAAGACATTGCACCAAATCACTCTTTAACCTTGGTAGGATTTCTGGATCGATTACCTTCTCAGAGATTGCATTGAGGAATGCAAATAGGTTCACAATGGCTAATCGAACGTTTTCCGTTAGAAGCCCCCTCAATGGAACCAGAAGCGGTTGCGTCGTAATCACTTGGCAGTCATGAGACTTTAGGTTCTGGAACTTTTTCTCTGCCATATTTATTATTCCCTTTATATTCGACGAGAAGTCATATGGGACCTTCATACTGAGCAAGCATTAAAAAAAGATTCACTTCTCTTCTTTGGTTAGAGTGTAGTTGGCAAGACCATCATACTACTTTGGATGCATGCCGTCTTTTTCGTGCACATGTTGCTGGTCCTCCCATGCCTCCGGTTTATTTTTTGTCTTCCCATACACTCCTAAGAATCCTAGCAGGTTCACACAAAGATTCTTCGTCACGTGCATCACGTCGATTGTAGAGCGGACCTCTAGGTCTTTTCAATAGGGTAGGTCCCAAAATATAGATTTCTTCTTCCACATGGGTGCGCGTCCCTCAGCGTCACTCAGAACAGATAGTCTGCCACGACCATTTCCAAAGATTACTTGTAAATCATTGACCGTATCAAGTATGTGATCACCAGTACGGAAGGCGGGATTCTTCCGGTGATCTGCCTCACCTGTGAAATGCTTTCCTTTTTTCGACATTGATGGTTGGTCGAAAGAAATCGACAATGCCCCAGGTACACATTCTTCCTGCATTTGTCCAAATATATACTTTCGGTGTCATCTAAACAGTGTGTGCATGCGTGATATTCCTTGTTTGTCTGTCTTGAAAGGTTACTGAGAGCAGGCCAATCGTTGATGGTTACAAACAGCAATGCATGTAGGTCAAATTCCTCCTGTTTGTTCTCATCCCACACACGTACACCTTTTCCATTCCATATCTATAAAAGTTCATCAACTAATGGCCTTAGGTAGACATCAATGTCATTGTCGGGTTGCTTAGGGCCTTGGATGAGCACTGACATCATAATGAACTTCCGCTTCATGCAGAACCAAGGAGGAAGGTTATAAATACATAGAGTCACAGGCCATGTGTTATGCTTACTGCTCTACTCCCCAAAAGGATTAACGCCATCTGCACTTAAACCAAACCATACGTTCCTTGGGTCATCTGTAAAGTCCCTCCACTTTCTCTCGATCTTTCTCCACTGCGACCCGTCAGCGGGTGCTCTCAACTTCACGTCTTTCTTAAGGTTTTTTCTGTGCCATCGCATCAACTCAGCATGCTTTTTGTTTCTGAACATACATTTCAACCGTGGTACTATAGGAGCATACCATATCACCTTGGCGGGAACCCTCTTCCTGGTGCACTGGACCTCAACATCACCAGGGTCATCTCGTCTGATCTTATACCGCAATGCACTGCATACTGGGCATGCGTTCAAATCCACCACGGTAAAGGATGCAGTCATTAGGGCATGCATGTATCTTCTGCACCTCCAATCCTAGAGGGCATAGAACCTTCTTTGCTTCGTACGTACTATCGGGAAATTCGTTATCCTTTGGAAGATTCTTCTTCATTATTTTCAGTAGCGAACCAAATCCCATGTCAGATACACCATTGTCTGCCTTCCATTGCAGCAATTCGAGTGTGGTACCGAGCTTTCTGTTGTCATCTTTGCAATTTGGGTATAACCCTTTTTTGTGATCCTCTAACATGCGATCGAACTTCAACTTCTCCCTTTCACTTTCGCATTCTCTCTGTGCATCAACAATGAACCGGCGGAGATCATCATCGAGCACATCGTTTGGTTCCTCTTGATGTTTAGCTTCCCCCATTCCAGCATCACCATATTCAGGGGGCAGATAGTTGTCATCATCCTCTTCTTCTTTGTTGTCTTCCATCATAACCCCTCTTTCTTTGTGCTTGGTCCAAACATTATAGTGTGGCATGAAACTCTTCTCAAGCAGGTGGAAGTGAAGAGTTTTAGAGTTGGAGTAATCCTTCGTATTCCCACAAACAGTACATGGACAATGCATAAAACCATTCTGCTTGTCTGCCTCAGCCGCTTCGAGAAAATGATGCAGACCCTTAATGTACTCGGAGGTGCATCGATCACCGTACATCCATTGCCGGTTCATCTATGTGCATTATATAATTAAGTGTATCAAAAACGATTACAAAACATTATGAATAGAGAAGTGATCAAATTAATAGAAGTTCATCATAACATTAAAACCAAAGTACAGTAGTGACCAAAATAAAAACATAAAGTTCATACATAGTTCTCATTGAACAACATATAGCTCTCTAGAGCATCTAATTAAAATGTACACTGAAACTATGTAAAACATTTAAATGCAACAACAAATGCGATCATAATTGTAACTAATGTACCAATTGATCCAACGGCATAATGATACCAAGCCTCAGTATGAATGGCATATTTTTTAATCTTTCTAAACTTCAAGCGCATTGCATCCATCTTGATCTTGTGATCTTCGACGACATCGGCAACATGCAACTCCAATTCCATCTTCTCCTCCTCAATTCTTTTTAAAAAAAATCAAGTAATTGTTTTCTTGTTCAACTAAATTTAACCTCTCGACAAGAGGGTCGGTTCGAATTTCCGGTTCACATACCTCCTAGATAAAAACATCTATGTCACGTTGGTCGGCATAATTGTCATACACACTAAATGAAACAAATAGTTATAAAAGGTAATATACCACATCCGAACCATAGACAGGACGAGGGCCGACGGGGGAGGATACCAAAACCATGACACTATATAATAACAAACAATAATAAAAGTAAGAAAATTTTACAAGCATCTATCTAAATCATACAAGTAAGATTTTTTTCTTTTACAAAGAAGATAAGAACAAGAGGCTCAGCACGGTGGTGCCGGCGACGAGATCGACATGGGTGATCGACGGAGGTGAGGACGGGGACGGGACAGGACGGACTGCCAAACCTACACAAATCTTGAGGAAAATGGAGCTTGAAGGTCGAGAATGGAAAGGAGAAAGCTTTAGTGTGGCTCGGGCATTTCATCGAACACCTTATATGCATAGGAGGTGAGAGCTAGAGCAACAACACATTGCACACGCTGGCGTCCAAAAAACTGAGTGAGTGGACAGGGGCAGGCGGGGGTATATATAGGCTTATATCTTTAGTCCCGGTTGATGGCTAGAACCGGGACAGAAGACAGGCCTTTGGTCCCAGTTCCAGCTACCAACTGGGACTAAAGGTGTTGGGCCAGGAGCGAGGCCCATTGGTCCCGGTTCGTGGCTGGAACCGAGACCAAAAGTGCCAGACGAACCGGGACCAATGGCCTCCGAGGCACTGTCGGTGCCCTGGCCTCACGAATCGGGACTGATGGCCCCTTTGATCCCGGTTTGTAAGTGAACTGGGATTAATGCCCTTATCCTGGCCTCAACGAAAACCCTGTTTTATAGTAGTAGGAGCAGAAGGCAACCCACACCAGCTACTCCTCCACAACACACCCCAATCACCCACGTAGCGTCGTCGTTGCCTGGCTCGGCGAACCGAGCCTAGTGTTTCCCGGGTGCTTGATCAGAGGATGAACATGGCCATGACAATGCCTTCAGGGAGGAGACGGTGCCCACAAGCCTCGTCATTGCCCTCAGCCATAACAACGCACGGATTTCTCCTGGCCATGTTCATTTTAAGTCTTCGAAGCATAAAAAACTGGGAAGGTCAAGCAAAGTTGTCACCTTGGGCCATTGCCGTGGAGAGGGAAGTCGCATGCCACCTCCATCGAGCCACAGATCGGTCGGCAACCACCACACGCCGCCAAGATCTCAAACCACCGCACCATCTTGCCCATGGTTTTACGAGGCCACAGCCACGGCTTCCACTGAGAGGATCAACCTTCCAGAGCCACTCAACAACCAGCCAACCCTGCCATCACCTGGACATATCTCCGCCACCACCACATCACCTCGAGCGTTGTCGCCTCATCGCCGCCCTTGATCCATGTCACACCACCACCATCATAGATCTGTGGGCGCCAGCCAGAGCAGCCAGGTCCTAGCCCACCCGCCATGCACGGAGACCCGTCATGGAATCCACCGCCGTCGCTGGATCTGGGTCGGGCACAAGCCCCGAAAACAAGGCCATCCTTTAGCCCCCATGTGTCGGGAACTATCGACCGCCGCACTCCACTGCCTCCGCGTCCCTGGGGCAGTCTTCTAGCCGCCATCCCCGCCCCCAACTGTGTCGGGCGATCGCCGGTGCATGCCACCACGAGAAGGAGCCGCCCCCAGCGCCGCTTGGCAGCCAGAGCCCGCCACCACCGCGGCATAGATGCTGGCAGCAATGGCGGAGAGGGAGCACCAAAGGGAGGGCTTCTAGGTGGTGCCCCCCGAGTCACCTCCAAAGAGGGGGGGGGGGGGGTACTTATAAAAGATGAAAAAAAAAGGATATGAAGAATACGAGTTTAAATGCTACTGGTCCATTACCATCATTATTCCCAGGCATGACCATCCTGTGAAGACGACAGCAAGATCCTTCGCTTCAGTCTTGGCACTATTAATTACTAAGAGATTTGGCGGGAGTTTTACGGAGCAACCTGTGTTAGCGATTTGTTTTCTGCGGCCAAAAACAGCCGCGCGTGGGGAAGAGCAGCCCGGATGCTCGACACGTAGCAGCGGCGCACCCAAACCCTACGCCCTCCACCCGCCCCTCCCCCCGTCTTCCCGATCCGGCGTCGCCACCCCTCCTCCTCTCCATCCGGTGTCCCCTCTCCCAGATCCGGCTCAGCGGAGGAGCAGCCGAGAGCTCCACGTCTCAAGGCCAGGTAATCCTTTCTCCGGCGGCCCGGCCTCTCCTTACACAGTTACTTCTAGCATAGCGTCTTGTACATTGCAAGGATGCATTTTGATTTGATTGGTAAAATTTCCTGCTACCTAGTTCCTGCCTTTGTGAGCTTGTTTGTTATGTCCATTCTTCTCATCAGCGGTACATCCTTTTTTTTTCTAGACCCTAGCAATTCAATATCATCAGCAATGACATATAAGAGTTCCGTATAGTAATTCTTCATTAGATTTACTAGTCGCACTTAAGGTTTTGCACAAGTATTGGAGGTACTTTCAAGGCCATGCATCATCAGTATTTAAGGTACTTTCAAGGTTTTGCAATACCTCATGCTAATAGCAAGTGAGTGAAACAATGCATTTTCCCGTTCGAAAATAAACGATGCATTGTGACTGGATTTATTCATCCAGCAAAAACGGAAAGGAAAGGAGCTGAGGCGGAACGAATGGAGGATGCTGGTTTTGAGCTTTTGCTGGATGATGTCGACAGGTAAGCCTTTCGTTCCTCGATTTAGATCTAGTGGTTCCAGGGATTTGTTTCTAAGCGGACACACTGGGGGGCTGACACCCTGACCTGCCGTGTGCTGTAGGTTCCCACTCCGGAAGAGCCAAGAACACCCAGATCCGGTCCCTCTCGCTGTGCTGCAGACGGGCAAAGCCAACCCTGCTGTGCCGGCGGAGTCAAACACAGGGTCTGTTCGTGTCGGTGTCGCCGGCCCGGAGCGTCGTCGGCATGAGGCATCTCTGACCCATTCTGCCCAATCGACCGACAGGGTCAACCCCGAGGCGACCGGCTGGATAAAAAGGTACTGTATGCGCTGAATTCATAACATAGTTCACTGTATTTCGTTGAAGATGGCCCCTCCTGCTGTAGTATGGTCTACATCGTTCTAGTGTTACTGTTTTTGCATTTCTCCCTAGAGTGATTTAAGTCAATTTCACTGTTCCCCTGAGAACTTGTTCCTGCAGATAACTTGTTAGTTCTCCTAGGCCGGCAATTACTTTGAATAGTCATACTTGCAGCTGAAACTACCGAAAAGTAATGGTTTGCTTGAAAAAAATCAGGTTGCATCTTGGCAGTGCACCACCTGACAGTGCATCATCAGGTTACTTTCTAGGCAATGCATCAACATAATCTGATTTTCACTAGTGTCACTCAGGATTTGTATTTTCTGCCACACCATTCATACTGAATTTGCCTTTCATGTTCCCCACCGTGTGTTTTAAATTTTTATGTTGACTTTTGTATAGATTGTAGGCACAAGCTTTGTGAGCACTGAAAGCATTTGAATATGTTTAATGCATCTCATTCAGCTGTCTGGACATGGCTGAAGCTGAATGGATTAAGTGTTTTGAACCGGGTCCCAGGATCTGAAAATGATCCGTTTCAGGTAACGCGTCCGACTCCTAACCTTTTATGTTCACATAGAATTTTGTTTGCAGCCCATACTTACCTTGAAATATGCAGCCCAAAGTGCTTTACAGACGGTCAAGCTCAAGACTGGTGGAAGGAGAACCGCAATAAGGTCTATCAGCGCTACAATGTGAGGACCCCCCAGTCGGCGACATCAAGTGACGGGTGTATGTGTGGCGTGTGTCTTTCACTTTCAGCCCTAGTTGCCTAGACGTGCGCCCATCTGCTGGCAGGTGCATTATCCCTTGTAGATGCAGACAAACATGAATGAGTAAGTCAGGGAGTCTGAATATGCATGACAATATGATGACATGGTTTTGATTTTGAATCCCTACTGAGATGTAAGAGAAGAGATGGTCACGGTGGGAACAAAGCATCACCAACCTGTGACTGCATTGCCCTCTACTCTTCACAAAGCTGCAAGGAGTGTACCTGCATGAATACTCTAGCAATGTGGCAGGGATATCAAATACACCCTGAATCTGCATCTTGTCTGCTCGTGCACTTGTGTGATTTATTTCCGTCACTAACAGATGCAAGAACCCATGATTGCACGTCCATGCTTGTGTAGTTGTGTGGTTGCTATTGTTGTCACTAACTCTTAGTGTCCTCTGTTTGGTATTTCTCTTCTTTGAGCTCACTAGAAGTACTATTGGGAATTCGGGGAGACAGTGCCGTAGACCTGTAGAGTATTGACATGTACTCCCTCTGTCCCATAATGTAAGACGTTTTCTTGCACTAGTGTAGTATCAAAAAGCGTCTTATATTATGGGACGGATGGAGTAGCTGTGTGTTCTTCTGATGGCACCACGTCCGCAACGGAAGTACTCCTAGTTTACTTCTAAGCAGAGTAAGATTTTCTGATATGTGTGTTCGTCTGATGGCACCTATGTCCAGATTGTCCACGAAAAAAGTAGGATTTTCTCATGTACGCTCAGCGCTGAAAGCAGAGTATTCGTCTCCAGTCACTGAAGCTTGTGCATATTAATGGCCTGACAAATGTATGTTGGCAGATGAGTACTAATATGCATTTCATTAGTTATTTGTATCTGATTATTGGCTTGGAGTTTGATCTGCCAACATACATTTGTCAAGATACAAATAACTAATGAGATGCATATTTTAACGTTCCCGCTACTCCCAGTGCTAAGAGGATTAAATTCCTCCAAATCATATAGTTAACAATGTAAATAATACAGTAAAGGGATCTTGTTCTTTTTAAAATATAATGACTACACTTTGTTTTAATTCCATTCTATCCTCCTAGAATATAAAGGGACCTGATTGGTTGAACGCAAGACAACTTTCTGAGAACAGAAATCATTTTCCAAGGCAATATTCTCATTTCTTCTGCTATATTCAGATTATTGCAGAGTGTTTCTCATGGAAGGAATTGTGGGCTTAAGAGAGAAATTCTCAAATACCTTGGCATTTTTTAACAAAAGGACAATTACATGTGAAGAACCAATGTTTTGTACGAAACGTACTGCATTAGAAATAAGATAGCTGTTGCAGCCGGTATGGTAGTCTTTTATCCTTGATGTTTAACATTTTTTCCTTTGTGGTCTCTCTGCATGCTTACCTTGCAAAATTTTTGGCAGATAAAATAGAGAAATAGAAGATAAAGATAAATAAATAATGCCTATATGTTTGAACCGTTTGTATGGTGAGTGTTTGGCTCCACCCTTTTTCTTTTCTTTTGATAATGTGGTTGGCTTCACCTAGTGATAGGGAAAAATGGCCGGCACAAGATGTTGGTTCGAGGCTATGACTGATCGGGCTACGCGCTCCGCCTTATCCCCTCCTGCGCCGCCACCCGCGAGGCAGCCGGGAGGGCACCTCGAGCTCCGCCGCCAGGCGCCCTCCTCCTCCCTCTTTCTCCCCCATCGACGTCATGGGGCTCGGGTGGGCAAAGGCCGACCAGAGCCGGTGGCGGTGGGGCTCTCTCGTTCCTCTGTGGGCACGGGAGCGGCATCAGCCGGTCTCTCCGGCAGGGGCGCGACGTCGGGTGTATGGGACGACGCTGGCACGACGGCTGCACTTTGGGCGACGCGGTTGACGATGGTTCATGCGGGGAAGGCTATGGTGGCAGTGGGCCCTGTGGCGAGGGCTGGGAGGGGCCTGGTCGAGCGGCTGTTGGTCATCGGGCGGCGGCTGCTGGCGGCGGTGGTGACCGGTGGTTTTCTCGCGGGCGTCGGGAGGCGCACTATTGCAGGAATGCCTATTAATTGCGGGCGCCAAATGACCAGCAATGGTGGGCCAGGCACCCAGGGGCACTCGCCACTAACCTTCTGCCACTACTATAATGTCATCATTGACGGGCGGGTGTCCGCCACTGTTAGAGCTTATCCGGTGACGGACACTACTAAATGTTCGTTGTTGGTGCATGTTAATAGTTGTGGCGAGCGGTGCCTGTGACCCGTCACTGCTACCTCTTCAGCCTGCAGCCCTACCAGCTCCTAATACGCATTACTGGATACAAATAACCACATTACAGCATACAACTAGCGTAAGCGATCAGACACATTACATTTAACATAGTAATAATCTAAACTTCATACAAATAGATGTACGCATTATTGTATAACAACTCATGTCACATCATTACTACGTACACATGCATACAAGACCTCATGATAACAATAATACCATAATGACAATGAGCAGGATAAAGACAATCAAATTCTTTACTTTGCTCACTAATCAAATTCTTTACTCGCTCACTTGTTCACATGGTCTTGCATATTCATAGTTGATTTTCTCTTTACGGACATAATTGACATAATGACCCTTAGCTTCTTCGCGGACGTAGTTGGCATAATGACTCTTGGCTTCTCTACGGATGTAGTTGGCATAATGACCCTCAGCATTTTTTAGTCTTATATCCTTTGTAGCAGTTGTTTTTGTAACCGTTCATTTTCTACTTGCATATATATCTTTCATGAATCTTAAATTCCATGATTCTTCCCGGTGTACACCATATACTAGTTCTATAGGAGATATTCCCTAGAGGCAATAATAAATGTTATATTATCTCCCTGTTCATAATTAGGTTTATGTTCCATACTATAACTGCTATGGTTCTCGAGTCTGCAATAACCACGAGACTTGGAGGAAGACTCATATGCATGTGTGAAATAATAAACGGTAAAATGTATTCCTAGTCTGGCCTCTAAGACTAGCTCAAGTATTGCATGATGATCATGTTTTCCTGTTCATGGGCATGGCTATGCTGACAATTTTGAGGGCACAATGTTAGAAGAATATTTGTGTTGAATCGACCCGAATTAATGTAATGCTATGAGATACATTCGTCATAAGTGAATGGTTAATAACACAGAGATATTTAATGTTTACATAATTCCTTAGATCCTGAGAGTATCAAGTTCCTTAGTGCTTGCTTCGTGAACTTTAGGGTTTGTTAAACGTCATCCGTTACTGGGTGGCTATTACGGCGGCTTACGGGTTCACGGAAAAGTATGACAACTAACAAGATAGCTCAATATTGGGATTTGCTCCTCCGACGATGGAGAGATATTCTCGGGCCCTCTCAGTGTTACGGTATCCATCATCGTCTGGCAAGACACAGTGTGATTTGATCACAGGGATGCCAGAACACGAAAACGAGAAAAGAGAACAAAAGTGGTAACGAGGTAACTTGCATAGTGGATAAGTTGTTGATCCACGGGGATGCAGAAAATCTCACCTCGGGTATTTGTAACATATCGCGAAGCAACAGGAATAGCTCACGGCGACTGGAGGTTCACTCGAATATTCATTCGTGTGGGTATAGGGGTCAATATGGGTGTCCACGGCTCCGATGTTGATCATTGATCGGAAGGGGTTCCGGTTCATGTCTATACTTCACCGAACCTATAGGGTCACATGCTTAAGGGTCATCTATCTGCTGAATACTAGACAGGGAGTCTTAGAGAAAATCACCGGAAAAGTTTCGGACACCGGAAAAGTTTCGGGCAGCAGAAAAGTTCCACACAGAGAACATCGGAACAGTTCCGGTGAAACTGAAAAGTTGTTTTAGGGGATACCATAAAGTCAAATTGGTTCCGACACATGCCTGATAATTCTTGGAGGGTGCCAGAATCGTTTTGGAAACTTTCTGGAATTTTTCGGGATGAAAACCCGAAATGTTCTGAAGCTGCCGGAACAGCTTCAGATGCTTTTCGCAGATGAAAATCACTAAACCGGAATTGTTTCGGAAAGTGTTGAAATTTTTTTAGTGGGTACTAGAAATGTTCTAATCCCACATCAATATTTTCAGTTCGATCAGACGCTGAAAAATGTCGTCGTGAATAGTAAAATCAGCTTTATGGTTACTTTTTGGAAAGCCACCTTTTTGGGTTTTTGCTCCAAAATATCTTGGAGATGACATGGATGAATGTGGCTGAAATTTCAGCCCCTCCACCCCTCCTTCTCCTTTAAATATATGTGGAGGGGGC
This sequence comes from Hordeum marinum, assembly GCA_022496015.1. Lineage (NCBI taxonomy): Eukaryota > Viridiplantae > Streptophyta > Magnoliopsida > Poales > Poaceae > Hordeum > Hordeum marinum. The sequence continues at coordinate 471,390,158 of CM039672.1, read as the reverse complement.
AGCCCAAAACTCATCCCTTGTCACATACAAGTGCCATGCATGATCTGGCTTTCTCTCTTCCTCCCAGTGAAATAGTTTCGTAGAGCCGAAAGGCTGTCTGGGTTTCGGTGGGAACTAGTTTTGGACGACGAAGCTCTACCGGATAGATGAAACCGTATGTGTGCAACTCTGTAGAGAGATCATAGTTTCGGTCTTAGTTCGAGAGTGCCTCCCGAAGGGCTGTCCGTGTGACTGTCCGAGTTTCGAAGGCCCTCCCGAAGGGCCGTCCGAGTTTCGAAGGTCCTCCCAAAGGGCTGTCTGCGACACCGTCCAGGGGACTTGTGCAACCGCCTCCCGGAGGGATGTCCGAGGGGAAGATGAGGGTATACATCCTCGCGGTTGGGAGGTTGTAAATCCTAGCTGCAGGGATCTACACCATCGATCGTCATCGACTCTACTTCCGCTGCGCTACGAGTCGGTAACGAAAAGATCAAACCTTGTATGCAGTCTCCATAGTGGTCCTGGGCTGGTACGTAGGTCGGAAATTTTTTGTTTTCTACTGCGTTACCCAACAGCAGTTCCACTTCATCTACGTAAATAAATAAAGAAGCCAACAAGTCAATTTCATAGTTATCCAATCACATAGAGCAAAGTCACATCATAATTTTCATAGCATCATAGACGATACAAGTCACCATGTTGCACAATTCATTAGTAGTTCGAAAGAACACGTTTAGCTCCATCATAGCAACTTAGAAATTTAGTTCACAAGCATCGATCATATAGATCACACAAAAGCAGTGCACTAGCTATTCAGCTCCATCGCAGCTTCGACGGCTGCTCTAGTGTTCTCCGCGGCTGCTCTAGCGCTCTTGGAATATGACTGAGCGCTCTCGGTGGCTGCTTGAGCACTCTCGACATAGGTGAGCACGATTTCGGTGTACTGAGCCACCCTCGTGACGATGTCTACGATAGTAAGATTCCGTCTATGGTTGTAGGAGACCTAACGAGTCATCTTGGCTTCTTCATCTATATCGCATTAAACAATTTGGCATTTAGGTATAAAATTTAGAAAAAAAACAGCATGACCTTTGATAGAAATTGGACATATTGAGTGCAGAAATTAAGCGAAACAGAACCTTATCCACGCTTCGCAAAAACATTTGCACTCACTGGATCATGAAAAAACTAATGTACCATATATTCATCCATATTTTAAGGAATTCACTTATGAATATTTAATGGTACATTTTAACTACACTAATAAAATGGTGTATGAATATTTGTATCCATATGCACTTATATACATTCACTTATAGACATTGGCACTCACAATAAATTTTAGCTACACTAATAAAATGGTGTATTAGAGTTTTATTCATATGTTGTACATTTTAACTACACTAATAAACCCATACCGCAACTAACATTAACAAAGAGAAGGGAGGTGTGCTTACCAGGCCGGAGTCGGGCGACGCGCTGGATGAGGCGCAGGTCGATGGCGGAGGCAGAGGCGGACGTCGGGTTCGACGGAGACAAGGACAACGTTGGATGTGAAGGAAGGCACGGGGACGGTCATGGGGAAGTACTTCTAGATAGCGTTGCATGGCGACGCCGACGAACTTCGAGGTGAGGACGGACAACGCGGGCGACGGGGAAGATTAGGTCCTCGATGTCGTTCGAGGTGGCGGACAGCAACCTCACCGGTGGCGACGGACGATGCCACCATGGTGACGGTGGCGAGAGAGGAGGGAGAAAGAGTGGGATCTTGAAATCAAATCCGACTGCCGCACGGGGCTGGTAAGGTGTTGTTTACCACTGACTGACGCATGGCAACTACCGCCATCGTAGTATAAGCGTGGGAGGTGGCATCGTGACCAAATATAGCTGTGGAGAGCGACTGGCAGCACCCACCACCTGCTGCGTGAAAATATTTGAAAACTTTTGGTGCGTGGGTGCCCAAATATAGTTGTGGCGGGTCCGAAGGGCCGCCCGCCACAAGTGCGGAAATGAGTTGTGGCGGGCGGTGATCTGCACCGGTCGCAGAAGCATGTCAGCCGGGCACGAATTAGAAAAAACATAGGTGTGGCGGGTCGTCATGGCCGCCCGCCACAGCTACATGTGTAGCACTTGAGGCTGGGTTTTAGCGCTCACCACTGCTTGCTTTCAAAATTAGCAGTGGCGGGTGACATGCACCGCCCGCCACTAACGGGGGTTCATCTATTAGCCCTTTCCTAGTAGTGGTGGAGCAGTGTGTGGTTCGTGGAGACATAGGCCTCGGCTGGTGGTGGCGGAGTCTTGCGTGGGGAGCCTATAGGAGACGGGGCTGGCATGGGTGTGGTGCATCTGCCTGGTGTCCGGAGTTGCCGGCTGCCATGAGCGGCCTTCCATATGGATCCGGTCTGATCTGCCAGGGCAACGCCCACCTCTCCTTGGTGTGTTTGCTGGCAATGGGCTGGCAACACGGACAAGCCGCCGGAGTTGGAGTTTCACGAGGTCATACTTTTCGGGGTTCGTTGCTCCTCACACGAGGTCCGACACTTGATCGCCCTGGATTCGGTCCACGGCTTGGTCTAGGTGGTAGCTCGTCGTTCGTTTGGGGAGGGGGGGGGGGTTCTCATGTTATAGCGCCAGTGAAGGTATGTGACGGTAGTGGTTGTGACATTGCTAAGCCAATAGTTCGATCATTGCTAATGGTCTTGGGCTTGGCATCATATTAGTTGTCGGCTTGACGATGACCGTCGACGGTCTTTGGGTCATGTCCCCCCAATCCATCGGGATATGAGGGTAATTCAGTCATCGGTGCACCTACACCTGCGTCTCCAGCCGACCATGGTTGACCGGAGGAGACACTACCCCGTGCCTACCGACAGCCGTTGCAGCACGTTCGCATGACGCCATGTCCATGGACTTGACACAGATCAACCCGACAATGTGGTGAAGCCCTAACCATCACCAACAACCACTATTCCTGCAATGAAAGAAACCTCTCGGATCGAGCCCAGTCACACCTACCCGGAGTATCAATTCCGATTCACCTCGTTCCTCGAACAGATCCACCCAAGCACGAGCCTGATACGTCTCCAACGTATTTATAATTTATGAAGTATCCATGACATATTCACCTATGTTTACAATACTTTAATACAGTTTGGATGCACTTTACATGATTTATTTAGAACTAACCCGAACTGATGCTGTTTTCAGGAGAATTACCATGGTGTTGTTTTTTTGTGCAGAAAATGAAAGTCCTCGGAATGGCCTGAAACTTTTTTCTGGAAATAAGAAACATTGGAGCCAAGAACCACTGGAGGGGTGCCACCATTGGGACACAAGCCAACAAGGCGTCCCTGTTGGGGAACGTTGCATGGGACACAAAAAATTTCCTACGCACACGCAGATCTATCCATGGTGATAAGCATCTACGAGAGGGAGAGTGGATCTACATACCCTTGTAGATCGCTAAGCGGGAAGCGTTAAGAAACGCGGTTGGTGTAGTCGAACGTCTTCGCGATCCAAATCGCCGTGCGTCCCATGATCCAATCACGATCCGTCCCACGAACTTGATCACGATCCGTCCCACGAACTTGATCACGATCCTTCCGATCTAGTGCCGAACGGACGGCACCTCCGCGTTCAGCACACGTTGAGCTTGATGACGATCTCCACTGTCTTGATCCAGCAAGAAGGAGTGGAGAGGAAGAAGAGTTCTCCGGCAGCGTGACGGTGCTCCGGCGATGGTGGTGGAGCAATTCTAGCAGGGCTTCGCCTAAGCACTGCAGAAATCCGATCTAGGGGAGAAACTATGCACTGGAGGAACGGGTAGCACGTGGCTGAAAAAGCTGTTGCAAAAACCCAAAATCCTCTAGTATATATAGGAGGGGAGGAGGAGAGGAGGCATCCTTGGCTTCCAAGCCAAGAGCTTCGGCCGAACCAAGGTGGTGGAGGTGGAGTCCACCTCCAATCCTAGTAGGACTAGGATTCACCCTATTTTGCCTTTTTTCCACTTTTTCTCTTTGGCCTTTTTCCTCCAGCCGCATGGGCCTCTTGTGGATGTTCCACCAGACCACTAAGGGCTGGTTTACACCCTCCTACAGCCCATGTAGCCTCTTGGGTTGAAATACCCCTCCCGGTGGCCTCCCGGTACACTACCGGCACTCCCGGTATACTACACATGAGCCCGAAACTTTTCCGGCGACCAAAACATGACTTCCTATATATGAATCTTTACCTCTGGACCATTTCGGAGCTCCTCGTGACGTCCGTGATCTCATCTAGGACTCCGAACAAACTTCGGTCACCACCATACATAACTCTATACTACCGAAACGTCACCAAACCTTAAGTGTGCAGACCCTGCGGGTTCGAGAACTATGTAGACATGACCGAGACACCTCTACGGTCAATAACCAATGGCGGGACCTGGATGTACACATCGGTTCCTACATATTCTACAAAGATCTTTATCGGTCGAACCTCTATGTCAAGGATTCAGTTAATCCCGTATGATGTTCCCTTTGTTCTTCGGTATGTTACTTGTCCGAGATTTGATCGTCGGTATCTCCATACCTAGTTCAACCTCGTTACTGGCAAGTCTCTTTACTCGTTCCGTAATACAAGATCCCGTAACTAACACTTAGTCACATTGCTTGCAAGGCTTTATTGTGATGTTGTATTACCGAGTGGGCCCTGAGATACCTCTCCGTCACACGGAGTAACAAATCCCAGTATTGATCCATGCCTACTCAACAGACACCCTCGGAGACACCTGTAGAGCACCTTTATAGTCACCCATTTATGTTGCGACATTTGATACACACAAGGCACTCCTCCGATGTCCGTGAGTTGCATGATCTCATGGTCATAGGAACATATACTTTGACATGCAGAAAACAGTAGCAGTAAACTGACACGATCATAAGCTACATTTGTAGTTTGGGTCTTGTCCATCACATCATTCTCCTAATGATGTGATACCGTTATCAAATGACATATCATGTCCATGGTTAGGAAACCTTAACCATCTTTCGATCAACTAGCTAGTTCACTAGAGGCATACTAGGGACATGGTGTTTGTCTATGTATCCACACATGTATCCATGTTTCCAATTAATACAATTCTAGCATGGATAATAAACAATTATCATGAACAAGTAAATATAATAATAAACACTTTATTTGTTGCCTCTAGGGCATATTTCCAACCGTCCCCCCTAGTGGCATGCGCTGATATATGGTGGGCCCCTCATGGCTCCGTTTGGCATGATTCCAACGCTGAAAAATCCTATAAATCCAAAAGCCCCAGAAATAAAGAGAGACTCCTCGTTTCGCTGTCGCAACTATTTGTATCGACGAAAAACCAATATGAAGGCATTCCAGTACCCTGCCGAAGAGGGTAAATCATCTCCGGTGGCCATCTTCATCATCTCAGCGAAGGCAATGCCGAGGAGGGAGTAGTTCACCCTCGGGGCTGGCAATTTATACCGGTAGCTATGTGTTCAACCTCTCTCTCTATCTCTCCCTCGTGTTCTTGAGATGGAACGATCTTGATGTATCACAGGCTTGGTCAATATATATAGTTGGATCGTATGAGGTGTCTCCCTTGTTATCTTGTTGTGATGAGTTGAATCTTTCCCTTTGAGATCTCATTATGTTGGATTGAATATTGGATTTGAGAACACTTGATGTACGTCTTGCGTGGGATATCCGTAGTGACATTGGGGTATTCTATTGATTCACTTGATATGTGTTAAGGCATCAACTTGCGGATTCCGATGACCTTGGGAATCTATGCACATGGGTTGATTGCACGTTTTCATACCACGTTCTCTGATAGAAAACTTGGGGTGCTCCTTGAAGTCCTTTGTGTTGGATTGAATATGATAGATCTGAAATTGTTTGATGCATGTCACATAATTTACCCACGGATACTTGAGGTGACATTGGAGTATCTAGGTGACATTAGGGTTGATTGATATGTATCATTGGTGTTATTTTATTACGAACTCTAGGGCCGTTTATGACACTTCTAGGAATAGCCCAAAAGATTGACCGGAAATGATAACTTTGAGGTGGTTCTACTACCTACAACAATTTCATCTATTTGTTCTCTACTAGATAGGAGCTTTGGAGTGATTCTTTGTTGCACATTGAGGGATGATCATATGATTCAACTATGTTAGCATTGCTGGGAGATTGCACTAGCAAAAGTATGAACCCTAGGCCTTATTTCCAACCATTTATACACCATTTTTCTCGCTGTTTTACACTTTCTACCTTGCTGTTTTTATATTTTTATATTATAAAAACCTATATCTATCATCCATACTGCACTTGTATCACGATCTCTCCGTCGAATAGTGCACCCATACAATTTGCCTTGTATTGGGTGTGTTGGAGACACAAGAGATTTATTGTATTTGATTCCAGGGTTGTTTGAGAGAGACCATATTCATCCTACACCTCCCACGTATTGATAAACCTGAGGTCATTCACTTGAGGGAAAATTGCTAGTTTCCTACAAAACTCTGTGCATGGAGGCCCAACACGAGTCTACAATAATAAAGTTGTGCAGTGGACATCAAGCGCTTTTCTGGCGCTGTTGTCGGGCAGGTGAGTGCTTGAAGCTATATCTTTAGAATTTGCAATTAAATATTCTAGTTTCTTGTTTTTCACTAATTTGGTTTTACAAAAGAAAATTACTAAAAATGGATTTTAGGTTCCCTCATTTGCTTCATCTTTATAATGTCTTTCGTGAAAATAAGAATTTGGAAAATTGTGCTCAATTGGTAGAGGAAGAAATTTTGAAAATACTTAATGAGAATTCCTTGAATGATGATCATGATAATTATATAGTTAGTATTAATTCTCTGAGTATCCATGATGCTAATGATGATTGCACTAGTCATGATAAAAAGATTTCGTATAAGCCTATCAATTTTTGTGGAGTGAATAAAATTTGTAAAGACATGCCATATAGGGATGATAGATTTTCTAAGAAACATAAACAAGATCAAACTAATTGGTGGCTTAAATTTATAGATGAACTTGCCACAACATTATTCTCTCTTCGTCCCATTGCTTGCGAACTTTGCAATAGGGTTGGTGATCTTAATTTCCAATGCATCTCTTTTCAAGACCGAACGGTTTCCAAATATTGTGATAATTTGATCTCTCGTGAACTCTATAATGAACTTTGCTTATTTGGGCGGAATGAAGAATTATCACATAAAAATTATTGGTTTGATATATTCATCATCACAAATGATAATGAAACTAATCTACTAGGAAATTATATGTTTTACGTAGTGAATTGCAATGAGAATGCTTATATTGCCAACTATAGAAAAAATGAGAAACCAATAGAATATAAAAGGAATACTAATGAAAGGGTAACGGTATCCCAATACCCTCCCATTTTTTCTCATAATGGATGAGGTTGCAAGGAGGAGCTTCCCATCGAACCAATCTCTTCAATAAGACGCTCGGAAAAATTACTTGAACCCACACAAAAGGTGGTAAAGAAAAAGAAGAAGAAGAAGAAGAAGAAGAAGAAGAGAAGAAAAGGTAAAGGTAAAAAGGTATCTCTCCCAAATAATGTTGCTCTTATACTCGTTAAGAATTAATATGAAAGTATTGTGGACAATGATACACTTGATGATTATATTTTTATGCCTACTACTTGTTGTGATGAGGATGATTGGGAAGATAATGAAGCTACTTATAATATTGAAAATCTTTTTGGGCACTAGAGGTTGTTGGGAGACAACCCCAACACTTTTACTTTATGTTATTGAGTGTTCACATGATCACTATATTGTAGTAATCATGTTTTGTGTATTTTATTTAAATAACATACCAAGTATAGCCTTTGGGATAGTGTGGATACTTGTTGATTTGATTCTGCGCAAAAACAAAAACTTTTGCCTCCAGTGACAATTTCTCTGATTTTACTGGAGCGTCAAACAACTCTGAAATTTGAACACCGTATTTATATGCAAATTCTCTGCGTTGTACTATTTTTTCAGAATTTTTAGAGTTAGGGAGGTGTGGTGACCACTCAGATGTTCACAGACTGTTCTGGTTTTGATAGCTTCTGTTTTGCATGCATAGTTTGCTTGTTTCAAGTGTTTCTATACCTTATATTGAGTGATATAAATTATGGGAATGTTGTAATACAGTAGGTATTATTTGAGAACAATTATGAATCTTGTCTTGACAGAACCTAAGTGAATGATCTATCTTTATTATACTAACCCATCTCACGAAGTTTTGTTAAGTTTTGTGTGACTGAAATTTTAAAGTTTTGGGTGAGACACCGATATAAGAAGAATAAGGAGTGGTAATACTATAAGATTGGGGATGCCCAAGTCACTCCCAAGGTAATATCCAAGGAAGATTCAAGCGCCTAACCTTGGGGATGCCCCGGAAGACATCCCCTCTTTCGTCTTCAACATTATCAATATATCTTAATTAGAGGTATAGTTTTATTAATCACATATTATGTGTGTTGCTTGGAGCGTCATTTTATTTTTCTGTTATCAGTTTTATTAATCACCTATTATGTGTTTTGCTTGGAGCGTCATTTATAATCTTGTTTTTTCATAAAAAGTTCCAACAATTGCCTTAAGATGCCTCCATTGCAAGTTTTAATGTGTGCTGTATAAAAACAAAAACTTTTGATGTAGCATTTTAATTTTCATATTTTAGTGTAACATGAAAAGTTTAAGAAAGTTTTACACAGTATTTTAATATAAATTCTGTATCATGTCCTAAATTTTTAGAATTTTTTGAGTTACATAAGTACACTGGTTTAATAGATTGCTACAGACTATTCTTTTTGGACAGATTGTAGTCATAGTTTTGTTATCTACTTATCCTATAATTTCCATAGCCTATATTGGTAGATATAAATTGTGGAAACAATATTAAACAGTAGATGATGTTTGAAAATTATTTTACAACTTGTCTTCGTAGTACATCAAGTGTGGATTTATTCTTATGTGTACTAACCTATCTCACGAGTTCTTTTTGAGTTTTGTGTGGATGAAGTTTTTGAGAGTAGGTGAAACCGTGATATGAGAGGATTGAACGAGATACAAAAGCTCAAGCTTGGGGATTCCCAAGTCACACCAAGTAAATATTTTAAGATTTATCAAGTATCTAAGCTTGGGGATGCTACGCATCCAACCTCTCTTTATCAACAATTATTAGGTAGCCTATGTTGAGCCTAAATTTTTATTTGTCCACATGATATGAGCTGTTCTTGGAGTGCTATTTTTCTTTTGCTCGCTGTCTAAATAAAATATACAGATCTGAAAATCTTTATTGAGAGACAGTCCTCACATAGCTACTTTATTTTTTGACTACTCATTGATCTTCACTTATATCTTTTGAAGAGTACTTTGATGTTTACTCTTGTGCTTCACTTATATCGTATGAGTAAATTGTGAATGAATGAAATATCATAAATATGAAATTATCAATGTGATTTATGCTTAGTAGTAGCTTCATGTCTGGTTTATAAAGTAAAATCTATTGAAGTTTGGTAATCATCAAATTGGCCATAAAAGAAATCCGTGAATAATTAGTATAAGAAAGAGAACTTTCACATATAAATATATTATCTTGGTCATCTTTTATGGTTGTGAATACCCATCAATTATTTGCAAACTTGATAAAATAGTTGAAGTTGGACAAGAAAGACAACGTAATGGTTATGTTTGGGTATATTTGTATAGAAGTTATATTGGTATGGATCCTCCAACATGTGGTGCGTGTTTAGAACCTTTTGCTAGCCAAAACCTCGTACTAAGTAGAAATACTACTTGTGCATCCAAATCCTTGAGCCTAGTTTCTTCCATGAGAGTCCACCATACCTACCTATATATGGTACTTCACTGCCATTCCAAGTGAATTTGCATGTGCCACCTCTAAACATTCAAATACACATATGTTTTGTGTGCTCATACCGCTCATGAAGCGACGGGGCGGTCATTATGTTCCATGATAAGCGGGATTCTCAAGATGAGTGTTTATTCACTTATCATTGCATGAGAGAGGTTGGTAAAAAGGATGCCCAGTCCTGCATAAGACAAAAATAAATAAACAAAATCTCCCCTAGAATTTTGATTGTTTGGAGGGCAATCATGGATTCGGCCAGCCATGGAATATGTTTGAATGGTGGAGGGGGAGTAAAAATTTCAATTGCATTCGGGAACCGCCAATAATGTTATTAGCATGGAAGATATTGAAAACTCTATTGTGACATTGAAAAGAAAATCACACCACTCAAAATTTCATATTCATCTCTGTTTTAAAGAATGAGCTCTGGCACCTTTGCAAATCCCTGCTTCCCTCTGCGAAGGGACAATCTATTTACTTTCATGTTACTTACTTTTCATGTTGAGTCAACTTCCTATTCCAACCTCAATCTTTTAGTTGGCAAGCATCCCGTGGTGGGGAGAGATCCAAACATATATATCCACTCAAATATATTTGATCATGATCCATTATTGTTGACAATTATCTCTATGATAAGTATGTTGGGAGGTGAAACATTAAGTCCCTATCTTTCTATGTGTTCGACGGATATTGTTTGTTCTAAAAATATGCCTTGAGTATTAGCAATCATAAAAGATTATATGATAATTAAGTATGTGGAGCTCTTACATGGACTTGATGATGCATTGAAATTGTTTGGTGACCAAGAGCATAGATTGTTAAGTTTCAATAGAATGCATTGTTTGAACCATGACATGTGAATTAATTGCTACTCTATCATGATAATTTTTATGAGAAAATGTTGCTGGTTATGATGCTAGAAAAGTAACTGAAATTATCAATGATCAAAACTATTCAATATGCTAGCATTCACACTTCATAAATTATCTCTTTAATCATTTACATACTCGAGGACGAGCAGGAATTAAGCTTGGGGATGCTGATACATCTCCAACGTATCTATAATTTATGATATATTCATGCCATATTCACCTATGTTTACAATACTTTTATATGGTTTTGATGGACTTCAAAAGGATTTATTTAGAACTAACTCGGACTGCCGTTGATTTCAGCAGAATTACCATGGTGTTGTTTTTTGTGCAAAAAATGAAAGTTATCGAAATAATCCGATACTTTTTTGTGATTTTTTCTGGAGGAAATAAGCAACATTGGAGTGAAGAACCATCGGAGGGAAGACACATGCGGTCTAGAAGTCAATAGGGCTCCCCCTAGTGGCATGCCCTGATATGTGGTGGGCCCCTTATGGCTCCGTTTGGCATGATTCCAACGCTAAAAAAATCCTATAAATCACAGAAACTCTAGAAATAAAGAGACTCCTCATTCTGCCATCGCAACTCTTTGTATCGATGAAAAACCAATCTGGAGGCGCTCCAGTACCTTGCTGGAGAGCGTAAATCATCTCCGGTGGCCATTTTCATCATCCCGGTGGAGGCCATGACGAGGAGGGAGTAGTTCACCCTCGGGGCTGATGATTTCTATCAGTAGCTATGTGTTCAATCTCTCTCTCTCTCTCTCTCGTGTTCTTGTTGGAAATATGCCCTAGAGGCAATAATAAATTAGTTATTATCATATTTCCTTGTTCATGGTAATCGTTTATTATCCATGCTATAATTGTAATTATCGGAGACTTAAATGCATGTGTGGATACATAGACAAAACCATGTCCCTAGTATGCCTCTAATGGACTAGCTCGTTGATCAAAGGATGGTTAAGGTTTCCTAGCCATGGACATGAGATGTCATTTGATAACGGGATCACAACATTAGGGGAATGATGTGATGGACAAGACCCAAATTACAAACATAGCATATGATCGTGTCAGTTTATTGCTACTGTTTTCTGCATGTCAAATATATGTTCCTATGACCATGAGATCATGCAACTCACGGATATCGAAGGAGTGCCTTGTGTGTATCAAACGTCGCAACGTAACTGGGTGACTATAAAGGTGCTCTACAGGTATCTCCGAGGGTTTCTGTTGAGTTGGCATGGATCGAGACTGGGATTTGTTACTCCGTGTAACGGAGAGGTATCTCAGGGCCCACTCGGTAATACAACATCACAATGAGCCTTGCAAGAAATGTGACTAATTGTTAGTTGCGGGATCTTGTATTACAGAATGAGTAAAGAGACTTGCCGGTAACGAGGTTGAACTAGGTATGGAGATACCGACGATCGAATCTCGGGCAAGTAACATACCGAAGAACAAAGGGAACATTATACGGGATTAACTGAATCCTTGACATAGAGGTTCGACCAATAGATCTTCGTAGAATATGTAGGAACCAATGTGGACGTCTAGGTCCCGCCATTGGTTATTGGCCGTAGAGGTGTCTCGGTCATGTCTACATGGTTCTCGAACCCGCACGGTCTGCACGCTTAAGGTTCGGTGACGTTTCGGTAGTATAGAGTTATGTATGGTGGTGACCGAAGGATGTTCGGAGTCTCGGATACGATCCCGAACATGACGAGGATCTCCGAAAGAGTCTGGAGATAAAGATTGATATATGTGATAATAGTGTTTTGATCTTTGGAAGGGTTCTGGAATTAACTGGAAGGGGTTCCGGATGTTTACCGAAGTGCTTGGGTGCAACAACACTTTGTATGGACCAGTGGGGTAAAACCCACGAGGTATTGGAAAGGGCAAAAGGAAGTTTTGCTGCTGCCTTAAGCAGTAAGGCAGTACTACCGCGTGTGAAGCGGTACTACCGCTCAAGCAGTACTACCGCTCGTGAAGCGGTACTACCGCTTGTGCGCGGGACTGCAGGGATCCGAGTTGGACTCTTTTCTTGCGGACCAAACCGACCTTGTGCGGGGAAAATCGACCTTGTAGAAGTTTTTGCTCCAATTTTAGATCCCAGGGCTCAACATATAAATAGAGGGTAAGGGCTAGCACATGGGACACAACTTACGGCCACGTGCTACCCGTTTCACCGGTGCTCCTCTAGATCGGATTTCTGCAGCGCTTAGGCGAAGCCCTGCCGGAATTGCTCCACCACCAGCATCACCGGAGCGTCATCACGCTGCCGGTGAACTCTCTCTCCTCTCCACCTCCTCTTGCTGGATCAAGACGGTGGAGATCGTCATCAAGCTGCACGTGTGCTGAACGCGGAGGTGCCGTCCGTTCGGTACTAGATCGGAAGGATCGTGATCAAGGCCATGAGACGTTCGTGATTGGATTGCGGGACGGATCGTGACGAGACCGCGGGACGGTTCGTGATTGGATCGCGGGACGGTTCGTGATTGGTTCGCGGGATGGTTCGTGATTGGATCACGGGACGCTCGGCGATTTGGATCGCGAAGAAGTTCGACTACACCAACCACGTTTCTCAACGCTTCCCGCTTAGTGATCTACAAGGGTACGTAGATCCACTCTCCCTCTCGTAGATGCTCATCACCATGGATAGGTTTGCGTGTGCGTAGGAAATTTTTTGTTTCCCATGCGACGTTCCCCAACAGTTCTTGAGATGGCACGATCTTGATATATCGCGGGCTTTGTTAATATAGTTGGATCATATGAGATGTTTCCTTTGCTATCTTGTTGTGAGTAATTTATTCTTTCCCTTCGAGATCTCATTACGTTGGATTGCATATTGGAGTTGATAACACTTGATGTATGTATTGCATGGAATACCCGTAGTGACATTGGGGTATTCTATTGATTCACTTGATATATGTTAAGGCACCAACTTGCGGATTCCGGTGACTTTGGGACCTATGCATATGGGTTGATTACACGTTTTCATACCACGTTCTCCGATAGAAATCTTGGGGTGCTCCTTGAAGTTCTTTGTGTAGGATTTAATATGATAGATTTGAAATTGTGTGATGCATGTTGCATAATTTACCCACGAATACTTGAGGTGACATTACAGTATCTAGGTGACATTAGGGTTGATTGATATGTATCATTGGTGTTATTTTACTACGAACTCTAGGTCTGTTTGTGACTTATAGGAATAGCCCAATAGATTGATTGGAAAGGATAACTTTGAGGTGGTTCTACTACCTACACCAATTTCATCTATTTGTTATTCGCTAGATAGGAACTTTGGAGTGATTCTTTGTTAAACGTTGAGGGATGATCATATGATTCAACTATGTTAGCATTGTTGGGAGATTGCACTAGCGAAAGTATGAAACCTAGGCCTTATTTCCAAGCATTTATACACCATTTTTCTTACTGTTTTACACTTGATACCTTGTTGTTTTTATATTTTTATATTACAAAAACCTATATCTATCATCCATATTGCACTTGTATCACCATCACTTCGCCGAACTAGTGAAGCTATACAATTTGCCTTGTATTGGATATGTTGGGGATACAAGAGATTTATTGTATTTGGTTATAGGGTTGTTTGAGAGAGACCATTTTTATCCTACACCTCCCACGGATTGATAAACCTTAGGTCATACACTTGAGGGAAAATTGCTATTGTCCTACAAAACTCTGTGCTTGGAAGCCCAATGTGAGTCTAAAAGAATAAAGTTACATAGTAGACATCAGAGCCCTCGGTCATCGCCATGCCTTCGGCATAGACCATGGAAAGGGTGGACCGCTACCACCACTCCCCGCCGTTGTGAGGCACGGCCTCTAGAGAACAACACCTCCGCACAGCTTGCACCGCCCACGCCTTGGATAGCCCGACACAGTGGCCTTCGCCATCGACCACACCGCACCAAGGCGTACCACCACACCGGACCCCCACTTGCCTCCACAGCCACTAGAGGCGGCCGACCCATGCTGCCACAGCATGTGTTGCCTATTGCGGAATGTTGCATGGGAAACAAAAAAATTCCTACGCACATGCAAGATCTATCTATGGTGATGAGCATCTACGAGAGGGAGAGTGGATCTACATACCCTTGTAGATCGCTAAGCGAGAAGCATCAAGAAACGCGGTTGATGTAGTCGAACTTTTTTGCGATCCAAATCGCCGAGCGTCCCACGATCCCATCACAATCCTTCTCGTGATCCAATCACGATCCGTCCCGCGATCAAATCACGAATCGTCTCGCGGTCCTGATCATGGTCCTTCCGATCTAGCGCCAAACGGACGACACCTCCACGTTCAGCACACATATAGATCGATGACGATATCCGCCTTCTTGATCCAGCAAGAGGGGCAGATAGGTAGATGAGTTCGCTAGCAGCGTGACGGCGTGGCGACGGTGGTGGTGGAACTATTCCGGCATGGCTTCGCCTAAGCACCGCCGAAACTAGACTAAAGGAGAAAACGATCTAGAGGAAGTTGAGATAGCACGTGGAAATTAGGGTTAGCTCTCCCCACTAAATCCTCTAGTATATATAGGAGGGAGGGAGGGGAGGAGGCAGCCTCAAACCCTCAAGGGTTGGCCGAAATTGGAGGTGGAGGAGTCCTACTCCAATCCTACTAGAAGTAGGATACCTCCTCTCCACTTGGAAACCCTTTCCACCTTTCCACCTTTGGGTTTTTCCCAGTAGGGGCTGTTTTGAATCCTCCCATGGCCCATGAGGTCCTTTGGGTCGAGACACCCCTCCCGATGGCCCCCTGTACCCTCCCAACACTCCCCGTACACTACCGAAGTACCTAAAACTTTTCCGGTGACCAAAAAATGACTTCCTATGTATCAATATTTACCTCAGGGCCATTCCGAAGCTCCTCGTGACGTCCAGGATCTCATCCGGGACTCCGAACAGCCTTCAGTCACCACCATACATAACTCTACTATACCGAAATGTCATGAAACCTTAAGTGTGCAGACCCTACGGGTTCGAGAACTATGTAGAAATGACAAAGACACCTCCACGATCAATAACCAATAGCGGGACCTGGATGCCCACATTGGTTCCTACATGTTCTACAAAGATCTTTATCGGGTGAACCTCTATGTCAAGGATTCAGTTAATCACGTACGCTATTCCCATTGTTCTTCGGTATGTTACTTGCCCGAGATTCGATCGTCGGTATCTGTATACCTAGTTCAATCTCGTTACCAGAAAGTCTCTTTACTCGTTCCGTAATACAAGATCCCATGGCTAACACTTACTCACATTGCTTGCAAGGCTTATTGTGATGTTGTATTACCGAGTGGGCCGTGAGATACCTCTCCATCACACGGAGTAACAAATCCCAGTCTTGATCCATGCCCACTCAACAAACACCCTCAAAGATACATGTATAGCATCTTTATAGTCACCCAGTTACGTTGTGACATTTGATACAGACAAGGTATTCCTCAAGTGTCAGTGAGTTGCATGATCTCATGGTCATAGGAACAGATACGTGACATGCAGAAAACTATAGCAATAAACTGACATGATCATATGCTATGTTTATAGTTTGGGTCTTATCCATCACATCATTCTCCTAATGATGTGATCCCATTATCAAATGACATCTCATCTTTATGTCCAGGAAACCTTGACCATCTTTGATCAACGAACTAGTTAACTAGAGGCATACTTGGGACACTGTGTTGTCTATTACCCACACATGTATTTGAGTTTCCAATCAATACAATTATAGCATGGATAATAAAAGATTATCACGAAAAGGAAATATAATAATAACCAATTTATTATTGCCTCTAGGGCATATTTTCAATAGTCTCCCACTTGCACTAGAGTCAATAATCTAGTTCACATCACCATGTGATTTACATTGTTATGAATCTAAAACCCAATGAGTTTTGGGGTTCGATCATGCTTTGCATGTGAGAGAGGTCTTTAGTCAACGGGTATGCGACATTCAGATCCGTGCATACTTTGCAAATATCTATGTCATACTGTAGACACTGCTACCACACTCCACTTGGAGCTATTCCAAATGGCTCCTCCACTACACTTATCCGGATTGCTACTTAGTGTCATCCGGATTGGTGTTAAAGCTTGCATCGACGTAACCCTTTCCGACGAACTCTCTATCACCTCCATAATCGAGAAACATTTCCTTAGTCCTCTAGTTACTAAGGATAATTTTGACCGTAGTCCAGTCCACTCCTGGATCGCTTTTGTACCCCTTTACAGACTCATGGCAAGGCACACACGGGTGTGGTACACAGCATGGCATACTATACATAGCCTATGGATACGGGGCGACCTTCATCCTTTGTCTTTCTTCTGCCATGGTCGAGCTTTGAGTCTCACTCAACTCCACACCTTACAAATCAGGCAAGAACTCTTTTGTTTGACTGATTTATTTTGAACTCTTTCAAAATCTTGTCAAGGTATGTACTCATTGAAACTTTTATCAAACGTCTTGATCTACCTCTATAGATCAATATGCCCAATATTTAAGTAGCTTCATTCCAGGTTTTCCTTTGAAAAACTCCTTTTCAAACAACCCTTTATGCTTTCCAGAAATTCTACATCATTTCTGATCAACAATATGTCATCCACATATACTTATCAGAAATTCTATAGTGCTCCCACTCACTTTATTGTAAATACAAGTTTCTCGTAAACATTGTATAGACTCAAAGACTTTGATCAATTATCAAGGCGTATATTCCAACTCCGAGATGCTTGGTCCAGTCCATAGAAGGATCGCTGGAGCTTGTATATATTTTAGCATCCTTAGAACTGACAAAACCTTCTGGTTGTATCACATACAACCTTTCCTTGCGGATAGCGTGAAGGAAATGATGTTTGACATCCATCTGCCAGATTTCATAATCAAAAAATGCAACAACTGCTAACATAATTCCAACAGACTTCGGTATCGCTACGGGCGAGAAAGTCTCATCGTGGTCAACTCCTTGAACTTGTGGAAAACCCTTTGCCACTAGTCAAGATTTATAGAAGGTGACATTACCGTCCGCGCCCATCTTCCTTTTAAAGATCCATTTGTTCCGAATGGCCTTTCACCCTTCAGGTAATACTTCCAAAGCCCATACTTTGTTTTCTTACATGGATCCCATCTCGGATTGTATGGCCTCTAACCATTTCTCGGAAACCGGGCCCATCATCGCTTCTCCATAGCTCGTAGGTTCACCATTGTCCAACAACATGACCTCTAAGACAGGGTTGACATACCACTCAGGACCAGTAGCTCGTACGCGTCCTTGTCGACCTATGAGGTTTGATAGTAACTTGATCCAAAGCTTCATGATCATCATCATTAACATCCTCTTCAACTAACGTAGGCTCCATAGAAACAACTTTCTGTGATGCGCTACTATCTGGCTGAAACAAAGGTTCAATAACCTCATCAAGTTCTATCTTCCTCCCACTCAATTCTATCGAGAGAAACTCTTCCTCGAGAAATGATCCATTTTAGCGACAAACATTTTGCCTCTGTATCTAAGACAGAAGGTGTACCCAACCATCTCTATTGGGTATCATATGAAGATGCACCATTCCACTTTGGGTTCGAGCTCATCAGACATAAGCGTAGCACTCCAAACTCTGAGAAATGACAGCTTAGGTTTCTGCTAAACCATAATTCATATGGTGTCACCTCAACGGATTTAGATGATGCCCTATTTAAATTGAATGTAGTTGTCTCTAATGCATAACCCCAAAAAGATAGTGGCAAATCGATAAGAGACATCATAGTTCGCACCATATCCAATAGAGCACGACCACGATGTTCAGACACACCATCACACTATGGTGTTCCAGGTGGCGTGTCTTGTGAAACAACTTCCACATTGTCTTAAGTTGTATACCAAACTCATAACTCAGATATTCACCTTCACGATCATATCATAGACATTTTATCTTCTTGTCACGACGATCTCAAACTTCACTCTGATTTTTCTTGAACTTTTCAAACGATTGAGACTTGTGTTTCATTAAGTAAATATACACCATATCTACTCAAATCATCTATGAAGGTAATAAAATAACGATATCCAACGCATGCTACAACACTCATTGGGCCGAATACATCAACATGTATCATTTCCAATAAGTTATTTGCACGCTCTACCATACCGAAAAACAGGGTCTTAGTCATCTTGCCCATGAGGCATGGTTTGCATGTTGGGAGACGTAGTAGTAAATCAAAATTTTCCTACGTTCACCAAGATCTATCTATGGAGAAACCAGCAACGAGAGGGGAGAGATTGCATCTTCATACCTTTGAAGATCGCTAAGCGGAAGCGTTACAAGAACGCGGTTGATGGAGTCGTACTCGCAGCGATTCAGATCGCGGTAGATCCGATCAAGTGCCGAACGGACGGCACCTCCGCGTTCAACACACGTGCAGCCCGGTGACGTCTCCAACACCTTGATCCAGCAAGGAGGAAGGAGAGGTTGGGGAAGGGCTCCAACAGCAGCACGACGGCGTGGTGGTGGTGGAGTAGCAAGGTATTCCGACAGGGCTTCGCCTAAGCGCTGCGGAGGAGGAAGAAGAGAGGTAGGGCTTCGCCGTGAGAGAGAGAGATCAAATCCTGTCTCAAAACATCCAAAACCTCAAGTATATATAGGAGGAGGGACTTGGAGGGCTGGCTTGGCCTCTACTCCAAAGAGGAGATGGCCGGCTGAATTAAAGGGAGAGTCCACCTCCCACAAGGGAGGTGGATCTCCTCCTTTTAAATCCTTTTTGCCTTATCTCCTTATCTCTAGCCGCATGGGCCTTTAGCAAAAGTCTTGCCCAGCCCAATAAGGGCTGGCACACTTTATCTAACAGCCCATGTGGTCCTTTGGTCGTCACACCCCTCCCGGGGGTCCTCCGGCACCCTCCCGGCACTCCCGGTACACTACCGATGAGCCCGAAAACTTTCCGGTGACCAAAACTGGACTTCCTATATATCAATCTTTACCTCCGGACCATTCCGGAGCTCCTCGTGACGTCCGGGATCTCATCCGGGACTCCGAACAACCTTCGGTAATCACGTATACCTTTTCCCTATAACCCTAGCGTCATCGAACCTTAAGTGTGTAGACCCTACGGGTTCGGGAGACACGTAGACATGACCGAGACACCTCTCCGGCCAATAACCAACAGCGGGATCTGGATACCCATGTTGGCTCCCACGTACTCCACGATGATCTCATCGGATGAACCACAATGTCAGGGATTCAATCAATCCCGTATACAATTCCCTTTGTCTATCGGTATGGTACTTGCCCGAGATTCGATCGTCGGTATCGCCATACCTTGTTCAATCTCGTTACCGGCAAGTCTCTTTACTCGTTCCGTAACACATCATCCCGTGGCTAACTCCTTAGTCACATTGAGCTCATTATGATGATGTCTTACCGAGTGGGCCCAGAGATACCTCTCCGTCACACGGAGTGACAAATCCCAGTCTTGATTCGTGTCAACCCAACAGACACTTTCGGAGATACCCGTAGCGTACCTTTATAGCCACCCAGTTACGTTGTGACGTTTGGCACACCCAAAGCATTCCTACGGTATCCGGGAGTTACACAATCTCATGGTCTAAGGAAATGATACTTGACATTGAAAAGCTTTAGCAAACGAACTACACGATCTTGTGCTATGCTTAGGATTGGGTCTTGTCCATCACATCATTCTCCTAATGATGTGATCCCGTTATCAACGACATCCAATGTCCATGGTCATGAAACCGTGACCATCTATTGATCAACGAGCTAGCCAACTAGAGGCTCACTAGGGACATGTGATGGTCTATGTATTCACACATGTATTACGGTTTCTGGTTAACACAATTGTAGCATGAATAATAGACAATTATCATGAACTAGGAAATACAATAATAACCATTTTATTATTGCCTCTAGGGCATATTTCCAACAGTCTCCCACTTGCACTAGAGTCAATAATCTAGTTACATTGTGATGAATCGAACACCCATAGCGTTCTGGTGTTGATCATGTTTTGCTCGTGAGAGAGGTTTAGTCAACGGATCTGCGACATTCAGATCCGTATGCACTTTACAAATATCTATGTCTCCCTCCTGAATGTAATCACGGATGGAGTTGAAGCGGCGCTTGATGTGTCTTGTCTTCTTGTGAAACCTGGGCTCCTTCGCAAGGGCAATAGCTCCAGTGTTGTCACAGAGTAGAGTCATCGGGCCCGACGCATTTGGAATCACTCCTAGGTCGGTGATGAACTCCTTCATCCAGACTCCCTCCTTTGCTGCTTCCGAAGCAGCTATGTACTCCGCTTCACATGTAGATGCCGCCACGACGCTTTGCTTGCTGCTACTCCAGCTGACTGCCCCTCCATTCAAAATATACATGTATCCGGTTTGCGACTTAGAGTCGTCCGGATCTGTGTCGAAGCTAGCGTCAACGTAACCCTTTACGACGAGCTCTTCGGCACCTCCATATATCAGAAACATGTCCTTTGTCCTTTTCAGGTACTTCAGGATATTCTTGACCGCTGTCCAGTGTTCCGCTCCGGGATCACTTTGGTACCTCCCTACCAAACTTATGGCAAGGTTCACATCAGGTCTGGTACACAGCATGGCATACATGATAGAGCCTATGGCTGAAGCATAGGGGATGACACTCATCTCTTCTCTATCCTTTGCCGTGGTCGGGCATTGAGTCGTACTCAATCTCACACCTTGCAACACAGGCAAGAACCCCTTCTTGGACTGATGCATATTGAACTTCTTCAATATCTTTTCAAGGTATGTGCTTTGTGAAAGACCAATGAGGCGTTTCGATCTATCTCTATAGATCTTAATACCTAATATGTAAGCAGCTTCTCCAAGGTCCTTCATTGAAAAACACTTATTCAAGTAGGCCTTGATACTTTCCAAGAGTTCTATATTATTTCCCATTATCAGCATGTCATCCACATACAGTATAAGAAATGCTATAGAGCTCCCACTCACTTTCTTGTAAATACAAGGTTCTCCATAAACCTGTACAAACCCAAACGCTTTAATCACCTCATTAAAGCGAATGTTCCAACTCCGAGATGCTTGCACCAGCCCATAGATGGAGCGCTGGAGCTTGCATACCTTGTTAGCATCTTTAGGATCGACAAAACCTTCCGGCTGCATCATATACAGTTCTTCCTTGAGGAAGCCATTAAGGAATGCCGTTTTGACGTCCATTTGCCAGATCTCATAATCATAAAATGCGGCAACTGCTAACATGATTCGGACTGACTTTAGCATCGCTACGGGTGAGAAAGTCTCATCGTAGTCAACTCCTTGAACTTGTCGATAACCCTTAGCGACAAGCCGAGCTTTATAGGCGGTGACATTACCGTCCGCGTCAGTCTTCTTCTTAAAGATCCATTTGTTTTCAATGGCTCGCTTATCATTAGGCAAGTCCACCAAAATCCATACTTTGTTCTCATACATGGATCCTATCTCAGATTTCATGGCCTCAAGCCATTTGTTGGAATCCGGGCCCGCCATCGCTTCTTCATAGTTCGAAGGTTCACCGTTGTCCAACAACATGATCTCTAGGACAGGATTGCCGTACCACTCTGGTGCGGAACGTGTCCTGGTGGACCTTCGAATAGCAACTTGATCTGAAGTTTCATGATCATCATCATTAACTTCCTCTCTAGCCGGTGTAGGCTCCACAGAAACAACTTCCTGTGCTGCGCTACTCTCCGGTTCGAGTGGAGGTACAATTTCCTCATCAAGTTCTATTTTCCTCCCACTTACTTCTTTCGAGAGAAACTCTTTCTCGAGAAAGGATGCATTCTTGGCAACAAAGACTTTGCCTTCGGATCGTAGGTAGAAGGTATACCCAATAGTCTCCTTGGGATATCCTATGAAGACGCACTTTTCCGCTTTGGGTTCGAGCTTCTCAGGTTGAAGTTTCTTCACATAAGCATCGCATCCCCAAACTTTTAGAAACGACAGCTTAGGTTTCTTTCCAAACCACAATTCATACGGTGTCGTCTCAACGGATTCAGACGGTGCCCTATTTAAAGTGAATGCGGCAGTCTCTAATGCATATCCCCAAAATGATAGCGGTAAGTCGGTAAGAGACATCATAGATCGCACCATATCCAATAGAGTGCGATTACGACGTTCAGACACACCATTTCGCTGGGGTGTGCCGGGCGGCGTGAGTTGTGAAACAATTCCACATTTCCTAAGGTGCGTGCCAAACTCGTGACTTAAATATTCTCCGCCACGATCAGATCGTAGGCATTTTATTTTCCTGTCACGTTGATTCTCGACCTCACTCTGAAATTCCTTGAACCTTTCAAAAGTTTCAGACTTGTGTTTCATTAAGTAGACATAACCATATCTACTCAAGTCATCAGTGAGGGTGAGAACATAACGGTAGCCACCGCGAGCCTCGACGCTCATTGGACCGCATACATCGGTATGTATTATTTCCAACAAGTCAGTTGCTCACTCCATTGTTCCGGAGAACGGAGTCTTGGTCATCTTGCCCATGAGGCATGGTTCGCATGTGTCAAATGATTCGAAATCAAGTGACTCCAAAATTCCATCAGCATGGAGCTTCTTCATGCGTTTGACACCAATATGGCCAAGACGGCAGTGCCACATGTAAGTGGGACTATCGTTATCAACTTTACACTTTTTGGTACTCACACTATGGACATGTGTAACATCACGTTCGAGATTCATCAAAAATAAACCATTGACCAGCGGGGCATGAGCATAAAACATTTCTCTCATATAAATAGAACAACCATTATTCTCGGATTTAAATGAGTAGCCATCTCGCATCAAGCGAGATCCAGATACAATGTTCATGCTCAAAGCTGGTACTAAATAACAATTATTAAGGTTTAAAACTAATCCCGAAGGTAGATGTAGAGGTAACGTGCCGACGGCGATCACATCGACCTTGGAACCATTCCCGACGCGCATCGTCACCTCATCCTTGGCCAGCCTCCGCTTATTCCGCAGCTCCTGCTTGGAGTTACAAATGTGAGCAACTGCACCGGTATCAAATACCCAGGAGCTACTACGAGCGCTGGTCAAGTACACATCAATAACAAGTATATCACATATACCTTTAATGTTGCCGTCCTTCTTATCCGCTAAATACTTGGGGCAGTTCCGCTTCCAGTGACCGGTACCCTTGCAATAAAAGCACTCAGTCTCAGGCTTGGGTCCATTTTTCTTCTTCTTCCCGGCAACTTGCTTACCGGGCGCGGCAACAGCTTTGCCGTCCTTCTTGAAGTTCTTCTTACCCTTGCCTTTCTTGAAACTAGTGGTCTTATTCACCATCAACACTTGATGCTCCTTTTTGATCTCGACCTCCGCTGATTTCAGCATCGAGTACAACTCAGGAATGGACTTCTCCATACCTTGCATGTTGTAGTTCATCACAAAGCTCTTGAAGCTAGGTGGAAGCGACTGGAGGATTCTGTCAATGACCGAGTCATCCGGGATATTAACCCCCCGCTGAGTCAAGCGGCTGTGTAGCCCAGACATCTTGAGGATGTGCTCACTGACAGAACTATGCTCCTCCATCTTACAGCTGAAGAACTTGTCGGAGACATCATATCTCTCGACCCGGGCATGAGCTTGAAAAAACCAGTTTCAGCTCCTGGAACATCTCATATGCTTCGTGTTGCTCAAAACGCTTTTGGAGCCCCGGTTCTAGACTGTAAAGCATGCCGCATTGAACAAGGGAGTAATCATCGCAGCGTGATTGCCAAGTGTTCATAACATCTTGTTCCGCTGGGAGAACGGGTGCGTCACCTAGCGGTGCATCTAGGACATACAATCTCTTGGAAGCTATGAGGATGATCCTCAAGCTACGGACCCAGTCCGCATAGTTGCTTCCATCATCTTTCAGCTTGGTTTTCTCTAGGAACGCGTTGAAATTGAGGGTGACGTTCGCGTTGGCCATTGGATCTACATCATAGATTGTAAAGACAATTTTAGACTAAGTTCATGATAATTAAGTTCACTTAATCAAATTAATGAACTCCCACTTAGACAGACATCTCTCTAGTCTTCCAAGTGATACATGATCCATGTCAACTAGCCCGTGTCCGATCATCACGTGAGACGGACTAGTCATCCATGGTGAACATCTTCATGTTGATCGTATCTTCTATACGACTCATGTTCGACCTTTCGGTCTTCCGTGTTCCGAGGCCATGTCTGTACATGCTAGGCTCGTCAAGTCAACCTAAGTGTTTCGCGTGTGTAAATCTGGCTTACACCCGTTGTATGCGAACGTTAGAACCTATCACACCCGATCATCACGTGGTGCTTCGGAACAACGATCCTTAGCAACGGTGCACAGTTAGGGTGAACACTTCTCTTGAAATTTTATTGAGAGATCATCTTATTTACTACCGTCGTTCTAAGCAAATAAGATGTAAACATGATAAACATCACATGCAATCAATATAGTGACATGATATGGCCAATATCATTTTGCTCCTATGATCTCCATCTTCGGGGCACCATGATCATCACTGTCACCGGCACGACACCATGATCTCCATCATCATGATCTCCATCATTGTGTCTTCATGAAGTTGTCTCGCCAACTATTACTTCTACTACTATGGCTAACGCTTAGCAATAAAGTAAAGTAATTACATGGCGTTTATGATTGACACGCAGGTCATACAATAAATAAGACAACTCCTATGGCTCCTGCCGGTTGTCATAATCATCGACATGCAAGTCGTGAATCCTATTACAAGAACACGATCAATTCATACATCACAATGCATCACATCACATCCTTTGGCCATATCACATCACAAGGCACATGCTGCAAAAACAAGTTAGACGTCCTCTAATTTGTAGTTGCAAGTTTTTACGTGGCTGCTATAGGTTACTAGCAAGAACGTTTCTTACCTACGTCAACACCACAACGTGATTTGCCAATTGCTATTTACCCTTCATAAGGACCCTTTTCATCGAATCCGATCCGACTAAGGTAGGAGAGACAGACACCCGCTAGCCACCTTATGCATCTAGTGCATGTCAGGCGGTGGAACCGGTCTCACGTAAGCGTACGTGTAAAGTTGGTCCGGGCCGCTTCATCCCACAATACCGCCGAATCAAGATAAGACTAGTAGCGGCAAGCAAATTAACAAACTCGACGCCCACAACTGCTTTGTGTTCTACTCGTGCATAGATTCTACGCATAGACCTACCTCATGATGCCACTGTTGGGAGACGTAGTAGTAAATCAAAATTTTCCTACGTTCACCAAGATCTATCTATGGAGAAACCAGCAACGAGAGGGGAGAGATTGCATCTTCATACCTTTGAAGATCGCTAAGCGGAAGCGTTACAAGAACGCGGTTGATGGAGTCGTACTCGCAGCGATTCAGATCGCGGTAGATCCGATCAAGTGCCGAACGGATGCACCTCCGCGTTCAACACACGTGCAGCCCGGTGACGTCTCCAACACCTTGATCCAGCAAGGAGGAAGGAGAGGTTGGGGAAGGGCTCCAACAGCAGCACGACGGCGTGGTGGTGGTGGAGTAGCAAGGTATTCCGACAGGGCTTCGCCTAAGCGCTGCGGAGGAGGAAGAAGAGAGGTAGGGCTTCGCCGTGAGAGAGAGAGATCAAATCCTGTCTCAAAACATCCAAAACCTCAAGTATATATAGGAGGAGGGACGTGGAGGGCTGGCTTGGCCTCTACTCCAAAGAGGAGATGGCCGGCTGAATTAAAGGGAGAGTCCACCTCCCACAAGGGAGGTGGATCTCCTCCTTTTAAATCCTTTTTGCCTTATCTCCTTATCTCCAGCCGCATGGGCCTTTAGCAAAAGTCTTGACCAGCCCAATAAGGGCTGGCACACTTTATCTAACAGCCCATGTGGTCCTTTGGTCGTCACACCCCTCCCGGGGGTCCTCCGGCACCCTCCCGGCACTCCCGATACACTACCGATGAGCCCGAAAACTTTCCGGTGACCAAAACTGGACTTCCTATATATCAATCTTTACCTCCGGACCATTCCGGAGCTCCTCGTGACGTCCGGGATCTCATCTGGGACTCCGAACAACCTTCGGTAATCACGTATACCTTTTCCCTATAACCCTAGCGTCATCGAACCTTAAGTGTGTAGACCCTACGGGTTCGGGAGACACGTAGACATGACCGAGACACCTCTCCGGCCAATAACCAACAGCGGGATCTGGATACCCATGTTGGCTCCCACGTACTCCACGATGATCTCATCGGATGAACCACAATGTCAGGGATTCAATCAATCCCGTATACAATTCCCTTTGTCTATCGGTATGGTACTTGCCCGAGATTCGATCGTCGGTATCGCCATACCTTGTTCAATCTCGTTACCGGCAAGTCTCTTTACTCGTTCCGTAACACATCATCCCGTGGCTAACTCCTTAGTCACATTGAGCTCATTATGATGATGTCTTACCGAGTGGGCCCAGAGATACCTCTCCGTCACACGGAGTGACAAATCCCAGTCTTGATTCGTGTCAACCCAACAGACACTTTCGGAGATACCCGTAGCGTACCTTTATAGCCACCCAGTTACGTTGTGACGTTTGGCACACCCAAAGCATTCCTACGGTATCCGGGAGTTACACAATCTCATGGTCTAAGGAAATGATACTTGACATTGAAAAGCTTTAGCAAACGAACTACACGATCTTGTGCTATGCTTAGGATTGGGTCTTGTCCATCACATCATTCTCCTAATGATGTGATCCCGTTATCAACGACATCCAATGTCCATGGTCATGAAACCGTGACCATCTATTGATCAACGAGCTAGCCAACTAGAGGCTCACTAGGGACATGTGATGGTCTATGTATTCACACATGTATTACGGTTTCTGGTTAACACAATTGTAGCATGAATAATAGACAATTATCATGAACTAGGAAATACAATAATAACCATTTTATTATTGCCTCTAGGGCATATTTCCAACATTGCATGTCTCAATCGATTCGCAATCGAATGAGTCCATAGATCCATCAACAAGGAGTTTCTTCATGCGTTTTACACCAATATGACATTTAGCAGCAGTGCCACAAGTTTGTGGTACTATCATTATTAACTTTGTATCTTTTGGCATCAATATTATGAACATGTGTATCACTATGATCAAGATTCAAGAAACCATTCTCATTGGTGCATGACCTTTGAAGGTATTATTCATGTAAACAGAACAACCATTATTCTCTAACTTAAATGAATAATTGTATCGCAATAAACATGATCTAATCACATTCATGCTCAACGCAAACAGCAAATAATATTTATTTAGGTTCATCACTAATCTCGAAGGTAGAGAGAGTGTGCGGTGGTGATGACATCAACCTTGGAAAACACTTCCAACACTCATCATCACCTCACCCTTAGCTAGCCTCCATTTATTCTGTAGTTTTTATTTTGAGTTAGTAACATTTAGTAACCGAACTAGTATCCAATACCCAGGTGCTACTAGGAGTACTAGCAAGGTACACATCAATAACACGTATATCAAATATACTTCTGTCGGCGTTGCCAGCCTTCTTATCTACCAAGTATGTAGGGTTGTTCCACTTCAGCGACCGTTCTCCTCATAATAAAATCACTTAGTCTCGGGTTTGAGTTAAACCTTGGGTTTCCTTACTGGAGCAGCAACTAACTTGCCATCCATGAAGTTTCCCTCCTAGCCATTGCCCTTCTCGAAACTAGTGGTTTCACTAACCATCAACACTTGATGCTCCTTCTTAATTTCTACCTTCGCGGTGTCAAACATAGCGAATAGCTCATGGATCATTATTTCCATCCCTGTCATTTTATAGTTCATCACGAAGCTCTAGTAGCTTAGTGACAGTGACTTGGAGAACTATATCAATCACTATCTTATCTGGAAGATCAGCTCCCACTCGATTCAAGCGATTGTAGCACCCAGACAATCTGACCACATGATCACTGATTGAGCTATTCTCCTTCATCTTGTAGGCAAAGAATCTTGTTCAAGGTCTCATACCTCTCAACACGGGCACGAGCCTGAGATCCCAATTTCAGATCTTAGAACATCACATATGTTCCGTGACGTTCAAAAAATTTTGGAGCCTCAATTCTAAGTCGTAATGCATGACGCACTAAACTATCAAGTAGTCATTAGAACATGCCTCTCAGATGTTCACAACATCTACAGACGACGCTTGAGGGGGTGGCGCACCGAGCGGTGCATTAAAGACATAAGCCTTCTTTGCAGTAATGAGGACAATCCTCAGATCACGGACCCAGTCCACATTATTACTACCATCATCTTTCAACTCTATTTCTCTAAGAACATATAAAAAATTCAAGGGAGCTACAGCGCGAGCTAGTAATCTACAATATAATTTGCAAAGACATTTTGACTATGTTCATTATAATGAGTTTAGTTAATCATATTACTTAAAAACTCCCACTCAAATTGACATTCCTCTGGTCATCTGAGTGATACATGCTCCAAATTCACCAACTCAAGTCCGATCATCACGTGAGTTGAGGTGGTTTCAATGGTGAACATCATCATGTTAATCATATCTACTATATGACTCATGTTCGACCTTTCGGTTTCTTGTGTTCCGAGGCCATGTCTGTACATGCTAGGCTCATCAAGTTTAACCCGGGTGTTCTGCACGTGCAACACTGGCTTGCACCCGTTGTATGTGAACATAGAGTCTATCACACCTGATCATCACCTGGTGTCTCGACACGATGAACTTTCGCAATGGTGCACACTCGGGGAGAACACAATTTATCTTGAAATTTAAATGAGGGATCACCTTATAATGCTACCGTCGTCCTAAGAAAAATAAAATGCATAAAAGGATTAACATCACATGCAAATCATAAGTGACATGATATGGCCATGTACTTGTGCTTTTGATCTCCATCTCCAAATAACCGGTATGATCTCCATCTTCACTGGCATGACACTATGATCTCCATCGTATTGATCTCCATCAATGTGTTGCCATCGGGGTTGCCGCGCCGACTATTGCATCCACGACTATTGCTAACTCATAGTGATAAAGTAAAGCAAAAAAACGGTGAAAATAATTAAAGACAACCCTATGGCTCCTGCCGGTTGCCGTACTCATCGACATGCAAGTGATGATATTCTATACAATACATCATCATCTCATACATCACATGTTCTCATCATGTAACTCACCATATCACATTAGAACATACCATGCAAAACCAAGTTAGACGTCCTCTAATTGTTGTTGCAAGTTTTACTTGGCTGATATGGGTTTGTAGCAAGAACAATTCTCACATACACAACACCACAACGGTGATACACAAATTGCTATTCAACCTTCTCAAGGACAGCCTTTGTAGAATCCGATCCAACTAGAGTAGGAGAGACAGACACCCGCCAGCCATCTTTATGCAACAGAGTCACATGTCAGTCGATGGAACCGGTCTCTCGTAAGCGTACAAGTAAGGCTAGTCCGGGCTGCTTCATCGATCCCACAATACTGCTGAATCAAAAACCGACCAAGGGAGGAAGCAATCTGAGCATCAACGCCCACAAACTCCTTTGTGTTCTACTTGTGATCTCATCTACACATAGACCTAGCTCATGATGCCACCGTGGGGAACGTTGCATGGGAAACAAAAAATCCTACGCACACTCAAGATCTATCCATGGTGATGAGCATCTACGAGAGGGAGAGTGGATCTACATACCCTTGTAGATTGCTAAGCGGGAAGCGTTAAGAAACGCGGTTGATGTAGTCGAACGTCTTCGCGATCCAAATCGTCGAGCGTCTCACGATCCCATCACGATCCTTCTCATGATCCAATCATGATCCGTCCCGCGATCCCATCATGATCCATCCCGCGATCAAATCATGAATCGTCTCGTGATCCTGATCACGGTCCTTCTGATCTAGCGCCGAACGTATGGCACCTCCATGTTCATCACATGTACAGCTCGATGACGATCTCCGCCTTCTTGATCCAGCAAGAGGGGGCGGAGAGGTAGATGAGTTCTCCGGCAACACGACAGTGCGGTGACGGTGGTGGCAGAACTATTCTGGTAGGGCTTCACCTAAGGACCGTCGAAACTTGACTAAAGGAGAAAACGATCTAGAGGAAGTACAGGGAGCACGTGGAAATTAGGGTTAGCTTTTTCCTATAAATCCTCTAGTATATATAGGAGAGAGGGAGGGGAGGAGGCAGCCTCAAACCCTCAAGGGTTGGCCGAAATTGGAGGTGGAGGAGTCCTACTCCAATCCTACTAGGAGTAGGATTCACTATAGGAATCAGGCACTTTGCTGTCAGCCATCCCGGACGGCAAAGGCATGCATCCAGGACGGCAAAGGATTTGTCGTCCGCCAGCACACGGCCAGTCGTCCGGCTGAATAAGCCACGGTAAAGGGCGCTTTGCCGTCTGCTGGCAGATGGCAAAGACCTTTGCATCTTTGCCATCCGCCAGCGGATGGCAAAGGGCATGGACGGCACATGTGGCAACTTAGGTCCGTTAAGGGCTTAATGGCGTGTTTTGCTGTCCGCTGGCAGACGGCAAAGAACTAAGGTCTTTGCCGTCTGCCAGCGGACGGCAGACGGCAAAGAACCTGGTCTTTGCCATCTGCTAGTGAACGGCAAAGAACTTGGTCTTTGCCGTCTGCCAGCGGTCGGCAAAGAACCCACCTAGGCCGGCCTGATGCTACCCCAGGTTGCATAGGTAGCTGCCACGTGGCAGCTTTGCCGTCCACTTGCAAACGGCAAAGAGCCTTCACAGCCCTTGTTTTTTCTGTTTTTTATTAAATTCATTCAGTTTCACATATATATACACACATTTGAAAATACTTTCAACAATCATAACAACACATATACATACCAAATCATCCCTGCTATATGGATATGATCATCCAGCACATATATATATATACATACCAAATGAAAAGTCCAGTTACAGCATATATAGATAGCCAACATATCCCACAACAAGCATACAATGATTTCATCCATACATACATATATAGGTAGCAAGTTTCACATTATTAATCCTACAAAATGAAAACAAAAAGGAAGCACCAGCAGAAGAGTAGACTCCATGAACGCAAGCTTCCTCATTGAAAGCAAATCTGCAAATTGGGAAAGAAGGAAGTTAGAAGAAGAAGAAGAAGAAGAAGAAGAAGAAGAAGAAGACTAGAAGAAGAAGGAGAAGAAGAAGAAGACTAGCTAGAAGAAGAAGAAGAATTAATCTTCTCTTTCTTTTTCTCCTCTCCTCTCCTCTTCTCCAAGGTAGTAATGTCATTTTCTAGCTAACTAAGCATATCAAGTCATCTTGGAGGGGAAAAAATGCTAAGTATACGTCATTTTATAGCTATACTAGGTAGAATATATCATTTCGGAGCTAAGTATGGTTATTATGTCATTTTTGAGGAAAATAAGCTAAGTATAGGTCATTTTGGAGCTAAACCAAGGTTATTATGCCATGCTAATTATGTCATAAATGAACTAGCTAAGCTAATTATAGATCATTATTGAGCTATATTAGGTAGTTATGCCATTTTGTACCTAAGTGAGCTAATTATGTCATAAATGAACTAGCTAAGCTAGCTATAGATCATTATTGAGCTATCCTAGGTAGTTATGCCATTTTCTAGCTAACTAAGCATATCAATTCATTTTGGAGGAAAAAACGCTAAGTATAGGTCATTTTATCGCTATCCTAGGTAGAATATATCATTTTGGAGCTAAGTAAGGTTATTATGTCATTTTTGAGGAAAATAAGCTAAGTATAGGTCATTTTGGAGCTAATTAGGTCATTTCTTAAGCTAAGTATGCATTTTTTAAGCAAAACACTTGGGAAAACTTACCATCATCATGGAGGTGGAGGACCGGTCGGGTTTGCGCCAGGGTGAGACGTAGAAGGACCGGTTGGGGTTGCGGCAGACGCAGAAGGATCGGTCGAATACCTCACATTACTAATATTAATCTTCATCGTCTATATATGAACCGGGATCAATAAATGCATAATCATAATCACTATCAGTAATGATGTGCTCATCAACATCATCAATAAATGAATCAACATGTGGAAGGCCTCTATCTAATCGGTCAAGCATTGTCAGGTTATCCGCAGCAGTAACCGCTTCTTCTTCCGTCTCTTCTTGTTCCGGCTCAGGGGTGAAGTCGGGTTCATAGTCGCTGTCAACCTCAATGTTTTGGGGTGATGTAGAGCGCTTCTTGAAACATTTTTTGGAAACACGTGTTTCTTGGAAGAATTCTCCTTCATATGTGTTTGGGTTAATGTGAGGTTCATAATCATCTTCATTGAGGGGAGGTGGTCTAAAATGTGGCGGCACATCATAAACGACATCCCAACCTTTCAAATTTGGATCCGTTTTGAAGGCCCACGGTAGATAGAAAACTGGGTTGCCTGTTGAGCTATAATATAGACATCGGGAACATCTAAATGGGTGCCTTGTTTGATTTAGACTAGCCCTATATGTTCATGAGTCCTTCTAGTCTCCTTCGGCTGGAACCAATAACATTTGAAGACTACGATATTTGGTGGGTTTTCACCAAAGAATGTAAGTTCATAAATTGCTTAAAATCTTCCATAATACTCGATCTCCTTCGCCGACAG
The DNA here is from genome assembly GCA_022496015.1 of Hordeum marinum. Classification (NCBI taxonomy): domain Eukaryota; kingdom Viridiplantae; phylum Streptophyta; class Magnoliopsida; order Poales; family Poaceae; genus Hordeum; species Hordeum marinum. Next base: position 471,356,729 of record CM039672.1, on the reverse strand, counting down.
CGGAGACACAACAATTTGTAGACTTTCGGTCGGCCATAGATAGCTCTTTGCCAAAAGTACGAAAACGATCCCCGTTGATGTCGTATTTGTCAAATGAACGGACCTTATAGTCAATACCATTAGCGACTTGTCTCAATTCGGAGTCTACAGACTCTGCATTAGCCTACAAGTTTAATACGAAAGGATTGTTGCATTAGCCGCAAAGTAGGCAAAGAAATGAAATCGTCTAATTAATGGAAATTACCGTTTACTTGAACCAAGAGATGAAACCGGGATAGCCACCTGCATGCTTTGCCAGAAGCTCATACTCTTCGATGGAATCCTTTTGGATCACCGCTCCATCCGATAATTTGGTGACGTATCGACTGTATCACATATCTGGGAATAAGAGCATTTCAAAGGAATTAGAAGTTGCGAAACAATGTACCGAGAACTTACTCGATGTACGGCCGCACTTCTGTTAGGTTGTTGAAGATATACAACGAAATGGTCCGCCATTCTTCGAGATCCAACGCTATTGATTTCGAAGCACCGGCTGGTGCGAGCTTCCCTTTTAATAGACTGAGGTTGGATCAACCTTTTTCATGGTCGCCATCATTATACCGAGGCTTCAGATTATGCAAATGATGATTCTTGGCTTTGTAGTCTGCTGTCACGAAGTTTGCCGCCTCCTCAGTAATGAATGCCTCAGCCATTGATGCTTCAACTATACGTTTATTTTTACATTTTGCTCGAAGCATCTTCTGCATCCTCTCAGTTGCGAAGCACCAACGATTTTGCATGCCCCCCAATCTTGCCTCGGTCGGGAGATGCAAAATCAAATGCTGCATTGGATTAAAGAAGCCCGGTGGAAAGATCTTTTCTAACTTGCAGATCAACTCTAGTGCCAACTCTTCCAGTTCATCTAGCACGTTAGGCGATAGTTCTTTCGCACAAAGAGCACGGAAGAAATAGCTTAGCTCTGCCAGTATTAGCCATTCATCCTCAGGGATAAAGCCATGCAACATCACCGGCATTACCCGCTCAAGCCATATGTGCCAATCATGACTCTTGAGACCAAATATTTTCAATTTGTCAAGACTCGCTCCCCTCTTTAGATTCACTGCATACCCATCGGGGAACATCAACTGCATTTTCACCCACAAGATCATTTACCTCGTAGCTGGCCTTCCAAGATTGAACCATGCGTTTGGCTTCCTCCAGTTCTTCTTTCCTTTCGGTTGTCGAATGTTTTGTAACAGTCTATCACATAGAGCCTCCTAGTTGACTCTAGCCTTAGGATTATCCTTCAACTTCCCCTCTATGCCAAACAATGTACCAAAAAGGGCCTCCGCGATATTCTTTTCAGTGTGCATCACGTCGATGTTGTGTGGGCAAAGGAGGTCTTTAAAGTAAGGCAGATCCCACAAACATATCTTGTGAGTCCAGGCGTGTTCCGTATTATACCCTTTGAAATACCCTGGACGATTTGGATCTGGCTCGAGAGCGTTTATCTGATCCAGGATCTGTTGGCCTGTCAACGCAGGTGGTGCAGTGTTTTTGACAACTCTACCTTTGAAGAAATTCTTCTTGTCTTTTCTGAACTTATGGTCAGGATCCAGGAACTGTCTATGCATGTCGAAGCAAGAAAACGTGTGACCCGCCTCAAGCCAACGAAACTGAAGAGCTGCCTTGCATGCGGGGCACAAAAACCTTCCATGCACACACCAGCCAATGAATAGAGCATACGCCGGCAAGTCACGCATCGAGTACATGTACCACACATGCATTTTGAAGTTCTTTTTTGTAGCAACGTCGTATGTCTTGATCCCATTATCCCAGACTTCTTGCAATTCATCCTTAAGCGGTTTCATGTACACATTCATATTCTTCCCCGGATATTTGGGCCCTGGCATTATCAACGTCAGGAAAATTTTCTTTCTTTTCATAATCTCTCTGGGGGAGATTGAGTGGAATGACAAATACAGGCCAACAATTGTATTGTGTTGCCGTCATACCATACACATTGAACCCATCCATGTTGATGGCAACTCGAGGATGCCTTGGATCTGCCGCTTTATCCTTATGTAATGCATCAAAGTGCTTCCACGCAAAAGCATCTGAAGTGTGTCCCAACATCGGATTCCCATTTGCATCTAGTTTTGGTCTTTTGCCCAATTTATGCCACGTCATCTGTCTGGCCGTCTCTTCGACCATGAAAAGACGTTGAAGTCTTGGTATGATTGGCAGATACCGAAGAACATTAATGGGGATTTTGGTCTGACTCTTCTCACCCATACCGTTGTCTACCAGAACATACCTGGAAGTATTGCAAATGGGGCAATAGTTCAAGCCCGCATACTCAAGCCTAAATAAGGCACATCCATTCTCACAGGCATCTATCTTCTCATAGGGCATCTTAAGTGCACGTGGGATTTTGTCCGACTGGTACATGTTTGGTGGCAATACATGTCCTTTGGGTAGAAAGCGTCCAAATATCGTCATCATCGCGTCATAGCATTCTCTGCCAAGGTTGAACTGAGCCTTTAGAGACATTACTTGTGTGATGGCATCCAGCTGACAAAGCTCAGTGTGCTCATGGAGAGGACATTTTGAAGACTCCAATATTTCATAAAAGGCCTTTGCAGATTCCTCCATCTCATCATCCGAATCCCGAGCATCATCAAAGTCTTGCACCATGTCTTTGATCCCGGTACCATGCTTGTCGGTGCAACGACGAACCACCTCAGCTCTGGCACGTTGGGCAGACTCACCATGAAATGTCCAGACTGTATAATTAGGCGTAAAACCCCACTTCTGCAGGTGTTTGATCATTTCAAACTCTGACTTCTTCTTACAGTTGTCGCAATCGACACAAGGGCACCAGGTTCTTTTCTGTCCATTTGCAAATGTGACTCTCACAAACTCCTTGGTTTTTGTTATCCATTCACGGGTCATGTCTTTCTGACTAGTGTGACCGGTGTACATCCACCCATGATCACTCATCTTGCCTAGCTACTAGACACACACAAAATATATACATAATTCAGCAAACCATATTCATCAGTTAATAGAGTTTGTCAGTTTTATTACGTCGATGCAACCTAGACGCTAGTAGGTAAAGATGGGTCCTAATTGTTTGGGAACGTTGCATGGGAAACAAAAAAATTCCTACGCACATGCAAGATCTATCCATGGTGATGAGCACCTACGAGAGGGATAGTGGATCTACATACCCTTGTAGATCGCTAAGCGGGGAGCGTTAAGAAATGCAGTTCGTGTAGTCGAACGTCTTCGCGATCCAAATCGCCGAGCATCCCGCGATCTCATCACGATCCGTCCCGCGATCCAATCACGATCCATCCCGCGAACTCATCATGATCCATCCCGCGATACCATCACGGTCCGTCTCGCGATCTTGATCACGGTCCTTCCGATCTAGCGCCAAACGGACGACACCTCCGCGTTCAGCACATGTACAACTCGATGACGATCTCCGCCTTCTTGATCCAGCAAGAGGGAGCAGAGAGGTAGATGATTTCTCCGGCATCACAACGGTGTTGCAGCGACGGTGGTGGAGCTATTCCAGCAGGGCTTCGCCTAAGCACCGTTGAAAACCGATCTAGAGGAGAAACTGCGATCTAGAGGAGAGGTAGCACGTGGCTATTAGGGTTAGCTTTTTCCTATAAATCCTCTAGTATATATAGGAGGAAGGGAGGGGAGGAGGCAGCCTCAAACCCTCAAGGTTTGGTCGAAATTGGAGGTGGAGGAGTCCTACTCCAATCCTATTAGGAGTAGGATTCCTCCTTTCCACTTGGAAACTCTTTCCACCTCTCCACGTTTGGATTTTTTCCTTCTCAAAAAACTCTAGCCACATGGGATCTTAGAGGAGGCTTCGGCCAGCCGACCAGGGGCTGGTTTACCTCCTCCCACAGACCATGCAGCCTCTTGGGTCGAAATACCTCTCTCGATGGTCCCCGATATAGTACCGGCACTCCCGGTACACTACCGATGAGCCCGAAACTTTTCCGGCGAACAAAACAGGACTTCCTATATATCAATCTTTACCTCCAGACCATTCTAGAGCTCGTTGTGTACGCGATCTCATCCGGGACTACGAACAACCTTCGGTCACCACCATACATAACTCTATACTACCGAAACGTCACCAAACCTTAAGTGTGCAGACCCTGCGGGTTCGAGAACTATGTAAACATGACCGAGACACCTCTATGGTCAATAACCAATAGTGGGACCTGGATGTCCATATTGGTTCCTACATATTCTATGAAGATCTTTATCGGTCGAACCTCTATGTCAAGGATTCAGTTAATCCTGTATGATGTTCCATTTGTTCTTCGGTATGTTACTTGCCCAAGATTCGATCGTCGGTATTTCCGTACCTAGTTGAACCTTGTTACCAGCAAGTCTCTTTACTCGTTCCGAAATACAAGATCTCGGGACTAGCACTTAGTCACATTGCTTGCAAGGCTTATTGTGATGTTGTATTACCGAGTGGGCCCTGAGATACCTCTCCGTCACACGAAGTAACAAATCCCAGTCTTGATCCATGCCAACCCAACAAACAACCTCGAAGATACCTGTAGAGCACCTTTATAGTCACCCAGTTACGTTGCAATGTTTGATACACACAAGACACTCCTGTGGTGTCCGTGAGTTGTATGATCTCATGGTCATAGGAACATATACTAGACATGCAGAAAAGAGTAGCAATAAACTGACATGATCATATGCTATGTTTGTAGTTTGGGTCTTGTCCATCACATCATTCTCCTAATGATGTGATCCCTCTACCAAATGACATCTCATGTCCATGACTAGGAAACCATAGCCATCTTTGATCAAAAAGCTAGTCTATTAGAGGCATACTAGGGACATGGTTTTGTCTATGTATCCACACATGTATCTAAGTTTCTGATCAACACAATTATAGAATGGATAATAAACGATTATCATGAACAAGGAAATATTATAATAACCAATTTATTATGGCCTCTAGGGCATATTTCCAACAGTCTCCCACTTGCACTAGAGTCAATAATCTAGTTCACATCACCATGTGATCCGCATTGTTATGAATCTAACACCCAATGAGTTCTGGGCTCGATCATGCTTTGCATGTGAGAGAGGTCTTTTAGTCAACGGGTCTGTGACATTCAGATCCGTGTGTACTTTGCAAATCTCTATGTCAAACTGTAAACACTGCTACCACACTCCACTTGGTACTATTCCAAATGGCTGCTCCACTATACGTATCCGGATTGCTACTAAGAGTCATCCGGATTAGTGTTAAAGCTTGTATCGACGTAACTCTTTACAATGAACCCTTTATCACCTCCATAATCGAGAAACATTTTCTTAGTCCTTTAGTCACTAAGGATAATATTGACTGATGTCCAGTGATCCACTCCTGGATCACTCTTGTACCCCTTGACGGATTCATGGCAAGGCACACACAGGTGCGGTACACAGCATGGCATACTATACAGAGCCTATGGTTAAGGCATAGGGGACGACGTTCGTCCTTTCTCTTTCTTCTACCGTTGTCGAGCTTTGAGTCTCACTCAACTTCACACCTTACAAATCTGGTGAGAACACTTCTCTCTGACTGGTCCATTTTGAACTCTTTCAAAATCTTGTCAAGGTATGTACTCATGAAAGTCTCATCAAGCATCTTGATATATCTCTATAGATCTTGATGCTCAACAATTAGGTAGCTTTATCCAGGTCTTCCTTTGAAAAACTCTTTTCAAACAACCGTTTATGCTTTCCAGAAATTCTACATCACTTCCGATCAACAATATGTCAACCACATATGCTTACCAGAAACTATATAGTGCTCCCACTCACTTTATTGTAAATACAAGTTTCTCATAAACTTTGTATAGACTCAAAAACTTTGATCACCTCATCAAAGTGTACATTCCAACTCCGAGATGCTTGCTTTAGTCCATAGAAGGATCACCGAAGCTTGCACACCTTTTAGCATCCGTAGGACTGACAAAACCTTCTGGTTGTATCTCATACAACCTTTCCTTAAGGAAGGAAACGATGTTTTGGCATCCATCTGCTAGATTTCATAATTGAAAAATGCAGCAACATAATTCCAACAGACTTTAGCATCGCTACGAGTGAGAAAGTCTCATAGCAGTCAACTCTTTGAACTTGGCGGGAACTTCTTTGTGACAAGTCGAGCTTTATAAATGGTGACATTCACCATCAGCGTTTGTCTTCATCTTAAAGGTCCATTTGTACTCAACGACCTGCCGTCCAACGAGCAAGTCTACCAAAGTCTATCGTTGGTTTTCATACATGGCTCCTTTCTTGAATTTCATGGCCTCTAACCATTTGCCGGAATCCGGGCCCATCATCGCTTCTCCACAGCTCTTAGGTTCATCGTTGTCCAACAACATGACCTCCAAGACAGGGTTGTCGTACCGCTCAGGAGCAGCACACATCCTTGTCGACCTACGAGGTTTGATAGTTACTTGATCTGAAGCTTCATGATCATCATCATTAACTTCCTCTTCAACTAACGTAGGCTTCACAGAAACATCTTCCTGTGCTGCGCTACCCTCTGGTTGAACAAAGGTTCAACAACCTCATCAAGTTCTATCTTCCTCCTACTCAATTCTTTCGAGAAAAACTCTTTCCCGAGAAAGGACCCAGTTTTAGCAACAAACACTTTATTCTTGGACATAAGATAGAAGGGTTACCCAACTGTTCTTAGGGTATTCTATGAAGATGCATTTGTCCGCTTTGGGTTCGAGCTCATTAGGTGAAAACCTTTTTCACATAAGTGTTGCAGCCCCAAACATTAAGAAATGACAGCTTAGGTTTCTATCAAACCATATGGTTTCATCTCAACGGATTTAGATGGTGCCCTATTTAAAGCGAATGTAGTTTTCTCTAATGCATAACCCCAAAATTATAGTAGCAAAACGATAAGAGACATCATAGCATGCACCATATCCAATAGAGCACGACTATGACGTTCGGACACACCATCACACTATGCTGTTCCAGGTGGCGTGAGTTGTGCAACAACTTTCACATTGTCTAAAGTTGTATGCCAAACTTGTAACTCAGATATTCACCTCCACGATCATATCGCAGACATTTTTATCTTCTTGTCATGATGATCTTAAACTTCACTCTGAATTTGCTTGAACCTTTCAAACGATTCAGACTTGTGTTTCATTAAGTAAATATACACTATATCTACTCAAATCATCAGTGAAGGTAAGAAAATAACGATATCCACCACACGCTACAAGACTCACTGGATTGCATACATCAACATGTATCATTTCCAATAAATCACTTGCCTCCTCCATCCATCTGGAAAAAGGGGTCCTTAGTCATCTTGCCCAAGAGACATGGTTCGCATTGTTGGAAATATGCCATAGAGGCAATAATAAATTAGTTATTATCATATTTCCTTGTTCATGATAATCGCTTATTATCCATGCTATAATTGTATTGTTCGGAGACTTAAATGCATGTGTGGATACATAGACAAAACCATGTCCCTAGTATGCCTCTAGTAGACTAGCTCGTTGATCAAAAGATGGTTAAGGTTTCCTAGCCGTGGACATGAGATGTCATTTGATAATGGGAACACATCATTAGGAGAATGATGTGATGGACAAGACCCATACTACAAACATAGCATATGATCGTGTCAGTTTATTGCTACTGTTTTCTGCATGTCAAGTATATGTTCCTATGACCATGAGATCATGCAACTCAAGGATATCGGAGGAGTGCCTAGTGTGTATCAAACGTCGCAATGTAACTGGGTGACTATAAAGGTGCTCTACAGGTATCTCCCATGGTGTCTGTTGAGTTGACATGGATCGAGACTGGGATTTGTTACTCCGTGTGACGGAGAGGTATCTCGGGGCCCACTCGGTAATGCAACATCACAATAAGCCTTGCACACAATGTGACTAATTGTTAGTTGCGGGATCTTGTATTATGGAACGAGTAAAGAGACTTGCCGGTAACGAGATTGAACTAGGTATGCAGATACTGACGATCGAATCTCGGGCAAGTAACATACCGAAGAACAAAGGGAACGTTATACGGGATTAACTGAATCCTTGACATAGAGGTTCGACCGATAGATCTTCGTAGAATATGTAGGAACCAATGTGGACGTCCAGGTCCCACCATTGGTTATTGGCCGTAGAGGTGTCTCGGTCATGTCTACATAGTTCTCCAACCCGGAGGGTCGGCACACTTAAGGTTTGGTGACGTTTCGGTAGTATAGAGTTATGTATGGTGGTGACCGAAGGATGTTCGGAGTCTCGGATACGATCCAGGACATGACGAGGATCTCCGGAAGAGTCTGCAGATAAAGATTGATATATGTGATAATAGTGTTTTGATCTCTGGAAGAGTTCCGGAATAAATAGGAAGGGGTTCCGGATGTTTACCGAAGTGTTCGGGTACAACAACACTTTATATGGACCAATGGGGTAAAACCCACGAGGTATTGGAAAGGGCAAAAGGAAGTTTTGTTGCTGCCTTAAGCAGTAAGGCAGTACTACCGCTTGTGAAGCGGTAGTACCGCTCAAGCAGTACTACCGCTTGTGAAGCGGTACTACTGCAAAAGCGGTACTACCGCTCGTGAAGCGGTACTACCGCTTGTGCGCGGGACTGCAGGGATCCGAGTTGGACTCTTTTCTTGCGGACCAAACCGATCTTGTGCGGACAAAATCGACCTTGTAGAGGTTCTTGCTCCAAGTTTAGACCCCAGGGCTCAACATATAAATAGAGGGGCAGGGCTAGCACACGGGACACAACTTACGGCCACGTGCTACCCGTTCCACCGGTGCTCGTCTAGATCGGTTTTCTGCAGTGCTTAGGCGAAGCCCTGCCGGAATTGCTACACCACCATCATCGGAGCGTCGTCACGCTGCCGGTGAACTCTCTCTCCTCTCCACCTCCTCTTGCTGGATCAAGACAGTGGAGATCATCATCAAGCTGCACGTGTGCTGAACGCGGAGGTGCCGTCCGTTCGGCGCTAGATCGGAAGGACCGTGATCGAGATCGCGAGACAGTTCGTGATGAGATCGCGGAACAGATCGTGATGAGTTCGCGGGACAGATCGTGATCAAGATCGCGGGACGGATCGTGATGAGTTCACAGTTCGGATCGTGATTGGATCGTGGGACGGATCGTGATGAGATCACGGGACACTCGGCGATTTGGATCGCGAAGAAGTTCGACTACACCAACCGCGTTTCTTAACGCTTCCCGCTTAGCGATCTACAAGGCTATGTAGATCCACTCTCCCTCTCGTAGATGCTCATCACCATGGATAGGTTTGCATGTGCGTAGGAAAAGTTGTGTTTCCCATGCGATGTTCCCCAACAGTGGCATCATGAGCTAGGTTGATGGTTCAATGAGATCTCGAGTAGAACACAAAAGGTTTGTGGGCATTGATGCTTAGATTGCTTCCTCCCTTGGTCGTATTTTGGTTCAGCGGGATTGTGAGATGAAGCGGCCCGGACCAACATTACTCGTACGCTTACGAGAGACCGGTTCCCTCGACGCAACTTGTTGCCTAGATGGCTGGCGGGTGACAGTTTCTCTCACTTTAGTTGGATCGGACCCAACAAAGGCGGTCCTTGAGAAGGTTGAAAAGCAACTAGTGTATCACCGTTGTGGTTTTTGCGTAGGTGAGAATTGTTCTTGCTAGATACCCATAGCAGCCACGTAAAACATGCAACAACAATTAGAGGACGTCTAACTTGTTTTTGCAGGGTATGTTGTGATATGATATGGCCAATTACATGATGTGATATATGTGATGTATGAGATGATCATGTGATGTATAGATTATCACGACTTGCATGTCGATGAGTATGGCAACCGGCAGGAGCCATAGGGTTGTCTTTAATTATTGTATGACCTGCGTGTCAATCATTAAGCGCTATGTAATGCTTTACTTTATCGCTAAACGGTAGCAATAGTAGTAGAAGCATGCAGGGCGTGACAACCCCGATGGCGACACGTTGATGGAGATCAAGATGATGGTGATCATGGTGTCATGCCGGTGACGATGGAGATCATGCCGGTGCTTTCTAGATGGAGATCAAAAGCACAAGTTCATGGCCATATCATGTCACTTATGATTTGCATGTGATGTTAATCCTTTTTATGCAACTTGTTTTGCTTAGGACGACGGTAGCATTATAAGGTGATCCCTCACTTAATTTCAAGATAAATTGTGTTCTCCCCGAGTGTGCACCGTTGCGAAAGTTCGTCATGTTGAGACACCACGTTATGATCGGGTGTGATAGACTCTATGTTCACATACAACGGGTGCAAGCCAGATTTGCACGTGCAGAACACTCGGGTTAAACTTGACTAGCCTAGCATGTACAGACATGGTCTCAGAACACAAGAGACCGAAAGGCCAAACATGAGTCATATAGTAGATATGATCAACATAATGATGTTCACCATTGCAGCCACCTCAACTCACGTGATGTTCGGACTTGAGTTGGTGAATTTGGATCATGTATCACTCGAATGATTGGAGGGATGTCAATTTGAGTGGGAGTTCTTAAGTAATATGATTAATTGAACTCATTATCATGAACATAGTCAATAGTGTCTTTGCAAATTATGTTGTAGATTACTAGCTCGCGCTGTAGCTCCCTTAATTTTTATATGTTCCTAGAGAAATAGAGTTGAAAGATGATGGTAGCAATATTGCGGACTGGGTCCGTGATCTGAGGATTGTCCTCTTTGCTGCACAGAAGGCTTATGTCCTTAATGCACCGCTCGGTGCGCCACCCCCTCTAGCGTCGTCTGTAGATGTTGTGAATATCTGACACGCACGTTTCGATGACTAGTTGATAGTTTAGTGCGTCATGCATTACGGCTTAGAATTGAGGCTCCAAAACGTTTTGAACGTCACGGAACATATGAGATGTTCTAGGAGCTGAGATTGTGATCTCAGGCTCGTGCCCGTGTTGCGAGTTATGAGATCTCCAACAAGATTCTTTGCTTGTAAGATGAAGGAGAATAGCTCAATGGTTGAGCATGTACTCACATTGTCTGGGTACTACAATCGCTTGAATCAAGTGGGAGTTGATCTTCCAGATAAGACAGTGATTGATATAGTTCTCCAAGTCACTGTCACTAAGCTACTAGAACTTGGTGATGAACTATAAATTGCCAGGGATAGAAATAATGATTCCTGAGCTGTTCGCGATGTTTGACACTGCGAAGGTAGAAATAAAGAAGGAGCGTCAAGTGTTGATGGTTAATCAAAACCACTAGTTTTGAGAAGGGCAAGAGCAAGGAGGGAAACTTTATGGATAGCAAGTCAGTTGCTGCTCCAGTGAAGCAACCGAAAGTTGAACTCAAACCCGAGACTAAGTGCTTCTGTTATGAGGTGAGCGGTTGCTGAAGCGGAACAACCCTAGATACTTGGTAGATAAGAAGGCTGGCAACATCGATAGAAGTATATTTGATATACGAGTTATTGATGTGTACCTTGCTAGTACTCCTAGTAGCACCTGGGTATTGGATACCGGTTCGGTTGCTAAATGTTAGTAACTCGAAATAAAAGCTACGGAATAAACAGAGAACAAGCTGAGGGTGAGGTGACGATATATGTTGGAAAGGTTTCCAAGGTTGATGTGATCAACATCGCACGCTCACTCTACCTTCAGGATTAGTGACAAACCTAAATAAATGTTATTTGGTGTTTTGCGCTGAGCATGAACATGATTAGATCATGTTTATTGCAATACGGTTATTCATTTAAGTTAGGGAATAATGGTTATTCTGTTTACATCAATAATACCTTCAATGGTCATGCACCCAGTGAGAATGGTTTGTTGAAATCTTGATCATAGTAGTACACATGTTCATAACATTGATGTCAAAAGATACAAAGTTAATAATGATAGTACCACATACTTGTGGCACTGCCGCTAAATGTCATATTGGTATAAAGCGCATGAAGAAACTCCATGCTGATGGATATTTGGACTCATTCGATTTCGAATCGGTTGAGACATGTGAACCATGCCTCTTGGGCAAGATGACTAAAGGACCCCGTTGGATGGAGCGGGCAAGTGATTCATTGGAAATGATACGTGTTGATGTATGCAATCTAGTGAGTCTTGTAGCGTGCAGTGGATATCGTTATTTTCTTACCTTCACTGATGATTTGAGTAGATATAGTGTATATTTAGTTAATGAAACACAAGTCTGAATCGTTTGACAGGTTCAAGCAAATTCAGAGTGAAGTTTAAAGATCATCATGACAAGAAGATAAAAATGACCGCGATATGATCGTGGAGGTGAATATCTGAGTTACGAGTTTTTGCATACAACTTAAGACAATGTGAAATTTGTTTCACAACTAACGCCACCTAGAACACCATAGTGTGATGGTGTGTCCGAACATCATAGTCATGCTCTATTGATATAGTGCATACTGTGATGTCTCTTATCGTTTTACCACTATAATTTTTGGGGTTATGCATTAGAGACAACTACATTCACTTTAAATAGGGCATCATCTAAATCCGTTGAGATGACACCGTGTGAATTATGGTTTGATAGAAACCTAAGCTGTCATTTCTTAATATTTGGGGTTGTGACACTTGTGTGGAAAATGTTTTCACCTAATGAGGTCGAACCCAAGGCGGACAAATGCATCTTCATAGAATACCCTAAGATCAGTTGGGTGAACCTTCAATCTCAGATCCTAGTGCAAAGTGTTTGTTGCTTAAACGGATCCTTTCTCGAGGAAATGTTTCTCTTGAAAGAATTGAGTGGGAGGAAGATAGAACTTGATGAGGTTGTTAAACCTTTGTTCAACCAGAGAGTAGCGCAGCGCAGAAAGATGTTTCTGTGAAGCCTACGTTAGTTGAAGAGGAAGTTAATGATGATGATCATGAAGCTTCAGGATCAAGTTACTATCGAACTTCGTAGGTCGACAAGGATGTGTACTGCTCCTAAGTTGTACGACAACTCTGTCTTGGAGATCATGTTGTTGGACAACGATGAACCTACGAGCTATGGAGAAGCGATGATGGGCCCGGATTCCGACAAATGGTTGGAGGCCATGAAATCCGAGATAGGATCCATGTATGAAAACCAAGTGTAGACTTTGGTAGACTTGCTCGTTGGAAGGCGGGTCGTTGAGTACAAATGGATCTTTAAAATGAAGACAGACACTGATGGTGAATGTCACTATTTGTAAAGCTCGACTTGTTGCAAAGATGTTTGTGACAAGTTCAAGGAGTTGACTACGATGAGACATTCTCACTCGTAGTGGTGCTAAAGTCTGTTGGAATTATGTTAGCAGTTGCTGTGTTTTCAATTATGAAATGTGGCAGATGGATGTCAAAACATCGTTTCCTTAACGGTTTACTTGAGGAAAGGTCGTATGTGATACAACCAAAAGGTTTTGTCAGTCCTAGGATGCTAAAAGGTGTGCAAGCTTCGGTGATCCTTCCATGGACTGAAGCAAGCATCTCGGAGTTGGAATATACGCTTTGATGAGGTGATCAAAGTTTTGATGTTTATACAAAGTTTACGAGAAACTTGTATTTGCAATAAAGTGAGCGGGAGCACTATAGAATTTCTGATAAGTATATGTGGATGACATATTGTTGATCAGAAATAATGTAGAATTTCTGGAAAGCATAAAACGGTTATTTGGAAAGTGATTTTCAAAGGAAGACCTAGATGAAGCTACCTAATTGTTGAGCATCAAAATCTATGGAGATAGATCAAGATGCTCGATGAGAATTTCAATGAGTGCATACCTTGACAAGATTTTGAAAGAGTTCAAAATGGATCAGTCAGAGAAAGAGTTCTCGCCTGATCTGTAAGGTGTGAAAGTTGGGTGAGACTCAAAGCTCGACAACGGCAGAAGAAAGAGAAAGGACGAACGTTGTCGCCTATGCCTTACCAATAGGCTCTATATTATGCCATGTTGTGTACCGCACCTGTGTGTGCCTTACCATGAGTCCATCAGGGGGTACAAGAGTGAACCAGTAGTGGATCACTGGACAGCGGTCAAGGTTATCCTCAGTAACTAAGAGACTGAGGAGATGTTTCTCGATTATGGAGGTGATAAAGAGTTCGTTGTAAGGAGTTACGTCGATACAAGTTTTAACACTAATCCGGATGACTCGTAGTAGCAATCTGGATACGTATAGTGGAGCAGCCATTTGGAATAGTACCAAGTGGTGTGTGGTAGCAGTGTTTACAGTTTGACATAGGGATTTGCAAAGTGCACACGGATCTTAATGTTATAGACCCGTTGAATATAAGACCTCTCTCACATGAAAAGCATGATCGAACCCCAGAACTCATTGGTTGTTAGATTCACGACAATGCGAATCACATGGTGATGTGAACTAGATTATTGACTCTAGTGCAAGTGGGAGACTGTTGGAAATATGCCCTAGAGGCAATAATAAATTAGTTATTATCATATTTCCTTGTTCATGATAAGCGTTTATTATCCATGCTATAATTGTATTGTTCGGAGACTTAAATGCATGTGTGGATACATAGACAAAACCATGTCCCTAGTATGCCTCTAGTAGACTAGCTCATTGATCAAAAGATGGTTAAGGTTTCCTAGCCATGGACATGAGATGCCATTTAATAACGGGATCACATCATTAGGAGAATGATGTGATGGACAAGACCCAAACTACAAACATAGCATATGATCGTGTCAGTTTATTGCTACTGTTTTCTGCATGTCAAGTATATGTTCCTATGACCATGAGATCATGCAACTCACGGATATCGGAGGAGTGCCTAGTGTGTATCAAACGTCGCAACGTAACTGGGTGACTATAAAGGTGCTCTACAAGTATATCCGATGGTGTCTGTTGAGTTGGCATGGATCGAGACTGGGATTTGTTACTCCGTGTGACGGAGAGGTATCTTGGGGCCCACTCGATAATGCAACATCACAATAAGCCTTGCAAGCAATGTGACTAATTGTTAGTTGCGGGATCTTGTATTACGGAATGAGTAAAGATACTTGCCGGTAACGAGATTGAACTAGGTATGGAGATACTGATGATCGAATCTCGAGCAGGTAACCTACCGAAGAACAAAGGGAACGTTATACGGCTTTAACTGAATCCTTGACATAGAGGTTCGACCGATAGATCTTCGTAGAATATGTAGGAACCAATGTGGACATCCAGGTCCCGCCATTGGTTATTGGCCGTAGAGGTGTCTCGGTCATGTCTACATAGTTCTCGAACCTGCAGCGTCGGCACACTTAAGGTTTGGTGACGTTTCGGTAGTATAGAGTTATGTATGGTTGTGACCGAAGGATGTTAGGAGTCTCGGATACGATCCAGGACATGACGAGGATCTCCGGAAGAGTCTGGAGATAAAGATTGATATATGTGATAATAGTGTTTTGATCTCTGGAAGAGTTCCGGAATTAACCGGAAGGGGTTCCAGATGTTTACCGAAGTGTTTGGGTATAGCAACACTTTATATGGACCAATGGGGTAAAACCCACGAGGTATTGGAAAGGGCAAAAGGAAGTTTTGCTGCTTCCTTAAGCAGTTAGGCTGTACTACCGCTTGTGAAGCGGTAGTACCGCTCAAGTAGTACTACCGCTTGTGAAGCGGTACTACCGCTCAAGCGGTACTACCGCTCGTGAAGCGGTACTACCGCTTGTGCGCGGGACTGCAGGGATCCGAGTTGGACTCTTTTCTTGCGGGCCAAACCGACCTTGTGCGGGCAAAATCGACCTTGTAGAGGTTTTTGCTCCAAGTTTAGACCCCAGGGATCAACATATAAATACAAGGGCAGGGCTAGCACACGGGACACAACTTACGGCCACGTGCTACCCGTTCCACCGGTGCTCCTCTAGATCGGTTTTCTGCAGTGCTTAGGCGAAGCTCTGCCGGAATTGCTACACCACCATCACCGGAGCGCCGTCACGCTGCCGGTGAACTCTCTCTCCTCTCCACCTCCTCTTGCTGGATCAAGACGGTGGAGATCATCATCAAGCTGCACGTGTGCTGAATGCGGAGGTGTCGTCCGTTCAGCGCTAGATCGGAAGGACCATGATCGAGATCGCGAGACAGTTCGTGATGAGATCGCGGAACAGATCGTGATGAGTTCGCGGGACAGATCGTGATCAAGATCGCGGGACGGATCGTGATGAGTTCACGGGACGGATCATGATTGAATCGCGGGACGGATCGTGATGAGATCGCAGGACGCTCGGCAATTTGGATCGCGAAGAAGTTCGACTACACCAACCGCGTTTCTTAACGCTTCCCGCTTAGCGATCTACAAGGGTATGTAGATCCACTCTCCCTCTCGTAGATGCTCATCACCATGGATAGGTTTGCGTGTGCGTAGGAAAATTTTTGTTTCCCATGCGACGTTCCCCAACACGCATGTCTCAACCGATTCGAAATCGAATGAGTCCAAAGATCCATAAGCATGGAGTTTCTTCATGCGCTTTATACCAATATGACATTTAGCTGCAGTGCCACAAGTATGTGGTACTGTCATTATTAACTTTGTATCTTTTGGCATCAATGTTATGAACATGTGTATTACTATGATCAAGATTCAACAAACCATTCTCACTGGGTGCATGACCATTGAAGGTATCATTCATGTAAACAGAATAACCATTATTCTCTAACTTAAATGAATAACCGTGTTGCAATAAACACGATATAATCACATTCATGCTCAACGCAAAACACCAAATAACATTTATTTAGGTTCGTCAGTAATCCCGAAGGTAGAGAGAGCGTGCGATGTTGATCACATCAACCTTGGAAACATTTCCAACACACATCGTCACCTCACCCTTAGCTAGTTCTTCGTTTATTCTGTAGCTTTTATTTTGAGTTACTAACATTTAGCAACCAAACCGGTATCCAATACCAGGTGCTACTAGGAGTACTAGCAAGGTACACATCAATAACACGTATATCAAATATACTTCTGTCGACGTTGCCAGCCTTCTTATCTACCAAGTATCTAGGGTTGTTCCGCTTCAGCGACCGCTCTCCTCATAATCGAAGCACTTAGTCTCGGGTTTGGGTTCAACTTTGGGTTGCTTCACTAGAGCAGCAACTCACTTGCTATCCATGAAGTCTCCCTCCTTGCTCTTTCCCTTCTCGAAACTAGTGGTTTGACTAACCATCAACACTTGACGCTAATTCTTGATTTCTACCTCCGCGGTGTTAAACATCGCGAACAGCTCAGGCATCATTATTTCTATCCCTGGCATTTTATAGTTCATCACCAAGTTCTAGTAGCTTAGTGACAGTGACTTGGAGAACTATATCAATCACTATCTTATCTGGAAGATCAACTCCCACTCGATTCAAGCGATTATAGCCCCCAGATAATCTAAGTACATGCTCAACGATTGAGCTATTCTCCTTCATCTTGCAGGCAAAGGATCTTGTTGGAGATCTCATATCTCGCAACACGGGCATGAGCCTGAGATCCTAATTTCAGCTCTTAGAACATCTCATATGTTCCATGACGTTCAAAACGTTTCGGAGCCTCAATTCTAAGTTGTAATGCATGACGCACTAAACTATCAAGTAGTCATCAGAACATGCCTGTCAGATGTTCACAACATCTACAGACGACGCCTGAGGGGGTTGCGCACCGAGCGGTGCATTAAGGACATAAGCCTTCTGTGCAGCAATGAGGACAATCCTCGGATCACGGACCCAGTCCGCAATATTGCTAGAATCATCTTTCAACTCTATTTCTCTAGGAACATATAAAAATTCAAGGGGCTACAGCGTGAGCAAGTAATCTACAACATAATTTGCAAAGACACTACTGACTATGTTCATGATAATGAGTTCAATTAATCATATTAGTGAAGAACTCCCACTCAAATTGACATCCCTCCGGTCATTCGAATGATACATGATCCAAATTCACCAACTCAAGTCCGATCACCATGTGAGTTGAGGTGGTTTCAATGGTGAACATCATCATGTTGATCATATCTACTATATGACTCATGTTCGACCTTTCAGTCTCTTGTGTTCCGAGGCCATGTCTGTACATGCTAGGCTCGTCAAGTTTAACCCGAGTGTTCTGCATGTGCAACAATGGCTTGAACCCATTGTATGTGAACGTAGAGTCTATCACAGCCGATCATCACGTGGAGTCTCGACACGACGAACTTCCGCAACGATGCACACTCGGGGAGAACACAATTTATCTTGAAATTAATTGAGGGATCACCTTATAATGCTACCATCGTCCTAAGAAAAACAAAGTGCATAAAAAGATTAACATCACATGCAAATCATAAGTGACATGATATGGCCATGAACTTGTGCTTTTGATCTCCATCTTGAAACAACCAGCATGATCTCCATCGTCACCGGCATGACACCATGATCTCCATCAATGTGTCGCCATCGGGGTTGTCGCGCCCACCATGCTTCTACTACTATTGCTACCATTTTGCGATAAAGTAAAGCATTACATAGCGCTTAATGATTGACACGCAGGTCATACAATAATTAAAGAAAACCCTATGGCTCCTGCCGGTTGCCGTACTCATCGACATGCAAGTCGTGATATTCTATACAACACATGATAATATCATACATCACATATATCTCATCATGTAATTGGCCATATCACATCACAACATACCCTGCAAAAATAAGTTAGACGTCCTCTAAGTGTTGTTGCATGTTTTACGTGGCTGCTACGGGTATCTAGCAAGAACAATTCTCACCTACGCAGAAACCACAACGGTGATACATAGGTTGCTTTTCAACCTTCTCAAGGACCGCCTTTGTCGAATCCGATCCAACTAAAGTAGGAGAAACAGACACCTGCCAGCCATCTTTGTGCAACGAGGTTACACGTCAGTTGATGGAACCAGTCTCTCATAAGCGTACGAGTAAGGTTGGTCCAGGCCGCTTCATCCCACAATACTGTTGAACCAAAACACGACCAAAAGAGGAAGCAATCTAAGCATCAACGCCCACAAACTCTTTGTGTTCTACTCGAGATCTCATCTACACATAGACCTAGCTCATGATGCCACTGTTGGGGAACGTTGCATGGGAAACAAAAAATTTCCTACGCACACGGAAGATCTATCCATGGTGATGAGCATCTACGAGAGGGAGAGTGGATCTACATACCCTTGTAGATCGCTAAGTGGGAAGCATTAAGAAACGCGGTTGGTGTAGTCGAACGTATTTGCGATCCAAATCGCCAAGCATCCCACGATCTCATCACGATCCATCCCGCGATCCAATCACGATCCGTCCCGCGAACTCATCACGATCCGTCCCGCGATCTCATCACGATCCATCTCGCGATCTTGCTCATGGTCCTTCCGATCTAGCATCGAACGGACGGCACCTCCATGTTCAGCACACATACAGCTCGATGATGATCTCTGCCTTCTTGATCCAACAAGAGGGAGCGGAGAGGTATATGAGTTCTCCGGCAGCGCGACGGTGTTGCGGCGATGGTGGTGCAGCTATTCCAGCAGGGCTTCGCCTAAGCACCGCTGAAAACCAATCTAGAGGAGAAACTGTGATCTAGGGGAGAGGTATATATAGGAGGAAGGGAGGGGAGGAGGCAGCCTCAAACCCTCAAGGTTTGGTCGAAATTGGAGATGGAGGAGTCCTACTCCAATCCTATTAGGAGTAGGATTCCTCCTTTCCACTTGCAAACTCTTTCCACCTCTCCACCTTTGGATTTTTCCTTCTCAAACCACTCGATCTGCATGGGCCCTTAGAGGAGGCTTCGTCCAGCCCACCAGGGGCTGGTTTACCTCCTCCCACAACCCATGTAGCCTCTTGGGTCGAAATACCTCTCCCGATGGTCCCCCGGTACACTACCGATGAGCCCGAAACTTTTCCGGTGACCAAAACAGGACTTCCTATATATCAATCTTTACCTCCAGACCATTCCAGATCTCCTCGTCACGTCCGAGATCTCATCCGGGACTCCGAACAACCTTCAGTCACCACCATACATAACTCTATACTACCAAAACGTCACCAAACCTTAAGTGTGCAGACCCTGCGGGTTTGAGAACTATGTAGACATGACCGAGACATCTCTACGGTCAATAACCAATAGCAGGACCTAGATGTACATATTGGTTCCTACATATTCTACGAAGATCTTTATCGGTCGAACCTCTATGTCAAGGATTCAGTTAATCACGTATGATGTTCCCTTTGTTCGTCGGTATGTTACTTGCTCGAGATTCGATCGTCAGTATCTCCATACCTAGTTCAACCTCGTTACTGGCAAGTCTCTTTACTCGTTCCGTAATACAAGATCTCGTGACTAACACTTAGTCACATTGCTTGCAAGGCTTATTGTGATGTTGTATTACCGAGTGGGCCCTAAGATACCTCTCCATCACACGGAGTAACAAATCCCAGTCTTGATCCATGCCAACCCAACAGACACCCTCGGAGATACCTGTAGAGCATCTTTATAGTCACCCAGTTACGTTGCAACGTTTAATACACACAAGGCACTCCTCCGGTGTCTGTGAGTTGCATGATCTCATGGTCATAGGAACATATACTTGACATGCAGAAAACAGTAGCAATAAACTGACACGATCATATGCTATGTTTGTAGTTTGGGTCTTGTCCATCACATCATTCTCCTAATTATGTGATCCCGCTACCAAATGACATCTCATGTCCATGACTAGGAAACCACAACCATCTTTGATCAACGAGCTAGTCTATTAGAGGCATACTAGGGACATGATGTTGTCTATGTATCCACACATGTATCTGTGCTTCCGATCAACACAATTATAGCATGGATAATAAATGATTATCATGAACAAGGAAATATGATAATAACCAATTTATTATTGCCTCTAGGGCATATTTCCAACACTAATCCCACCCGAGTATGTGTAGATTGGGTTCGTTTTCCCATGCTCTGCTCCGGATCCGACGCACAATTTCGGCAGAACCTCCCCGCTGTTCTCCTGATACACGTCTTGGCAATAAGGAGAGAGGATGTGTACCCGGAGAACAACTAAGAAGGCACTGACAAATTCTGCTTTGGATCCAGAGCAGAGCATATGGGAAAACGAACCCAATCTACACATACTCGAGCTGTGCATGGATAACGTTGGACAATTCGAAAGAATCACGGTTATAAATATGCTAATGAATGCGTATTTATAGATCCAACCCTTTCGAATGGGAGATGCATAGTGGTCACACATACTGATGATTGAAGACACCTATAGCTAGCAAGTTTCATCGGCACGAAGACCGGAACAAAGGAAATGAAGGGGTCAAGAGGAGATGTCATTTGTGCTCACCCAGGAACGCAGGGGCGGAGCTCGTCGAACACACGGGGAGGTCATCGAACACCAGACCCTCGCAGCGACGAAACAACTACACGTTTAAATCCACCTGATCAACATAAATACAATGTTCTGTATAACAAAATCGAAAAATATATGACCTAACTCATAATTCACAAATATATGACCCGTGTCGTGTCGGGGTTGGGGTATCGGGGGTGTCGTGTCGGGGTCGGGGTGTCAGGGGTGTCGTGTCAGGGTTGGGCTGTCGGGGGGGTCGTGTCGGGGTCGGGGTGTCGGGGGTGTCGTATAGGGGTTGGGGTGTAGGGGGTGTCGTGTCGGGGTAGGGGTGTCGGGCGTGTCGTGTCGGGGTAGGGGTGTTGTGTCGTGGTTGGGGGTGCCATGTCAGGGTGTTGGGTGTCGTGTCGGGGTCGGGGTGTCGTGTCGGGGTCGGGGTGTCGGGGGGTGTCCTGTCGGGGT
This sequence comes from Hordeum marinum, assembly GCA_022496015.1. Lineage (NCBI taxonomy): Eukaryota > Viridiplantae > Streptophyta > Magnoliopsida > Poales > Poaceae > Hordeum > Hordeum marinum. Next base: position 471,334,903 of record CM039672.1, on the reverse strand, counting down.
CGGGGTGTCAGGGGGTGTCGTGTCGGGGTCGGGGTGTCGGGGGGTGTCGTGTCGGGGTCAGCGTGTCGAGGGTGCCGTGTCGGGGTCGGCGTGTCGGGGTGTCGTGTCGGGGTCGGGGTGTCGAGGGTGTCATGTCAGGGTCCGGGGTGCCGTGTCGGGGTGTCGGGTCGGGGGTCGGGGTGTCGGTGGTGTCGGGTCGGCGATCCTCGACCCGGTTACGTCGGCGCCGATGCACCCCTTCTCCTCCTCCTCCTCTTCTTCTTTTTCTCCTTCTTCTTTTTCTTCTTTTCTTCTCCTCCTCCTCCTCCTCCTTTTCTTCTTCTTTTTCTTCTTCTCCTTCCTCTTCTTCTTCTTCTTCATCTCCTTCTCCTCCTCTTCTTCTTCTCTCTTCTTCTAATTAACTACAACTAATTAACCTAACTACAACTAAACTAGATTTAACTAAATTACTAACTACAACTAAATTACTAACTACAACTATTAAAAAACCTAAATTACTAACTACAACTAAATTACTAACTAAATTACTAACTACAACTAAACTAGATTTAACTAAATTACTAACTAAACTATTAAAAAATGAAAAAATAGAGAGGGGAGGGGGCTCACCGGAGTGAGGGAGGTGGAGGCCGGCGTTGGTGGAGGTGGAGGAGGCCGACGCCGGCGGTGGGGCATTGGGGGCGGCGGGTGGCGCGACGGGGGCGGGGGCGGTAGGGTGTCGGGGGCGCCGAGGAGGGAGAGAGGGGCGGGGCGGCGGTGGCGTCGGGGGCACGCGACGGCAGGGGCGGGGCGGCGGTGGCGTCGGGGGCACGCGACGGCAGGGGCGGTGGGCGCGGGCGGGGGCGCGCGATGGCAGGGGCGACAGGGCGGCGGAGTCGTGGGGCGACGGGGAGGAGAGAGGGAGAGAGGGAGAGAGAGAGAGAGAGAGAGAGAGAGGCGGGCCGGGGGGCGTTAGCCGTTAGTTAACCCCCCCTCTTTGCCGTCCGCTAGCGAACGGCAGCGGAGGTTTTCCGTCCACTAGAGGACGACAAAGAGGGGGGTCATTAGGTCAAGTTACGGGTTGGGTCGTCAGTGGGCCCCCTCCCACTTTGTCGTCTGTTAGCGGACGACAAACCTCCTTTGCCGTTCGCTAGCAGACTGCAAAGAAGTGGCTGATGGCAAAGCCACCCTTTGCCGTCTGCTTTCTGCTAGCTGATGGCAAAGCCACTCTTTGTCGTCCGCTAGCAGACGGCAAAGAGGTGGCAGATGGCAAATCTTCTGATTCCAGTAGTGATTCCTCCTCTCCACTTGGAAACCCTTTACACCTTTCCACCTTTGGGGTTTTCCCACCCCTAGCCGCATGGGCCTTAGTGGGGTGTTCGGCCAGCCCACTAGGGGCTGGTTTGAATCCTCCCACAGTCCACGAGATCCTTTGGGTCGAGATACCCCTCCCGATGGCCCCCGGTACCCTCCCGACCCTCCTGGTACACTACCGACGTACCCAAAACTTTTCCGGTGACGAAAACAGGACTTCCTATGTATCAATCTCTACCTCCGGACCATTCCGGAGCACCTCATGATGCCCAGGATCTCATACGGGACTCCGAACAACCTTCGGTCACCACCATACATATCTCTACTATACCGAAATGTCACGGAACCTTAAGTGTGCAGACTCTGCGGGTTCGAGAACTATGTAAAGACACCTCCACAGTCAATAACCAATAGCGGGACCTAGATGCCCATATTGGTTCCTACATATTATACGAAGATATTTATCGGTTGAACCTCTATGTCAAGGATTCAGTTAATCTCGAACGCTATTCTCTTTGTTCTTCCGTATGTCACTTGCCCGAGATTCGATCGTTGGTATCTCCACACCTAGTTCAATCGTGTTACCAGCAAGTCTCTTTACTCGTTCTGTAATACAAGATCTCGTGGCTAACACTTAGTCACATTGCTTGCAAGGCTTATTGTGATGTTGTATTACCTAGTGGGCCCTGAGATACCTCTCCATCACACGGAGTAACCAATCCCAGTCTTGATCCATGCCCACTCAACAGACACCATCGGAGATACCTATAGATCATCTTTATAGTCACCCAGTTATGTTGCGATGTTTGATACTCACAAGGTATTCCTCCGGTGTCAGTGAGTTGCATGATGTCATGGTCATAGGAACAGAACTTGACATGCAGAAAACGGTAGCAATAAACTGACACGATCATATGCTATGTTTATAGTTTGGGTCTTGTCCATCACATCATTCTCCTAACGAAGTGATCCCATTATCAAATGACATCTCATGTCTATGGCCAGGAAACCTTGACCATCTTTGATCAACAAACTAGTTAACTAGAGGCATACTAGGGACACAGTGTTGTCTATGTACCCACACAATGTATTTGAGTTTTCACTCAATACAATTATAGCATGGATAATAAATGATTATCACAGACAAGAAAATATAATAATAACCAATTTATTATTGCCTCTAGGGCATATTTCCAACATCGCCCGCTAAACGGTGGCCGGAGGAGCATGGGCAGTTGGGCAGTACTTTCTCCCGATCTATTGTCATGTACATTGATGACTTTCCTTCTCCTTTTGGAAGATGTCGAATCCAGTTTGATGGGAGCAGACCGAGATGCATCTTTAGGGTGTGGTGGCGGCAGTGGTGTTGAAAAGGAATCATGTGGGGGAAGAACCAACAGAGTGCGAATTCTCCAGATTTTGGTGCCCTTGTTATAAGGGTTCATTGGCGGAGGTCAGAAATTATAAGGGTGCATTGGCGGGAACTATCCAAAGCTGAGCAAGGTTTCATGTTCGGCGGTATACATTGGCTTCGTGTTACAAATATGAGAATTCATGTGCATAGTACTGCTCCATTTGAATGGACTATAGTACAAATCCGAAAAAATATAGCCCAGAACACTAGTCGCCCCAAATTCCAAATAGAACAATGCTACCACATTGAGCTAGCACAGTGCTAAATAAGTACATGACAACTCAATTGGAGTGGATTGGCATTAATATTGCCAATATTATAGAGGGGGCATGGGATGCCCCTACTGTCTTAAACCTTATCCCCTATAAGTATGCATTCTTTATCTGTTGTTTACGCGTTGTTTACCGGTCATGTGATGTTAATTAGGTAGTGTTGTTCCTATATATGTGATGCATGTTGCTATGTTGCATCTGGATGGTAAGGCCACCATATTTAAAAATGGTAGGTAGAAAAGATACATGCACGCGGACAAACAGTTTTGATTTGCGTTTGCTCACACATGAAGCAAATATGCGGCAACGAAACATCATGACCTAAAATGGCCGCTCATGCAATGCGTGCAACCAAACAATATGCTAATGTTAGTTTTTAAGCTAATTTTCCTCAAACTGACCCAACTGGGTCAATCATGCAATGCATGCAAATTGCATGTGAGAAAGCAAACACAATCATGCAATGCATGCAAATTGCATGTGAGAAAGCAAACACGCCTTACTTCGTCTATCACGCTTGCAGTGATCGGTTCATTGCATGCAATGGTATTAATTATCATATAAACATTAAGTTTTCTTCTTCTTTTTGTTTGACTTGGTCGCGGTGCACAACACGGGTGTGGTGGTCCTTCCCGGTGCTCCACGGCGTATAGGTACTGAGGGTGCCACATAGACAAAAAAGTGACGTGACAAAGCATTTAAAAAAGAGGGAGCATTATGATGACCCTAAGAAGAAACAGTACAAGCGTTTAGACCCATGCAAAATGACTACCAACCAATGCACGAAGGATTTTAATTTTTAAGAAATTTTATGAGGAAAGTCTAGCTACAGAAGCTAAGCACTGGTGCATTAAAAGAGGACTAAGATGCCTAATGCACGGGTACGAAGGGAGTAGTATTTTTCAAGGATGCATCCGCACTGGATTGATTGACATTAAAAACATCTTGTGTTGTGTGCTATGTTACGGTAATCAAATAGATTACTCTAATTACCTCTATCCTCATTAACTCAATGTGACATAGGCAAATTTTCTGAGCTGGTACCTAAGTTACTAGTTAAGTTACCTACACTATTACCCATCGAACTCTCAACAAGCACTCCATGCCTCTTCAACAATGGGGTGCGGTAGCTACTCCAGGCGGTGGCGGAGGTGGCAATAACGACGACTCCAGGAAGTGGCAACGGCAGCGACATCATGTGCACAATATCGTGTCACGGGATTGGATCAAGTCACTAGTAACTAGTATTTCGATTGAGGAAATGAAATCAACGACTATTTATCACATTAAGCGTTTTTGTAGGGATGTCTCGCGTCAAGGAAACAGTGTCGGACCGGCGCGCTTACCTGTCTAACACTCAACTAGCACGCCATGTCTATTCAAAAATAGGGAATAAAAAGGAGCGCATCGAGTCACGCATATTTTAATGCGATAAATATTTGTTCAAATGAACTCTCAACGACTATTTATCGCATTAAGAAATTTTATAGGGATGTCTCGCGTAAAGGAAATAGTGTCGGGACGGCGCACTTACCTGCCTAACAATCAACAAGCACGACATGCCTATTCAACAATGGGGTGCGGAAGCTACTCTAGGTGGTGACGGAGGCGCTACTACAGAAAACCTTAGCTATGCCGTGGCAAAAAGGGACCTGCCGACATGGACACACGACGTCACCAATATGACGCTACAGTTAAAATTTAGTGATGGCGTCGGAGATAGCGCCAAGAGTATTTTGAATACCAACTAGCATCGGATAGAGTTGCATGCTAACACTATCATATTTAGCTAATAAAAAAATAAAAGCTTCACAAAAGATACTAAACATTTCATTCACAAAAGATACTAAACATTTCATTCACATAAGATAGCAAATTCACAAAAAGAAAGTACCAATTGGATATTTAGTATCTCTTCCCCTCTCTTGATCGACACTACCTAGCTAGTTTTTCCTAAGGACTTTCTTAAGATGACGAAGCTTATTCCTATTCGTCTCCCCCTCCTTGATGTAATGCGCCTTCTCGGTCTTCAGTTGAGTCATCTGGTCCTTCAAGACTTGTATCTCCTTATTGATCTCACCTATATCGAGGTTCAGCAATGTGATCTGACAATCGAGACTGAGAATCTTATCATAGACAATAGCATTGTCATCGATAACTTTGTCCTTCTCCTTGATCAGGGAGTCATTCAACTCCTATAGGGCCTTGAGGTTTCTCTCACGTGACACCATTAGCTATATATATATATATGGATGTTTTCAATGCTAATGATATTACCTGGTTGGTGCTCACGTCGCTTTTATCTTCAAAAGACCCCGGCCAATGATCAGAGGAGCCTACCCAAAGGCTAGAGTCGACCATGTTATTTGGGTAAAGAATGAAAAGAGTTTGTTTAATGCATAAAGAATGGAAACAGGTGCATACTTAGGCTGTGTGTTTGATAGAAATAGGCAAGAATTTATTAATGAGTAGTAAACCCCACATGTCATAGGGGTTGTTTGGTTTGTGACTAAGTTTGTCAAAGGTTGCTACAACAAAGGTTAGACAAGTTAATTTAACCAACTTAGTTGGGTGTTTAGTAACATCATGTGGCAAAGTGTTTGGAATATTCTGAACTATGAGCAATATTTTGTTTGGAAGACAGTGGTTAAGAGTTATTTCTAATAACACGGGTAAGATGCTCAAAATTAGCCCATAAAAGTATATTGTACTACTACATAAATGAGTAAATGAAGGAATTTTAACGAATTTAGCCCATAAAAGTATATTGTACTACTACATAAATGAGTAAATGTACTACTAGTAACAATACATGCATGAATCTACATCCGAAGCAAAATGGATGGATCTATATCTAAAATACCTAAAAGCATCGCAGGGCTGGTGTCGGGTCGGGCGACATCGGGCGCGGTGTCGGAGGGACGGCGTTGGGTTGGGAGGCGTCGGGTCGGGTGGCATCGAGCGTGACGTCGGAGGGGCGGCGACGGGCTTCGTCGGGCTTGGGGTCGAGCGGGGCGGCGGGCGGGGTGGCATCCGATGTGGCAGCAACGGGTGGCGTCGGGGGCGGCGACGGGGATCGAGATGAGGAGGAGGGAGTTGGGGCTGGAGAGAGTGGAAGTAGGGGTGCGGTAGTGCGGGGATTAGGCAGATTAGTGCTGGTGTGTGCCTAATGAGCCTAATATGCAACGTCGGGGCTAATGTGCAACGTCGGCACTAGTCGAATAGCTATGGCGTACGAATTCAACCAACATCAGCACTATTTGAAAATATTAGTGCTGGCGTCGGTGAGTAATGGCGTGCCATGAACAAGACTTGTGGCTAGCCATTTCTGCACTGGTGAGGCGACCACAACGACGACTCAAGAAAGTGGGGAGCAACTAGTTGGCGAGTGCTCCTTCGGGAGCCTCTCAATGATCACTCCCACGCGCTGTCACTTGGCGCGTTCTCAACTGCCGCCATGTGTCGCGCTCTGAGTGTTTCCTCTGGATTTTGTTTTTCTTATTTTTCTACACACGTTTTTGGCTTTTAAGAATGGTTTTTTCCGGGGTGTTCATTGTACTGGTTTTTCACATTCTTTCTTAGATTTTGGGCAAAAAAGAAATTCAACAAAAAAATCACAAAAATACACATTTTTTATTATTTTCGTGAGAAGCACGGTTTTGCTTCCCCAAAAGACATCATTTTGCTTTCGCAACAGGCACGGCCGTGCCTCTCGGGAAAGGAAAAAAATGTGTTTTTTTGTTTTTTTGCGAGAGGATGGTCTTGCTTTCGCGAGAGGCACAGCCGTGCCTTAATTCATCTCCGTCGTATCTATAATTTTTGATTTTTTAATGTCAATATTCAACAACTTCCATGGAAACTTTTTATATTATTTTTGGGACAAACATATTGATCCAGCGCCCAGTGTGAGTTCCTGTTTGTTGCATGTTTTTTGTTTCGTAGAATATCCATACCAAACGAAGTCCAAACGCGATAAAAACTTACGGAGATTTTTTTGGAATATATCTGATTTTTGGGAAAAAGAATCAACGCGAGACGATGCCCGAGGAGGTGGCAAGCCAGCTAGGCACGGCCCACCCCCTAGTCGCGCCTGGCAGGCTTGTGGCCACCTCTTAAGTCAGTTGGAGCAGTCCTTTGGCGGCAAGGAAGATATTTTATAATAAAAATCTCCTCAAAATTTCAGCACGATTCGAGTTACGGATCTCCGGATATTTAAGAAATGGTGAAAGGCCAGAATCGGAGAGCACAGAAACAGAAGGAAATGGAGAGAGAGGTCCAATCTCGGAGGGGCTCTCGCCCCTCCGCCGTCATGGAGGCCATGGACCAGAGGGGAAACCCTTCTCTCATCTAGGGGGGATGTCAAGGAAGAAGAATAAGGAGGGGGGCTCTTTCCCCCTCTCTCCTGGTGGTGGCGGAATGCCGCCTGGTCCATCATCATGACGGCGATCTACTCCATCAACTTCGTTATCTTCACCAACACCTCCATCACAATCCCCCATATATCTACAGTGGTCCACTCTCCCGTAACTCGTTGTACCCTCTACTTGAACATGGTGCTTTATGCTTCATATTATTATCCAATGATGTGTTGCCATCCTATGATGTGTGAGTAGATTTTTGTTGTCCTATCGATTGATTGATGATCATGATTGGTTTAAGTTGCATGTTTTATTATTGGTGCTGTCCTATGGTGCTCTCCATGTCGCGCAAGCATGAGGTATCCTCGTTGTAGGGTGTTGCAATTAATGTGTTCATGATTCTCCTATGGTGGGTTGCTTGAGTGATAGAAGCATAAACCCGAGTAGGTGGGTTGTTGCATATGGGAGTAAAGAGGACTTGATACCTTATAATGCTATGGTTGGGTTTTACCTTAATGATCTTTAGTAGTTACGGATGCTTTCTAGAGTTCCAATCATAAGTGCATATGATCCAAGTAGAGAAAGTATGTTAGCTTATGCCTCTCCCTTATATAAAATTGTAATAATGATCACTGGTCTAGTTATCGATTGCCTAGGGACAATTCCGTAATGCCTACCACCACTTTTCCACACTCATTAAAATTAACTTAATTGTTACTTTATCTTAGCAGCCCCTAATTTTTATTTATGTGTTCCTTTTTATGTTGCAAACCTATCCTTTCACACCTACAAAGTACTTCTAGTTTCATACTTGTTCTAGGTAAAGCGAACGTTAAGCGTGCGTAGAGATATATTGGTGGTCAATAGAACTTGAGGGAATATAGTTCTACCTTTAGCTCCTTGTTGGGTTCGACACCCTTACTTATCGAGAAAGGCTACAATTGATCCCCTATACTTGTAGGTTATCAAGACCTTTTTCTGGCGCCGTTGCCGGGGAGCAATAGCGTGGGGGTGAATATTCTCTTGTCTGCTTGTTTGCTTTATCACTAAGTAGAGTTTATTTGCTGTTTTAACTTGTTTCCTATCTTTAGATATGGGTAGGAAACGCAAAAATACCAAAAAAATTAGTTGTACTTGCCACTCCAAAAGTTGAGGAACCACTAGTGTTTCGTACCACCGAAGAATATTACTTAGGTCATCTTCGATCCACTTGTGCTCGTGCTGAATACCCAACTAGCTTAGTTTAGGGAAAATCATTAAATGAGCATGCTCATTATGTTCGACACCGCATATGTCAAAAAGGGAAACTCGTGTGGCATCAAATTAATACTTTGTGTTGCTATGCTTGAAATCTATGTGAAATTTATGATTTTACTTGTTGTTCTAAAGAAGCTAAAAACGCCTTCCCTACCAATGTGTGTTTAATGATAATGAAATATTATCCTCTTATGCCAAGGAGGCCTATTGCTATAATGATGTTGAACAAATTGAAGAATTTGTTGATTTTAAGGGTGCCTATGAAATTGCTTCTTTCATTGAAAAGTATGATGCTACTCTTTACAATTCTGAAAATTTTGCCATACTTAAATATTGCTATGAAAACTATGATTCTAATCCTTATGTTAAAGAGTTTATTAAAAGAATGACCGCTGCCTTGGAAGAGACTAATATTTTGCAGGAATCTATGGAAGAGGAAGTTGCTGAAATTGTAAGCTCATTAGATCAAAAAGATGAGGAGGAGAACGAAGAACAAAAGGAGGAAGAGTGGATTAGCTACCCTTTCCCATCTTCTAATGACAGTAACTCTTCAACTCATACATTGTTTAATTTCCCTTCGTGCTTACCGAGGGATGAATGCTATGTTGATTGTTGTGATCCCTTGGATTCTATTGAAATATCCCTTTTTGATGAACTTGATGTTTGCTATTCTTGTGGACATGATGCTAATATGAATTATGCTTATGAATATGAACTTGCTATAGTTCCTTATGTTAAGCATGAAATTGTTGCTATTGCACTCACACATGATAGTCCTATTAACTTTTTGAATTCTCCAAACTACACTATATGGGAGAAGTTTTCACTTATTAAGGATTATATTGATGGGTTATGTTTTCCTATTGCACATGATGATTTTAATGAATATAATATGCATGTTATTGCTGCTCCTACTTGCAATTATTATGAGAGAGGAACTACATCTTCACCTCTCTATGTTCCCAATACGATAAAATTGCAAGAAACTGTTTATACTATGCATTGGTCTTTATTTTGTGTGCATGAATTATTATTTTATGACATGTCGATGCATAGGAAGAGAGTTAGACTTTGTTGTTACATGATATATGTTACTTTGTGCTCACTACTAAACTACAAATCAATGTTAATTAAAATTGGCCTTGATATACCTTGGGATCCGGGTGGATCCATTACTTGAGCATTATATGCCTAGCTTAATGGCTTTAAAGAAAGCGCTGCCAGTGAGACAACCCGGAAGTTTTAGAGAGTCATTTTATTATGTTGTGTGATTTTATATAGTTTAAAAACAAAAAAATAAAGTGGATAACTTAAAACCTTTTCGAAAATAAATGTGAAAGTGAGAAAGACGAGCAACGTTGAAGTGGGGGCTAGCCTTGAACTTTGTACATGCCCATGGAAACTTTGTGAATCTTGATTACAGAAAATTTTCAACAAAAATAATTATCCCCTTGTACAAATCCATTGTATTATAAAAATAATGTGCCAAGATTTTCCTTTAGGATGATTAGATTGCTTGTTTGGTGTGTGCACTGCAAAAACAGAAACTTTGGCTGTAGTGCGTGAATTTACATTTTGTACTGGAACTTCAAAGCTTCTGAAATTTTTACACAGTACTGCTATGAAATTATTTTATTTTGTCCTAATTTTTTAGAATTTTTAGAGTTACAGAAGTATGGTGAATGTTCAGATTACTGCAGGCTGTCCTGTTTTTGACAGATTCTGTTTTTGATGCATTGTTTTGCTCATTTTGATGAAACTATCGATTTTATCAGTAGTATAACCATGGAAAAGTTATATTACAGTAGCTAAAATGAAAAAACAAAATATGAATGGGTTTGCAACAGTACTTAAAGTGATAATTTTCTTTATTATACTAACGTATCTCATGAGGGTTTTGTTAAGTTTTGTGTGATTGAAGTTTTCAGGTTTTGGATGAGATCATGATGGATGAAGGAATAAGGAGTGGAAAGAGACTAAGCTTGGGTATGCCCAAGGCACCCCAAGGTAATATTCAAGGACTCCCAAGAAACTAAGCTTGGGGATGCCCCGTAAGGCATCCCCTCTTTCTTCTAACAACCATCGGTAATTTTACTTGGAGCTATATTTTTATTCGTCACATGATATGCGTAAATCTTGGAGCGTTATGTGCTTTTTATTTTTATTTTAATAATGCACCGTGCTAGTATGAGAAAGTCCTTGGTTGATTTATAGAAGCCTCTTTGCACCACACTTATATATTTTGAGTGCAGCTTTATAGAATGCTTCATGATTCGCCTATGGTGGGTTGCTTGAGTGGCAGAAGCATAAACCCGAGTAGGTGGGTTGTTGCATATGGGAGTAAAGAGGACTTGATATCTTATAATGCTATGGTTGGATTTTACCTTCATGATCTTTACTAGTTGCAGATACTTGCTAGAGTTCCAATCATAAGTGCATATGATCCAAGTAGAGAAAGTATGTTATCTTATGCCTCTTCCTCATATAAAATTGCAATAATGATCACCGGTCTAGTTATCAATTGCCTAGGAACAATTCCGCAACGCCTACTGTTGGAAATATGCCCTAGAGGCAATAAATAAAGTGTTTATTATTATCTTTTCTTGTTCGTGATAATTGTTTATTGTCCATGCTATAATTGTATTGATTGGAAACACATTACATGTGTGGATAAATAGACAACACTTTGTCCCTAGTATGCCTCTAGTGAACTAGCTCGTTGATCAAATATGGACAAGGTTTCCTAGCCATTGACATGTGATGTCATTTGATAACAGGATCACATCATTAGGAGAATGATGTGATGGACAAGACCCAAACTACAAACATAGCATATGATCGTGTCAGTTTATTGCTACTCTTTTCTGCATGTCTAGTATATGTTCCTATGACCATGAGATCATACAACTCACGGACAACAGAGGAGTGCCTTGTGTGTATCAAACATTGCAACGTAACTAGGTGACTATAAAGGTGCTCTACAGGTATCTTCGAGGGTGTCTGTTGGGTTGGCATGGATCAAGACTGGGATTTGTTACTTCGTGTGACGGAGAGGTATCTCAGGACCCACTCGGTAATACAACATCACAATAAGCCTTGCAAGCAATGTGACTAAGTGTTAGTCACGGGATCTTGTATTACGGAATGAGTAAAGAGACTTTCCGGTAACGAGGTTGAACTAGGTATGGAGATACTGACGATCGAATCTCGGGCAAGTAACATACCGAAGAACAAAGGGAACATCATATGGGATTAACTGAATCCTTGACACAGAGGTTCGATCGATAAAGATCTTTGTAGAATATGTAGGAACCAATATGGGCATCCAGGTCCCGCTATTGGTTATTAACCGTAGAGGTGTCTCGGTCATGTCTACAAAGTTCTCGAACCCGTAGGGTCTGCACACTTAAGGTTTGGTGACGTTTCGGTAGTATAGAGTTATGCATGGTGGTGACTGAAGGTTGTTCGGAGTCCCGGATGAGATCCCGGACATCACGAGGAGCTCCGGAATGGTTTGGAGGTAAAGATTGATATATAGGAAGTCCTATTTTGGTCGCCAGAAATTTTTTGGACTCATCGGTAGTGTAGCGAGAGTGCCGGTAGTGTACCACGAGACCATCGGGAGGGGTATTTCGACCCAAGAAGCTACATGGGCTGTGGGAGAGTGAATACCAGCCCTTAGTTGGCTAGTGGAAGTCCCACACAAGGCCCATGCGGCTGGGAAAGACAAGCCCAAAGAGAAAAGGTGGAAAAAGACAAAAAAGGAAAAAAAAAGGAAGGAGTCCTAGTCCTACTAGGATTGGAGGACGAATCCTCCTCTCCTATCCACTTCGGCCTAAGCCTCCTAGGGCTTGCCCTTTGGCCAAGCCTCCTCCTCTCTTCCTCTTGTATATACTAGAGGTTTTAGGGGTTTCGCACAAGATTTTAGCCACGTGCAACCCTACCCTCTAGTTCGTAGTTCTTCCTCTAGATCGATTTCAGCACTCCTTAGGCAAAGCCCTGTTAAGATTACTCCACCAACATCGTCACAGCACCGTCATGCTGCTGGAGAACTCGTCTACCTCTCCGCTCCCTCTTGCTGGATCAAGAAGGCGGAGATCGTCATCAAGCTGTACGTGTGCTGAACGCGGAGGTGCCGTCCATTCGGTGCTTGATCGGGGCGGATCGTGATTGGATCGTGAGACGCTCGATGATTTGGATCGCCAAGACGTTCGACTACATCAACCACATTTCTTAACGCTTCCCACTTAGAAATCTACAAGGGTACGTAGATCCACTCTCCCTCTCGTAGATGCTCATCACCATGGATAGATCTTGCGTGTGCGTAGGAAATTTTTTGTTTCCCATGCAACGTTCCCCAATAGTGGTGTCAGAGCTAGGTCTATATGTAGATGAGATCTCGAGTAGAACACAAAGAATTTGTGGGCGTTGATGCTTAGATTGCTTCCTCCCTTGGTCGTGTTTTGGTTCAGCGGTATTGTGGGATGAAGCAGCCCGGACCAACCTTACTCATACGCTTACGAGGGACCAGTTCCATCAACTGACGTGTAACCTTGTTGCACAAAGATGGTTGGCGGGTGCCTGTTTCTCCTACTTTAGTTGGATCGGATTCGACAAAGGCAGTCCTTGAGAAGGTTGAAAAGCAACTTATGTATCACCGTTGTGGTTTATGCATAGGTGTGAATTGTTCTTGCTAGATACCCGTAGCAGCCATGTAAAACATGCAACAACAATTCGAGGACGTCTAACTTGTTTTTGCAGGGTATGTTGTGATGTGATATGGCCAATTACATGATGTGATATATGCGATGTATGAGATGATCATGCATTGTATAGAATATCATGACTTGCACGTCGATGAGTACGGCAACCGACAGGAGCCATAGGGTTGTCTTTAACTATTGTATGACCTGTGTGTCAATCATTAAGCGCTATGTAATGCTTTACTTTATCGCTAAATGGTAGCAATAGTAGTAGAAGCATGATGGGCGCAACAACCCCGATGGCGACACGTAGATGGAGATCAAGATGATGGATATCATAGTGTCGTGCCAGTGACGATGGAGATCATGCCGGTGCTTTCAAGATGGAGATCAAAAGCACAAGTTCATGGCCATATCATGTCACTTATGATTTGCATGTGATGTTAATCCTTTTATGCACCTTTTTTTGCTTAGGACGATGGTAGCATTATAAGGTGATCCCTCACTTAAATTTCAAGATGAATTGTATTCTCCTAGAGTGTGCACCGTTGCGAAAGTTCGTCGTGTCGAGACACCACGTGATGATCGGGTGTGATAGACTCTACGTTCACATACAACGGGTGCAAGCCAGTGTTGCTCATGCAGAACACTCGGGTTAAACTTGACGAGCCTAGCATGTACATTCATGGCCTCGAAACACAAGAGACCGAAAGGTCGAACATGAGTCATATAGTAGATATGATCAACATAATGATGTTCACCATTGAAACCACCTCAACTCACGTGATGATCGGACTTGAGTTGGTGAATTTGGATCATGTGACACTCAGATGACCTGAGGGATGTCAATTTGAGTGGGAGCTTTAGTAATTTGATTAACTAAACTCATTATCTTGAACAATAGTCTAATTAACCTTTGCATATTTATGTTGTAGATCAATGGCTCGCGCAGTAGCACCCCTGAATTTTAATGCGTTCCTAGAGAAAGCTAAGTTGAAAGATGATGGAAGTAACTTTGTTGAGTAGGCCCGTAATCTGAGGATTATCCTCACGGCTTCCTAGAAATCATATGTCCTTGATGCACCGCTTGGTGACCAACCAGAAGACATGTCATCCGAAGACGTTAAGAATGCTTGGGAGGTACGTTCTGGAGATTACTCAATAGTTCAGTGTGCAATATTGTATGGCTTAGAACTGGGACTTCAAAGACGTTTTGAACGTCATGGAGCATATGAGATGTTCTAGGAGTTGAAGTTTATCTTTCAGAAGAATGCCCGGATCGAGAGGTATGAGACCTTCGATAAGTTCTATGCTTGCAAAATGGAGGAGAACGGGTCTATCAGTGAACATATACTTAGAATGTCTGGGTATTCGACTCGTCTAGCAGAGTTGGGAATTGCCCTTCCGCCAGAGGCGATCACTGACAGAGTTCTTCAATCACTACCACCTAGTTACAAGAGCTTTGTGATGAACTATAACATGCACGGGATGAACAAGTCAGTCGCCAAGCTGTTTATGATGCTAAAAGTCGCTGAGTCTAAAATCCAAAAAGAACATCAAGTGTTGATGGTCAATAAAACCACTAGTTTCAATAGGAATGGCAAGGGCAAGGGCAAGAAGGGTAAAACCAAGAAGGATGGCAAAGGAGTTGCTACTCCTGTAAAGAAGCCCAAGACTGGACCCAAGCCAGAAACGGAGTGCTTTCATTGCAAGGGAACTGGTCACTGGAAGCGGAACTGCCTCAAGTACATGGCTGACAAGAAGGCGGCCAACGACAAACAAGGTATATATGATATACATGTTATTGATGTGTACCTTACTACCTCTCGTTGTAGTGCCTGGATATTTGATACCGGTTCGATTGCTCACATTTGCAACTAAAAACAGGAACTACGGAATAGACGAAGGCTGGCAAAGGATGAAGTGACGATGCGCGTGGGAAATGGTTCCAAGGTTCATGTGATGGTGTGTCCGAACGTCGTAATCGAATCTTATTGGATATGGTGCGTTCTATGATGTCTCTTGCTGATTTGCCACTATTGTTTTGGGGTTATGCATTAGAGACAGTTGTATTCACTTTAAATAGGGCACCATCAAAATTTGTTGAGACGACGCCATATGAACTGTGGTTTGGCAAGAGGCCAAAGTTGTCGTTTCTTAAAGTTTGGGGATGTGATGCTTATGTCAAAAAACATCAGCCTGAAAAGCTCGAACCCAAAGCGAAGAAATGCGTCTTCATAGGATACCCGAAAGAGACAGTCGGGTATACCTCCTATCTCAGATCCGAAGGCAAAGTGTTTGTCACTAAGAATGGAACATTTCTTGAGAAAGAGTTTCTCTCGAAAGAATTGAGTGGGAGGAAAATAGAGCTTCATGAGGTTATTGAACCATTACTTCAACCAGAGAGTAACGCAACGTAGAAAGATGTTTCTGTGGAGCCTACGACAGTTGAAGAGGAATTTAATGATGATGATCATGAAGCTTCGGATCAAGTTACTATTGAACCTCGTAGGTCGACAAGGGCACGTACTGCTCCTGAGTGGTACGGCAACCCTCTCTTGGAGGTCATGTTGTTGGACAACAATGAACCTACGAGCTATGGAGGAGCGGTGATGGGCCCGGATTCCGAGAAATGGTTAGAGGCCATGAAATTCGAGATGGGATCCATGTATGAAAACAAATTATGTACTTTGGAAGTATTACCTGAAGGACGAAAGGCCATTCACAACAAATGGATCTTTAAGAAGAAGACGGACGCGGACGGTAATGTCACCGTCTATAAAGCTCGACTTGTGGCAAAGATTTTTTCACAAGTTCAAGGAGTTGACTACGATGAGACCTTCTCACCTGTCACGATGCTTAAGTCTGTCAGAATCATGTTGGCAATAGCTGCTTATTTCGACTATGAAATTTGGCCGATGGATGTCAAAACAGCGTTCCTCAACGGTTTCCTTGAAGAAGAGTTGTATATGATGCAACCAGAAGGTTTTTTCGATCTAGAGAATGATGACAAAGTTTGCAAACTCCAACGATCCATTTATGGGCTGGTGCAAGCATCTCGGAGTTGGAATAGGCGCTTTGATGAGGTGATCAAAGCGTTTGGGTTTATACAAGTTTATGGAGAAGCTTGTATTTATAAGAAAGTGAGTGGGAGCTCTATAGCGTTTCTAATATTATATGTGGATGACATATTGCTGACTGGAAACAATATAGAAATGCTGGAAAACGTGAAGGAATATTTGAACAAGAGTTTTTCAATGAAGGACCTACAAGAAGTTGCTTTCATATTAGGCATTAAGATCTATAGAGATAGATCGAGACGCTTAATAGCACTTTCACAGAGCACATACCTTGATAAAGTTTTGAAGAAGTTCAAAATGGATCAGTCCAAGAAGGGGTTCTTGCCTGTGTTACAAGGTGTGAAGTTGAGTAAGACTCAATGCCCAGTGACTACAGAAGATAGAGAAAAGATGAGTGTCATCCCCTATGCTTCAGCTATAGGCTCTATCATGTATGCAATGCTGTGCACAAGAGCCGATGTCAGCCTTGCCATAAGTATGGCTGGAAGGTTTCAAAGTGATCCTGGAATGGAGCACTGGGTGGCGGTCAAGAATATCCTTAAGTACCTGAAAAGGACTAAGGAAATGTTTCTCGTTTCTGGAGGTCATGAAGAGCTTGTCGTAAAGGGTTACGTCGATGCAAGCTTTGACACTGATCCGGATGACTCTAAGTCACAAACCGGATACGTATTTATTCTTAACGGGGGAGCGGTAAGCAGGTGCAGTTCTAAGCAAAGCGTGGTAGCCGATTCTACATGCGAAGCGGAGTACACCGCAGCCTCGGAGGCGGCAAAGGAAGGTGTCTAGATGAAGCAGTTCATGACAGATCTTGGAGTAGTGCCTAGTGCACTGAATCCAATGATTCTGTTCTGTGACAATACTGGTGCCATTACTTTGGCCAAGGAACCAAGGTTTCACAAGAGGACCAGACACATAAAGCGACGCTTCCACTCCATCCGCGATTACATCGGGATGAAGGACAAATATTTGCAAAGTGCACACGGATCTGAATCTTGTAGACCCGTTGACTAAACCTCTTCCAAGGGCTAAACATGATCAGCACCAGAACTGCATGGGTGTTCGATTCATTACAATGTAAATCACATAGTGATGTGAACTAGATTATTGACTCTAGTGCAAGTGGGAGACTATTCGAAATATGCCCTAGAGGCAATAAATAAAGTGTTTATTATTATATTTCCTTGTTCGTGATAATTGTTTTTTGTCCATCCTATAATTGTATTGATTGGAAACACATTACATGTGTGGATAAATAGACAACACTTTGTCCCTAGTATGCCTCTAGTGAACTAGCTCGTTGATCAAAGATGGTCAAGGTTTCCTAGCCATTGACATGTGCTGTCATTTGATAACGGGATCACATTATTAAGAGAATGATGTGATGGACAAGACCCAAACTACAAACGTAGCATATGATCATGTCAGTTTATTGCTACTGTTTTCTGCATGTCAAGTATATGCTCCTATGACCATGAGATTATGCTATCTCACAGACACCGGAGGAGTGCCTTGTGTGTATGAAACGTCGCAACGTAACTAGGTGACTATAAAGGTGCTCTACAGGTATCTCCGAGGGTGTCTGTTGGGTTGGCATGGATCAAGACTGGGATTTGTTACTCCGTGTGACGGAGAGGTATCTTAGGGCCCACTCGGTAATACAACATCACAATAAGCCTTGCAAGCAATGTGACGAAGTGTTAGTCACGGGATCTTGTATTACGGAACGAGTAAAGAGACTTGCCGATAACGAGGTTGAACTAGGTATGGAGATACCGACGATCGAATCTCGGGCAAGTAACATACCGAAGAACAAAGGGAACATCATACGGGATTAACTGAGTCCTTGACATAGAGGTTCGACCGATAAAGATCTTCGTAGAATATGTAGGAACCAATATGGGCATCCAGGTCCCGCTATTGGTTATTGACCGTAGAGGTGTCTCGGTCATGTCTACATAGTTCTCAAACCCACAGGGTCTGCACACTTAAGGTTTGGTGACGTTCAGGGTCTGCACAGGGTCTGCACACTTAATGCATGGTGGTGACCGAAGGTTGTTCAGAGTACTGGATGAGATCCCGGACATCACAAGGAGCTCCGGAATGGTCCGGAGGTAAAGATTGATATATAGGAAGTCCTATTTTTATCGCCGGAAAAGTTTCGGGCTCATCGATAGTGTACCGAGAGTGCTGGTAGTGTACCGGCAGACCATCGGGAGGGGTATTTTGACCCAAAAAGCTACATGGGCTGTGGGAGAGTGAATACCAGCCCTTCATTGGCTGGTGGAAGTCCCACACAAGGCCCATGCGGCTGGAAAAGAAAAGCTCAAAGAGAAAAGGTGAAAAAAGGCAAAAAAGGCAAAAAAGGAAGGAGTCATAGTCCTACTAGGATTGGAGGAGGATTCCTCCTCTCCTATCCACTTCGGCCGAAGCGTCCTAGGGCTTGCCCTTTGGCCAAGCCTCCTCCTCTCTTCCTCTTATATATATTAGAGGTTTTAGGGTTTTTGGCACAAGATTTCAGCCACGTGCAACCCTATCCTCTAGTTCGTAGTTCTTCCTCTAGATCGATTTCAACGGTGCTTAGGCGAAGCCCTGCTGGGATTACACCACCACCATCGTCGCAGCGTCGTCTCGCTGCTGGAGAACTCGTCTACCTCTCCGCTCCCTCTTGCTGGATCAAGAAGGCAGAGATTGTCATCAAGCTGTACGTGTGCTGAACATGGAGGTGCCGTCCGTTCGGTGCTTCATCGGGACGGATCGTGATTGGATCGCGGGACGCTCGGCGATTTGGATCGCGAAGACGTTCGACTATATCAACCGCGGTTCTTAACGCTTCCCTCTTAGCGATCTACAAGGGTACGTAGATCCACTCTCCCTCTCGTTGATGCTCATCACCATGGATAGATCTTGCGTGTGCGTAGCAAAATTTTTGTTTCCCATCCAACGTTCCCCAACACCTACCACCACTTTTCCACACTTGTTAAACTAACTTAATTGTTACTTTATATTAGCAGCCCCTAGTTTTTATTTGTGTGTTCTTTATTATCTTGCAAAACTATCCTTTCACACCTACAAAGTACTTCTAGTTTCATACCCGTTTTAGGTAAAGCGAACTTTAAGCGTGCGTAGAGTTGTATCGGTGGTCGATAGAACTTGAGGAAATATTAGTTCTACCTTTAGCTCCTCCTTGGATTCGACACTCTTACTTATCGAGAAAAGCTACAATTGATCCCCTATACTCGTGGGTTATCATGCCTCTCGGAAACGAAAAAACATGTTTTCTGTTTTTATTTTATTTTCGCGAGAGACGCGGTTTTGCTTCCAGGAGAGGCACGGCCGTGCCTCTCGGAAACAGAAAAATATTTGTTTTCTGTTTTTTTTCGTGAAAGACACGATTTTGTTTCCACAAGATGCACGGTTTTGTCTTCACAAGAGGCACGACCGTTCCTCTCGAAAACGAAAAGCAAAACACATTTTTTTTATTTTTTCTATTCGAGAGGCATGGTTTTCGATGGGTTATTTTTCTTTTGATTTTTTTGTGAAAAAAAAAGTTCGTCAAAACCTATCAACATGGGATCTAGTTTTGAAGATTTCAACGTGAGAAACCCAACGGTGAAACTGTTCAAGATTTGGACGCACAGTTTAAGAGATAAAACGTTTTAAAAATATGGATCTACGAAAAAAGAAAAACTCACAGGTTTCAATAAGTGGTACGCATCCAATGCGTCCCTTGTCGCAATCTATGGAGGTGAAAGTGATCTTTAAAAAGAGTAATTTTCAATTAGTGATTTCACAGGAAGTGGTGGCGGTACCGGCATCACGTGCACAAGATCACGTCTCAATATTGAATCAAGTCACTAGTCTTTCGATCAAGGAAATGAATGCAACGACTAGTTATCTCATTAAGCGATTCTGTACGGATGTCTCGCGTCAAGAAAACACTGTTGGGCCAGCCCATTTTAGCGCGCGTAGGTTGAAAAAACAAGGGATAAACGGAGCGTATCCAGGGATCAAGCCCTGGTCCCTAGGGTGATCATCGACGGGACTAACCATTCTGCCAATTTGGAGTTACCCGTTAGCAGTAGGATCGCGACCTACTGTAGGCGACCGGAGCCGGTCTTCTCCGATTTTTCTTGGTTTTCTCGTATTTTTCCTTATCCGATTTTGTCATTCTTATCTTTTTTCTTCTCCGATTTGTTTATTTTTATTGCTTCTTTTGTTTTCATTTTTCATTTTTTATATATGTGCTCAAAAAATTTCCAAATACTTCTTATAATATTTTTTTCCTTGTTCAACATTTTTCGAATAAGTGTTCAGCATTTTTATATACATGATCAACATTTTTTAAAATACTTGTTTAACATTTTTCTATCTTTTTATTTTTTTATTCAACATTTTTATATACATGAACAAAATTGTTTTATATTACTTGTTCAATATTATTCAAATACGTGTTCAAGATTTTTTCAAATACTTGTTCAATATTTTTATATACATGATCAACATTTTTTTTAAATACTTGTTTCATATTTTTTGGATACTTGTTCAACATTTTTTATATAAGTGATCAACATTTTTTCAAAATACTTGTTCAATATATCTTTAAATACTTAGTCATTATTTTTAATATACTTGTTCAACATTTTATATACATGATCAAAAATATCAAATGTTTTTGAAGAATGTTTCTTTTAATATATGTATTTAAAATACTTTAAAGTATGAATAAAAGTGGAAAGTAAATCAGACAACGTAAGAAAACCAAGGAAAAAGAGGATGCGGCCTCCCGCGCTCGCTCGCCCGTCAACGAGTCCGAAGCCAAACTCGCTGAAGGCAAGACATAGTCCCAGCCCGGAAGTGAGGACTGGTGCGTGACTATGGTTACGAGTGGGTTTCTACTGGGATTGGGCTGCAGACCCATCAACCCCATATCCGGCGGCGTATCGGATTTATTTTCTCTTTAAAAAACAAATCAACGCCAGCCCATACGTGGATCTCCAGTTTTAAATGTACGAGTGCTTCTATGACGAGCAGGGCAGTTGGCTCCGGCGGGCGCGGGCCTGCAGAATAGAGGAAATCACTAAGCAGCGGGTCCCTCCCACAGACATGTGGTTGGATGTAGAGGCGACTCATGCGTGCGCATCATCGCTGACTGAGCACGCATTATCGTTGACTTAATAGGATAGATTTCCTCTGTATTTTTCTTTTGAAAAATGTTTAGACTCCAAAAGTCTCGTTTTTTTTGGGTAAATTTTATTTAATAAAAATGGTCTGGAACCTCGTCCAAAATTACATCTAAAATAAAGTTTGGAGGAGCCTCAAGCCAAAGCTGAGATCTGTCTTCTCCTACTGCTACCTTTGCTAGATTATGAACGGCAACATTGGCGGAACGACGAGCCCAAGAAACCCTGTAGTCTACCATTGAATTAAGCATTCCAAACGTCTTGTTAAACGTACATGAACGAGGTTCCTTTCACATTTATGGTCTTTCCTTCTGTGACAAAATAGCGTACTACTATGACTTGTAAGTTGTGGCCGTCCACGCGCCTTGTGTAAATAGTAATGTCAAATTCTTCATAAGCTATCATACGTTTGGACACAATGAGAAAGTATCATATACTTCCTTCGAACTATATTAGTCGCCGTTCAAGCTGATGGATCTAGCATTGAAATATGTTT
The DNA here is from genome assembly GCA_022496015.1 of Hordeum marinum. Taxonomy (NCBI): domain Eukaryota; kingdom Viridiplantae; phylum Streptophyta; class Magnoliopsida; order Poales; family Poaceae; genus Hordeum; species Hordeum marinum. Next base: position 471,312,850 of record CM039672.1, on the reverse strand, counting down.
AGATACATCTGTTTCAGCAATTTTTAATATGAAATGAGGAAATATTGTTATTATGATATGATACTATTGTATAATAATACTATCTCGGTCCAGATTTATTAGCCTCCACTACTATGAAAACCCTTATAGGTAACCACTTAATAGTGGCACGGGTTATCTGGCATGCGCTGCTGCTACTAATTAGTAGTAGCGCGGGGCATAAACCCCCACACTGCTACTAGGTTAATAGTAGTAGTGCGAGGTATAAACACCACACTACTATTAAGTTGTCACAACCGTGTCCCTTGGGACAGACCATAGTAGCTACTAAGTTGATAGCAGTACCACGCGCTGCTACTAAGTGATCTTCACCTTGCCTTCGGGTTTTTAAATAGCATGTCTCCTTCCCCAAAATCCCCATCTCCTCCCTCGAATCCCTCCTCTCTCCCGTCCCTCTCCCCCCTCTCTCCATATGCTCTCACATGGTGCTCCTGGCCATGCACGCCTCCTCCTCCATGTCGCCCAAGGAGGCCGTCGGCATCCAGGAGCTCACTGGTCTTCCCCCGTGCCTCCATGCCACCACGCCGGAGCACCTCACCATCGGCGACCAGCCCCGCTGCTCCCTCCATCTCCTTCCTCTCTCCCTTGTTTCTCTTTTTCCCTCTCTCCTTCTGGTTTAACTCACCCTCTCATGTCCATGCCAATGCAAGTTGTTGTCATGGACAACAAGGAGCTCTCTGCCTTGGCCGTGAAGAGGAGCCTCACACGGCCGCCTTGCTCTTCCCTAGATCCGGTCCCTCTCCAGCAGTCGTCGTCCTAGTCTACCGCTACCTGCCCATGCCTCCGGCGACCTTTGTCGTCGCTGGATCGAACCGCTGTCGCCATTGACAAGACGCACGAGATTGAGAAAACATGTATACTGCATAAATATGCGGAAGAATTGTTTTTTTAATTAATAATAGTAGCGCGGGTCATAGATACGTGCTACAGATAATTAGCAGACCTAAAGTATCGCGGGGTGCCACCTGCGCTACTAGCCTACTACTAACTAGTTGGCTGCAGCGCAGCCGCACTGATGGTAGGCATTTACCCCGCTCCACTACTAGCATTTTCCCTAGTAGTGCTCCTCGCACGTATTGTGGATAAAACTCTAACCATCTATACAACTAACAAAACATAAACTATATGATCAAAAAACATTGTTGGTTTTGTATATAAAAGAGATTTTTCATAGTATAGTTTACGTGAGTATAATATACATTTCATTACTTTAATTTATTGGTCAAAGTTTAACCCAAAATAAGAGGGGTCTAATAAACCTGAACAAAGGCAATATCTTCACAATGCGGTCTTATAGATTGGTATCAATAGCAATCTTATTTATTACCATGCATTACACATACTAGTTTCACATTTAATCATGATACTCTATCCCCACTTTTCTCATTTAATTATGTGTCATCTAAACAAAAAAATATTTTATTCACATGTATGCATGATACTATCTATAATAATTTAATTGTCACCAGCCTCAAAATCATTCATATGATTAGTGTACGATACTATCTCCATGATGCATAGACTTAGCCTTAGCAAAACCCTGCGTATGATCAACCGATTTATAGACGTCTAAACTGACTTAGACTTAGCAAAACCCTTTGTATGGATTCAGCACTACCAGAATCGCCTCCTATGCCGACGACCGGTCGTACGACCGTCGGTGTAGATAGGCCGTCGGTATCCTTTTTCACGTGACGGTGTCTGATGGCGCTGTCGGAGGACGTCAACCAACCGGAGACACCCACGTGGCAGGGCTACGTCGACGACTACTTTCACGTGACGGCGTCTGACGGCGCCGTCGGAGGACGTCAACCAACCGGAGACACCCACGTGGCAAGGCTACGCCGACGGTGTAGCCGTCGGCGTAGCCCTGCCACGTGGCAGCTCTTGGTGCTCCCGGAGGCAAGGCTACGCCGACGGTTACACCGTCGGCATAGGCTTGCCACGTGGCAGCTGTTGGTGCGTCCTGGGGGTAGGCTACGCCGACGGCATAACCGTAGGCATACATACGGAACAAAAAAAATACTAGACAAACAAGCTAGCAATTTACAAATATAATTATACAGGCATGATTCAACAACCATGGATTTGCAAACAGAGACCATAAAATATTTTTATGTACACAATATTTCCATTCTAAGAATCCACTGCAGCATCAGAGGAGAAGGAGAAGGGGCAATGCCGATGGTGGGGGAGATGAGGCGGCGATGACGGAGGTGTCATGCAGTCAGTATAACGAACCGAAGATCCTACACATAAGGATGAATATGTAATCTATACACTGCATCTACCAAAAGGAAATCACCAAATGTTACAACAAATACTTGTACTGCGAGGCAAGCAAACATTTCCGTTGTAAATGATCTGATGTTCACACTGCATAGCTGATACAATAGGATTTCCTAATGCAATGAAGTACACTTATGGATGAACTACTAGAACGTATAGGAGTAGCTTCATGCCAACACTGCTAGTTAGCTAGATAGCTTGCCTCCTTCTCATCCATCGGAAAAATTAAAAACTGATAATTTGCTGCAATCCTGATGGTACAAACAAGCTAGCTAGCTAGATAGATTAAACACCAACAGTTAACAAAGCCTAGCTGCAGTAACCAAGAACCACAAATGGGGTCATACAAGAGCAGAATTTAAAAAGTGTGCTACTCCGAATCATCATCATTTGTAAATAGGAATGATCTTTTCCATAGCACAAGCATGGCCCGCAGTGTTAGAAATATGCCCTAGAGGCAATAGTAAATTGGTTATTATTATGTTTCCTTATTCGTGATAATCGTTTATTATCCAAGCTATAATTGTATTGATGGGAAACTAAAATACATGTGTGGGTACATAGACAACATTGTGTCCCTAGTATGCCTCTAGTTAACTAGTTCGTTTATCCAAGATGGTCAAGGTTTCCTGGCCATAGACATGAGATGTCATTTGATAACGGGATCACATCATTAGGAGAATGATGTGATGGACAAAACCCAAACTATAAACATAGCATATGATCGCTATAGTTTTCTGCATGTCAAGTATTTGTTCCTATGACCATGAGATCATGCAACTCACTGACACCAGAGGATTACCTTGTCTGTATCAAACATCACAACATAACTGGGTGACTATAAAGATGCTCTACAGGTATCTCAGAGGGTGTCTGTTGAGTGGGCATGGATCAAGACTGAGATTTTTTACCCCGTGTGACGGAGAGGTATCTCAGGGCTCACTTGGTAATACAACATCACAATAAGCCTTGCAAGCAATGTGACTAAGTGTTAGCCATGAGATCTTGTATTACGGAACGAGTAAAGAGACTTGTCGATAATGAGATTTACACAGATACCAACGATCGAATCTCGGGCAAGTAACATATCGAAGAACAAAGGGAACAACGTACGGGATTAACTGATCCTTGACATAGAGGTTCAACCGATAAAGATATTCGTAGAATATATAGGAACCAATATGGGCATCCAGGTCCTGCTATTGGTTATTGGCCGTGGAGGTGTCTCGGTCATGTCTACATAGTTTTCGAACCCGCAGGGTCTGCACACTTAAGGTTCGGTGACATTTTGGTATAGTAGAGTTATGTATGGTGGTGACCGAAGGTTGTTCGGAGTCCTGCATGAGATCCTGGACGTCACGAGGAGCTCTGGAATGGTTCGAAGGTAAAGGTTGATATATAGGAAGTCCTGTTTTGATCACCGAAAAAGTTCCGGGTACTTCGGTAGTGTATCGAGAGTGTCTGGAGGGTACCAGGAGCCATCGGGAGGGGTGTCTCGACCCAAAGGACCTCATGGGCTGTGGGAGGAGTCAAACTAGTCCCCAGTGGGCTGTCCGAACCCCCCTCTAAGGTCCATGCGGCTAGGGGTGGGAAAAACCCAAAGGAGGAAAGGTGGAAAGGGTTTCCAAGTGGAGAGCAGGAATCCTACTCCTAGTAGGATTGGAGTAGGACTCCTCCAGCTCCTATTTCGGCCAAATCTTGAGGGTTTGAGGCTGCCTCCTCCCCTCACTCCCTCCTATATACTAGAGTATTTAGAAGGGAGAGCGAACCCTAATTGCCACGTGCTCCCTCTACTTCATCTAGATCATTTTCTCCTCTAGGCTAGTTCGGCGGTGCTTAGGCGAAGCCCTGCCGGAATAGTTCCACCACCATCGCCGCCACGCCGTCGCGCTACCGGAGGACTCATCTACCTATCTGCTCCCTCTTGATGGTTCAAGAAGGCGGAGATCATCATTGAGCTGTACGTGTGCTGAACGCGGAGGCGTCGTCCATTCGGCGCTAGATCGGAAGGACCGTGATAAGGATCCCGAGACGATTTGTGATTTGATCGCAGGACGGATCATGATGGGATCGCGAGATGGATCGTGATGGGATGACGGGACGCTCGGCGATTTCGATCGTGAAGACGTTCGACTACATCAACCACATTTCTTAACGCTTCCCGCTAAGCGATCTGCAAGGGTATGTAGATCCACTCTCCCTCTCGTAGATGCTCATCACCATGGATAGATCTTGCGTGCGCGTAGGAAAATTTTTGTTTCCCATGCAACGTTCCCCAACAGTGGTATCAAAGCTAGGTCTACGTGTAGATGAGATCACGAGTAGAACACAAAGGAGTTTGTGCGTGTTGATGCTCAGATTGCTTCCTCCCTTGGTCGTTTTCATGTTTCGGCGGTATTGTGGGATGAAACGGCCCGGACCAACATTACTCATACACTTACGAGAGACCGGTTCCATCGACTGACGTGTGACTTTGTTGCATAAAGATGGCTGGCGGGTGTCTATCTCTCCTACTCTAGTTGGATCGGATTCGACAGAGGCGGTCCTTGAGAAGGTTGAATAGCAATTTGTGTATCACTGTTGTGGTTTTGCGTAGGTGAGAATTGTTCTTGCTAGATACCCATAGAAGCCACGTAAAACTTGCAACAACAATTAGAGGACGTATATCTTGTTTTTGCAGGGTATATTGTGATGTGATATGGTCAATTACATGATGAGATATATGTGATGTATGTGATGACCATGTTTTGTATAGAATATCACAATTTGCATGTCGATGAGTATGGCAACCGGCAGGAGCCATAGGGTTGTCTTTAATTATTTTTGCCGTTTTTTCTTTACTTTATCGCTATGTGTTAGCAATAGTCATGGAAGCAATAGTTGGCGTGGCAACCCCGATGGCAACACGATGATGGAGATCATGGTGTCATGCTGGTGACGATGGCAATCATGCCGGTGCTTTGGAGATGGAGATCAAAAGCACACGTTCATGGCCATATCATGTCACTTATGATTTCATGTGATGTTAATCCTTTTATGCATCTTTTTTTTCTTAGGATGATGGTAGCATTATAAGGTGATCCCTCACTTAAATTTCAAGATAAAATTATGTTCTGCCCGAGTGTGCACCGTTGCGAAAGTTCGTCGTTTCGAGACACCACGTGGTGATCGGGTGTGATAGACTCTACGTTCGCATACAACGGGCGCAAGCCAGTGTTGCACGTGCGGAACACTCGGGTTAAACTTGACGAGCCTAGCATGTACAGACATGGCCTCGAAACACAAGAGACCGAAAGGTCGAACATGAGTCATATAGTAGATATGATCAACATGAAGATGTTCACCATTAAAAACACCTCAACTCACGTGATGATCAGACTTGAGTTGGTGGATTTGGATCATGTGACACTCGAATGACTAGAGGGATCTCAATTTGAGTGTATGTTTGTTAAGTAATATGATTAACTAAACTCATTATCATGAACATAGTCAAAATTTCTTTGCAAATGATCTTGGAGATATATCAATTCTAAGGAATACTATTTTCTATATGTCCTCCATATCTTGGCAATTTTGAGTTCTATTGCTTTGTTGTTTGGTAGAATACTCTTGTGTTTCCTAACATTGTTTTCTCAAGTGTGTTTCTATTACCAGGATGCTCAAGAACTCAAGGTAAGTATATGCATCATATCCTCGATCAAGATGATCTCTTGCTTCTTGCACATATTTTTTTTGCAAGAGTGATGTCTTGAATAAAGATACATCTCATTCACCTATATTTGATGCATATAGCCAAGATACACATGACCTGTTATATCCCTTCTACCTTATGTGTGTTCATGCATTCAAAAGCAACTATCCTTTAAAGGAGTGCACACATTTAGGGGGAGCAAGTCTAAGTCATGTGTCTCTCAAAGTCTTTAGTATAACCACGCATATATTTATTTGAAGCTTTGATTGTATGTTGTCATCAATTACCAAAAAGGGGGAGATTGAAAGCACAACATGCTCCCTTGGTGGTTTTGATAATTCATGACAACATACATTGTCTCTTGGACTGATATTTTTACCTAGTGTATTTTAGATACAGTCTATAGAGAAGTTTGGAAAAAAGAGATTGTGGAGTTACCCCAAGATGCAAGGAAATAGGTTGGCCAAGCTTCAAGCAAGAGGACTCTACATTTTATATTTGTGAGAAATCACTTTGAGTCCATAGAAAGCCAATACTATTAAAAGGGGATAAGGTTTTGTTGGTGAACAATATGCTCAATCGTGCACAAGTGATAGTCGCCAAAAACATCCACAAACTCTCCCACCAAAGTCTGTTCTATACCCAACACTCAAAATCAGTGCAACCAACTTTCCCATACCGGTGCCACCGATTCAAGAACCTAGACAGACTCTGCCAAACCCTAGCCACTTCGGTGCAACCGATTCCATACCGGTGCCACCGAGTTTAGGTTGTCAACTTTCTATTACGCAAATTCACATTTTTGGTCCCACCGAGAATGTTGGATCAGCGTCATCGAGATTGGAAATCTTACCATTGGTCACCTTATCGGTGCAACCGAGTTTCCTATATTGGTCTCATCGAGATTCAAAAGTTGCCACCTTTTGGTCACTTTAGTACCACCGAGATTAGCACATCGGTGTCATCGAGTTGGTCATTTTGTGTGTAACGGTTGGATTTTGGGGGATGCGTATATATACCCCTTCACCACCACTTACTCGAAAGAGAAGCACTCAGAACTATTCCATACCTATCCTATCAGATTTTCTGAGAGAGAACCACCTACCCTTGTGTTGACGTCAAGATCTTCCACTCCAATCATATGGATCTTGATTTCTAGCCTCCCCAAGTAGCTTTCCTCCAATCCCATCTCTTCCACCATGCCAAATCTGTGAGAGAGTGATTTGGTGCTAAGGAGTCTATCATCTTGAAGCACAAGAGCAAGGAGTTCATCGTCATTACCGAGCCTATTACCTTTTGGAGGGTGGTGCCTCATAGATTGGTTAGGTGTCGCTTGGGAGCCTCCTACTTCGTGTTGCGGAGTGAACCAAGAAGTTTGTAAGGGCAAGGAGATCGCCTACTTTGTGAAGATCTACCCATAGTGAGGCTAGTCCTTCGTGGACGGAAGCCGTTATGGAATAGTCAAGGTTCCTACTTCGTGGACCCTTTTGGGTGGAGCCCTCCGTGGACTCTCGTGACCGTTACCCTCCGTGGGTTGAAGACTCCATAAACGTGGATGTACGATAGAGCCACCTATCGGAACCACGGGAAAAATCCATGCGTCTCCAACTACGTTTGATCTACCTATCTCAACACTTTACTTCATATGCAATGTCTTTACTTTCCGCTGCCATATTTGTTGACATGCATGTGTAGGGCTGTTAGACTTGCTAGCTTTGCTAAAACTATTAAAATCTGCCAACCAATTAGCTTGGGAAAAGGTTAGGTTTAAAATTTCTGCTAGTAGTCTATTCGCCCCCCCACCCTCTAGACACTCTTCTAGTGATCCCTCAGATAGTGATTGATATAGTTCTCCAAGTCACTCGCACTAAGCTACTAGAGCTGCCTGATGAACTATAAAATGCCAGGGATGGAAATAATGATCCCTGGGCTATTCGGGATGTTTGACACCGCGAAGGTAGAAATCAAGAAGGAGCATCAAGTTTTGATGGTTAGTGAAACCACTAGTTTCGAGAAGGGCAAGGGCTAGGAGGGAAACTTCATGGATGGCAAGTCAGTTGCTGCTCCAGTGAAGAAACCCAAGGTTGAACCCAAACCCGAGACTAAGTGCTTCTATTATGAGGAGAACGGTCGTTGAAGTGGAACAACCCTAGATACTTTCTAGATAAGAAGGCTGACAACGTCGACAAAAGTATATTTGATATATGTGTTATTGAGGTGTACCTTGCTAGTACTCCTAGTAGCACCTGGGTATTGGATACCGGTTTGGTTGCTAAATGTTAGTAACTCGAAACAAAAGCTACAGAATAAATGCAGGCTAGATAAGGGTGAGGTGACCATGAGTGTTGGAAGTGTTTCCAAGGTTGATGTGATCACCATCGCACGCTCTCTCTACCTTCAGGATTAGTGATGATGTAGGATCGAAAGTAGGTCTAGAGGGGGTGATTAGACTACTTGACCAAATAAAAATCTACTTTTTCCCAATTTAATTCTTGGCAGATTTTAGCATTCATAGTATGTCAAGTACATGTTGGAAATATGCCCTAGATGCAATAATAAATTGGTTATTATCATATTTCCTTGTTCATGATAAACGTTTATTATCCATGCTATAATTGTATTGACCGGAAACTCAGATACATGTGTGGATACATAGACAACACCATGTCCCTAGTATGCCTCTAATAGACTAGCTCGTTGAACAAAGATGGTCAAGGTTTCCTAGCCGTGGACATGAGATGTCGTTTGATAACGAGATCAAATCATTAGGCGAATGGTGTGATGGACTAGACCCAAACTATAAACGTAGCATATGATCGTGTCAGTTTATTGCTACAGTTTTCTCATGTCAAGTATCTGTTCCTATGACCATGAGATCATGCAACTCACTGATACTGGAGGAGTACCTTGTGTGTATCAAACATCGCAATGTAACTGGGTGACTATAAAGGTGCTCTATAGGTATCTCCGAGGGTGTCTGTTGGGTTGGCATGGATCAAGACTGGGATTTCTTACTCCGTGTGATGGAAAGGTATCTTAGGGCCCACTCGGTAATACAACATCACAACAAGCCTTGCAAGCAATGTGACTAAGTGTTATCCACGGGATCTTGTATTACGGAACGAGTAAAGAGACTTGCCGGTAACGAGATTGAACTAGGTATAGAGATATTGACGATCGAATCTCGGGCAAGTAACAAACTGAAGAACAAAGAAAACAACATACGGGATTAACTGAATCCTTGGCATAAAGGTTCAACCGATAAAGATCTTCGCAGAATATGTAGGAGATAATATGGGCATCCAGGTCCCGTTATTGGTTATTGACCATAGAGGGTGTCTCGGTCATGTCTACATAGTTCTCGAACCCGCGGGGTCTGCACACTTAAGGTTCGGTGACGTTTCGGTATAGATGAGTTATGTATGTTGGTGATAGAAGGTTGTTCGTAGTCCCAGATGAGATCTCGGACATGACGAGGAGCTCCGGAATGGTCCGGATGTAAAGATTGATATATAGCAAGTCGGTATTCGGGTTCCGGCAAAGTTTTGGGACTTACCGGTTTTGTGATGGGAGTGCCGGAAGTATTTCGGGGGTCCACCGGGAGGGTCCACCTACCCCAAAGGGCCCCCTGGGCTATGAGAGGGGCGCACCAGCCCCTCGTGGGCTTGCCTCCCCTCCCACCTAAGGCCCATGCGGCTGGAAGGGCTAGGGCAGGCCCAAGAAGGGGTGCCCCACTTGCCTTGGGGGCCAAGTTGCCCCTCTTGGCCTCCACCCCACCCTAGGAGAAACCCTAGGGCACCCCCTCCTCCTCTCCCTCCTATATATATGTGAGGGAGGGAGGTCTGCAACACCACAAGCCACGGCGCAGCCTCTCCCTCCCCCTCTAGACCTATTTCTCCTCTAGATTGTTGCGATAGCGCTTGGCGAAACCCTGCCGGTACAACTCCACCACCACCGCTACCATGCTGTTGTGCTAGCGGATAACTCATCTACCTCTCCACCCTCGCTTGCTAGATCAAGGAGGTGCAGATTGTCATCGAGCTGTACGTGTGCTGAACGCGGAGGTCCTGTCCGTTCGGCACTAGATCGGAAGGACCACGATGGGATCGCGGGACGGCTCGTGATGAGATCGCGGGATGGATCGTGATTGGATCGTGAAGATGTTCGACTACATCAACCGGGTTTCTTAATGCTTCCCGCTTAGCGATCTACAAGGGTATGTAGATGCACTCTTCCTCTCGTAGATGTTCATCACCATAGATAGATCTTGCGTGTGCGTAGGAGAATTTTTGTTTCCCATGCAACGTTCCCCAACAGTTGTATCATGAGCTAGGTCTATGTGTAGATGAGATCTCGAGTAGAACACAAAGGAGTTTGTGGGCGTTTATGCTTAGATTGCTTCCTCCCTTGGTCGTGTTTTGGTTCAGCGGTATTGTGGGATGAAGCGGCCCGGACCAACCTTACTCGTACGCTTACGACAGACCGGTTCCATCGACTAACGTGTAACTTTGTTGCACAAAGATGGCTGGCGGATGTCTATTTCTCCTACTTTAGTTGGATTGGATTCGACAAAGGTGGTCCTTGAGAAGGTTGAAAAGCAACTTATGTATCCCCGTTGTGGTTTTTGCATAGGTGAGAATTGTTCTTGCTAGATACCCGTAGCAGGCACATAAAACTTGCAACAACAATTAGAGGACATCTAACTTGTTTTTGCAGGGTATGGTGTGATGTGATATGGCCAATTATATGATGAGATATATGTGATGTATGAGATGATCATGTATTGTATATAATATCACAACTTGCATGTTGATGAGTACGGCAACCGGCAGGAGCCATAGGGTTGTATTTAATTATTGTATGACCTGTGTGTCAATCATTAAGCGCTATGTAATGCTTTACTTTATCGCTAAGCGATGGAAATAATAGTAAAATCATGGTGGGTGTGACAACCCCGATGGCGACACGTTGATGGAGATCAAGATGATGGAGATCATGGTGTCATGCCGGTGACGATGGAGATCATGCCAGTGCTTTCAAGATGGGGATCAAAAGCACAAGTTCATGGCCATATCATGTCACTTATGATTTGCATGTGTGTTAATCCTTTTATGCACCTTGTTTTGCTTAGGACGACGGTAGCATTATAAGGTGATCCCTCACTAAATTTCAAGATCAATTGTGTTCTCCCTAAGTGTGCACCGTTGCGACAGTTCGTCATGTCGAGACACCGCGTGATGATCGGGTGTGATAGACTCTACATTCACATACAACGGGTGCAAGCCAGTGTTGCACATGCAGAACACTCGGGTTAAACTTGATGAGCCTAGCATGTACAGACATGGCCTCGTAACACAAGAGACCGAAAGGAAGAACATGAGTCATATAGTAGATATGATCAACATGATGATGTTCACCATTGAAACCACCTCAACTCACGTGATGATCGGACTTGCGTTGGTGAATTTGGATCATGTATCACTCGAATGACCAGAGGGATGTCAATTTGAGTGGGATTTCTTAAGTAATATGATAAATTGAACCCATTATCATGAACATAGTTAGTAGTGTCTTTGCAAATTATGTTGTAGATTACTAGCTCAGGTTGTAGCTCCCTTGAATTTTTATATGTTCCTAGAGAAATAGAGTTGAAAGATAATGGTAGCAATATTGCGGACTGGGTCCATGATCTAAGGATTGTCCTCATTGCTGCACAGAAGGCTTATGTCCTTAATGTACGGCTCGGTGCGCCACCCCCTCTAGTGTCGTCTATAGATGTTGTGAACATCTGACAGGCACGTTCCGATGACTACTTCATAGTTTAGTGTGTCATGCTTTACGGCTTAGAATTGAGGCTCCTAAAACGTTTTGAATGTCATGGAACATATGAGATGTTCTAAGAGCTGAAATTGGGATCTCAGGCCCGTGCCCGTGTTGTGAGATATGAGATCTCCAACAAGATTCTTTGCCTGCAAGATGAAGGAGAATAGCTCAATCGTTGAGCATGTGCTCAGATTGTCTGGGTTCTACAATCGCCTGAATCAAGTGGGAGTTGATCTTCCAGATAAGAAAGTGATTGATATAGTTTTCCAAGTCACTGTCACTAAGCTACTAGAGCTTCGTGATGAACTATAAAATGCCAGGGATGGAAATAATGATCCCCTGAGCTGTTCACGATGTTTGACACCGCGAAGGTAGAAATCAAGAAGGAACATCAAGTGTTAATGGTTAGTAAAACCACTCGTTTTAAGAAGGGCAAGGGCAAGCAGGGAAACTTAATGGATGGCAAGTCAGTTGCTGCTCCAGTGAAGATCCCCAAAGTTGAACCCAAACCCGAGACTAAGGGCTTCGATTATGAGGAGAGCGGTCGCTGAAGCGGAACAACCCTAGATACTTGGTAGATAAGAAGGCTGGCAATGTCGACAGAGGTATATTTTGATATAGGTGTTACTGATGTCTACCTTGCTAGTACTCCTAGTAGCACCTGGGTATAGGATACCGGTTCCATTGCTAAATGTTAGTAACTCGAAATAAAAGCTACGGAATAAACAGAGACTAGCTAAGTGTGAGATGATGATGTGTGTTGGAAATGTTTCCAAGGTTGATGTGATCAACATCGCACGCTCTCTCTGCCTTCGGGATTAGCAATGAACCTAAATAAATGTTATTTGGTGTTTGCGTTGAGAATGAACGTCATTAGATCGTGTTTATTGCAATACGGTTATTCATTTACGTTAGAGAATAATGGTTATTCTGTTTAAATGAATAATACCTTCAATGGTCATGCACCCAATGAGAATGATTTGTTGAATCTTGAGTGTAGTAATACACATGTTCGTAACATAGATGCCAAAAGATACAAAGTTAATAATGATAGTAACACATACCTATGGCACTGCCGCTAAATGTCATAATGGTATAAATCACATGAAGAAACTCCATGTTGGTGGATCTTTGGACTCATTCGATTTTGAATCAGTTGAGACATGCGGACCATGCCTCTGGGGAAAAATGACTAAATCCCCGGGTTCCGGCTTGATGGAATGGGCAAGTGACTTATTGGAAATGATACATGTTGATGTACACGGTCCAATGAGTGTTGTACCATGTGGTGGATATCGTTATTTTCTTACCTTCACTGATGATTTGAGTAGATATAGTGTATATTTACTTAATGAAACACAAGTCTGAATTGTTTAAAAAGTTCAAGCAAAATCAGAGTGACGTTTGAGATCATCGTGACGAGAAGATAAAATGTCTACGATATGATCATGGAGGTGAATATCTGAGTTACGAGTTTGGTGTACAACTTAAGACAAAGTGGAAGTTGTTTCACAACTCACGCCACCTGGAACACCGTAGTGTGATAGTGTGTCCAAACATCGTAGTCGTGCTCTATTGGATATGGTGCGAATTATGATGTCTCTTATCATTTTTCCAATATCTTGTTGGGTTAAGCATTAGAGACAACTACATTCACTTTAAATAGGGCACCATCTAAATCCGTTGAGATGACACCATATGGTTTGGCAGAAACCTAAGTTGTCATTTCTTAATGTTTGGGGCTGTGATGCTTATGTGAAAAAAGGTTTTCACCTAATGAGCTCAAACCCAAAGTGGACAAATGCATCCATGGAATACCCTAAGAACAGTTGGGTATACCTTCTATCTCAGATCCGAGCACAAAGTGTTTGTTGCTAAAATGGGTCCTTTCTCGAGAAAGAGTTTCTCTCAAAAGAATTGGGTGGGAGGAAGATAGAACTTGGTGAGTTTGTTGAACCTTTGTTTCAACCAAAGAGTAGCGCAGCGCAAAAAGTTGTTTCTGTGGAGCCTACGTTGGTTGAAGAGGAAGTTAATGATGATGATCATGAAGCTTCAGATCAAGTTACTATTGAACCTCGTAGGTCGACAAGGACGTGTACTGCTCCTGAGTGGTACGACAACCCTGACTTCGAGGTCATGTTGTTGGACAACGATGAACCTACAAGCCATGGAGAGGCGATGATGGGCCCGGATTCCGAGAAATGGTTAGAAGCCATGAAATCCGAGAAAGGATCCATGTATGAAAACCAAGTATAGACTTTGGTAGACTTGCACGTTGGACGGCAGGTCGTTGAGTACAAATGGACCTTTAAGATGAAGACAGACGTTGATGGTGAATGTCACCATTTGTAAAGCTCGACTTGTCGCAAAGAAATTTCCGCCAAGTTCAAGGAGTTGACTATGATGAGACCTTCTCACCCGTAGCGATGTTAAAAGTCTGTTGGAATTATGTTAGCAGTTGCTGCATTTTTCAATTATGAAATCTGGCAGATGGATGTCAAAAACATCGTTTCCTTAACGGTTTCCGTGAGGAAAGGTTGTATGTGATACAACCAGAAAGTTTTGTCACTCCTAAGGATGCTAAAAAGGTGTGCAAGCTCCAGCAATCCTTCTATGGGCTGGAGCAAGCATCTCGGAGTTGGAATATACGCTTTGATAAGGTGATCAAAGTTTTTGTGTTTATACAAAGTTTACTATAAACTTGTATTTACAAGAAAGTGAGTGAGAGCACTATAGAATTTCTGATGAGTATATGTGGATGACATATTGTTGATCAGAAATGATGTAGAATTTCTAGAAAGCATAAAGGGTTGTTTGAAAGGTGTTTTTCAAAGGAAGACCTGGATAAAGCTACTTAATTATTGGGCATCGAGATCTATAGAGATAGATCAAGACGCATGATGAGACTTTCAATGAGTACATACCTTCACAAGATTTCAAAAGAGTTTAAAATGGATCAGTCAAAGAAAGAGTTCTTGCCTGATTTGTAAGGTTTGAAGTTGAGTGAGACTCAAGGCTCGACCACGAAGAAAGGACGAAGGTCGTCCCATATGCCTTAGCCATATGCTCTATATTATGCCATGTTGTGTACCGCACCTGGTGTGTGCCTTTCCATGAGTCTGTCAAGGTGTACAAGAGTGATTCAGGAGTGGATCACTGTACAGCAGTCAAAATTATCCTTAGTAACTAGAGGACTAAGGAGATGTTTCTCGATTATGGAGGTGATAAAGAGTTCGTCGTAAAGAGTTACGTTGATGCAAGCTTTAACACAAATCGGGATGACTCTTAGTAGCAATCCGGATACGTATAGTGGAGCAGCCATTTGGAATAGTTCCAAGTGCAGTGTGGTAGCAGTGTTTACAATATGACATAGAGATTTGCAAAGTACACACAAATCTGAATATCACAAACCCGTTGACTAAAAGACCTCTCTCACATGCAAAGCATGATCGAGCCCCAGAACTCATTGGGTGTTAGATTCATAACAATGCGAATCACATGGTGATGTGGACTAGATTATTGACTCTAGTGCAAGTGGGAGACTGTTGGAAATATGCCCTATAGGCAATAATAAATTGGTTATTATCATATTTCCTTGTTCATGATAATCGTTTATTATCCATGCTATAATTGTATTGATCGGAAACTCAGATACAGGTGTGGATACATAGACAACACCATGTCCCTACAATGCCTCTAATAGACTAGCTCGTTGATCAAAGATGGACATGAGATGTCATTTTATAATGGGATCACATCATTAGGAGAATGGTGTGATGTACAAGACCCAAACTATAAACGTAGCATATGATCGTGTCAGTTTATTGCTACAGTTTTCTGCATGTCAAGTATCTGTTCCAATGACCATGAGATCATGCAACTCTCTGACACCGGAGGAGTACCTTGTGTGTATCAAACGTCACAACGTAACTGGGTGATTATAAATGTGCTCTACAGGTATCTCCGAGGGTGTCTGTTGGGTTGGCATGGATCAAGACTGGGATTTGTTACTCCGTGTGACGAAGAAGTATCTCAAGGCCCACTCGGTAATACAACATCACAACAAGCCTTGCAAGCAATGAGACTAAGTGTTAGCCACAGGATCTTGTATTACGGAACGAGTAAACAGACTTGCCGGTAACGAGATTGAACTAGGTATAGGGATACCGATGATCGAATCTCGGGCAAGTAACATACCGAAGAACAAAGGGAACAACATACGGGATTAACTAAATCCTTGACATAGAGGATCAACCAATAAAAATCTTCGTAGAATATGTAGGAGCCAATATGGGCACCCAGGTCCCGCTATTGGTTATTGACCATAGAGGTGTCTCAGTAATGTCTACATAGTTCTCGAACCCACGGGGTCTACACACGTAAGGTTCGGTGATGTTTCAGTATAGATGAGTTATGTATGTTGGTGACCAAAGGTTGTTCGGAGTCTCAGATGAGATCCTGGACATGATGAGGACCTCCAGAATGGTCTGGAGGTAAAGATTGATATATAGGAAGTCGGTATTCGGGTTCCGGAAAAGTTTCAGAACTTACCAGTTTTGTGACGGGAGTGTCGGAAGTATTCCGGGGGTCCACCGGGAGGGTCCACCTGCCCCGGAGGGCCCCATGGGCTGTCAGAGGGGGCGCACTATCCCCTGGTGGGCTGTCCGCCCCTCCTAGCTAAGGCCCATGCGGCTGGAAGGGTTAGGCATGCCCAAGAGGGCGCGCCCCACTTTCCTTGGGGGCCAAGTTGCCCCCCTTGGTCGCCGCCCCACCCTAGGGGAAACCCTAGGGCGCACCCTCCTCCTCTCCCTCCTATATATATATGTGAGGGGAGGGAGATCTGCAGCACCACAAGCCACGGTGCAGCCTCTCCCTCCCCCTCTAGATCTGTTTCTCCTCTATATTATCGCGGTAGCGCTTGGCGAAGCCCTGCCGGGACAGCTCAACCACCACCGCTACCACGCTGTTGTGCTGGCAGAGAACTCATCTACCTCTCCACCCTCGCTTGCTGGATCAAGGAGGTGGAGATCGTCATCCAGCTGTACGTGTGCTGAACGCGGAGGTGCCATCCGTTCGGCACTAGATCGGAAGGACCACAATGGGATCGCAGGACAGCTCGTGATGAGATCGCGGGACGGATAGTGATTGGATCGTGAAGATGTTTGACTACATCAACCACGTTTTTTAACGCTACACGCTTAGCGATCTACAAGGGTGTGTAGATCCACTCTCCCTCTCGTAGATGCTCATCACCATGGATAGATCTTGCGTGTGCGTAGGAAATTTTTTGTTTCCCATGCAATGTTCCCCAGCAGTACACCCTATACATGCATGTCTAAGAGTATTGCAGCAGAAAGTAAAGACAATGCACATGTAAGTAAAGACAGCGTAAGGAAAGCAAACACAATTCGTGACAAGATGATTTTTCCCGTGGTTCCGATAGGTGGTGCTATCATACGTCCACATTCATGGAGTCTTCAACCCACGGAGGGTAACGGTCATGAGAATCCACGGAGGGCTCTATGCACGGAGGGTTTCACGAAGAAGCAACCTTGACTATACCATGACGGCCTACGTCCACGGAGGACTAGCCTTTCTCGGGGTCTATCTTCACGAAGTAGGCGATCGCCTTGCCCTTACAAACTTCTTGGTTCACTCCACAATACGAAGTACGAGGCTCCCAAGCGACACCTAACCAATCTAGGCGGCACCTCCCTCCAAAAGGTAATAGGCTCGGTAATGTCGATGAACTCCTTACTCTTGTGCTTCAAGATGATAGACTCCTCAACACACAATCACTCTCTCACAGATATGGCTTGGTGGAAGAGATGGGATTGGTGGAAAGCAACTTGGGGAGGTTAGAAATCAAGATCCATATGGTTGGAGTGGAAGATCTTGATCTCAACACAAGGTAGGTGGTTCTCTATCAGAAAACTCATAGGATAGGTATGGAATGGTTCTGAGTGCTTCTTTTTCGAGTAGGTGGTGGTGAAGAGGTATATATAGGCATCCCCAAAAATCCAACCATTACACACAAAATGACCAACTCGGTGAAACCGATGTGTTAATCTCGATGGTGCCGAAGTAACCAAAAGTTGGCAACTTTTGATTCTCGGAGGGACCGATATAGAAATCTCGGTTGCGCCGATAAGGTGACCAATGGTTAGAATGCCCAATCTTGGAGGGACTGAAACTGTGAACTTGCGTAACAGAAAGTTAGCAGCCCAACTCGGTGGCACCGAAAGCAGTCTCGGCTGTACCGAAAGGTTAGGGTTTGGCTGAGTCTGTCTAGGGTTTGGAATCAGTGGCACCGAATGTGGAATGTTGGTTGCACCATTTTGAGTGTTTGGCTTAGGACAAACTTTGGTGGGAGATTTTGTGGGTGTCTTTGGTGACTATCACTTGTGCACGTATGAGCATTTTGTTCACCAACAAAACTTTACCCCCTTTTAATAGTATTGGCTTTCCTATGGACTCAAAGTGATTTCTCACAAATATAAAATGTAGAGTCCTCTTGCTTGAAGCTTTGCCAATCCATTTCCTTGCATCTTGGGGTATTCCACAATCTCTTTGCCGACCCATCATTGAACTTTTCCTGAAATATACTTGATGGAAACTTTAGTTCAATGACATATATGTTGTTATAAATTACCAAAACCACCAAGGGAGCAAATGTGCTTTCAATCTCCCCCTTTTTGGTAATTGATGACAATATATAGATCAAAGCTTCAGCATATGATATAATCAATGAATATAATCGTCTCTTTGAGAAGTATGTGATAAGCAAGAGCTCCCCCTAAATTTGTGCATCATTTTGAATTTGCGTTTGAATGCAAATGCACAATCGATTAGGTACATGGGGTACTTCTTCCATGTCACATACATCTTGGTGGTGTGCAAGAATAATTAGAGTGAAAATCATAGTACAACACAATCAAGCAATGTAGAAAGATCATCTCGTCAAGCATTAAGATGATAGGAAGTAGTAGCATCACACACAAAGAGTGTATCACAAGCAACCAAAAGACAATTGTTTTTGAAAAGTAATAAACACCAAAACGCTCTCTCACTCGAAGCCTAAAGATCTATATACACCTCTCCCCCTTTGGCAACAAGTTACCAAAAAGTTAAAAGGCATATGTCTAAGCGTTCTCGGGCGGGTCTCCTGCGGTTGTTGATGAAGGAGTCGAGAGAACAGCGTCGGCAAAGTGTTGGAAATATTCCCTAGAGGCAATAATAAATTAGTTATTATCATTTTTCCTTGTTCATGATAATCGTTTATTATCCATGCTGTAGTTGTATTGATCGGAGACTTATATGCATATGTGGATACATAGACAAAACCATGTCCCTAGTATGCCTCTAATAGACTAACTCGTTGATCAAAGATGGTTAAGGTTTCCTAGCCATGGACATGAGATGTCATTTGATAACGTGATCACATCATTAGGAGAATGATGTGATGGACAAGACCCAAACTACAAATGTAGCATATGATCGTGTCAGTTTAATGCTACTGTTTTCTGCATGTCAAGTATCTGTTCCTATGACCATGAGATCATGCAACTCACTGACAGCGAAGGAGTGCCTTGTGTGTATCAAATGTCACAATGTAACTGGGTGACTATAAAGGTACTCTACAGGTATCTCTGAGGGTGTCTGTTGGATTGGCATGGATCAAGACTGGGATTTGTTACTCCGTGTGACGGAGAGGTATCTCAGGGCCCACTTGGTAATACAACATCACAACAAGCCTTGCAAGCAATGTGACTAAGTGTTAGTCATGGGATCTTGTATTACTGAACGAGTAAAGAGACTTGCCGGTAACGTGGTTGAACTAGGTATGGAGATACCGACGATCGAATCTCGGGCAAGTAACATACCGAAGAACAAAGGGAACATCATATGGGATTAACTGAATCCTTGACATAGAGGTTCGACCAATAAAGATATCCGTAGAATATGTAGGAAGCAATATGGGCATCCAGGTACCGCTATTGGTTAGTGACCGTTGAGGTGTCTCGGTCATGTCTACATAGTTCTCGAACCCGCAGGGTTTGCACACTTAAGGTTTGTTGACGTTTCGGTAGTATAGAGTTATGTATGGTGGTGACCGAAGGTTGTTCGGAGTCCTGGATGAGATCCCAGACATCACGAGGATCTCCGGAATGGTCCGGAGGTAAATATTGATATATAGGAAGTCTTGTTTTGGTCGCCGGAAAAGTTTCGGGCTCATCGGTAGTGTACCGGGAGTGTCAGTAGTGTACCAGGAGACCATCGGGAGGGGTATTTCGTCCCAAGAGGCTACATGGGCTGTGGGAGGGTGAATACCAGCCCTTAGTGGGCTGGTGGAAGTCCCACATAAGGCCCATGCGGCTGGGAAGAAAAGCCCAAAGAGAAAAATGTGGAAAAGGCAAAAAGATCAAAATAAGGAGAAGTCCTAGTCCTACTAGGATTGGAGGAGGATTCCTCCTCTCCTCCCACTTCGGCCGAAGCGTAGAGGGATTGGCCCTTGCTCCAAGCCTCCTCCTCTCTTCCTCTTATATATACTAGAGGTTTTAGGGGGTTTGCACCAGATTTTTCAGCCACGTGCTACCCTCTCCTCTAGTGCATAGTTTCTCCTCTAGATCAGTTTTCTGAAGTGCTTAGGCGAAGCCCTGCCGGAATAGCTCCATCACCATCGCTGCAACGCCGTCGCGCTGCCAGAGAACTCATCTACCTCTCCGCTCCCTGTTGCTGGATCAAGAAGGCGGAGATCGTCATCGAGCTGTACGTGTGCACGTGGCCGGTGGAACGGGTAGCACGTGGCCGTAAAATCCAGTGCAAAACACCCAATACCACCAGTATATATAAGAGGGAGGGAGGAGGAGGGCTGGCGCCAAGGCTGCCCTTGCGCAAGGAGGAGAGGAGGAATCCTCCTCCAATCCTAGTAGGACTAGGATTCCTCCTTTCCTACTTGGAATCTCTTTCCACCATGCGTTTTTTCTTTCCCTTTCAACTCCAGCCGCATGGGCCTCTTAGAGGACTTCCACCATCCCACTAAGGGCTGGTTTCCACCCTCCCACAGCCCATGTAGCCTATTGGGTCGAAATACCTCTCCCGATGGTCTCCCGGTACACTACCGGCACTACCGGTACACTACCGATGAGCCAAAACTTTTCCGGCGACCAAAAATAGGACTTCCTATATATGAATCTTTACCTCCGGACCATTCCGGAGCTCCTCGTGACGTCCGGGATCTAATCCGGGACTCCGAACAACCTTCGGTCACCACCATACATAACTCTATATTACCGAAACGTCACCAAACCTTAAGTGTGCAGACCCTGCGGGTTCGAGAACTATGTAGACATGACCGAGATACCTCTACGGTCAATAACCAATAGCGGGACCTGGATGCCCATATTGGTTCCTACATATTCTACGAATATATTTATCAGTCGAACCTCTATGTCAAGGATTCAGTTAATCCCGTATGATGTTCTCTTTGTTCTTCGGTACGTTACTTGCCCGAGATTGGATCGTCGGTATCTCCATACGTAGTTCAACCTCATTACTGGCAAGTCTCTTTACTCGTTCCGTAATACAAGATCCCGCAACTAACACTAAGTCACATTGCTTGCAAGGCTTATTGTGATGTTGTATTACCGAGTGGGTCCTGAGATACCTCTCCGTCACATGGAGTAACAAATCCCAGTCTCGATCCATGCCAACTCAACAGACACCCTCGGAGATACCTGTAGAGCACCTTTATAGTAACCCAGTTATGTTGCGGCGTTTGATACACACAAGGCAATCCTCCGATGTTCGTGAGTTGCATGATCTCATGGTCATAGGAACATATACTTGACATGCAGAAAACAGTAGCAATAAACTGACATGATCATATGCTACGTTTGTAGTTTGGGTCTTGTCCATCACAGCATTCTCCTAATGATGTGATCCCGTTATCAAATGACATCACATGTCACTCGCTAGCAAACCTTGACCATCTTTGATCAACGATCTAGTTCACTAGAGGCATACTAGGGACAGAGTGTTGTCTATTTACCCACACATGTAATGTGTTTCCATTCGATACAATTATAGCATGGATAATAATCGATTATCATGAACAAGGAAATATGATAATAACTAATTTATTATTGCCTCTATGTCATATTTCCAACAGTCTCCCACTTGCACTAGAGTCAATAATCTAGTTCACATCACCATGTGATTTGCATTGTTATGAATCTAACACCCAATGAGTTCTGGGGCTCGATCATGCTTTGCATGTGAGAGAGGTCTTATAGTCAACGGGTCTGTGACATTCAGATCCATGTGTACTTTGCAAATCTCAATGTCAAACTGTAAACACTGCTACCACACTCCACTTGGTACTATTCCAAATGGCTGCTCCACTATACATATCCAGATTGCTACTACGAGTTATCCGGATTGGTGTTAAAGCTTGCATCGACGTAACCCTTTACGACGAACTCTTTATCACCTCCATAATCGAGAAACATCTCCTTCGTCCTTTAGTTACTAAGGATATTCTTGACCGTTGTCCAGTGATTCACTTCTGGATCACTCTTGTACCCCTTGACGGACTCATGGCAAGGCACACACAGGTGCGATACACAGCATGGCATACTATACAGAGCCTATGGCTAAGGCATAGGGGACGACGTTCGTCCTTTCTCTTTCTTCTGTCGTGGTCGAGCTTTGAGTCTCACTCAACTTCCACACCTTACAAATCAGGAGAGAACTCTTTCTCTGACTGATCCATTTTGAACTCTTTCAAAATCTTGTCAAGGTATGTACTCATTGAAAGTCTCATCAAGCATCTTGATCTATCTATATAGATCTTGATGCTCAACAATTAGGTAGCTTTATCCAGGTCTTCCTTTGAAAAACTCTTTTCAAACAACAATATGTCAACCACATATGCTTATCAGAAACTTTATAGTGCTCCCACTCACTTTATCGTAAATACAAGTTTCTCATAAACTTTGTATAGACTCAAAAACTTTGATCACCACATCAAAGTGTATATTCCAACTCCAAGATGCTTGCTTCAGTTCATAGAAGGATCACTGAATTTTGCACACCTTCTAGCATCCTTAGGACTGACAAAACCTTCTGGTTGTATCACATACAACCTTTCCTCAAGTAGACCGTTAAGGAAACTATGTTTTGGCATCCATCTACCAGATTTCATAATTGAAAAATGCAGCAACTGCTAACATAATTCCAACAAACTTTAGCATCGCTACGAGTGAGAAAGTCTCATCGTAGTCAACTCCTCGAACTTGCTAGAAACTTCTTTGCGACAAGTTGAACTTTATAAATGGTGACATTCACCATCAGCATATGTCTTCATTTTAAAGATCCATTTGTACTCAATGACCTGCCGTCCAACGAGCAAGTCTACCAAAGTCTATACTTGGTTTTCATACATGGATCCTTCCTCGGATTTCATGGCCTCTAACCATTTGTCAGAATCCGGGCCCATCATCCCTTCTCCATAGCTCGTAGTTTCATCATTGTCCAACAACATGACCTCCAAGACAGGGTTGTTGTACCGCTCAGGAGCAGTACACGTCCTTGTCGACCTACGAGGTTTGATAGTAACTTGATCCGAAGCTTCATGATCATCATCATTAACTTCCTCTTCAACTAATGTAGGCTTGATAGAAACATCTTCCTGCGTTGTGCTACTCTCTAGTTGAACAAAGGTTCAACAACCTCATCAAGTTCTATCTTCCTCCCACTCAATTCTTTCGAGAGAAACTTTTTCTCGAGAAAGGACCCAGTTCTAGCAACAAACATTTTATGCTTGGATCTGAGATAGAAGGTTTACCCAACTGTCTTTAGGGTATTCTATGAAGATGCATTTGTCCGCTTTGGGTTCGAGCTCATTAGGTGAAAAACCCTTTTTCACATAAGTGTTGCAGCCCCAAACATGAAGAAATGATAGCTTGGGTTTCTATCAAACCATAATTCACACGGTGTCATCTCAACGGATTTAGATGGTGCCCTATCTAAAGTAAATGTAGTTGTCTCTAATGCATAACCCCAAAACGATAGTGGTAAAAGGATAAGAGACATCACAATTTGCACCATATCCAATAGAGCACGACTATGACGTTCGGACACACCATCACACTATGGTGTTCCAGGTGGCATGAGTTGTGAAACAACTTTCACATTGTCTTAAGTTGTATACCAAACTCGCAACTCAGATATTCACCTCCACGATCATATCATGGACATTTTATCTTCTTGTCACGATGATCTTAAACTTCACTCCGAATTTGCTTGAACCTTTTCAAATGATTCAGACTTGCGTTTCGTTAAGTAAATATACACTATTATCTACTCAAATCATCAGTGAAGGTAAGAAAACAACGATATCCACTTCATGCTGCAAGACTCATTGGATTGCATACATCAACATGTATCATTTCCAATAAATCACTTGCCCGCTCCATCAAACCAGAAAATGGGGTCCTTAGTCATCTTGCCCAAGAGGCATGGTTCGCATGTCTCAACCGATTCGAAATCGAATGAGTCCAAAGATCCATCAGCATGGAGTTTCTTCATGCGCTTTATACCAATATGACATTTAGCGGCAATGCCACAAGTATGTGGTACTATCATTATTCACTTTGTATCTTTTGGCATCAATGTTATGAACATGTGTATTGCTACGATCAAGATTCAATAAACCATTCTCACTAGGCGCAATACCATTGAAGGTTTTATTCATGTAAACAGAATAACCATCATTCTTTAACTTAAATGAATAAACGTGTTGCAATAAACACGATCTAATCACATTCATGCTCAACACAAAACACCAAATAACATTTATTTAGGTTCGTCACTAATCCCGAAGGTAGAGAGAGCGTGCGATGTTGATCACATCAACCTTGGAAACATTTCCAACACACATCGTCACCTCACCAGCAGCTAGTTCTCCGTTTATTTCGTAGCTTTTATTTCGAGTTACTAACATTTAGCAACCGAACCGGTATCCAATACCCAGGTGCTACTAGGAGTACTAGTAAGGTACACATCAATAACACGTATATCAAATATACTTCTGTCGACGTTGTCAGCCTTCTTATCTACCAAGTATCTATGGTTGTTCCGCTTCAGCGACCGCTCTCCTCATAATCGAAGCACTTAGTCTCGGGTTTGGGTTCAACTTTGGGTTGCTTCACCGGGGCAGCAACTGACTTAATATCCATGAAGTTTCCCTTCTTGCCCTTGCACTTCTCGAAACTAGTGGTTTTACTAACCATCAACACTTGATGCTCCTTTCTTGATTTCTACCTTCACGGTGTCAAACATCGCGAACGGCTCAGGGATCATTATTTCTATCCCTGGCGTTTATAGTTCATCACCAAGTTCTAGTAGCTTAGTGATAGTGACTTGGAGAACAATATCAATCACTATCTTATCTGGAAGATCAACTCCCACTCGATTCAAGTGATTGTAGCACCCAGACAATTTGAGCACATGCCCAACGATTGAGCTATTCTCCTTCATCTTACAAGCAAAGAATCTTGTTGGAGATCTCATATCTCGCAACACAGGCACGAGCCTGAGATCCTAATTTCAGCTCTCAGAACATCTCACATGTTCCGTAACGTTCAAAACATTACGGGGCCTCAATTCTAAGTCGTAATGCATGACGCACTAAACTGTCAAGTAGTCATCAAAACGTGCCTGTCAGATGTTCACAACATCTACAAACGACGCTAGAGGGGTTGGCGCAGCGAGCGGTGCATTAAGGACATAAGCCTTCTGTGCAGCAACGAGGACAATCCTCAGATCACGGAGCTAGTCCGCAATATTGCTACCATCATCTTTCAAATCTATTTCTCTAGGAACATGTAAAAATTCAAGGGAGCTACAGCGCGAGCAAGTGATCTACAACATAATTTGCAAAGACACTACTGACTATGTTCATGATAATGAGTTCAATTAATCATATTACTGAAGAACTCCCACTCAAATTGACATCCCTCTGGTCATTCGAGTGATACATGATCCAAATTCACCAACTCAAGTCCGATCATCACGTGAGTTGAGGTGGTTAAAATGGTGAACGTCATCATATTGATCATATCTACCATATGACTCCTGTTCGACCTTTCGATCTCTTGTGTTCCGAGGCCATGTCTGTACATGCTAGGCTCGTCAAGTTTAACCCGAGTGTTCTGCGCGTGCAACACTGGCTTGCACCCGTTGTATGTAAACGTAGAGTCTATAACACCCGATCATCATGTGGTGTCTCAACACGACGAACTTTCGCAACGGTGCACACTCGGGGAGAACACAATTTATCTTGAAATTTAAGTGAGGGATCACCTTATAATGCTACCGTCTTACTAAGGAAAACAAGGTGCATAAAAGGATTAAATTCACATGCAATTCATAAGTGACATGATATGGCCATGAACTTGTGCTTTAGATCTCTATCTTGAAAGCACCGGCATGATCTCCATCATCACCGGCAAGACACCATGATCTCCATCATCTTGATCTCCATCAACATGTCGCCATTGGGGTTGTCGCGCCCAACATGCTTCTACTACTATTGCTACCGTTTAGCGATAAAGTAAAGCATTACATAGGGCTTTAATGAATGACACGCAGGTCATACAATAATTAAAGACAACCCTATGGCTCTGCCGGTTGCCGTACTCATCGACAAGCAAGTCATGAAATTCTATACATCACATGATCATCTCATACATCACATATATCACATCATGTAATTGGCCATATCACATCACAACACACCCTGCAAAAACAAGTTAGACGTCCTCTAATTGTTGTTGCATGTTTTACGTGACTACTACGGGTTTCTAGCAAGAACGCTCACCTACACATAAACCACAACGGTGATACATAATTTGCTTTTCAACCTTCTCAAGAACCGCCTTTGTCGAATCCGATCCAACTAAAGTGAGAGAAACTGTCATCCGCAAGCCATCTAGGCAACAAGTTGCGTCGATGGAACCGGTCTCTCGTACGCGTACGAGTATTGTTTGTCCAGGCCGCTTCATCTCACAATACCGGTGAACCAAAATCCGACCAAGGGAGGAAGCAATCTAAGCATCAACGCCCACAAACCTTTTGTGTTCTACTCGAGATCTCATCTACACATAGACCTAGCTCATGATGCCACTGTTGGGGAATGTCGCATGGGAAATAAAAAATTTACTACGCACACGCAGATCTATCCATGGTGATGAGCATCTACGAGAGGGAGAGTGGATCTACGTACCCTTGTCGATCGCTAAGCGGGAAGCGTTAAGAAATGCGGTTGGTGTAGTCGAATATCTTCGCGATCCAAATCGCCGAGCGTCCCGCGAGCACATCACGATCCATCCCGCGATCCAATCACGATCCATCCCGCGAACTCATCATGATCCGTCCCACGATCTCATCACGATTCGTCCCGCGATCTCATCACGATCCGTCTCGTGAACTCATCACGGTCCGTCCCGCGAACTCATCATGAACCGTCTCGCGATCTTGATCACGGTCCTTCCGATCTAGCACCGAACGGACGGCACCTCCGCGTTCAGCACACGTGTAGCTTGATGACGATATCCACCGTCTTGATCCAGCAAGAGGGAGTGGAGAGGAGGAAGAGTTCACCGGCAGCGTGACGGCGCTCCGGCGATGGTGGTGGAGCAATTCCGGCAGGGCTTCGCCTAAGCACTGCGGAAATCCGATCTAGAGGAGCACCGGTGGAACGGGTAGCACGTGGCCGTAAAATCCAGTGCAAAACACCCAATACCACTAGTATATATAAGAGGGAGGGTGGAGGAGGGCTGGCGCCAACGCTGCCCTTGCGCAAGGAGAGGAGGAATCCTCCTCCAATCCTAGTAGGACTAGGATTCCTCCTTTCCTACTTGGAATCTCTTTCCACCTTGCGTTTTTTCTTTCCCTTTCAACTCCAGCCGCATGGGCATCTTAGAGGACTTCCAACAGCCCACTAAGGGCTGGTTTCCACCCTCCCACAGCCCATGTAACCTCTTGGGTCGAAATACCTTTCCCGATGGTCTCCCGATACACTACCGGCACTCCCAGTACACTACTGATCAGCCCGAAACTTTTCCGGCGACCAAAAATAGGACTTCCTATTTATGAATCTTTACCTCCGAACAATTCCGGAGCTCCTCGTGACTTCCGGGATCTCATCCGGGACTCCAAAAAACCTTCGGTCACCACCATACATAACTCTATACTACCGAAACGTCACCAAACCTTAAGTGTGCAGACCCTGCGGGTTCGAGAACTATGTAGACATGACCGAGACACCTCTACGGTCAATAACCAATAGAGGGACCTGGATGACCATATTGGTTCCTACATATTCTACGAATATCTTTATCGGTTGAACCTCTGTGTCAAGGATTCAGTTAATCCCGTATGATGTTCTTCGGTATGTTACTTGCCCGAGATTCGATCGTCGGTATCTCCATACCTAGTTCAACCTCATTACTGGTAAGTCTCTTTACTCGTTCCGTAGTACAAGATCGCGCAACTAACACTTAGTCACATTGCTTGCAAGGCTTATTGTTATGTTGTATTATCGAGTGGGCCCTGAGATACCTCTCCGTCACACGGAGTAACAAATCCCAGTCTCGATCCATGCCAACTCAACAGACACCCTCGGAGATACCTGTAGAGTACCTTTATAGTCACCCAGTTATGTTGCGACGTTTGATACACACAAGGCACTCCTCCGATGTTCATGAGTTTCATGATCTCATGTTCATAGGAGCATCTACTTGACATGCAGAAAACAGTAGCAATAAACTGACATGATCATATGCTACGTTTGTAGTTTGGGTCTTGTCCATCACATCATTCTCCTAATGATGTGATCCCGTTATCAAATGACATCACATGACAATGGCTAGGAAAGCTTGACCATCTTTGATCAACGAGCTAGTTCACTAGAGGCATGCTAGGGACAGAGTGTTGTCTATTTTCCCACACATGTAATGTGTTTCCATTCAATAAAATTATAGCATGGATAATAAACGATTATCATGAACAAGGAAATATGGTAATAGCTAATTTATTATTGCCTCTAGGGCATATTTGCAACAATCTACACATAGACCTAGCTCATGATGCCACTGTTGGGGAAGGTTGCATGGGAAACAAAAAAATTCCTACACACACGCAAGATCTATCCATAGTGATGAGCATCTACGAGAGGGAGAGTGGATCTACATACCCTTGTAGATCGCTAAGCGGGAAGCGTTAAGAAATGCGGTTCGTGTAGTCGAACGTCTTCACGATCCAAATTGCCGAGCGTCCCGCGATCTCATCATGATATGTCCCGTGATCCAATCACGATCCGTCCCGCGAACTCATCACGATCTGTCCCGCGATCTCATCATGATCCGTCTCATGATCCTGATCACGGTCCTTCCGATCTAGCGCCGAACGGACCGCACCTCCGCGTTCAGCACATGTACAGCTTGATGACGATCTCCTCCTTCTTGATCTAGCAAGAGGGAGAGGAGAGGTAGAATAGTTCTCCGGCAGCGTGACGGCGCCGCGGCAATGGTGGTGGAGTAATTCCGGCAAGGCTTCGCCTAAGCACTGCAGAAAACCGATCTAGAGGAGAAACTATGCACTAGAGAATAGGGTAGCACGTGGCTGAAAATCTTTAGCCAAAACCCTAAAACCCTATAGTATATATAAGAGGAGAGGAGGAGGAGGCTTTCATCCCAAGGATCCAGCCCTTGGGTCGGCCGAACCAGGAGGGAGGAGTCCTCCTCCTCCACTCCTAGTAGGATTAGGACTCCTTCCTAATTTAGCCCTTTTGCCTTTTTCCACCTTTTTCCTTTTGGGGTTTTTCTTTCCAGCCGCATGGGCCCTTTGTGGGACTTCCTTCAGACCACTAAGGGCTGGTATTCATCCTCCCACAGCCCATGTAGCCTCTTGGGTCGAAATACCCCTCCTGATGGTCTCCCGGTACACTACTGGCACTCCCGGTACACTATCGATGAGCCCGAAACTTTTCCGGCGACCAAAATAGGACTTCATATATATCAATATTTACCTCCGGAGCTCCTCGTCATGTACGGGATCTCATCTGGGACTCCGAACAACCTTCGGTCACCACCATACATAACTCTATACTATCGAAACGTCATCGAACCTTAAGTGTGCAGACCCTTCGGGTTCGAGAACTATGTAGACATGACCGAGAGACCTCTAAGGTCAATAACCAATAGTGGAACCTGGATGCCCTTATTGGTTCCTACATATTCTAAGAAGATCTTTATCGGTCGAACCTCTATGTCAAGGATTCAGTTAATCCCGTATGATGTTTCCTTTGTTCTTCGGTATGTTACTTGCCCAAGATTCGATCGTCGGTATCTCCATACCTAGTTCAACCTCGTTACTGGCAAGTCTATTTACTCATTCCGTAATACAAGATCCCGTGACTAACACTTAGCCACATTGCTTGCAAGGCTTATTGTGATGTAGTATTACCGAGTGGGCCCTGAGATACCTCTCCGTCACACGGAGTAACAAATACTAGTCTTGATCCATGCCAACCTAACAGACACCCTCGGAGATACATGTAGAGCACCTTTATAGTCACCCAGTTACATTGCAACGTTTGATACACACAAGGTACTCCTCCGGTGTCAGTGAGTTGCATGATCTCATGGTCATAGGAACATATACTTGACATGCAGAAAACAGTAGCAATAAACTGACACGATCATATGCTACGTTTATAGTTTGGGTCTTGTCCATCACATCATTCTACTAATGATGTGCTCCCATTACCAAATGACATCTCATGTCCATGACTAGGAAACCATAGCCATCTTTGATCAACGAGCTAGTCTATTAGAGGCATACTAGGGACATGGTGTTGTCTATGTATCCACACATGTATCTGAGTTTCCGATCAACACAATTATAGCATGGGTAATAAACGATTATCATGAAAAAGGAAATATGATAATAACTAACTTATAATTGCCTCTAGGGCATATTTCCAACAGTATAGAATATCACGACTTGCATGTCTATGAGTACGGCAATCGGCAGGAGCCATAGGGTTGTCTTTACCTATTGTATGACCTACGTGTCAATCATTAAGAACTATGTAATGCTTTACTTTATCGCTAGATGGTAGCAATAGTAGTAGAAGCGTGATGGGCGCGACAACCCCGATGGTGACACGTTGATGGAGATCAAGATGATGGAGATCATGGTGTCGTGCCGGTGATGATGGAGATCATGCCAGTGCTTTCAAGATGGAGATCAAAAGCACAAGTTCATGGCCATATCATGTCACTTATGATTTGCATGTGATGTTAATCATTTTATGCACCTTATTTTTCTTAGGATGACGGTAGCATTATAAGGTGATCCCTCACTTAATTTCAAGATAAATTGTGTTCTCCCCGAGTGTGCACCGTTGCAAAAGTACGTCGTGTCGAGACACCACGTGATGATCGGGCGTGATAGACTCTACGTTCACATACAACGGGTGCAAGCCAGTGTTGCACATGTGGAACACTCGGGTTAAACTTGAGGAGCCTAGCATGTACAGACATGGCCTCGGAACACAAGAGTCTGAAACCTCGAACGTGAGTCATATACTAGATATGATCAACATGATGATGTTCACCATTGAAACCACCTCAACTCACGTGATGATCAGACTTGAGTTGGTGAATTTGGATCATGTATAACTCGAATGACCGGAGGGATGTCAATTTAAGTGGGAGTTCTTAAGTAATATGATTAATTGAACTCATTATCATGAACATAGTCAATAGTGTCTTTGCAAATTATATTGTAGATTACTAGCTCACACTGTAGCTCCCTTGAATTTTTATATGTTCAAAGAGAAATAGATTTGAAAGATGATGGTAGCAATATTGCGGACTGGGTCCGTGATCTGAGGATTGTCCTCATTCCTGCACAGAAGGTTTATGTCCTTAATGCACCGTTCGGTGCACCACCCCCTCTAGTGTCGTTTGTAGATGTTGTGAACATCTGACAGGTACATTTCGATGACTACTTGATAGTTTAGTGTGTCATGCTTTATGTCTTAGAATTGAGGCTCCAAAGCATTTTGAACGTCATGGAACATATGAGATCTTCTAATAGCTGAAATTGGGATCTCAGGCTCATGCTCGTGTTGTGAGATATGAGATCTCCAACAAGATTCTTTGCATGTAAGATGAAGGAGAATGGCTCAATCGCTGAGCATGTGCTCAGATTGTCTGGGTGCTACAATCGCTTGGATCGAGTGGGAGTTGATCTTCCAGATAAGAAAGTAATTGATATAGTTCTCCAAGTCACTATCACTAAGCTACTAGAACTTGGTGATGAACTATAAAATGCCAGGGATAGAAATATGCCCTAGAGGCAATAATAAATTAGTTATTATCATATTTCCTTGTTCATGATAATCGTTTGTTATCCATGCTATAATTGTATTGATCGGAGACTTATATGCATGTGTGGATACATAGACAAAACCATGTCCCTAGTATGCCTCTAATAGACTAGCTCGTTGATCAAAGATGGTTAAGGTTTCCTAGCCATGGACATGAGATGTCATTTGATAATGGGATCACATCGTTAGTAGAATGATGTGATGGACAAGACCCAAACTACAAACGTAGCATATGATCGTGTCAGTTTAATGCTACTGTTTTCTGCATGTCAAGTATCTGTTTCTATGACCATGAGATCATGCAACTTACTGACACCGGAGGAGTGTCTTGTGTGTATCAAACGTCGGAACGTAATTGGGTGACTATAAAGGTACTCTATAGGTATATCTGAGGGTGTCTGTTGGATTGTCATGGATCAAGACTGGGATTTGTTACTCCGTGTGACGGAGAGGTATCTCAGGGCCCACTCGGTAATACAACATCACAACAAGCCTTGCAAGCAATGTGACTAAGTGTTAGTCACGGGATATTGTATTACGGAACAAGTAAGAGACTTGCCGGTAATGAGGTTGAACTAGGTATGGAGATACCGACGATCGAATCTCGGGCAAGTAACATACCGAAGAACAAAGGGAACATCATACGGGATTAACTAAATCCTTGACATAGAGGTTCGACTGATAAAGATCTTCGTAGAATATGTAGGAACCAATATGGGCATCCAGGTCCTGCTATTGGTTATTGACCGTAGAGGTGTATCGGTCATGTCTACATAGTTCTAGAACCCGTAGGGTCTGCACACTTAAGGTTCGTTGACGTTTCGGTAGTATAGAGTTATGTATGGTGGTGACCGAAGGTTGTTCGGAGTCCCGGATGAGATCCCGGATGTCATGAGGAGATCCAGAATGGTCCGGAGGTAAAGATTGATATATAGGAAGTCCTGTTTTGGTCGTCGGAAAGTTTCGGGCTCATCGGTAGTGTACCGGGAGTGCCGGGAGACCATCGGGAGGGGTATTTCGACCCAAGAGGCTACATGGGAATACCAGCCCTTAGTGGGCTGGTGGAAGTCCCACATAAGGCCCTTGCGGCTGGGAAGAAAATCCCAAAGAGAAAAAGGTGGAAAAAGGCAAAAAGACCAAAATAAGGAGGAGTCCTAGTTCTACTAGGATTGGAGGAGGATTCCTCCTCTCCTCCCACTTCGGCCGAAGCCTAGAGGGCTTGGCCCTTGCGCCAAGCCTCCTCCTTTCTTCCTCTTATATATACTAGAGGTTTTAGGGTTTTAGCACTAGATTTTTTCAGCCACGTGCTACCCTCTCCTCTAGTGCATAGTTTCTCCTTTGGATCGGTTTTCTGCAGTTGTTAGGCGAAGCCCTACCAGAATAGCTCCACCACCATTGCCGCAACGCCGTCGCGCTACCGGAGAACTCATCTACCTCTCTGCTCCCTCTTGCTGGATCAACAAGGCGGAGATTTTCATCGAGCTGTGCGTGTGCTGAACGCGGAGGTGTCGTCCGTTCGGCGCTAGATCGGAAGGACCATGATCAAGATCGCGAGACGGATCATGATGAGATCGCGGGACGGATCGTGATGAGTTCACGGGAAGGATCGTGATTGGATCACGGGACGGATCGTCATGAGATCGCGGGACGCTCGGCGATTTGGATCGCAAAGACGTTCGACTACACCAACCGCGTTTCTTAACGCTCCTTGCTTAGCGATCTACAAGGATATGTAGATCCACTCTCCCTCTCGTAGATGCTCATCACCATGGATAGATCTTGCCTGTGCATAGGAAATCTTTTGTTTCCCATGCAACTTTCCCCAACACGAAGATCTCTGTAGATGTCATGGATGGAGCTGGAGTGGATACAGGAGGAACTGGAGTTGATGGAGCAGGAGCTGATGAAGAGGGCCTCGAGTCTGGAGCTGGCACAGTGGCTGATCTGGCCTGAGTAGGAAACGGGGTGCCTGTCTTGTTAGGTCATCCATCCTCTTCATCATCATCATCATCATCATCATCAAAAGAAGCCCAAGGGATGTGCACTGAGTTAACTTCCTTCTGAAGCTCTATGACTGTCTTAGTTACCCTGTCCACCTTATCATTAAGAGTCTTGATCCTTGTTTCAAAGATCCTCAGAAGACTTTTCTGGTTGTCCGGAATCCCCTTAATGTCCTTCTGCATGTCCTGAACTGATGAAATCAACATATCCATTTTCTCACTTCTGGATCTAGGGACTTGAGCACTAGTGGCTTGAACTGCCTCTGCCTTTGCCTGAGTTGTAGCAGATGTGGGATGATCTGGGTCCATCACCACGATGTTATCCTCAAGCTCTGGCTTTAGGGGCAAATGGGGACTGTCAAGAGCAAATATGTGCTTCTCAATCTTAGAGTGGATTAGCATCTGGAGATAGGGTGCATAGAAGCAAGAGCGCTTTCGATCAGCAGCAACCCTCTTGACTGTCTCAACAATCAAGTCCATGACTCTGATCCTGGTGTGTCTGTCAAGGTGGATCAACATGTTGATGGAGTAGCATCTCCTGACTTGGGCATCAAGGTATGGCTCAGAATGGTGTTCATGGTGCGGAGCCCAGCTTAAAGATAGTAGATGGATCCTATCTTGTGAGATTGCACCTTGTCCGCAGGGATAGGAGTATACATATCCTTCATGGCATTGTGGCTTGCCTTCGATTCCGTGTAGACATCCAAATTTCCATCCTGAACCTCTAGGACTCCTAGAAGTGTAGCCCATTCATCAACAGTGGACTCATATCTTGCTCCTTCTGTCATCCATACAATCGTACCATCTCCATAGAAATGTGTAGTGGAGTAGAATTGCATGATCATTTCATCATTCCATGCAGTGAGTTCTCTGCCAACAAACTCATCCAAACCAATGCAGTGGAAATTATCTTGGACACTTGAAAAATACTCCTCATTCTCCTTAATAAATTTCTAGTCTACATACCTCATGTCACTCACAGCTGGACTCTTGTCAAATAGCACAGTCTCATAGAAATCCCGTTGCTCTTTGGTATAGAATCTGTAGTCCACGGTTGTCTTCTTCCTTTGGGCATATGGATCTATAGCTCTCCATGCCCTCAAACCTGAGTCTATCCTTTTCTTCATATCTTTAGCAAGTGGATAGCTGGCATTATGCACTGGAAGGTGTGGTCTAAGTTTCATCAAGGTTGTCAAGTCATCATCATGCTCAGCTCTGGAAGTAGTTCCCTTGTTCTTTTCAGAAGCTGGAATCTACCTGGATGTCCTCTTAGGCTTTTCAGCAGCAGCCTTCTTGGATGCAGATTTGATGCTCTTGGACGTGCCTGATTTAGGCATAGCATCAGCTAGAAGTTTCTAGGCCTTCTTCTTGGGAGGAGCCTTTGCAGCTGGCTCATCCTCCTCTTCAGCAGCAGCTGTTTCCTTTGGATCTTCAGACATAGATGTAGGCCTGCCAGTCACATGGATTATCCTTTTTCTGGCTTTCTTCTCCCCTACCTTCTTAGGCATAGACTTCCTTGGGGGATCAATGGTCACTGTAGCTCTAGCACTCTCATGTGCTTTGATAGTTTCAGCAGGTGCATAAATTTTGCTAACCACCCTTCTAGAAGAGGTGGCCTCATTTGTTGTTTTCTTGGAAACTTTCTCTTGCTTCTTGGCAAGAACCTCCTTTGGCACAAAATCTGAATCTTCCTCGCCTGAATTCAGCTTCTTCCTACCCCTAGTGGAAGCCTTGGTCAACCCATGGGAGCTGGGGGTGCCTAGATCTGAAAATAAACTAGGCTCTGGGCTTGTACCTGAACTCATGTCAACTCCCTGCTCTGGCAAATTCTGACTATCTGACTCAGACATGTTGACCCTGTGAATAGAGTATAGAAGAGTGGAATACATTGAATCATCACAAAATATCCAGCAGTTTTTTGGAAGTTTGAACAGAAAAGTTATAGATGTAGTTCACTGGAAAATTGAATTTTGGTGTCACCAAGTCAAACCTTTCGGTGCTGTCGAGACTCACAAAACCCTTAACAAAAACTTGGCAACAGTGTCGGTCAAACCGAAAATAGTCACTCGGTCTCACCGAGTTTTGTCCTTGGTAGCACAAATAGGCAATCAATGGAACCGATTTTTCTGACTCGGTCTCACCGAGATGCAATTTCATGGGCAACTAAACCTAAAAAATTCGAGTCGCTAGTCTATGGAGTTAATCTTGTGGATAGAACAATCTTAAACTGTGGCAAGATAATAGTGAAACCTTAATGTGCAAGATTTGGAGGTTAGAGCACAAGAGGGGGCCGAATCCGTACCCTGTCTTGGTGACGGATCCGCTACGGTGGCGACGGGGGTGAAGATTTCGTCGACGGCGGCAATTCCTAGTGGCAGAGGAGTGCGGGGAGACAAGGATGACGACCAGGGGTCCTTCTGTGGTAGCTTAGGGCTTGGGTCATGACGGTTTGACGAATGAAATTTTGAAACATCACGACCACCGAATATATATACCCTTTACTATCGGTGACACCGATTCTAAATTTTCGGTGTCACCGAGTTTCTCAACTGTCAGCTGATAGGGAAACTCGGTGTAACCGAGAATATGGAATCTGCTGTATTGAGGCAAGAAATCTAGATCAAACCTAGGCATTCGGTGTGACCGAGATTTTGGTGTTGGTTCCACTGAGATGCACTTGGGAGGTTTTAATGGTCAGTCCTTGTCGATACGGAACTCCGAGTGCTCCACACATAGAGGGATCGAAAAGCACTTGTTCAAATTTTGTGATGCAGCGTGAATAGAGTATGAGTTGAGAAAGCATAGATAGCTAAAGGAGTGGTCCTAGGCATTCTTGTATATCCAATTGGCAAAAGATAAATCAAAAGCCAAATAGCAACAATTGGATATCCTTGAATGAGTAAATAAATGCAGACCAACATGCTCACACAATAAGATGTCAAATGAAATCATGGCAAACATGCACAAACACTAGCATCTAACAAGCACTTTGGCGATGATAGAGTCATCTATATATGAGTATATTGACTTAGGATCCAAGTAAGAATACTTGATCATAGGTCATACTCATCATTTAAGCACAAGTGGGGTTACCACCTTCACATAAAGCATTTTACGTTGTCACATTCTTTTTAGATGCTTTAACTCAAGTCTTAGAGTAATGCTCCCCCTAGATGTGACATCCCCCCATAAGAGGGATAAGCTAACCTTGGGTTTTGTCGAAGAAGACTTCATGGTGGTGAGGTAGTGATGGATGCTCAAAGTTGATGGAGATCTCCAAGAGTTGGGAGCATCCTTGTTGTTTCATTACTCTTCTCACCTACATGGGTTAGTCCCAACACACAAGAGACAAATACAAGGATATCTATGGACATGGAGTGCAATGCATATGTTATTATGTCCATTGATTTATTGATTACCTTGTTCCTTGCTTACCTTTGAGGGAATGTGTGACTCCTTGAACTATTGCATAGAGTTGATGTTGATTGCAAATAGTCCTTGCCAATAGTGAATTTGAGTGAATTTTATTGGCAGAGTCACCCCTCAAGAACTATCTAGTTCTTCTTCTTGGGGACCCACATCAAGTTGATGGGGATCCTTGGTGTTGAAGTAGCACTTGTAGAAGTTGAGCTTGTAGTAGCCTTGGGAACCCACTTCACCAAAGCATGGGATTCATCTTCATATGAGTCAACGTCCTCTTGAAGCTTGTTCTTGCCCTTGAGCTTGGTGTCTTGTGGTGGAAGGTCATCTTGAACTTTTGTTCCCTTGGGGAGATTATTTTCATAATTCTCCTTTTGAGGAACAAACTTGGGATTTGGGTATTGACCTTCTTCCCATTCAACTCCATTAGCGTTGAAGTAGCCAACACCATGATTCTTCCGGTATCCTCCATGCTTGTGTACAATCTCCTCAAATTGTTTGCACCCTTCAAGACTCTTGTAGATATGTTTCTCTATAATCCCTTTCAAGAGTTCATTTTATTGCTCAAGTGTAACTTGGCTAAGAGAAGAGTTAGTGGGATCAAGAGAACTACTAGAAGCAATATCATTGGATTTATCATTTTTATTGCTACTAGTTGAAGAACCTTTCTTTCCTTTGTTACTAGCTTGCTTAGACTTAACTTGTGATATGAATGTAGATAAGAGAAGTCGTTTGTCTAGATAAGAGGAAGTCTTCTTTCAAAGATCGTCATTGATAGCCTTAAGGAACTCATGCTCTTTCTCTAAATTGAGATTCTCAAAGCGTAGCTTCTCATGTATCCTTAATTACAGTTCTCTATGATCTTCTAGAGTTGACTCATGAGCTAACTTAAGAGTTTTTAGTTCTTGAGTTAGTCATTCTATTTCTAACTTATCATCATCACATGACTTATCTACACTAGAGTGAGTACTATCAATTTCATTTTGACTATCATTGCTAGTTTTGTCAAATAGCAAGTCATCTTCAATTAACAAGTCATCTTCATCACTATTGAAATCAAGATACTCGGGGTGTGATACCTTGGGGCCTTTAGCCATGAAGCAACTTCCACTCCCTTCATTTGGTGAATCAAATAGATCATAGGAGTTGGTTGTTACTAAAGCAATTCCGGCAACACCTTCATCTTGACTATAGTCGGAGTTGGAGTGATAGCTTCTCTCGGAGTGGTTCTCAGAGTCAGAGCCGGAAACCCATTCACCAACATGAGCTTGATGTTTCCTTCTTAAGTATCTCTTGGTGTATTTGTCCTTGTTCTCCGAGTCCCTACTTCTCCTTGAGGGTCTTCGTTCATAGCGATCATCTCTACTCCTTCTCTCTCTTCGAGGTGACTCGTCTCTTGAGCTTTGCCTTCTAGGTGACTCTTCTCTTCGTTTGTAAGGAGCCGTGCACTCATTGGAGTATTGTCCGGGCTTCCCACAATTGTAGCAGTTTCGGTCACGACTTGACGAATGCTTCTCTTCATGTCTTGAGTTGGAGCTACGTTCTTTGCTTCTGTTTGTGCAGAACTTGTTGAATTTCTTGACCATAAGGCTTATCTCTTCATTTGTGACAAGGTTATCGCTTGAGGTAGCGGGAGCATCACTTGTGGCTTTGTAAGCACCGCTAGACTTGTGGTGAAGCTCTTCCTTGTCATTGAGTGTCATCTCATGAGAAAAAATTCTACCAATCACTTCCGTTGGTTTGAGATCTTTGTAGTTGGGCATCATTTGGATCAATGTGCAAACAGTGTCATATCGATCATCCAAAGCTCGAAGTATCTTCTTGATGATGAATTTGTCTGTCATTTCTTCGCTTCCTAAGCCGGCAATCTCATTAGTGATGAGAGCTAGCCTAGAGTACATCTCAGCGACTCCTTCACCATCCTTCATCTTGAACTTGTCAAGCTGTCCTTGAAGAACATCTAACTTGGATTCTATCACAGACTCAGTTCCTTTGTGCATATAAACCAAAGTATTTCAAATCTCTTTTGCGTGTTCAAGACGGCTGATTTTGTTGAATTCTTCGGGGCATAGGCAGTTGAAGAGAATGTCACATGCTTGAGCATTGAGTTGCAACATCTTCAATTCATCTGCGGTCACTTCATGATCGGGTTCCTTTCCTTCCGCAAAGAATTCACCTTGCAAGTCAACACGAACAACAGCCCAAACGGCATGATTATGACCAAGCAAATGCATTTTCATTTTGTGCTTCCAACTAGAAAAATGTGTGCCATCAAAGTACGGACCTCTACGGTGATAATTTCCCTCACTAGATGCCATACTTATCCTAGGTTGTGAAACCAATTCAATGGAGACCAAAACTCTAATACCACTTGTAGGATCGAAAGTAAGTCTAGAGGGGGGGTGATTAGGCTACTTGACCAAATAAAAATCTACTTTTTCCCAATTTAATTCTTGGCAGATTTTAGAATTCATAGTATGTCAAGTACACCCTATACATGCATGTCTAAGAGTATTGCAGCGGAAAGTAAAGACAATGCACATGTAAGTAAAGAGAGAGTAAGGAAAGCAAACACAATTAGTGACACGATGATTTTTCCCATGGTTCTGATAGGTGGTGCTATCGTACATCCACATTCATGGAGTCTTCAACCCACGAAGGGTAACGGTCGAGAGAGTCCACGGAGGTCTCTACCCACGGAGGGTTCCACAAAGAAGCAACCTTGACTATACCATGACGGCCTACGTCCACGGAGGACTAGCCTTACTCGGGGTTTATCTTCACGAAGTAGGCGATATCCTTGCCCTTACAAGCTTCTTGGTTCACTCCACAACACGAAGTAGGAGCCTCCCAAGCAACACCTAACCAATCTAGGAGGCACCACCCTCCAAAAGGAAATATGCTCAGTAATGTCGATGAACTCCTTGCTCTTGCGCTTCAAGATGATATACTCCTCAACACACAATCTATTGGGGAACGTTGCATGGGAAATAAAAAAATTCCTACGCACACGCAGATCTATCCATGGTGATAAGCATCTACGAGTGGGAGAGTGGATCTACGTACCCTTGTAGATCGCTAAGCGGGAAGAGTGAAGAAA
The DNA here is from genome assembly GCA_022496015.1 of Hordeum marinum. Taxonomy (NCBI): domain Eukaryota; kingdom Viridiplantae; phylum Streptophyta; class Magnoliopsida; order Poales; family Poaceae; genus Hordeum; species Hordeum marinum. Next base: position 471,272,024 of record CM039672.1, on the reverse strand, counting down.
TGCGGTTGGCGTAGTCGAACGTCTTCGCGATCCAAATTGTCATGCGTCCCGCAATCCAATCACAATCTGTCCCGCGATCCAATCACGATCTGTCATGCGAACTTGATCACGATCCATCCCACTAACTTGATCATGATCCTTCCGATCTAGTGCCGAACGGACGGCACCTCCGCGTTCAGCACACGTACAGCTTGATGATGATCTTCGCCGTCTAGATCCAGCAAGAAGGAGCGGAGAGGAAGAAGAGTTCTCTAACAGCGTGACGGCGCTCCGACGATGGTGGTGGAGCTATTCCGGCAGGGCTTCGCCTAAGCACTGCATAAATCCGATCTAGAGGAGAAACTATGGACTACAGGGTAGGGTTGCACGTGGCTGAAAATCTTGTGCAAAAACCCTAAAACCCTCTAGTATATATAGGAGGAGAGGAGGAGAGGAGGAAGCCTTGGCTTTCAAGCCAATCTGGTTCGGCCAAACTAGGAGCGAGGAGTCCACCTCCTCCACTCTTAGTAGGATTAGGACTCCTTCCTTATTTTGCCTTTTTTGCCTTTTTCCACCTTTTTCCTTTTGGGTTTTTCTTCCCAGCCACATGGGCCTTGTGTGGGACTTCCACCAGCCCACTAAGGGCTGGTATTCACTCTCCCACAGCCCATGAAGCCTCTTGGGTCGAAATACCCCTCCCGATGGTCTCCCGGTACACTACCGGCACTACCGGTACATTACGGATTAGCCCGAAACTTTTCCGGCGACCAAAACAGGACTTCCTATATATCAACCTTTACCTCCGGACCATTCTGGAGCTCCTCGTGACGTCTGGGATCTCATCCGGGACTCCAAACAACCTTCGGTCACCACCATACATAATTCTATACTACTGAAACGTCACCTAACCTTAAGTGTGCAGACCCTGCGGGTTCGAGAACTATGTAGACATGACCGAGACACCTCTACGGTCAATAACCAATAGCAGTACCTGGATGCCCATATTGGTTCCTACATATTCTACGAAGATCTTTATCGGTTGAACCTCTATGTCAAGGATTTAGTTAATCCCGTATGATGTTCCCTTTGTTCTTCGGTATGTTACTTGCCCGAGATTCGATCGTCGGTATCTCCATACCTAGTTCAACCTCGTTATTGGCAAGTCTCTTTACTCGTTCCATAATACAAGATCCCGCAACTAACACTTAGTCACATTGCTTCCAAGGCTTATTGTGATGTTGTATTACCGAGTGGGCCCTGAGATACCTCTCCGTCACACGGAGTAACAAATCCCAGTCTTGATCCATGCCAACTCAACAGACACCCTTGGAGATACCTGAGCACCTTTATATTCACCCAGTTACGTTGCGACGTTTGATACACACAAGGCACTCCTTCGATGTTCGTGAGTTGCATGATCTCATGGTCATAGGAACATATACTTGACATGCAGAAAACAGTAGCAATAAACTGACACGATCATATGCTACGTTTGTAGTTTGGATCTTGTCCATCACATCATTCTCCCAATGATGCGATCCCGTTATCAAATGACATCTCATGTCAATGGCCAGGAAACCTTGACCATCTTTGATCAACGAGCTAGTTCACTAGAGGCATATTAGGGACAGAGTGTTGTCTATTTACCCACACATGTAATGTGTTTCCAATTAATACAATTATAGCATGGATAATAAACGATTATCATGAACAAGGAAAAATAATAATAAACACTTTATTTATTGCCTCTAGGGCATATTTCCAACAGTCTCCCACTTACACTAGAGTCAATAATCTAGATCACATCACTATGTGATTTACATTGTAATGAATCGAACACCCATGCAGTTCTGGTGTTGATCATGTTTAGCCCTTGGAAGAGGTTTAGTCAACGGGTCTGCAACATTCAGATCCGTGTGCACTTTGCAAATATTTATGTCCTTCTCCTCGATGTAATCGCGGATGGAGTTGAAGCGTCGCTTTATGTGTCTGGTCCTCTTGTGAAACCTTGGTTCCTTGGCCAGAGCAATGGCTCTAGTGTTGTCACAAAACATGTTCATTGGATTCAGTGCAGTGGGCACTACTCCAAGATCTGTCATGAACTGCTTCATCCAGACACCTTCCTTCGCCGCCTCCGAGGCTGTGATGTACTCCGCTTCACATGTAGAATCGGCTACCACGCTTTGCTTGGAACTGCACCATCTTACCGCTCCCCCGTTGAGAATAAATATGTATCCGGTTTGCGACTTACAGTCATCCAGATCAGTGTCAAAGCTTGCATCGACGTAACCCTTTACGACGAGCTCTTCATCACCTCCATAAACGAGAAACATTTCCTTAGTCCTTTTCAGGTACTTAAGGATATTCTTGACCGCTGCCCAGTGTTCCATTCCAGGATCATTTTGAGAACTTCCGGCCATACTTATGGCAAGGCTAACATCCGGTCTTGTGCACAGCATTGCATACATGATAGAGCCTATGGCTGAAGCATAGGGGATGACACTCATCTTTTCTCTATCTTCTGCAGTCACTGGGCATTGAGTCTTACTCAACTTCACACCTTGTAACACAGGCAAGAACCCCTTCTTGGACTGATCCATTTTGAACTTCTTCAAAACTTTATCAAGGTATGTGCTCTGTGAAAGTGCTATCAAGCGTTTCGATCTATCTCTATAGATCTTAATGCCTAATATGAAAGCAGCTTCTCCTAGGTCCTTCATTGAAAAACTCTTGTTCAAATATTCCTTCACGCTTTCTAGCATTTCTATATTGTTTCCAATCAGCAATTTGTCATCCACATATAATATTAGAAACGCTATAGAGCTCCCACTCACTTTCTTGTAAATACAAGATTCTCCATAAACTTGTATAAAACCAAACGCTTTGATCACCTCATCAAAGCTCTTATTCCAACTCTGAGATGCTTGCACCAGCCCATAAATGGATCGCTGGAGTTTGCAAACTTTGTCAGCATTCTCTGGATCGACAAAACATTCTGGTTGCATCATATACAACTCTTCCTCAAGGAAACCATTGAGGAACGTTGTTTTGACATCCATCTGCCAAATTTCATAGCCGAAATAAGCAGCTATTGCCAACATGATTCTGACAGACTTAAGCATCGCTACGGGTGAGAAGGTCTCATCATAGTCAATTCCTTGAACTTGTGAAAAACCCTTTGCCACAAGTCAAGCTTTATAGACGGTGGCATTACCGTCTGCATCGGTCTTCTTCTTAAAGATCCATTTGTTCTGAATGGCCTTTCGCCCTTCAGGTAATACTTCCAAAGTCCATACTTTGTTTTCATACATGGATCCCATCTCGGATTTCATGGCCTCTAACCATTTCTCAGAATCCGGGACCATCACTGCTCCTCCATAGCTCGTAGGTTCATTGTTGTCCAACAACATGACCTCCAAGACAGGGTTGTCGTACCACTCAGGAGTAGTACGTGGCCTTGTCGACCTACGAGGTTCAATAGTAGCTTGATCCGAAGCTTCATGATCATCATCATTAACTTCCTCTTCTACCATCATAGGTTCCACAGAAACATCTTTCTATGTTGTGCTACTTTCTGGTTGAAGTAAAGGTTCAATAACCTCATCAAGCTCTATTTTCCTCCCACTCAATTCTTTCGAGAGAAACTCTTTCTCAAGAAATGTTCCGTTCTTAGCGACAAACACTTTGCCTTCGGATCTGAGGTAGAAGGTATACCCAACTGTCTCTTTTGGGTATCCTATGAAGACGCATTTTTTCGCTTTGGGTTCCAGCTTTTCAAGCTGAAGCTTTTTGACATAAGCATCACATCCCCAAACTTTAAGAAACGACAACTTTGGCCTCTTGCCAAACCACAGTTCATATGGCATCGTCTCAACGGATTTTGATTGTGCCCTATTTAAAGTGAATGCAACTGTCTCTAATGCATAACCCCAAAACGGTAGTGGCAAATCAGCAAGAGACATCATAGAATGCACCATATCTAATAAGGTTTGATTACGACGTTCGGACACACCATTACGCTGTGGTGTTCCGAGCGGTGTCAACTATGAAACAATTCCACACTGTCTGAAGTGACTGCCAAACTCATAACTCAGATATTCACCTCCTCGATCAGATCATAGGAATTTAATCTTCTTGTTACGATGATTCTCAACTTCACTCTGAAACTGCTTGAACTTTTCAAACATTTCAGACTTGTGTTTCATCAAGTAAATATACCCATATCTACTTAAGTCATCAGTGAAGGTGAGAAAATAACGATATCCACCATGTGATGTAACATTCATTGGACCACACACATCGGTATGTATGATTTCCAATAAGTCACTCGCCCGTTCCATTGTTCCAGAGAATGGTGTTTTAGTCATCTTGCCCATGAGGCATGGTTCACATGTGTCAAGTGATTCAAAATCAAGTGACTCCAAAAGTCCATCAGCATGGAGCTTCCTCATGTGTTTTACACCAATATGACCTAAACGGTAGTGCCACAAGAAAGTGGTACTATCATTATCAACTCTACATCTTTTGGCATCAATGTTATGAACATGTGTGTCATCACTATCAAGATTCAATATGAATAAACCCCTAACATTGGGTGCATGACCATAAAAGATATTACTCATATAAATAGAACAACCTTTATTCTATGATTTAAATGAGTAATCGTCTCGCAATAAACAAGATCCAGATATAATGTTCATGCTTAACGCAGGCACTAAATAACAATTATTCAGGTTCATCACTAATCCCGATGGTAATCGAAGAGAGAGCGTGCCGAGGGCGATCACATCAACCTTGGAACCATTTCCCATGCGCATCGTCACTTCGTCCTTCGCCAGCCTTCGTTTATTCCGTAGTTCCTGCTTTGAGTTGCAAATGTGAGCAACCGAACCGGTATCAAATACCCAGGCACTACTACGAGAGCTAGTAAGGTACACATCAATAACATGTATATCATATATACATTGTTTGTCGTTGGCCGCCTTCTTGTCAGCCAGGTACTTGGGGCAGTTCCGCTTCCATTGACTAGTTCCCTTGCAATGAAAGCACTCAGTTTCTAGCTTGGGTCCATGCTTGGGCTTCTTTACAGGAGTAGCAACTGCTTTGCCATCCTTCTTGGTTTTACCCTTCTTGCCCTTGCCCTTGACCTTGCCATTTTTCTTGAAACTAGTGGTTTTATTGATCATCAACACTTGATGTTCTTTTTGGATTTCAGACTCAGCGACTTTTAGCATCGCAAACAGCTCGACGACTGACTTGTTCATCTCGTGCATGTTATAGTTCATCACAAAGCTCTTGTAACTAGGTGGCAGTGATTGAAGAACTCTGTCAGTGATCGCCTCTGGCAGAAGGGCAATTCCCAACTCCGCTAGACGAGTTGAATACCCAGACATTCTGAGTATATGTTCACTGATAGACCCGTTCTCCTCCATCTTGCAAGCATAGAACTTATCGGAGGTTTCATACCTCTCGATCCGGGCATTCTTCTAAAAGATAAACTTCGACTCTTAGAACATCTCATATGCTCCATGACGTTCATAACGTCTTTGAAGTCCTGGTTCTAAGCCATACAATATTGCACACTGAACTATTGAGTAATCTACAGTACGTGCCTCCCAAGCGTTCTTAACGTCTTCAGAGGTCATGTCTTCTGGTTGGACACCAAGCGGTGCATCAAGGACATATGATTTCTGGGAAGCCGTGAGGATAATCCTCAGATTACGGGCCCAGTCAACAAAGTTACTTCCATCCTCTTTCAACTTAGCTTTCTCTAGGAACGCATTAAAATTCAGGGGTGCTACTACGCGAGCCATTGATCTACAACATAAATATGCAAAGTTTACTTAGACTATTGTTCAAGATAATGAGTTTAGTTAATCAAATTACTAAAGCTCCCACTCAAATTGACATCCCTCGGGTCATCTGAGTGTCACATGATCCAAATCCACCAACTCAAGTCCGATCATCACTGAGTTGAGGTGGCTTCAATGGTGAACATCATTATGTTGATCATATCTACTATATGACTCATGTTTGACCTTTCGGTCTCTTGTGTTCCGAGGCCATGTTTGTACATGCTAGGCTCGTCAAGTTTAACCCGAGTGTTCTGCGTGTGCAACACTGGCTTGCACCTGTTGTATATGAACATAGAGTCTATCACACCCGATCATCACGTGGTGTCTCGACACGACGAACTTTCGCAACGGTGCACACTCGGGGAGAACACAATTCATCTTGAAATTTAAGTGAGGGATCACCTTATAATGCTACCATCGTCCTAAGCAAAACAAGGTGCATAAAAGGATTACATCACATGCAATTCATAAGTGACATGATATGGCCATGAACTTGTGCTTTTGATCTCCATCTAGAAAGCATCGGCATGATCTCCATCGTCACCGGCATGACACCATGATCTTCATCATCTTGATCTCCATCAACGTGTCGCCATCGGGGTCGTCGCGCCCAACATGCTTCTACTACTATTGCTACCGTTTAGCGATAAAGTAAAGCATTACATAGCGCTTAATGATTGACACGCAGGTCATACAATAATTAAAGACAACCCTATGGCTCCTGCCGGTTGCCGTACTCATCGACATGCAAGTCGTGATAATCTATACATCACATGATCATCTCATACATCACATATATCACATCATGTAATTGGCCATATCACATCACAACATACCCTGCAAAAACAAGTTAGACGTCCTCTAATTGTTGTTGCATGTTTTACGTGGCTGCTATGGGTATCTAGCAAGAACAATTCTCACCTACGCAAAAACCACAACGGTGATACACTAGTTGCTTTTCAACCTTCTCAAGGACCGCCTTTGATGAATCCGATCCAACTAAAGTGAGAGAAACTGGCACCCGCAAGCCATCTATGCAACAAGTTGCGGTCGAGGGAACCGGTCTCTCGTAAGCGTACGAGTAATGTTGGTCTGGGCCGCTTCATCTCACAATACCGCTAAAACAAAATCCGACCAAGGGAGGAAGCAATCTAAGCATCAACGTCCACAAACCTTTTGTGTTCTACTCGAGATCTCATCTACACATAGACCTAGCTCATGATGCCGCTTTTGGGGAACGTTGCATGGGAAACAAAAAAATTCCTACGCACATGCAGATCTATCCATGGTGATGAGCATCTATGAGAGGGAGAGTAGATCTACATACCCTTGTAGATCGCTAAGCGGGAAGCGTTAAGAAACGCGGTTGATGTAGTCGAACGTCTTTGCGATCCAAATCGCCGTGCATCCCGCGATCCAATCATGATCCGTCCCGCGATCCAATCACAATCTGTCCCGCGAACTTGATCACGATCCGTCCCACGAACTTGATCACGATCCTTCCGATCTAGCGCCGAACGGACGGCACCTCCGCGTTCAGCACACGTACAATTTGATGACGATCTTCGACGTCTTGATCTATCAAGAAGGAGCGGAGATGATGAAGAGTTCTCCGGCAGCGTGACGGCGCTCCAGCGATGGTGGTGGAGCTATTCCGGCAGGGCTTTGCCTAAGCACTGCAGAAATCCGATCTAGAGGAGAAACTATGGACTAGAGGGTAGGGTTGCACGTGGCTGAAAATCTTGTGCAAAAACCCTAAAACCCTCTAGTATATATAGGAGGCGAGGAGGAGAGGAGGCAGACTTGGCTTCCAAGCCAATCTGGTTCGGCCGAACTAGGAGGGAGGAGTCCACCTCCTCCACTCCTAGGAGGATTAGGACTCCTTCCTTATTTTGCCTTTTTTGCTTTTTTCCACCTTTTTCCTTCCCAGACGCATGGGCCTTGTGTGGGAATTCCGATAGCCCACTAAGGGCTGGTATTCACTTTCCCACAGCCCATGAAGCCTCTTGGGTCGAAATACCCCTCCCGGTGGTCTCCCGATACACTACCGGCACTCCCAGTACATTACCGATTAGACCGAAACTTTTCCGGCGACCAAAACAGGACTTCCTATATATCAATCTTTACCTCCGGACCATTCCGGAGCTCCTCGTGATGTCCGAGATCTCATCCGGCACTCCGAACAACCTTCGGTCACCACCATACATGACTCTATACTACCGAAACGTCACCGAACCTTAAGTGTGCAGACCTTGCGGGTTCAAGAACTATGTAGACCTGACCGAGACACCTCTATGGTCAATAAACAATAGCGGGACCTGGATGCCCATATTGGTTCCTATATATTCTATGAAGATCTTTATCGGCCGAACCTCTATGTCAAGGATTTAGTTAATCCCGTATGATGTTCCCTTTGTTCTTCGGTATGTTACTTGCCCGAGATTCGATCGTCGGTATCTCCATACCTAGTTCAACCTCGTTATTGGCAAGTCTCTTTACTCGTTCCGTAATACAAGATCCCGCAACTAACACTTAGTCACATTGCTTGCAAGGCTTAGTGTGATGTTGTATTACCGAGTGGGCCCTGAGATACCTCTCCGTCACACGGAGTAACAAATCCCAGTCTTGATCCATGCCAACTCAACAGACACCCTTGGAGATACCTATAGAGCACCTTTATAGTCATCCAGTTACGTTGCGACGTTTGATACACACAAGGCACTCCTCCGATGTTCGTGAGTTGCATGATCTCATGGTCATAGGAACATATACTTGACATGCAGAAAACAGTAGCAATAAACTGACACGATCATATGCTACGTTTCTAGTTTGGGTCCTGTCCATCACATCATTCTCCCAATGATGCGATCCCGTTATCAAATGACATCTCATGTCAATGGCTAGGAAACCTTGACCATCTTTGATCAACGAGCTAGTTCACTAGAGGCATATTAGGGACAGAGTGTTGTCTATTTACCCACACATGTAATGTGTTTCCAATTAATACAATTATAGCATGGATAATAAATGATTATCATGAACAAGGAAATATAATAATAAACACTTTATTTATTGCCTCTAGGGCATATTTCCAACACAACGACTCTCTCACATATATGGCTTGGTGGAAGAGATGGGATTGGTGGAAAGCAACTTGGGGAGGCTAGAAATCAAGATCCATATGGTTGGAGTGGAAGATCTTGACCTCAACACAAGGGTAGGTGGTTCTCTCTCAGGAAACTAATAGGATAGGTATGGAATGGTTTTGAGTGCTTCTTTTTCGAGTAGGTGGTGGTGAAGGGGTATATATAGGCATCCCTAAAAATCCAATGACACCGATGTGTTAATCTTGGTGGTACCGAAGTGACCAAAAGATGGGAACTTTTGAATCTCGGAGGGACCGATATAGAAATCTCGGTTGCACCGATAAGGTGACCAACGGTCAGAATGCCCAATCTCGGTGACGCCGATTCAACAATCTCGGAGGGACCGAAACTATGAACTTGTGTAACAGAAAGTTGGCAGCCCAACTCGGTGGCACCGAAAGCAGTATCGGCTGTATCGAAGGGTTAGGGTTTGGCTGAGTCTGTCTAGGGTTTGGAATCGGTGGCACCGAATGTGGAATGTTGGTTGCACCGATTTTGAGTGTGTGGCTTAGGACAGACTTTGGTGGGAGAGTTTGTGGGTGTCTTTGGTGAGTATCACTTGTGCACGTATGAGCATTTTGTTCACCAACAAAACTTTATCCCCTTTTAATAGTATTGGCTTTCCTATGGACTGAAAGTGATTTCTGACAAATATAAAATGTAGAGTCCTCTTGCTTGAAGCTTTGCCAATCCATTTCCTTGCATCTTGGGGTATTCCACAATCTCTTTGCCAACCCATCATTGAAATTTTCCTAAAATATACTTGATGGAAACATTAGTTCAATGACATATATGTTGTTATAAATTACCAAACCCACCAAGGGAGCAAATGTGCTTTCAGATGAACCTAAATAAATGTTATTTGATGTTTGCGTTGAGCATGAACGTGATTAGATCATGTTTATTGTAATACAATTATTCATTTAAGTTAGAGAGGTTATTCTGTTTACATGAATAATACCTTCAATGGTCATGCACCCAATGAGAATGGTTTATTGAATCTTGATCGTAGTGATACACATGTTCATAATGTTGATGCCAAAAGATACAAAGTTAATAATGATAGTACCACATACTTGTGAGACTGCCTCTAAATGTCATATTGGTGTAAAACACAGGAAGAAACTCCATGCTGATGGATCTATGGACTCATTCGATTGCGAATCGGTTGAGACATGCGGACCATGCCTCATGGGCAAGAAGACTAAGACCCCGTTTTCCGGTATGATAGAGCGGGCAAGTAACTTATTGGAAATAATACATGTTGATGTATTCGGTCCAATGAGTGTTGTAGCATGTGGTGGATATCGTTATTTTCCTACCTTCACTGATGATTTGAGTAGATGTCGGGATATTTACTTAATGAAACACAAGTCTGAAATATTTGAAAAGTTCAAACAAAAACAAAGTGAAGTTTGAGATCATCGTGACAAGGAGATAAAATGTCTACGATGTGATCGTGGAGGTAAATACCTGAGTTACGAGTATTGGTATACAACTTAAGACAATGTGGAATTTGTTTCATAGCTCACGCCACCTAGAACACCATAGTATGATGGTGTGTCCGAATGTCGTAGTCATGTTGTAATGGATATGTTGTGAACTATGATGTCTCTTATCGATTTGCCACTATGGTACTGGGGTTACGCATTAGAGACAACTACATTCACTTTAAAAGGGGCACCATCTCAATCTGTTAAGATGACACCGTATGAATTTTGGTTTGGCGGAAACCTAAGTTGTCTTTTTTTAATGTTTGGGGCTGCGACACTTATGTGAAAAAGGGTTTTCACCTAATGAGCTTGAACCCTAAGTGGACAAATGCATCTTCATAGAATACCCTAATGTAACATTTGGGTAAACCTTCTATCTTAGATCCAAACACAAAGTGTTTGTTGCTAAAACGGGTCCTTTCTCGAGAAAGAGTTTCTCTAGAAATAATTGAGTGGGAGGAAGATAGAACTTGATGAGGTTGTTGAACCTTTGTTTCAACCAAAGAGTAGCACAGCGCAGAAAGATGTTTCTGTGGAGCCTACGTCAGTTGAAGAGGAAGTTAAGGATGATGATCATGAAGCTTCGGTTCAAGTTACTATCGAACCTCATAGGTCAACAAGGACGTGTATTATTCCTGAGTGGTACGGCAACCCTGTCTTAGAGGTAATGTTGTTGGACAATGATGAACCTACGAACTATGGAGAAGCGATGATGGACCCGGATTCCAACAAATGGTTAGAGGCCCTGAAATCCAAGAAAGGATCCATGTATGAAAACCAAGTATGGACTTTGGTAGACTTGCCCATTGAACAGCAGGTCGTTGAGTACAAATGGACCTTTAAGATGAAGACAGACGCTGATGGTGAATGTCACCATTTATAAAGCTTGACTTGTCGCAAAGAAGTTTCCGCCAAGTTCAAGGAGTTGACTACGATGGGACTTTTTCACCCGTAGCGATGCTAAAGTCTGTTGGAATTATGTTAGCAGTTGCTGCATTTTTTGATTAGGAAATCTGCTAGATGGATGTCAAAACATCGCTTCCTTAACGATATCCGTGAGGAAAGGTTGTATGTGATACAACCGGAAGATTTTGTCAGTTCTAAGGATGCTGAAATATATGCAAGCTCCAACGATCCTTCTATGGACTGGAGCAAGCATCTCGGAGTTGAAACATACGCTTTGATGAGGTGATCAAAGTTTTTGAGTCTATACAAAGTTTATAAGAAAATTGTATTTACAATAAAGTGAGTGGGAGCATTATAGAATTTCTGATAAGTATACGTGGATGACATATTGTTGATCGAAAATGATGTAGAATTTCTAAAAAGCATAAAGGGTTGTTTGAGAAGGAGTTTTTCAAAGGAAAACCTGGAATGATGCTACTTAAATATTGGGCATCTTGATCTATAGAGGTAGATCAAGACGTCTGATAAAACTTTCAATGAGTATATACCTTGACAAGATTTTGAAATAGTTCAAAATGGATCAGTCAAAGAAAGAGTTCTTGCTTGATTTGTAAGGTGTGGAGTTGAGTGAGACTCAAAGCTGGACCACAGCAGAAGAAAGAGAAAGGACGAAGGTCTCCCCTAGCCATAGGCTCTATTTGGTATGCCATGTCGTGTACTGCACTTGATGTGTGCCTTGCCTCATGTCTGACAAGGAGGTACAAGAGTGATCCAGGAGTGGATCACTGGACAACGGTCAAGATTATCCTCAGTAACTAGAGGACTAAGAAAATATTTCTCGATTATGGAGGTGACAAAGAGTTCGTCATAAAGGGTTACGTCGATGCAAGCTTTAACACCAATTCGGATGACTCTGAATAGCAATCCGGATACGTATAGTGGAGTAGTTATCTTTCAGAAAAATGTATGGATTTTAACATTTCACATTAGCAACACCTTTGTAGAAACACATGAACATTTAGTTTGAAGAAAAACGTGAACATTTATTTCAGCCAACGTTAACAAGTTGTATCAAATATAACTAAAATGTTTTTCCCATTATTAAACTTATTTATAAAATTAATAGAAGCAAAAAATAATTGAAGATTTATATAAAAAGAGGTACATGTTAATGGGTCGGCCGTTCGCACACACAAATTGTAAATTCTGGTGCGACCTTGGCTCGATGACCATTCCATCTCTGAGGTAGCACCGACTCACCTCCCTCATCCCCAAGAGGATGCGCACCCGCATAGTCTATGAGGCCATACCAAACAGGACATGGATCTAAGACAGACACGAGACATCCATCCCTCCCTCCCTCTTCATGCAGGGTGTCTCTATAACTGTTTCCTGAGTTTTCTCTCCCCTGTGAACAAGTATGTTCCTACCATGTAAAACATTGATCAATCGTCAATAACAGACAAAGATAGCTTCAAGATTAAGTAGTCCACTACAGGGACATTTGCGGCCCATGAGTATATGCTTGCATGAGCTCAGCCAGGCTTTCCATGAGTGATTTCCAAATCCAGCTTGTTCCTAAATCCTTGCAAGTTATATATTCAGATGCTCTAAGATAAGGAAATTTCTTTTGTCGCTTTGGTTGATTAGTGTCATGTCAGGATGTAAGGGACAATCTATTGGCATAACATTTGGTTAATTCCTGTGATTATCAAGTGCGCGGTTGCTCCCTCTGCAACGAGATGAACGGTAACAGGAATGAAGCAGAAAATACCACTTCTATAACCGACGGTAATCTTGTATACACTGGGAACATCTAATCTGTAAACAGCTAACACAAGTATGTACAAAGCACAAGTCCAACGGGAGCAAACAAATTTGGGCCCCAACAATCAAATATAAACCTATTTCATCCTCTTCGATACTTCCTTCGTTCAGCATTTGGGCCTAGACTGAAGGCAAAACTGTAGATCAATCATCATTACTCGCAGCCTGACCCGGTTTCTTCCTGGCATCTCTTATTCACTATACTCAGAAGAATAGGATGTTCCATCATCATCGTCGGCGTTCCCCGCTCCACCCTGGCTACCACCACCATCATCATCGTCGCCGTCATCATCATCATCATCACCGAGTTCGTCATCCCCACTCATCTCAGCATCATCGTTATCTTCGTCCATAGGTTGCTCGGCATCATAGTCAGCCCCGTCCTCCTCGCCCTCCTCATCGTATTCATCATTATCTTCAGACTCAGAATCCATCATCTGAAGGGGGCTGGATCCAGAATTGTGCCTTGAATAATCTGGAAGCTGCTCATCATAGTCCTCGTTCATGGGCTCACCATTTTCTTCGTCCCCTTCTGATTCATCTGATTGAGAGACTGAGTCATTCTCATCATCCTCGGCATACACCCGTCTATCCAAGCCCCACTCTTCAGCACCAGAGCTCTGTGGAGAATGCACGGCTGTAGGCTTTGCATTGCTTAACATGCCAAAGGTTCCCAACAGGTTTGCCTTTGGAATTGATCTGGCTCCAAGCTCAACTGGCTGCCTAGGCCTAACAGTTCGAAGTCCTCGTCCTCGTCCTCTTCCACGACCTCGGACACTGCCACTGCCACTTCCACCGACACTGCCGCTTCCAGTGACACTGCCACGTCCACGCCCTCGCCCACGGCCACGACCACGCCCACGCCCACGCCCTCGCCCTCGCCCTTGCCCAGCTTGCTTATCTGTGGCTTCCTTATAAGACACATTGTTGTCATCCCTGTACTCAATCCTGGGAGAGCTGCCAACACCTCTTGGGACCCTGCCACCACGACTGAGAGATCTACCTCCCCTGCCACGTCCTCGACCTCCTCGTCCACGGCCTCTAAGGCCATTGCTGGGAGTCAGATGCACTCCATCATGATGATCAAAACCATGAGCTCCCACCTGTTCCGTCTCTTGTCTGTTCTTAACAGCAGTATATCTTGATGGACCCTTCTGCATAGAAGAAACAAAGGTATGATGAGAAAAGAGACGTAAGGTATCCAAACAAATCATCAACACTTTGCATAAATTAAGGAAGGAAAGATAACATCTGTTACCAGCAAATCATGCAAATACCATGAAAATATGATGCAATAATCATAAGGCAAGACACTCACAATGAAATCCCCCGCTTCTCGCTCTTTATTTAATCCTGCCTTTTGATCAGGCGTGTACGAGAGGGAAGAATCAAGGTCTAACAACCGTAAGGTAACAGCAGCAGCAGTGCTGGGTACCCATGGAAGTACAGCAGCAGATCCAGAACATGCAATAGAACTCCGATCAGCAAAATCTTGGGTATTTGAATTAAGCAACTCGGCAGTTGTTTCGAAGTTAGATGATAAGTAATCCCTTTTTAGTGCACCTTCCAGCACAGTTAACAGCTGCAAAAAACATGACGACAGCAATATTTCAGGTGGGCAAATATACACATGTAAGAAGTTCTATTGAGTTACCCTGGCTATCAAAACATGGTAAAGTAGCAACTGCTAGAACATTGAGTCTGGCAGACTGAAGCAAGTTGGTGGTGATAGATTCCTTATGGTTTAAAGCAGTGTCGACCCGACTATTGGAGGGACTTAGATGACTGTCACCTCTACATCACGAGAACTAAAGCACCGCATGTAAAGCTCATTAAGTGAAAAAAAATCCAGCCATGTTCTCTGGTGACAAGTGGAACCCATGTGAGGCCCCTGTCAACCAAACTAAAGATACTACTTGGTTCGTTAAGTACTACTGCTAAAACTAAAGGCAACCATGTCTACCAAACAAAAACTGCTTGGTGCACAGAGTAATAGAAAAAAAAAAGATGGGGAACCTGAAAGACTTCTTCGTTAGATGTTGTAGAAAACAACTTTACACCCCATGATTTTCGATATCCATCGGTCCAAAATGGTTGGAGAGCTTCTGCTGGAACTGAGGCCTGAGATACAAAATGCTAACAACTTAAGCGACAGAACTACTTGAAATAAGCACAATAGGAACAGCAGGCCAATGACTAAAAGCATGTTACTGACCTCAATGGTAGCTAGCAGCACTTTCAGCAATCTCAATCTTATGGGAACAGAATCATCTGATATTTGTATCTTCCAATTAGGATCTGTTCTTCTTTTCTCCTCACATTGTGTTGTATGTTCCGAGAGACTGTGAATGGATTTGAATGTCTTGTGGCAAGATGAACAGTGCATTTCTTCAGTTATATAAATCTGGTAGCAATAATCACAACACTGTATCAACTCAGAACACCGTTTCTTTCCATATTTCATGGCACATGTGGATTGATGATTGTTGCACTCCCACATCCACTTCAGAAACATACATGCCCTCTTGGAAATAGCAACCTTCTCCAGATCATTACGCCCGAGCTCTATCTTGAAAGAATCCGAGTATGCCACTGCAGTATCAGAAACGACACCTGAAAGGGTGCTGCATGGACTTCCAAATTCGTTACTATGATTTGGGCTAATTATTTCACTACTTCCATTTCTCAAATTACTTCCAGCTGGGTGTTCTATAGTAGCATCCTTTTTCCTCCCTATAGCATCCTTAAAGGTTGACTCGATGCTTTGCAACATTGAATGCAGATGTGACTCCCGGATGCCACGAGTGTCAAGGGAAGCTACTAAAGCATCAAATGCCTGCATTTTACAGTAAGGCACCATGTTAAAAACGATGAGTCTAATTCTGCAGATACATTGCAAACGAGATAATGCAGTTGCTTATTTGAAGAAAAGAAACACAGCAATCTCTTTAAGAGTGACGCAATACATAATCAGGTAGTAAACAACTTATGTCCACTTGCTATATGATGAGTAGAAAGGAATGATAATTACTCTAATAAATATCAACTTTTTCAATAGATCAGTTGCTGTTAGCAGTTCAGAACTGATTGGCAGCATATGCTCCAAGACCAGTCCAAACAGCAAGGACAGTAACCTTAAAGAAGAGGTTAGCAAGTAATCAACCATGAAATAAGTTAGAAATTCTCATTCAAGCTGGTCATAGAAAACTCAATTTCTAGCCAGCACCAGCAAAACTCAGTGCATCTGAGTAATACAGTAGCACAACACTGGCCAAACATTCACACCAGCAAAACTCAGTGCATCTGAGTAATAGAAAGGAATGATAATTACTCTAATAAATATCAACTTTTTCAATAGATCAGTTGCTGTTAGCAGTTCAGAACTGATTGGCAGCATATGCTCCAAGACCAGTCCAAACAGCAAGGACAGTAACCTTAAAGAAGAGGTTAGCAAGTAATCAACCATGAAATAAGTTAGAAATTCTCATTCAAGCTGGTCATAGAAAACTCAATTTCTAGCCAGCACCAGCAAAACTCAGTGCATCTGAGTAATACAGTAGCACAACACTGGCCAAACATTCACACCAATCTTGAGAAGGGAAGTATTAGAATGGGAGAACAAAATTAATATCTAAGCCATCCGATCAAGTATAGATGGTTTATGGCATCCAACAAAAAGTAGGTTTCAAATAGGCACCTGAATAGTTTCCCTTTACTGTTATCACCCCCCCCCCCCCCCCCCCCCGGCAGCCACCCACACAGCCCCTCCCCTCCAATGATATAGACGCACAAATCTATTTTACTTGAGGTAACAATTCTCTCCTATTTGAATGTTGCTTGTTTGTGCTTAACATGATCTGATAAAGTAAATTGCAGAAGTAACTTAGTGTAGGATTGATTAACACACAGGGATGACAAAATTAAACAGCTGAACTGCGTCATGTGTCAGCTTCTACTGACAATACTAGGCTACAGAACTGCATTTTAAGTGTTAAGAATAAAATGACCACCTCGGCTGAGTCAATGAGCCTCCAGTATCCATCTCTAGATTCAAAGAATATTCGTCTAGACCCAGGGTCATTGGGCGATACAGAAGTAGAAAACTGCCAATACCGATTCCGTCTCCGATCTTGTCCAAGGGGTAATGATCTGTAGACATAAAGCTGTTCTGCCTTGTGACCTATGAATGATTTCAACTGAGATCGTGTTTTCTCAGATGAAGCATATTGCTGAACAGACAAGCTCTCTGGATTAGGATTTGATTCCCTGCTTACACCATTCCCCTCATGAACCATATTACCAGCAATAAGCTGACTTTGTTGATCAACGAGCATATCACTGTTTACTGAGCTGGCCTTTCCACCGTTCTCTTTGATTTGTACTGGAGTAGGAGTACATTCACCAACATTATTTCCTTGATCAGCATCAGCCTTCAAATCCGTGCAAGGATCATGTTGCATTCTGCCTGTAAACTCTTCCCTTGAACGCCTCCTATCAAGTTGTGACTCCGCCCACATTTGCTTTTTTAAAGCATTTGCTGCCTCAAGACGTTCCTGCAAAAGTGCCAAGTCACTTGCTCAGATGCCGTTCAATGGGAAAATATCGAGATATAGAGATTACGCAAGATAAATACCTCCAGAATTGCACGCATAGAATTTCCTTCAGTGGCAACACCAATCAGTGCAACCAATGCATTGAGGCGTTCCTCGACACTAAGATCACAGTAGTCACCTTCAGCTAGCCCCTGAACCCAGGATTCCCCTTGGTTACTTTCATCAATCTCTGCGTCTTGTGAGGCTCCAATGGGTGGATCACTTGAAGTACTAGCTGCAGTTGACTTATCTACCGTACACTGCAAGCCACTTGGAGATTTACTGTGAGGGCTTGATGGCATAGAGAGGTTAACCACATCATCATTTATGTCACCAGCTGCATTTGGCAAGCCAGCATCTTTTGCTCGAACTGCTGAAGCATTGACATCTTTTTCCTCTATATTCACTTCATCGCCATCAGGATCATCATCAGCCTCATCACATTCAGAATCATCATCCCCCCTTTCGGCATCCTCCACATCCTTTTCCACTTCTTCACACACTGAAAGTGCATTCTGAAACACCCTTATTTTTTCCCGTGCTGCCGAGAACACAGCCTCAGAATCAGCTGGGTCTTTTCTATAAGGAGTTTTAACACAATATGTCGAGGGCGCAGTTCTTTCAAAAAGCTTGGTATCCCTTGACAATGCAGCAGATATAGATGCCTCGGGTGTCTTGCTTGTTGTAAGGTCCCTAAGTCCAGATCTCTGAAGGGATTAACAATCAAATCAAGAAGGTCAGATAAGAAAACAATATCAGTTCAGGGTTAGTTCAGAAGAAAAACTGAGATGTGGATGTACCTGGATTTTTTCTGCAACTTCCAGTATCGAGAGACCTTCGTCTCCTTCTAGTGATAATACATGGAAAGCAGCAAATTTTACCGTTCCAGGTGTCAGACGGTGCCTAGACCTCCGACGGTTGGTGTAGCCCCTTTCTTTCATCAAAGCAGCAGACTTCACAGCTGCTGAACCATTTCGCAAAGTGGAAATAACATCCTCACAATTATGGCCCTGACAACAGATTTTGCATTAATTTGGTTTAAGTTCTCGAGTATATGCATTATTTTCTAGCCATGAAGAACAAAATAGCACAAAGTGTAGGTTCACAAAAGCTAAAGAGCTGCAAGTATGTACTCCCTCCGACCCATATTACTTGTCGCTGATTTAGTACAATTTTGTACTAACGTTGTACTAATTAGCAACAAGTAATATGGATCGGAGGGAGTACTAAGTTTCAATTATCATGAACAGCCACTTGGTTTGATGATTATAATAGTATATATGAGCTCAGGTCTGTTTACTCCCACCCACTTAACTAAGTAGACAGTTTTATAGTTCACATGGTGGAGTAGACACACCCCCATATTTCATGGGGTCAAAGACTTTTTTTGGCACTGGGGGCATATAACTTTGTCACTGGGGCCATATCGGCTTTGTCCTACAACATAGATGTCAAGCTAAAATTATCATATGTATAATGGAAACTTTCGAAGGTCAATACCTCATTATCGTCATGGTACGCATCTTCAGTGTTCCTTTTCTTCAACTGAGGCCCAAAACCAGCAGATAGGCCAAATTGGCGCAATATTTCAGGCCACGTAAGATAAGTCAAGTGGCGCTGCCACATAAGTATGTTGAACCCCCAAGCATATGCCTAACAGCAAGAAATCAGATATGTGAAATTATAGCTAAAATTGGTTCTGCGCAGAACAAAATCTATGTTATAGAAAAGGAGGAGATATGCACACACACCCCTTCAACAATTTGTGGATGTCCACCTCCAGGATTAGCAGAACTGCTCTGATTCACTCCCGAAACAACTGAAGAAGTCCGGGCAACATCCTCAATATCTTTTATGATGGATTTTAGCACAGCGACATGCAATTCCCCCAACAACCTTGAATCCTGTCAAATGAATACCAGCAAATGCTTACATTCAGCTATGCTATACTATACGGCTGTTGAATTTCATAAAAGACACAGAATAAAATATCTGAAACTTCATCGTGATCCAACAGTCAAATGCCAATTCAGTCTTACTCTTTAGCATAATTCGGTATGAATGAATAGGATATGAAAGCCAACGAAGTAGAGACTACCATGGACACAACCTAAAGTACAGATTAGCGGCTATCATGTTGTCAACTACCAATAACAGCATTCGAAGGAACAAATGAATGGAGAAGTCTAGGGTATTATTCAAATATAACCAGCATCGTACAGCAATTCCGCGTCTCTCAACATTGATTAGAGTCAACAGTACAAAGTTTCTGTTTTAACATCATAGATCGGGCAAATAACTTACATAATCATGAAGTGATTGCACAAACTCATCGAGTGTGAATGATGGAATCTCAAGAACATCCGCAAAGGTAAAAAAGAACTTCCACACCTGAATGACATAGAAAGCAGCTTCAGTTAAAAAAAGGATACACTTTAGCATATAATTTGAAAAGAAGAGGTCTTGTTCATCATTTCACAAAACCTTCAGATTAACATAGCAAGCAAACATACGTAGGAGTAGAAGACTTTTCTCATACATGATTGCCAAAGAAGCATATGTAGTAGTAGCAGAATAAACTTTCTAGAGGAACAAATACAATGACATAAATTGTATTCTGTACACTTCAGCTTCACAATTGTATCATTCGTTTACACAGGGCAGCAAAACTTTTTAAAGTACAATTTTTAAGCTTTTGTTAACCAATCTTTGGGTGCGTGTTTGTGGGTGGATGGCTGGTGAGAAAATTTAGGGGAGAAGAGAAAAAACGTTGAAGAATCAGATCAGGAAGTACCATCAAAAGGTTTCCAATGTTACTCTCAGAATTTGTCCACGGTTTTGTTGAAAATGGCACCTTCAATCTCACAGCTTCAGTAGGAAACTGTGTCAGCATTCCTGTACAAGGATAAACCACAATTCAGATGTTGCATTATGCTGATACACTTCAATCTTAAACAGAGCCAAACTAGCAAGCAAAAAAAAATCCTCCTTTTTTGTGATATTTAACTCAACCAAAAAAAGTGTCCATATGATATAGCACCAACTAAGCAGTAAATAATCATGACATCACTTGATCTACTCCCTCGTGTTCCCTAAAAGCTGTGCTTTGAACATAGCCAAGGTAACTTTTAAAACATTGACTATCAGTATCATTGAACATATTTAGACTGGGTGCTTTTGAAACTTACTTTCATAGCATATAAATTGTAAGATTTGCATACTGTGCCACTGTCCAAAGCAACAGCTTATTATGATACTAGAGGGAGTATCTGTTTTCACACTGATAATGATTTTTATGTGGGAAGGGTAGACTCACTTGGCCCTTAAAATATTGAGCATTGGTGAAATTTCTTTAGTAGCTTGCTTATTAAAAAGACGGGAACGGCAGGCAAGGCTCAAATGTTTAAAACAAATAAACCTGTTAAATTAAACTAGTAAAAATATTTTAGAAAGCTATCCATTCTTATATCATATTGGATAACCCAAGTAGCAGCAGAACTTACAGCTGAAAATGTACTAGGAACAGGTAGATCATAAATTTCAAGTTGATAATCCATTTGACATAGAACTTGTCTTTGGACATACAATATGAATCAAGTTTAGGTACCCAGTTGAGAAAGAGAATGCTTAGTATTAAATTGACATATGCTTTTTCTTTTCTTTTTCTGAAACAAAAACAAAGGAAGCAAAGGCAGTGTACAGTCCATAAGCATAGATTGAGGAATGTAGTGCACACCTCTAAATGAATCAAGTTGCTGCAATGTGTCGCTATCAAGAGAAAGCATTGAGGGCAACCCTTTGCTTCGTGAAACCAGTTCCATTAGTTCTAACCGTTCATCTTCCATGAGTTCCATGTACTCCCGTGCAATTCTACGTGCTGTAGCCCTTTCATTAGCAGCCTTTTGTCTTGCAGCTTCTTTCTCCTTTCGAAGCTCCTCTTTCTGTTTTAGTTTTTCGGCCTGTGCAGAAAACAGGTTATAAACTGAACAGAACAAGTGGTCTAATCTCTATACCCTGATGCATTTATAGTTTAAGATCCAGTGAACTAACTCTCAAGGATTGTTTCACCAAAAACTTCTCCATGCGCTTCTGTTCACGCCACTGTTCCTTTTGGAGTCTCTCTTCTTCCCTCTGTTTTTCACGCATAAACCTCTCCTCTTCTTTTTTCCTTTCACGGTCATACCTCTCCACTTCCTTCCGCATTTGTTCTTCTCTCTGCAAATATAATAAAATGTTGTGTCTTGCCATGAAAGACATAATTGATCTTCTATAACATGAACAAGGAATACCTTTTTCTTCAACACATCTTGCTTCTCAAGTTCTTTTCTTATCCGTTTTTCTTGAGCATCAACTTCCTTCGCAATCTTTGATTCTTCATTATGCTGGAGTAAATATGAGAATAAAGATCATAATCAACTCATGTGATGTGTACAAAAAGAAAGGGCATCCATGAAGTAAAAAGCATACTTTCCGCTTTTTATCCAGTTGATACGCATCCTCGTCGTGATAATCCACTCCTTCAGAGGATGTAAGGGGATTATGAAATCCAGCAACCTGAGGAATGCCAAACTGGCCTTCGATTGGAGCAGGACTGGCGTCAATATTTGATGAAGCCATCTCATAATCTGTGGACCCCGACAGGGAGATCAATGGTTTTCCATGTTGATTTAAATGGCTAGAACCAGATGCTTGACCATCAAATGCATAGCTAGATGTTTTCTCAGCACCATGGAGTAAGCGGGATCCTGTAGACAGGGAAGATATCCTCGAATTTGAAGCTTCGGTTGGAGCATCATAAAAGCACGACTGGCTTGTCCTCTCATATATATCACTAGAGTGCTCTGGAAGAAACTGGTACTCATGTACTGCCCGTGCAAGATGAGAAGAATTTCCAGCCATGTACTTCCTCTTCCCGGTAACTGTACTTGGAACAGAAGGGTCTATGCTTGGCAAGAATGCTGATGCCTGCAAGGAAAAAACAGAATAAAAAATACTGTCAAACTAAAAATAAGGCAAGCAGAAAAACAGAACAGGAGGACACAACTACTGTAAAATTGAGTATGAAGTACAAAAGTACAAGAGCAACATGATCAATCATGAGAAAGGAACACATGGTTGTAGTAATCAAGCTAACAAGGAAAACCAACCATCCGCGTATTGGTCCATAAACAGGGCAGAAGATACGTCTCTCTTTGTGGTATTCCCTTTATAATGCAACAAATATATATACAAGGAATAAACTCAAAATTTTCCATAATGGAGCCAAGCCGAGGGTTGCAATGTACAGTTACTGCAAAAGGCCATGACCTGTACTTGAGTCAAATGAGCAATCTATGCCACTGAAAGGACAGACCTAGAGCTAGAAGCTCCTGCACCAGGTGGTGTCTGGGAAAGATCTAGACGAGGCAAGCCTTAACCCTGCACAGCACAATGCAGAGAGGCCACATCGAACCCAGGACCTATCTTCACACAAGCGGGGAGTACGTCACCCACTGCGCTGACAACCACATTTACACATGACAATAGTAAAGTGACTTCAGGCAGTGATACACAAGCAGGGTCTATATGCAATATTATCAAGAGCAAAAATCAATACATGAGCATACATGATATCAAATCTGAAATTGATTTCATAGGTCCGTCAATAAAGTTCCAGTACGACAACTTGCTAGTTTACATACATTATCAATTCATTGCGGACATTTTACAAAGACGTCATAAGGGTAAGCTCTGCGCAAATAATTAGCAGTTGTCTCTAAACCATATAGTTTCCTTGGTTAGGCTGCTCACACAATTGGTTACTTTTGTCCTTGAGCAGCCGATCGAGTCAACAAGGACAGGAAACCATAAAGAATATACATCATGACATATATCATTAGGCCTAGCCTGTTAATCCCAAACTTGGCACCAAAGCCAGTTGGGACAAATTCACTCGGATACTACACGCAACCAGCTTTCAAGATTAGCCGTGACAATTTTGCCATGTTATATGCAGCGCTGCTTAGGCTCCAATAACTTCATAACTAACTATGGTGTATCAAACGGAAATATGCAAGTAGTGCATCAACAAACATTTGAAGTATTCAGAGGTGGCTCTGCATGAACGACAGTTCGCTCCTTGCAGGCAAACTGGGATATAAATGAATAAACCTTCTCATCAAACAGGTTATTATGAATGCAAACTGGGACAGATTAGTTAACCCTCTACTCAGACCATCTACTCGGTAACAGGGGTGCAGCTCAGTGACTGCCAAAATTAACATGTGTCTGCAAATGCACTGAAGCATACCTTCATGGGCTTGGGATCGTGTGCAGAAAATACACTGGTCTCATGTGATCGATAAGGCTGCTTCCGCTGCTCTGTAACTACTCCACAACATGATAAGAGCAGAGATCAAGTCAGAATATTGAAAGTATACAACAACAACAAAGCCTTTAGAATATTGGAAGTGTCACGCAGATAATTGGCATCGACACCAACACTACAAAACGATACAGTATTCAACACTTGTGCAAACACAAAAACAATTCAAGTTCATATCCACAGTTTTTTACCCATTTGTGTTGTTAAGCATGCAAACATACATACTAGGTGGTGATAAAGAAAAATAAACAACAGGAGTACTTGGGCACATAAAACTCATACCAACAGGCATAGGCGCTCCAAATGCGTCAGGAGGGAGCGGATCAAAGTGATCACCAAGCACTGGCCCGTCCTCCCTCAGAGGCTCCCCTATCAGCTGCTGCACGGTCTGGATCGCCCGGTGTGCGGCCCGTGTGAGCTGCACTGGTGCCTGCGGAGGCAGCATAACCTGATGCGAGTCGTAGTACCTCCTGTCGATCTCCGGGGCAGAAATCCTGGGCACGGCCGACGAGCGGCCATGCCCTCTCCGGGAGGGCAGCAGCTGCTCGCCGTGTGGGTGTGGGTGTGGGTGTGGCAGCGAGTGCTGCAGCACGGGCGGGGGCGGCATGACGGGCACGGCAACCTCTTCGTCCAGCTGCTGCTGCTGCTGGCGCTTGGCGGGCGGCCTGCGGTCCTTGAGCCTCCGGTGGCAGAACCACATCTGCAGCTGCCTGTCCGTCAGCCCCAGCTTGGCGGACAGCTCCACCCGCTTCGTCTCGTTGGGGTACGGGTCGTCTGCACCATCATCAGAAACAGCGCTAACTAAATCCTCAGGGAAAACTCACGAGCGCGCGTGCATACTTGAATCGAAAATCCTGTGAAAAAAATCACTGGCGAAATTCAGAGCGGTCGGGACCCGTGGGCGAACCTGTGTAGGTCTGCTCGAGGACCTCCAACTGGTATGGCGTCTTCATGACGCGCCTCGCCGTGGGCTTCCCGCTGGATCCAGACGCGCCGCCGGGCCCGGGCCCGGCGGGCCCCGC
The DNA here is from genome assembly GCA_022496015.1 of Hordeum marinum. Classification (NCBI taxonomy): domain Eukaryota; kingdom Viridiplantae; phylum Streptophyta; class Magnoliopsida; order Poales; family Poaceae; genus Hordeum; species Hordeum marinum. Next base: position 471,246,840 of record CM039672.1, on the reverse strand, counting down.
GGAGGGCGCCGACGAGGACGCCGGCGCGGGGCTCCCCGGCGCGGCCCCGGCGCCCTCGTCCCCCCCGTCGCCGGAGGAGTCCATCCCGCCGGCCGACCGACCGACCGAATCGAACCCTAGATCCGCCGAAACCTAACAACAACCGCCCTCACGCGCCCTCGAATCCCGCGGCCGAAGGCTCGAATCCGGACCCGCCCGGCGCCGGGAACCCCACGAGCGCGAGGGAACCGGAAGAGGAAGGGGAGGAGGACGACGGCGAGGCGGCGACTGGGATTGGGATCGGGATTGGGGGAGAGGGGCGAAGGAGAGACGGGCGGCCACGGGATGGATTCGGGTGGCTGGATGATGATGCTGCTGTTCCATGCTATGCTACGACGACTAGTAATAAAAACCCCTCTCCTCTCCTTTCCGCTGCTGCTGTTTATTATTTGCTCCTTCTTCTTTGCTTGCTGTTGTTAATGGGAATAATGACGCGCGGATTCGCTCGCGATCGAGCGATCGATGGATGGATCGATGGTGCGCGTGCGTCTGCGTCTGCGTCTGCGTCTCGTGGAAGGAAGGAAGGAAGGAAAATTCGTATCTCGGGGTGGGAGGATTTGGACGGGGCGTGTTCATAGGCTGTTCCTCGCGCCGTAGAACTGCGCCCGGATCTTCTGTGGGGAGGAATGGGTCCGCGCCCGGATCTTCTGTGGGGAGGTATGGGTCCGCGCCCGGGCGACCAACCGGTCGGTCAAGTCAACTCAGCAGGGGCACTTCCTTTTTCTTATATTATTATTACTATTATTATTATATAGTGAAGTTTTCTTTTTGGCAAGTAAAGAGTTTACATTCATTAACCAGCGGGGTTACACTCGTTCAACAAGCAAGAAACTAAAAGGCTGGGCACAAAATTGATCCATAAGCACCTTTTTCTAATCTCCGAGGCTTGCTTAGCGCAAAGATGCGTCCCGTGACATCGCGACCAACAAAAAATAACCGGAAAGACTCTAAAGTCCCGCTGAGCGCTTCTGTCTCCTCAAGTATGGGCGCGATCTCTGATCTACCATTAATTGGTTCCTCCAAAGATAACCACTTCTTTTGCATCCGGTTCCATGATGATCTTAGAAAAACCTATGTCGCGTGCTACTTTGACACCATCTCTCATGGGTCACGACAAGGGCCTTCGTGATCAGAGCACTAGCAGATTACTCGTACAAAACTGCTTAACCCCTACCAGAGCTCCCTCATGTTTTCGCAGTGTCATCCCTGTAGCGCCTTCATTGGTACTGGATATGAAGCTTGCATCAACATTCATTTTTAGTGTTCCTTCTGGTGGCGGGACCCATTTAGCTCTAGTTTTCACTGTATGTGTTGCCGTTGTTTGCATGTTAGATAGATCCATAGCAATATCGGTCCCCCATTTCACTGAATACATCATCGTTTTAGTGCTACCTTCATGATCCCTTGCATTTCTCTCTGTCTAGGCTGCCCATGCACCACATAAGATGAAAGATATCTCACTTGCGAGCACTCTTTTGTTGTCAATGATGTCCATGGCCCAATAAACTGGGTGTAGATCCAATACTTTAACAGGAGAGATTAGCATGGGGCGTTGCCAGAAGTTCTTTGCCCACGTGCACTCAAAAATAGCATGTTTGATGTTCTCTTCCTTTCCACACGGCCTGCAATAAGGAATTTTCTCAATGTGCCTTGCGTTAAGAACTGCCTGACAAGGAATAAACTTTTTGATGACCCTCCACCAGAAGTTACGCACTTTTGGGGGGACTTTTATGCGCCAGATCGTTTCCTCCAGATGCCATGTGCTTCCTCTTACATGCTGGCATTATTTCCGATGGTGTTCTTAGCTTCTAGAAGAGCTCGGTAAGCAGAGTGAACCGTGAAATCATCGTTTCGTTCTCATTGCCATGCCCACAAATCTTCTTACAAACTACCATTAGGTATCTACAATATAGCTTGTGCATCAACAAGTACGGTAATGATCAATGCTTCATCCCACTCTCGTCTGGCTGAGAAACTTTTAAGTTGGGTTTGATTAAAAGTTTCTCAGCCAGACAATATAGCCGGTATGAGAAGCATTTCTCGTACATCCAATGGCCATAAAATTACCCTCCTGGTAGTATTTCCCTTTAAGAACTCATGCATAAAGTGATTCAGGTTTACTAATTAATCGCCACCCTTGGTTCGCTAACATAGCTTTAGTGAAGAGGATGAAATCTTTAAAACCCATACCACCACATGCTTTAGGGATTGCTAGCTCATCCCATTTGACCCAATGCATCTTTCTCATGACCTCATCACCTCTCCACCAGAAGCATGATATGGTTGTTGTAATGTTTTTTACATAGATTCTTGGATAATTTAAAATAGCTCATAGAATATGTTGGTGTTGCTTGACAGATTGACCTAATCAATACCTCGCTTCCCGCACTATTTAGTAGTTGGGCTTTAATTGTAGCAAGAATGTGAGCAAAATGCTCATTTGTGGACCGACCCAGGGCAGTGGGGAGCCCTAAGTATCGCTCTCCAAGAGCCTCTGTTGGAATCTCCAATCCTTCATGCACAATGGCCTTCTTTGGATCTTCCGCTTTTTGTTGAAAAATATAGCAGATTTTTGCTTTTTCACCATTTGGCCAGAACCAATACGGTATCTATCCATAACTTATTGAATCCTACTAGCCCCGTCAGCACTAGCTTGTGTGAAGATCATACGATCATCCATGAATAGTAAATGAGATATCCGAGGACATTGAATTCCAACTCTAACTCCTATGGATAGATGGTTAGCCTGATATTTTTTCAATAAACAAGAGAACCCTTCCACACATATAATGAAAAGGTGTGCTGAGATAGCATCACCTTGCCTGATGCCTCTGGAGGGTTTAAATATTGGTGAATAATTCATGTTAACTCTGACTGGGGACGAGACAGATTCCATGCATCACATGACTCTTGCAATCCAAGCCTCCGCAAACCCAAGTTTGTTCATAATAGCTCTCGTATATGATCATTGATGAGTGATATTTTTACACTCATTTCACCTTTGTTTAAACCAATATATTTCCGTAAAACGAAGATATTTGCTCTGATATTGTACTAATGACTATGGATGCAAAGGATTCCACAAATCCTCCCTTTACCGTGTATCTACAGGAAATGGACTACAAATGGACTAAATCAAGTCAAAACATGGGAAAAGTAAAGGAGGGGATAGAGGAAATCAACAGGAGACACGCCAGATATGGTGTTTCAAATGACTGAGCGATCGTATGGCATTAATTATGAGGCGTCTCGTCCACCTAAACAACTTTTATAAAGTGGGCCACACTGAAATGTCAACATAACATCAAGGAAGTCAGCCACAACAAAGCCATATTCATCCCCTTCGTCAACCCTAGTCGCCGCCATCTCATCTTCATAGCCACCATCACCACCATAGTTCATCTCCATCAAGTTCATACTTGTAATTGTGCATCACACAAGGCAACCATTGTAAGACATATTGCCAATCAATAAATCTTCAAGATGTGTTCTTTTCTTCATGTGATCCGATCTCCGTGTGTCGGTAGTTCGGTAAGGTATGGTTTGAGGCATAGGCCTTGCAACCCTCTGTATTTGTTGTGGGGATCAATGAAAGAGTTTTGAATTAATGTCCCACATGTGTAGCATAAAGTTGTTACGTAGATGTCTTGTCTTGTTCGCAATCTTCATCCATGCAGGTATCCAGGATCATTGAGAGCGAATCATAGGAAGGCTAGGATCAAGGAGAACATGAAGTGTTATTCTGAACACCAGTGACAGAAAGGTTTAGTACGGTAACACGGATCCAATACTTGGGGGTTCATGAGGTGTAGTCATTCAAAACCTAAAGCTCTTGCCTGGTTGTTAAAGCTCCCAACAAGTAACAGGAGAAACGAGAAATCTTTTGGGTTTTATTTTAATACTACAAACTAATGAAACAAGAAAGAAAAACCAAAAATAAGTGAGAAATATTTTTGGATTTTCAAAGTTTTTCAAACACACAAGAAGAAACATGTCATGGTTATGTCACGGCAAATGTCCGAAGACTTAGGTTCGAGGCCATCGCTAAGGTGGTGGACTCGAAGGGGTTGGTCGAGACGAGGGACACGAGTTTACCCAGGTTCGGCCCCTCAAGATGAGGTAAAAGCCTACGTCATGCTTGTGTTGTATTGATTGGAGTATCGATTACAAGAGAGCGGATTTGCTTGACCTAGTTCTCGATTGATTGGTTTTTGTCCAAGGCGCCCCGGGATCTCGCCTTTATATAGGAGGTCAAGGCCCTGGGTTACACGAGTCCTACACCGACTCTTTACAACATAGTCAATCCTGTCTCTAAGCCGCCTTGCCGTCTTGGGCAAGCCGTCTCCAGGCTGTTGGAAATATGCCCTAGAGGCAATAATAAAATGGTTATTATTGTATTTCCTTGTTCATGATAATTGTCTATTGCTCATGCTATAATTGTATTAACAGGAAACCGTAATGCATGTGTGAATACATAGACCACAACGTGTCCTTAGTGAGCCTCTAGTCGGCTAGCTCGTTGATCAATAGATGGTCACGGTTTCATGACCATGGACATTGTATGTCGTTGATAACGGGATCACATCATTAGGAGAATGATGTGATGGACAAGACCTAATCCTAAGCATAGCATAAGATCGTGTAGTTCGTCTGCTAAAGCTTTTCTAATGTCAAGTATCGTTTCCTTAGACCATGAGATTGTGCAACTCCCGGATACCGTAGGAATACTTTGGGTGTGCCAAACGTCACAACATAACCGGGTGGCTATAAAGGTACACTACAGGTATCCCCGAAAGTATCTGTTGGGTTGGCACGAATCGAGACTGGGATTTGTCACTCCGTGTGATGGAGAGGTATCTCTGGGCCCACTCGGTAAGACATCATCATAATGAGCTCAATGTGACTAAGGAGTTAGCCACGGGATGATGTGTTATGTAATGAGTAAAGAGACTTTCCGGTAACGAGATTGAACAAGGTATAGGGATACCGACGATCGAATCTCGGGCAAGTGTCATACCGGTAGACAAAGGGAATTGTATACGGGATTGATTGAATCCCCGACATCGTGGTTCTTCCGATGAGATCATCGTGGATCATGTGGGAGACAACATGGGTCTCCAGATCCCGCTGTTCGTTATTGATTGGAGAGGTGTCTCGGTCATGTCTATGTGCCTCCCGAACCCGTAGGGTCTACACAGTTAAGGTTTGATGACGCTAGGGTTATAGGGAAATAGTGTACATGGTTACCGAAGATAGTTCAGACTCTCGGATGAGATCCCGGACGTCACGAGGAGTTCTGGAATGGTCTGGAGGTAAAGATTCATATATAGGAAGTGAGGTTTTGGTCACCGGAAGTGTTTCGGGCATACGGTAACGTACCGGGACCACCGGAAGGGTTCCGGGGGTCCACCAAGTGCCACCGGCACCAGAGGGTTGCGTGGGACGAGAGTGGGAAGGGATCAGCCCTAGAGTGGGCTGGTGCGCCCTCCACCCTGGCCCAAGGCGCAACAAAGGTGGGAAGGGGGGACCCCTATGCGTAGATGGCCTAAGGCCCACCTAGGGCGCCGCCCTCCCCTCTCCCTCTCTGGCCGCCGTCGCCCAGACCATCTAGGGCTGCCGCACCACCCTAGGGTGGGAACCCTATATTGGAAATATGCCCTAGAGGCAATAAATAAAGTGTTTATTATTATATTTCCTTGTTCATGATAATCGTTTATTGTCCATGCTATAATTGTATTAATTGGGAACACATTACATGTGTGGGTAAATAGACAACACTTTGTCCCTAGTATGCCTCTAGTGAAGTAGCTCGTTGATCAAAGATGGTCAAGGTTTCCTAGCCATTGACATGTGATGTCATTTGATAATGGGACACATCATTAGGAGAATGATGTGATGGACAAGACCCAAACTACAAACGTAGCATATGATCGTGTCAGTTTTTTGCTACTGTTTTCTGCATGTCAAGTATATGTTCCTATGACCATGAGATCATGCAACTCACGAACATCGGAGGAGTGCCTTGTGTGTATCAAACTCCGCAATGTAACTGGGTGACTATAAAGGTGCTCTACAGGTATCTCCGAGGGTGTCTGTTGAGTTGGCATGGATCAAGACTGGGATTTTTTACTCCATGTGACGGAGAGGTATCTCAGGGCCCACTCGGTAATACAACATCACAATAAGCCTTGCAAGCAATGTGACTAAGTGTTAGTTGCGGGATATTGTATTATGGAACGAGTAAAGAGACTTGCCAATAACGAGGTTGAACTAAGTATGGAGATATCGACGATCGAATCTCGGGCAAGTAACATACCAAAGAACAAAGGGAACATCATACGAGATTAACTGAATCCTAGACATAGAGGTTCGACCGATAAAGATCTTCGTACAATATGTAGGAACCAATATGGGCATCTAGATCCCGCTATTGGTTATTGACCGTAGAGGTGTCTCGGTCATGTCTACATAGTTCTCGAACCCGCAGGGTCTGCACACTTAAGGTTTGGTGACGTTTCGGTAGTATAGAGTTATGTATGGTGGTGATTGAAGGTTGTTCGGAGTCTTGGATGAGATCCCGGACGTCACGAGGAGCTCCAAAATGGTCCAGAGGTAAAGATTGATATATAGGAAGTCCTGTTTTGGTCGCCGGAAAAGTTTCGGGCTAATCGGTAATGTACCGGGAGTGCCGGTAGTGTACCGGGAGACCACCGGGAGGGGTATTTCGACCCAAGAGGCTTCATGGGATGTGGGAGAATAATTACCAGCCCTTTGTGGGCTAGTGGAAGTCCCACACAAAGCCCATGCGGCTAGGGAGAAAAAACACAAAGAGAAAAAGTGGAAAAAGGCAAAAATAGGGTGAATCATAGTCCTACTAGGATTGGAGGTGGATTCCACCTCTCCCACCTGGTTCGGCCGACTCCTAGAGGCTTGGCCATTGGGCCAAGCCTCCTCCTCTCTTCCTCCTATATATACTAGAGGTTTTAGGGTTTTTGCACATAATTTTTAGCCACGTGCTGCCCGTTCCTCCAGTGCATAGTTTCTCCTCTAGATCGGATTTTTGCAGTGCTTAGGCAAAGCCTTGTCGGAATAGCTCCACCACCATCGCCGAAGCGCCGTCATGCTGCGGGAGAACTCTTCTTCCTCTCCACTCCTTCTTGCTGGATCAAGACGGCGGAGATCGTCATCAAGCTGTACGTGTGCTGAACGCGGAGGTGTCGTCCGTTCGGCGCTAGATCGGAAGGATCGTGATCAAGTTCGTGAGACGGATCATGATCAAGTTCGCGGGACGGATCGTGATTGGATCGCGGGATGGATCGTGATTGGATCGCGGGACGCACGGTGATTTGGATCGCGAAGATGTTCGACTACACCAACCGCGTTTCTTAACGCTTCCCGCTTAGCGATCTACAAGGGTACGTAGATCCACTCTCCCTCTCGTAGATGCTCATCACCATTGATAGATCTTCGTGTGCGTAGGAATTTTTTTTGTTTCCCATGGAACATTTCCCAACACCCTAGGGGTGTGCATCCCTCATCTTTCTCCTCCTATAAATAGAGGAGCCCTTGGGACTGCTGGAGACACGCATCTCTCCCTCTCTCGGTGCAGCCCTACTCCTCCTCCTCCTCGTCCTTCGTAGTGCTTGGCGAAGCCCTGCCGGAGTACCACACAGCTCCACCGTCACCATGCCGTCATGCTGCCGGAGCTCTCCCTCAACCTCTCCTTCCTCCTTGCTGGATCAAGGCGTAGGAGACGTCACTGGGCTGCACGTGTGTTGAACGCGGAGGCGCCGTTGTTCGGCGCTTAGATCGGAATCCACCGTGATCTGAATCGCTGCGAGTACGACTCCACCAACCGCGTTCTAGTAACGCTTCCGCTTTGCGATCTTCAAAGGTATGAAGATGCACTCAAACCCCTTACTCGTTGCTGGTTTCTCCATAGATTGATCTTGGTGATCGTAGGAAAATTTTGAATTACTACTACGCTTCCCAACACGGGCGGCTTAACCGCTTGGGTCTTCATACCATCTTCTGCCTAGGCCTTCATCTTGGCCCATCTTGGTAAGCCACCGCATAGCTAGGCCTACGTCTTTCAGCCCACCTTACTGGTCAGGATTATGAGCCGCCAGGTATGACCCGACCCCTCCTGGGCGGGTCTTACCATGGGGTTATATCCCCAACATTAGGCCCCAGGTTGATTTGAGCCTGCTCATGCCAATCTTCAAACTCACTTGGCGGCGAGTCTCACATTCTATTGCCTGAAAAAGAAAATACGTAACCCACCGTGACGTTATATCGATTATGCCAAAAAGATTCCGTGACGTCTGCAACGTATCCTTCCATTAAAAACCGTCGGCCTGAAAATCGAGGCGTTCGTCTCGGTCGGTCAGTATCTGTCGCCTTGATACCCACACCCGTTTGGCCTTCTAGTCTCTTAAATAGGACCACGAGGGGTTGTCTCATTTTTCTCCGCCGCCCCACTTCTTCTTCTTCCTCTCGACGCCATCGCCTCTGAGCTCCGTCGCACTGGTGAAGCTCCGTCACCGTCATCAACCCAGGCCACTGCATCAACCTGAACGATCCAGATTCTCGCCCGTGTCCGCCGCGTCCTTCCTGGTATGTCTTTCCTCCCCCCTTAGATCTGTAGTTTAGCACTTCAATCTCGTTGAGTTCATCGGCCCCATTAGTGCGCAAGTTCTTTCCTGTAATGCCAACCGATGAGCAATCGCTTAAATCTTGTGATGTTTGTCTTCTTACTGCGGCAAGTCGTGTGAAGTCACCAACAGCCCAACATAGATTTGTAGTTGTTTCCCTTTCTTATGCTAGACCGTTTGTTCTTCCTTAGTTTCCTCACTAGGGTTTAAATAAAACCTGATTTTTCCTTTGCTTATAGATCTTACAGTTCCAGTTTATCATGTAAAACCTGTTTATAGGTCCTTGGGTAATTTTTGCATCACGGCCTTGTCCACCTTAACCCGCCGCCAAACTTCCGGCTCTTCCAACAAACTATAGCGACGGCTTAGCATCATAGTGTTTAATTCCGTCAGCCGTCCTAGTTGTCTAATCACTTTCTAAACCGCCACGTACCGCTACTTTTCACAGCCTTAACCCGCCATCATGTCTCGAGCGTCTTCCTCTTGTAATTGGATCGGCTTTGCGGTCTCCGAAGAATTCCTGCAGGATTTTGTAGACATAGGAACTTTGTCGGCTCAGGATGTTATTCATTGGCGGGTTTTGGGTCCGTAGAAGAAGCCCATCCCTCAAGAAGGGAAAATTGTTATCTTTGCTGACCACCTTGCGCGGGGTTTCAGCCTGCCCAGGTCTAAATTTTTCCGAGACGTCCTCCGTTTCTTTAAACTGCATCCTTAGGACATTGCGCCCAACTCTGTCTCCAATTTGTGCAACTTCCAAGTCCTTTGAGAAGTTTACTTACAAGAAGAGCCGCCAGCTGATCTCTTCCGTGAAGTTTTCTACGTCAACCGCCAGACATAAGTGGCGGCTGGTCCAAGCTTAGAACTTGGCGGCGTCTCCATCCAAAGAAGACGGGATATGGCTTTCCCCGCTGTTCGAATGCCAAGTCACCCCAAGGATTGGAATAGAACTTGGTTTTATTGTAAAGACACTTCTCCAGAGGGAGAACGTCCACTGCCGGGTTATCGTCCTACCCGGCTCTACACCACGACTGAACTTCCAGACCGGATGTCGGCCTCGGCACGAGCGAAGTATGCTCCGGCCTTCGCCAAGATTAGAGCCCTCATGGCAAACGGCCTGACACGAATTGACTTAACCCGTTGTTGGATCTCCTGGAAGGTCATGCCACTGAGCCGGCGGGACCGTCTTATGTGTGAATATACGGGTGACGCCAATGACCCCCTCTGCTTCAATCACACCACTCTGATAGAAGAGAGCATTGTTTCTGCCATCAAGGGACTTACCCGTGAGTCCCAAGAGGCTTGCCGTACCGTCGGGTTTGAGCCTTTCTGCGCCGCAAACCCGGCCCCAGATGTAAGGACGACTTTCAAATCTCTTTTACCTCTGTGTTAACTATATATAACAACCTTTAACCTCTTTCGACGGCTCTTGCTTGTAGGCTAATTCTGGCTTTTGGAAGAAAAAATATACTCCTCCCGCGAAGAAGAAGTCTCAGGTAAAAACCGGCGGTGGTAAGAAGAAAACGGCTGTCCAAGAGCAGCGTGTGGTTGATGACTCGGAGGTAGAACTTGACTCTCTTGGCTATCTCTTTATGCGCCTTATTGATAATAATTATTCACAGGAGGAAATGGAGACAAGCCATGCAAACGCTCCTGAGGTAACCTACATTTCACCTGACTCAGAACACCTTCCACCAAAGAAGATACGGCGGGTCCTCCGAAAAGTCCCATTTTCTCATCCTCTTGCTCATTTAGACCCCAATTTTCTTTTGAAAAAGCAACAACACACCTCCCGGCGCCAAACCCGGAGCGCCGGCTTTGAAGATCTTGTGGCCAGGTTATCCAATTCTTTGGCTCAGCAAAAACGGTCGGCTGAGGTACTCGTTTAACTAAGTTCAGCTTTGTCAACCTTGTATCATAACCTTACTTTGTTTTATATTGCCTTAATTGCCTTCAAGAAACGCCCCCATCGTCAAGTGACTCTACGACGACTAAGTTTCCACCTTTGAAGATCAACCCGGAGTACGTATCCTTGTGTCTGCATCATATCCTTTTACCATCCTTGCTCTTTATATAATAATCTTCTGTGTTTTCCAGGGCTCAAGCAAAACGAAGGAAGACTAACGGGTCTACCTCTGCCCCCACTGCCCAAGAGCCGGAGACTGCTAAGCCGGACTCTCCTGCAGCTCATGCTGAGCCCACTGAAGCTACGAAAGATGCACCTGAAGATATCCATCGGTCCTCTAAGCCGATGGCCAATGAGATGGCAACTGATAGTCCTCCAAGGGCTGATTCTAAGCCGCCTAGCCCTTCAACAGCCATCGAAGACATAGTTCTTCTGGACGTCATCATCACTGGGTAGGGTTTTCAATCTCCAAAACCTCATGTATTGACAAAGCACACCGACAAGGCTGAAGCTTCCTCGCTGATAAACTTGAATTTGAATTCCCCGTGTTGGATAAGTTAACTGCAGATGAATTACATGTTGGTTATCTGAACCACCTCTCCACAAGTTAGAACATGGAGCTCAAACTTGTCGGCTTGATGAAGAAAAAATATGAGGTATTCCTGCTTTTCCCTTATATTCTTATGTAGCCCCCAAGAGCTGGTTTAGTATTGCAAATGGTAAACCGGGTCTTCCAAACCTTGTCATAACTAGAATAGCTTAGCCTGTAGCCCCCAAGTATTGGTTTAATACGTACATATTAAGCCGGTACTCAGTTTGACGAGTTGATCAATGGTAGTCCCCAAGTCCGGGTTAGTATAGAAATAATAAGCCGGAACTTCACTGTTAACTTGGAAAGCATCGATGTAGCCCCCAAGTGTCGGTTTACCTTTATGAAGATGAGCCGGAACTTACTTGAATCAAAGAGCCATATGTAGCCCCCAAGTGTCGGCTTAACTTTTTGAAGATGAGTCGGAACTTCATTGTAGAATTGGAGAGCGAACAAACATTAGCCCCCAAGTGTCAAGTATATTGCTTGCAATCTGCTTGAGACTTGTATTGTATTCCCTTAGCCAATCATCCACTAATATTTTAACCTGGCGACTTAGCCCTCCTGGGCGACTTCATTTTTGTATGTCACAGGAAGCTTTAAGCAAGTCTGAGTCTGATCTGACCAGCTTAAAGGATAATCTTGCTTCCCAGCAAACCGCCCGGGGTGAAGTGGAGGAAAGATGTCGGGTTGCCGTCGAAGAACTTGCAAAGGTTCAATCTCACTTTGTTACTTTCAAGAAGATCACTGAAGCGGATCAAGCCGCCCTGGCAAAGCATGCAGATGATACTGACCAGCGGCTCAAGCTTGTATCAGATGAGTTGCAGACCCTTAAGCGCCATATCTTGAAGATGACTGCGGCTATATTTGGTAAGTACTGAAAACTCAGCAAATTTCCTTGTTGAAAAACTACGCAGGCGGCTTGTAATGCCAAACTCGTCTTTGCAGGTCCAAGAAGCCACCGGCTTGCTTCAGACAACCTATTGCAGCTGAAAGCCGTATACACCTTGTCAGAGCAGCTATACTGCGGGACCCTTTGCACTATCAGAGCAATGCTGAATAAAGAAAGAATCCCCAAATTCATGAAAGGATTGATAGAACTCTTATCAACTCCACCTAAGCAAATCGAAGAGCTCAAACGATCAGCTGCCAGGAAGGGGGCAATAGCTGAGGTAAGCCGGGCTCTGGCCTTTGCCCCTGAGCTAACTGCCGAAGAAATGATGGATGGCTTTCCATCCAAGAAATATGATGGCTCAGAGTTCATAGAAGCTGATTATGCCCGTTGTATGAAGGCTTCCAGGGTACTCGCATCGGTACTGGCGGCTGAAGTTGATCTGTCTACTTACCAGGCGGCTTACAACGCAGACAACAAACGAGTGCGCTGCCCAACCTTTGAAGCCAGGGACTTAACTCCTGCACGCCTTAAGCACCTCTTTGCCCCTGAAATTGACCCGTCTCCCCTCTTTGACGAGGCCCAATTTGAAGCATTAACAAACTACAACTAGGACATGGACAATCTTCAGATCGAGGAGGTCGAAGACCCGCCGCGGGATGACCTGCCGTCAAGCTGAACAAGTTGATCCCGCGGTGGGATAACCGGCCTAGTTGACTCGCCAAAACTTTTAGCAGTGTACAAAAACTTAAGTCTTGCTTTTTGGGCTCTGTGGAGAGCTTTGTAATAGGCTTAGAAAAAACCTTGATTGTCTGAATCGTGCCATCGTGCACGTAGTAAACTGCACAACTTGATATATCTTTAGCTGCTTTGTGTTTCACTCATATCTTGTCATCAGACTTCATGGCGGCTTATCTGAAGAGATAAAACCTGCGAAAACGAACAGTAGAATATGTTTTGCATTGTTGTGGGGGTGGCTTGAAAAAGCACAACCCGGAGATGTTAAATATTTCCTGACCTTGCTTTTTCGAAAACTCATATGTCGGTTCTTCTGGGTCGACTCGCTACTAGAACTCTTTAACAGTACAGAGTTTCTGGCGAGATTAACTGATAAGAGCGCAACAAACCAGAAAGAGACGCAGCAGGGCATGAGTACCCTTAGGGCCCATAAGCTACCTCTCACGTGACATAAATCCATCATTTGAACCTTAAATAGTGCAGGATCTTTAAAAGAGTAACTGTTTAAGAGTACGAACGGGCCACATAGAGAAGAGTCGGCAGCAGATGGGTGAGTTTGTCCTTGCTTTCCGTAAGCCGACCCTCACGTGACAAGAGCCGTCGGTTTAACCTTGACCAGTACAGGGTCTCTAGCAAGAGTGGCTGCCAAATATGTTTGAACAGCTTAGGGTCTCTAATTGAGATTAACTGGCAAGAGTTCGACGGGTCACATAGCGGAGCAGCAGCAGCATATAGGCAGGTTTAACTCAAACTTGTGATGTATGAAGAGCCGATCAAGAAGGTGTGTAAGCTAAACCCGGTGGGTTGGAAGCCCCCAAATGACCTTGTTAACGGAGTCAACTTTTGGTATACAACCCTGTTGGAAATATACCCTAGAGGCAATAATAAATTGGTTATTATCATATTTCCTTGTTCATGATAATCGTTTATTATCCATGCTATAATTGTATTGATCGGAGACTTAAATGCATGTGTGGATACATAGACAAAACCATGTCCCTAGTATGCCTCTAATGGACTAGCTCGTTGATCAAAGGATGGTTAAGGTTTCCTAGCCATGGACATGAGATGTCATTTGATAACGAGATCACATCATTAGGACAATGATGTGATGGACAAGACCCAAACTACAAACGTAGCATATGATCGTGTCAGTTTATTGCTACTGTTTTCTACATGTCAAGTATATGTTCCTATGACCATGAGATCATGCAACTCACGGATATCGTAGGAGTGCCTTGTGTGTATCAAAAGTCACAACGTAACTGGGTGACTATAAAGGTGCTCTACAGGTATCTCCGATGGTTTCTGTTGAGTTGGCATGGATCGAGACTGGGATTTGTTACTCCGTGTGACGGAGAGGTATCTCAGGGCCCACTCGGTAATACAACATCACAATGAGCCTTGCAAGCAATGTGACTAGTTGTTAGTTGCAGGATCTTGTATTATAGAACGAGTAAAGAGACTTGCCAGTAATGAGGTTGAACTAGGTATGGAGATACCGACGATCGAATCTCGGGCAAGTAACATACCGAAGAACAAAGGGAACATTATACGGGATTAACTGAATCCTTGACATAGAGGTTCGACCGATAAAGATCTTCGTAGAATATGTAGGAACCAATGTGGACGTCCAGGTACCGCCATTGGTTATTGACCTTAGAGGTGTCTCGGTCATGTCTACATAGTTCTCGAACCCGCAGGGTCTGCACACTTAAGGTTTGGTGACGTTTCGGTAGTGTAGAGTTATGTATGGTGGTGACCGAAGGTTGTTCGGAGTCCCGGATGAGATCCCGGACGTCACGAGGATCTCCGGAATGGTCCGGAGGTAAAGATTCATATATGGGAAGTCCCAGTTTGGTCGCCGGAAAAGTTTCGGGCTCATCGGTAGTGTACCGGGAGTGCCGGTAGTGTACCGGGAGACCTCCGGGAGGGGTATTTCGACCCCAGAGGGTCCATGGGCTGTGGATAGTGATAACCATCCCTTAGTGGGATGGAAAAATAGCCACAACAAGGCCCATGGCGCCAGGAGGAAAACTGCCTAAAGAAAAAGGTGGAAAAAAGGCAAAAGGAAGAGTCCTACTCCTACTAGGAGTGGAGGAAGGAGTAGGACTCCTCCTCTTGTGGCTCGGCCAAAACAACAAGGCTTGGAGGCCAAGGCTGCACCCTTCTCCTCCCTCCCTCCTATATATACTAGTGGAATAGAGGGTTTTTGCACAGATTTTACGGCCACGTGCTACCCGTTTCACCGGTGCTCCTCTAGATCGGATTTCTGCAGCGCTTAGGCGAAGCCCTGCCGGAATTGCTCCACCACCATCACCGGAGCGCCTTCACGCTGCCGGTGAACTCTCTCTCGTCTCCACCTCCTCTTGCTGGATCAAGATGGTGGAGATCGTCATCAAGCTGCACGTGTGCTGAACGCGGAGGTGCCGTCCGTTCGGCGCTAGATCGGAAGGACCGTGATCGAGATCGCGAGATAGTTCGTGATGAGATCGCGGAAAAGATCGTGTTGAGTTCACGGGACAGATCGTGATCAAGATCATGAGACGGATCGTGATGAGATTGTGGGACGGATCGTGATGAGATCGCGGGACGCTCGGCGATTTGGATCGCGAAGATGTTCGACTACACCAACCGCGTTTCTTAACGCTTCCCACTTAGCGATCTACAAGGGTATGTAGATCCACTTTCCCTCTCGTAGATGCTCATCACCATGGATAGGTTTGCGTGTGCGTAGGAAATTTTTTGTTTCCCATGCGACGTTCCCCAACAGTGGCATCATGAGCTAGGTTGATGGTTTGATGAGATCTTGAGTAGAACACAAAAGGTTTGTGGGCGTTGATGCTTAGATTGCTTCCTACCTTGGTCATATTTTGGTTCAGCGGGATTGTGAGATGAAGCGACCCGGACCAACATTACTCGTACGCTTACGAGAGACCGGTTCCCTCGATGCAACTTGTTGCTTAGATGGCTTGCGGGTGACAGTTTCTCTCACTTTAGTTGGATCGGATCCGACAAAGGCGGTCCTTGAGAAGGTTGAAAAGCAAACTATGTATCACCGTTGTGGTTTATGCGTAGGTGAGAATCATTCTTGCTAGATACCCGTAGCAGCCACGTAAAACTTGCAACAACAATTAGAGGACGTCTAACTTGTTTTTGCAGGGTATGTTGTGATATGATATGGCCAATTACATGATGTGATATATGTGATGTATGAGATGATCATGTGATGTATAGATTATCACGACTTGCATGTCGATGAGTACGACATTATTGTATAACCTGCGTGTCAATCATTAAGCGCTATGTAATGCTTTACTTTATTGCTAAGCGGTAGCAATAGTAGTAGAAGCATGCAGGGCGTGACAACCCCGATGGCGACACATTGATGGAGATCAAGATGATGGAGATCATGGTGTCATGCCGGTGACAATGGAGATCATGCCGGTGTTTTCATGATGGAGATCAAAAGCACAAGTTCATGGCCGTATCATGTCACTTATGATTTGCATGTGATGTTAATCCTTTTTATGCACCTTGTTTTGCTTAGGACAACGGTAGCATTATAAGGTGATCCCTCGCTTAATTTCAAGATAAATTGTGTTCTCCCCGAGTGTGATAGACTCTACGTTCTTCGTGTCGAGACACCACGTGATGATCGGGTGTGATAGGCTCTACGTTCACATACAACGGGTGCAAGCCAGTGTTGCACATGCAGAACACTCGGGTTAAACTTGACGAGCCTAGCATGTACAGACATGGCCTCGGAACACAAGAGACCGAAAGGTTGAACATGAGTCATATAGTAGATATGATCAACATGATGATGTTCACCATTGTAGCCACCTCAACTCACGTGATGATCGGACTTGAGTTGGTGAATTTGGATCATGTATCACTCGAATGATCGGAGGGATGTCAACTTGAGTGGGAGTTCTTAAGTAATATGATTAATTGAACTCATTATCATGAACATAGTCAATAGTGTCTTTGCAAATTATGTTGTAGATTACTAGCTCGCGCTGTAGCTCCCTTGAATTTTTATTTGTTCCTAGAGAAATAGAGTTGAAAGATGATGGTAGCAATATTGCGGACTGGGTCCGTGATCTGAGGATTGTCCTCATTGCTGCGCAGAAGGCTTATGTCCTTAATGCACCGCTCGGTGCGTCAACCCCTCTAGTGTCGTCTGTAGATGTTGTGAACATCTGACAGGCACGTTCTGATGACTACTTGATAGTTTGGTGCGTCATGCATTACGGCTTAGAATTGAGGCTCCAAAACGTTTTGAACGTCACGGAACATATGAGATGTTTCTAAGAGCTGAAATTAGGATCTCAGGCTCGTGCCCGTGTTGCGAGATATGAGATCTCCAACAAGATTCTTTGCCTGCAAGATGAAGGAGAAAAGCTCAATAGTTGAGCATGTGCTCAGATTGTCTGGGTGCTACAATCGCTTGAATCGAGTGGGAGTTGATCTTCTAGATAAGATAGTGATTGATATAGTTCTCCAAGTCACTGTCACTAAGCTACAAAGAACTTGGTGATGAACTATATAATGCCAGGGATAGAAATATTGATCCCTGAGCTGTTCGCGATGTTTGACATCGCGAAGGTAGAAATCAAGAAGGAGCGTGAAGTGTTGATGGTTAATCAAACCACTGGTTTCGAGAAGGGCAAGAGCAAGGAGGGAAACTTCATGGATAGCAAGTCAGTTGCTGCTCCAGTGAAGCAACCCAAAGTTGAACTCAAACCCGAGACTAAGTGCTTCTGTTATGAGGAGAGCGGTCGCTGAAGCGGAACAACCCTAGATACTTGGTAGATAAGAAGGCTGGCAACATCGATAGAAGTATATTTGATATACGAGTTATTGATGTGTACCTTGCTAGTACTCCTAGTAGCATCTGGGTATTGGATACCGGTTCGGTCGCTAAATGTTAGTAACTCGAAATAAAAGCTACGGAATAAACGGAGAACTAACTAAGGGTGAGGTGACGATATGTGTTGGAAATGTTTCCAAAGTTGATGTGATTAAATATCGCACGCTCTCTCTACTTTCAGGATTAGTGACGAACCTAAATAAATATTATTTGGTGTTTTGCGTTGAGCATGAACATGATTAGGTCATGGTTATTGCAATACGGTTATTCATTTAAGTTAGAGAATAATGGTTATTCTGTTTACATGAATGATACCTTGAATGGTCATACACCCAGTGAGAATGGTTCGTTGAAATCTTGATCGTAGTAATACACATGTTCGTAACACTGATGTCAAAAGATACAAAGTTAATAATGATAGTACCACATACTTGTGGCACTGCCGCTAAATGTCATATTGGTATGAAGCGCATGAAGAAACTCCATGCTGATGGATCTTTGGATTCATTTGATTTCGAATCGGTTGAGACATGCGAACCATGCCTCCTGGGCAAGATGACTAAAGGACCCCGTTGGATGGAGCGGACAAGTGATTCATTGGAAATAATACATGTTGATTTATGCAATCCAGTGAGTCTTGTAGCATGCAGTGGATATCGTTATTTTCTTACCTTCACTGATGATTTAAGTAGATATAGTGTATATTTACTTAATGAAACACAAGTCTGAATCGTTTGAAAGGTTCAAGCAAATTCAGAGTGAAGTTTAAGATCATCATGACAAGAAGATAAAAGTGACTGCGATATGATCGTGGAGGTGAATATCTGAGTTACGAGTTTGGCATGCAACTTAAGACAATGTGAAATTTGTTTCACAACTAACGCCACCTAGAACACCATAGTGTGATGGTGTGTCTGATCATCATAGTCATGCTCTATTGGATATGGTGCGTGCTATGATGTCTCTTATCGTTTTACTACTATAATTTTTTAGCTTATGCATTAGAGACAACTACATTCACTTTAAATAGGGCACCATCTAAATCCGTTGAGATGACACCGTGTGAATTGTGGTTTGATAGAAACCTAAGCTGTCATTTCTTAATGTTTGGGGCTGCGACACTTGTGTGGAAAATGTTTTCACCTAATGAGGTCGAACCCAAGGCGCAAAAATGCATCTTCATAGAATACCCTAAGGTCAGTCGGGTGAACCTTCTATCTCAGATCCAAGTGCAAAGTGTTTGTTGCTTAAACGGATCCTTTCTCGAGGAAATGTTTCTCTTGAAAGAATTGAGTGGGAGGAAGATAGAACTTCATGAGGTTGTTAAACCTTTGTTCAACCAGAGAGTAGTGCAGCGCAGAAAGATGTTTCTGTGAAGCCTACGTTAGTTGAAGAGGAGGTTAATGATGATGATCATCAAGCTTCAGGATCAAGTTACTATCGAATTTCGTGGGTCGACAAGGATGTGTACTGCTCCTGAGCGGTACGACAACCCTGTCTTGGAGATCATGTTGTTGGACAACGATGAACCTACGAGTTATGGAGAAGCGATGATGGGCCCGGATTCCAACAAATGGTTGGAGGCCATGAAATCCGAGATAGGATCCATGTATGAAAACCAAGTATAGACTTTGGTAGACTTGCTCGTTGGACGACAGGTCGTTGAGTACAAATGGATCTTTAAAATGAAGACAGACGCTGATGGTAATTGTCACCATTTGTAAAGCTCGACTTGTTGCAAAGATGTTTGTGACAAGTTCAAGGAGTTGACTGCGATGAGACTTTCTCACTCGTAGCGATGCTGAAGTCTGTTGGAATTATGTTAGCAGTTGCTGCATTTTCAATTATGAAATCTGGCAGATGGATGTCAAAACATCGTTTCCTTAACTGTTTACTTGAGGAAAGGTTGTATGTGATACAACCGGATGGTTTTGTTAGTCCTAAGGATGCTAAAAGGTGTGCAAGCTTTAGTGATCCTTTTATGGACTGAAGCAAGCATCTCGGAGTTGGAATATACGCTTTGATGAGGTGATCAAAGTTTTAATGTTTATACAAGGTTTACGAGAAAGTTGTATTTACAATAAAGTGAGTGGGAGCACTATAGAATTTCTGATAGGTATATGTGGATGACATATTGTTGATCGGAAATAATGTAGGATTTCTGGGAGGCATAAACGGTTGTTTGAAAAGTGATTTTCAAAGGAAGACCTGGATAATGCTACCTGATTGTTGAGCGTCAACATCTATAGACATAGATCAAGATGCTTGATGAGACTTTCAATGAGTACATACCTTGACGAGATTTTGAAAGAGTTCAAAATGGATCAGTCAGAGAAATAGTTCTCGCCTGATTTGTAAGGTGTGAAGTTGAGTGAGACTCAAAGCTCGACAACGGCAGAAGAAAGAGAAAGGACGAACGTCGTCCCCTATGCCTTAGCCATAGGCTCTATATAGTATGCCATGTTGTGTACCGCACTTGTGTGTGCGTTGCCATGAGTCCGTCAAGGGGTACAAGAGTGATCCAGGAGTGGATCACTGGACAGCGGTCAACATTATCCTTAGTGACTAAAAGACTAAAGGAATTGTTTCTCGATTATGGAGGTGATAAAGGGTTCGTCGTAAGGAGTTACGTCGATGCAAGCTTTAACACTAATCCGGATGACTCATAATAGCAATCTAGATACGTATAGTGGAGCAGCCATTTGGAATAGTACCAAGTGGAGTGTGGTAGCGGTGTTTACAGTTTGACATAGAGATTTGCAAAGTACATACGGATCTGATTGTCACAGACCCGTTGACTATAAGACCTCTCTCACATGCAAAGCATGATCGAGCCCCAGAACTCATTGCGTGTTAGATTCATAACAATGCGAATCACATGCTGATGTGAACTAGATTATTGACTCTAGTGCAAGTGGGAGACTGTTGGAAATATGCCCTAGGGGCAATAATAAATTGGTTATTATCATATTTCCTTGTTCATGATAATCGTTTATTATCCATGCTATAATTGTATTGATCGGAGACTTAAATGCATGTGTGGATACATAGACAAAACCATGTCCCTAGTATGCCTCTAATGGACTAGCTCGTTGATCAAAGGATGGTTAAGGTTTCCTAGCCATGGACATGAGATGTCATTTGATAATGAGATCACATCATTAGGAGAATGATGTGATGGACAAGACCCAAACTACAAACGTAGCATATGATCGTGTCAGTTTATTGCTACTGTTTCCTGCATGTCAAGTATATGTTCCTATGACCATGAGATCATGCAACTCACGGATATCGGAGGAGTGCCTTGTGTGTATCAAACGTCACAACGTAACTGGGTGACTATAAAGGTGCTCTACAGGTATCTCCGATGGTTTCTGTTGAGTTGGCATGGATCGAGACTGGGATTTGTTACTCCGTGTGATGGAGAGGTATCTCAGGGCCCACTCGGTAATACAACATCACAATGAGCCTTGCAAGCAATGTGACTAGTTGTTAGTTGCGGGATCTTGTATTACGGAACGAGTAAAGAGACTTGCCAGTAATGAGGTTGAACTAGGTATGGAGATACCGACGATCGAATCTCGGGCAAGTAACATACCGAAGAACAAAGGGAATGTTATACGGGATTAACTGAATCCTTGACATAGAGGTTCGACCGATAAAGATCTTCGTAGAATATGTAGGAACCAATGTGGACGTCCAGGTCCCTCCATTGGTTATTGACCTTAGAAGTGTCTCGGTCATGTCTACATAGTTCTCGAACCCGCAGGGTCTGCACACTTAAGGTTTGGTGACGTTTCGGTAGTGTAGAGTCATGTATGGTGGTGACCAAAGGTTGTTCGGAGTCCCGGATGAGATCCCGGACGTCACGAGGAGCTCCGGAATGGTCTGGAGGTAAAGATTCATATATGGGAAGTCCCAGTTTGGTCGCCGGAAAAGTTTCGGGCTCATCGGTAGTGTACCGGGAGTGCCGGTAGTGTACCGGGAGACCTCCGGGAGGGGTATTTCAACCCCAGAGGGTCCATGGGCTGTGGAGAGTGATAACCAGCCCTTAGTGGGCTGGAGAAACAGCCACAACAAGGCCCATGGCGCCAGGAGGAAAACTGCCTAAAGAAAAAGGTGGAAAAAAAGGCAAAAGGAAGAGTCCTACTCCTACTAGGAGTGGAGGAAGGAGTAGGACTCCTCCTCTTGTGGCTCGGCCGAACCAACAAGGCTTGGAGGCCAAGGCTGCGCACTCCTCCTCCCTCCCTCCTATATATACTAGTGGAATAGAGGGTTTTTGCACAGATTTTACGGCCACGTGCTACCCGTTTCACCGGTGCTCCTCTAGATCGGATTTCTGCAGCGCTTAGGCGAAACCCTGCCGGAATTGCTCCACCACCATCACCGGAGCGCCGTCACGCTGCCGGTGAAGTCTCTCTCCTCTCCACCTCCTCTTGCTGGATCAAGATGGTGGAGATCGTCATCAAGCTGCACGTGTGCTGAACGCGGAGGTGCCGTCCGTTCGGCGCTAGATCGGAAGGACCGTGATCGAGATCGCGAGACAGTTCGTGATGAGATCGCGGATCAGATCATGATGAGTTCGCGGGACAGATCATGATCAAGATCGTGAGACGGATCGTGATGAGATCGCGGGATGGATCGTGATGAGATCAAGGGACGCTCGGCGATTTGGATCGCGAAGATGTTCGACTACACCAACCGCGTTTCTTAACGCTTCCCGCTTAGCGATCTACAAGGGTATGTAGATCCACTCTCCCTCTCGTAGATGCTCATCACCATGGATAGGTTTGCGTGTGCGTAGGAAATTTTTTGTTTCCCATGCGACGTTCCCCAACAAATCCGCCTTACGGTGGCTGAAGAGCCGATCAAAAGGGTGTGTAAGCTGAACCCTGACGGGTTAGAAGCCCCAGATCACCTTGTTGACAGAGTCAACTTTTGGGCATACGACCCACCTTACGGTGGCTGTAGAGCCGATCAAAAGAGTGTGTAAGCTGAACCCTGGCGGGTTAGAAGCCCCCAAATGACCATGTTGATAGAGACAATTTTTGCAAAAGCTGAGATACGTAAAACGACAGAGGCCCTGGCTTGCAGGGATGCCAACTTTATTATATATATATATCTGATGTGTACAATGATGATGTACAATGGTGGGAGTTGATGTCTCAAGTATAGTAAGGCCGCAGATGAGCTATATTCCACGGCCGGCGGGTCTCCTGCCCAGAAGTGCTTGACTCGTCTCGTATATCAATGAGATAATATGACCCGTTGTTGAGATTTCTGCTGACCACGAAAGGTCCTTGCCATGGAGGAGATAACTTGTGCGCATCCATCTGATCTTGAATCAAATGCAACACCAAGTTGCCTTCTTGAAACGTCCGGGTCTTAACTCTGCGTGTATGATAGCGACGCAAGTCTTGTTGATAAATCGCCGATTGAGCTGCCGCCAGATCACGCTCTTCATCCAAAGCATCCAATGCGTCTTGACACGTTGTCTCATTATCCGCCTCAACGTAAGCCGCCACCCGCGGCGAGTCATGACGTATATCACTTAGTAACACGGCCTCTATGCCATAAACCATGAAGAAAGGCATATAGCTTGTTGATCTGTTGGGAGTAGTTCTGATGCTCCATAAAACTGATGGTAACTCCTCTACCCAACAACCCGGCGTTCGCTATAGAGGAACCATAAGCCGGGGCTTGATGCCTCATAGGATCTCCTAGTTAGCACGCTCTGCCTGACCATTAGATTGTGGATGAGCAACCGCAGAAACGTCAAGCCGGATGTGCTCACTTTCATAGAATGCTTGCATAGCCCCCTTGGATAGGTTCGTATCATTATCTGTGATGATACTATGAGGGTAACCAAAATGGTAGATCAATTTTTTGCAAACTGAACCACCATAGCCGTGTCACACTTTCTGACTGTCTCAGCCTCTACCCACTTGGTAAACTTGTCCACCGCCACCAAGAGGTGGGTCTTCTTGTCCTTGGATCTCTTAAAGGGCCCGACCATATCAAGCCCCCAGACAGCAAACGGCTAGGTAACTGGAATGATTCGCAATTCCTGAGCTGGCACTTGAGCACGCCGCTCGAACTTCTGACATCCATCGCACTTGATAACCAAGTTTTATGCATCCTTATGAGCTGTCAGGTAGAAGAAACCATGTCGAAAAGCCTTGGCCACCAGAGATTTTGAGACAGCGTGATGACCACAATCGCGGCGTGAATCTCATTCAAGATTTCCTTACCTTCTTCAAGTGAAACACAACATTGAAAAACGCCGGTAACACTGCACTTATGTAACTCACCATTGATGATCGTCATAGACTTAGATCGCCTGATGATTTGTCTTGCCAAGGTCTCATCCTCAAGTAACTCGCTGTGAGTCAGGTACGCTAGGTAGGGCAACGTCCAGTCAGGTATAGCATGCAGAGCCGCCACCAGCTGTCCCTCCAGGTCAGATACAACGAGGTCTTCCTCTGAAGGTAGCTTAACTGATGGGTGATGTAGCACGTCCAAGAAAACGTTAGGTGGCACCGGCTTACACTGGGAGCCCAGCCTTGATAATGCGTCATCTGCCTCATTTCTGCGACAATCAATATGATCCACCTGATACCCCTTGAAGTGACCAGCAATGATATCTACCGCTTGACGATAAGCCGCCATCCACGGGTCCTTGGAATCTCACGTGCCTGACACTTGCTGGGCCACGAGGTCTGAGTCGCCGAGACATCGAACCCAACTCAGGTTCATCTCGTTAGCCACCCGGAGGCCATGAAGTAAAGTTTCATACTCAGCTGCATTGTTAGTACAAGGAAACATCAACCTTAGCACATAACAAAGCTTGTCACCTTTAGGGGAGGTTAAGACAACCCCAGCCCCTGATCCTTCCAGTTGTCTGGATCCGTCAAAATGAATCATCCAGTACGTGTTGTCCGTCTTCTCCTCGGGCGTCTGACACTCTATCCAGTCATTTATAAAATCCACCAAGGCTTGAGACTTGACCGCCGTGCGAGGCACGTATTTCAGATTAAGAGGTCCAAGCTCCACTGCCCACTTAGCAATCCTGCCGGTGGCTTCTCTGTTTTGAATTATGTCTCCCAACGGGGCAGAGCTAACCACTGTGATCTGGTGACCCGAGAAGTAATGCTTCAGCTTATGATTTTCCATGAACACCCCATATATCAGCTTCTGCCAATGTGGGTACCTCTGCTTGGACTCTATCAGGACTTCACTGATGTAGTAAACCGGCCTCTGAACCGGATATTCTTTCCCTGCCTCCTTACGCTCAACAACAATCGCGACACTGACTGTCCTGTTATTGGCCACCACGTATAGGAGCAAGGGTTCCTTATCAGCCGGAGCGGCCAAGACCGGCGGCTTAGTGAGTTGCTTCTTGAGTGCCTCAAACGCCTCACCCGCCGCCTTACTCCAGACAAAGTTGTTTGTCTTCTTCATCATCTGGTATAAAGGAATAGCCTTCTCACCCAGGCGGCTTATGAACCGGCTTAACGCAGCGATTCGACCCGCCAGGCGCTGAACATCATTGATGCATGCCGGCTCAGTCAGGGAAGTAATAGCCTTTATTTTTTCCGGATTAGCCTCAATGCCAAGCTCGGAGACTAGAAAACCCAAGAGCTTGCCTGTAGGAACTCCAAAAGCACACTTAGCTGGGTTAAGCATCATCTTGTAGACCCGTAAGTTATCAAAAGCTTCCTTCACGTCATTAAGTAAAGTCTCCTTCTTCCTTGACTTGACCACAATATCATCCACATATGCATGAACATTGCGTCCAATTTGATTGTGAAGACAGTTCTGCACACAACGCTGATAAGTCGCCTGGGCACTCTTGAGCCTGAAAGGCATAGACACATAGCAGAAAGCACCAAAAGGTGTGATGAAAGTCGTCTTCTCTTGGTCCTTAATCGCCATCTTGATCTGGTGATAACCGGAATAAGCATCCAGGAAGCATAAGCTCTCACAACCCGTCGTTGCATCAATAATCTGGTCGATACGAGTGAGAGCAAACGGATCAACTGGACAGGCTTTGTTAAGATCCGTGTAATCCACACACATACGCCACGTGTCGTTCTTCTTAAGCACTAGCACCGGGTTAGCAAGCCACTCCGGGTGGAACACTTCAACGATAAACCCTGCTGCCAAAAGCCGGGCCACCTCTTCCCCAATAGCCTTACGCATTTCTTCACTGAAACGCCGGAGGAACTGTTTAACCGGCTTAAACTTAGGATCCACATTAAGAAGGTGCTCAGCGAACTCCCTCGGTACACCCGGCATGTCAGAAGGTTTCCATGCGAGGATGTCCCGATTCTCAAGGATGAATTCGATGAGCGCGCTTTCCTATTTGGGATCCATATTGGCCCCAATAGTGAACTGTTGCAATGAGTCGCCCGGAGTGAAATCCACCAATTTGGTATCATCTGCCGCAAACTTGAGGGGCGGATCAGATTCCGTGTTAGGCTTTTTGAGTGGAGTCATGTCCTTCGGGTCAACATTTTCCTTATAGAACTTGAGCTCTGCTTTAGCGCAACTTGATTCCGCGTAAGCTGCATCTCGTTCCTCACACTCAATTGCCATCTTCTGATCACCATGCATGGTAATTGTCCTGTTCAACCCGGGCATCTTGAGCTGTAAGTAGACATAGCAAGGCCTAGCCATGAACTTGGCGTAAGCTGGTCGTCCAAACAGAGCATGATATGGACTTTTGATTTTGACCACCTCAAACCACAAGGATTCCACCCTGTAGTTGTATTCATCACAAAAGCAACCTCCAAAGAGATCTTACCCACTGGATAAGCCGACTTTCTAGGCACCATGCCATGAAAGACTGTCGAAGAAGGCCTAAGATCCTTATCAAGCAAATTCATCCGGCGGAAAGTGTCGTAGTACATGATATTTATGCTGCTGCCGCCATCCATAAGTAACTTAGTAAACACGTATCCTCCCACTTGGGGGGGCAACTACCAAAGCCAGCTGCCCCAGGTTATCAACATGCGGCGGGTGATCCTGTCTACTCCAAGTTATGTCGTACTTATACCACTTCAAATATTCCAGGAGAGCCAGCGTGATTGCATTAACCGTCGGCTTGCACAACTTCCGGTCTTGCTTGTCAAGGTAGGTTGTAAAAACATGGTACTGACCCGCGCTGAGCTGCTTCGGGTTACTCTGATACCCAGATTGGTTATTCTGCTGCTGATTACCGCCACCAGATTGTTGATGATGACCTCCTTGATTGCCCTGATCCTGATAGCCGGATCCTGACCCGCCAGCGCCAAGACTGGCTCTTGACCCGCCTGGCCCTGACCCGCCTGGGGGGCCACCATCGTTGTTATGATGCTGCCGCAAGCTGTAATCCAAAAACTGCTGCATAATGTTGCAATTCCTCCATGTATGGCCCGCCGGCCTATCGGGGCGGCTATGCTCCGGACAAGGTTTATTGAGCATCTCTTCCAGGTTGAAAGGAGCTTTACCCTTATTAAAGGGCTGCCTGAAGTTCTCGTTGCCCTTAGCACGATTGTTCCCAGCGCTGGTGTTTGCCACCAATTCTGACCCGCCGTCAGTATTCTTCTGCTTGCCATGGTTGCCGTTTCAAGTCGCACCCTTGCCATTGTTACCTTTCTTACCCTGACCTGATTTCTCCTCATTAGAGCCTGGCTAGCTCATAGCTTTCAATCCAAGCCTCTTGCGGTAGGTCAGGAGCATAATTGGGGACCTTGCGAGGGCCCTTGAAATCCTTCGGTAGACGCTCATTCCGCAAAGCCCGCACTAAGCACCGCACTCCCACAGCCCTGGAGGTTATTCCTGCTCCAACCGAGATGGAAGGTACGTCTGTGGGTTCTTCATGAGCCGTGCTGCCGCCAGAGCCGCTACGCCTCGCTGTGCTCTCGCCCGATCCACCAGCGCCTGAGCATCCAGAGCCGTCCGGTCAACTCGCGGTGGGTTCCAGTGTTGATCACTCCTAGAAACCGTCGGCGATTCATAACGCCGGCTGTAGCTGCGGCTGAGGATGTGGGTTGAATGCACGCGACTCCGACTGTAAGTATACTTCTCCTACTAGGCCATCATCGTCTGCAGGTATCCAAGAGTGTTCGGTACCTCCTCTGTGAAAGGCACCTCGTCTGGAATAGGGATTGTACCGAGATGGGTTGCTACCGCCACCATGTTCTCCGCCGGGTTGGAATAGTGACCTGCTGGCGTTGGGAAAGACATTGGTGGGGTCTGGTTCTGTCGGGGCGTGTTAAGCTGCTGATGTTGAACCGCCGGGCAGCTTCCAGGTGTTGGGGAATGCTTCCTGGGAAACAAAAATTTTCTATGCACACGCAAGATCTATCCATGGTGATGAGAATCTACAAGAGGGAGAGTGGATCTACATACCCTTGTAGATCGCTAAGCGGGAAGCATTAAGAAACGCGACTGGTGTAGTCGAACGTCTTTGCGATCCAAATCACCGAGCATCCCGCGATCTCATCACGATCCGTCCCGCAATCCAATCAGGATCCGTCCTGTGAACTCATCACGATCCGTCCCATGATCTCATCACGATCCGTCTCGTGATCTTGATCACGATCCTTCCGAGCTAGCGCCGAACGGACGACACCTCCACGTTCAACACACATACGGCTCGATGACGATCTTCGCCTTCTTGAACCAGCAAGAGAGAGCAGAGAGGTGCAAGAGTTCTCCGGCAGCACGACGGCGTTGCGGTGATGGTGGTGGAGCTATTCCGGTAGGGCTTCGCATAAGCACTGCAGAAAACCGATCTAGAGGAGAAACTATGCACTAGAGGAGAGGTAGCACGTGGCTATTAGGGTTAGCTTTTTCCTCTAAATCCTCTAGTATATATAGGAGGGAGGGAGGAGAGGAGGAAAACTCAAACCCTCAAGGTTTGGTCGAAATTGGAGGTTGAGGAGTCCTACTCCAATCCTATTAGTAGTAGGATTCCTCCTTTCCACTTGGAAACTCTTTCCACCTCTCTACCTTTGGATTTTTTCCTTCTCAAACCACTCCAGTGACATGGGACCTTAGAGGAGGCTTAGGCCAGCCCACCAGGGGCTGGTTTACCTCCTCCCACAGCCCATGTAGCCACGTGGGTCGAAATACCTCTCCCGATGGTCCCCCGGTACACTCCCGGCACTCCCGGTACACTACCGATGAGCCCGAAACTTTTTCGGTGACCAAAACAGGACTTCATATATATCAATCTTTACCTCCGGACCATTCCGGATCTCCTCGTGACATCCGGGATCTCATCCGGGACTCCGAACAACCTTCGGTCACCACCATACATAACTCTATACTACCGAAACGTCACTGAACCTTAAGTGTGCAGACCCTGCGGGTTCGAGAACTATGTAGACATGACCGAGACACCTCTATGGTCAATAACCAATAGCGGGACCTGGATGCCCATATTGGTTCCTACATATTCTACGAAGATCTTTATCGGTCGAACCTCTATGTCAAGGATTCAGTTAATCACGTATGATGTTCCCTTTGTTCTTCGGTATGTTACTTGCTCGAGATTCGATCGTCGCTATCTCCATACCTAGTTCAACCTCGTTAACGGAAAGTATATTTACTTGTTTTGTAATACAAGATGCTGTGGCTAACACTTAGTCACATTGCTTTCAAGGCTTATTGTGATGTTGTATTACCGAGTGGGCCCTGAGATACCTCTCCATCACACGGAGTAACAAATCCCAGTCTTGATCCATGCCAACCCGACAGACACCTTTGAAGATACCTGTAGAGCACCTTTATAGTCACCCAGTTACGTTGCGACGTTTGATACACACAAGGTACTCCTCCGGTGTCAGTGAGTTGCATGATGTCATGGTCATAGGAACATATACTTGACATGCAGAAAACAGTAGCAATAAATTTACACGATCATATGCTACGTTTGTAGTTTGGGTCTTGTCCATCACATCATTCTCCTAATGATGTGATCCCATTACCAAATGACATCTCATGTCCATGACTAGGAAACCATAGCCATCTTTGATCAACGAGCTAGTCTACTAGAGGCATACTAGGGACATGGTGTTGTCTATGCATCCACACATGTATCTAAGTTTCCGATCAACACAATTATAGCATGGATAATAAACGATTATCATGAACAAGGAAATATGATAATAACTAATTTATTATTGCCTCTAGGGCATATTTCCAACAGTCTCCCAGTTGCACTAGAGTCAATAATCTAGTTCACATCACCATGTGATTCGCATTGTTATGAATCTAACACCCAATGAGTTCTGGGGTTCGATCATGCTTCGCATGTGAGAGAGGTCTTATAGTCAACGGGTCTGCAAGGTTTAGATCCGTGTGTACTTTGCAAATCTCTATGTCAAACCGTAAACACTGCTACCACACTCCACTTGGAGCTATTCCAAATGGCTGCTCTACTATACGTATCTGGATTGCTACTAAGAGTCATCCGGATTGGTGTCAAAGCTTGCATCGACGTAACTCTTTACGACAAACTCTTTCTTACCTCCATAATCGAGAAACATTTCCTACTCTTTTAGACTAAGGATGATGTTGACCGCTGTCCAGTGATCCACTCCTGGATCATTCTTGTACCCCTTAACGGACTCATGGCAAGACACACACAAGTGCGGTACACAACATGGCATACTATACATAGCCTATGGCTAAGGCATAGGGGACGACATTCGTCCTTTCTCTTTCTTCTGCCGTGGTCGAGCTTTGAGTCTCACTCAACTTCACACCTTACAAAGCAGGCGAGAACACTTCTCTCTGACTAATCCATTTTGAACTCTTTCAAAATCTTGTCAAGGTATGTACTCATTCAAAGTTTCATGAAGCATCTTGATCTATCTCTATAGATCTTGCTGCTTAACAATTAGGTAGCTTTATCCAGGTCTTTCTTTGAAAAACTCTTTTCAAACAACCGTTTATGCTTTCCAAAAATTCTATCATTTTCGATCAACAATATGTCAACCACATATGCTTACCAGAAACTCTATAGTGCTCCCACTCACTTTATTGTAAATACAAGTTTCTCATAAACTTTGTATAGACTCAAAAACTTTGATTACCTCATCAAAGTGTATATTCCAACTCTGAGATGTTTGCTTCAGTTCATAGAAGGATCACTGAAGCTTGCACACCTTTTGGCATCCTTAGGACTGACAAAACCTTCTTGTTGTATCTCATACAACCTTTCCTTAAGGAAGGAAATGATGTTTTGACATCCATCTGCCATATTTCATAATTGGAAAATGCAGCAACTGCTAACATAATTCCAACAGACTTTAGCATCGCTACGAGTGAGAAAGTCTCATCGCAGTCAACTCCTTGAACTTGTCGGAAACTTCTTTGTGACAAGTCGAGCTCTATAAATGGTGACATTTACCATCAGCGTCTATCATCATCTCAAAGGTCCATTTGTACTCGACGACCTGCCGTCCAACGAGCAAGTCTACCAAAGTCTATACTTGGTTTTCATACATGGATCCTTCCTCGGATTTCATGGCCTCTAACCATTTGTCGGAATCCGGGCCCATCATCGCTTCTCCACAGCTCGTAGGTTCATCGTTGTCCAAAACCATGACCTCCAAGACAGGGTTGTCGTACCACTCAAGAGCAGTACACATCCTTGTCGACCTACGAGGTTCGATAGTAACTTGATTCGAAGCTTCATGATGATCATCATTAACTTCCCCTTGAACTAACGTAGGCTTCACAGAAACATCTTCCTGCGCCGCGCTACTCTCTCGTTGAAACAAAGGTTCAATTACCTCATCAAGTTCTATCTTCCTCCTACTCAATTCTTTTGAGAGAAACTTTTTCTCGGGAAAGGACCCATTTTAGCAACAAATACTTTATGCTTCGATCTGAGATAGAAGGTTCACCCAACTGTTCTTAGGGTAATCTATGAAGATGCATTTGTCCGCTTTGGGTTCGAGCTCATTAGGTGAAAACATTTTTCCACACAAGCATCGCAGCCCCAAACATTAATAAATGACAGCTTAGGTTTCTATCAAACCATAATTCACACGGTGTCATCTCAACGGATTTAGATGGTGCCCTATTCAAAGTGAATGTAGTTGTCTCTAATGCTTAACCCCAAAACTATAGTAGCAAAATGATAAGAGACATCATAGCCCGCACCATATCCAATAGAGCACGACTATGACGTTCGGACACACCATCACACTATGGTGTTCCAGGTGGCGTGAGTTGTGAAACAACTTTCACATTGTCTAAAGTTGTATGCCAAACTCGTAACTCAGATATTCACCTCCACGACCATATCGCAGACATTTTTATCTTCTTGTCACGATGATCTTAAACTTCACTCTGAATTTGCTTGAACCTTTCAAATGATTCAGACTTGTGTTTCATTAAGTAAATATACACTATATCTACTCAAATCATTAGTGAAGGTAAGAAATTAACGATATCCACCGCACGCTACAAGACTCATTGGATTGCATACGTCAACATGTATCATTTCAAATAAATCACTTGGCTGCTCCATCAATCCGGAAAACGGGGTCCTTAGTCATCTTGCCCAAGAGGCATGGTTCGCATGTCTCAACTGATTCGAAATCGAATGAGTCCAAAGATCCATCAGCATGGAGTTTCTTCGAGCGCTTTATACCAATATGACATTTAGTGGCAGTGACACAAGTATGTGGTACTATCATTATTAACTTTGTATCTTTTGGCATCAATGTTATGAACATGTGTATTACTACGATCAAGATTCAACAAACCATTCTCACTGGGTGCATGACCATTGAAGGTATTATTCATGTATACAGAATAACCATTATTCTCTAACTTAAATGAATAACCGTGTTGCAGTAAACACGATCTAATCACGTTCATGCTCAACGCAAAACACCAAATAACATTTATTTAGGTTCATTGCTAATCCTGAAGGTAGAGAGAGCGTGCGATGTTGATCACATCAACCTTGGAAACATTTCCAACACACATTGTCACCTCACCCATAGCTAGTTCTCCGTTTATTCCGTAGCTTTTATTTCGAGTTACTAACATTTAGCAACCGAACCGGTATCCAATACCCAGGTACTACTAGGAGTACTAGCAAGGTACACATCAATAACACGTATATCAAATATACTTCTGTCGACGTTGCCAGCCTTCTTATCTACCAAGTATCTAGGGTTGTTCCACTTCAGTGACCGCTCTCCTCATAATCGAAGCACTTAGTCTCGGGTTTGGGTTCAACTTTGTGTTGCTTCACTAGAGCAGCAATTGACTTGCCATCCATGAATTTCCCCTCCTTGCCCTTGCCCTTCTCGAAACTAGTGGTTTTACTAACCATCAACACTTGACGCTCCTTCTTGATTTCTACCTTCGCGGTGTCACACATCGTGAACAGCTCAGGGATCATTATTTCTATCCCTGGCATTTTATAGTTCATCACCAAGTTCTAGTATCTTAGTGAGAGTGACTTGGAAAACTATATCAATCACTTTCTTATGTGGAAGATCAACTCCCACTCGATTTAAGCGATTGTAGAACCCAGACAATTTGAGCACATGCTCAACGATTGAGCTATTCTCTTCCATCTTGCAGGCGAAGAATCTTCTTGGAGATCTCATATCTCGCGACACGGGCACAAGCCTGAGATCCTAATTTCAGCTCTTAGAACATCTCATATGTTCCGTGACGTTCAAAACGTTTCGGAGCCTCAATTCTAAGCCGTAATGCATGACGCACTAAACTATCAAGTAGTCATCAGAACGTGCCTGTCAGATGTTCACAACATCTACAGACGATGCTAGAGGGGTTGGCGCACCGAGCGGTGCATTGAGGACATAAGCCTTTTGTGCAGTAACGAGGACAATTCTCAGATCACAGAGCCAGTCCGCAATATTGCTACCATCATCTTTCAACTCTATTTATCTAGGAACATATAAAAATTCAAGGGAGCTATAGTGTGAGCTAATAATCTACAACACAGTTTGCAAAGACACTATTGACTATGTTCATGATAATGAGTTCAATTAATCATATTACTTAAGAACTCCCACTCAAATTGACATCCCTCCGGTCATTCGAGTGATAATGATCCAAATTCACCAACTCAAGTACGATCATCACGTGAATTGAGGTGGTTTCAATGGTGAACATCATGATGTTGATCATATCTACTATATGACTCATGTTCGACCTTTCGGTCTCTTGTGTTCCAAGGCCATGTTTGTACATGCTAGGCTTGTCAAGTTTAACCCGAGTGTTCTGCATGTGCAACATTGGCTTGCACCCATTGTATGTGAACATAGAGTCTATCACACCCAATCATCATGTGGTTTCTCGACACCATGAAATTTTGCAACGGCGAACACTCGGGGAGACCACAATTCATCTTGAAATTTAAGTGAGGGATCACCTTATAATGCTACCATCGTCCTAAGGAAACCAAGGTGCATAAAAGGATTAACATCACATGCAAATCATAACTGACATGATATAGCCATGAACTTGTGCTTTTGATCTCCATCTTGAAAGCACTAGCATGATCTCCATCGTCACCGGCACGACACCATGATCTCCATCATCTTGAGCTCCATCAACGTATCGCCATCGGGGTTGTCGCGCCCATCATGCTTGTACTACTATTTCTACCGTTTAGCGATAAAGTAAAGCATTACATAGCACTTAATGATTGACACGCAGGCCATACAATAATTAAAGACAACCCTATGACTCCTGCCGGTTGCCGTACTCATCGACATGCAAGTCGTGATATTCTATACAACACATGATCATCTCATACATCACATATATCACATCATGTAATTGGCCATATCACATCACAACATACCCTGCAAAAACAAGTTATACGTCCTCTAATTTTTGTTACATGTTTTTCGTGGATGCTACGGGTATCTAGCAAGAACAATTCTCATCTACGCAAAAACCACAACAGTGATACACTAGTTGCTTTTCAACCTTCTCAAGGACCGCCTTTGTCGAATCCGATCCAACTAAAGTGAGAGAAACTGGCACCCGCAAGCCATCAATGCAACAAGTTGCGGTTGAGGGAACCGGTCTCTTGTAAGAGTACGAGTAATGTTGGTCCGGGCCGCTTCATCTCACAATACCGTTGAACCAAAACACGACCAAGGGTGGAAGCAATCTAAGCATCAACGCCCACAAACTCTTTGCGTTCTACTCGAGATCTCATCTACACATAGACCTAGCTCATGATGCCACTGTTGGGGAACGTTGCATCGGAAACAAAAAAATTCTACGCACACACAAGATCTATCCATGGTGGTGAGCATCTACGAGAGGGAGAGTGGATCTACATACCCTTGTAGATCGCTAAGCGGGAAGCATTAAGAAACGCGGTTGGTGTAGTCGAACGTGATCGCGATCGAAATCACTGAGCATCCCGCGATCTCATCACGATTCGTCCCGCGATCCAATCACGATCCATCCTGCGAACTCATCACAATCCATGCCATGATCTCATCACGATCCGTCTCATGATCTTGATCACGCTCCATCCGATCTAGCGCCGAACGGACGACACCTCCGCGTTCAGCACACGTACGGCTCAATGACGATCTCCGACTTCTTGATCCAGCAAGAGAGAGCGGAGAGATAGAAGAGTTCTCCAGTAGCGCGAAGGCATTGCGCCAATGGTGGTGGAGCTATTCCGGCAGGGCTTCACCTAAGCACTAGAGAAAACCGATCTAGAGGAGAAACTATGCACTAGAGGAGAGGTAGCACGTGGCTATTTGGGTTAGCTTTTTCCTCTAAATCCTCTAGTATATATAGGAGGGAGGGAGGGGAGGAGGCAGCCTCAAACCCTAAAGGTTTGGTCGAAATTGGAGGTCGAGGAGTCCTACTCCAATCCTATTAGTAGTAGGATTCCTCCTTTCCACTTGGAAACTCTTTCCACCACTCCACCTTTGGATTTTTTCCTTCTCAAACCACTCCAGCCACATGAGCCCTTAGAGGAGGCTTAGGACATCCCACCAGGGGATGGTTTACCTCCTCCCACAGCCCATGTAGCCCCTTGGATCGAAATACCTCTCCCGATGGTCCCCCGGTACACTCCCGGCACTCCCGGTACACTACCGATGAGCCCGAAACTATTTCGGTGACCAAAACAGGACTTCCTATATATCAATCTTTACCTCCGGACCATTCTGGAGCTCCTCGTGATGTATGGGATCTCATCCAGGACTCCGAACAACCTTTGGTCACCACCATACATAACTCTATACTACCGAAACATCACCGAACCTTAAGTGTGCAGACCCTGCGGGTTCGAGAACTATGTAGACATGACCGAGACACCTCTATGGTCAATAACCAATAGCGGACCTGGATGCCCATATTGGTTCCTACATATTCTACGAAGATCTTTATCGGTCGAACCTCTATGTCAAGGATCCAGTTAATCCCGTATGATGTTCCCTTTGTTCTTCGGTATATTACTTGCTCGAGATTCGATCGTTGGTATCTCCATACCTAGTTCAACCTCGTTACCGGCAAGTCTCTTTACTCGTTCCATAATACAAGATCCCGTGGCTAACACTTAGTCACATTGCTTGCAAGGCTTATTGTGATGTTGTATTACCGAGTGGGCCCTAAGATACCTCTCCGTCACACGGAGTAACAAATCCCAGTCTTGATCCATGCCAACCCGACAGACACCCTCGAAGATACCTGTAGAGCACCTTTATAGTCACCCAGTTACGTTGCGACATTTGATACATAGAAGGTACTCCTCCGGTGTCAGTGAGTTGCATGATCTCATGGTCATAGGAACATATACTTGACATGCAGAAAACAGTAGCAATAAACTGACACGATCATATGCTACGTTTGTAGTTTGGGTCTTGTCCATCACATCATTCTCCTAATGATGTGATCCCATTACCAAATGACATCTCATGTCCATGAATAGGAAACCATAGCCATCTTTGATCAACGAGCTAGACTATTAGAGGCATACTAGGGACATGGTGTTGTCTATGTATCCACACATGTATCTAAGTTTCCGATCAACACAATTATAGCATGGATAATAAACGATTATCATGAACAAGGAAATATGATAATAACCAATTTATTATTGCCTCTAAGGCATATTTCCAACACCAGGTACCTCCGTTGTCCGGGTTTAGGTTAAAGGTATGTTCCTTCCCGTTCCTGGTGTGTTGAAAAGGTTTCTAGCCTCTATTGATCCGGCAAGCGGGACTGATGCCTCATCCGCTGTACCGCCGCTGTAGGCTACTGCTCCAACTCAAGGCGGAAAGCATTCGCCCTAAGGTGCTCCGCCTCCGCATACATCTGAGCGTTTAGTACACCAATCTCCTATTGGACCTCGGACATCTGGTCCTTCAGCCTCGCGATCTCCGTGTTCCGGGGCGCTTGATTTTCAGCCGTGACTTCAGTTGCCATTAGGGTTGTAAGTTCATTCATCAGATACAGAAGAACCTGAGCCGGCGGCCTACCAGCCCCAGATCTAGTTGCATCGGTGGTTGTGCTGCTCGGGGCCGGCGCTGAGCCTGCCATGAAGACGGCGGCACGGCTCGGCGGCTCATAATCCTCCGGCTCATGATATTCTGACTCGGGGGTAAGGCTCGACGTAGCCCGTGAGCCCGCCATTGTGAAGCTGGTAAATTGATCCCATCTCTCCGCTCGAAGATCCATCCTCCGAGCATATGAGAGTTTCCTGTGACATAGAATCTTCAAGATCCATGCCCTGAGTAAAGCCGACGAAGACATGCTTACTGCCCGGGTTAGCACGGGCGGATTGCACGTATTGGGCGGGTTGCGCGCGCCAAGCCGGCTCAACGATGACGGTGCAGATGTCCGTCTTGGGGATAGATCCGCCGATCTTGCCGATGAAGACGTGGATTCCGCCGAAGGGAACCCGGAAACCGTACTCGATTGAGTCGGCCTCGGGGCCCCAATCGGCATCGTCGATATAGAGCCGGCCATAGGGACTCTTGTTCATCCTGGCAACAACGTACCCCTCGATCCGTGGGAGAGAGCCCTTTGAGAACTTAACACCACTGAGCGCTAGCCCCACGGTGGGCGCCAACTGTCATGGTTTTGTCACGGCAGATGTTCGAAGACTTAGGTTCGTGGCCATCGCTAAGGTGGTGGACTCAAAGGGGTTGGTCGAGACGAGGGACACGAGTTTACCCAGGTTCGGCCCCTCAAGAAGAGGTAAAAGCCTACGTCCTGCTTGTGTTGTATTGATTGGAGTATCGATTACAAGGGAGCGGATTCTCTTGACGTAGTTCTCGATTGATTGGTTTCTGTCCAAGCCGCCCCAGGATCTTGCCTTTATATAGGAGGTCGAGGTCCTGGGTTACACGAGTCCTACACTGACTCTTTACAACGTAGTCAATCCTGTCTCTAAGCCGCCTTGACATCTTGGGCAAGCCGTCTCCGGGCGGCTTAATCGCAGGAGTCTTCATACCATCTTCTGTATGGGCCTTCGTCTTGGCCCATCTTGGTAAGCCGCCATATAGCCAGGCCTATGTCTTTCGACCCACCTTAATGGTCAGGATTATGAGCTGCCAGGTATGACCCGGCCCCTCCTGGGCGGGTCTTACAATGGGGTTATATCCCCAACAAAACCGAAATAAAATTAGCATGGTATACAGTGAAAGAGGATGAACACCAACAATTGAAATGAAATGTGTGAACATGAATGTAGTGTTGGTGAGAAATACTTACTCCCCCAAGTTTAGGCCTTGGACTAGCTTGGTAATCACCATCCGTGGTCAGGATAATAATCGAAGTGATAGCTCGTGGAGACATTGCGCTTCGCCTTCTCAGCCAAACGAGCGGCCTCCACTGCTGCGTTGTACTCATGCGCTTCATTCTCATAAATGAAATATCTTTATTTGCTTTGAAATTCAAAGAGCAAAGGCGCAGGCAAAATAACAAAGACCGTACAATATTTATCAAATGTTAGGTTGTAATCATAACTCTGAGCTTTATCTTTAATAAAATAATGGTACTACACTGCCTCAAAGTCTAAGTATCTATCAGGTAACATATGATCATTGGGTTGAGGCGAGACCCTGAGCCTTGTGGCTATGTGGGAGGCATAAATTCCTCCATACATGTCACCATCGCCGCATTAATATGTAGCCTTCGGGAACCAATTGCCCCGGGATTATACAGTTTATTGCTCGTTAAAGCAGCATGGATAATGCTCAAGTCAGGGGTGCACAACACACTACAATCTTGCTTGACCACAATGCATTTTCCATTAAACAATGAAAAGTAGCAAATAAAGGGAAATTTGATACTTTTTATTCCAACTTGCGTAACTCCTCTATCCTCACATTGCATAGACTCTTAAGAAACGTATCATAATAAGCTTTTTGCGGTTCCCTAAGTGAATCCTAATATGGAATTTTGCATGCATCACGGAATTCTTCTAGAGACATACCATAGGATCTAAAACAAAGATGAAACAAAAATCTAGAAGTACGAGAATGATACCCAAACCTTTGAGTGAATGAATGGGTAAGGTTGTGATATTGAGTAGACTTGTTTGCGAGGAAGACAGTGAACTCAATGTTCTAAATATATTGGTCTAATTATTCCTTAATACCAGCACCTATATATCATGAACTCGTTACATGGACACCGACACGATTTGGCTTCGGCGATTCGTGTTGAGCTTGCCCTTCGTTCAACGTAAGCTTGTCATACCGAGCTCTTGCTCGACGACTCACCAGAGGACATTCTCCATGAAGGACTCCTCCTAGAGATATTCATTTTCCTAAGGACAAATATCTGAAATTTTTGGACCATAAAATTATGTTAACAAAACTTTATAAGATTGATAGGAACTACTCATAGGGATGCCTAGAGACCCATATCAAGCATTCAAACTACTTGGAACTTAAATAATTCAATGTGCAAGCTCATTTTTAGTAGCACCAAGAGCAGAAAATATGCAAAATATAATCCACTAAAGGAAAAACTAATTGGGGTAATGGAGGAGCCACCTACCAAAGGTCAATCCCTCAAAACAATTTCAAAAATGGTGCTCCGAGCAAAAATATCGAAAATCTCAGGTTTGGGAGCAATAACACGAGGGAGAGAGCAACCAGGATTTTCTTATAGAGGTAAGAGATGAAGTGGGCTGAATGGATAAGTGAGGGGGTCCCTGTGGGCCCCCCAAGGCATCTAGGTGGACCTTGTTGCCTTGGTAGCAGCAAGTGAACCCCCTGGGGTGTTTTCAACTCCAAAATTTCTTAAATATTCCAGAAAATTCATGTAGAAATTTTGCAACATTCTGACCACTTTTACTTTTGGGACATTTTCTTTGCACGGATAATTCAGAAAACAGAGTAATCATGGCATTTTATTTTATTAAACTATAAATAACAAAGAGTAAACTATGGATACAGAAGGTTGTGGTTACTAAATTCATTGACCGCATGCGTCTCAAAAAGGATCCATTAATAAGGCTGATTAAGTCTTACTAACAACCGTTTTCGATTAATATGAAACCAAAGAATCTCCGTATAACACTAGGTTACCTCAATGGGGATTTGCATCTCCCCAACAATAAGAATATCATATTTCTTCTTTGTAGTAGGAATAGGAATTTTAAACTCCCCAATAGTAATTGTGGCCAATTGATCAATAGATTTAATATTATTAACCACAAGTTGTTTCTTAGGAAAGTATACCGTGTGCTAATTTCCATTAACATGAAAAGTGACCTTGCTTTTGCTACAATCAATAACAGCCCCTATAGTATTTAAAAAGGGTCCTACCAAGGATAATCGACATGTTGTCGTCCTCAGGCATCTCAAGAATAACAAAGTCTATCAAAATAGTAGTATTTGCAACAACAACAGTGACATCCTCACAAATTCCAATATGTATAGCAGTAGATTTATCGGCCATTTGCAAAGATATCTCGATCGGTGTGAGCTTGTTCAAATCAAGTCTTTTATAAAGAGAGAAAGGTATAACACTAATAATGGTTCCTAGATCGCATAAAGCAGTTTTAACATAAGTTCGTTTAATGGAGCAAGGTATAGTAGGTATCCCGGGGTTTCCTCATTTCTTCGGTACTCCACCCTCAAAACAATAATTAGCAAGCATGGTGAAAATCTTACTTTTAGGTAACTTTCTTTTATTAGTGACAATATCTTTCATATATTTTGCATAAGGAGGCATCTTTAGAATACTAGTCAAACATGTGTGCAAGAATATTGGGCTAAGCATTTCAACAAAGCGCTTAGAATCCTCCTCATCCCGTTTTTAGAAGGCTTACGAGGGAATGGAATGGTTTTTTGAACCCATGGCTCTCTTTCTTTATCATGTTTGCTAGTAATGAAATCTCTCTTATCATAACATTTATTCTTAGATGGGTTATCAAGATCAGCAGCAGGTTCTATTTCTACATCATTATCGGATTCTTTATCGTTATTTGGTTGAGCATCAACATGAACATTATCTTTTTCATTATCACTAGGTGAATGTTCTTTACCAGATTGTGTCCCAGCATCAAAAATAGAAACCATCATCATGATTCTCAGTAAGTTTTTCTATCATGGGTTTACTAGAATGATGCAAAGTACTATCATTTTTATTTTTCCTTTCCTTTTCTTCTTAGATGGACTAGGTGTAACCTTATTAATATTATGAGAGTCTTGTTCAATTCTTCTAGGATGTCCTTCATGATAGAGGGGTTCTTATGTCATTCTACCCCCTATAGTCATAACTCTAATAGCATGATCATCAAATTTATTATTCATGTCATCAAGGAAATCCTTCCGTGACTTAGCACTTGTTCTAACTGAGTTTAGACCATGGATGGGTATTTACCTAGACCTTTGTGATGTCTACTACACAACTTTATTCTTGTAGACTCTGTCGGGCCTCCAAGTGTAGAGTTTTGTAGGACAGTAGCAATTTCCCCTCAAGTGGATGACCTAAGGTTTATCAATTAGTGGGAGGTGTAGGATGAAGATGGTCTCTCTCAAACAACCCTGCAATCAATTACAAGAAATCTCTTGTGTGTGCAACACACCCAATACAATGCCAAATTGTACAGGTGTACTAGTTCGGCGAAGAGATGGTGATCCAACTGCAATATGGATGATAGAAATAGGTTTTTGTAATATGAAAATAAATAAAAAGGTAACAAGGTAAATAGTGAGCAAAAAGTTGCTTAAATGCTTGGAAATAAGGCCTAGGGTTCATAGTTTCACTAGTGCAATCTCCCAACACTACTAACATAGTTGAATCATATGATCATCCCTCAACGCGCAACAAAGAATCACTCCAAAGTTCCTATCAAGCAGAGAAGAAATAGATGAAATTGGTGTAGGTAGTAGAACCACCTCAAAGTTATTCATTCTGATCAATCTTTTGAGCTATTCCTATAAGTGTCACAAACAGCCCTAGAGTTCGTACTAAAATAACACCAGTGATACATATCAATCAATCCTAGTGTCACTTAGATACTCCATGTCACCTCAAGTATTCGTGGGTAAACTATATGACATGCATCAAACAACTTCAGATCTATCATGTTCAATCCAACACAAAGAACTTCAAGGAGCACCCCAAGATTTCTATCCGAGAATGTAGTATTAAAACATGCAATCAACTCCTATGCATAGATCCCCAAGATCACTGGAATCCGTAAGTTGATGCCATAACATATACCAAGTGACTCACTTGAATACTCCAATGTCACTACGGGTATCTGCATGCAAGACATACATCAAGTGCTCTCTAACCAAAATATTCAATCCAACATAACGAGATCTTAAAGAGAAAGATTCAATTCATCACAACAAGATAGCAAGGGAAGAACACCATATGATCCAACTATATTAACAAAGCCTGTGATACATCAAGATCGTTCCATCTCAAGAACACGAGAGAGAGAGAGAGAGATTAATCACATAGCTACAGGTACATACCCTCAACCCTGAGGGTGAACTAATCCCTCCTCGTCATGGCCTCCGTCGGGATGATGAAGATGGCTACTGGAGATGATTTTCTCTCTCCGACAGGGTACTGGAATGGTTCCAGATTGGGTTTTCGTCGATACAAAGAGTTATGGCGGCGGAGCAAAGAGTCTCCCTTTATTTCTGGGGTTTTATGGGATTTATAGTATTTTTCACGTTGGAATCACGCGCAATTGAGCCACGTGGGCCCCACAAGCCAACATGTCACGGCTTAGGGGGGTGCCTTGATGGCTTGTGGCCCACAGGTGGCTCCCCTTTGGTGGTTCTTCGCTCCAATATTGCTTATTTCCTTCAAAAAAAATCATCAAAAAGTTTCAGGCGATTTCGAGAACTTCATTTTTTGCACAAAAAACAACACCACGGTAATTCTGTTGAAAATAGCGTCAGTCCGGGTTAGTTCTAAATAAATCATATAAAGTGCATCAAAACCATATAAAATTATTGTAAACATAGGCAAACATGGCATGAATACTTCATAAATTATCGATACGTTGGAGACGTATCACTTTAACATCATTAGCAATTCTAAACATCAAGTCACTAAAGCAATCAATCATCATAGCATTCCGTTGTAATTGATCCTTCACATAATTATTAAAATGTTCTTAACAATTTAATTATCAATTTTATCCATGCATTGACTAGGAGTCTGAGTATAAGGATATCACTTTCATCAAATCTACTCATAGAATTTACCTATACTACATGTGTAGGGATATCAAGTCCATGTATTTTTTCAATAGGTGGTAAATTATTGACATCTTCAGATTTAATACCATTTTCTTTCATAGATATCTTGGCTTCTTGCATGTTGACGTGGATCGAGACCGCGTCGGTAGTTCCCCAAAGAGGAAGGGATGATGCAGCACAGCGACAACAATTATTTTCCTCAGTTTATGAAACCAAGATATCAATCCATAGAGGAAGATCATGCACCCACGTAAACAACACCTGCACACAAATAACAAATACTTGCAACCCGACACGAAAGAGAGGTTGTCAAGCTCTCCACGGTAATAAGATAGATTAAGTAGTGATAATTTTGGCAAATAGATCTCGCAAGAACACAAAATAAAATAGATAAATAAAAAGTGCATCAAGGTATTTTTGGGTTTTTGGTTTTATAGATCTGAAAACAAAAAGTGCAAATAGTAGATCACAAAGCAATATGTTGGAAAAGTAGACCCGGGGGCCGCAGGTTTCACTCGTGGCTTCTCTCATGAGTATAGCACACGGTGGGTGAACAAATTATTGTTGGGAAATTAATAGAAGATCAAATAATCATGATGATATCCAGACAATGATCCTTATATAGGCATCACATCCAAGACAAGTAGACCAAAACAATTCTGCATCTTCTTTTATTACTCCACACATTGACTGCTATCCAGCATGCATCTAGCGTATTAAGTTCATGGAGAAACGGAGTAATGAAATAAGAATGGTGACATGATATAGACAAGATCTATTCATGTAGGAATAGACCCCATCTTTTTATCCTTAATGGCAACAATACATGCATGTCTTGCTACCCCTTCTGTCATTGGGAAAGAACACCGCAAGATCGAACCCATCACAAAGCACCTCTTCCCATGGCAAGAAAGATCGATCTAGTTGGCCTAACTAAACCAAAGATTCGAAGAAGAAATACGAGGCTATAAG
This sequence comes from Hordeum marinum, assembly GCA_022496015.1. Classification (NCBI taxonomy): domain Eukaryota; kingdom Viridiplantae; phylum Streptophyta; class Magnoliopsida; order Poales; family Poaceae; genus Hordeum; species Hordeum marinum. The sequence goes on along the minus strand of CM039672.1, from coordinate 471,202,465 downwards.
TAATTGTGCAAATAAGAAATCAAAGAAGATATTCATGGATAGAAACTGATCATGAACTCAAAATTCATCGGATCCCAACAAACGCACCGCAAAAGTCATTACATCAAATAGATCTCCAAGAGACCATTGTATTGAGAAACATAGAGAGAGAGGAAGCCATCTAGCTACTGCCTACGGACCCGTAGGTCTATGGTGGACTACTCACGCATCATCGGAGAGGCACCTATGAAGAAGATGAACCCCTCCGTGATGGTGTTAGATTGGATCTCGAGGTTCTGGAACTTCCGGCGGCCGGAATTGTGTTTCTTCAACTCCCCTGGGGTTTTCTAAATATTTGGGAATTTATAGGCTCGATAGTCGGCTGGGAGGAGTCCCGAGGTGCCCACCCTCTACTAGGCTGCGCCAGGGGCCTCTAGCGCCCTGGTGGAGGGTGGCGACCCTAGGGGCCCTCTTCTGGTGTTGTTTGGCCCATCAACTTTCTTTTGGTCTAGAAAAAATCCAAAAAGATCCCCTCATTGTTTGGGCTCCGTTTGGTACTGATTTTCTACGAAGTAAAAAAAAGCAAAATCAGCAAGTGGCACTTTGGCACTATGTCAATAGGTTAGTCCCAAAAATGATATAAAGTTGCTATAAAATGATTGTAAAACATCCAAGATTGATAATATAACAGCATGGAACAAGCAAAAATTATAGATACGTTGGAGACATATCAACATCCCCAAGCTTAATTCCTACTTGTCCTCAAGTAGGTAAATGATAAAAACAGAATTTTTGATGTGGAGTGCTACCTAACATGTTCATCATATATTCTTTTCTTTATAGCATGGACATTTGGACTTTTCATATGGTTCGAAGCAATAGTCTAGTTTTGACATGAAAACTTTAATACTCAAGCATATCAACAAGCAACCATGTCTGTCAAAATATCAACGCTAAAGCAAGTTATCCCTAGCCCATCATGCTCAATCATTGATCCATTCACAATACACACTCAAATATTAGCTATACCAAATGCTGAAGTACGATCATAGTACCCCCTAGTTGGTGCTTTGATAACCCACAAGTATAGGGGATCAGTTGTAGCCTCTTTCGATAAGTAAGAGTGTCGAACCCAACGAGTAGCTAAAGGTAGAACAAATATTCCCTCAAGTTCTATCGACCACCAATACAACTCTACGCACGCTTTACGTTCGCTTTACCTAGAACAAGTTTAAAACTAGAAGTACTTTGTAGGTGTTGTGGGATAGGTTTGCAAGATAATAAAGAACACATAAATAAAATCTAGGGGCTGTTTAGATAAAGTACAATTAAGTTAGTTTAACGACTGTGGAAAAGTGGTGGTAGGAGTTGTGGAATTGTCCCTAAGCAATTGACTACGTTACTAGACCGATAGCAAGTTTTATGTGGGAGAGGCCACTGCTAGCATGTTGAGGGAGTCCTGTATTAGGGGGTCCTCAGATAGCTGACCTTTTGTGTACGGGACGGACTGTATGGGCCAATTGCCAAACACTGGATGATCTGAAGGCCCAGTTACCAGGATGGAAACTTCAAGAAGCACGGCTTGCGCTCCACGTTTGATATAGTAAATAGGCTTGTTTTCTCTTTGGCATGTAATCGACCATGTACAAACCATAGGTCTCCTCGGCATCTATATAACCGAGAGGGTTTTACGGTATAGACATGACTACTCATCTAGGGTTAGAGATACGATCTCGAGGTAGATCAACTCTATAACCCCTTACACCATCAATACAATCAAGCGGGACGTAGGGTATTACCTCCATAGGAGGGCCCGAACCTGGGTAAACTCATGTCCCCTTCGTCTCCTATTATCGTCGATCCTAGTCTCACAGTTCGGGACCCCCTACCCGAGATCCACCGGTTTTGATACCAACATTGGTGCTTTCATTGAGAGTTCCTCTGTGAGCGAGATGGGGTCAACGCCTCGCCTTTTCATCAACGAAGAGGTCCGCAACATGGACGTTTTCGTCCCCGGGCAGATCTTTGCCTTCGATAGCGTTGTGCTGCATGCTGGTTCCATCGGTCATCTAGACTGCGTTGAAAGCCTCGCCCTCGATCAGGAAGTTAGATTTGGAAACCTAGAGTTTTCTATCGACTCTCGTGGCGACTTTCACTAATCGGGCTCACGACTTTGCCCGTAGCCCTCGAGGACTCTGAGGCCTTAACCTCAAACCCCTCCGTAGGATACGCTGATGGGGTCACCCATGGCGGCAGTCCGATCTCTAGCCCCGTCCTGGCCATCAAGCCGTACGACCGGACATGTGTTCCTACCAAAGACTCCCCACGAGTGGGCTTCATGGGGGATGACTCCACGAGTTTTGAACAGCTGGATCCAATCGGGCCCTCAGCGGTCGACGAAGCCTGGGAGCAATTCTCATCGTTGAAAATCGCCGATGATCCAACCCCGGTCTATGTCCGGTCCGGTTACAGTTCGGGCAGGCACGCATTTTTCGACCCACTCACCACCCACTTGATAGCCACCGTCGAGGACTTAACCGACATGCTAGACTATGCCTCCGAGGAGGCAGAATACATGGATGAAGAGGACTGTGCTCCCACCCCCGTTAACACCGGGAGTTGGAACGCCACTTCTACATACGACGTTTACATGGTGGATACTCCCACCATTAACGGCGACAACACGCCTCACAACGATGGTGATAAATCGGGCGACGCGCCATCAAGGCGCTGGAAACCTCATAAGCAGTCCAAAAGCAAAAAGGGAAGACGAACTGTTATCAGCAGTAGGGATGGTAACGCCTCTGCCGATCATGATCATCCCGATGTGCCCGAGCACCCGTTTGAGAGTCCGGACGAACCCGCGGACCAAAACAACCTCGATACCGTCAAGGACCCCGAAGGCAACGATTACCTTCCCCCTGTCGAGGAGGAATACCTACTAGAAGCAGATGACTTGTACATCCCTGATAACCTCGAGGATCCAGAAGAAATCAAGCAGCAGCTCATAGCAACGGCTCACAACCTGAAGGCCAAAGAGCGGCAAGTCAGAGCCGAACAGGCCGACCTCACTGATCGATGGACGAAAGTCCTCTCAGCCAAAGAAGCATACGACAATGGTTTGTCAAACCAGCCCAAAAGCTACCCTCGGAGGCGGCTGCTGCCACAATTCGATGATGAGCTCACTGACACTCCGTCTGTACATCGTACCGCATATGACGAGCCTGACCGCCCTCCTCGTGGGCATGACAGAGTGGCTACAGACACTGGTTACATACCGGCGGTGCCCATAAGACAGGGCAAGGAGCCATTCGAGCCCAATGACCGGTTCGACCTGCGCAACGACTTAAATCACAGAGCATGCCGTACAAGATCCATCTACAGATCTAGAGATTACTCGCCGGATAGACGAGGAGAATATAGACCATGGTTCGACCAACATCATAAAGGCCGGGAATGCAACCGGTCCCGTACAAACGCCTAATACAGGCGGGACATAGCGCGGGTCAGAGGCGCCGCTCACCCACTGTGCTTCACAGATGAAGTAATGTGACATCAGTTCCCCGAAGGGTTTAAGCCCGTAAATATAGAACAATATGACGGGACCACTGATCCAACTGTATGGATCGAGGACTTCCTCCTCCATATCCATATGGCACGAGGAGATGATCTCCATGCCATCAAATACTTACCTCTTAAGCTTAAGGGGCTAGCTCGACACTGGTTAAACAGCCTCCCCGAAAACTCCATAGGATGCTGGGAAGACTTGGAAGATGCGTTTCTCTCTAACTTCCAGGGAACCTATGTACGGCCGCTGGACTCTTCTGACCTCAGCAACGTCGTCCAGAAGCCCGGTGAGTCTACCGGCAGTTCTGGAATCGGTTCTTGACTAAAAAGAACCAAATCGTCGACTGTACAGATGTGGAGGATATAGCCTCCTTCTGACACAATATTCGGGACGAGTGGATGGCCCGCTAGCTAGGCCAGGACAAACCTCAGACTATGTCCGCCCTTACCTCCCTCATGACCCGCTTTTGCGCGGGCGAAGATAACTGGCTGGCAAGACACAGCCACAATTCTAAAGATCCTGTGGCACCTGAAGCCCAGGATGGCAACTCAAAGCCGAAGTGCAATAAGAACAAATGCCGACACAATAGTAACGACGCCGATGACACGGCGGTCAACGTCGGATTCCGCAACTCTCGACCCGGGCAGTGGAAGAAGCCCCCTAAAGGCAATCGTGATGGACCCACCCAGCTCGAGAAGATCATGGACAAGACTTGCCAAATCCATGGAACTCCGGAGAAGCCAACCAATCACACACACTGCAACTGTTGAGTGTTTAAACAGGTCGGCAAAATACAACCCGAAGACTAGGGCAAGAGCTCATGCGGTGAGGACGAAGAAGAGCCTCGGGGTCCAATAGGTGGCGGTCATAAGAAATTCCCTCCCGAAGTCAAAACGATTAATATGATATACGCCACCCACATACCTAAGAAAGAGAGAAAGTAGGCCCTTTGGGAGGTCTATGCCATGGAGCCTGTAGCTCCGAAGTATAGCCCATGGTCAGCATACCTGATCACCTTCTACCGGCGCAACCACCTAACCAGTATCCGACATGGGGGCTCGGCTCCTCTCATCCTAGATCCCATTATGGATGGGTATCACCTCACTAAATTCCTAATGGATGGAGGAAGTAGCCTCAATCTGATTTACTCAGACACGGTGAAAAATATGCGTATAGATCCGTCAAGGATCAAACCCAGTAGCACTACCTTCAAGGGAGTGATCCGATGTGTTGAGGCCCAATGTACAGGATCTGTAACCCTGGAGGTTTTGTTCGGCTCGCCCGATAACTTCTGCAACAAGGATTTGGTCTTCGACATTGTTCCCTTTCACAGCGGCTATCACGCGCTGCTCGGTCGGACGACGTTTGCTCGGTTCAACGTGGTCCCGCATTACGCCTACCTCAAGCTCAAGATGCTGGGCCCCAAGGGGGTCATCACTGTCAACGGCAATACAGAGCGGTCCCTTAGAATGGAGGAACATGCATTGGCACTGCCGGATGAATTCAGCTACAAAGATGACCGACAATCTTCGGCATTCGCCATAAAGGCAAGGAAGGCCAGGAAGCGAGTTCGGATTCAGGCTGAACACTCCGACCCTCCTTCCTCCCCTCAATAGGGACTCGCCCCCACCGCACAACCTTAGGACCAGCAAAGTATGTGCCGAGGAGCACAACTTTGCACTTAAGATTCCATGGGTAGCGGTGGGGAACTTACGATAGGCGTTCGGTTGTTCAGAACTGTTAACATCAACACGTCTTTGGACAAACTGCAAGTGCTCCTAAAAGAGCCTGCCCATGGCGTAAATCTCACCTTTAAACACAACGGCCTTTCAAAATTTTGTTCGCAAAATCCGCCCGCATCAACACCCATCAAGGTACATCCAAAGCAGGAGTCAACTAGCAACAGGGCATATCGGAGGCGGCTGGTCACCAATTGAAGACCCCTGGTACAACAGCTCCTGCAGGACTTTTATTCTTATCACATACTTGTGATATAGGTCTCGTCATCGGTGTCGACCAAAAACGGCGCCGAGCTGGACGAGATACATCAGAAGCTCCAGCGCTTCGAAGATGAGGTAGAAGCCCTCAACAAGAGGTTCGATGAGGCGTAGGGTAAGTTCAAATCAAATCTTAATATTCTCCCTGACTTTGGTTAGTTCACAGTCCTTTTAAATAAGACGTTATCATGTTGCAGCCTTGTCAAAAGAGATTGAAAACCTCCGGGCCGAGCTTCAACATGCCAAAGATGAAGCGGCCGTTGAGAAGGCAGTGGCCAAGGAGGCAGCCACAATACTCTCCGCCCTACGAGCCACTAGTGATAAACACCAGGCTCATGTGGCGGAGATACAAGATGAGATCAAGGATGCCAGCAACAAGTGTGATGCCTTGGGGAAGAAGAACAAGGCGGTCTTGGCCGAACTATCCGCCTTGAGGCCCGATCTTCATAAGGAGCGGATGGACAGAGGTTCTTCGAGGAACAAGTTTGGCAGGCCAAGGAGATAGCCGATGGTAAGCCATACTCCCTAAAGTGCGTATTCAGGAATAGCAAATTCGAATTGCTGACCCGGTTGTGGCGATCCTCAGGCACGGCCGCCGATCTCCAGAAGAGCGTGGCAGATGCCAATCAGCTGGTTGCCTCGCGGGGAGAGGACGACGAAGGTCGGATCTTCTAGGCACAATTTGGAGCCCCCGAGCATCCTCCGCTTTTGGTGGAGCAGTTGAAACAACTGATGGAGATGCACCGGATGGCGGAGCCGGCCATCAAGGACCTCTGCATCCGTCTATGGCCCGACGAGCCACTCCCAGGCAGCTACTTCAGCCTAGTTCAACGGCTGATTGATGCGACGCCCCACCTTGATGCCGTCAAGCGTTCCTCCTACATCGAAGGAGTCTGGGTGGCCCTTGCCAAGGGCAAAGTGCACTGGCCGAGGCTCAATCTGATGAAGGTCGCCACCGATCCACCACCGCCTGGAAAGGAGCACCGACGCCCCGAGCTCTACTTCGATGGGGTAATGGAGAGCGTGCGGGTGATAGTGTCGCAGTGTTCGGGCGAGAAAATATTTGAATAAGATTGTAATATGTCTGAAGACTTGTTTATAATTTTCAATGATATTAGTATCCGCACTTATATTGTTTTTGCCTTCCTTTATAACTCATGTATGGTTGTTTGATACTGAAAGATGCGAGTCGTCAGCTTCAGCCCCCACGTAGATACTACATGGGGTGTCTATGCCAATGCACTATGTTCCTTAGCCAAATTATAGGAACCGGAAGGTGATTTAGTGCGGCAGACTAGCCAATCGGACTATTATGCTTTATTTCTTTCACTTAACCGAAGGGGCGCGAAAAGGACTGATGGAAGCATACGATTAGCCACTGGGGTTTTTGCGATGTTCGGACGAGCCGAGGCCGAAGCCGTCATCATAGTGTTTGTTCAAAGGGCAAATTCCTCATATAACATGGAATAACCGCTTACGAGGGTTGAAGTGTAATACTTCTAACTTGGGGTTCACAGATCGGGTCACGCATACTATGACAGTCTGTTTTCGGCTTTCTCCCCTGAGGTGCTTGACCGGACTATCCGGCAGCAGAATTGCAGGGGTGCTCCCTTTGCCCTTTTAGCCGAACGAGCGGAACATAAAGGGGCAAGCACAGGAGCCGGGCAACCCAACTTAATGAGCAAAGACATAGTTCGGAACCGATGCATATAAAGTGAATGCCAAAATTCCAAACACACAATGGTTAAGGCGATTTGTGTTTGAAATCGATCCCCCGGTCTATTAGCCGGTGACCTTGAGTCATACCGAACAAGTTCACAAGAAGAGGGAGGGAAAAAGTATATGCCGAAAATAGGAAAAATAAGGCGTACACGCGCCAAGAAATTTTGCATTTTCTCAACAACTCTTATAACTCAGATTGCCGAAGCAGCTGTTTACAAGTATGTGATAAGAATAAAAGTCCCGCGGGAGCTGTTGTACCAGGGGTCTACGATTGGTGACCAGCCGCCTCTGATATGCCCTGTTGCTAGTTGACTCTTGCTTTGGATGTACCTTGATGGGTGTTAATGCGAGCGGATTTTGCGAACAAAATCTTGAAAGGCCGCTGTGTTTAAAGGTGAGCTTTATGCCATGGGCAGGCTCTTTTAGGAGCGCCTGCAATTTGTCCGAAGAGGTGTTGATGTTAACAGTTCGGAACAACCGAACGCCTATCGTAAGTTCCCCACCGCTACCCATGGAATCTTAAGTGCAAAGTTGTGCATCCTCGGCACATACTTTGCTGGTCCTAAGGTTGTGCGGTGGGGGCGAGTCCCTATTGAGGGGAGGAAGGAGGGTCGGAGTGTTCGGCCTGAATCCGAACTCGCTTCCCGGCCTTCCTTGCCTTTACATCAAATGCCGAAGCTTTTCGGTCGTCTTTGTAGCTGAATTTGTCCGCCAGTGCCAGTGCATGTTCCTCCGTTCTAAGGGACCGCTCTGTATTACCTTTAGGTTCTCAAACTTTTTCAACTCTCACGCAATACATGAGCATGAGCCATGGATATAACACTATAGGTGGAATAGAATATGGTGGAGGTTGTCAAGGAAAGGGAGAGGACAGTCTCACATCAACTAGGTGTATCAATGGGCTATGGAGGTGCCCATTAATAGATATCAATGTGAGTGAGTAGGGATTGCCATGCAACGAATGCACTAGAGCTATAAGTATATGAAAGCTCAAAAAGGAACTAACTGGACGTGCATCATGAAGGAAAAATTCCACTAGTTATATGAAAGTGACAAAATAGGAGTCTCTCTATCATGAAGATCATGGTGCTACTTTGAAGCACAAGTGTGGAAAAAGGTAGTAGCAATGTCCCTTCTCTCTTTTCTCTCATTTTTTTATTGGTGGGCATCTAAGGCCTCTTTTATTTTTTCTATATGGGCTTCGTTGGCCTCTTTTTTTTCATGAAGTCCGAAATCTCATCCTCACTTGTTAGGGAATCATAGATTCCATCGTGCTTTCCTCACTTGGGACATGCTCTAGAAATGATAATCATCACACTTTTATTTACTTACAACTCAAAAGAAAATTATAACTCGATATCTATGACAAAATATGACTCTATATGCAATATGGAAGTGATGGCACATGTCATAAAAGGAAACGGTGGAAGTTGCATGGCAATATATCTCGGAATGGCTATGGAAATGCCATAATAGGTAGGTATGGTGGCTGTTTTGAGGAAAGATATATGCTGGCTGTTTTGAGCAAGGTGTTCGTTGTACCGACAAAAGTTGCACAGTACTAGAGAGGCTAGCAAAGGTGGAAGGGTGAGAGTGCGTATAATCCATGGACTCAACATTAGTCATAAAGAACTCACATACTTATTGCAAAAGTCTATTAGTCATTGATGTACAGTATTAAAAGCATGCTCCTAGGGGAGAGGTTGGTAGGAGTTAACCATCGCGCGCTCCCAACCCTCACACAAAGGTCGACAATCTATAAACAAGTCATGCTCCGACTTCCTTACATAACGGTTCACCATACATGCATGCTACGGGAATTGCAAACCTTTACACAAGTATTTTTATCAAATCACAATTACTTCCTAACATGATTCTTAACATTACCATCTTTATATCTCAAAACTGTATGCAAGGAATCAAACTTCTCATAAATACTCAATGCACTTAATATGGAAGGTTTTATTATATCCCTCTTGGATGCCTATCATATTAGGACTAAATTCATAACCTAGACCAATTATCATGATGTTTAGAGACTCTCAAAATAATATAAGTGAGGTACGAGAGTTCAATTATTTCTATAAAACACAAACACCATCGTGCTCTAAAAGATATAAGTGAAGCACGTAGAGCAAAATTGCCTAACTCAAAAGATATAAGTGAAGCACATAGAGCATTCTAACAAATTCACGATTCAGCGTGTCCTTTTCAAAAAATGTGTGCAGAAAGAATGATTGTGGCAAATTAACAATCAAATACTCATATCATACAAGACGCTCCAAGCCAAACACATATCATGTGGTGAATAAAAATATAGCCTCAAGTAAATTTACCGACGGATTGAAGACAAAAGAGGGGATGCCTTCCGGGGCATCCACAAGCTTAGGCTCTTTGGCATCCTTGAATATGACTTGGGGTGCCTTGGGCATCCCCAAGCTTAGGCTTTTGCCACTCCTTATTTCATAGTCCATCAAATCTTACCCAAAACTTGAAAACTTCACAACACAAAACTTAACAGAAAACTCGTGAGATCCGTTAGCATAAGAAAATAAATCACCACTTTAGGTACTATTGTGAACTAATTATTTATTTATATTGGTGTTATACCTACTGTATTATAACTTCTCCATGGTTCATACCCCATGATATGACCCATAGATTCATCAACATAGGCAAACAACTCAAAGAAAACAGAATCTGTCAAAAACAGAACAGTCTGTAGCAATCTGGAAACTTCGTATACTTCTGTAACTCAAAAAATTCTGTAACATTAGGACAACCTGGGAAATTTATATATCAATCTTTTGTAAAAAATTTAGACTCATTCAACGCTTTGAAAAATTAAAAAATCCTGGACTGAGCGCAAAAGTTTCTGTTTTTCAGCAAGATCAAATCAACAACTACCATAGATCACCCCAAAGGTTTTACTCGGCGAAAACAATAATTAAAGCACCAAAATACAATTAATATAGAAGTAATAATGTGGGAAACACTAAAAAACAGAAGCCAAAATAGAACGCAAAAATAAAATTGGGTTGCCTCCCAACAAACGTATTGTTTAACGCCCCTAGCTAGGCAAAACACAATAGATCTAGGTATTGTTGGTGAGGACATGACTACCTTCGATACGACCAAAAATGTTGCATACATGCATATTTGTGAGTTGATTTCTTATAATTATGCAATAATTTATTTATGTTATCCGGAACAAAAATACTTCACCTATTTTTATTTTATGCCTAAATGCAGAATGGTCGAACACTTGTATGAACCACGTGTGATGACAAAGGAAGACGAAATGGTTGCATGCTATTCAAGAGGTCCTCTAATGTCAAAGGAAACAATTAGGTGTTTTTCAAGAAGTTCTCTCATGTCACTTTTAGCCCAAGAGAAGATAGAGTCCAAGTCTCTCATGTTCTGGACTCAGATTCGGACTGCACAGACACACCCGTCTCAAAACGCCAACAACTTTTTCATACGGACTCAGAATTGGGTGATTCCTTTTTTGATGGAAACTAGATTTCATATTCGTTCCAGACCATTTGAAATCACCTTAAAATTCATATGTATCGCGAAGATATAGATGAAAAATCTGACGTTGCAGTAGAATCCGAGTCAAACTACAAGTCCAAAGGTGTTGCATCACCTCCACTTGGGCCCATGGGCCTGGTATGACCTAGGGTTGGTTTTAGGGTGTCTTGGGTTGTCCTCCCACCTCCTTGGCCGCCACCCCTTGCTCCTATATAAGTAGATCAATCTAGTAGCTTTTCCTTTGGGTTTTTTGTTTAATTAAAAGTTAGCCATTGCAACTTCGTGTACTTCGTTTGTGTCCAACGACCAGACCAAGACCGCTGTCAGAACCCCACCCTTATCAATACTTTATCTATATTCGCAATATTCAGATTGCATTATCATATTCTTGCTTGTTCTTTGATTGCTTGCAGGAATAGACCTTCGTGGTCAGGTTGATTGTGCTCCGACGTGGTCAATAACCTCTTGGAGATTTGTTTAGCGATTGCTAAGGCGCAACGTCGTGCATGTTTGTAGTTGGATTGTCAAAGTCGTCTCCACCAAATCAATAGTTATCATCTCATCGAAAGATCGGGACCCTCGTCTATTATCAAGTGGTATCAGTTTTTAGGTTGCTCGGTTAGAATTTCCAGTTATTCGTAAATTAGATTTATTTTTCTTACCTATAGCCCAAGAGAAAGCCACAAAAAAAGTTAGATCTATTCATCTTTTCTCCAAGCCAGTCTGAGCCTTTGCAATTTTCTTTTCAGTGCTTGCATAGTTGAATTATCGGTTGCATCGTCGTGTCGAGTTGCTGGTCTTAGCGTCTAGTCTTTTAGAGTTTCGAGTTCTATTCACAACTTGTCATGCCGGCGTCGCACCATCTTCATCGCTGCTGCCATATACCACCATCACGCCAGCATCATCCCTTTCGTTGTCACCCATCACCATCCATCAATTTTCACCACATGCTACCATTGTTCATTGTCATTATCACACTTGAGGTCGTTCACATGTACACTTGATCCAATCTACATCTTATCTAATTTGTTGGATAGAAAAAAGTGAGAGAGAGAAAAACAAAAAAAGTGAGAGAAAAAAGAGAAGAAAAAAATAGAGAGAAGAGAAAAAAACAAAATTTTGGATCTACCTAGACTCAATCTCGTATGTGAATTCGGATTGAATTCTGTTTTGCATAGTGTTTAGTAAAACAAGCGTATCTTCCTCATACGAACTCGGAATTGAGTGATTCTTTTTACATACGAAAGCTTGAGTCAGTAGCATTCTTGAGAAAAAATATCAGAAATTTCACATAATATTTTCTAGAGGAAAGCTGCAGAGAGAGTTTTGTATATCTTGCTTGTCGGTCATTTATCATCATTGTCTTTACTGCCATTATGATCTTCACTTATATCTTGCTGTCGAGAGCTAATTCATATCATCCCTTGCTGCTATTTGTCCTACGCCGTGACTCCATTAGTGTTCTAGTCTCGCATCTCTAGTACGGTCTAGCCTAGGACCAGCACAGTACCGTCGTTGAGCGTTTATTCAACATTGTATCTCTGAATTGATTATTGCTAATCTTTTGCTACCATATATTAAGCCTTCCAAGCTCCACATATTTCTATATCGTGTATACATACGTTCACCTGGTAATCGCTTTACCCAATATTCGGAGATATTAACACCGTCGGTTGCCGATCGCCACCTGCTGCATGGTAAGAATTTGTAAGACATTGATATTTGCTTTACTGTGAGCATTTTACCATCACATCCTAGTAGTTCATAGGAACAATATACTTGGATCTTTGTTTCTTTTTTCTACTAGTCATGACAGGATCCAAAGTTTTCAGTTCATGGGCTTCTTCGATCATGGGAGACGTGCCACCACAAAAACCGATATGAGAGCTGCAAAGAGATCCAAATGCACATGATCAGGTTAATGTTTCTATACCTACATTTAATGGTCGATTTATACCTGCTTTATATATTGAATGGGAGTTTGAAATAAATGAAATATTTGGTTCTCATAATTTTGCTGCACATAAGAAAGTTAAGGTCACAGTTGGTTCTTTCACTGGTTATGCTTCAGTTTGGTGGAGCGAATATTGTCGGTTACACAAAGATATTATACCTACTACTTGGGATGATTTGAAACTTGCCGTGAGACACACATTCGTTCCTGCTTATTAATACTCGTGACAAGCTTAAAAAGTTACAATATTTAAAACAAGGTAGTGACACCGTAATGAAATATTATGATGATTTACAAATGACCTTGTTGGATTCCTCATTAGAAGAAAGTGAAGAAGATTTTATGGATAGATTTTTGGGAGGATTAAACCGTGATATTCAGGAGATACTAATTCATGAAAAGTGTTATTCTATGGATCGTTTATTTCGTCTTGCTTGCAAAGTTGAACAGGAAATAAATCAACGTGTTGCCCAAAAGGAAATAGAGCGCAAGGTGCATATTCCAAGAGTGGATACAGTTGTTCCTTCAACTACTAGGCATACTGTGACAACCACATCAATTCTTGTGAGGGCTACATCACCTTCACCATGTAACACGTCACCACCGAGAGTGCCTACATCATCTGAGTTGATCATAAGAGGTAATGGCAAAGGTATTGATCTTCCACCTCCATATGAGTATGTTGAATGCCTTGTCAATTCCAATGTACCTTGTGATGAGCTACCCATTACTTTGATCACACCACCTATTTTAGAGGACTATGTTCATGATTTTACTTCATCATGTGATCAAATAACTATAATATCAGCAATTGTGAGTGCACCCATTGAATTAACTATTGATGAGCAAGAACCGTGTGAATCAGGAAATCAATCAAATTTGGGTCACATATGTTTCAAAATAATTCTGTCGGTGTTTAATCATTTTGATATGACCTCCAATCTTGATGATAATTCTGTGTCAAATTACATGTTGCATGTTTGCTTATTTAAGCATGTTGTAGCATCTAAATTTGAAACGATTCACGTTTATCTACCAATATTGGGATGGTTTAATGATGAAAATTATGAATCTTTTGATATGAATAAGGACTTCACTTATATGTGCAAACTGAGTTGTAATATTGTCATGCCTTCTACTTCTTGTCATGATTTTTTGGCTTCATATTTCATGACATGTGATGAGTGCCCTTGCATATATGTGTCACATGTGTCACAACTGAGAACAATAAAAATGGATGACAAATACATATACAATGTGTACGGCTTTTCTCTTTTGGTAGCCACATTTCAGATTAAGCAACGCCGAGGACGACTTTGTTTTCAAAAAGGGGAGGATGATGAGGACATGACTACCTTCGATACGACCAAAAATGTTGTATACATGCATATTTGTGAGGTGATTTCTTATAAGAATTATGCAATAATTTATTTATGTTATCCGGAACAAAAATACTTCACCTATTTCTATTTTATGCCTAAATGCAGAATGGTCGAACACTTGTATGAACCACGTGTGATGACAAAGGAAGACGAAATGGTTGCGTGCTATTCAAGTGGTCCTCTAATGTGAAAGGAAACAATTAGGTGTTGTTCAAGAAGTTCTCTCACGTTACTTTTAGCCCAAGAGAATATAGAGTCCAAGTCTTTCACGTTCTGTACTCAGATTTAGACTTCACAGACACACCTGTCTGAAAACGCCAACAACTTTTTCCTACGGACCCAGAATTGGGTGATTCTTTTTTTGATAGAAACTAGATTTCATATGCGTTCTAGCCCAGTTGGAATCACCTTCAAATACTTCCGGATCGCGAAGATATCGACAAAACAATCTGACATTGTAGTAGAATCCGAGTCAAACTACAAGTCCAAAGGTGTTGCATCACCTCCACTAGGGCCCATGGGTGTCTTGGGTCGTCCTCCCACCTCCTTGGCCGCCACCCCTTGCTCCTATATAAATAGATCAATCTAGTAGATTTTCCTTTGGTTTTTTTGTTTAGTTAAAAGTTAGCCATTGCAACTTCGTGTACTTCGTTTGTGTCTAACAACCAGACCAAGACCGCTTTAGGAACCCCATCCTTATCAATACTTCATCTATATTCGCAATATTCAGATTGCATTATCATATTCTTGCTTGTTCTTCGATTGCTTGCAGGAATAGACCTTCGTGGTCAGGTTAATCGTGCTCCGACGTGGTCAATAACCTCTTGGAGATTGGTTTAGCGATTGGTAAGGCGCAACGTCATGCATGTTTGTAGTCGGATCGTCAAAGTCGTCTCCACCAAATCGATAGTTATCATCTCATCGAAAGATCGGGACCCTCGCCTCTATCAATTGTCATCTTTGGTATGCAATCCAAATGAAGCTCTCTTAATAGATTCATAAGGCAATCTTATTTTCATTCTAGGAAAGTGTTCCATGCCCTTCCTTAATGGAAATTGGAATCTAATGTTTTTTTTCATGTCAATAATTGCACCAATCGTTGTAAGGAAAGGTCTACCAAGAATAATAGGACATGTAGGACTGCAATCTATATCAAGAACAATGAAATCTACGGGTACATAATTCCTATTTGCAACAATAAGAACATCATTAATACTTCCCATAGGTTTCTTTATAGTGGAATCCGCAAGATGCAAATTTAGAGGGCAATCATCAAGATCACATAAAGTTTTCGGAATTGTGGAAACACTAGCACCCAAATCACACAAAGCATGGCACTCATAATCTTTGATTTTAATCTTGATAGTAGGTTCCCAATCATCATGAATCTTTCTAGAAATAGAAACTTCTAACTCAAGTTTTTTGTCGTGGGGAACGAACACCTATGGGATCGAAGGGACCCCTTTCGGTTCGGCGGGGGGAAAGGCTCATGGAAAGAGCCGGTCTGATGAACAGCACGCGGGGACCTTTACCCAGGTCTGGGCCGCATGGATGCGTAAAACCCTACTCCTGCTTGGCTGTATTGAGAGTGTTCTTCAGGTTCTAGCTACAGGAGCTCGTTGAGCAGCTGCCACGCGTGTGAGCTAGAAAGTCCCAAAAGTCAAAAAGTCCCCTACCGTATCACCATGAGCCTCCTTCTGTACTCTGAAGGGGATCCCAACGGTGGCGTACAGTGCGTGCACGGGGTGTACAAATCTACAGTGCTATCATACCTAACACTGTCAGAGTAGGACATGCACATTTAATGCACCGTCGGGCATCTCTGTCCGCCTGTGGGACAGGACAGGAGCCCGTCCCATCGACACCGCTTAATTTCCTCCAACGTCGACGCCGCGACACGCGTCGAGGTGGATTGACACCTGCCCTGTACACTGGTGGGGCCTTGCCGGGGTTTCGCCTTGCCGGGGCCTTGTCTTGCTTGGGGGTTTAATAGCCCTTCCGGCAAGGTCTTGCCGACGGTTTTGACTCTTCTATGTTTGTATGTGTAAGCTCCTGCTGGGCCTTGCTGCCAGGGTGGCTACTACCGCCCGTGCTCGAGTAAGGGGAACTGGAGAGCCCAAAACTCTAGTGCACCGACAGGAGCCCCTAGGCCTGGCCCATACACGTCGCGAGGCATTGTTCGGCCAGGCCCAAACTATGCACGGGCATGTGTGGTAGGGCCCTGTAGTCATGATCATTGCACTCGCTACGCTTCCTCACGACGTCCATTGAATGCAGGATGTGGGATACGTGCACGACGCAGCCGTTTAATTTTTTAATTACTGCGTCAGGTCATTCCTGCCACGCACGCGGCATGCATAGCGGGGAGCCATCAATGGGCGCCCTTGATTTAAAGTCACTGGGAAAAGCAGTAACTGCAGTGCCATGGATTGGGGCAATGGGGTGGTTGTTGTTCGCCCTGTGATCGAGGGCGCCGCTATTGGAGGAGGTGGGCGGCGTCCTTTGGAGTGGGGGGAGAGCCAGCCCCCGCGCTTCCCCCTATAAATTGGGGGTTAGCGAGGGCGACACTCATCCATCCTCCTTCCATCTTCCGAGAGCAAACCTCCATAGTTTGCCCTTCCTCGTCTTCCCACCCTTCAGGTAGCGCTCACCCTTAGCCATGAATAGGGGGCGAGGGCGGCCACCATCCTCCGCTCCGAGGAGGATCTCTCGTCGAGATCATGCCATCGCTTCAGCCATGGAGGCGGAGGGTGGTTCGAGCTCGTGTGGTGGAAGAGGCGCGAGGGGTCACGGCTACCGCGGAGGCCGGGGTCGAGGGAGACGGAGCGCTGCTCCACCCCCTCCTCCGACATCAGGCCTCTCCGTTGAGGAGACCCACGCCGAGGGGACGACGCTAGATTTCGTCCTCGATCTGGCCGGTCCCCTCCGGAGTCATCTGCGCCTCCCTTGCTTCTTCGCCAGGGCGATGGAGGCTGACGAGCCGCCCGTCCTGTGGTTACGGGTGGCTGGTTGTTGTAACGGCACGATGTGGGTAACTGTCGATTACCCAGCGAACCGCGTTATGTTTCTCAGGCGCGGCTGGAAGACCTTCGCCCGCGCCCACAACCTCCAGGTGGGGCATGTCCTCCGTTTTAAAATGAAGCAGACCAATACGCTCTCCATCAAGATTTATGGGTGCTCCGGCGTCCGTCTCAGCTACTGCGAAGAGAGCTTGAGCAGCGTTGAAAGCCTGTCCTCGAGCGAGAGTGATGAGGAGGACAGCGGTGAAGACAGCGACGATGAGCCCGATCTTTGGGCAATCAAGTCGGAGCTCGACAACTCGAGCTCAGACTGACTGCCGACCACACCATCACCGCCAGCCTCATGCCTCTCCCCCTCCCAGCAGGATGACCTTACCGGGGGCCTTAGTCCCGGGCGCTGCCTCATCTTCCAGCTGGATCTTCCGACAGGCTCGTGGACTTCGGCTTCTGGGTCCATCCCCCTTTTTACCCACGCTGGCCCTCTCCTCCGTGCAATGCTGGTCCAGGAGGGGCCAGGTTCTTGCCTGCCCATCTGGCAGCCCTGCTCCTCCACGCAGTGCTGATCCAGAGGGGTCAGGCCGAGCTACTGTCGGGGGCCTCTCGCCATCCTTTTCTTCTTGTAGCCCGCCTCTCCTTTCCATCCCTTTCTTCTTGTAATCTCCCCTAGGGGAGAAAGTCAAATAAAGATGTACTAGAAAAAGCGATATCTCATGTAAATTTCACCCTATTTTGAATGAGCATGTATTATCTTCCTTGTTGGACTGTTTTTGTGTATGGAAATTTCCCTATGCCTTCTTGGAAGAATCTTGCCAGCGTGCGTATCCCTACCGCGAGCCCTTTGAGGAACGTGTCCTTAGCAGCCTGCTGATGGTGCTACTGCCGGCAAGATGCCTTGGCGTTCTCGGCGCCACCGCCTGAGGTGTTGGTCGTGCTCGAAATAGAATAAGGGTGCGAGCGCTGTCACTTGAGTCGTTGAGCGGACTCGAAACGAAACAAGGAGCGCGGGCGCGACCACTTAAGCCATTGAGCGGTCTCGAACACAGCGACGGCGCAGCCAATCATGGCAAGGTTCCCATGCGTGCAGGTTTTCCGTACAAAGATCGAAATCGCCCAAGGAAAAATAACCCCATGGCAAGAATTCGCTTGGGGTTTTTGCAACTTATCTTTTTGTTGTCGTGCTCCCTTCGGCAAGTTTTTTGGGGACGTTGCTCATAGGTATCCATACCACCATTCCCCCCAGCAAAGCTGCACGCGAGGTGATCTTCTGTCCTTTGAGAAAAAAGAAAGAAGAGAAAATATGGATATGGAACCTTGGCGGACCGTTAGCCCTTGTCGGGATTAAGCGTAATGCAACACTTCAAACAAACATGCACATAAGTAAACATGAGAATCGATCAGGATTGTAGAATACTTATATTTATTCAACTACGCACAGGGTCTGAGCCTGGCTTTGTACCAAAGATTACATGCATCAGCGACAAGACTTGTACGAAAGGTGGTTGCCGGGAGGCTCGGCGACCGCGCCTTATGGGTAGAACTTGCGAATATGTTCAATATTCTAGGAGTTGCTCACTGGGATGCCATCTTCGATGTCCAGGCGGACTGCGCCAGGCCTGGTGACTCGTACTACCCGATAAGGGCCTTCCCACTTTGACGTCAACTTGTTGGAATTCTTGGCGGACTGAACTCGCCGAAGAACAAGGTCGCCTTCCTCAAGAGTTCTGGCATTAACTTTGCGGTTATGGTAGCGGCACAAAGCTTGTTGGTAGCATGTAGCTCTCATAGCAGCCTGAAGACGGTCTTCCTCAAGGAGCGTCGTGTCATCTTGCCATAACTGCTCTTGCTCGAGCTCATCATAAGCGAGCACTCGAGGTGACCCATATATGAGTTCCATGGGGAGCACTGCCTCCACCCCATAGATGAGGGAGAAGGGTGTCTGGATGGTAGCTCAATTTGGTGTCGTTCTGATTGTCCAAAGAACCATCAGCAACTCATCAATCTAGTGCCTTCCGCACTTGTGTAGCCTGTCAAAAGTTCTTGTCTTGAGGCCTCGCAGCACTTTGGCATTAGCTCTTTCCGCTTGGCCGTTGCTCCTTGGGTGGGCAATGGAAGCAAAACAGATTATGCTGCCAAGGTCTTGGACATACTGTATGAAGGTGCGGCTCGTGAACTGTGTGCCGTTGTCATTGATGATCCTATTGGGAACACCAAAGCGGCAAACTAGTCCCTTGAAGAACTTGACGGCTGACTGTGCTGTCACCTTCCTCACGGCTTCCACTTCTGGCCACTTTGTGAACTTGTTGATTGCGACGTACAAGTACTCAAAGCCCCCGGCAGCGCGGGGAAAGGGGCCTAAGATGTCAAGCCCCCAGACCGAAAATGGCTAGGACAGAGGGATCGTTTGAATGGCTTGAGCTGTTGATGTAATATCTTCGAATGAAAATGGCATGCTTCACACTTGGTTACTAATGCTGTTGCATTCTCGAGGGCAGTGGGCCAAAAGAAACCTTGCCGGAATGCCTTTCCGGCAAGTGCCCTCGATCCTATGTGGGAGCCACATATGCCTCCATGTATCTCTGCCAACAGCTCATGTCCATCTTCCCGGGAAATACATTTGAGTTTCACACCGTTCAGTCTCTTTCTTTACAGGAGGTCGTCTATGAATTGGTACATATGAAACCGACGGGCTACTTTCTCTGCTTCCTCTTGTTCCTCGGGGAGTTCTCCTGTCTGAAGGAAACGGACGATGTGTTGCGCCCATGCTGGAGCCTGAGGCTCGACAACAAGGACTAAAGGCATATCCTCTGCCGGGATAGCATTTGCCTCAACAGCAAGGGCCTGAGGACCTGCCGGAGCCTGCTGTATCCCGGCAAGCCTGGCGGGAGTGTGTGCTTCCATGGCAAGAGCCGGAGGCCCTGCCGGAGCATATCGCTCACCGACAAGCCCGTCGTTGTCCCTGGCAACCTTTTCGTCAATGGCTTCTGGGAGCTCTGTCGGGAAATACTTACTGGAACTTCACTTCCTTCTCTTCTCTTGCCCAGTTGATGGTGTCACAGAGGGTTGAGTTAGTTGGAGCACGAAAGTTCCTGGTTCCACAGGTAACTTAAGGGCGGCACACTTTGACAGGCCATCGGCAACGCCGTTTTCTACACGTGGAACGTGCTCCATTTGCAGGCCGTCAAAACGTTCTTCCAACTTCCTCACTTCATCTACATAAGCTTCCATCAACGGGCTCTGGTAATCTTTGTTCACTTGCATGACGACAAGTTGAGAGTCATCCTTGACAATAAGTTTCTTGATCCCAAGGTCTGCCACGATCCTGAGACCGGCAAGCAGCCCTACGTACTCAACAGTGTTATTCATTGATATCTCTTGGGGAAAGTGCATCTGAATCACATATTTGAGGTGCTCTCCGGTGGGTGCGACAAGCAGCACTCTGGCACCGGCGCCTTGCAGCGAGAAGGCTCCATCAAAATACATGATCCATTCTTGATTGGTTTCCTTACCGGGGAGAGTTGACTCTAGAACTTCTTCATCGAGCGTTGGGGTCCACTCTTCAATGAACTCCACCAAGGCCCTGCTCTGAATGGTCGAAGTGCTTTCAAACTTAAGACCAAAGCTTGATAGTTCCAAAGCCCACTCCACAATCCTGTCGGTAGCTTCTGGGTTTCGCAAGATCCGCTGTAGCGGGAAACGGGTGACAACGGTGATCTCATGTGCTTGGAAGTAATGTCGCAGCTTCCTCGAGGCCATAAGAAGGCCGAAGAGCAACTTTTGCACGCAAGAATATCTTGACCTAGCCCCCTGCAACAGGGAGCTAACAAAATAAACTGGGCGCTGCACCACTTTCTTCTTTTGGATTGCCTCATTAAACTGCGCAGATCCTCCCTCGTCAGCACCAGACCTTGCCGGGGAATGCCCTAGCTCGTCGCTTGGCAGCCCTGTCGTTGCTGCTGCTTCTTCATCGACTTCTCTTTCAGCCACTAGTGGAGCATTCACCACTTGATTCATTGCCGCCAGATACAGTAGCAATGGCTCTTGTGGTTTTGGCGTGACTAGGACTGGCAGAGAGGATAGGTACTTCTTCAAATGCTACAACGCCGCCTCCGCTTCCGGAGTCCATTTCATTGGACCTGCCTTCTTCGCAATTCTGAAAAAGGGCAAGGCGCGCTCAGTAGATTTTGAAATGAACCTACTCAGAGCGGCAACACAGCCGGCAAGACGGCGCACATCTTTGACTCGTCTTGGTGCTTCGATTCGCTCAATCGCTTTGATCTTGTTGGGATTTTCTTTGATTCCTCGTTGAGATATAAATAACCCAAGAGGCTTGCCTGATGGGCCACCGAACACACACTTTTCAGGGTTGAGCTTCATGTTGATCTTGCACAGGTTGGCAAATGTTTCTTCTAGGTATGATATGAGTGTAGCCTTGTCCTTAGTTTTGACCACTATGTCATCCATATAAGCCTCCATATTTCTATGTAGCTGGGGCTCAAAACCAATCTGGACCGCTCTTGCACAAGTAGAACCAGCACTTTTCAACCCAAAAGGCATATGCAAAAAGCAATATGTACCACATGGGTGATAAATGCGGTCTTCTCCTCGTCTTCCTTGGCCATGAAAATCTGATGATAACCGGAATAGGCGTCAAGTCAAGACAACAAGTCACAACCGGCAAGGGAAAAGGATCTTTGGGGCAGACTTTGTTGATGTCTGTGAAATCAATGCATAGCCTCCATTTTCCATTCGCCTTGCGCACTACGACTGGATTGGCCAACCATGTCGGATGGAGTACTCCTCTGATCAAGCCAGCCGCTTCTAATTTCTTGATATCTTTGGCAATAAACTGTTGCCACTCCAAAGCTTGCTTCCGGACCTTGTGCTTGACGGGCCGCGCATGTGGGCAGACGGCAAGGTGGTGCTCAATCACCTCCCTGGGAACACTGGGGATATCAGATGGTTGCCATGCAAACACATTGACATTCGCCCGCAGGAAGGCAACAAGCACGCTTTCCTATTTGTCATCAAGGGTGGAACTTATGGTGAAAGTTCCCCCCGTGCCGTCCTCTATGGCGGGCACCTTCTTGGTCTCTGGTGGAGCAGCCTTGGAATTTTTGCTCTTGCCGGTGGAGCTCTCTGGCACATCGTCAACGGGAGTGCAACACTTCGAAGAGGTGCGCTTGCCAGAATGTGCGCCAGAGGCCTTGCCGGTCTTCCTTCCCCCGGGAGCTTCAGCGGCAGGAGCAAGTGCCTTGGTGGAAGGTGTTGCAGCTGCCCCCCGGTAGAGTTGGTCGGCGCAGATAAGTGCACTTTTCTTGTTGGAGTTGATAGTGATGACGCTGATTGGCCCGGGCATCTTCAGCACGTTGTAAGCGAAGTGGGTGGTCGCTGTGAACTTGGCCAGTGCTGGGCGACCAAGAATGCTGTTGTACGGCAACGAGATCTTGGCGATGTCAAAAACGAGCTTCTCCGCTCTGAAATTGATATCACTGCCAAACGTCACCGATAGCGTGACCTTGCCCTTCGGCCGAGTTCTTCCTGAGTTGACCCCATGGAAAGCGCCTGTCGGCTCGAGATCTTCGTCAGGAATTTGCAGCCTCTGAATGACATCAGGTGAGATAAGGTTCAGGCTGGCCCCACTGTCAACTAACATCTTCGTCACCTTGAGGTTGTGGATTGTTGGTGAAACCAACAACGACAGGCACCCGACTGCAGTTATGCGACCAGGGTAGTCCTCGGCGTCAAAGATGATAGGAGTGTTGGACCACTTCAGAGGTCTCTATGCACCGATAGAGGGATCTGCTGCATTAACCTCACGCGCCCACTATTTGAGTTGGTAGTGAGAGGAATGCGATGAGGCACCTCCCTCTATGCACATCATCTTTGTAGCCTTGTGAAACTCATGCTTGCTAGACTCGTCGTCCTCTTCGACGTCATCATCATCTCCCTCTTGCTTGTCACGGCCACGGGCGGACCGGTCTTTCTATTGCTTGGGCTTGCCGCCACGACCTCCTCGGCCAACAAGTTTCTTGCCGGACCCCTCAGCACCATCTTGGCCTTTTTCCTTATCCCACCTCTCATATTCGTCTTTTTGCATCTCGACAAGCTGCTCAACTTGCCGGCAGTTTTGGAGATCATGGCCTTTGGTGCGATGAATCTTGCAATACTGCTTGTCGGAGCCTTATGGCTTGCCGGCAGTTGTCATGGCATGGCAGGAGGCGCACCCGGCAACATCGTTGCCGGGGTCATCACCTTGCCCTTCTTGGCGGCGCCGAGGTTGCCGGATCCCTCGACGGCAAGTACGGTCTTGCCCTTGCGCTTCTTGTTTCGCCGCCGGCCCTTCTTTGTCGGGGTAGCGATGTCTTCATCTTCAAAGTCGAACCCTGTGCCGACGTCTTCGCCGGGGAGTCTCCTCCCTTCTTTAGCTCGAGCACATTTGTCTGCCAAAGCATAAAGCTCGCGCGACATCCCTGACTCTGTTCATCGCCAGCTCTTCCCGCATCCTGCGATTGCACACGTTCTGATGGAACGCGCTAATAACAGCAGCAGGATGAACATCTGGGATGTTGTGGTGCATGCGGCTGAACCTTTGGATGTACTTGCGCAAAGTTTCGCCCTCCTTCTGAGGGATGATGTGCAGGTCATTTTCCTAGCCATGAGCTTGATGACCTCCTATGAAGGCGCCCACAAATTCGTGGTACAGGTCTGCCCAAGAGGTGATGGACCCCTCTAGCAAGTGCATCAACCACGACCTGACATTGGGCTTAAGCACCAACGGGAAGTAGTTGGCGAGTATCTTCTCGTCAGGACCCCCGGCAGCCTGCACCGCAATGGTGTAGATGCTCAGGAATTATGACGGGTGAGTCTTGCCGTCATACTTCTCTGGAACTTCTAGTTTGAACATTAGGGAGTTGGGCCACTGGACTTGCCGCGGTTCATGGGTAAACACTAGGCAACCCACCTCGTAGGGTAGGCTGACAGGATACCCTGGCGCAGACTTGTCTACAGTGGGCCCCGCATGCCTATCGGACTGGAGGTGCGCTTCCCACCGCCGCTCGATTGCAGTTTGAGCGTCTTCCGTGCCTCATTCCCAGAGAACTTGACGCTGGTCACGGCATGTTCGTGGGTCAGACGACGCTGTCGAGTAACCATCGTAAGCGTCGGTCCGTCGAGTCAGTGACCGACGATGTTGTTGTGGAGGAGAGTGCACCGAAGTCGCACTGCCTCCGGCCCTCTCACCACTGCTGTGAGCCGGCTTGGTGGACCGAAACTTATTTGCTAGGCTGAGGAGGCTCTGAATGGTGGCTCTCCATTCATCGAGCTTCTCCGCGGCAGGAGGGAAGTTTAGGAGTAGCCACGCCCACGTCATCTCTTCCTTCGATGTGGTCGGCAGCAAACGGTGTGAGGAACGCGAGGTGCTCTGACTCCTAACCGTGTTAGAAGGAGCACCGCTGCGGTCCCGCGTCGGCATGCCACTCCTGCTTGCATGCTGGTGAGCATCCTGGTCCCGCGCATCTTGGGAATTATGCGCATGAGCTTTCCCGTGGGGACGTTGAGAACTATGGGTGCCGTGGCGTGGCTCCTCGCGTGCGTCCTGGGAAGGTCGCGACATAGGCACCGACGTGGGTGCCCTGGAAGATACCCTTCCGCCCCCGGAGTTCGTCGTAGCACCCGCAGGCGGTACCGCTCTGTCCTGAGACCCAGGGGCACGCGGGTTCCCGCCGCCGCCATGGGCGTCTCCGTGGCGAGCGTCACCGCTTGCTTGGCCTTGATCACCAGAGCGTCATGGAAGTTCCGAAGCTCCGCCTCCTGCTCCACCACCCGTGTCTCCATCGTTGCCCATCTGTGCAGATACAAGGACAGCGGATGTGGATGGACCAACCGCCGTCAGGCCCTTCTTATTGGGAGCCATGGCGACGATGAGTATGAAAAAACTGGCGCACTGATCACCAGAACGGGTTCGCACGATCTAGCACCCCCTACCTGGCGTGCCAAAGATGTCATGAGGAACGAACTGTTGGAAATATGCCCTAGAGGCAATAATAAATGAGTTATTATCATATTTCCTTGTTCATGATAATCGTTTATTATCCATGCTATAATTGTATTGATCGGAAACTCAGATACATGTGTGGATACATAGACAACACCATGTCCCTAGTATGCCTCTAGTAGACTAGCTCGTTGATCAAAAGATGGTTAAGGTTTCCTAGCCATGGACATGAGATGTCATTTGATAACGGGATCACATCATTAGGAGAATGATGTGATGGATAAGACCCAAACTACAAACATAGCATATGATCGTGTCAGTTTATTGCTACTGTTTTCTGCATGTCAAGTATATGTTCCTATGACCATGAGATCATGCAACTCACGGATATCAGAGGAGTGCCTTGTGTGTATCAAACGTCGCAACGTAATTGGGTGACTATAAAGGTGCTCTACAGGTATCTTCGATGGTGTCTGTTGAGTTGGCATGGATCGAGACTGGGATTTGTTACTCCGTGTGACGGAAAGGTATCTCGAGGCCCACTCGGTAATGCAACATCACAATAAGCCTTGCAAGCAATGTGACTGATTGTTAGTTGCGGGATCTTGTATTACAGAACGAGTAAAGAGACTTGCCGGTAACGAGGTTGAACTAGGTATGGAGATACCGACGATCGAATCTCGGGCAAGTAACATACCGAAGAACAAAGGGAACGTTATACGGGATTAACTGAATCCTTGACATAGAGGTTCGACCGATAAAGATCTTCGTAGAATATGTAGGAACCAATGTGGACGTCCAGGTCCCGCCATTGGTTATTGACCGTAGAGGTGTCTCGGTCATGTCTACATAGTTCTCGAACCCGCAGGGTCTGCACACTTAAGGTTCGGTGACGTTTCGGTAGTGTAGAGTTATGTATGGTGGTGACCGAAGTTTGTTCGGAGTCCCGGATGAGATCCCGGACGTCACGAGGAGCTCCGGAATGGTCCGGAGGTAAAGATTCATATATAGGATGTCCCAGTTTGGTCGCCGGAAAAGTTTCGGGCTCATCGGTAGTGTACCGGGAGTATCGGTAGTGTACCGGGAGTGCCGGTAGTGTACCGGGGGACCTCCGGGAGGGGTATTTCGACCCCAAGAGGTCCATGGGCTGTGGTAGAATAATAACCAGCCCTTAGTGGGCTGGGAAAACAGCCACAAAGGCCCATGGCGCAGGAGAGAAAGTCCTAAAGCAAAAAGTGGAAAATCAGCCAATAGGAGGCAATCCTACTCCAACTAGGATTGGAGGTGAAGTAGGATTGCTCCCACCTCCTATTTCGGCCGACCCAAAGGCCTTGGCTGCCTCTCCTCTCCTCTCCTCCTATATATACTAGTGGATTGGGTGGTTTTTGGACAGAATTTCCGGCCACGTGCTACCCGTTCCACCGGTGCATAGTTTCTCCTCTAGATCGGTTTTCTGCAGCGCTTAGGCGAAGCCCTGCCGGAATCACTCCACCACCATCACCGGAGCGCTGTCATGCTGCCGGTGAACTCTCTCTCCTCTCCACCTCCTCTTGCTGTATCAAGACGGTGGAGATCGTCATCAAGCTGCACGTGTGCTGAACGCGGAGGTGCCGTCCGTTCGGCGCTAGATCGGAAGGACCGCGATCGAGATCGCGAGACGGTTCGTGATGAGATCGCGGAACGGATCGTGATGAGTTCGCGGGACAGATCGTGATCAAGATCGCGAGACGGATCGTGATGAGATCGCGGGACCGATCGTGATGGGATCGCGGGACGGATCGTGATGAGATCGCGGGACGCTCGGTGATTTGGATCACGAAGATGTTCGACTACACCAACCGCGTTTCTTAACGCTTCCCGCTTAGCGATCTACAAGGGTACGTAGATCCACTCTCCCTCTCGTAGATGCTGATCACCATGGATAAGTTTGCGTGTGCGTAGGAAATTTTTTGTTTCCCATGCGACGTTCCCCAACAGTGGCATCATGAGCTAGGTTGATGGTTCGATGAGATCTCGAGTAGAACACAAAAGGTTTGTGGGCGTTGATGCTTAGATTGCTTCCTCCCTTGGTCGGATTTTGGTTCAGCGGGATTGTGAGATGAAGCGGCCCGGACCAACATTACTCGTACGCTTACGAGAGACCGGTTCCCTCGACGCAACTTGTTGCTTAGATGGCTTGCGGGTGACAGTTTCTCTCACTTTAGTTGGATCGGATCCGACAAAGGCGGTCCTTGAGAAGGTTGAAAAGCAATCTATGTATCACCGTTGTGGTTTATGCGTACGTGAGAATCGTTCTTGCTAGATACCCGTAGCAGCCACGTAAAACATGCAACAACAATTAGAGGACGTCTAACTTGTTTTTGCAGGGTATGTTGTGATGTGATATGGCCAATTACATGATGAGATATATGTGATGTATGAGATGATCATGTGATGTATAGAATTTCACGACTTGCATGTCGTTGAGTACGGCAACCGGCAGGAGCCATAGGGTTGTCTTTAATTATTGTATGACCTGCGTGTCAATCATTAAGCGCTATGTAATGCTTTACTTTATCGCTAAGCGGTAGCAATAGAAGTAGAAGCAGGGATGGCGCCACAACCCCAATGGCAACACATTGATGGAGATCAAGATGATGGAGATCATGGTGATGTGCCGGTGACGATGGAGATCATGTCGGTGTTTCAAAGATGGAGATCTTAAACACAAGTTCATGGCCATATCATGTCACTTATGAATTACATGAGATGTTAATCCTTTTATGCACCTTGTTTTGCTTAGTACGGCGGTAGCATTATAAGGTGATCCATCACTTGAATTTCAAGATGAACTGTGTTCTCCCCGAGTGTGCACCGTTGCGAAAGTTCGTCGTGTTGAGACACCACGTGATGATCGGGTGTGACAGACTCTATGTTCACATACAACGGGTGCAAGCCAGATTTGCACGCGCAGAACACTCGGGTTAAACTTGACGAGCCTATCATGTACATACATGGCCTCAGAACACGAGAGACCGAAAGGTCGAACATGAGTCATATAGTAGATATGATCAACATAATGATGTTCACCATTGCAGCCACCTCAACTCACGTGATGATCGGACTTGAGTTGGTGAATTTGGATCATGTATCACTCGAATGATCGGAGGGATGTCAATTTGAGTGGGAGTTCTTAAGTAATATGATTAATTGAACTCATTATCATGAACATAGTCAAAGTGTCTTTGCAAATTATGTTGTAGATTACTAGCTCGCGTTGTATCTCCCTTAAATTTGTATATGTTCCTAGAGAAATAGAGTTGAAAGATGTTGGTAGCAATATTGCGGACTGGGTCCGTGATCTGGGGATTGTCCTCATTGCTCCACAGAAGGCTTATGTCCTTAATGCACCGCTCGGTGCGCCACCCCCTCTAGCATCGTCTATAGATGTTGTGAACATCTGACAGGCACGTTTCGATGACTACTTGATAGTTTAGTGCGTCATGCATTACGGCTTAGAATTGAGGCTCCGAAACGTTTTGAACGTCACGGAACATATGAGATGTTCTAGGAGCAGAGATTGTGATCTCAGGCTCATGCCTGTGTTGCGAGATATGAGATCTCCAACAAGATTCTTTGCCTGTAAGATGAAGGAGAATAGCTCAATCGTTGAGCATGTACTCAGATTGTCTGGGTACTAAAATCGCTTGAATCAAGTGGGAGTTGATCTTCCAGATAAGATAGTGATTGATATAGTTCTCCAAGTCACTGTCACTGAAGCTACTAGAACTTAGTGATGAACTATAATACACCAGGGATAGAAGTATTGATCCCTGAGCTGTTCGCGATGTTTGACACCGCGAAGGTAGAAATCAAGAAGGAGCGTCAAGTGTTGATGGTTAATCAAACCACTAGTTTCGAAAAGGGCAAGAGCAAGGAGGGAAACTTCATGGATAGCAAGTCAGTTGCTGCTCCAGTGAAGCAACCCAAAGTTGAACTCAAACCCGAGACTAAGTGCTTCTATTATGAGGTGAGAGGTCGCTGAAGCGGAACAACCCTAGATACTTGGTAGATAAGAAGGCTGGCAACATTGATAGAAGTATATTTGATATACGAGTTACTAATGTGTACCTTGCTAGTACTCTTAGTAGCACCTGGGTATTGGATACCGGTTCGGTTGCTAAATGTTAGTAACTCGAAATAAAAGCTACGGAATAAACGGAGAACTAGCTAAGGTTGAGGTGACGATATGTGTTGGAAGTGTTTCCAAGGTTGATGTGATCAACATCGCACGCTCTCTCTACCTTCAGGATTAGTGACGAACCTAAATAAATGTTATTTGGTGTTTTGCGTTGAGCATGAACATGATTAGATCATGTTTATTGCAATACGGTTATTCATTTAAGTTAGAGAATAATGGTTATTCTGTTTACATGAATAATACCTTCAATGGTCATGCACCCAGTGAGAATGGTTTGTTGAAATCTTGATCGTAGTATTACACATGTTCATAACATTGATGTCAAAAGATACAAAGTTAATAATGATAGTACCACATACTTGTGGCACTACCGCTAAATGTCATATTGGTATAAAGCGCATGTAGAAACTCCATGCTGATGGATATTTGGACTCATTCGATTTCGAATCGGTTGAGACATGCGAACCATGCCTCTTGGGCAAGATGACTAAAGGACCCCGTTGGATGGAGCGGGCAAGTGATTCATTGGAAATGATACATGTTGATGTATGCAATCTAGTGAGTCTTGTAGCGTGAAGTGGATATCGTTATTTTCTTACCTTCACTGATGATTTGAGTAGATATAGTGTATATTTACTTAATGAAACACAAGTCTGAATCGTTTGAAAGGTTCAAGCAAATTCAGAGTGAAGTTTAAAGATCATCGTGACAAGAAGATAAAAATGACTGCGATATGATCGTGGAGGTGAATATCCGAGTCACGAGTTTGGCATACAAGTTAAGACGATGTGAAAGTTGTTTCACAACTAATCGCCACCTGGAACACCATAGTGTGATGGCGTGTCCGAACATCATAGTTATGCTCTATTGGACATGGTGCGTGCTATGATGTCTCTTGTCGTTCTACTACTATAATTTTGGGGTTATGCATTAGAGACAACTACATTCACTTTAAATAGGGCACCATCTAAATCCGTTGAGATGACACCATATGAATTATGGTTTGATAGAAACCTAAGCTGTCATTTCTTAATACTTGGGGCTGCGGCACTTGTGTGAAAAATGTTTTCACCTAATGAGGTTGAACCCAAGGCGGACAAATGCATCTTCATAGAATACCCTAAGATCAGTTGGGTGAACCTTCAATCTCAGATCCAAGTGCAAAGTGTTTTTTACTAAAACGGATCCTTTCTCGAGGAAAGGTTTCTCTCGAAAGAATTGAGTGGGAGGAAGATAGAACTTGATGAGGTTGTTAAACCTTTGTTCAACCAGAGAGTAGCGCAGCGCAGAAAGATGTTTCTGTGAAGCCTACGTTAGTTGAAGAGGAAGTTAATGATGATGATCATGAAGCTTCAGCATCAAGTTACTATCGAACTTCGTGGGTCGACAAGGATGTGTACTGCTCCTAAGCGGTACGACAACCCTGTCTTCGAGGTCATGTTGTTGGACAGCGATGAACCTACGAGCTATGGAGAAGTGATGATGGGCCCGGATTCCAACAAATGGTTGGAGGCCATGAAATCCGAGATAGGATCCATGTATGAAAAACCAAGTATAGACTTTGGTAGACTTGCTCGTTGGACGGCAGGTCGTTGAGTACAAATGGATCTTTAAAATGAAGACAGACACTGATGGTGAATGTCCCTATTTGTAAAGCTCGACTTGTTGCAAAGATGTTTGTGACAAGTTCAAGGAGTTGACTACAATGAGACTTTCTCACTCGTAGCGATGCTAAAGTCTGTTGGAATTATATTAGCAGTTGCTGCGTTTTCAATTATGAAATCTGACAGATGGATGTCAAAACATCATTTCCTTAACGGTTTACTTGAGGAAAGGTTGTATGTGATACAGCCAGAAGGTTTTGTCAGTCCTAAGGATGCTAAAAGGTGTGCAAGCTTCGGTGATCCTTCCATGGACTGAAGCAAGCATCTCGGAGTTGGAATATACACTTTGATGAGGTGATCAAAGTTTTTGATGTTTATACAATGTTTACGAGAAACTTGTATTTTCCATAAAGTGAGTGGGAGCACTATAGAATTTCTGATAAGTATATGTGGATGACATATTGTTGATCAGAAATAACGTAGAGTTTCAGGAAAGCATAAAACGGTCATTTGGAAAGTGTTTTTCAAAGGAAGACCTGGATGAAGCTACCTAATTGTTGAGCATCAAAATCTATGGAGATAGATCAAGATGCTCAATGAGACTTTCAATGACTGCATACCTTGACAAGATTTTGAAAGAGTTCAAAATGGATCAGTCAGAGAAAGAGTTCTCGCCTGATTTGTAAAGTGTGAAAGTAGAGTGAGACTCAAAGCTCGACAACGGCAAAAGAAAGAGAAAGGACGAACGTCATCCCCTATGCCTTAGCCATAGACTCTATATTATGCCATGCTGTGTACCGCACCTGTGTGTGCCTTGCCATGAGTCCGTCAGGGGGTACAAGAGTGAACCAGGAGTGGATCACTGGACATCGGTCAATATTATCCTCTGTAACTAAGAGACTGAGGAGATGTTTCTCGATTATGGAGGTGATAAAGAATTCGTCGTAAGGAGTTACGTCGATACAAGCTTTAACACTAATCCGGATGACTCGTAGTAGCAATCTGGATACGTATAGTGGAGCAGCCATTTGGAAATAGTACCAAGTGGAGTGTGGTAGCAGTGTTTACGGTTTGACATAGAGATTTGCAAAGTACACACGGATCTGAATATCGCAGACCCGTTGACTATAAGACCTCTCTCACATGCAAAGCATGATCGAGCCCCAGAACTCATTGGATGTTAGATTCATAACAATGCGAATCACATGGTGATGTGAACTAGATTATTGACTCTAGTGCAAGTGGGAGACTGTTGGAAATATGCCCTAGAGGCAATAATAAATTAGTTATTATCATATTTCCTTGTTCATGATAATCGTTTATTATCCATGCTATAATTGTATTGATCGGAAACTCAGATACATGTGTGGATACATAGACAACACCATGTCCCTAGTATGCCTCTAGTAGACTAGCTCGTTGATCAAAAGATGGTTAAGGTTTCCTAGCCATGGACATGAGATGTCGTTTGATAACGGGATCACATCATTAGGAGAATGATGTGATGGATAAGACCCAAACTACAAACATAGCATATGATCGTGTCAGTTTATTGCTACTGTTTTCTGCATGTCAAGTATATGTTCCTATGACCATTAGATCATGCAACTCACGGATATCGGAGGAGTGCCTTGTGTGTATCAAACGTCGCAACGTAACTGGGTGACTATAAAGGTGCTCTACAGGTATCTTCAATGGTGTCTGTTGAGTTGGCATGGATCGAGACTGGGATTTGTTACTCCGTGTGACGGAGAGGTATCTCGGGGCCCACTCGGTAATGCAACATCACAATAAGCCTTGCAAGCAATGTGACTAATTGTTAGTTGCGGGATCTTGTATTACAGAACGAGTAAAGAGACTTGCCGGTAACGAGATTGAACTAGGTATGGAGATACCGACGATCGAATCTCGGGCAAGTAACATACCAAAGAACAAAGGGAACGTTATACGGGATTAACTGAATCCTTGACATAGAGGTTCGACCGATAAAGATCTTCGTAGAATATGTAGGAACCAATGTGGACGTCCAGGTCCCGCCATTGGTTATTGACCGTAGAGGTGTCTCGGTCATGTCTACATAGTTCTCGAACCCGCACGGACTGCACACTTAAGGTTCGGTGACGTTTCGGTAGTGTAGAGTTATGTATGGTGGTGACCGAAGTTTGTTCGGAGTCCCGGATGAGATCCCAGACGTCACGAGGAGCTCCGGAATGGTCCGGACGTAAAGATTCATATATAGGATGTCCCAGTTTGGTCACCGGAAATGTTTCGGGCTCATCGGTAGTGTACCGGGAGTATCGGTAGTGTACCGGGAGTGCCGGTAGTGTACCGGGGGACCTTCGGGAGGGGTATTTCGACCCCAAGAGGTCCATGGGCTGTGGGAGAATAATAACCAGCCCTTAGTGGGCTGGGAAAACAGCCACAAAGGCCCATGGCGCAGGAGAGAAAGTCCTAAAGCAAAAAGTGGAAAATCAGCCAATAGGAGGCAATCCTACTCCAACTAGGATTGGAGGTGAAGTAGGATTGCTCCCACCTCCTATTTCGGCTGAGCCAAAGGCCTTGGCTGCCTCTCCTCTCCTCTCCTCCTATATATACTAGTGGATTGGGTGGTTTTTGGACAGAATTTCCGGCCACGTGCTACCCGTTCCACCGGTGCATAGTTTCTCCTCTAGATCGGTTTTGTGCAGCGCTTAGGCGAAGCCCTGCCGGAATCACTCCACCACCATCACCGGAGCGCCGTCACGCTGCCGGTGAACTCTCTCTCCTCTCCACCTCCTCTTTCTGGATCAAGACGGTGGAGATCGTCATCAAGCTGCACGTGTGCTGAACGCGGAGGTGTCGTCCGTTCGGCGCTAGATCGGAAGGACCGCGATCGAGATCGCGAGACGGTTCGTGATGAGATCGCGGAACGGATCGTGATGAGTTCGCGGGACAGATCATGATCAAGATCGTGAGACGGATCGTGATGAGATCGCGGGACTGATCGTGATGGGATCGCGGGACGGATCGTGATGAGATCGTGGGACGCTCGGCGATTTGGATCGCGAAGATGTTTGACTACACCAACCGCGTTTCTTAACGCTTCCCGCTTAGCGATCTACAAGGGTACGTAGATCCACTCTCCCTCTCGTAGATGCTCATCACCATGGATAGGTTTGCGTGTGCGTAGGAAATTTTTTGTTTCCCATGCGACGTTCCCCAACACGAACACCTATGGGATCGGAGGGACCCCTTTCAGTTCGGCGGGGGGCAAGGCTCGTGCAAAGAGCTGGTCTGATAAATAGCACGAAGGGATCTTTACCCAAGTTCGGTTCGCACGGATGCGTAAAACCCTACTCCTGCTTGGCTGTATTGAGAGTGTTCTTAGGGTTCTAGCTATAGGAGCTAATTGAGTAGCTGCCACGCGTGTGAGCTAGGAAGTCCCAAAAGTCGAAAAGTCCCCTACCGTATCGCGCTGGGCCTCCTTTTATACTCTAAAGGGGATCCCAACAGTGGTGTATAGTGCGTACACAGGGTGCACAGATCTACAGTGCTATCATACCTAACACTGACGGAGTAGGACATACGCATTTAATCCACCGTCAGGCAGTTCTGTCCGCCTATGGGACGGGACAGGAGCCCGTCCCATCGGCACCGCTTAGCCTCCTCCAACGTCGACGCCGCAACACGCTGGGCCTTGCCGGGGTTTCGCCTTGCCGGGGTCTTGTCTTGCTTGGGGGTTTAATAGCCCTTCTGGCAAGGTCTTACCGGTGGTTTTGACTCTTCTATGCTTGAATTTGGTAAGCTCCTGCTGGGCCTTGCTGCCAGGGTGGCTACAACCGCCCGTGCACGAGTAACGGGCATTTGAGAGTCCAAAACTCTAGTGCATCGACATTTTTCTTGAAACGATTTCATTATAGCATCAACTATATGTTTAGTAAAAGCCTTATTTTTACTATAAGCATGAGGAGAATTCATCATGGATTGTAACAAGGAAATACAATCAATCAAAGAGAAATTATCATAATTAAAGTCCTTGAAATCCAAAAGAGCGGGTTCATTGCTATTTAAAGTTTTGACCTCTTCAATCCCACCTTTATCAATTTTAGCATTAAGATCTATAAACTTCGAATCATTGGGACGCTCTTTAACTAAAGTTGACTTATCTCCATCCCCATCTTCATCAAGATTTATATTGGAAAACAAAGATTCAATAGGAGTCACACCAATCACTTTGAGATCTTCATCATTATTATCACGAGAACACACTTTTTCGAGCCATTCACAATTAACACGTATTCTAGCGGTTCTTTCCTTACTTTCATCAATAGAAATTTTCATAGCTTTTAAAGACTCATTAATATCATGCTTGGGTGGAGTAGATCTAACTTTCAAAGAATCAATCTCAAGCGAAATTCTATCAACATTCCTAGCCAAATCATCAATCTTGAGCACCTTTTCTTCATTAGTAGCGTTAAAAACCTTTTGTGAACCAATAAATTCCTTAACAATATTCTCAACATTAGAGGGCATATTATTATAATTTCCATAGGAATTGTTGTAGGAATGACCATAATTATTACATGAATTACTAGGAAACGGCGTAGGGTTGAAATTACCTCTATACACATTATTACCAAAATTGTTCCTACCAAAAAAATTCACATCCATTGCATCATTATTATTTCTAATCAAATAAGACAAAGGCATATCATTGGGATCAATAGGAGCACTCTTACTACAAAACAATTTCATCAATTCATCCATCTTTTCACTCAAAGTATTTATTTCATCAATAGCATGCACCTTTTTACTAGTAGGAGATCTTTCGGTATGCCATTGAGAGTAGTTTGTCATGGTATTATCTAGGAGTTTAGTAGTTTCTCCTAACGTGATTTCCATAAAAGTACCATCCACGGGGGAATCTAAAAGATTCCTAGATGCAAAATTCAATCCCGCATAGAATATTTGTATAATCATCCATAAACTCAAACCATGCACGGGGCAATTCCTAATCATTAATTTCATCCTCTTCCAAGATTGTGCAACATGCTCATGATAAAGTTTCTTAAAATTCATTATATCGTTCCTAAGGGAGATGATCTTAGCGGGCAGAAAGTACTTGGAAATAAAAGCATCTTTACACTTATTCCAAGAATCAATACTATTTTTAGGCAAAGATGAAAACCAAGTTTTAGCACGATCTCGTAGTGAGAACGGAAATAGCTTCAATTTCACAATATCATTATCCACATCTTTCTTCTTTTGCATATCACACAACTCAATGAAAGTATTTAGATGGGATGCGACATCTTCACTAGGAAGGCCAGAAAATTGTTCTGCCATAACTAGATTAAGCAAGGCAACATTGATTTCATAAGATTCCACACTAGTGGCAGGAGCAATCGGAGTACTAATAAAATCATTATTATTAGTATTGGAAAAGTCACACAACTTGGTATTCTCAGACACCGTGACAAAGCAAGCAATCAAGCACACAAGCAAAACAAAGGCAAACGGAACAAGGGCGAACAGAAAGGCAATTCTTTTTGGTATTTTCTGAAAATCATTTTAGAAGTGGGGGAGAGGAAAACAAGAGGCAAATGGAAAATAAAGTAAATGCAAGATATGAGTTTGTGATGTGTACTTGGTAGGCTTGATGTGTATCCTCCCCGACAACGGCGCTAGAAATCCTTCTTGCTACCTCTTGAGCTTGTGTTGGTTTTCCCTTGAAGACGAAAGGGTGATGCGGCAAAGTAGATAATTATTTCCCTCATTGTTGAGAACCAAGGTATCAATCCAGTAGGAGGAACAAGCAAGTCACTAATGGATGCACCTACACAAACATTGAAAATCTTACACCCAACGCTATAAAGGGGTTGTCAATCCCTTCACGATTATTTGCAAGGATTAGATCCGATAGAGATAGATGTAAATGAGAACGGAAAGTAAAAGGTAAATAAATTGCAGCAAAGTATTTTTGGTATATTTGGTTTATAGATCTGAAAGTATATTATCGAAAGTAGACCCGGGGGCCATAGGTTTCACTAGAGGCTTCTCTCTCGAAGGAAAATATCATGCTGAGTAAACAAATTACTGTCAAGCAATTGATAGAAAAGCGAATAATCATGTAGTTATCCAAGGCAATGATCATGCATATAGGCATCACGTCCGTATCAAGTAGACCGAAACGATTCTGCATCTACTACTATTACTCCACACATCGACCGACTCCTGCCTGCATCTAGAGTATTAAGTTCATGAAAAGCAGAGTAATGCATTAAGAAAGATGACATGATGTAGAGGGATAAACTCAAGCAATATGATGAAAACCCCATCTTGTTACCCTTGATGGCAACAGTACAATACGTGCCTCGCTACCTATCGTGGATTTGTCACGGCAGATGTCCGGGTGAATGGACTTAGGTTCGGGGGCGAAACGCAACTATGCGCGGCTTGAAGGGGTTGATCGGAATCGAGAGACACGGAGTTTACCCAGGTTCGGCCCCTCCAATGGAGGTAAAAGCCTACGTCCTGCTTGTTTGGTATTGATGATGAAGAATATCTATCGGTTAGAAAGGTGTTGTTTTGGTACCTCTCATCACGAGAGTATCTAATCTCTTGTCTATCTAAGACCTGTCTATTGAGACATCTAAAAACTTCACCCTCTCGGGGTGACCCGCCCCTCCTTATATAAGTTGAAGGGGCGGCTTACATGTAGAGTCTAAGTCGGATTATGACTTCCTATTGTGGGCTTCTCTTCATGGCCTTTTGAGTCCCGGGCGGCTTACACCAGGCGGCTTACACCCGGGGACTCATCTTTAGGGACTTACAACCGGAGAGTCACCCAGGGACTCACAACTGAAGAGTCATCCAGGGACTCACAACCGGAGAGTCATATAGGGACTCACAACTAGAGAGTCATCCAGGGACTTACAACCGGAGAGTCATCCTGGGACTCACAATTGGAGAGTCATCCAGGGACCCACAACCGGAGAGTCATCCAGTGACTCACAACGGGAGATTCATCCATGGACTCACAACTGGAGAGCCATCCAGGGAGTCACAACCGGAGAGTCATCCAGGGACTCACAACTGGGTCATAACTATCACCGGGTTATAACTGTCACCTGGGTCATACCGTGGGGTATATCCCCGACACTACCCCTACTATGTCACTAGGTGAGGACACCGAAAGATTGAACCCAAAACCAATCACTTCTCTCATTGCAAGAATTACCAATCTAGTTGGCCAAACCAAACCAATAACTCGAAGAGACTTGCAAAGATATGAAATCATGCATATAAGAATTCAGAAAAGATTCAAATAAGATTCACGGATAATCTGAACATAAACCCACAATTCATAGGATCTTGACGAACACACCGCAAAAGAGTATTTCATTGGATAGATCTCCATGAAGATCATGAAGAACATGGTATTTAAGATCAAAGAGAGAGAAGAAGCCATCTAGCTACTAGTTATGGACCCGTAGGTCTGTGGTGGACTACTCACGCATCATCGGATGGCCAATGGAGTTGATGTAAATGCCCTCCGTGGTCGAAACCCCCTCCGGCAGATTACCGAAAAAGGCTCCAAGATTATATCTCTCGGGAATGGAGGCTTCTGGTGGCGGAAAAGTATTTGCGTCGCTCTTTTCGATGTTGGGGGAATATTTGGGAATTCATAGGCCAAAGATTAGGGTTAGGAGACCTGCCGGGAGACGACAAGCCTGCTAGGCACGTCCAGGGGGGTGCGCCTAGTAGGCTTGTGACCTCCTGGCACAAGTCCTGGCGTGCACTCCTAGCCTGGTTGATTTGTTTCCTTCCAGAAAAATTCCTTTTGAAGGTTTTATTCCGTTTGGACTCCGTTTAATATTCCATATCTGCAAAACTCAAAAACAAGGAAAAACAGATTCTGGCACTAGGCTCCAGATTAATAGCTTAGTACCAAAAATAATATAAAATAGCATATTAATGCATATCAAACATCCAAAACAGACAATATAATAGCATGCCATCATCAAAAATTATAGATACATTGGAGACGTATCACCTAGCTAGGCATAACACATAGATTCAAGTATTGTCAGCCTTAGTTTTCACTCCGTAGAAGGCCCTCATGATTGATTCATATGGTGGCTTAATTTTTGTTCTAGGTAAGTGTTCCATACCCTTTTCTAAGGGGATACTGAAACTTAATATTGCCTTCTTTCATATCAATTACGACACCTATAGTGTGTAAAAATGGTCTACCAAGTATGATAGGACAAGACGAATTGCACTCAATATCAAGAACAATAAAATCAATGGGAACATAATTCCTATTTGCAAGAATAAGAACATCATTAGTTCTTCCCAAAGGCTTTTTAATAGTAGAATTTGCCAAGTGCAAATTAAAAGAGCATTCTTCGTAAGACCAAGCACATCACATAAAGATTTCGGAATTGTGGAAACACTAGCACCCAAATCACACAAAGCAAAGCATTCATAATTATTTATCTTGACTTTAATGGTAGGAACTGAAGTCTCTAATTTTCTAGGAATTGAAATCTCTAATTCCAACTTTTCTATTAAGGATTTCATCATGGCATCAACAATGTGTTTAGTAAAAGCTTTATTTTGTTCGTAAGCATGGGGTGAATTTATCAGGGATTGCAGCAAAGAAATACGATCAACCAAGGAGCAACTCTTATAATTAAAGTCTTTGTAATAAAAAAATAGTGGGCACATCACTAGTTAAAGTTTTGATCTCACCAAACCCACTTTTATCGAAATTGTCATCAAAATTTTCACCCTCCAAACCATTGGGACGGCCTCTAGATAAAGTTGACTCTTCTTCAGTCCCTTTATAATCAATTTTAACATTACTAAACAAGGAATCAATAGAGAAAACACCAATCATTTTAAGATCTTCATCATTGTTATGAAAGTAATTGCTAGAAAACACTTTTTCTAAAAAT
Source organism: Hordeum marinum (assembly GCA_022496015.1). Taxonomy (NCBI): domain Eukaryota; kingdom Viridiplantae; phylum Streptophyta; class Magnoliopsida; order Poales; family Poaceae; genus Hordeum; species Hordeum marinum. Next base: position 471,162,590 of record CM039672.1, on the reverse strand, counting down.
TCTCTTTTAGCTCTAAGCATAGCGGTTCTTTTCTTACTTTACTCCATAGAAACATATAAAGCTTTAATTGATTCATTAATCTTATGTGGAAAATCATGCAACTTGAGATTTTCTACTTCATTGGAAATTCTATCAATGCTTCTAGACATGTCATCAATCTTATTCAACTTCTCTTCTATAGTAGTATTGAAAGACTTTTCAGCATTGATAAATTATTTAGAATTAAGATCATAGGTGTTCCTATTATTATTATTAATAATAATAACATAGGAATTACCATAATTGTTATAGGAATTTCCAGGAGAAGTCCTAGGATTAAAATTAACTCTATAAGCATTGTTATTGAAGTTCTTTCGCGAAATGAAATTCATATCTACGGAATCGCTATTTTGCTCAATCAAAGTCAAAAAGGCACATCATTAAGATCAAAAGGAGCATTTTTACTAGCAACCAACTTCATAAGAGCATCTACCTTTTCACTCAAAGTACTATTTTCTTCCACTGAATTAACCTTTTTACTAGCAGGTGCTCTTCTAGTATGCCATTGTGAATAATTTGCCATAATATTATCTAGAAATTTGGTATATTCATCCAAAGTAATTTCCATAAAAGTACCACTCGGGGCGGAATCTAAAAGATTTCTAAAGACAAAATACAATCCCGCATAAAAATTTTGTATGATCATCCAAAGATTTAAACCATCGGTAGGACAATTCCTTAGCATCAATTTCATTCTTTTCCAAGATTGTGCAACATGCTCATGCTCAAGTTTCTTAAAATTCATGATTTGACTCCTAAGGGAAATAATTTTCGCGGGCAGAAAATACTTAGTAATAAAAGCATCCTTGCACTTATCCCAAGAATTGATACTATTGCGAGGCAAAGAGGAAAACCAAAATTTTGCACGATCCCGCAAGGAGAAAGGAAATAATTTCAACTTCACAATATCATTGTACACATCTTTTTTCTTTTGCATATCGCGTAATTCCATGAAGGTATATAGATGGGATGCGACGTCCTCATTAGGAGTATCAGAAAATTGATCTTTCATGACAAGATTCAACAAAGCGGCATTAATATCACAAGACTTCGCACTAGTGGTGAGAGGAGCAATAGGAGTGCTAATAAAATCATTATTATTTCTATTGGAAAAATCACACAACTTGGCGTTTTCTTGAGTCATTGTGACTACGCAAACAAGATTGCAAGCAAACAAGAGATTTGACGGGAAAAATACAAACGGAAAAGAGAGGGCAGATAAAATGGCAAATTTGCGAAGTGGGGGAGAGGAAAACAAGAGGCAAATGGAAAATAATGTAAATAGCAAGGAGATGATATTTGTGATTAGGAACCTGGTAGTTTAGATTGCTTCCTCCCCAGCAACGACGCGAGAAATTACTTTGACATGGCTTCTGACTGCGTCGGTAGTTCCCCAAAGAGAAAGGGATGATGGAGCACATCGATAGTAAGTATTTCCTTAGTTTATGAAACCAAGGTATCAATCCGTAGAGGAATATCACACACACACGTAAACTACACCTGCACACGAATAACAAATATTTGCAACCCAACGCGAAAGAGAGGTTGTCAAGCTCTCCACAATAATAAGATAAATTAGGTAGTGATACTTTTGGACAATAGATCTCGCAAGAACACAAACTAAAATAGATAAATAAAAAGTGCAGCAAGGTATTTTTGGATTTTTGGTTTTATAGATCTGAAAATAAAAGGTACAAATAGTAGATTGAAAAGCAATATGTTGGAAAAGTAGACCCGGGGCCCGTAGGTTTCACTAATGGCTTCTCTCATGAGTATAGCACACGGTGGGTGAACAAATTACTGTTGGGCAATTGATAGAAGATCAAATAATCATGCCGATATCCAGGCAATGATCATTATATAGGCATCACGTCCAAGACAAGTAGACCGAAACGATTGTGCATATACTTCTATTATTCCACACATCGACCACTCTCCAGCATGCATCTATATTAAGTTCATGGAGAAATGGAGTAATGCAATAAGAACGGTGACATGATGTAGACAAGATCTATTCATGTAGGAATAGACCCCATCTTGTTATCCTTAATGGCATCGATACATGCATGTCTTGCTGCCCCTTCTGTCACTGGGAAAGAACACCGCAAGATTGAATCCATCACAAAGCACCTCTTCCCATGGCAAGAAAAAATGATCTAGTTGGCCTAACTAAACCAAAGATTCGAAAAACAAATATGAGGCTATAAGTAATCATGCAAATAAGAGATCAAAGAAGACTCAAATCATATTCATGGATAGAAACTGACCATGAACTCAAAATTCATTGGATCCCAACAAACACACCGCAAAAGTCATTACCTCAAATAGATCTCCAAGAGACCATTGTGTTGAGAAACATAGAGAGAGAGAGGAAACCATCTAGCTACTGCCTACAGACCCGTAGGTCTATGGTGGACTACTCACACATCATCGAAGATGCACCTATGAAGAAGATGAACCCCTCTGTGATGGTGTTAGATTGGATCTCGAGGTTCTGGAACTTTCGGCAGCTGGAATTGTGTTTCATTGACTCCCTTAGTTTTTTTTAATATTTGGGAATTTATAGGCTCGATAGTCGGTTGGGGGGAGTCCTGAGGTGCCCACCCTCTACCAGGCCACACCAGGGGCCTCTAGCACGCCCTGGTGGAGGGTGGCCACCCTGCCCCCCTCTTCTGGTGATCTTTGGGCCATCTCGTTCCTTTTGGTCCATAAAAATTCTCCAACAATCCCCGTATCATTTGGGCTCCGTTTGGTACTGGTTTTCTATGAAGTAAAAAACAAGGAAAAGCAACAACTGGCACTTTGGCACTATGTCAATAGGTTAGTCCCAAAAAATGATGTTAAGTTGCTATAAAATGATTGTAAAACATCCAAGATTGATAATATAACAACATGGAACAAGCAAAAATTATAGATACGTTGGAGACGTATCACATATCTTCTGGACCGAGGAATAGAACACCTCTCTTCTTATGAATAGGTTCCGGTCCTGGTTCGGGAAGTGTCCACTCATTAGCATTCTTCAAAATATTATTCAATAGTTCTTCAGCCTGGTTCGATCCCTGGAAACATAACCAGCTCACCTATTCAGGCAATCCCTAGAAACATCCGTTAATCTATTATAGAAGATATCAAGTATTTCATTTTTCTTAAGAGGATAATCATGCAAAGCTTTAAGTAGGTGGAGAAGCCTCCCCCAAGCTTGGGGGACATTCTGTTCTTCAATTTGCACAACGTCAAATATTTCCTGTAAAGCAGCGTGTTTCTTATGAACAGGAAAATATTTTCAATAAAGTAATATATCATACCCTGGGGGCTAGGCACACAACCAGGAGCAAGTGAAAGGAACCAATTTGTAGCATCACCTTTTAGTGAGAAAGGAAAAGGCTTAAGTATGTAAAAGTAGCGAATCTTTTTCCTCATGAGCACACAAGATCGATAGATAATTCATAATCCTCATTAGTAACACATGTAGGAGAAGTAGCAAATTTAGGATCTTGTTTCATTTTCTCCATCATAGAATTTTCTTCCAGCTTACATAGCAACAACAACAACAACAACAACAACAACAAAGCCTTTAGTCCCAAACAAGTTATTACAAGCAAGAAAGTCTCTAGCTATCTCCCCATCCATAACATAACCATCAGGTACCTCAGGCATATCATATCTATTAGGAGAGTTAGGCATAATAGGTGAATCAAGGTTTTCATCAATTTCAGGATTTTCAATTTCTTTAGACTTTGCAATATGAGCATCAAGCAAATCAACTAGTGGCACATGTTCAGTTTGATCTAGCATAGCAGTAGCATCATCATAATTTTCATTCGAAGTAGAAGTAACATCATCAATTACTTGTGACTTATCAAATTGAATAACAAGTGGTGTTGTTGTAAGCTTACTCAAAATAGAAGGTGAATCAAGTGCAGAGCTAGATGGCAGTTCCTTACCTACCCTCGCCCGAGAGGGTACAATCTTAGTTTTAGCATCTTTCAGATTCTTCATAATGACTATTGAAATCCTGGGTGAACACAGTAAATAGAGTTATGCACCCTGACAACGACGCCAGAAAAAGGTCCTGATAACCCACAAGTATAAGGGATCACAACAGTCTTTGAGGGTAATATTTTATCCAAATTTACTGATTCGAGACAAAGGGAGCCAAATAATATTAATTGGTCTTAGCAATTGAGTTTTCAATTAAACCACACCTGGATTTCTTTTGGCAACAAAGTTTTCAGTAGCACAGTAACAATAACAATGGATATAATGGAACAGAGCAGTTTGTAGTGATTGTAACAGTAATAGTAACGGAAGTAACTTAACAAAGACCAATAAGTGAAAAGCGTAGGCCATGGATCAGTGATGGATTGATATAGATGGCATTCATCATGTAACCGTTATACACCAGAGTGACACAGAACTAGCTCCAATTCATCAATATAATGTAGGCATGTATTCTGTATATAGTCATACATGCTTATAATAAGAGCTTGCATGACATCTTTTGTCCTATCCTCCCATGGTAGCGGGGTTCATATGGAAACTAAGGGATATTAAGGCATCCTTTTAATAGAGAAATAGAACAAAGCATTAACACATGGTGAATACATGAATTCCTAAAACTACGGTCATCATCGGGAAAAATCCCAATTATTGTCACCTTGGGGTATGCGGATCATAACTCGTAATAGGTGAATACAAGCTGCAAGATATGATCTAAAACACTCTCATATTCATGGAAACATAATAGGTTCAGATTTGAAATCATGCCACTCGGACCCTAGTGACAAGCATTAAGCATAACAAAGTCATAACAACATCAATCTCAGAACATAGTGGATACTAGGGATCAAACCCTATGAAAACAACTCGATTACTTGATCAATCTCATCCAACCCCATCACCATCCAATGTGCCTACAAAGGAATTACTCACTCCTGGTGGTGATCATCATGGAATTGTGGATGGAGAAGGGTTGATGATGACGACGGCGATGATCTCCACTCTTCAGAGCCCCAAACGGGCACTAGATCAGCCCTCTCGAGGAAGAACATGAGGTGACGGCGGCTTCGTCTCATAAAACACGATGAAAACTTCTCTCCTATTTTTTTTCTCGGGAAATAGGAATTTATAGGACTGAAATTATGGTTTGTGGGGCCACATGGCCTTCCCGAGGCAAGCAGGCATGCCCGGGGGGGGGGGGTCAGGCCCTATTGCCTTGGCAGCAGCTGGTGGCCTCCTTCGGTGGTTCTTCACTCCAATGTTCATTATATATTCCGGAAAAAATCTCCAAAAAGTTTTTGTCCAATTTCGAAAATGTTTATTTCCGCACACAAAAAGCACCATGATAGTTCTGCTAAAAACAACATCAGTCCAGGTTAGTTTAATTCAAATCATGCAAATTGGAGTTTAAAACAAGAGCAAAAGAGTTTGAAAAAGTAGATACATTGGAGATGTATCAAGAGCCTCATTTTTATATGTTTCACGCTTTTATAAGTTCTCTACGTTGCACGTTCGTGGGCCAGCCCAATTGGGTGCTGCAATGAGCGTTACCGGGCTTCCCCGATGCTAAAGGCGCCCAATAGGAGGTCCCGCGACGAGCGGGGAGATCCTAATCGACTCCTGTTGGGCTTCATGGTGCACAGAGTTTGCCCCGATTGGGTCGACCCATTTGCGCATAACAGTAGTGGGGAAGAGATACTATAGAAAACCAATAACAGAAAACCGTTGCGGTGTTTTAGTGTTAAAAGATTAGTAGAAAACAAACTAGGCACAAACATGTCGCTAGTCTACTTGGTTACTGCCTTTGCTACTGAAATTGGTTCGAATCCCATCACCCACAATAATGTATTTGCAATTTAAAAATAAAAAAAAATGTGGGCTGGCCCAGCTCGCGTGAGGGCTGTGCGTTTCAGGAGCCCGCCTTAAGTGTCAAATAGGGAATGCCTCACGAGCGACCCGAGCTAGTGAGGGGAAACCTGCCATGGAGCCTAAAGTTTTTTTAATGGATTTGGAAAAAAATCATTGATTTTCAAAACATTTGCTAATTTTAAAAAATTTCGTAAATTTTAAGAAATATCTATGAATTTAAAAAGTTCCCGGATTTGAAAGATGTTCCCCAAATTTCATAAATGTTCACGATTTTATAAATATTCATAAATTTAAAATGTTCACAAGTTTATAGATTAGTGTAGGAGGGCCTTGTCCATGTGCAAATAGGCCCAACTGCACCCCGATACCTATCCACTCTATGACATGTGGGGCCATGAATACCAAAAAATTCTTGATGCATCAGGAGGCTCGATTCCTAGTGAGCTTAGTAACTTACAGGTGGGACGCACTTTACTGTGTCGTTGGTGTTGTTGTGTTTCTTAAAACAATTACTCTGTTTTAAAATATAAAGTATATTGCTTTTTTTAAAAGTCAAACCTTTTTTACTTTGATCAAAGTTGTAGAGAAATATATTTTGATAAAAATTACTCTATTGATTTGATGGGCCTTCGTTGTGTGATTCTGTGTTATCCGCTAACCAACATATTTTTATGTGGGGAAATTTCTATGTCGATGGCTGCATGTATCACATTAGTGCTAAAATATCATATGATGGCGCTTCTTTTTCTAGTTGGTGGGAGGAGCACATGATTGATATGTATTTTAGGCCGATTGTTGTTGATTGATTTGAAAAATCGTTGGCCCGATCAAAATTGTAGACCAAATCCAAAATTGAATACCTTAATTGAATGAAAATCTTCAAAACTAGGAAACATAGTGAATTAAAAGAATCGAATGGGAGAGCTTGAGAAGTTATTGGCCTAGTCATAATCGGATGACCCAATTCTAAATTGAATACCTTAATTAATTGTGAGGCCTAGGAAGCATGGTGTATAGTACAAATGAATTGAATGAGAGAGCTTTAAAAATTTGTTGACCCGGTCAAAATTGGGTGACCCAATTCTAATTCAAGACTTCAAGTGACTGTGTCCAATCAAAATCACCAAATCTAAAATTGAATACCTTAATTGAATGAAAGAGCTTCAAAATTAGGAAAAATAGTTAATTCAAAGAATTGAATGGAAAGCTTCAGAAATTGTCGACCCCATCAAAATCGGGTGACCCTATTCTAAAGTGGGAGAGTTTGAGAAATTATTCACTTGGTCATAATCGGACGATCTAATTCTAAATTGAATGCCTCAATTAATTGTGAGACCTTATAAATTAGGAAGCATAGTGTATAGTATAAAATAACTGACTGAGAGAGCTTTGAGAAATTGTTCACCCGTTCAAAATGGGGTGACCCAATTCTAATTGGAGACCTCGATTGAATGTAAAACTATGAAGCATAGTTCTATAGAGGATTAATATAATTAAGGAATTTCTTGCTTCAAGATTGTCTCCATTAAGGTAGGATTATGAAGTCATTTTGTCATTTTTGAAGTAACATCACATGACAATCTCGAAGAACATGTGCTATTGAACATCACATGACAAACTTGAAGTACATTTTCGAAGTACATGTGCTATTAAACATCATATATTACTCTATGATTGTCTCCATTGACCTACCTCATAAGTTACTGGACATCACATTTGCCCTCAAACCTAGCTCATAAACCCAATGTGTGCTCTTTAAAATCTAACGGTCCATATAAAAAGTGATTGATGCAATCTGACGGTCCCAGAAACCTCTCCTTCCCCAAATCCCGGGCCCATCCTCCCCGACTGGCCCCAGGCCGCCGGAGCCCAAACTTTCCTTATGGACTAGCCGTCCCCTCCGCCGCTGCCGGCGTACATGGGACTACGTCACCCGCTTATCCCCTGCCGGCCTCATCCACGCGCACTCTCGGTGCTGTTCGAGTACTCCTCGGGCGTCCTTCGGGACAAGGCCACCGGCGTCGGCGGTGGGCCCTAGCATGGGGAGGCCGCCGCAGGGCCGACGGGAGGTGCCAATTTGGATCGCCGGGCCTGGCGCTAGCGCGGGGAAGGAGGGAGGACAGCCCGTGGGTGAGGAGCCTGCCGTCTGCACTCAGAATTGGTTCCAAGATTCAGGTAACCTCCTTCTCGAAAAATATTCCATTCCATCAAGTCCAAACTGCCCACAATCCATTTCACAGATGATAATGACGAACCACACTGTCCAGGAGCTGAGTATTACTTCTCTTGGCGAATAGGAACGACTGACGCTCATGGTGGGAACTGCAGCATGCCAATTTCACTTTTGGTGAGGTTATTTTACTGTCTTTCTATTAATCCATTTAGGATGATTAGTAAATAAAAATATTTATATAGTTTCTGGGAGACCTTAGTTTCTAGTCAATGTGATGAACTCTTTGGTGTATTATCCATTGTTTGTTGCGTTCAGGGAGAAGTTTGGAACACATTGGTCTAATAAAGTCAAATGTGTAGATTCTCACCCCCCAAAAAAGAGTCAGATCCGTAGTATTTTGCACACATCTCGGGTAATAAGCTTCCATTACTACTGAAAAAAAAGTATTTGCACGTATTGCCTTTCGGTGAGAAGTACATGGGGAGAGTACAAAGGAAGAGTAAAACTGAAAGAAGACTTTTCCTATTTACAAATGCTATGATATGCCATGCCGTTTCACTAATTCTGCTGTGGGTGTATATTCACTAATCTACTGGGCGTATGTTAACGCTCTGAAGTACATACAGTGCATCAACCAGTGGTCCAATACTCCGATATCATTAGAAAAATCAAGAATAAGTCACCTAATAATTTAGTCATCAACACACTTCACGAGCAGAAGAATAATCTTATATCAAGGTCCAGAGGGGTGTCCATATATGCGACAAGCCATTCTTCTCATGTTGCCGTTGCTTGACATGTCCTGATATCTTCCTTCTGAGGATTGTCCCAGCCATTGCATGCTGTGAGTGCTCACAGAAGACGATAAGAGATGGCTTCCACTAATTGTTGCTTGACAAGCCATGTTGATGAATTTAATTAAGTATCCTGATGGAAGATCGGTTACATTCATATTACAACTGTTGTTATTGCCATGTCACAACTTCCAACACACTTCACTTGGTGGTTCTTCATTCGTGGCATGAGAACCTGTGACACCGTGGAGGAGGTGACAATGCAGTATGCAGTTGATAACTGGACAAGATGCACATGAATTGCGTATTGCTGGCTGCTAGCATGTGTCCTCCAAACTATCACAAGAAACAAGGTGGAAAATGTACCAAACTCTAGTGTCAACTCTCAGTTCAGAGCACCAACACATTACTAATTAACAAAGTAGACCTCAGAATATAGCAGTTATGTACATTTTGGTGTCTGGAATAAATTCCTTTTGCCTAGAAATAACTGACATTTGTTCTGAACTCTATTTGCATGCCAGCTTCTTAAAACCCATTTAACTTTATTTGTGGATATACTTGCAAGCCACAGCCAATCATCATGTTCTTCAACCAATTTTCTGTGCATTGCCAATTTTCTTTGTCACTCATCTCGGAAGTTATCACATGATTGCAGTGCAGGTCAGCTCTAAGGGTGATCCCTGAATTGATCACATCTTGATTTCCATGTCAATGCATTTATCATTTATCCTGATTGATTTCTCTCAGTAATTTGAACTTGCAGCACTGGTATTCTGTCCTTATAGAAATTGTTCCTGTTGGTACTGTAGCATTTATCCTTCAGTGCCATTTACATCTGTAGCAGTAGTATACAATTTCGTTTTTCCAGATTTGCGCCTTTTCGAGGCAATCATATCTCTGATCATTGAGCGCGATATTAGTGGTGAAGTTGCACATACAAGGACTTCTATGCCTTCGTCTTGCATTGGACAAGAAGTGTATGGTGCCCTGCATTTAACAACCACGAGAGCGACATGTGCTAATTAGCACTAGAGCATCTATGCTAACTCATGTAGTTCGAATTCACTGAAATAATCTCCTTTGCATGTTTACTATTTCCTTAGAGGTCTAATTTTGGGATTAGTTTTAGCTTTTCCACCTAGATTACATAATGGTTTTACTAAGTTAATTAAAAAATATTCCTAATATCCAAAAAGATTTTCTTATTGTTAGGAAATATGCAACTTGTATTTCCAGGAGGCCAAAGGCCAGTATATATACATGTACAGGCGTGGAATATATACAGGAAACCCCTTATACAATAGGGTAAATACAAAAGGTCACATGACTATATATAATACTCTAACACCCCCCCCCCCCTCAAACTCATGGTGGGTGAACAACATTGAGTTTGGAGAGATAGAAGCCATGCCGCGCTCTAGTCTGGGCCTTCGTCAGAAAATCCACCAACTGTAACTCGGAAGGCACACACTGAAGAGCAATAACCTGATCCTGCATACCAACGCGCACATAGAAAGCATCAACACCAATATGCTTGGTGAGCTCATGCTTTACTTGATCGCGCGCAATGCTAATAGCACCTGTACTGTTGGATAAAAACAGAGTAGATGTAGTGACAGAAACACCAAAATCCTGAAGTAACCACCGTAACCAAGTCACCTCTGCCGTCAAAAGAGCCATAGCTCGTAACTCAGCCTCTGCACTCGAATTGGGAAACTGCAGTCTGTTTCTTTGTTTTCCAGGCAATGAGAGAACCACCAAGAAAAACACAGTAAGCAGAAAGTGAACGGCGATCAGAAGGATCGCTAGCCCACGTAGCATCCGAATAGGCCTGAAGCTGTAAAGAACTGGAGCTAGGAAAGAATAGACGATGAGAGATCATGCCCCGAAGATAACGGAGAATACGAAGGAGGTGACTATAGTGAACTGAAGTGGGAGCAGAGACAAACTGACTCAGAATATGAACCGGATAAGAGATATCTGGACGAGTAACAACTAGATAGACAAGACTCCCAACAAGATGACGATAACGCGTTGCGTCAGGCAAGGGGTCACCATCCGTATCACGAAGGTGAACATTGAGCTCCATGGGAGTCTCAACAGTGCGCTCATCAGTAAGAGCAACACAAGCAAGAAGATCATGTATATACTTTTCCTGAGATATAAACAAGCCATCAGAGGTAGAAGAGACTTCGATCCCAAGAAAGTAGCAAAGAGGTCCAAGATCAGACATAAGAAACTGCTCACTAAGACGGGCCTTTACAAAGGCGATATACTCAGGGTCGTCACCAGTGATGATCATGTCATCAACATAGAGAAGAAGAAGAGTACGTCCACGAGGTGAAAGGTGAACAAACAACGCTGGATCATGAGCACTCGCTGAAAACTAGCGACAGTCACCACAGAGGAAAAACGCTCAAACTAGGCGCGTGGGGCTTGCTTAAGGGCATAGAGAGAGCGACGAAGACGACATACCATGCCATCAGGAACAGAATACATAGGTGGTGGTTGCATGTAGACCTCCTCACGCAGCTCACCATTAAGGAAGGCATTCTTAACATCAAGTTGAGATATAGACCAATGGCGTGTAGAGGCCACTGCAAGGAGGGTACGAATAGTGGTCATATGTGCCATAGGAGCCAAAGTTTCATCGTAATCACGACCATGCTCCTGCTGAAAGCCACGAGCCACAAGACGAGATTTGTAACGCTCAAGAGAACCAACGAAGCGAGTCTTAACCTTGTAGACCCACTTACAAGTGATGGGACGAACACTTGGAAGAAGAGAAACAAGATCCCATGTACCGGTGCGTTCAAGAGCAGCAATCTCCTTTGCCATCGCAAACTGCCATTCAGGATGAACAGTAGCCTGGCGATAAGAAGTCGCCTCAAGAACAGCAGCACCAGCGGTTGAAAAACCATAGCGATCAACAGGTAGAAGCGGATGAGAACGTAAGCCATAGGTAGGCTGAGACAAGGTGGACGGCACATCAGTAGATGCATCCATATTACATGATCGACGAGTATAATACCGAGAAAAGGATGGAAGAATACGAGGAGGAATCGTCGAGGTAGAATCAGGGGGTGGAGACGAAGAAGGCACCGGGGATGAAGGTGTAGAATCCTGTGATTAGTTAGGTGTGGAAACCATGGGGGATGATGGCGTCGAATCTGCTGCAGTCGAAGAAGCAGGGACAATAGGACGGACGGGCAAGGGCTCAATAGGAGAGATAGGTGTGTCGGGAAAAGTGAGGAAAGATATATCCTCCACTGCAAAGCTCGAGGAAGATGGACGCAATAGATGGGACGGGACTCATCAAAAGTCACATCGCGAGAAATACGCCTCCGACGACCGACAGGATCCCAACAACGATATCCCTTATGCTCATCGCTATAACCTAAGAAGACACACTCAACTGACTGAGCGGATAGTTTGGTGCGTTCACGACGGGCAAGAAGAACATATCAAACACAACCAAACAAACGAAGCGCCGAGTAATCGGGAGAACGATCAAAGAGACGCTCAAAAGGAACGCCACCCTGCAAAGCAGTGGACAACTGAAGGTTGATGAGATACGTGGAAGTGGAGACAGCCTCAGCCCAAAAGTGAGGCGGAAGAGAGGCGGCGATCATCAAGAAGGTGACGATGCTTGCGCTCAGCCACGCCATTCTGAGCATGAGCACCAGGACAAGAGAACTGAGAAAGAGTACCCTGCTCAGCAAGAAATCTACGCAACATCTTGGAGATATACTCTCCAAGAGAGTCAGCACGAAACACATGAATAGGCATAGAGAACTGAGTGTGAACCATGGTAGCAAAACGCTTATAAATAGATAAGACCTCACTACGAGAAGACATGAAATATATCCACGTGTGTCAAGAGAAATCATCTATAAAGATAATATAGTAGCGATGGCCTCCTTTCGAGGCAAAGGGAGCTGGACTCCAGACATCAGAGTGAACAAGGTCAAAAGGACGCTGAGACACAATGTCGCTATGAGGATAAGGTAACTGAACCTGTTTACCAAGCCGGCAACCCTAACAGTCTAAAGAACACCGCCGGAGACGGATCCAAGAAGACCACGTCGAACTAAGGATGAGAGACGAGAGCCACATAAGTGACCAAGGCGATGATGCCACTGCTGAAAAGAGCTGGTAGACAAGGCAACGAAGGCGGAAAGACTGGCGGCGGTGGCAGCGGAGGGAAGGTGAATCCAGTCAAGCTCCCAGAGACCCTGAGAGTCACGGCACCGGAGGCCAGCACCAAGAAGAGCACCAGTGTGACAGTCCAGAATGGAACATGAGTCAAAGTCAAGAATGATCCTGCAACCAGAGTCAACAATCTGACCACCAGAAAGGAGTTGCATGGTAAGCCGAGGAACATGAGCAACATCGGGAACATGAAAAGATGAAGTACTAAGAGTGCCTCGGCCAGTAACCGAGAGAGAGGTACCATCAGCAGTAAGAACATGAACAGGAGAATCAAGAGGTCGAGGAGATGACAGAATGGATGAATCATGAGTCATATGAAAATATGCGCCAGTATTAAGAATCCATGGAGATGTACCTGCTTGTGTAGATGGTGGTCTCACAATGCCAGAAGAGTCTGTAGCAAAACGAGCAGAACCTGTCGATGGAGAACCAGAAGATGGAGCTAGCAGGCATCGAAATCGCACAATCTCCTACTCAGTCAGGGGCGCAACTGAAGATGTCAATATAGATACACTCGACAAGAGAGAGTCGGGGGCAATCAGCAGAGCGCGAAGTCGCGCAACCTCCTCCTCGGTGAAATACACAGCTGAAGTAGGCACCGTAGTAGCACCGAGAGATGAGCGGCCACCACCACCTGTAGAAGCCGATAGATGTGACGGTGTAGCATGACCAATAGCTTCCGTAAAGGCCGGTGAAGGAGACGATGCCGCATGTAGATAAGCACCAGACGTCAAGGGAAGACGTGGGTGCAAGACACAATCGATGGAGTCATATGTACCAGCACAGCCGGTGAAAGTCGCGAGAGGTGTCGGTGTCGAACGACAATCACCATGTGCAGAGGTCGCAGTAGGAGTGGCGTAAGAGCAACCACTAAGACTGTCTGTAGAGAACGGCGTAGAACGACCATCACCATCTGAAGAAGTAACCTGAGATGATGACTCCATAGACGGACGAGCACCAAGCACCGAGAAAAGGCATGCGTGCAAGACGGGATCGGTGTAGGGAACACCGAAAACACCGTCAAAAAACACCGAGGAGCGGGCAAGAGACACCATTTTTTTTGGAATCAACCACGGTCAGGCCTCCCAGCAGTGCGAACTAACCAGCTGCAGGCGAGGATCCAGCAGCGGACGAAGCAGGTGCTCGGGCAGGCGGAAGGAGCCCCGCGGCGGACGAAGGCTGCAGCGGCTGGAGACGAAGCGCGACGCGCTCGGAACAGCGACGCGGACTGGCGCTCGGGCGCTCGGGCGCGTCGATCCGGCTCGGGAGGCGACGCGGGCTCTGGCGGACGGCAGAGGCGACGCGATCCGGGCTCTGGCGCTGGCGCTCGGGCGATTCGATCTGAGCTGGGGCGCTGGCGCGTGACGCGGGTTCCTGAGCGAGGAGAAGACTGGCGGCTGGGCAGGAGTCCACGAGCAGCAACCGGCAGGATCCTGAGCGAGGAGAAGACACGAGCAGCAACTGGCGGGATCCTGAGCGAGGAGAAGACCGAGCGAGGCGGCAGATCGAGCGGGCAGCCGCCAGCGATGGGAGAGGCACAGGGAGCGGAGCTGCGCAGTGGAAAAGAAAAGCAGCTGACTATATATAATACTTTAACACTTATATGTTCTTGATGTTTCCATTTCTACATTTGAGAGTTTTTATGGAAGTTGGGTTATCTGTAAAGAAACTATGGCCTGTGACATCACAAGATATATATTCTCACTGCATATTTTGTATAGTATATATTTAGCCTGCATATGTAAGGATCAAACTATACATTGATTATAGGATTTTAGATTATTTAGGTTTTCTTTTCAATATCTAGCAAGGCAAAATTAAACACGTACATGTTCGTGCCAAATATATAGAACTACATGCAGATATACCAGTTATAGTATAGTACTCCCTCCATTTTTAAATATAAGTCATTTTAGAGATTCCCCTATGGACTACTCCATCTGTTCCTAAATATAAGTTATTTTAGAGATTCCACTATGTACCAGTTATAGTATAGTACTACATACGAAGAAAAATAAACGAATCTACACTCTAAAGTATGTCTATATACATTCGTGCTAACAAGGCAAAATTAAACACATACATGTTCGTGCCAAATATACAGAACTACATGCAGATGTACCAGTTGTAGTATAGTACTAGTATCTTTACATGCATATATCCTCTGATGTCCAGTTTGTAGCAGCGAGCAGCAACGTAATGGTTCATGCTTATTATTTAGCAAAAAGTTCATTTTATTATTATTTGCAAAATAAAGGACTTTTTATTTAGCTTCAATTGTAAGCAACACAACTAACTGTTCCAATATATTCTTCTTTTTTTGAGAAAACACAAAGGACCTTTGTGTTTCATTTCGTCGAGAAGAGGGGGATTAAAGTTACAGACCTCCTTGGAGGGGTTTTACAATAGTCAAGTAGCCACTAGTGCACGTCCTAGGTTGTTGGAAGAACTACTCGAAGTCCATTGGCGCATGCCCTGGCGAAGTTGGGCCTCTGTGAAACGAGATAGGTTAAGCGTATGCAGCCTTGTAGGGACGCGTTCACGTTAAATAGAGCCGAAGCTAGGGTTTAGATGGTTCGGTCGAAGCCTAGGAGATTACAGGAGATTTACATGGGATGTTGGGTTAAGATAGATACAAATCTAATCCTAACAAACTCTATAGATTACAATGTTTAACAGTACTCCTCAATCACAACTTGCTAAGTTGAGATTGTGTCGAAAAGCCTCAAGCTGCTTGAGAGTAAGCGGTTTAGTGAAACCATCTGCTACTTGATCACCAGTTGGTACAAATCTGATATTTAACAACTTATCTGCCACACGTTCTCGAACAAAATGATAGTCAATTTCGATGTGCTTTGTCCGGGCATGGAAAACTGGGTTAGTGGATAAATATGTGGCACCAAGATTATCACACCAAAGTGAAGCCGCTCTTGGGTGTCGTATCCCTAGTTCAGTCAACAAGTTCTAAACCCAGATGATCTCACCAGTAGCATTAGCTAGAGCCTTATACTCAGCTTCCGTACTTGACCTTGAAACAGTGGGTTTCTTTCGAGCACTCCATGAAACTAGGTTACCTCCTAGGAACATTGCAAAGCCTCCTGTAGACCTCCTATCATCAGGGCAACCTGTCCAGTCTGCATCTGAGAAAGCGCTTACAAGCATGGAATCTGACTTGTTAATATTGAGTCCATGACTCCTCGTCCCTTGCAAGTATCGAAGTATCCTTTTTACTGTTGTCCAATGAACACTGGTAGGAGCATGCAAAAATTGACATACCTAATTTACGGAATAAGAGATATCAGGTCTAGTTAGTGCCAAATACTGTAATGCTCCTACAACATTCCTATATTTTGTGGAGTCCTCTGCTCCAAGTACTTCTCCATCATGCAAAGATAGCTTCTTTGATGTAGACAGGGGTGTAGAGGAGAGCTTACATCCCTTCATACCAATTCTGTAAAGTATCTCTTGCACATATTTTTCCTATGAGAGCATGATTCCACTAGGTACTGTTTTTACCTCAATTCCAAGGAAGAAGTGAAGGCTGCCAAGATCCTTAAGAGCAAAATCCCTACTTAAGTCTTTAAGAAGAGCTTCAACTGCTTGAGTAGAGGAGCTGGTGACAACTATATCATCAACATAAATGAGCATAAAAATAGTTATCCCATGCTTATGATAGAAAAAGAGTGATGTATCCCCCTTGGATGGAACAAACCCTAGAGATTGTAATAGTTATCCCAGGCGAGACTACCAAGCTCTAGGTGCTTGTTTCCGTCCATACAGTGCTTTATCAAGCTTGCAAACATGATGTGGTGAGCGAGAATTTTCATACCCTGGTGGCTGTCTCATAAATACTTCCTTTTCCAGAACGCCGTGTAAGAATGCATTCTTCACATCTAGCTGCCGCATGCACCAATTGCGAGATACTGCAACAGAGAGAATCAACCTGATAGTAGCAGCCTTAACCACAGGACTAAAAGTGTCCTCATAGTCCAACCCATACCGTTGTTTGAATCCCTTGGCAACCAAGCGAGCCTTATACCTGTCAAGAGTACCATCAGACTTTCTCTTAACTTTATAGACCCACTTACCGTCAATGATATTTCTGCCCTTTGCCGGAGGAACAAGACGCCACGTCTCGTTTTTCATAAGAGCAGAATACTCCTCATCCATTGCCTCTTTCCACCTGGGATCACCAAGAGCTTCACCAAGATTCTTCGGTTCCCCTGTAGAACAAAACGAGCCCCAACGAATACAACCACCATGATAAACTTTGGGTTTAACCACACCACCTTGCAGACGTGTTTGAGCTCGAACAGGTGGAGGTGGATCCGGGCGTGAAAGTTGCTGTTGAAGACGATTTGAGGACGAGGAGGCAGCTGACCCAGAGTCTGCATGCAATTCGCTGGGGGAACCGCCCTCAAAGTCAGCGTTGGGGCTGCCCTCATCCCGTCCAGAGGCGCCGTCTAGCACAGGCAAGGGGCTGTCGGGTGGAGCGGCCCCACCTGGGCCACCCGCGGGTACGAGGGACAGCCGACCACCGACATGCAAGGGGGGCCCATCAGTGCGCGTCACAGGCCGGGACGCGGGGACAGGGCGACCGCGTCGCGCCACGGGCGCCCCACCATCCGAGGACGTCCGCCCGCCCAGCGAAATCGGAGTGGGGCACAGGTACTGTAGACGATGCGCCTGCGATTCCAAACGCTGGCACGTCGGATCCCGACGCACCCACGTCCTGATCCGTACCAGGAGCTGAGTCCGGATTTTCTGTTGAGGCACATGTATCTGCATCTGTTGAAGACATAAAATCATGCAAATCGGCACCAATTTCTGCACTGTTTTCTACACTGTTTTCTTGCAAACTGATAGTATCATGAGGCATTGACATGTGATCATCAGCAGTATCTATCCCCTGTGAAAGGAATTGTGGCGATGGGAGAAGATGAGATGGCAAGAGAACAAGCTCATTGCGGAGTTGTGCACCGGCGTTAGGATGAAGTTTAGCAAACGAAAAAATGTGTTCATCAAACACCACGTCTCGCGAGACATAGACACGACCAGAGGCAACATCAAGACATTTATAGCCTTTGTGCATAGTGTTGTACCCTAGGAAAACACATTGTTTAGAGCGAAATTCAAGCTTGTGTTTGTTGAAGGGACTCAAATTACCCCACACAGCACAACCAAAAATACGAAGGAAGGTGTACTTGGGTTTGGTGCCAAAGAGACGATGAAGTGGAGTTTGATTATTCATGACTCTACTAGGAACACGATTGATAAGATAAAATGTTGTAAGAAAGGCCTCATCCCAAAATTTTAGAGGCATGAAGGCATGGGCAAGAAGTGATAGCCCAATCTCTACAATATGACGATGTTTCCGTTCAGCTGACCCATTTTGCTGATGAGCATGTGGACATGAGACATGATGAGTGATGTCAATGCGCTCAAAAAACGAATTGAGTTTTTCATATTCACCTCCCCAATCCGTTTGCATGGTGAGAATTTTGCGATCAAATAAACGTTCAACATGTTGTTGAAAAAGGTGAAATTTCTCAAACACATCAGATTTATTTTTGATTAAATAGATCCAGTTAAACTTATTGAAATCATCAATGAAGCTAACATAGTATTTCTGCCTTCCAACAAAGACGGGTTCAGGACCCCACACATCGGAAAAAACTAGCTCTAAAGGAGCTTTTGATTCACTATTGGAACTAGAGTAAGGAAGTCGATGGCTCTTGGCCATTTGACATGAATCACAAACTAACAAATGATATTTTTTATTGGAAAGTGGAAGACAAAAATCTCGAAGAATTTTCTGGACCACTGGTAAAGCAGGATGACCTAGACGCTTGTGCCACCTTGAAGTGGATGGTTTTGACACACCAAGAGCTTGACGTTGAGGAACATCATGGTGGCCAGAAACTGGAAACAGGCGATCCCTACTCTTGCTTTGAAGAATGGTTCCCCGAGTGGCCTGATCCTTAACAAAAACAATTTCAGAGTAAACTTCAAGGAAGGCATGGTTATCTTTGATAAGTTGATAGGCAGAAAGCAAACTCTTGTCAGCTTCAGGGGCATGAAGTATATTCCATAGATATAAGGAGCCATCGGGGTAGATAAAATGGAGTGACCAACATGAGCAATGTTCATACCTTGACCACTCACGGTGTGGATTTGCTCCGTGCCAGTGTAGCGATCGCGAACCGCCAGCTTCTCAAGTTCACCGGTCACATGGTCCGTTGCCCCGGTGTCGAGATACCAATTGGTATCAACTCCACAGGAGTGGGCGGCGTTGGCGGATCGGTTACCACCTCCACCTCCACCGACGCAGGGTTGCGAACGTTGTTGTTGTAGCCATGGCGTAGCGCTTCCTGCAGCACCACGCACCATGTCCACTCTCCTTGCAGATTTGGCAGTTTTCGCGGTTGCGGTCACCACGCTCACCGCGGGCACCGCGCCCACCATCGAAACCGCCACCACAACTTGAATTGTCAAAGTAGCGGGCGCCCGTGGGATTGTTGTTGAAGCCATGGGAGCCGTTGTTCCCGCTGTTGGAAATATGCCCTAGAGGCAATAATAACTTAGTTATTATTATATTTCCTTGTTCATGATAATCGTTTATTATCCATGCTATAATTGTATTGATTGGAAACTCATTGCATGTGTGGGTGAATAGACAACACTGTGTCCCTAGTATGCCTCTAGTGAACTAGCTCGTTGATCAAAGATGGTCAGGGTTTCCTAGCCATTGACATGTGATGTCATTTGATAACGGGATCACATCATTAGGAGAATGATGTGATGGAAAAGACCCAAACTACAAACGTAGCATAAGATCGTGTTAGTTTATTGCTATTGTTTTCTGCATGTCAAGTATATGTTCCTATCACCATGAGATCATGCAACTCACAGATATCGGAGGAGTGCCTTGTGTGTATCAAACATCGCAACGTAACTGGGTGACTATAAAGGTGCTCTACAGGTATCTCCGATGGTGTTTGTTGAGTTGGCACGGATCGAGACTGGGATTTGTTACTCCGTGTGACGGAGAGGTATCTCGGGGCCCACTCGGTAATACAACATCACAATGAGCCTTGCAAGCAATGTGACTAATTGCCAGTTGCGGGATCTTGTATTACGGAACGAGTAAAGAGACTTGCCGGTAACGAGCTTGAACTAGGTATGGAGATACCGACGATCAAATCTCGGGCAAGTAACATACCGAAGAACAAAGGGAACATCGTACGGGATTAACTGAATCCTTGACATAGAGGTTCGACCGATAAAGATCTTCGTAGAATATGTAGGAACCAATGTGGACATCCAGGTCCCGCCATTGGTTATTGACCATAGAGATGTCTCGGTCATGTCTACATAGTTCTCGAACTCGTAGGGTCTGCACACTTAAGGTTTGGTGACGTTTCGGTAGTGTAGAGTTATGTATGGTGGTGACCGAAGGTTGTTCGGAGTCCCGGATGAGATCCCGGACGTCACGAGGAGCTCCGGAATGGTCCGGAGGTAAAGGTTCATATATAGGAAGGCCCAATTTGGTCACCGGAAAAGTTTCGGGCTCATCGGTAGTGTACCGGGAGTGCCGGTAGTGTACCGGGAGACCTCCCGGAGGGGTATTTCGACCCAAGAGGCTACATGGACTGTGGGAAAGTAATAACCAGCCCTTAGTGGGCTGGTGGAACAACCACAATAGGCCCATGTGGCTGGAAGAAAAAAACCCAAAGGAAAAAGGTGGAAAAAAGGCAAAAAAGGAAGAGTCCTAGTCCTACTAGGAGTGGAGGAGGAGAGTCCTCCTCCACCTCCCAATTCGGCCAAGCCAACAAGCCTTGGAGGCCAAGGCTGCGTCCTCCTCTCCCTCCCTCCTATATATACTGGTGGAATAGAGGGTTTTTGCATAGTTTTAATGACCACGTGCTACCCGTTCCACCGGTGCTCCTCTAGATCGGTTTTCTGCAGTGCTTAGGCGAAGCCCTGCCGGAATTGCTACACCACCATCACCGGAGCGTCGTCACGCTGCCGGTGAACTCTCTCTCCTCTACACCTCCTCTTGCTGGATCAAGACGGCGAAGATCGTCATCAAGCTGCACGTGTGCTGAACGCGGAGGTGTCGTCCGTTCGGCGCTAGATCGGAAGGACCGTGATCGAGATCACGAGACAGTTCGTGATAAGATCACGGAACAGATCATGATGAGTTCGCGGGACAGATCGTGATCAAGATCGTGAGACGGATCATGACAAGATCGCAGGACGGATCGTGATGAGTTCACGGGACAGATCGTGATTGGATCGCGGGACGGATCGTGATGAGATCGCGGGACGCTCGGCGATTTGGATCGCGAAGATGTTCGACTACACCAACCGCGTTTCCTAACTCTTCTCGCTTAGCGATCTACAAGGGTACGTAGATCCACTCTCCCTCTCATAGATGCTCATCACCATGAATAGGTTTGCGTGTGCGTAGGAAATTTTTTGTTTCCCATGCGGCATTCCCCAACAGTGGTATCAGAGCTAGGTTGATGGTTCGATGAGATCTCGAGTAGAACACAAAAGGTTTTTTGGGCGTTGATGCTTAGATTGCTTCCTCCCTTGGTCGTGTTTTGGTTCAGCGGTATTGTGGGATGAAGCGGCCCGGACCAACCTTACTCGTACGCTTACGAGAGACCGGTTCCCTCAACTGCACTTGTTGCAAAAGATGGCTAGCGGGTGTTAGTTTTTCCTACTTTGGTTGGATCGGATTCGACAAAGGCGGCCCTTGAGAAGGTTGAAAAACAACTAGTGTATCACCGTTGTGGTTTTTGCGTAGGTGAGAATTGTTCTTGCTAGATACCCGTAGCAGCCACGTAAAACATGCAACAACAATTAGAGGACGTCTAACTTGTTTTTGCAGGGTATGTTGTGATATGATATAGCCAATTACATGATGTGATATATGTGATGTATGAGATGATCATGTGATGTATAGATTATCACGACTTGCATGTCGATGAATACGGCAACCGACAGGAGCCATAGGATTGTGTTTAATTATTGTATGACCTGCGTGTCAATCATTAAGCGCTATGTAATGCTTTACTTTATCGCTAAATGGTAGCAATAGTAGTAGAAGCATGCAGGGCGTGACAACCCCGATGGCGACACATTGATGGAGATCATGGTGTCATGCCGGTGACGATGGAGATCATGCCAGTGCTTTCTAGATGGAGATCAAAAGCACAAGTTCATGGCCATATCATGTCACTTAGGATTTGCATGTGATGTTAATCCTTTTTATGCACCTTGTTTTGCTTAGGACGACGGTAGCATTATAAGGTGATCCCTCACTTATTTTCAAGATAAATTGTGTTCTCTCCGAGTGTGCACTGTTGCGAAAGTTCGCCGTGTTGAGACACCACGTGATGATCGGGTGTGATAGACTCTACGTTCACATACAACGGGTGCAAGCCAGATTTGCACGTGCAGAACACTCGGGTTAAACTTGACGAGCCTAGCATGTACATACATGGCCTCGGAACACAAGAGACCGAAAGGTCGAACATGAGTCATATAGTAGATATGATCAACATAATGATGTTCACCATTGCAGCCACCTCAACTCACGTGATGATCGGACTTGAGTTGGTGAATTTGGATCATGTATCACTTGAATGATCGGAGGGATGTCAATTTGAGTGGGAGTTCCTAAGTAATATGATTAATTGAACTCATTATCATGAACATAGTCAATAGTGTCTTTGCAAATTATGTTGTAGATTACTAGCTCGCGTTGTAGCTCCCTTGAATTTTTATATGTTCCTAGAGAAATAGAGTTGATAGATGATGGTAGCAATATTGCGGACTGGGTCCGTGATCTGAGGATTGTCCTCATTGCTGCATAGAAGGCTTATGTCCTTAATGCACCGCTCGGTGCGCCACCCCCTCTAGCGTCGTCTGTAAATGTTGTGAACATCTGACAGGCACGTTCCGATGACTACTTGATAGTTTAGTGCGTCATGCATTACAACTTAGAATTGAGGCTCCGAAACGTTTTGAACGTCACGGAACATATGAGATGTTCTAGGAGCAGAGATTGTGATCGCAGGCTCGTGCCTGTGTTGCGAGATATGAGATCTCCAACAAGATTCTTTGCCTATAAGATGTAGGAGAATAGTTCAATCGTTGAGCATGTACTCAGATTGTCTGGGTACTACAATCGCTTGAATCAAGTGGGAGTTGATCTTCCAGATAAGATAGTGATTGATATGGTTCTCCAAGTCACTGTCACTAAAGCTACTAGAACTTAGTGATGAACTATAAAACACCAGGGATAGAAGTATTGATCCATGAGCTGTTCGCGATGTTTGACACCGCGAAGGTAGAAATCAAGAAGGAGCGTCAAGTGTTGATGGTTAATCAAACCACTAGTTTCGAAAAGGGCAAGAGCAAAGAAGGAAACTTCATGGATAGCAAGTCAGTTGCTGCTCCAGTGAAGCAACCCAAAGTTGAACTCAAACCCGAGACTAAGTGCTTCTATTATGAGGTGAGAGGTCGCTGAAGCGGAACAACCCTAGATACTTGGTAGATAAGAAGGCTGGCAACATCGACAGAAGGATATTTGATATACGAGTTATTGATGTGTACCTTGCTAGTACTCCTAGTAGCACCTGGGTATTGGATACCGGTTCGGTTGCTAAATGTTAGTAACTCGAAATAAAAGCTACGGAATAAACGGAGAACTAGCTAAGGGTGAGGTGGCGATATGTGTTGGAAATGTTTTCAAGATTGATGTGATCAACATCGCACGCTCTCTCTACCTTCAGGATTAGTGACGAACCTAAATAAATGTTATTTGGTGTTTTGCGTTGAGCATGAACATAATTGGATCATGTTTATTGCAATACTGTTATTCATTTAAGTTAGAGAATAATGGTTATTCTATTTACATGAATAATACCTTCAATGGTCATTCACCCAGTGAGAATGGTTTGTTGAAATCTTGATCGTAGTAATACACATGTTCATAACATTGATGTCAAAAGATACAAAGTTAATAATGATAGTACCACATATTTGTGGCACTGCCGCTAAATGTCATATTGGTATAAAGCGCATGAAGAAACTCCATGCTGATGGGTCTTTGGACTCATTCGATTTCGAATCGGTTGAGACATGCGAACCATGCCTCTTGGGCAAGATGACTTAAAAACCCCGTTGGATGGAGCGGGCAAGTGATTCATTGGAAATGATACATGTTGATGTATGCAATCCAGTGAGTTTTGTAGCGTGCAGTGGATATCGTTATTTTCTTACCTTCACTGATGATTTAAGTAGATATAGTGTATATTTACTTAATGAAACTCAAGTCTGAATCGTTTGAAAGGTTCAAGCACATTCAGAGTGAAGTTTAAGATCATCGTGACAAGAAGATAAAAATGATTGCTATATGATCGTGGAGGTGAATATCTGAGCTACGAGTTTGGCATACAACTTAAGACAATGTGAAAGTTGTTTCACAACTAAACGCCACCTGGAACACCATAGTGTGATGGTGTGTCCGAACGTCATAGTCATGCTCTATTGGATATGGTGCGTGTTATGATGTCTCTTATCGATTTACTACTATAATTTTGGGGTTATGCATTAGATACAACTACATTCACTTTACATAGGGCACCATCTAAATCCGTTGAGATGACACCGTGTGAATTATGGTTTGATAGAAACCTAATCTGTCATTTCTTAATGTTTGGGCTGCGACACATGTGTGGAAAATGTTTTCACCTAATGAGGTCGAACCCAAAGCGGACAAATGCATCTTCGTAGAAAACCCTAAGAACAGTTGGGTGAACCTTCTATCTCAGATCCAAGTGCAAAGTGTTTGTTGCTAAAACGGACCCTTTCTCGAGGAAAGTTTTCTCTCGAAAGAATTGAGTGGGAGGAAGATAGAACTTGATGAGGTTGTTAAACCTTTGTTCAACCAGAGAGTAGCGCAGCGCAGAAAGATGTTTCTGTGAAGCCTACGTTAGTTGAAGAGGAAGTTAATGATGATGATCATGAAGCTTCAGGATCAAGTTACTATCGAACTTTAGGTCGACAAGGATGTGTACTGCTCCTAAGCGATACGACAACCCTGTTTTGGAGGTCATGTTGTTGGACAACGATGAACCTACGAGCTATGGAGAAACGATGATGGGCCCGGATTCCGACAAATGGTTGGAGGCCATGAAATCCGAGATAGGATCCATGTATGAAACCCAAGTATAGATTTTGGTAGACTTGCTCGTTGGACGGCAGGTCGTTGAGTACAAATGGATCTTTAAAATGAAGACAGACGCTGATGGTAATTGTCACCATTTGTAAAGCTCGACTTGTTGCAAAGATGTTTGTGACAAGTTGAGGGAGTTGACTGCGATGAGACTTTCTCACTTGTAGCGATGCTAAAGTCTGTTGAAATTATGTTAGCAGTTGCTGCATTTTCAATTATGAAATTTGGTAGATCGATGTCAAAACATCGTTTCCTTAACGGTTTACTTGAGGAAAGGTTGTATGTGATACAACCGGATGGTTTTGTCAGTCCTAAGGATGCAAAAAGGTGTGCAAGCTTTAGTGATCCTTCTATGGACTGAAGCAAGCATCTCGGAGTTGGAATATACGCTTTGATGAGGTGATCAAAGTTTTAATGTTTATACAAGGTTTACGAGAAACTTGTATTTACAATAAAGTGAGTGGAGCACTATAGAATTTCTGATAAGTATATGTGGATGACATATTGTTGATCGGAAATAATGTAGGATTTCTGGAAAGCATAAATGGTTGTTTGAAAAGTGATTTTCAAAGGAAGACCTGGATAAAGCTACCTAATTGTTGAGCATCAAAATCTATAGAGATAGATCAAGATGCTTGATGAGACTTTCAATGAGTGCATACCTTGACAAGATTTTGAAAGAGTTCAAAATGGATCAGCCAGAGAAATAGTTCTCGTCTGATTTGTAAGGTGTAAAGTTGAGTGAGACTCAAAACTCGACAACGGCAGAAGAAAGAGAAAGGACGAACGTCGTCCCCTGTGCCTTAGCCATAGGCTCTATATTATGCCATGCTGTGTACCGCACATGTGTGTGCCTTGCCATGAGTCTGTCAAGGGGTACAAGAGTGGTCCAGGAGTGGATCACTGGACAGCGGTCGAAATTATCCTTAGTAACCAGGGGACTAAGGAAATGTTTCTTGATTATGGAGGTGATAAAGAGTTCGTCGTAAAGAGTTACGTCGATGCAAGCTTTAACACCTATCTGGATGACTAGTAATAGCAATCTGGATACGTATAGTGGAGCAGCCATTTGGAAATAGTACCAAGTGGAGTGTGGTGGCAGTGTTTACGGTTTGACATAGAGATTTGCAAAGTACACACGGATCTGAATATCGCACACCCGTTGACTATAAGACCTCTCTCACATGCAAAGCATGATCGAGCCCCAGAACTCGTTGGGTGTTAGATTCATAACAATGCGAATCACATGGTGATGTGAACTAGATTATTGACTCTAGTGCAAGTGGGAGACTGTTGGAAATATGCCCTAGAGGCAATAATAAATTAGTTATTATTATATTTCCTTGTTCATGATAATCGTTTATTATCCGTGCTATAATTGTATTGATTGGAAACTCATTGCATGTGTGGGTGAATAGACAACACTGTGTCCCTAGTATGCCTCTAGTGAACTAGCTCGTTGATCAAAGATGGTCAGGGTTTCCTAGCCATTGACAAGTGATGTCATTTGATAACGGGATCACATCATTAGGAGAATGATGTGATGGAAAAGACCCAAACTACAAACGTAGCATATGATCGTGTCAGTTTATTGCTATTGTTTTCTGCATGTCAAGTATATGTTCCTATGACCATGAGATCATGCAACTCACAGATATCGGAGGAGTGCCTTGTGTGTATCAAACGTCGCAACGTAACTGGGTGACTATAAAGGTGCTCTACAGGTATCTCCGATGGTGTCTGTTGAGTTGGCATGGATCGAGACTGGGATTTGTTACTCCGTGTGACGGAGAGGTATCTCGGGTCCCACTCGGTAATACAACATCACAATGAGCCTTGCAAGCAATGTGACTAATTGTTAGTTGCGGGATCTTGTATTACGGAACGAGTAAAGAGACTTGCCAGTAACGAGCTTGAACTAGGTATGGAGATACCGACGATCGAATCTCGGGCAAGTAACATACCGAAGAACAAAGGGAACATCGTACGGGATTAACTGAATCCTTGACATAGAGGTTCGATCGATAAAGATCTTCGTAGAATATGTAGGAACCAATGTGGACATCCAGGTCCCGCCATTGGTTATTGACCATAGAGATGTCTCGGTCATGTCTACATAGTTCTCGAACCCGTAGGGTCTGCACACTTAAGGTTTGGTGACGTTTTGGTAGTGTAGAGTTATGTATGGTGGTGACCGAAGGTTGTTCGGAGTCCCAGATGAGATCCTGGACGTCACGAGGAGCTCCGGAATGGTCCGGAGGTAAAGATTCATATATAGGAAGGCCCAGTTTGGTCATCGGAAAAGTTTTGGGCTCATCGGTAGTGTACCGGGAGACCTCCGGGAGGGGTATTTCGACCCAAGAGGCTTCATGGGATGTGAGAAAGTAATAACCAGCCCTTAGTGGGCTGGTGGAACAACCACAATAGGCCCATGTGGCTGGAAGAAAAAAACCCAAAGGAAAAAGGTGGAAAAAAGGGAAAAAAGGAAGAGTCCTAGTCCTACTAGGAGTGGAGGAGGAGAGTCCTCCTCCACCTCCCAATTCGGCCGAGCCAACAAGCCTTGGAGGCCAAGGCTGCGTCCTCCTCTCCCTCCCTCCTATATATACTGGTGGAATAGAGGGTTTTTGCATAGTTTTTATGGCCACGTGCTACCCGTTCCACCGGTGCTCCTCTAGATCGGTTTTCGGCAGTGCTTAGGCGAAGCCCTGCCGGAATTGCTACACCACCATCACCGGAGCTTCGTCACGCTGCCGGTCAACTCTCTCTCCTCTCCACCTCCTCTTGCTGGATCAAGACGGCGGCGATCGTCATCAAGCTGCACGTGTGCTGAACGCGGAGGTGCCGTCCGTTCGGCGCTAGATCGGAAGGACCGTGATCGAGATCACGAGACAGTTCGTGATAAGATCGCGGAACAGATTGTGATGAGTTCACGGGACAGATCGTGATCAAGATCGTGAGACGGATCGTGACAAGATCGCGGGACGGATCGTGATGAGTTCACGGGACAGATCGTGATTGGATCGCGGGACGGATCGTGATGAGATCGCGGGACGCTCGGCGATTTGGATCGCAAAGATGTTCGACTACACCAACCGCGTTTCCTAACGCTTCCTGCTTAGCGATCTACAAGGGTACGTAGATCCACTCTCCCTCTCGTAGATGCTCATCACCATGGATAGGTTTGCGTGTGCGTAGGAAATTTTTTGTTTCCCATGCGACGTTCCCC
Organism: Hordeum marinum; assembly: GCA_022496015.1. Lineage (NCBI taxonomy): Eukaryota > Viridiplantae > Streptophyta > Magnoliopsida > Poales > Poaceae > Hordeum > Hordeum marinum. Next base: position 471,134,019 of record CM039672.1, on the reverse strand, counting down.
AACACCCGCCTCCGTTGTTGTTCCCAGAACGGCCAAAGGTGCCACGGCCGCCGCCCTTGGCAGCCAGATTGGTAGCGTAGGCTGTCGCCTGTGCATTGATCCTAGCCTCCGTCGCTAGCAGCAGCGAAAAAAGCTTGCCGAGACCGATCGGTTGATCAGTGATGGTGCGCGTTGAGATGGCAGAAACGAATCCATTTTACTCGGACTCATGCATCAAACCCTGAAGGATGTGTGATACAACATCATCCTCATCAAGGCCCTTGCCGACGGCTGCAAGCTCGTCCGCCAGCCCCTTCATCTTGGTGAAATAGGTGGCGGCAGAGAGATCACCTTTCCTGGTGTTCCCGATTTGCGAATGAAGCTGGATGATGCACGCCCGTGATTGCGACGAGAAGCTCTGCAGCAGCTCCTTCCATGCCACGGCAGCCGTCTCGCAATTGCTGACCTGCATAAGAACGTCACGAGAGAGAGAGAGAGAGACGCAAGCAGGAAGGTAAGGACCTGCTGGTCCTGCATTACCCAAACGGCATGTTTGGGGTTCGGGTTGGAGATGGTCTCCTTTTTTCCAGCAACATCCTTCTCCGAGATGATCTCGGCGGCAGGCTCCTTGATCGAGCCATGAAGATACCCGAGTATACCAGCAGCCCGGATGTGCGGCAGCACTTGTGCTCTCCACACAAGGAAATTCTTCCTCGTGAGCTTCTCCGTGATCGTATGGCCAAGGGAGGCGATGGAGGGAGCAGCCATGGCGACGGGAGTTGAGGAGGACATGGTGGCTAGATGTGATGGAAGGGTTTAGGCTCTGTATACCATGTGAAACGAGATAGGTTAAGTGTATGCAGCCTTGCAGGGATGCGTTCACGTTAAATAGAGCCGAAGCTAGGGTTTATATGGTTCGGCCGAAGCCTAGGAGATTACAGGAGATTTACATGGGAGGTTGGGTTAAGATAGATACAAATATAATCCTAACAAACTCTATAGATTACAATGTTTAACAGCCTCATCCTCTATGTATGCTGCCCACAATGGAGTGAACGGAAGGGCGCGCGCGGTCGAAGATGCAATCGTTTCTGTGCTTCCAAATCATTGGAGCGTTGCGGAGGCCAGGCCCTTGCACGTTGGTTCCGGTGCGTCGTGCCTACCGGTGTGCCACCAATTAAGCAGGGAGTTGTCGTTGTCCGGCGGCCTGCAGGTCATGCGCATCCATGAGAGAATCTTGTGCCAGGCGTGACACGAGAAGGGGCAGGCGAGCATGAGATGGTGCATTGTCTTTGGTGCCTGGTCACATAAGGGGCAGATGGAGTGGTGCTGCTGCCCATGTCAAGCAAGGCGATTCACCGTCCAACGACGATCTAAGGTGGCGAGCCAGTGAAAGAATTTCACTTTCGGCGGCGCCCAGCTCTTCTAGGTGAGCTTCTAGTCACTGCAGGCTGTCGATCCATGGAAGGAGGCAAGGTAGGCCGATTTGGTGGTGTAGGTGCCGGCCTCATTACACTTCCAAACCAACTTGTCTGGCGCTGTGGAGAGACTGGTGCTCTCGGTGAGGCGCCAGAGAAGTACTAGCCGATTTTATGGATGCCCAAGACGCCATGGATGTCGCGCCCAGAGGTGATCCTACAGGCCCTCGCTGATCATCCTATTCTTGCTGCGCCTCTTGGGGATGCAGGCATGTAGCAGTGAGGCAATGTAGCGGACGGAGCACCCATTGAGCCATCTGTCCTCCCAAAATTTTGCACTGTGTCCATTGCCAATGGTCTAGTAGGTGCTAGCGAAGAAGAAATTGCTCTTGTCAGCGGAAAATTGGAGGTCCAGACCACTCCATGCGCGGCGATCATCGATTCTACTGATCCAGAGCCATCGAAGCCAGAGTGCCAGTCCAGTATGCTCCAGGCCATGTACTCCCAGTCCTCCCAGGGATATAGGGTGAGCGACGCGACGCCTGTTTACTTGGCAGTGATCGCAGTTGACGTCGGCGCGACCAGCCCACAGGAAGCCGCACTGGATTTTCTCAAGCATCTTTAGGATTTTCTCGGGCGGTGCCAGCACAAGCAATTGACCAGCAGGGCGAGCCGGCCAGCCTGGTTCATCAGCTAAGCTTTCGAAGAGGGCAAGCTCCTGGCCACCCTGTCGACAAGGGGCTGTAGCTGTGTAGCAATGGGTCTCCTGAAGTCCTGATGGTGAACGGGATGCCCAAGTATGTGATGGGCAGCTCGGCGATGGGGCAGCCCAACTGCTAGAGGACGGGAGCGGCGACTTCAACGTCGCATGGAATGAGCATGGTGTCGCTCTTGGTGAAGCTCACACGCAGACCGTGTTAGGAATAAGTCATGACAGTGTGTGTGTGCGCGCGTGTGTCACGGTGGTGTGAGCCTAGACGGACTGATGTGCATGCATGTGTGGGTCGTGGCCGTTGAGAGGTTGAGCAAGTCGTGATGCATGTACGTAGTTATTAGTTAGTGGCCGGATGGCTAGCATTGTGGGTGAGTTAGTTAGCGCGTGAGACGGCCGTGTCCGTGCTAGTGGTGGCTGCCTCTTGCGTGCGTGTGTGGGCGTTGGGTGTTTTTGCATCCGGGTATAAAAGCCCTTTCATGTACTGATGTAAAGGGTGCTCTGGAGTGTTGTCGTGGGCGTCGGTCTGTTGCCACGCCACGGTGACGGTATGTGCCGAGCCGAGGGGGAGGGGCCTATGGAAGATGTAGTCTCCGTCGGGACCGTGGTATGCGCCCGGTCGACGTGAGAGTTCTTCCTAGGTTGTGCTGCGTGTGTGCGTGTGTACCTCCGTATATGTGTATTCGACGGAGTTGAGATGAATAGATGCCAACATACAAGCCGTTCGTGCGGCCAGGGCGTTCGTCGCCGGAAGTGTGTTTTGTTCGTCTTCTACCTCCGTCCGGCGTTCGTCGGCGGAGGGCTTCTCGGCGTTTGTCGCCAGTGGGTTTGTCCCAACATTTGGTATCATAAGTTTGGTGGTCTTGTGCGTGTTCGCTGTGCCGGAGGCATACCGATGATGGCGGCGTTCGTTGGCGGCTGCGCGGAGCTCCGGGCCATGTGTCGGCCTGTCGAGGTGTGCGGCATGGCGGCTATCATGGCGGACGCGGAGGCGGCGTGCGGTGAGTCCGTGACAAGCGACGAACATGGAGGCTGAGGCGGTATGGCTGCAACGTGCGGCGAGCGCGCGACGACAACGACCCGCGGTGAGTCCGCAGCGGTGGTGACCGACGTCAGTGCGTCAGGTTGAGTCCGCGGCGGTGGTGATCATCGTCAGCATGCCAGGTGGAGTCAGCGGTTGTGGTGACGACTACGGTGAGAGCTGCATCGACGACAACAACGGGAGATGCGATAACTTCGGCGGCGGCAAGGTCATGGCTTAAGAGGAGAATGTTAGGAATAAGTCATGACAGTGTGTGTGCGCGCGCGTGTGTCACGGTGGTGTGAGCCTGGACGGACTGATGTGCATGCATGTGTGGGTCGTGGCCGTTGAGAGGTTGAGCAAGTCGTGATGCATGTACGTAGTTATTAGTTAGTGGCCGGATGGCTAGCGTTGTGGGTGAGTTAGTTAGCGCGTGAGACGGCCGTGTCCGTGCTAGTGGTGGCTGCCTCTTGCGTGCGTGTGTGGGCGTTGGGTGTTTTTGCATCCGGATATAAAAGCCCTTTCATGTACTGATGTAAAGGGTGCTCTGGAGTGTTGTCGTGGGCGTCGGTCTGTTGCCACGCCACGGTGACGGTATATGCCGAGCCAAGGGGGAGGGGCCTATGGAAGATGTAGTCTCCGTCGGGACCGTGGTATGCGCCCGGTCGACGTGAGAGTTCTTCCTAGGTTGTGCTGCGTGTGTGCGTGTGTACCTCCGTATATGTGTATTCGACGGAGTTGAGATGAATAGATGCCAACATACAAGCCGCTCGTGCGGCCGGGGCGTTCGTCGCCGGAAGTGTGTTTTGTTCGTCTTCTACCTCCGTCCGGCGTTCGTCGGCGGAGGGCTTCTCGGCGTTTGTCGCCGGTGGGTTTGTCCCAACATTTGGTATCATAAGCTTGGTGGTCTTGTGCGTGTTCGCTGTGCCGGAGGCGTACCGATGATGGCGGCGTTCGTTGGCGGTTGCGTGGAGCTCCGGGCCGTGTGTCGGCCTGTCAAGGTGTGCGGCATGGCGGCTATCATGGCGGACGCGGAGGCGGCGTGCGGTGAGTCCGTGACAAGCGACGGACATGGAGGCTGAGGCGGTATGGCTGCAACGTGCGGCGAGCGCGCGGCGACAACGACCCGCGGTGAGTCCGCAGCGGTGGTGACCGACGTCAGTGCGCCAGGTTGAGTCCGCGGCGGTGGTGATCATCGTCAGCATGCCAGGTGGAGTCAGCGGTTGTGGTGACGACTACGGTGAGAGCTGCATCGACGACAACAACGGGAGATGCGATAACTTCGGCGGCGGCAAGGTCATGGCTTAGGAGGAGAATGTTAGGAATAAGTCATGACAGTGTGTGTGCGCGCGTGTGTGTCACGGTGGTGTGAGCCTGGACGGACTGATGTGCATGCATGTGTGGGTCGTGGCCGTTGAGAGGTTGAGCAAGTCGTGATGCATGTACGTAGTTATTAGTTAGTGGCCGGATGGCTAGCGTTGTGGGTGAGTTAGTTAGCGCGTGAGACGGCCGTGTCCGTGCTAGTGGTGGCTGCCTCTTGCGTGCGTGTGTGGGCGTTGGGTGTTTTTGCATCCGGATATAAAAGCCCTCTCATGTGCTGATGTAAAGGGTGCTCTGGAGTGTTGTCGTGGGCGTTGATCTGTTGTCACGTCACGGTGACGGTATGTGTCGAGCCGAGGGGGAGGGGCCTATGAAAGATGTAGTCTCCGTCGGGACCGTGGTATGCGCCCGGTCGACGTGAGAGTTCTTCCTAGGTTGTGCTGCGTGTGTGCGTGTGTACCTCCGTATATGTGTATTCGACGGAGTTGAAATGAATAGATGCCAACATACAGGCCATTCGTGCGGCCGGGACGTTCGTCGCCGGAAGTGTGTTTTGTTCGTCTTCTACCTCCGTCCGGCGTTCGTCGGCGGAGAGCTTCTCGGCGTTTGTCGCGGGTGGGTTTGTCCCAACAGATCGGAGGCCTGGCCAAAGAGCTGCAGAATGGCCTTAACAGACTGTATGTCGTCGGGCTGGGAGTGGCAAAATAGGACCACGTCGTCCGCGTAAAGTGAGATGGGAGGGATCAGCCTTGTTGGGTGGAGCCGGTGAAGGACTCCGAGCTTGGTGGCGCGCTTGAACAGGCGACCCAGGGTGTCGACGGCCAAGACAAACAACTGTGGTGGCCCGGGGTTCCCATTTAGCATCACCTTGGTGCTGACGGATGATAGGAGTATTGGCAGCCACTTCAGGAATCTATCCCCAAAGCCATACCGTTTCAGCACTTCGAAGATAGTGAGTCCAACTCCAGCACAAGATCAAGCTTGAGCTGAACGCGGGGCGCACCCAGCTGATGCAGCAGGGGTGCAGACTGACGCACCAGGATGAAATTGGAGATAACCTTTGTCAAGAAGGTTTACTCCGCGTGAAGCTGTTGGTTATCACCTCTGCCGTAGGTTATTTTTGCTCCTTTCTTTTGCCATTCCGTGTCAAAACAAGACCTGTCAAATATTTATGCTAACTGAATATTGCTCTTGAGTCCTGGATCCTTGTGTTAGCTGTTCGTTTCCTGAAGCATGGTAATAAAATATTCTGTTCTGTGCATGTGTTGGTCGCCTGCAATACATTTAGGTATAGAGGTAGTACTTTCTGTATTTGCATTAAGCCATTAACACTTACCAGGAATGCAATATGTGCTGACACTGAAAGTACATGAAGCCCCCCATTTATACACACCGTTGTGCCCTACGGGCTAATGCTCAGACCCCGCCGGTTAAGGTGTGATGGCAACTATCATAAATTAGTGGTATGCACATTTTCTTTCTGGTCCATGGCCATGATCGATGCACACCAATCAAGGGTTCAGTGGGTTATTTGTATGGATTTTCCTATGTAATCATCTACGACTTGGACTGTGACCTTGTGTCTAGGTGGTTAGCCTTGACAATCTCCTAAAGAAATACTAACATCGTTGTTGCTGCTGCTGATGAGTGTTGCATTTAGATATTAAATTTTTAACAAAGGATTAAAATTCTAATTGAACTCAACTCACACACTTTTATGTTTATTTGGTGAGCTGGTTTCACAGCATTTTACTTACATTTTGGTTAAACCAAAAGAATAATATATGTACATGTGTTTTCTTTTGAGGGAAGGCTTATTAACCCCTGATTTTGTATTGAAAGCAGAGTGGAGCTTAAGGGTGGATAAGTGAATCCCCAAAAGCACGTCTGTAGCTTTTCTTCTATTACCCAATGGTTCCTCCTCATATCCACATGATACTACCCATTTTCTTATTCTTCGGAAACTTCCAGTTTGCTTGCAAACTTTGTTCCAATGGGATTTACATCGTCAAGCCTCCCTCATCTGAGAAATCCACCATGACCATTGAAAGTAATGTCAGTCGATGTTTTAAGAAGGGCTTCAAGGTATTTGAAGTACTACAATTTATCCATATTTTCAGTTTATATCCTCGGAAAAGATGGCATGAACTGTGATATAATAGTGTTAGTTATTCTGTATACCACGTACTGTCCAAATGCGGGGTCCAGAAGTATCCTCTCTATCATATAGTGACAGACTAATGACTGAAAGTGCACCAATCCTTGTATTAGCATGAACTGGAATTGCTTGCCATGTTAAATAGGTTGTTTCATAATTCCGACATTGCCTTGCAGTAATGCAGATAACGTGACCACTAAAAACAACTCTCGGGGCATAAGGTTCCTCTCCCATGTCACAGGTAAAAACGCATTCCACACTTTTTCATTTTTGCAATAACTCAACAGAAGTCTCACCTACTGAATCCAAAAATCTGCTGCGGTCACCTTGCAATGGTACCTGATGTTTTGCGTTGACCAGGTGGTACGGAACCAAATATAGTGTTGCGCCGCTGGTGGCCTAGCCTAATTAGCCACCTCCACGGCCAATCTTCTCATTGCTATCTTCTCCAGAGGTTGTATATGTACAACAGAAGGAGCACACAGGGGAGATCTACTGGATTGCTGCCACCCTCCCACAGCGTAGCGTGTAGTGTGGTTCTAAGGCTGAGGCGTCTATATCTATACTTGATTCCTCGTTTAAGAATAAGGGATCTGAAATACCAGGTCCTGCATTTCGATGTTGAATGAGACATTTATTCAGATGCAGTGCCTTGTTGTGAAATTTCACAACAACACCGGTGCGATTTGTATGCTGTGATTATTGGTTAAAGTATAAGTCAAATTACGACTCAAACCATGCAGAATCTGTGTTGACCGATGGTGCAGCGAGGGGCAAATGCCCCATCCATTGTTGATCAAAGCAGCAGAGTTGAGCTGCAGAGTGTTGTGTATTGCGTACAATTTACAGCAAAATCAGTTGTACTCGGATCATCTAGACTGGAAACAAGTTAAGCCCCTGGAAAACCGAAGAGAAACTGAAATTCGCTCTGTACCACTGCATGCATCATCATTGAGATCAACCCAGTTGGCAGAAAGCTCTAGTTGTCTTCTTTCATGTATCCATTCTACACTGTCGCAATGTAGAACTTTTATCCAGAAACTACTACCGCACTAGTACTATTCTCTTGCTCCGTACAAGAGTAGATACATGCAAAACATGCAACCAATTCTGAAATACTCCATAAAAATGAACTGAACTCCCAACGAACCACCGCAATTCTCAAGAACTGACAAGCTAACTACTTACGCCCCCCCCCCCCCCCTGCAATCGCCTCCGCGCAACCCGCCTAGCCCTCACCAAGGGCGATGCCGACGATCGGCGGGGCGCCCAGTAGGTTCTGTAGTTGACCGAGGCAAAGGGCAATATATATCATGACTCCGACGATGATGGCGAAGAGGATGGCGAGGGCCAAGATGACGAGGAGGCCGGAGAGGATGATGTTGGCCGCTGGCCCCAAGTCCTGCAAGTGAAAAATGCATTTTCAACGTGATTGTCCGGAATATTCAACGTGAAAAAAAAAACCAGGATTGCGCATCGACAAGTCGACTAGTCAACCTGCACATGAAGGAAATGAAGCCAAGAATTCAAAATTAGATGGTTAATTTCATTGACGCTATTATAATATTGAACCCAAATTTGGACGCCATAAAAAAATCAAACCACACAACATAAACAAATTTACCAAACCCCACCAAATTAACACAAAGACCATACTTGAGAACCTAGGCCGCAAAAAACCACTTCCGTTCGCGCCAATCCAATCCAAACCATTCTTTCATTTGTGGGTTCGACCCATCTTCGACCCTACCGTTTTATGTTCTTTTCCAGATAAAAAGTGCTTAATTGATTAAGACATTTAATTAAGGTTGCACCCTAATCATGATTTCAGAAATGATTAAGAGAAAAGATAATACCATGCATATATGGAAACAACACATTTTCCTGGGAAATTTACATAGCAGTAGTATATAATAATAACATTATCTACGGTTGCAAATTTTTTTTTTTTGAACACGGTACTGACGCTAGCTTGAACCCTGATGGGTTGGGACATCACTGTCACTCTAATTATCCAAACACAGGTTGGTTCGCGGTTGAAAAGATAGGATTGATGCAAGTTTAGGCGTTTTTTCTGAAAATGTTGATCCGATTTAGGGTTGAACAGATACTCGATCGGCTGGGTCACCCTGAATGCGCAACTGCTCACCCACGATCAAAGCTCTGTTCACCATTGTGCAACTCCTATCAGCTAGCGGCCGGCAGGGTAAACGAGGTACGTTGCTCTAACGAGGCATAAATGGAGGTATGTTGTTGCCTTGCCACATATCCTCGCGCTGCTCTAACCAGAATTCTTCAAATCGGATTGTGAACTACCAGTAGTTATGTGAAGTGCTAGACATCAAATCAGGCTGAGTACGGTGCCCCACACGGCACCCAGGGTCGATTGATTTTGTGAGGAAGCTAGCTAGCTAGCTTCGTGTGCCAAATCTATCGATCTGGATCTTGGCGGCCGAGAGAGAGAGAGAAGAGAGAGAGAGAGAGAGAGAGAGAGAGAGAGAGAGAGAGAGAGAGAGAGAGAGAGAGAGGAACCTGGAGGGCAATTTGAAACTCGAAGGGCGGCGGCGGCGGCGGATGTAGCTGGATCTCGTCGCAGGAGCAGAGGGGAGGGGAGGGGAGCGTGAGCTGGATCGGGCGGAGCGGAGGGGAAGTGGAGAGCGAAGCCGGAGCTGGAGATGGAGCAGCAGAGTTCCAAAAATGGAAAGCGGAGGTGGCGAGAACACCAGTCCTCCGGTCCGGCCGGACTACTGTATTTCCGATTAGCCAAGTGTCCGTTGTGGGTCTGCAGAAAGTCCGCATTTTTCACAGGGATGCAGCGTACGCACGCGAGCACCTGCCATCGTCTCCTAGCTAGCTCCTGAAACGATACACATCACACGTGCATAGCCAGCCTAGGGCATTACATTCCCCCCAAAGCCATTGCCCACAAGAGGTGTTCGGTGTATACATTGATTCCAGATGAAGACACACACACACACACACACACATATATATAGAGAGAGAGAGATATGCACATCAAGTTTGAATAGGTTTTTGCGGCGAGTTAAGACCTCGAAAACAGTAAATAAAAGATAAATGACTTAATTTGAGCTTTAGTTGTTATGCGATGTTCACACGCTATTTGTGCATCTTTGTTGAGCGGTGTTGCTTCGTGAAATCTTGGGCATCACAACGCATGGTATACCGTTGACACCAAATGTTTTTTTCATCACAAGGAATATCCGTGTCGTCAAAATGGACAACTTTGATATTTGGGTCATGTTCATCCGAGGTCATGTGCAACTTCGAGAGCCAAAACAGTGTGCTGCTGAGTTTTGCACTCAGTTTTTTTTACCGTTTTCCAAGGCCAATTTTCTCACCCAAGATGGCCTTCAATGGTGATGTGTGAAATAGGACTTTTGTTCGTCTCTTCAAGCTAAACAATTGCTCTTTTGGAGTCATCGTGATCCGAGGTCATATGCAACTTGCACACGGCATCGTGGGCAGCTATTTTATATATTCCGAACCCGGAAGTTCCGGGCAAAACTTCCGGGTAGGTTCCGAACCAAACATAAACATTTTACCTGATGTGCATAGAAAACTGAAGTTCTAATATTTTTTTTTGCAGATTTGCGGGTCCAAAAACAACATCAATATGACCTTGGATGAAAAGGTGTTCACCATACGATTTTTTCTCCATTTTAATATGAACAACTTTAATTTTCTTTTTCGATCATCACGATCCAAAGTCATATGCGACCTGCAGGTTCATTGCAAGAGGGCTACTTGATATAGTGTGAGCTGGAAGTTCCGGCCCTCATAGTCCTATTTAGGTTAACTTTTGAATTTTTTGACCGGATTCGAGTCCCTTTCTTGTATGGGAAGTTCATATATATGTAAAAGGTGATGGCCGATTGAAGAACAACACACACTCGACAAATCAATCTACCACTTTTAATCTTTTACCTTCTTCCTTGTTCTCCTTTTTTCTCGTTCTTCGTTCGTCCTTCTTATTGCAGGACGGCGAACCTCAAGGCCCTAGAAACGATCAGGTCAACCTAGGGCAGCCCATAGCTGCCTCATGCCCTGACGGAGTACCTCCTGGACATGTGGAGTTTCGGGTCCATCAAAGCGCCCGCCGGATTGTTTGTGTGCCACGCTTCCTGTTGGATCTCCTTCGTTGTGAGATGTGGTGCATCACTCACGACGTCGACGGTACACAGTGGCATGTTCATGTGCGAACAAGTACTCCTACATTGGTCCGGCATGCAAGCACCTGGCCTGTTTCTCTCGTCTCCTAGCTCCTCAAAGCATAGCCAGACTGAGTCATTCACTCCCAAGGCCATTGCCCATAAGGTGTTCGGTGTATTAATGTCATATAAAGAGTAAATCTGTATCCGCACATTAATTTTGAACTGAATTTTGCAGTTCATTACGGCCCAGGAAACAATAACAAAATAAATAACATTCTTTTAGGAATATGCTCGAGGGCATATCTTTTCATTGATAGGATAGAGTAAAATTACAAGAGAGTTTGTCCTTTCAGTTGTACACAAGTTGGCGACTAAAGGAAAGCCAAACAAGCATCGAAGGGGGTTGCTCAATCCCAACAAAAGTTCAGGTTACAAGGATGATGCGATCGAGCCCTTTGGCTCTAGCTCTAGCCCATAGTCTGGCCTCGTCTTTGATATGGGTCAGTAGGTTGGCGACAGAGACCTGCGCGCCATCAAAGATCTTTCTGTTTCGGTGTTTCCTTAGGGACCAACCTACGAGGATGAAAGGCGAGCAAAGGCCCTTGTGCTGCTCAGCGGGAGAAGATAGAGCAGCCTCCTCCCATCATGGGAAGAAGTTGACATCACCGGTCTGGGGGGCGACGTTGTAAGGCGGCACCACAAGGGGATCTCATGCCGTGTGATGCGCAAGAACACACCACCGACCAAGATATGGTTGACAGTTTCTGCCTCCTTGGAGCAGAAGATGCATAGCAGTTGTGGCGGATCCAGGAATTGAAGTTAGCTAGGGCGAACATTTAATATCTAATTTTTTGGTACAAATGCAATTCTATTCAATCAAAACTCATAGCATTCAACAACAAAAGAATTAAAAAGCTCTTAAAAACTAGTAAACTGCTAACATGGACTCATGACGCTTGAAATGCTCACTTATGATGTTGGCCTTTTCCTGAAAAATCTTCCCATGCTCTGACTGTACAACCAGGTTGTCATGATGTTTCTGCAACAATGCATCTTTCCTTTTACAGGAGGCACTTACCTACAAGAAAAGAGTAAAGTGGTTAGAATTAAGAAGTATGAAGCACTAACCATTTTGACATAAGCTGTAAGAAGTAAGAAGCACTAACCATATTGACAATCTTATTTGTATGCCCAAAGAAATCACTAACAACTAGAACTCCCTTGATAACAGCAACAACCACCAATTGAAGTTGGTGGGGAAAACAATGCACATAAAAAGCATACGGGTTGACATACAAAACCAATTTCTTCAAACCATTTAGTTCTCCACTCATATTTGAGGCCCCATCATAGCCTTGTCCTCTCAATCGAGACATGGATAAATTATGTTTAACAAACATTGCATCCAAAGATATTTTTAAAGAAGTGGATGTAGTATATCAAGAACATGTTCAACACCAAGCAGTCTTTCCAAAGACTCCCCTTTTTGGTTCATGAACTTGCAAGCAATAAAATATAAAATTAGAGCAAGCATGTGAGAGTAGAGTGGTTACATTAATAACTAAAACAATCCTGGCAAATAACTAACCTTATAATCACAACCATTTGCTCTCTAACCGATACATCATGAGACTCATCAACTAGTAGAGAAAAATACTATCACCAAGCTCACTCACACTAGTAGAAAATAGGGCTTTCGTTCTAGCCGAGTCGGAGCAATAGTCCCGGTCGCACTATGAACCGGGACTAATGTGAGCATTAATTAGTCCTGGTTCGAGCGGCTAGGACGCTAGACGGGGCTCGGCAGGCATCAGTCCCGGTTCGAATGGGACTTTTAGTCCCTATTGCAGACACCAACCGGGACTAAAAAAGTTGCGGCGGACGCGATACCCTTTAGTCCAGGTTGATGTCTCCAACCGGGACTAAAGGTCTGTCTTCAGTCTCGGTTTTTATGCACAAGAGGTGCTTGATGAAATGCCTGAGAGCATGATGCTACTTGAGTTCACACAAAACAAACATGATATGAGGTGCCCAAGTCACACATCATAAATGGACATTAATTACATTGACCACTCAGGAGATTGAGAGAATATTCATAGTCTCCAAACATGTCAATCGAGGCATATTTAACCATCACGTTCTCCGTTCCCATATGGTCCCATCATCATTGGTGATGTCGGATCGAAGGTTAAAGTTGGATTCAAATCTGTTCCCTTGAGATTCCTTGCATCCCAAGGATTACATACATCATCCCATGAGATACAAGAGCGGTCATGATGTCCATGACCCAGGTAGGGTAGTGGTGGCCATTGAGGGCAAATGCCTCAAATTCTCTAGCCACTGATTACCAGAGATAATTAATTTACGGTCAGTAAATTAAAAATCATCATATGGTTGTGTTGTAATAAACTTTACAAAATTAATACAATTTCAAAAGGTTGGCTTGAAATCATCATTGTGAATCTCAAATTTCTATGTATGCCACATTGAAGATAATCTCTAAAATGAAGTAGATCTCACAACACTAGGGAGTATATTATCATGAAACCAGTAGATACTCACTACTTATGCCTTATGCCCTGACTTACTAAAATATGTGGGAGAGCACTTTGTAAAACAATCATAATGTCAAAAAGATAAAATGTAGGCTTTAAAGGTAGTCAATAATAATTTGCGTAGGTAGTTGATCTACATGACTACCTTGTGATCCCAAGCATCAATTTGAAAAAAATCATTTATAATTTTGCATATCAATTATTGCTTGTATAAAACCAAGAGGCTCAATTCAGATGAATTGATTTTTATTTGCAAGAAATTAAAAATCACGATTGCAGAAAATGGATGTAAATAATCTCAACATGTGTAATAACATGGAAATATATTACACCATTGTTTATTCTGGAATACAAGGTACTCTACAAATATGCATTACTAATGTAATGAATAATAATGATGTTGCAAACTTGATGCTCAAGTGAAAATTTTGAATTATATAGACCTCAATTTAATAAGATGATGTTGCATCAAATTGTAAGATAATTCAGCGGGGTGAATTAATATTTTATGAGAGAAAATTTATCTCACTCGCAATGAGATTGTTTTGCAAGAAAAAAATATATGTCTCAATCGCAAATTAATATTGTTGTACCGAATAGTCATATTATTTGGATTGCATAAAGCAAACACATTCAACATGTCATAAATTCCAAAAAGAAATGTCTAGAATAATCATATATAAAATGAAAATAATATAGAGAGACCAATCCGGGGGAGGAATATCGTTGTACCGAATAGTCATATTATTTGGATTGCATAAAGCAAACACATTCAACATGTCATAAATTCCAAAAAGAAATGTCTAGAATAATCATATATAAAATGAAAATAATATAGAGAGACCAATCCGGGGGAGGAATATCGTTGTACCGAATAGTCATATTATTTGGATTGCATAAAGCAAACACATTCAACATGTCATAAATTCCAAAAAGAAATGTCTAGAATAATCATATATAAAATGAAAATAATATAGAGAGACCAATCCGGGGGAGCTCCTGTTCGGCGCCAGCTTGCGATTTTGGCGCTCGCACACGTCTTATAGTGGGCCAGCCCGGGAAACACAGCGAGGAGCAAGAAAGGTTGTTAGAAGACTATCACATTTTTTTTCTTCGCAAATGAGGTTGAGCAAGGATTCGACCTCTAACTGCCTGTAGCCAAAACTTCGAACACAACCACTAGGCCGAACTACCTTAGCAGTAATTCTGTGGATAAATAACCCTTTTTATGTATTCGGACTATTATGCATATTATTGTAGGATAACGTGTGTTTTTTTGAAAAACGAATGCAGAATAAAACAACATGAATTTGAAGAAAGTTAATAAAATTGAAAAAGGTTTGTCGAAACTGGAAAAAAATCATGAATTTGAGAAAACTTGACGAATTTCAAAAATTTCGCAAAACTAGAATAAAGTTCATGAAATTTCGAAAATACTTCATGAATTTTGAAAAAAAGTTCACCAATTTTAAAAAGTTTATCGATTGAAAAATTAGTTTACTAAATTTGAAATTCGTCAATTTCAATTTTTTCAATGATTTAGGAAAAAAATCAACAAAATTTTGAAAAAAGTTCATCAAAATTTAGAAATAGTTCATTGATTTGAAAAAGCTTCATCAAAATTGAAAAAAAGTTTATTGAATTTGAAAAAAAAAGTTCATTGAATTCAATAATAGTTCATGTATTTCAAACAAAGTTCACAAATTTAAAAATAAGTTCATCAGGTTGAAGAGAAGTTCATAAAATTTCGGAAAAAAATCATCGATATAAAAACTAAAGTTCACGTGTTTGCAAACAATTTTACGAACCAGGATGGAAAAAACAGAAAACGAAACTAAAAAAAGAAAAAGGGAAAAAGGAAAGGAAAGAATAAAAGAAGGAGAAAGTTCATTTTGACCGTTGTGGCCAGGTGGTTTCACTAGACTAACATTGTTAATGGGTCGCATTTTCGAATCAGTTGCAGCGCGCTTTGTTTTTGTAGTATTAAATACAGGAAGAAAAAAAAGTAGATGGGACGGCCCAGCTAACGCGCCTACAGGCATCGGTTTGCAAAAATGCACGTTAACCGACGCCTGTAGCGCCAAATAGGATTTGCCCCAATCACGGGGTATGCCACCGTGACTAATGTCGCCGCGAAGGCGAGCCGATTGAGTCTTGTAGCGCCAATGACGAAGAACAAAAGTAGGACAATAATACCTGAGTCTCGTAGCAAATTGACAAGAATTGTTCTTCTCGGGTTGTTCTTTCTTTTCTGATCTTGGCCGAACTCCACAAGTACACAGACTAAAATTGGAGAGTTTTCGCTGTTGCCGCTCGTGATCTGTTCGCCGACTACGACGCCGGCCAAAAGGGCACGTGCGCTACGGACCGAGGCTGGGAACTGACGATGCCATGCCGCTACTTCGCTCACGCCGCATGCAGGGATGCGCCGCACCGCGCCGCCGGACGGAGGCGCTCCCAGCACCGGTCGTTGGCCACGCCTTGGCCGATGTGCGTTGATGGCAGCTAGGCTTCTTCTTTTTTTTTCGCGTTCGCCATGGCCTGTTTTCTCGTGAAAGCAACATCGCATTCAATAAGGAGGTCGGCGTCGAGATGCATCCCTGTTCTTCTTCCTCTTCTCTTCGTTGATGGTCTTCTGAGACGAATGAAGTACTCCTACATAATTGATCGTTTCTTTGTCATGTGAGTACATACACGAGCAGGAGAAAATGATCCTTTGTTAGATTATTTTAGTTGATCATAAAAGACAAGATCAAATAGGCAAATAGTACTAAGTAGGCAAACTCCTGATTGGCCGTTTTCGAATGTGACATAATGATTCCACATCTAAATGACAAAAAGAAAAAGAAAAAAAGAAAAAAAAGTATTCACACGAATCTTCACGTAAAATCAATGATACAGGACTTAAATATGCAATACGTATCTCACATCTAGATGTGCTTTAGCAAAATCGTTCTCCGTTTGCACTGGAACATGCATGCCGAGACATGCTCGTGGTCGACAGGGATGTGTGGTTGCAGTTGAGCACCGAAATGGGGAATGCACTTTGTAGGGAACATGCATGCCGAGACATGCTCGTGGTTGACAGGGATGTGTGGTTGCAGTTGAGCATCGAAATGGAAAACGCACTTTGTAGGGAACATGCATGCCGAGACATGCTCGTGGTTGACAGGGATGTGTGGTTGCAGTTGAGCATCGAAATGGAAAACGCACTTTGTAGGGAACATGCATGCCGAGACATTCTCGTGGTCGACAGGGATGTGTGGTTGCAGTTGAGCACCGAAATGGGGAATGCACTTTGTAGGGAACATGCATGCCGAGACATGCTCGTGGTTGACAGGGATGTGTGGTTGCAGTTGAGCATCGAAATGGAAAACGCACTTTGTAGGGAACATGCATGCCGAGACATGCTCGTGGTTGACAGGGATGTGTGGTTGCAGTTGAGCATCGAAATGGAAAACGCACTTTGTAGGGAACATGCATGCCGAGACATGCTCGTGGTCGACAGGGATGTGTGGTTGCAGTTGAGCATCGAAATGGAAAACGCACTTTGTAGGGAACATGCATGCCGAGACATGCTCGTGGTTGACAGGGATGTGTGGTTGCAGTTGAGCACCGAAATAGAAAACGCACTTTGTAGGGAACATGCATGCCGAGACATGCTCGTGGTTGACAGGGATGTGTGGTTGCAGTTGAGCACCGAAATGGGGAACGCACTTTGTAGGGAACATGCATGCCGAGACATGCTCGTGGTTGACAGGGATGTGTGGTTGCAGTTGAGCATCGAAATGGAAAACGCACTTTGTAGGGAACATGCATGCCGAGACATGCTCGTGGTTGACAGGGATGTGTGGTTGCAGTTGAGCATCGAAATGGAAAACGCACTTTGTAGGGAACATGCATGCCGAGACATGCTCGTGGTTGACAGGGATGTGTGGTTGCAGTTGAACATCGAAATGAGAAACCCACTTTGTAAGAAATATACATACCGAGACATGCTCGTGGTTGACAGGGATGTGTGGTTACAGTTAAACATCGAAACGAGAAACGCACTTTGTAGGCCGGCGAGTCCTGCCCTGTCTCTCCAAGCGTAGACCATGGGCCATATGCGGTTGAGCGCGCCTCCAGCCGTTGTGAATATGGAATGCCGGTACTCCTTCACATCGCTTGCATGTGGCTGTTGGCAACTGAAGTGACCGCCATGATCCTACTTCCATTTCTTGCCGTGGTGGCCTATATATGTCTATCAATGGAGAGCAAAGTGCATGGCAACGTGTTAGAATAAAATAAGAGACAAACAATGAACATTAATTAATCTGATTGTCCTTCCATTATACAGATGGAACAGACGTGACCGTTCGAAGGTTGTCTGTTCTGGGAAGAGATTACCGACGCGACAGTTGCCAAGCAGTCAACTGCCTGCGCTTAGATAGGGAAGATTCCTCATAATTTATACATATTAATTTTTTTTCCTCATCTCCCTTCCATCTCTTCGCTGTATAGACCAAGCGTCGCCACCGACTCCTCACATCACCATCTCGCCGGTGTTGCCGCTCGCGGCACCGCTGCCCTCCCCGTCCGCCTCAACATCCTCTGCCATCGGCCCTCACGTTCACCTCCAAGCTCTCCATCTTCCTTGCCGCCGCCACACGTGGTGAGATGAGCTCTGCCTCCACATCCTCCGGTCAGATGCACTCGTGTGCTCTCGTCGCCATCTTTCACCGGTCCGTCTTCAGAGCAGATATTGAGGCTTCTACCTTGTCTAGCCACTCTGCCATCGACGTCACCATGACGCCAGATAGCTACCTTCTCCTGCGCGAGTTCATCTCCACGCATCGGACGCCGAGTCTCCACAGCGTCATGCCATCGATATCTGCCGCATCAATGTGTGAGATGAAGCACCGCTCCACCATCCCTCCAGCCAACACTTGCTCCAAAACGATGCCTCCAAGAGGGAAAGCGATAAAACGCCATCATCGTCTGATCCAGGAAGACCCAGATCTAGGATTTTCCCCAGAGCATCCCGAGCCTGATGACGCAAACTGCAACAGGCAGTTGCTCCACCAGACAAGCGCCGTCGACGCCGCAGCCTCGAAGATGAAGTTGGCCAAAATGCGCCGACACCGAACCGCCGCCACCTCCACCGCCGCTTGAGAAGCCCCCGAGCAACGCCTTCGGGAAGGAGCACGCCACCTCGATGTCGTCGTCGCTTGGAATAGGGGGATCTAGGGTTTTCACCTGAGCTCCTGGGAGGGATGGAAGGAAGGCGATCCTCCCCGAAGCCTCCAACAAGGCGAGCAACACCCAAAGGTGCTGCCTTCGGAGTGGCCGCTGCGCCGTCCAAGGGATTCCCCCGGAACCCTTCCAGCCACCGGATCTGCAAGTCCAGCACCCAATAATAGCGAGAAGCCATCAGGGGCCGGATCCGCTGCAGATCGGAGTAGATCGGGGTCGAGGACGAGCATCACCATGGCCACCAGCATCCAGCGAGAACCGTCGCCGCAGCCGATGCCCACCACCTTCCCGCCACCCACACGGCCATCGAGACCCGCCGGCTGAGCATGGGAGGCCGAGACCGTGCCTGCAGGACCGGATCTGCGATGGATCCATGCCCGCGTCGTCGCCCCGGAGCCAACCCCTCGCGCAACTGCCACGGCCTGGCCGCCCGCTCACTCCGCCGCGTGGCCGCCGCGCCGCCCGACGCGCCCTCGCCGCATCAGCATCAAGACTCCGCCGCGCCGCCGCATCTCGCGCTACAGCCACACGCCGGGAGGGGAAGAAGGGCCCCGCTGTTGCCGACGCGCACTGGGCTTTGCCTGGTGGTGCCTTCTGGCGGCAGCGAGGGGAGGGGATGGTGTAGGAGACGGGCACGGGGTGGGGGCTAGGGTTCCCCCGCCGCCGCCCGTGAGAGCGACGCGAGGGAAAAGTGCTTGTTCTGGAGATTTAGGCACATGCACCTAACACCACGTCTGCTGCAAGGCCTGCGCGTGACGCTCGAAGGCGCGGGCGTAGTACATGGCCGTCTAGAGGTCCTGGAGTCCCCGAAGCTGAACGTCCACACGGATGTGATCTGGCAGACCGCCGACGAAGAGCTCGGCCCGCTGCTGGGCCGTCACGCCGGGCGCGTGGTACGCCAGGGCCTGGAACCGGTCGGCGAAATCCTGCACCGTAGAGGTGAAGGGAAGGCAGCCGAGCTCCTCCAGCCGGCTCCCCTGTATCGAGGAAGCGCTCCCATGGGGGCAAGCCGCCCTCTTCTTGCTCGAGGGCGTAATACCACGTCTGTGCGGCGCCTCGGAGGTGATAGAAGGCGAGCCAAGTACGATCCGACGCGAGTATGCATTCCCCCGAAAGAACTGCTCACACTGATTGAGCCAGTTGAGGGGTCCTCTGTACCGTCGTAGGTAGCGAAGTCGATCTTGGCGAAGCGCGGCGGTGTCTGAGTATGCCTGCCGTGGCCATACGGCTCGGCGGTGCGAAGCAGCGAGGGGCTCGGGCACCAACATGATAGTTATCTATCTATCTATATCTATATCTATATCTATCTATCTATCTATCTATACTTCTATACTTATACTAATTAGTCACTTCCTAAAAATTCTCACGTTAATTAGAATTTACGGACCGTTAATCTCGTGGGACCAAGTTATAATGGTGTAGATGAACCCACGTAATTGTTGCGCAGAAAAAACACACAGTTTGGAATGACAAATAAAAATAATCTATCTCTACGTTAAACTGTTCTATCAAGAAATAATAATCCAGTCTCATGTTAAACTGTTCGTAAGGGAACAGGACTCTACATTTATAGAAAAGAAAAAATAACATGCCGCTCGGCTGACTCGACGATTGCTTTCCAGCCATGTACGGAAGTCACGGGTAGGCATTGACTTAGTTTTTTCCTAAGTCGATCAACGTTACAGAGAAACAGAAGTATTGAGTGACGCACATGTTCTACCTAAGCAAACAGGTGGATTGATTCTTCCCTGAGCAAAAACATGGACGTGGCAAACTAGACGCTGCCGGCTAGCTTAATTGATCTGGATTAGCATAACCTAGAACATGCACACATGCAACATGGCACAGCCACGTGCCTGTCCTTTTTTTTGTTTCACCCAATCGGATGATCCTCATATGCCCTATTTCCTCCATCTCAAACAAAACGAATATGACTCTTGGCACAAGTTTGTGTAAAGAAACTGCAACCCTGACATTGTTCATTTTTCACGTTTTCTTTTTTGCTTCGTATTAAGAATAATCTACAACATCATGTTAATATGGTATGAATTATTTCTTACCTCTTATAAGCTACTCCCTTCGCCCAGAACTATTTATCACAGAAATAGATAAAAATAGATGTATCTACAACTAAAATACGTCTAGATACATTCATTTCTCCGACAATTATTTCCAGAGAGAGGGACTATGTGCTAACAAATAGAACCCTCTACACAAGAAATCTATGTATCTTAATTTCAACTGAATTAATATGTCAATATGATGCATTTGGATAAGTACGTGAAGACGAAAGCATTAAGAAAGTGACATACACGATGAAAACCCAGGGAGAAAAGTAACTTGACCATGTGTATCCTCCTACTTAATTAATACATTATTTTTAACAAATTCTCTCTGGTTTCTTCATTATACATGTACAACGATGCCAGACAGGTGAACCAATGAGGTACTCCGGCCGATCACAAGAGCTGCCGATGTCGCTGTCATCGATGAATTGTGGTTTGACTCGAAAGTTACACCATTGTATCACATCCCGGGTTCAGCTTCTATGCTCATTATCTAACCATAGTTCCATATATAGACAAGATTTATGCAATTGTTTTACGCTCAACAATGGATGCATGAGATTTCATAGGTGACGGTGTATCCTTCAAGCTGTATATTGCTACTGTCCATTAATTCACATGACTCCTTTGATCCTTTCTTTCCTCCACCCAGTCCAATAAGAGGTCAACATACATATGACATGTCACACATGGGCTATGATGCTCGATGCAGGATGCCATGACGAAGTACATGTTTCAATGTTTGTAATTTTTTTTTCCATAGGTCTTAATAGGTGTTATTCTTCCCTATCTTCGACGACATAGGCTCTCTGGAAGTTACGATGTTCTCTTCTTTGGAAATTCTTAAGTTGTTATGTCATTTAGTTATTTGGTGTACCGTCAATTATTGACATTGATTCACCCACTTCAGTAAGCATTTTTCTTAAAATATACAGATCTGATACATCCCTTTATGAACAACCTTCTATTGACATCGCCTGATCGATGAATTGGGGTTTGACTGAAAGGTTCCACCATTGTATCACATCCTGGATTCATCTTTTGTGCCCATTATCTAACCATAGTTACATACATAGACGAGATGTATGCGACCGTTTTAGCTCAACAATGGATGCATGAGATTTCATAGGTCACGGTGTATCGTTCAAGCCGTACATTGCTACTGTCCATTAATTTACACGACTCCTCTGATCCTTTCTTTCCTCGACCCGGACCAATAAGAGGTCAACATACATCTGGCATGTCACACATGGGCTATGATGCTTGATGCATGATGCCATGATGACGTACATGTTTTAATGTTTGTATTTTTTTGCCACAGGCTCTAAATAGGTGTTATTCTTCCCTATCTTCGACGACATAGGCTCTCTAGAAGTTACATTGTTTTCTTCTTTAGAAATTCTTAAGTTGTTATGTCATTTAGATCAAATTTATTTTGTGTACCATCAATCATTGAGATTGATTCACTCACTTCACTAAGCATTCTACTTAAAATATACAGATCTAATATATCCCCTTATGAACAACCGTCTTCCATAATATAGAACCTAAGATACATAATAAGCAGCCCGTGCAAACACATGGGTTAACGGCTAGTTATCATTTTAATTCTGAATAATTCAAATAAATCCTAAAAAAACACGAAATTTGGTATGGTGTGGTAAAATTTTGAGAATGATTCAAACAAGTTGTCACGAAACTACTTACAAACCATACAATCTTCGAGGAAGAGACTAAGTTTTGAGGACGGACATGTTTGAATGTGAAGCCACGTCACCTTCCTCGGTTGACTTTGAAACTTTATTCACGGTCGATTACGGGTGATCAAAATTTGGCATTTTTAGAGTCTGTTGTCGATGGCTATTAAGTTATTTACCTCTATTAAATACCTAGAAATATATATAATCTCATTAAAATCTATGTTTAATGTAGATTTATCAAACCATAAGCCCAACCATAAAATATTAAAAACTCTAACGGTAAAAAAGACAAAAAAAAAATGGATGTCCTGCCATTGGTACTAACAATCCACGAGCAAGTCAACCTGAAATTACCAGTGGAGGGCACAAACACCTCCTCTGGTATTTGAGTTACTACTAACGGGCAGCTATACATGCCCGTCGCTGGTATTTTAGGCCAGAATAACAATGGGCCAGAAACACCAATACACATAGTTCAACCCGCCACTCGTAACTGAAGTATCAGTGACTCAAGTAACGGACCCTGGTTTGAAGAGCGCTAGATTTCTTTTTGAGGAAGTATGCTTGCATTCAAATTATGAAATAATATCGAATTCTTGAACCGTATAAACACATCCTAACACACGCATAAAAAACCAAAAAAACATAGAACGCCCTGAAACAAGCAATAAAACATGAAGATCTTCGGAGCTCCGTATCATCATTCCTGAACCGTGCGAGAAGACCCCTGCAACAAACAATCTGCAACCAGACGCATGCAGGGCATCATCTTCAACCATGACACAATCACCGTCGTGTTGCTCCCCTTTTCTTTGCACCGACGCCAAAAGAACAAGGACACACATATGCATCCAACACTCTTGCACCAGTCTTCCTTCGCCATATGTGGCTTTGAGTACCACTATATGTGCCCCTTCCAGATGGAAGAAAACTAGGATCTGGTTCCGTCGCTGCGGCCAGGCCAATTGCCCGGGCAAAGCAGAACATCCCTCCAGCAACAACACAAAGAAAGAGAAAGAACAACAGCGGAAAATCATACCGACAAAGAGGATGAAGAATATCTGTCTCCGCACAACCCCCTTCCATCCGAGGACCAACCGGCCAATGCCAGTTGACATCCAGACACTATAGCCCACGACCTCCATGAGATCTGGAGATCCCCACCCTGCTAGCCTCTAGAGGAAGCCAAGAGCTACGCCTGACCGTGAATGGAGCCCAGAAAACTTATTTAGACATGACGCCACCGCAGCGGCCTCAGTGATGACTCCTTCAATTCTAACCCTACTGTCAAAACCACCCCACGCACATATCCAAGGTTCCTCCTCACTAGATTATGCAATGGTGCACAGGTCGATGCCCACATGGGCCGGCCCGAAATATCACTCGTTCGTCTGTTTGCCTAAATAAATGCTTGCTTGCTCACTACCTATTCACGTATGTGTTTGTGGGTTAAAAAACAGCTTGCAGTCACTTTTCCAACTATCGCGTCGGTTCATAGAGAATCGTCTCTCTGCACAGATACCTCTTTAATGGCATTCAAATACCTTCTAGCTTGTATCTTTTTTTTCTAAAAAAAATGCACACAGCCAAACAATATTCTCTCAATCAAACGGAAGTAAAAAGACGAAATACATGGAAACATAATCTGTATAACGCCTAAAGCATAGGTGGGCCAATTCTAAGATCATGCTGCCACCCATTTTGGATAAAAGTATCCATCATCGTAACCTTCAATCATGTACACACCTTCATAAATAGGTCTCGATTCTCCACACGTCGTAAAGAGGACCATAAACGAAGAGTCCCGATACATCTGTAGATAATCTGCATAGGGGAAGTATTTTTATTGTTCATTTCTACGTAGCCAAATCGACCAAATAACGGCAAGCGCTCCCACCCTGAGAAGAGTTCTAAACCTATGATCAATCCCATATAGTCAATTGCCAAATACATTAGCAACACTACATATTTCTGCATGCAAACATGACAGCGTTACTTGCTTCCCATCAGATAACTTGGTTCAGGAATTTGACAGATTACTTAGTTCAGGAATTAAAAGGTGAGACGCTTAGCGACAGGCAGCTCAATGACAACTTGACTAGAGACAACATCCAGCACCCTTCCCTTGCAAGTCTGCATTCTGCAACAATCAGCCTTAGTGCTCTGAGGTCTCTTTCATGGCATCATAAGCTTTCCTGCGTATTGCAATGAGAACCATCAGAGACATGGAAACGCCCAATGGCATCAATAATACTTTTGGAACAAAGGCACAACAAAAAACGTGGAGAAGAAAAGGTAAGGCATATTTGTTTCAATAAAAACAGCAAGAAAAGCAATCACTAAAGATCATACACGAACAAAAAACTGAACAGAGCTCACTTAACATATCCCCAATTTCTCAAGGTAAAGACATGTGTTTATCTACGGCACACTTATGTGGCCAATACTGTAAAACCTAAAAAAGGATTAATGCTATATAAAGTCTATGATAACTATAAGATGTGGTAAAACACGGTATTGACCAGTACACGGTCTAGTTAAAACCAATAAAAAAAGGACATCTTCAAAATGCATAATGTAACCAATGAGGGTTCTGCCCAGACGAAAAGAACTAAAAAGAGGCAGATGTGCTACCACAATGCATCCTCCATCTCAGTGTTGGCTGGGTCCAACTTGAGTCCATCCAAGAAATGTTCGCTTGCACCCTTGTAAT
The DNA here is from genome assembly GCA_022496015.1 of Hordeum marinum. Lineage (NCBI taxonomy): Eukaryota > Viridiplantae > Streptophyta > Magnoliopsida > Poales > Poaceae > Hordeum > Hordeum marinum. The sequence goes on along the minus strand of CM039672.1, from coordinate 471,108,970 downwards.
TCTGACAATAGAAGACAAGATAATGGTAAAATAATTAGCAGACAAACTGACAAAGAGGAAAAAACACCCTACAGTATCTTCTATGTAACCTTGAGCAACATCAGAGCTGCACCCTGTCGGTAAAAGGCCTTTGGCCAGTCAGGACGCAATTTTCTGCATTCGTTAGCATCCAACAAAGCCTCGTCTCCCTTTCCCATGCGAAGTGAACAAACGCTCCTGTTTGAGTACAATGTTGCATTCTTGGGATCAAGCCTTATTGCCTACAACCAACAACACAATACAACAGTGCCCATAATATAAATAAAATAAAGAAACTGTTAAGAATTTCTTTACAGCAAGATAGCAAATGCACGTGGCAGATTACAGATTGCAAATAGTAAAATAATTACTTAACCAAACCACAAATGAGCAAGCATGAAAAAAAATTAAACCCACATACAATTTCATACCACTCGCAAACTGCAAAGCAGCAACGCATAAATTACATTTCTACAAGTGGATGCAATTATGTTTTTTATCATCTCATTCAATGTATACTAGTAACACTACTGTCTCAGTGTCCAAAAAGAGAGCCTATATATTATCTCTTAAGTTAAATTGTGCAATGACCAAGTTTCTAGGGAAAACTATCAAGAACTACACACAATAAATATATTTTCGTATTATATATATATTTAGTATTGCTTTCGTTGATAGTTTTTCCTATAAACTTGGTCAAATTATGCATCTTTACACTTCTGACAAAATTTGTAGGCCTTGTTTTCAGAGACAGAGGAAGTATGCCTTAAGCAGATGCAGATAGCAGTAACTAACAACAGGTTTATATGAGTATACAATAAGTATCGTAAACAAATTGATACAATTATTCTCAAGTAAATGCACCATCATCAAATTAACAACAGTGATAATCTGCCCACAACAAGTTTATGACTTGATGGAAGCACAACAATGCCTTCTGCCCTATGATTTGCAATGAAATCAGCACTCACTATATAGGCGGCAGACCCTGCGGGTAGGATCTTATTGTCACCACCCTGTGATTCAAAAAAACTGATAGCAGCCACCTAGTACGGTGTAAAACAATTGGGCATTTGAATGAGTTTGTCCAAAATAATAATTCAAATAAACTGATTTGCATCCTAGAATAATGTAAAACCTGGTCATAATCTATAATTTTAGGAACCTGGCCTGCTACAGGTATAAAGCTCAGCAAAAAAATAAAAATAAAAGGAGACTATCCATTTTAACATATGGACCAAATGAAATACTGGAAAGGGACAGTCTAAAGAGTATGATGCTTTACTATACCACAGTGTAGGACATTGCTGCAGTAAGATATTCCTCCTCCTTGAAAGAGAAACTCGCAAGTTTCTGAAACCCTGCCGCTCTAATTTTCCTTTTGGATTGAGGGTCGTCCTGAATCATTGAGATATTGAAATTAATGAACAAAATTCAAGAAATAAAACAGACAAATCATGAAGAAATTACTTAGAGCTGCCATGTAAATGTTTGGTAATACAGATCTCATTACATACAAATATTTTTGCTCACATATACGGACAACCCTGTCCGTTTCCACCAGAATTATGCACCAATGGGAAAGTCACAATTTCATCATTGATAATTGGCAAGATGGTTCCCAAAATACTTACGAAGGCAACTGTCAAATATGCAATTTTTACATTGCAAATTTGAGAATTGTGATGATTGGCTAGTGGCAGTTAACCCCATGTTTGACAACCCATTATAACCATGAAATGATAACTGCACTCATGTGATTAATGTTCACACGTTCCTGGGCCCTTGTTTCTACAAATGCTGGAATAGGTAAATGTTTAGATAAAATCATTCACCAACAACTTGTGCATTCAGGATTTTAGCATATCATCATTCCTTGGGATAGCCATGTGCCAGTGCCAAACTAGATCGACATCTCTGTGTAACACCACCTTTGTCAGGCCAGAAATCTTAGTCGTATGCGGTTTATTGCCAAATTGCGGTTACAAGTTTGAGCACCCCCCTTAATTTTCTAATGTATATGCAAGGGTTGCAACTTGACAAAATTTATGCAAGGGTTGCAACTTGACAAAATTTATGCAAGGGTTGCACCCCCTTTAAATTATGGACCAAGCTGCATGTAGAGTTCTGAAAAAACAGTAGTTATACACAATGTGACAGTAGTTAATTATTAATACGCTACAATGTTTATTCATTAGAAAAGAACTGTACAAGCATCTAGTGTCAAAAAGGTAAAGCTTACATCATCAGGAAGAATACAATTGGCAGCAACATCCCCCATAATGCAATTGACGAAGTTAGTTGAAACAAGTTTCCCAGACTGAAGTTTCTCCGCAGCATATGTTAAAGCTCCCTTGCAATCAGCACCAGCCTATCACAGAAAAAGATGTTAAATGTATGTCCAGAAGATAACCTGGGTAAGTCAGTCCTCAAGATGAATAGGGTAGCATTTTAAATTTCTGCGCATTCAGGAATGAATAGCAACCTAGTGCCACCATGTTAGCACAAATTTTTAACTAGTTCATTTGGTTGAGTTCACTGCCATCATAATGTAACTACATAGAACAAAAGTTGGAAGAAATGGTTTATAAAGTGTTTACTAGTAGGACAAATTGCAGAATACTACAACTTCGGTCAATGTTCAGAAAACAAAGGCCAACATAAGAAGTCAAAGATTTCAACTTCAGAGAGAATTTCTTTTCTTTAGATAGCAAGCAGACTCATTGAAATTAAAAGGATAAAAGCTGAAGGTTAAATACCTTAAGCAGGAGAAAAATACAGTTCTTTGAATTAGCATCTCCAGCTGTATTAAGAGGTGTTTTCCCATTTACCAATTTGTTGCACTGTTGACGAACAGTTAATTAGGATATTAGTCAAAATAATAATATGCGGATAAAGGTAAACACAGATACATAGATAACACTAAAATCAAACAGCAACCCGCACACAAGAATAAAAAAAGATAAACAGAATTCAAAGGCATTACAAAATACATAAGCACATAGTTTAATTAATTATCCAGTATATTTGTATCTATCAAATCTTTCAATCACTTAAATGTGAGCGTCAACACAAGAAAGAGAAGATTATATTGTGGCATAAATGCATAAAAAAGGAAATTGTATCGAGAGGTCATTTTTAACATATCCACATGACAAGATGTACAATGGTATCTCGTATTCCATTAAAAGGTAAGTAGAAGATTGCATGCATTGACAGCTCAACTATTACTAATGCAAGGAAATAGATCCTAGATTTGACAATATAATCCTTCATGACTTTAAATAGAAGTCGGTGAAGTGCTCCAACGGTTGTTACGATGGCACAATCTGAAGCAGGGAAACAAGAAAAGGTAATCAAGATTTCAAGAGTGATGATGTCGCGATCTTAACAATGTGCAAAATTTGGCAGCATGTTTGAGAATGAGAGCCCAAATTGCCAAAAAAAGCTGGTGGATTCCGTTCTCCATGAGGATAGACTTAGGAAGGGAGGCAGGGGCAAAGGCACAATGAGGCCCGATGTTGCCACCGTTTGATACACTGTAGGCATAGTTGTCTGCTTCTTGTGCAGGTTTTTGTTAGCCAGGCCTTAGTTTTTGCTAGATATTCACTTTACTTCATTTGGCCCTTTGGCCTCTGCTTGTACTTTGCGTTATCTTGACATTTTCTCTACAATATAAAATGACACATTTTGATTTGTGTTTTGAGAGGGGGGAGGGGGGAGTGTTGTGCTGAACAAGTTAGCTAACAATGCTCACCATTGAGATCCAAGACATCCTTGATTTAAAATGCAATAAACAACAAAGTAGAATCAAGGAAATTTTCTTTAGCAAAACACAAGAAATTAAAGTTTACAATGTACATCCAGCTGCCCAACGAGCAACTTAAGGCATAAATATATGCACTTAATTAAAAACTTACATCTGCATTGTGGTCCAATAAAATCTTCATGATGTCATCATGCCCTTTACTAGCAGCGCAATGAAGTGGCGTCCCACAAAAAGCTACCGGGTCAACATAGGCTCCTTTAGCAAGGAGTAGTTTAACAGCTTCACCATTTCCTAAACAAAGATGCATGAACCTTCTGGGTAAGATGATAGGTATTTGTGTGAAATTCTCACTCTAAAAGAAAATGAATCCATTAATTTATTTTAATAGAGGATAGGTATTTCTTGGGACGACATCTTTCTCTAGATAAGACTTATGCACCTCGCTCTGCCTTGACCATGTGCCATAAATAACGACTTGTTCGAACATGAAGGAATTAAATCCAATACACTGTGTGGATAGACATAATTTCTTATTACGAGGGGGCGTAAAGAGATCAGAGTGGAATGCCACGCAACACCCTAAAACACCCAAGCTCCACAACAAGGCCTTCAAGACGGATGACATCACAAAGCGTTGCCGCTGCCAGTCCACCATGGACAACGGTCTTCACCAGAACCCCTACACGAAAAGTAGCACAACGACGACATCTTCAGCAAGAGAACAACACCCGTGAGCGTCCCCGTCATCGACAACAAAGTGCGAAGCTTTTGCTTGACCGTGTCATCACAAGGCCTTCAAGACACACACAACGAGTACGATTCCGAAGATTTGGATCAAGGTGTCTCCACTGCCAATGTCAGAAGCACTACCGGGCCAACCATTGCTACACCACTTACTGCCCACACAACCAAGAGCGAAAGCCACCACCGCTGCCATGGTGCGCGCCAGGGAGCCAACCATGTGAACCGCCATCCAAGGCCGCCACTCTAGCATCAATGTCCAAGACACCACCCACCACCCACACCAAGCAGCACCCACCACAGTGGGAAGAGTAAAAAGGTAACTGCTTTCACACCTATCACGACATTAGCCACAGTGTCTGGGTAGACGCCCACACCGTTGAAGGCACCCATGCCTACATCCACTGCCAGTCCCGGTGAACCGGAGGAGACACAACCCCGTGGCTACAGACAACATAGTATTACCTACCCAATGCATAGTATTATATACTAGTTCCATATTGTTATTTTATTTATTCATTTGTATTATCTATATACAAAGTTGTGGTTATAGTTTATTTCTTACTAAATTTTCTTGATTGACGTGTTGTGATATTGTGTCATAAATATGATACAAGAACCCTCTCCCATATAATTAATTGCAGCGCCACATCATATTTTTTGCTTAGATGGCAATGCATGTTACACTTATGAAAATCCCACAATGAGGACCCATATGAAAAAAATAGATCCTAGTACAATACTAATTAAGCCACACCATAATATACCTAAAGAAATGAAAAATAAGAAGAAAAATGCAACACAGTAATGAAAAACTCAGGCATGTGTTTATAGAGGTACACCTGACATAGTAGCTTCATGTAAAAGGGAGATCCCATCGTTGTTGACTTTGTTTGGATCAGCACCATGATCAAGAAGATATTTGAGGATACCCACACTACCCTTATGTATTGCGAAAAACAGGGGTGTTCTACCTGTCAAGCACACAGTAATGTAGCTCTTATTGATGCAAAACCTTTCTGGTTTCATTTACAAAAAAAGCTTAACTTTTCATCCCCACCAAAAAATGAAGTGGGAAGTGACATAACGGTGCTCTATCTTTTCTGATGGCAATGTAGAAATAGCTACTCAATATGCACAAACAGAAAGGGATGGGATTCTATATTAGATGTAGTAGCTAGAGATGGGGGAAGAAATTTATATGCAAGTCTCTAGGATGTAGATGAAAAAAATCCTCAAAAATGATATTATACAATCCATGTGGCCTAATTATATTATATATCATCCATACATATGTGGGATATATTACCTGCGGTGCGGTATCATAATTCATAACTGAGAATGTTCTATTTCAATATTAAGTTTTTTTGTGGGTAATCATATGAAGCTTTATGCTGAAGAAAATCTAAAACACACACGGCAGTACTAAGGAGATAGACTGGGTAGCAAATATGCAAAGCAACATAGATGTGATATGATCATTACTTCATGACAATGAGCACAGTAGCAAATATGCAAAGCAAAATACGTTTGATATGATCAGTACTTCATGAATGAGCACAATAGCTATTTCCTTCACGCTGCCGAGCCTAAAAAATCAGATCAAGCAACTCATCTAAACAATGATTATTTGGATGCGCGCGAAAATATAAACATAGGTTCAATCGCTTCCCGCGTAACCCTACTGCACAAAATGTATGCAGAAAATCCCAAAACGATTAGGGTTTTGGAGGGACCCTGACCTCCTTTGTCGACGCCATTCACATCAACCTGCAGCTCCTCGATGAGGTACTTGCACACCTCCAGCCGCTCTCTGCAGGCAGCAACGTGCAGTGCCCCGAGACCCTGCAGCAACCCGGCATCTTTTACCCTCAGCGCCTCTACCGTCTCCTTGAGGCGGCCCCTGCCCTGGTCCAGCATCACCAGCAGACCTGCAGCGGATTGGACGCAGATAATCAGCACTCAATCTCCCAACCAAACCAAGATCTGAGACTTGGAGAGCACCACGTACTCTTAAAGCGGGGGAGATCTCCGTCGAACGCCGCTTCGAATACCATGTTCAGCATCGGTCCGACGACTGTGGCACGAGAAGCACCGTCAGCATTTGGGGCTAGGATTAGCGATGAGATATTGGGGTTGGAGTTGGAGAGGCTTGGGGACAGGGAGGAAATGTAAAGGAGAAGCTTACCGGTGAAGCGAGCAGGCGAGCGCGGCGGCTCCATGGCGCCGATGAGGGTTGGAGATGGTTGGGTTTTTGGTGGTGGCGCTTTGCTTTTTAAAAGGGAGAAGCCGAGAAGGCAGCGAGGAAGACGAAGTGGTCCGTGGGAACGGAGAATGTGGGCGCAGTAAAAAAAGGGCGACCGTCTGACGGCTGTCAACCACGAGGCCACACCCGGCTGTTCCACTCCCCGGCATTGAATTGTAGCTGCACTACTCACTGCGGCAACATCGGCTCCCGAGACATGTTCTGGAAATTAACCAAATGTTCGAGATAAATTCGTTGAAATCAAATGATTTCTTGACGATGGTTACAGGGAGTACAAATATTCTGTTGAGAGACGCGACGAACTGAGAAGTTGTGTTGGTTCCAAGACGAGCGGGAGACCCGTCGGTTGCGGAGAGGAGTTGCCCGACGGTTTGGGAGAGAAGGAGATTTCTCTAATCCTATATATCTAAGAAGTTTATCTTCACTATTTTATTTATCTTAACATGCAAGCTATCCAAGTCAGCAGTCCATCCACATCAACGCTTCGTTACCGAATTACAAGAGGGACCCACCACAGGTTGACATAAATTCTCTGCCTTCTGCTTTAGCCAGGTCACCTCAATTTCTTCTACCACGTTGTGCCACACACACGTACTGTGCGTTACCACGCTGTGCGCCGTGCAGCAAGTGTATGTGGCATACAAAACGAGTGCCTGCCCATCTTTTTTTTATCCATTATCCCGATATTGATCATTCATATGCCCGTTTATGTACTGGGATAAAGCCAGTTCGTCTCCCACAAATCATGAACAAATTATTTTGCCTTCCAAATGGGTGCTACTGCAACGCGGCAACGGCGGCGGCGGACAGATAGCAGTGCACTGGTATCCATTAACGAGAGGAATAGGTGCAGGCAGGCAGGCAACGGTGATGACGCAGCAGCGGGCGAGGCGCCACGTGCCGATGACAACGGTCGTAGGTTGAGGTATGTCAAAAGATCAATCAATCTTTTTGCCTAATTCTTGGACGGATTTGTTTATGTAATCAGATCATAGAGATAAATTTTGGACTGATTTATTTACATTCTATATTGTAAAAATTCTGCAGCCGCCGCTAGGTACTACTGCGGGTCGAACAAGCAGAACGAGTAAAAGAGAAAAAAAATCAAAGCTGCCTGAGTATACTGTCCTGAATGGTAGCAGCATGCTGCACAAGGCTGATCCAGTGAGAATCACGATTTACTCAATGGTAAGTAATATTTGTAATAGATTGATATATAGATTATTAGCGAACTCATGTATTTTCCTTCTGAGCAAACTATGTTTTTATGGAATGGATAACTATAGTTGTCGCCGTTGTTTTAGATTTTTCCAAGGGCTGAGATGTCTCTACTTAAAGGTGTTTTGTTTGCATCAACTTTGTTTTGGGGAATCTTGGTGATATACTATTAAGGTAATAATTTTAGCTTTTCGTCACTTTTCTCTCTTATTCCAACCAATATTTTTTCCCAAAGAATACTCTTTAACATCCGCACATACTAAAATTCACATGCACACAATTTTAGCTTTTCAACACTTTTCTCTGCTATTCGAAACAATATTTTTTCAAAGAATAATATCATCAGCACATACTATTCTTCATAAAAAAATTATCATGTTTCTAAACATCAAATTATTTATTAGCAATTCCCGCAACAACATGCGGGGTATCACCTAGTTACATTATGTGCCCAACCCTGCCCATTCGAGAGCAGGCGGAGCTCCGGGCAGAGGCCCGCAACCTCGAGCCATGTACCCTGGTCATTCTTGCTAGTTCTTCGAACTGCTCGTTTTTCGCTCTCGAATCCATCCCCTCGGTCACCTAGGTAAGATCACGGCCAATTCAGTGATCGTCTTCACGGGAGAAGTTGATCCAGATTGGAGCGATCTGCACACGGGAGATTCTGGATGGACGGCTGGCCGAGGCCTGCACCCGCATGGCCTCGTCCTCGGCCCCCGATCCGAGTGGGCCGCCCCCAATGGTCCGCCCCCCTTCGTGCAATCGACTGCTCGGACCTCGACGATGACCGTTGAGGTTCGGGGCCGCACGTGCTCCTGCACTGTGGCCCTCCGGGCCCAAAGTGCCTCCCGTATCCTGGGGTCAAGCAGCCCCCGATGGCCCCGTGATGCGGACGCTCTTCTCCAACATCCGCGGTTTCAGCCAAGACAGTCGGTGCCGCCAGCTAGTAGTGTACATGAGCGACGAACGTATTGACATTGTGGCCATCCAAGAAACATGCATTTTCCCTATCCCATCTCGAACACCTAAGCACCCACCTGTTCGCCTGGCACTGGCTCCCTTCTAGTGGGATTGCCGGCCACTTGGGTGGCATCCTAGCTTTTAGGCGCCAAGGATGCCACCTTCGAGGTGGGGAGCACGGACCGCGTTGAATTCTACGTTAGTATGAAGGTTTTCGAGCGGACCATCAACTTCAAATGGGAGATCATTATCGTGTATGGCCCGGCGGACCACCGTCGGTCAGTAGCCTTCCTCACAGAGCTGAGCCGAAAGGTCTTGGCCGCCACCCTTCTGGTGGTGGTGGGGGCGATTTCAACCTCCTCCGCTTTGTGCAGGATAAGAGCAACGATTTAGTCAACTTCCCGCGGATACAGATGTTTAATGATTGCATTGTTGAACTCGGCCTTCGAGAACTACATAGGGTTGGTGCTAGGTACACCTGGACCAACCGCCAGGCGGACCCGACCCGCTCCGTCCTGGACTGGGTCTTGGTCTCTCCTTAGTGGGAACTCTAATACTCCCTCGCCTACCTCCAGGCCATCACCAGGATTGGCTCGGACCACGTCTCGCTGCTCCTTTCCTCGAAGAATGAACGGCCCCCACCACCGTTTCTGCTTCGAAACCTTCTGGCTTAACCATTCCGAATACAATGGGTTGATGATGAAGTAGAGGTCATTCACGCAGATAATTCGACTTGCGGTTGCCTTGGTCGATGCATCAATGGATTGGAATCATCCCGATGTTACTTGGTTAACGGGCCGTGACATCTTGGAGCTTGTTTTCCTTAGTGCTACAAGGAACGGGTTCATTCACATCTCTTTAAACCGATTGGTGGTAATTGGCTTCAAGGTATGATGTAAGAAAAAATAAATTAAAAGCAATGGTCGATATAGAATTATCGTCCTAGGCATAAACACGGCCGATATATAATCATCGCCCTAAGCGTAAACATGAAGATACATAATTATTCCCTAAGCATATAAAATGATGGATAGAGTGTTGGCATCACCCTTAAAACAAGCATTGTACAAGTTATTTTTTGACACACAAGATTTCCCAAAAAAAAACAAGGGGACGTGTGTTGACACCAGATTTTGGCATGGCAAAAAAAAAATTAAGATAGCCCACATAAAAGGTGTTCAACATAAGGAATATATGTGTCGTCGAAATGAACAGCTTTGATATTCGGGCCATCTTCATCCGAGGTCATATGCAACCTTGAGAGCCAAAACAGTGTGCTGCTGAGTTTTGCACTGGCATATTTTTTACTGCTTTGCAGGCCAATTTTCTTCCCCCAAGATGACATTTGATAGTAAAGTGCGCAATAGGACTTTTGTTCATCTCTTCTAGCTAAACAATTTCTCTTTTGGAGTCATCACGATTCGAGGTCATATGCAACTTGTATGGTGAAAGTTCCGGTCAGAACTTCCATGAAGGTTCCGAGCCAACAGAAACATTGCACCTGGTGCGCGTAAAAAAACTGGGCCCAAAAATAATATCAAGATGACCTAGGATGAAAAAGTGTTCAACGATCGAATTTTTCTCCGTTTCATGTGGAACAACTTTTCTTTCTGGATCATCGCGATCAGAATTCATATGCGACCTGCAGGTTCAGTGCAAGAGGGCTACTTGATATAGCTTGAGCCGGAAGTTCCGGCCCTCGTAGTCCAATTTAGGTGAACTTTTGATCTTGGACGGGATTTGAGTCTTTTTCTTATACGAAAAGTCTAGCCGCCTTATATATATGTAAGCGGTGATGACCAATTAAAGAATAACACACAATCGACAAATCAATCTATCACTTTTTATCTTTTACCTTCTTCCTTGTTCTTCTTTTTTCTTGTTTTTCGTTCGTTCTTCTTATTGCAGGACGGCAAACCTTGAGGCCCTATGAGCGATCAGATCAACCTAGGACAGCCCATAGCTGCCGCGTGCCCTGACGAAGTACCTCTCGGGCGTGTGAAGTTTCAGGTCCATCAAAGCGTCCGTCCGATTGCTTGCGTACCGCGCTTCCGATTAGGTCTGCTTCGGCGTAAGTTGCAATGCATCAACCCGAAGTCGAGGATACACATGGACATGTTCATGCGCGAACACTGCATTGATCCAGCATGCGGCCTGTTTCTCTAGTCCTAGCTCCTCAAAGCACAACCCCCCGAGTCATTCACTCCCAAAGCCATCGCCCATAAGGTGTTCGGTGCATTAATGCCAGATAAAGAGTAAAACTGTATCTGCACATTAATTTCGAAATGAATTTTGCAGCTCGTTACGGTTTGGGAAACAATAACAAAATAATAACTTAATTTTGAGCGTAATTGCTATAAGATGCTGAGATACTATAGTATTTGTGTGCGATTGTTGAAATATTTTACACTCGGCTCGAACAATTAGCCACACAAGTAACCAAAAGCAGGTTGAACAAATACGAAAGTAGAGAAAAACAGACCGGGCAAGCAGGATCATGATAATCCATCTAATGTAACCACAACATTATCCAGATATCATGTTATTACTTTTTTGGCACTTTGGTACCTAGCTCACCGATGGACGAAAACATCGTGTGATCGGCCACTGCACACTTAAAATGTCGGTCTGAAGCGTGGCACACCGCGGTCATGTTCCTAAGTAGTTTTGTGGCTGTTGAGTATCTCTGTGATGCTGAGAGATAGTGTTCTGCGAGACAAAGCCAAGTTTTAATTTTTCAAATATAATTCCTCACTGGCGACGGAGGCTGGTAGTAGCGTAGCACCCTACAAAACGTGTGGAGGCTCGATCCACTCGTCACTGATGAACAAGGTCAGATGACATTGACGTCGCGCGCAGCCAGGCTGACCGTCGTCCCTTACGGCGTCTTGGTTTCCTGTATCGTATGTGACTCGTACCCACCATGCAAATACTATTATCTTCGTTTCTAAATATTTGTCTTTCTAGAGATTCAACTATGGATTATATACAACGCAAAATGAATGAATCTTCACTCTAATCTATGTCTATATACATCCATATATAGTCCATAATGAATTCTCTAAAAAGACAAATATTTAGGAACGAAGGAAGTAGATGTTTAGTAACCTGCATGCCTAACTGGGCCTGGCTCAACGGATGCAAAAAGGGGCTCGCAGCCAGGCTGAGCGGAAACACAGGTTTCTCGCGTATCATGCGTGCAGGCTCGGTCCTCGGCTTTTTCCTCATCTCCCTTCCATCTCTTCGTTGTATAGACCAAGCGCCGCCGCCGGCTCCTCACATCACCATCCCGCCGGTGCTGCCGCTCGCGGCGCCGCTGCCCTCCCCGTCCGCCTCAACATCCTCTGCCATCGGCCCTCACGTTCACCTCCAAGCTCTTCATCTTCCTCGTCGCCGCCACGCGTGGTGAGATGAGCTCCGCCTCCACATCCTCCGGCGACGGCATCAACCCAACCTCCAAGCTCTGCACTACTTGACGCCACCTTCCCCGTGTTGCTCCGTGTTGGCGCGTGTTGCCTGTTCCTCACTGATTTCAGCCCCATTTGGAAGAACCTGTAGCTTTATCATACAAGTTCACTGAACATTCATCTCGGTTCATCCTTGCATCAGCTCATACATGCCAAGATCACCCAGGATCCCTCATACGGTGCAGGCAAAAGTTGTCCAGACAACCAAACACGCCCTTAGCTACGCAAGGCTCGGTGTATATGTGCATGAACGATACAAGGCACGTGGTAGCAGCTTTTATAAACCACCGAGTTTCAATAATCAATAAATTGGCACTAGCACATATGGAGTATATCACAACAATCAACTTTTTTTGTTAGGTTTAGTCGTTATGGGAGGAGAGAGGACACGGCTTATACGAATATGGTTGTCCCTCCTAACAGGCTAGTCTTTGGAGGGAGAGGGCCCAAAGTTAAAACGATGGTGTTAACAGACCCGGGGTTACTGTTGGGGAACGTTGCATGGGAAAAAAAATTCCTACGCACACGCAAGATCTATCCATGGTGATGAGCATCTACGAGAGGGAGAATGGATCTACATAAGCGGTAAGCGTTAAGAAACGCGGTTGGTGTAGTCAAACGTCTTCGCGATCCAAATCGCCGAGCATCCCGCGATCTCATCACGATCCGTCCCGCGAACTCATCACGATCCGTCCCGCGATCTCATCACGATCCGTCTCGCGATCTTGATCACGGTCCTTCTGATCTAGCGCCGAACGGACGGCACCTCCGCGTTCAGCACACGTAAAGCTCGATGACGATCTCCGCCTTCTTGATCCAGCAAGAGGAAGTGGAGAGGTAGATGAGTTCTCCGGCAGCGCGACGACGTTGTGGCGATGGTGGTGGAGCTATTCCAGCAGGGATTCGCCTAAGCACCACTGAAAACCGATCTAGAGGAGAAACTGCGATCTAGAGGAGAGGTAGCACGTGGCTATTAGGGTTAGCTTTTTCCTCTAAATCCTCTAGTATATATAGGAGGAAGGGAGGGGAGGAGGCAGACTCAAACCCTCAAGGTTTGGTCGAAATTGGAGGTGGAGGAATCCTACTCCAATCCTATTAGGAGTAGGATTCCTCCTTTCTACTTGGAAACTCTTTCCACCTCTCCACCTTTGGATTTTTCCTTCTCAAACCACTCCAGTCGCATGGGCCCTTAGAGGAGGCTTCGGCCAGCCCACCAGGGGCTGGTTTACCTCCCCCCACAGCCCATGTAGCCTCTTGGGTCGAAATACCTCTCCCGATGGTCCCCCGGTACACTACCGACACTCCCGGTACACTACCGATGAGCCCGAAACTTTACCGGCGACCAAAACAGGACTTCCTATATATGAATCTTTACCTCCGGACCATTCCGGAGCTCCTAATGATGTCCGGAATCTCATCCGGGACTCCGAACAACCTTCAGTCACCACCATACATAACTCTATACTATCGAAACGTCACCAAACCTTAAGTGTGCAGACCCTACGGGTTCGAGAACTATGTAGACATGACTGAGACACCTCTACGGTCAATAACCAATAGCGGGACCTGGATGTCCATATTGGTTCCTACATACTCTACGAAGATCTTTATCGGTCGAACCTCTATGTCAAGGATTCAGTTAATCCCGTATGATGTTCCCTTTGTTCTTCGGTATGTTACTTGCCCGAGATTTGATTGTCGGTATCTCCATACCTAGTTCAACCTCGTTACCGGCAAGTCTCTTTACTCGTTCCGTAATACAAGATTCCATGACTAACACTTAGTCACATTGCTTGCAAGGCTTATTGTGATGTTGTATTACCGAGTGGGCCCTGAGATACCTCTCCGTCACACGGAGTAACAAATCCCAGTCTTGATCCATGCCAACCTAACAGACACCCTCGGAGATACCTGTAGAGCACGTTTATAGTCAGCCAGTTACGTTGCAACGTTTGATACACACAAGGCACTCCTCCAGTGTCCGTGAGTTGCATGATCTCATGGTCATAGGAACATATACTTGACATGCAGAAAACAGTAGCAATAAACTGACATGATCATATGCTACGTTTGTAGTTTGGGTCTTGTCCATCACATCATTCTCCTAATGACGTGATCCCGCTACCAAATGACATCTCATGTCCATGACTAGGAAACCACAGCCATCTTCGATCAACGAGCTAGTCTATTATAGGCATACTAGGTACATGGTGTTGTCTATGTATCCACACATGTATCTGAGTTTTCGATCAACACAATTATAGCATGGATAATAAACGATTATCATGAACAAGAAAATATGATAATAACCAATTTATTGTTGCCTCTAGGGCATATTTCCAACAGTCTCCTACTTGCACTAGAGTCAATAATCTAGTTCACATCACCATGTGATCCGCATTGTTATGAATCTAACACCCAATGAGTTCTGGGGCTCGATCATGCTTTGCATGTGAGAGAGGTCTTTTAGTCAACGGGTCTGTGACATTCAAATCCGTGTGTACTTTGCGAATCTCTATGTCAAACTATAAACACTGCTACCACACTCCACTTGGTACTATTCCAAATGGCTGCTCCACTATACGTATCCGAATTGCTACTAAGAGTCATCCGAATTAGTCTCGTAACTCTTTACGACGAACCCTTTATCACCTCCATAATCGAGAAACATTTCCTTAATCCTTTAGCCACTAAGGATAATATTGACAGCTATCCAGTGATCCACTCCTGGATCACTCTTGTACCCCTTGACGGACTCATTGCAAGGCACACACAGGTGCGGTACATAGCATGGCATACTATACAAAGCCTATGGTTAAGGCATAGGGGACGACGTTCGTCCTTTCTCTTTCTTCAGCCATTGTCAAGCTTTGAGTCTCACTCAACTTCACACCTTACAAATCAGGCGAGAACACTTCTCTCTGACTAATCCATTTTGAACTCTTTTAAAATCTTGTCAAGGTATGTACTCATTGAAAGTCTCATCAAGCATCTTGATCTATCTCTATAGATCTCGATGCTCAACAATTAGGTAGCTTTATCCAGGTCTTCGTTTGAAAAACTCTTTTTAAACAACCGTTTATGCTTTCCAGAAATTCTACATCATTTCCGATCAACAATATGTCAACCACATATGTTTACCAGAAACTATATAGTGCTTCCACTCACTTTATTGTAAATACAAGTTTTTCATAAACTTTGTATAGACTCAAAAACTTTGATCACCTCATCAAAGTGTATATTTCAATTCCGAGATGCTTGCTTCAGTTCATAGAAGGATCACTGAAGCTTGCACACCTTTTAGCATCCGTAGGACTGACAAAACCTTCTCGTTGTATCTCATACAACCTTTCCTTAAGGAAGGAAATGATGTTTTGGCATCCATCTGCCAGATTTCATAATTGAAAAATGCAGCAACTGCTAACATAATTCCAACAAACTTTAGCATCGCTACGAGTGAGAAAGTCTCATCGCACTCAACTCTTTGAACTTGGCGGAAACTTCTTTGCGACAAGTCGAGCTTTATAAATGGTGACATTCACCATCAGCGTCTGTCTTCATCTTAAAGGTCCATTTGTACTCAACGACCTACCGTCCAACGAGCAAGTCTACCAAAGTCTATACATGGTTTTCATACATGGATCATTTCTGGGATTTCATGGCCTCTAACCATTTGTCGGAATCCGGGCCCATCATCGCTTCTCCACAACTCGAAGGTTCATCGTTGTCCAAGAACATGACCTCCAAGACAGGGTTGTCGTACCGCTTAGGAGCAGTACACATCCTTGTCTACCTACGAGGTTCGATAGTAACTTGATCCGAAGCTTCATGATCATCATCATTAACTTCCTCTTCAACTAACGTAGGCTTCATAGAAACATCTTCCTGCGATGCGCTACTCTCTGGTTAAACAAAGGTTCAACAACCTCATCAAGTTCTATCTTTCTCCCACTCAATTCTTTCGAGAGAAACTCTTTCTCGAGAAAGGACCGAGTTTTAGCAACAAACACTTTATACTTGGATCTGAGATAGAAGGTTTACCCAACTGTTCTTAGGGTATTCTATGAAGATGCATTTGTCCGCTTTGGTTTCGAGCTCATTAGGTGAAAACCTTTTTCACATAAGTGTTGCAGCCCCAAACATTAAGAAATGATAGCTTAGGTTTCTATCAAACCATATGGTGTCATCTCAACGGATTTAGATGGTGCCCTATATAAAGTGAATGTAGTTGTCTCTAATGCATAACCCCAAAATTATAGTAGCAAAACGATAAGAGACTCATAGCACGCACCATATCCAATAGAGCACGACTATGACGTTCGGACACACCATCACACTATGGTGTTCCAGGTGACGTGAGTTGTGAAACAACTTTCACATTGTCTAAAGTTGTATGTCAAACTCGTAACTCAGATATTCACCTCCACGATCATATCGCAGACATTTTTATCTTCTTGTCACGATGATCTTAAACTTCACTCTGAATTTGTTTGAACCTTTCAAACGATTCAGACTTGTGTTTCATTAAGTAAATATACACTATATCTACTCAAATCATCAGTGATGGTAAGAAAATAACGATATCCACCGCACGCTACAAGACTCACTGGATTGCATACATCAACATGTATCATTTCCAATAAATCACTTGCCCGCTCCATCCATCTGGAAAAAGGGGTCCTTAGTCATCTTGTCCAAGAGGCATGGTTCGCATGTCTCAATCGATTCGAAATCGAATGAGTCCAAAGATCCATAAGCATGGAGTTTCTTCATGCGCTTTATACCAATATGACATTTAGCGGCAGTGCCACAAGTATGTCGTACTATTATTATTAACTTTGTATCTTTTGGCATCAATGTTATGAACATGTGTATTACTACGATCAAGATTCAACAAACCATTCTCACTAGGTGCATAACCATTGAAGGTATCATTCATGTAAACAGAATAACCATTATTCTCTAACTTAAATGAATAACCATGTTGCAATAAACACGATCTAATCACGTTCATGCTCAACGCAAAATACCAAATAACATTTATTTAGGTTCGTCACTAATCTCGAAGGCAGAGAGAGCATGCGATGTTGATCACATCAACCTTGGAAACATTTGCAACACACATCGTCACCTCACCCTTAGCTAGTTCTCCGTTTATTCCGTAGCTTTTATTTCGAGTTACTAACATTTAGCAACCGAATCGATATCCAATACCCAGGTGCTACTAGGAGTACTAGCAAGGTACACATCAATAACACGTATATCAAATATACTTCTGTCGACGTTGCCAGCCTTCTTATCTACCAAGTATCTAGGGTTATTCCGCTTCAGCGACCGCTCTCCTCATAATCTAAGCACTTAGTCTCGGGTTTGGTTTCAACTTTGGGTTGCTTCACTAGAGCAGCAACTGACTTGCTATCCATGAATTCTCCTTCCTTGCTCTTGCCCTTCTCGAAACTAGTGGTTTGACTAACCATCAACACTTGACGCTCCTTCTTGATTTCTACCTTCGCGGTGTCAAACATCGTGAATAGCTCAGGGATCATTATTTCAATCCCTGGCATTTTATAATTCATCACCAAGTTCTAGTAGCTTAGTGACAGTGACTTGGAGAACTATATCAATCACTATCTTATCTGAAAAGTCAACTCCCACTCAATTCAAGCGATTATAGCACCCAGACAATCTGAGCACGTGCTCAACGATTGAGCTATTCTCCTTCATCTTGCAGGCAAAGAATCTTGTTGGAGATCTCATATCTCGCAACACGGGCACGAGCCTGAGATCCTAATTTTAGCTCTTAGAACATCTCATATGTTCCGTGACGTTCAAAACGTTTTGGAGCCTCAATTCTAAGCCGTAATGCATGACACACTAAACTATCAAGTAGTCATCAGAACATGACTGTCAGATGTTCACAACATCTACAGACAATGCTAGAGGGGTTGGCGCACCGAGCGGTGCATTAAGGACATAAGCCTTCTGTGCAACAATGAGGACAATCCTCAGATCACGGACCCAGTCTGCAATATTGCCACCATCATCTTTCAACTCTATTTCTCTAGGAACATATAAAAATTCAAGTGAGCTATAGCGCGAGCAAGTAATCTACAACATAATTTGCAAAGACACTACAGACTATGTTCATGATAATGAGTTCAATTAATCATATTACTAAAGAACTCCCACTCAAATTGACATCCCTCCGGTCATTTGAGTGATACATGATCCAAATTCACCAACTCAAGTCCGATCATCATGTGAGTTGAGGTGGTTTCAATGGTGAACATCATCATGTTGATCATATCTACTATATGACTCATGTTCGACCTTTCGGTCTCTTGTGTTCCGAGGCCATGTCTGTACATGCTAGGCTCGTCAAGTTTAACCCGAGTGTTCTGCATGTGCAACACTGGCTTGCACCCATTGTATGTGAACGTAGAGTCTATCACACCCGATCATCATGTGGTGTCTCGACACGACGAACTTTCGCAACGGTGCACACTCGGGAGAACACAATTTATCTTGAAATTAAGTGAGGGATCACCTTATAATGCTACCGTCGTCCTAAGCAAAACAAGGTGCATAAAAGTATTAACATCACATGCAATTCATAAGTGACATGATATGGCCATGAACTTGTGCTTTAGATCTCCATCTTGAAAGCACCGGCATGATCTCCATCGTCACCGGCATGACACCATGATCTCCATCAACGTGTCACCATCGGGGTTGTCACGCCCACCATGCTTCTACTACTATTGCTACCGTTTAGCGATAAAGTAAAGCATTACATAGCGCTTAATGATTGACACGCAGGTCATACAATAATTAAAGACAACCCTATGGCTCCTGCCAGTTACCGTACTCATCGACATGCAAGTCGTGATAATCTATACATCACATGATCATCTCAGACATCACATATACCACATCATGTAATTGGCCATATCACATCACAACATACCCTGCAAAAACAAGTTAGACGTTCTCTAATTGTGGGTTTCTAGCAAGAACGATTCTCACCTACGCATAAACCACAACGGTGATACATAATTTGCTTTTCAACCTTCTCAAGGACCGCCTTTGTCGAATCCGATCCAACTAAAGTGAGAAAAACTGGCACCCGCAAGCCATCTATGCAACAAGTTGCGGTCGAGGGAACCGGTCTCTCGTAAGCGTACGAGTAATGTTGGTCCGGGCCGCTTCATCTCACAATACCGCTGAACCAAAATCCGACCAAGGGAGGAAGCAATCTAAGCATCAACGCCCACAAACCTTTTGTGTTCTACTCGAGATCTCATCTACACATAGACCTAGCTCTGATACCACTGTTGGGGAACGTTGCATGGGAAACAAAAAATTTCGTATGCACACGCAAGATCTATCCATGGTGATGAGCATCTATCCATGGTGTTCTGCATGTGCAACACTGGCTTGCACCCATTGTATGTGAACGTAGAGTCTATCACACCCGATCATCATGTGGTGTCTCGACACGACAAACTTTCGCAACGGTGCACACTCGGGAGAACACAATTTATCTTGAAATTAAGTGAGGGATCACCTTATAATGCTACCGTCGTCCTAAGCAAAACAAGGTGCATAAAAAGATTAACATCACATGCAAGTCATAAGTGACATGATATGGCCATGAACTTGTGCTTTTGATCTCCATCTTGAAAGCACCGGCATGATCTCCATCGTCACAGGCATGACATCATGATCTCCATCATCTTTATCTCCATCAACATGTCGTCATCGGGGTTGTCACGCCCACCATGCTTCTACTACTATTGCTACCGTTTAGCGATAAAGTAAAACATTACATAACGCTTAATGATTGACACGTAGGTCATACAATAATTAAAGACATCCCTATGGCTCCTCCCGATGGTCGTACTCATCGACATGCAAGTCGTGATATTCTATACAAAACATGATCATCTCATACATCACATATATCTCATCATGTAATTGGCCATATCACATCACAACATACCCTGCAAAAACAAGTTAGACGCCATCTAATTGTTGTTGCATGTTTTACATGGCTGCTACGGGTATCTACCAAGAACAATTCTCACCTACGCAAAAACCACAACGGTGATACATAAGTTGCTTTTCAACCTTCTTAAGGACCGCCTTTATCGAATCCGATCCAACTAAAGTAGGAGAAACAGACACCCGCCAGCCATCTTTGTGCAACGAGGTTACACGTCAGTCGATGGAACCGGTCTCTCGTAAGCGTACGAGTAAGGTTGGTCCGGGCCGCCTCATCCCACAATACCGCTGAACCAAAACATGACCAAGGGAGGAAGGAATCTAAGCATCAACGCCCACAAACTCTTTGTGTTCTACTCGAGATCTCATCTACAAATAGACCTAGCTCATGATGCCACTGTTGGGGAACGTTGCATGGGAAACAAAAAAATTCCTACACACACGCAAGATCTATCCATGGTGATGAGAATCTACGAGAGGGAGACTGGATCTACATACCCTTGTAGACCACTAAGCGGGAAGCGTTAAGAAACGCGGTTGGTGTAGTCGAACGTCTTCGCGATCCAAATCGCCAAGCATCCCGCGATCTCATCATGATCCGTCCCGCGATCCAATCACGATCCGTCCCGCGAACTCATCATGATCCGTCCCGCGATCTCATCACGATCAGTCTCGCGATCTTGATCACGGTCCTTCCGATCTAGCACCGAACGGACGACACCTCCGCGTTCAGCACACGTACAGCTCGATGACGATCTCCACCTTCTTGATCCAGCAAGAGGGAGAGGAGAGGTAGATGAGTTCTCCGGCAGTGCGACGGCGTTGCGGTGATAGTGGTGGAGCTATTCCAGTAGGGCTTCGCCTAAGCACCGCTGAAAACCGATCTAGAGGAGAAACTGCGATCTAGAGGAGAGGTAGCATGTGGCTATTAGGGTTAGCTTTTTCCTATAAATCCTCTAGTATATATAGGAGGAAGGGAGGGGAGGAGGCAGCCTCAAACCCTCAAGGTTTGGTCGAAATTGGAGGTGGGGGAGTCCTACTCCAATCCTATTAGGAGTAGGATTCCTCCTTTCCACTTGGAAACTCTTTCCACCTCTCCACCTTTGGATTTTTCCTTCTCAAACCACTCCAGCCGCATGGGCCCTTAGAGGAGGCTTCGGCCAGCCCACCAGGGGCTGGTTTACCTCCTCCCACAGCCCATGTAGCCTCTTGGGTCGAAATACCTCTCCCGATGGTCCCCCGGTACACTCCCGGCACTCCCGGTACACTACCGATGAGCCCGAAACTTTTCCGGCGACCAAAACAGGACTTCCTATATATCAATCTTTACCTCCGGAACATTCCAGAGCTCCTCGTGATGTCCAGGATCTCATCCGGGACTCCGAACAACCTTCGGTCACCACCATACATAACTCTATACTACCGAAACGTCACCAAACCTTAAGTGTGCAGACCCTACGGGTTCGAGAACTATGTAGACATGACCGAGACACCTCTACGGTCAATAACCAATAGCGGGACTTGGATGTCCATATTGGTTCCTACATATTCTACGAAGATCTTTATCGGTCGAACCTCTATGTCAAGGATTCAGTTAATCCCGTATGATGTTCCCTTTGTTCTTCGGTATGTTACTTGCCTGAGATTCGATCGTCGGTATCTCCATACCTAGTTCAACCTTGTTACCGGCAAGTCTCTTTACTCGTTCCGTAATACAAGATCCCGTGACTAACACTTAGTCACATTGCTTGCAAGGCTTATTGTGATGTTGTATTACCGAGTGGGCCCTGAGATACCTCTCCGTCACACGAAGTAACAAATCCCAGTCTTGATCCATGCCAACCCAACAGACACCCTCGGAGATACCTGTAGAGCACCTTTATAGTCAGTCAGTTACGTTGCAACGTTTGATACACACAAGGCACTCCTCCGATGTCCGCTCATGGTCATAGGAACATATACTTGACATGCAGAAAACAATAGCAATAAACTGACACGATCATATGCTACGTTTGTAGTTTGGGTCTTGTCCATCACATCATTCTCCTAATGATGTGATCCCGCTACCAAATGACATCTCACGTCCATGACTAGAAAACCACAGCCATCTTTGATTAACAAGCTAGTCTATTAGAGACATACTAGGGATATGATGTTGTCTATGTATCCACACATGTATCTGAGTTTCCGATCAACACAATTATAGCATGGATAATAAACGATTATCATGAACAAGGAAATATGATAATAACCAATTCATTATTGCCTCTAGGGCATATTTCTAACAATTACGTATCAATTGGTATCAGAGCCCTGGTGTCCAGAATAATCTCGATGGTCAGTCGGGGTTGGTGGGCTCAAAACGCTGTTGTTATCGGACCCGGGATTGCGTATTCCTCCGCACACATACACCACGTTGCTCAGTGGGTCCTACATGACCGCTTTCGTCCTCAGTCTTATCCCCTCACGTATATTCTTCTTCACTCGTTTCTCTTACCCACCTCGCAATCTCGCCGCTCCTCGCCAGCCACACAGTTGCCCCGCTTCCTCCACTGCATCGCTCCCAGCCCCTAGACAACGACCATCCATTTTTCCAACATTGGCTACCCCCCCCCCCTCCTCGCAACCCCCTCATGTACTAGCGTCGCGTCTCATGGTGAGTGAGGCGGACGCAATGAGAGGTGCGATGAAGATGCATATGTGCGGCGACGAGGGAACAGACGGCGATGCTGCAACCCCGCGCTTGACGGAGATGCAACTGTTGGCGGCGAGCTGCAACGATGGCCGTGACAAGCTGGATGGTCACCAAATTTTGCTACAACAATGACCTACATCATTTTCTTTGGCGGAACCACTTTTTTTATGGAATCTTCTTTCGTTTTTGCTGCAAGTTGAGAGAGATGGTGGCGTGTTGCTGTCATGATTTTTTTGCTACATCAAAATTTTGCTGGAACTATCATTTGACTTTGTTGTAGTGGGTGAAGATAGTTGTGGGCGGCGACGATGGTGCCTGCCATGAATTTTTTGCTAGAACCTCTTGAGATTTTTTGCTGGAACCGTTTTTCGATTTTGATGCAATTCAAGAGGATGGTGGTGCCGTCTCTACCTTAGTTTTGCTACATTTAATTTTTGTTGGAACCTCTTTTCCTTTTTGCTACAACCGGCAATCACAAAAGGTACATTCGGTGATTAATTTTGCTACAATGACGACGGAGTGACGACCGGATGGGCTATGTTTGCTGAAACTAGCACAATTTTTTGCTATTACTGTGGAACATTTTTGTTGCCAACAACAAACCCGAAGGAGAGTCCTTTTCTGTGAGCTCATCGCCGGGGTGTTGCGACCGGTGATACTGGAGCTACGGCCGTCCCATCAGAGCTGACATCGCCAGGTATGAAAGCCTCCTCTTGTTTGATTAATGGAAGTTCTTTTCCCGCAAAAAAGGAAAAAAACATATTGCATCTTAGCATGTTGGCTGTGACCCCTCTCTCACACACAACCATGCGCGCAGACCCACGCACACACGGAAGATTGACTGAACACAAAGGAAAAATGCCAACGCGCATGATGGAAACTTCTGAGTGTTCATCTTCGTAACATCACCTCAGAAAGCGTCCCTCAGGCCACTCCACAACATTTGGCACGCAGCCAAGACAACGGCGACCAACACTGGGCAGGCCATGGCAGCGATCAAGAACCCAGAGGTCACGCTCAAGTCGACGTCCAAAGTGCGGTAAAGCTTTCCAGGCCGCAGCACCGGGCGCCCTCTTCTCCGGGTTCCTGTTGCCGGAGTCTATTGCTGTAAAAATTGGAACATGCTGTAAACTGCAATGACACCCACACTAGACATAAATAAACTGCATAACCTTCTGCTGTATGTTGCATAGCAACACAACATTATTATGTAACTGGTACAACAAACCAATGCTTGTAAACAAAGAAGCAGCGGTACGGTACAGACACCACCCCAACCTGCGCAGATATCTACCGCCTGCGAGATCGCGATAACTGAGACGGAACTCGACACAAAGACCAGCTACAAATAACTTAGGACAGACACCTCATGCCCACATTAGCTCTGATCTGATGCAACTCTTCCTTGCTGGGGTGCCCAAACCATATCTTCCATGGATATCACATTCGGCAACTTGGTCTGGGGGCACCGACCTTTCAGAGTCTGCATCAGGGTCGAGGGGGCACCAGGGCAGCGGTAACACCGGCTCGCCTCTGAGTTATTGGTCTCTGAATAGGGTGGAGAGCAGCAGGTCTTGCACAAATGCCGCTCTCACGCTGGCTTGCTCCCTTTCTTCCCTTGTGAGCGACGAGTCAACACTGCCAAGAGAAAATGAAGCTGGTGACTGGATTGTAAGGTTTCCCTAAAGGTTTCTAGTAAGTGGTTGCCTAGAAATTCCACTCATTACTTCATTATTAGTTAGTAAGCAAAGTGAAGGTTTGTAACTGCACATGCTCTCTCTCAGGTCAAACTAACACTACTTGACGTTCTTATTTAGTGCAAGTCTGTCATCACCTATCAACAGAAAGCATTTGTTTATCTAGAACTAATGAATTCAAATTTTCATGGTTGAAACAGGTTTTTCCTTGATCTGACTAAATTATGTAAAAGATGTACTGCAATGATAAAACAGATTTTCATGGTCAAAACAGATTTCTCGTCATCTGATTAGATTATGTAAAAGATGTACTGAAAATAAACATCACGCAACGATGCATTAGAGGAAGAGTTGGCATAAAGGCAGTTCCTCTGACGACAGATCACTAGATATACAAATATGAGGGTAACAGGAAGAAGATGGTCGCGACAAAGTCTAAAATATCCACAGTATAAGCAAGTATTTACCTTGACCGCCACGGCCTAGCAGCTGCCTCTTTTAGCACTGGTACATCACTCTGAGCAGGAGTAGACAATTTTGATGTTTCCTCAGCATCCAATGTCGGGAAGCTAAGGCCAAATGATGACAGAAGAGGATCAGCTGAAATATTTGTGGCATTATTGTTGCTCGACCTATGTCCGCCACCTCCCAGAAGCACCTGCAAATGGGCTTCACGTAGATCCCGGCTCAGCAGAGAGAGCGACTGGCTGCCTGGAACAGCAAATCTGCGCAACCTGCGGCGATTCTGCACATGGTCCAAAGTTAAAGAAGTTCATATGAGAGAGGCGGGGAGGGGATGAAGGAGGGGAGTTACCTTGAACAAGTACCCATGTTGCATGGTGATATGGTTAAGCATATCTTTAGAAACCTTTTCGGAGCAGATAGGGCAAGGCTGAAATGAGGGAGGGAAACCATATAAGAATACTATAACAGCAAAAACATCACAAGTTTTGAAATTTCATATTATCTACTGTAGACACGCACAAACAGATAACAGCAACAGGTCAATCAAAAAACATTCCAAGCAACAGGTGAAACTAGTTGATGACAAACACAATGCTTAGTCTCTTTACTGGTTTTACGAACAGGATAAGTTGCATTCTCTTCAATTTATTGATTTTCCTCACGTATTTGTTCTTCTGCATTGTTACTAATAGATAGAATGGTCTATACAATTGTGCATTGACGGAGAGTTATCGACATGAAAAGTGATTGCCCTGGGCAGGGAAGAAGATCATGGTTCAATTCCCATCACTCTATGTTCCATGATAGACACTCCAGTTTTGACTAAAAAAGATATGTTAAAATATGAAATTGAACACCTTTCGCGAAACTGATAAATGTTGTTTGCGTTCAAACTAATTTATTGCTCCTCATAATTCCTACTTGAGCCATGCTTTATCTGCATATATTGTTGTTTTATCAAGCAATCATGGCATGAGTTTATGGCAGCAAACAAATGCCAGAAGCTACACTTCTTTTCTGTCTCCAGATTTCATGATCAACCTTTTCTACTCCAAGAACATTGATCATGGCCAAAAATCCTACCATTCTGCACATCTAAAATCATTTGCTAGGCCATTGCATTATGCAAACCATGATATTTTAGCATATCAAACCATATTTCTACTTCCAATTCCCTAGAGACAAGATAAAGAAAAGAAGAAGAGGACTCACTCGTCAACCAGGTCAAAGCCCCTCTGAGCATAGAAATTCGAAAAATTCATATTTACTTTTTGACACGCAGAATCCGATAAACAACAGCTCAAACACTTTTTCTTTTCCAAGGAACGGGTGAAATTAATTGAAGTAAAAAACAGCACTTGATATATGCAGTACACATAGAACCAAATCATCATTTACTTGACTAACAAAACAGGGGATAAGTTGAGTTCTCCTCAATTTATTGATGTTCCCAATATATGATTGTTCATCCTGAGTAAAAACCTCCCTATTCACTGCAAAAATAATAATATGATTGTTCTTCTTTGTTGTTCCTAATAGATAGAATGGTGTACACAACACAGCGTGCCAACATGAAGAGTGAATACACCGGGCAGTTGCCAACATGAAGAGTGACTACACCAGGCAGCGGGCAGAGAAGAGAACATGCTTCGGTTCCCATCACTCCATGGTAGCCACTCTAGTTTTGACTAAAATGAGATGTTGACATATGTAATTGAACATCTTTCAAGAAATTGATAACGGCCCATTGTGTTCAAATTAAACAATTTCTCCTCATGATTCCTACTCCTAGTCAGAGTTATCAGGTCAATATTTTCTTCTTGTCAAGAAATCATCACATGAATTACAGCAGCAACAAATGCCAAAAAGCTCCACCTTTTTATCTGCAGATTCATGACCAGCATTTTCCACTGCACAAGGCCAAAATTCCCAAACCCTTTTGCTCATCTAAAATCAGTTGCCAGACCAGAGCATTATGACCATGATATTCTAGCCAAGCAAGCCATATTTGTACTTCGAATTCCCAAGGTGTCAAGAGATGAAACAAAAGAAGGAGGGCTCATTCAGTCATCCAGGTCAACACCGCTCTGAAAAAGAGCTCTTCTCATTCTCCAGGCCACTCAAAGCAGTAGGAACTCCATCTTCTCCGAATCTCTAGTAATCCAAGCAGCCAGGTACAAACCGATAAACAACAGGCCAGTCTAATTTTTTTCCCAAGGAAAGGGTGAAACTAATTGAGGTAAAAAACAATCGTTTGTCTCTACTTTTAGACAGGTATAAACCGATAAACAACATGTCAAACTAACTTCTTCCCCAAGCAACAGGTGAAACTAGTTGATGTCAAAAATAATACTGTCTATTTACTGATTTTACCAACAGGGTAAGTTGCTTCTCTTCAATTTATTGATTTTATCTCACATATGACTGTTCTTCTGCATTGTTCCAAATAGATAGAACCATAGAATGGTCTATATGGCGTGCATTGATGGAGAGTTGCTGACATAAGAAGTGACTGCCCTGGGCAGGGAAGAAGATCATGGTTCAATTCCCATCACTCTATGTTCCATGATGGCCGCTCCAGTTTTGACTAAAAAGAGATGTTGACAATCTTTGACTGCTTCCCATGTCCAAACTAAATTATTGCTCCTCGTAATTCCTACTCGCAGTCGCGATTTATCAGCATATATACTCTAGTTGTTCTGTCGAGCAATCATGGCATGAGTGTACCGCAAGAAACAAATGCCAAAAGCTAAACTTGTTTTCCATCTCCAGATTGTATGATCAACCTTTTCTACTCCAAGAACAGTGAGCAGGGCCAAAAATCCTGCCATTCTGCACATCTAAAATCATTTGCCAGGTCAGCGCATTACGAAACCATAATTTCTCCTCATAATTCCTACTCCTAGTCAGAATTTATCAGCCCGAAGGTATCCCTTTGTGAAGTAATCATGGCATGGGTTACAGCAGCAACAGATGGCAAAAGCTCCACCTTCGTATCATGGAGTACTGAACAAGGCCAAAATTTCCCACCTCTTTTAAACATCTAAAATCGTTTGCCAGACCAGGGCATTATGCAAACCATGAAATTCTAGCCAAGCAAGCCGTGTTTGCACTAGGAATTCCCAAGGTGTCTAGAGGCGAATCAGACTCATTCGGTCATCCAGGTCAACGCCCCTCTAAGCAAGAGGTCTCCTTCCATTTCCAGGCCGCTGAAAGGTATACTACAGACTCCCGTGGATCTTGTGCCTCTAAATAACAATCCAAGCAAGAGGAGGAGGGAGCTCGGGACTGACCGCGGCGTGGGGCTCGAAGGGGTGCTCCTCCTCGAGGTGCGCGACGAGGGAGGCGACGTCGTGGTCCTCGTAGCAGTAGGGGCAGGCGAAGTCGGGCCTGCCCGCGTTCTCGTCGCCGTCCATGTCCAGCTCGTCCATCCCCGCCCGATCTGCGCCCACGCAAGAACCGGCAAATCAATCAACCAGCCAATCAATCAGGAAATCCTGCGCGGAGCGAAAGGGCGGACCGATCCAATCGATGGATCCCGGGAGGGAGGGGGCGCGACGGGCGGGCGGACGTACCGGCGTGGCCGAGCTGCGCCGCGTAGAAGCGCTTGGCGGCGGCCAGGCGCGAGATCCAGTGCTCCGAGTCCATTTGGATAGATAGTTAGATAGGGCCGCTCGTCCCTCGCCCGCCTCCTGCCCTCTCCCTCCTCCCGCTCCCGCTGGATGGATGGATGGAGCTTGTCGGGTTCTCCCGGTCGATGAGAGGGGGCAGGGGGGAGGAGGGGAGCCGGGAGCTTCTCTCTCTCGGTCGCTGTCCGCCTTATCGGGAGGGGAGGTGGGGGGAATGAGATGTGTAGGGGACAGACGACAGACGGGGGAGGGGAGGGGAGGAGGAGTGAGGGATGGAGGCAAGGCGCCGCTTTTATTATTCGCCAGCGCCAGCCACCGGACCGGGACCGGGTCGCCGTCCCCCACCGCGTCATCGGCGTCGCCATCGTTTACCCCCCACGGGACACCGTTAAAAACTATTATGGCGCGCGAGTTGGCATGCAACCCGGTGGCGGGCGGGCGACGCCCACGGTCCACCCATGACCCATGGCATGCCGGTGGGCCGCCCATGAGCTCCGGTCCCGTGCCGCAAACCATCGGCCCGAAACCGTCGTACGCGTGACACCGACGACACTCTGCCTGCGCCCGAGCGGCGAACGGTCGCGAGAGGCGGGAGACGCCGACGGGGGGCAAATTTTCGTGTTTCTGACCCTTTTGTGGTATAATTTCGGGATGTGGCCCCTGTTTAGAATTTTTTTGAAATCTAACCATTTTTCCTACCGCCAAAGTCGTAGGTGGTAGGATTACATAGACTACCGTCACAGTTCCTGACGGTACGCAACTAGTCCACATCAGCAATGCAAACGGCCACTGTCTCCTTCCGTTTTCACCCTACCACCACAGCTCTTGGCGGTAGGATGCGAACAGTTATTTGGTGCGGCCGCCTGCCCCACCCCCTTCTCCGCCCCCCCCCCCCCCCCCCAGTTATTTGGCGGTAGGATGGAGATCATGGTGTCATGCCGGTGACGATGGAGATCATACCGGTGCTTTCATGATGGAGAGCAAAAGCACAATTTCATGGCCATATCATGTCACTTATGATTTGCATGTGATGTTAATTCTTTTATGCATCTTGTTTTGCTTAGGACGACGGTAGCATTATAAGGTGGTCCCTCACTTTTTTTCAAGATAAATTGTGTTCTCTCCGAGTGTGCACCGTTGCGAAAGTTCGTCGTGTTGAGACACCACGTGATGATCGGGTGTGATAGACTCTACGTTCACATACAACGGGTGCAAGCCAGTGTTGCACATGCAGAACATTCGGGTTAAACTTGACGAGCCTAACATGTACAGACATGACCTCGGAACACAAGAGACCGAAAGGTCGAACATGAGTCATATAATAGATATGATCAACATGATGATGTTCACCATTGTAACCACCTCAACTCACGTGATGATCGGACTTGAGTTGATGAATTTGGATCATGTACCACTCGAATGACCGGAGGGATGTCAATTTGAGTGGGAGTTCTTAAGTAATATGATTAATTGAACTCATTATCATGAACATAGTCAGTAGTGTCTTTGCAAATTATGTTATAAATTACTTGCTCGCGTTGTAGCTCCCTTGAATTTTTTAGACAAATAGAGTTGAAAGATGATGGTAGCAATATTGCGGATTGGCTCCGTGATCTGAGGATTGTCCTCGTTGTTGCACAGAAGGCTTATGTCCTTAATGCACCGTTCGGTGCGCCAACCCCTCTAGCGTTGTCTGTAGATGTTGTGAACATCTGACAGGTACGTGCTGATGACTACTTGATAGTTTAGTGTGTCATGCATTACGGCTTAGAATTGAGGCTTCGAAACGTTTTGAACGTCACGGAACATATGAGATGTTCTAAGAGCTGAAATTAGGATCTCAGACTTGTGACAGTGTTGCGAGATATGAGATCTCCAACAAGAATCTTTGCCTGTAATATGAAAGAGAATAGCTCGATCGTTGAGCATGTGCTCAGATTGTCTGGGTGCTACAATCGCTTGAATCGAGTGGGAGTTGATCTCCCAGATAAGATAGTGATTGATATAGTTCTCCAAGTCATTGTCACTAAGCTACTAGAACTTGGTGATGAACTATAAAACGCCAGGGATAGAAATAATGATCCCTGAGCTATTCGCGATGTTTGACACCGCGAAGGTAGAAATCGAGAAGGAGCGTCAAAGTGTTGATGGTTAGTCAAAATCACTAGTTTCGAGAAGGGCAAGAGTAAGGAGGGAAACTTCATGGATAGCAAGTCAGTTGCAGCTCCAGTGAAGCAACCCAAAGTCTAACCCAAACCCGAGAATAAGTGCTTCAATTATGAAGAGAACGGTCGCTGAAGCGAAACAACCCTAAATACTTGGTAGATAAGAAGGCTGGCAAAGTCGACAGAAGTATATTTGATATACGTGTTATTGATGTGTACCTTGCTAGTACTCCTAGTAGCACGTCGGTATTGGATACCGGTTCGGTTGCTAAATGTTAGTAACTCGAAGTAAAAGCTACGGAATAAACGGATACTAGCTAAGTGTGAGGTGACGATGTGTGTTGGAAATGTTTCCAAGGTTGATGTGATCAACATCGCACGCTCTCTTTACCTTCGAGATTAGTAACGAACCTAAATAAATGTTATTTGGTGTTTTTGAGTTGAGCATGAACGCGATTAGATCATGTTCATTGCAAGACGGTTATTCATTTAAGTTAGAGAATAATAGTTATTCTATTTACGTGAATAATACCTTCAACGCTCATGCACCCAGTAAGAATGTTTGTTGAAACTTGATCGTAGTAATACACATGTTCATAACATTGATGCCAAAAAGATACAAAGTTAATAATAATAGTACCACATACTTGTGGCACTGCCGCTAAATGTCATATTGGTATAAAACGCATGAAGAAATTCCATGCTGATGGATCTTTCGACTCATTCGATTTTGAATCGGTTGAGACATGCGAACCAGGCCTCTTGGTCAAGATTACTAAGGACCCCGTTTTCTGTTTTGATGAAGCGGGCAAGTGATTTATTGAAAATGATACATGTTGATATATGCAATCCAATGAGTCTTGTAGCGTGCGATATCGTTATTTTCTTACCTTCACTGATGATTTGAGTAGATATAGTGTATATTTACTTAATGAAACACAAGTCTGAATCGTTTGAAAGGTTCAAGCAAATTCAGAGTGAAGTTTAAGATCATCGTGACAAGAAGATAAAAATGTTTACGATATAAACATGGAGGTGAATATCTGAGTCACGAGTTTCGCATACAACTTTAGACACTGTGAAAGTTGTTTCACAACTCACGCCACCTGGAACACCATAGTGTGATGGTGTGTCCGAACGCCATAGTCGTGCTCTATTGGATATGATGCATGCTATGATGTCTATTATTGTTTTGTTACTATAATTTTGGGGTTATGCATTAGAGACAACTACATTCACTTTAAATAGGGCATCATCTAAATTCGTTAAGATGACACTGTGTGAATTATAGTTTGATAGAAATCTAAGTTGTCATTTCTTAATGTTTGGGGCTGCGACGCTTGTGTGGAAAATGTTTTCACCTAATGAGCTCGAACCCAAAGCGGACAAATGCATCTTCATAGAATACCCTAAGAACAGTTGAGTGAACCTTCTATCTCAGATCCAGGCATAAAATGTTTATTGCTAAAATTGGGTCCTTTCTCGAGAAAAGGTTTCTCTTGAAAGAATTGAGTGGGAGGAAGATAGAACTTGATGAGGTTATTGAACCTCTGTTTCAACCAGAGAGTAGCGCAGCACAGGTAGATGTTTCTGTGAAGCCTACGTTAGTTGAAGAGGAAGTAAATGATGATGATCATGAAGCTTCGGATCAAGTTACTATCGACCTACGAGGAAAATAGAGCTTTATGAGGTTATTGAACCCTTACTTCAACCAGAAAGTAGCGCAGCGCAAAAGATGTTTCTGTGAAGCCTACGTCAGTTGAAGAGGAAGTTAATGATGATGATCATAAAGCTTCGGATCAAGTTACTATCGAACTTCGTAGGTCGACAAGGACGTGTACTGCTCCTGAGCGGCACGACAACCCTGTCTTGGAGGTCATGTTGTTGGACAACGATGAACCTATGAACTATGGAGAAGCGATGATGGGCCCGAAAACCAACAAATGGTTAGAGGACATGAAATCCGAGAAAGGATCCATGTATGAAAACCAAGTATAGACTTTGGTGGACTTGCTCGTTGGACGGCAGGTCGTTAAGTACAAATGGATCTCTAAAATGAAGACAAACGATGATGGTAAACGTTATCATTTGTAAAGCTCGACTAGTTGCAAAGTAGTTTACGACAAGTTCAAGGAGTTGACTGCGATGAGACTTTCTCACTCGTAGCGATGTTAAAGTCTGTTAGAATTATGTTAGCAGTTGCTGTATTTTTCAATTATGAAATCTGGCAGATGGATGCCAAAACATCGTTTCCTTCCTTAAGGAAAGGTTGTATGAGATACAACCAGAAGGTTTTGTCAGTCCTAAGGATGCTAAAAGGTGTGCAAGCTTCAGTGATTCTTCTATGAACTGAAGCAAGCATCTCGGAGTTGGAATATGCACTTTGATGAGGTGATAAAAGTTTCTGAGTCTATACAAAGTTTACGAGAAACTTGTATTTGCAATAAAGTGAGTGGGAGCACTATAAAGTTTCTGATAAGTATATGTGGATGACATATTGCTATTCGGAAATGATGTAGAATTTCTGGAGAGCATGAACGGTTGTTTGAAAAGAGTTTTTCAAAGAAAGACCTGGATAAAGCTACCTAATTGTTGAGCGTCAAAATCTATAAAGATAGATCAAGATGTTTGATAAGACTTTCAATGAGTACATACCTTGACAAGATTTTGAAAATTTTCAAAATGGATTAGTCAGAGAGAATTGTTCTCGCCTGCTTTGTAAGGTGTGAAATTGAGTGAGACTCAAAGCTCGACCACGGCAGAAGAAAGAGAAAGGACGAATGTCGTCCCCTATGCCTTAGCCATAGGCTCTGTATAGTATGCCATGCTGTGTACCGCACCTGTGTGTGCCTTGTCATGAGTCCGTCAAGGGGTACAAGAGTGATCCAGGAGTGGATCACTGGACAACGCTCAAGATTATCCTTAGTAACTAAAAACTAAGGAGATGTTTTTCGATTATGGAGGTGATAAAGAGTTCGTCGTAAAGAGTTACGTCGATGCAAGCTTTAACACCAATCCGGATAACTCGTAGTAGCAATCTGGATACGTATAGTAGGAGCAGCCATTTGGAATAGTACCAAGTGGAGTGTGGTAGCAGTGTTTACAGTTTGGCATAGAGATTTGCAAAGTACACACGGGTCTGAATGTCGTAGACCCGTTGACTATAAGACCTCTCTCACATGCAAAGCATGATCGAGCCCCAGAACTCATTGGGTGTTAGATTCATAACAATGAGAATCACATGGTGATGTGAACTAGATTATTGACTCTAGTGAAAGTGGGAGACTGTTGGAAATATGCCCTAGAGGCACTAATAAATTAGTTATTATCATATTTCCTTGTTCATGATAATCGTTTATTATCCATGCTATAATTGTATTGAATGGAAACACATTACATGTGTGGGTAAATAGACAACACTCTGTCCCTAGTATGCCTGTAGTGAACTAGCTCGTTGATCAAAGATGGTCAAGGTTTCCTAGTCATTGACATGTGATGTCATTTGATAACGGGATCACATCATTAGGAGAATGATGTGATGGACAAGACCAAAACTACAAACGTAGCATATGATCGTGTCAATTTATTGCTACTTTTTTCTGCATGTCAAAGTATGTGTTCATATGACCATGAGATCGTGCAACTCACTGACATCGAAGGAGTACCTTGTGTGTATCAAACGTCACAACGTAACTGGCTGACTATAAACGTGCTCTACAGGTATCTCCGAGGGTGTCTGTTGAGTTGGCATGGATCAAGACTGGGATTTGTTACTCCGTGTGACGGAGAGGTATCTCAGGGCCCACTCGGTAATACAACATCACAGTAAGCCTTGCAAGCAATGTGACTAAGTGTTAGTCACGAGATCTTGTATTACGAAACGAGTAAAGAGACTTGCCGGTAACGAGGTTGAACTAGGTATGGAGATACCGACGATCGAATCTTGGGCAAGTAACATACCGAAGAACAAAGGGAACATCATACGGGATTAACTGAATCCTTGTCATAGAGGTTCGACCGATAAAGATCTTCATAGAATATGTAGGAACCAATGTGGACATCCAGGTCCCGCCATTGGTTATTGACCGTAGAGGTGTCTCGGTCATGTCTACGTAGTTCTCGAACCCTCAGGGTCTGCACACTTAAGGTTTGGTGACATTTCGGTAGTATAGAGTTATGTATGATGGTGACCGAAGGTTGTTCGGAGTCCCGGATGAGATCCTGGACGTCACGAGGAGCTCCGGAATGGTCCGGAGGTAAAGATTCATATATAGGAAGTCCTATTTTGGTCCTCGGAAAAGTTTCGGGCTCATCGGTAGTGTACCGGGAGTGCCGGGAGTGTACCGGGGGACCATCGGAAGAGGTATTTCGACCCAAGAGGCTACATGGGCTGTGGGAGGGTGGAAACCAGCCCTTAGTGGGCTGGTGGAAGTCCTCTAGGAGGCCCATGCGGCTGGACTTGAGGAAGAGAGAAAAAAAAACCAAGGTGGAAATAAATTCAAAGTAGAAAAGGAGGAATCCTAATCCTGCTAGGATTGGATTAGAGGACTCTAATCCTCCTTGCGCAAGGGCAGTCTTGGCGCCAGCCCTCCTCCTCCCTCCCTCTTATATATACTGGTGGTATTGGATGTTTTGCACTTGATTTGACAGCCACGTGCTACCCGTTCCTCCGGTGCTCCTCTAGATCGGATTTCTGCAGTGCTTAGGCGAAGCCTTGTCGGAATTGCTCCACCACCATCGTCGGAGCGTCGTCACGCTGCCGGTGAACTCTTCTTCCTCTCCACTTTCTCTTGCTGGATCAAGACGGTGGAGATCGTCATCAAGCTACACGTGTGCTGAACACGGAGGTGTCGTCCGTTCGACGCTAGATCGGAAGGACCGTGATCAAGATCGCGAGACGGTTTGTGATGAGTTCGCGAGACGGATCGTGATGAGTTCGCGGGACGGATCGTGATGAGTTCGCGAGACGGATCGTGATGTGTTCGCGGGACGGATCGTGATGAGATCGCGGGACGCTCGACGATTTGGATCGCGAAGATGTTCGACTACACCAACCGCGTTTCTTAACGTTTCCCACTTAGCGATCTACAAGGGTATGTAGATTCACTCTCCCTCTCGTAGATGATCATCACCATGGATAGATCTGCGTGTGCGTAGGAAATTTTTTGTTTCCCATGCGACGTTCCCCAACAAAGCGTTAGTTGTGACGGATACCTCATGTTGAATCCGCCGGTTAAGTGTTAGACTCTTCCCTCTTTTAAAGTATATAAGAATAAACATATGATAATGAAATTTTCATGAAAAAAAATTTGTACACAGAAATAAATTAATGACATTGATACTATCCTTATAGAAGAAACAATATTAAAATAAACTAAAAATAAGTAAATAAAATTGATAGTAAAGAATGAATTAGTAGCATAGGTACTACCCTTTAAGAAGAAATAAAATTAAAAAAAACTTACACACAACTTTGCACTGAACTAGCATTTTTAATATCCAAAGATTGACCACATAATAGTGCAATTTTGAGACAAACACGTATATTTACCCTCACCCAACATCACAAACTCACCAAAGAAAATAAAACAGAACTCATTTGAGGCCAAGTCATAGTTAACCTCATCTAGGTATCCCTCCGATCCATGTTACTTATCGCAGTTTTAGCCTCCGATTCATAGGGCATCACGCATGATACTTTTTTCGATCCATATTATTTATCGCAACTTTAGCCTCGATCCATATTACTTTCGCAGTTTTAGATCCAGATCACTTGTCCGTGATGAAGCATATGCCAATTTAGGTCACGCACAAAAACCAATTAATTTCTCCACAACTGCTATTCGTAAGTTGCCCAAAAAACTGGCTGATTTCAGAAGAGCCAGATGACCATAGTCACTCACACCCAGACGAATCAATCACTAATCCAATCCCAGTCTGCAAGGTTCTACAAGCGAAGTACCAACGGTTTTTCAAGCTTTGCAATAACAACAGCCCTGGTGTACAGTCGCGCATGAAATTTTCTGGACAATGAAACCATTTTATTACCTCTGCCTCATCACTAATCCAAACAGACGCCAGGAACAACAAAAAATAGTTCTTGCAGCAGATACTAATCATCATACCATCTACAAAAGCTTACAAGAAATGCACTTCCAAGATACCCTATCTATGCACTTCAAGTTGACATCGTATACACTTTTTCTCATCTCATCTAATCCACAGGGCCAACTCGATCATCGCCGATGCTCCAAAAGCAGGCAGCATCCCCTGTTCAGCTCAACACGCACACAGACGAGGCTCCCTGTGCCCGCTCTACTGCCCCAGGAGCCTCTTGACGCCCGACTTCTGGTCGGCGGTGAGCCTGGCGGGGAACTTGATGTCGAACTTGACCCGCAGGTTGCCCTTCTTGGACGGGTCCTTGGGGATCGGCATGCCCTCGCCACGGACCACCTCCTCGTACCCCGGGTGGATCACCGAGCTGATGGGCACCGTCAGGCTGCGCCCGTCCAGCGTCGTCAGGTGCACCGTGTAGCCCGTCAGGGCTTCTGCCAGCGGAATCTTCTGCGTCACCACCAGGTCGTTGCCGTCCCGGGTGTACAAAGGGTGCGGCTTCTCGTCGATGATGAAGACGAGGTCCGCCGCGATCGTGTTGGGCTGCTCATTGCCCTTCTCTGGGAAGGTGATCTTGGTTCCCTTCTTCCACCCCGGCTTCACGTCGATTGTCAGGATCTCCTCCACCGGAATCGTCTTCCTGCACAGAGTCGCAGAAGGGTAGGATTTAGTATCTATGTTAGCAGACAAAAATGAGTCTTTTCTCTGAAACCATCCACACAAAACTGACACTAAATAATTCAGAATGACTGAACATGCTAAAATCTAAAGCTGGCTCAAGAATTCCCAAGAGCTGTCCATGTCTACTTATATACTATAACTGAACTGTTAGATGGAACAGAAAAGGACATGGCACTGCTACAAATTGTAGTTTCAATAAATCTCAGGCATCATTTTCCAAAGACAAGAGATTGGCTGTGAACCAAGCAAATCTCAGGCATCACTGTCCATGTCTACAATATACTATGACTGAACAATGGCTGTGAACCAAGCAAATCTCTACGTATCATTTTCCAAAGAAAAGAGATTGGCTGCAAGCATTGTTTTTAAGGCGTCCTGCCTTGGACGCTTAGGCGATAAGGCGCCCCCCCAGCGCCTTACAAATATACCCGCCTTAGGCGCTTAGGCGTCGCCTAGGCGATAAGGCACCCCCCCAGCGCCTTAGGTCGCCTTAGGCCTTAAAAACAATGGCTGCAAGGTCTTGGCTGCAATGTCTACCAAAGCAAATTTATCAAGTTTGCCATAGTCCTGCTTCGCTCCTAAATCTTGTTTAGCAATAACAAAAGCATTTGCGGCTCTTGTTCTTTCAGAACACATGTGCCACAGGATAAGAATGAATGCTAAATATAATTCAGAATGACTGCACATGCTAAAAATCTGAACTGGCTCAAGAATTCCTAAGAACTGTCCATTTAAAGAACAGATGGGTCAATTCCAGATGGAATCAAAAAGGACATTGCACTGCCAAGAAATAGTTTTGGGGTCAGTTTGGATTGTGTCCTGGCCACTGTGCCTGGAAAAAGTTGATGCCTGAAGCTGCCTGAAACGTGAGCGTCTTCATGCCTGGTCAGGCTAGCCTGAAGTAAATGTGTTTGGATCATAGCCTAGCCTGGCATATTATTAAATGGACCAAAAGTCAGCAAATCTGGTATGCAACAGCAGCTTATCCTTGGAACTGCGACTGTGAACCAGGCATCATTTTCTGAAGACAAGAGATTGGCTGCAAGTGCTTTCGTTCCTATGTCTACCTACTAAAACTGCACATTAGACAGACCAAGTGGTCAAGTGCACATTTCTCAGGTTTAAAATAGAAACTTACACTAAATAATTCTGAATGACCGAGCACGCTAAGATCTAATGCAGGCTTAAGATTCCTAATACTCCAGCTGAAATGTTAGATGGAATCAAAAAAGGGAATTGCAATTCCCAGGTCTAATCTGGACCAACAAAGACAATCTCGAAACTTAATGTAGGAATCCTAATCAGCAATAAGGAAATGAGCATAGACATAAAGCAGAGGGAGCGAGGGAAGGAGAGGGCGCTCACCCGCTGGCATCGGCGATTTCCCTGGAGATCTTCATCTTCTTGGTGGTCCCTTTGTAGAGCTCCTCGAGGGAGCAGGGCAGCTTCCTCTCGATGGGCGCCACCTTGACCGGCCTGCCGCCGCCGCCGCCGCTGCCGAACATCCCGTGGTACCCGTCGCCGCCGCCGCCCCCGCCGAACGTCTGGGTGAAGGCATGGTCGCCGCCGCCGCCGAACATGGACGGCGAGAACCTGATGCCGCCGGACGGCATGCCGTGGCCTCCGCCCATGCCGCCCATGCCCCCCATCCCGCCGCCCATGCCGCCGAAGGGGCTGGAGGAGCCGAAGAACTCGGCGAAGATGTCCTCGGCGTTGCGCGGGTTGAAGCGGAACGCCGTGGGCCCGTCGGCGCCCGTGGAGAAGAAGGTGGCTCCCCCGGGCCCGCCCGCGCCGCCGCCGGCCCCCGGCGGCGGCACCTGGCCCTTGAGCCCCTCCTCGCCGTACTGGTCGTAGACCGCGCGCTTCTGCGAGTCGCTCAGCACCTGCGCGTTCTCGTAGGAGACAGCCACCGTGAGCATTGCTGCGGCGAGATCGAACCAAATCTGATGTCTAAAAGGAAGGGGAAGGAAGTGGGATGATTTGGGTACCTCGTATGCCTCAGAGATCTGCTTGAACTTGCTCTCGGCCTCCTTCTTGTTGGTGGGGTTCTTGTCGGGGTGCCACTTCATGGCGAGCTTGCGGTAGGCCTTCTTGAGGTCGTCGTCGCTGGCCGCCTTGTCCACCCCCAGGATCTTGTAGTAGTCCAGCCCCATAGATGGCTTCTCTTCTCTTCTCTTCTTCGTCAATGGATCGAGATCGCTCGCGTCGCGTGGGGATTTGCTCTGCGCTGGTATCCCTGCTGTTCGTCTGGAGGAGGAGGCCGGAGGAGGGAGAGAAAAGGATGAGAGGAGAAGCCTCTGGAGAGGGAAGGGTGTAGGTGGGATTGGAAAGAGGAGAGGGGATGAGAGGGGTGTGGAAGGTTCGAGAAGCTGCGCGAGGGCGCGCGGGCTCTCCCGACCGGATCGGCCGCCACGGAAGGCCGGGAGCCCGGGACTCTCACGTCACGTGCGCTGCGCTCCCCTGGTCGAGTGGTCGTCGTGGGCCGCGATCCATAGTTTCGCAGGCAGCTGGGCCGTTAATAAGGACTTTGTTTCTCCGTGCTCGGGCCACTTTGACAAGTGGTGGTGCACACTTTTTTTTTCCACGTTTCTCCAAAAACAGGTTATTTTTCCAGGACTGACGTCTATCTTATCTTAAAACTAGTTCTATAAGAAGAGCCTGTTTTCAAACTTGAACTCGTAGAGCTAGTCGGAATCAAACCCCAATGTCTAAGAGCAACTCCAACCAGGTTGCGCAAATAGACGTCCATTTTGTTATTTTTTTGTCCGTTCGGGTTACCCATCTGCTCGTTTGTGTCCGTTTCCTCACACGGGTCGGGTCGATGCGTCCAACGAGGACAAACACATTTTTTGACACGCCCGCCTCGACAATCCGTCGAACACGTAGAACGCATGGAGCTTGCAAAGAGGAACGACGCCGGTGCACGAGCGCCACCTCCATACGGTCGCTGTTGCTGCACCCCGCAACTCCCGTCCTGCAGCTTCGAGCTCGCGTCAACATGCGCCACCCCGCCCCGCAGCTGCCATCTCCCTCCCGAGCTCGTGTTGACCTGGAAGAGCATTGTCGTCGTTCCGAGCCGAGCGTGAGGCGCCACTCCGTCCAGCGACCTCAACCATAGCCCCAAAGAGGACGAGCCCACACAGCGGAGCACGGACATCGGAGGAGCACGAGCCTGCCACGGAGGAGCACGGGTGAACCTTCAATCTCAGATCCTAGTGCAAAGTGTTTGTTGCTTAAACGGATCCTTTCCCGAGGAAATGTTTCTCTCGAAAGAATTGAGTGGGAGGAAGATAGAACTTGATGAGGTTGTTAAACCTTTGTTCAACCAGAGAGTAGCGCAGCGCAGAAAGATGTTTCTGTGAAGCCTACGTTAGTTGAAGAGGAAGTTAATGATGATGATCATGAAGCTTCAGGATCAAGTTACCATCGAACTTCGTAGGTCGACAAGGATGTGTACTGCTCCTAAGTGGTACGACAACTCTGTCTTGGAGATCATGTTGTTGGACAACGATGAACCTACGAGCTATGGAGAAGCGATGATGGGCCCGGATTTCGACAAATGGTTGGAGGCCATGAAATCCGAGATAGGATCCATGTATGAAAACCAAGTGTAGACTTTGGTAGACTTGCTCGTTGGACGGCAGGTCGTTGAGTACAAATGGATCTTTAAAATGAAGACAAACACTAATGGTGAATGTCACTATTTGTAAAGCTCGACTTGTTGCAAAGATGTTTGTGACAAGTTCAAGGAGTTGACTACGATGAGACTTTCTCACTCGTAGTGGTGCTAAAGTCTGTTGGAATTATGTTAGCAGTTGTTGTGTTCTCAATTATGAAATCTGGCAGATGGATGTCAAAACATCGTTTCCTTAACGGTTTACTTGAGGAAAGGTTGTATGTGATACAACCAGAAGGTTTTGTCAGTCCTAAGGATGCTAAAAGGTGTGCAAGCTTCGGTGATCCTTCCATGGCCTGAAGCAAGCATCTCGGAGTTGGAATATACGCTTTGATGAGGTGATCAAAGTTTTGATGTTTATACAAAGTTTACGAGAAACTTGTATTTGCAATAAAGTGAGTGGGAGCACTATAGAATTTCTGATAAGTATATGTGGATGACATATTGTTGATCAGAAATAATGTAGAATTTCTGGAAAGCATAAAACGGTTATTTGGTAAGTGATTTTCAAAGGAAGACCTGGATGAAGCTACCTAATTGTTGAGCATCAAAATCTATGGAGATTGATCAAGATGCTCGATGAGACTTTCAATGAGTGCATACCTTGACAAGATTTTGAAAGAGTTCAAAATGGATCAGTCAGAGAAAGAGTTCTCTCCTGATTTGTAAGGTGTGAAAGTTGAGTGAGACTCAAAGCTCGACAACGGCAGAAGAAAGAGAAAGGATGAACGTCGTCCCCTATGACTTAGCCATTGGCTCTATATTATGCCATGCTGTGTACCGCACCTGTTTGTGCCTTGCCATGAGTCCGTCAGGGGGTACAAGAGTGAACCAGGAGTGGATCACTGGACAGAGGTCAAGATTATCCTCAGTAACTAAGAGACTAAGGAGATGTTTCTCGATTATGGAGGTGATAAAGAGTTCGTCGTAAGGAGTTACATCGATACAAGCTTTAACACTAATCCGGATGACTCGTAGTAGCAATCTGGATACGTATAGTGGAGCAGCCATTTGGAATAGTACCAAGTGAAGTGTGGTAGCAGTGTTTACAGTTTGACATAGGGATTTGCAAAGTGCACACGGATCTGAATGTTACAGACCCGTTGACTATAAGACCTCTCTCACATGCAAAGCATGATCGAACCCCAGAACTCATTGGGTGTTAGATTCATAACAATGCGAATCACATGGTGCTGTGAACTAGATTATTGACTCTAGTGCAAGTGGGAGACTGTTGGAAATATGCCCTAGAGGCAATAATAAATTAGTTATTATCATATTTCCTTGTTCATGATAATCGTTTATTATCCATGCTATAATTGTATTGATCGGAGACTTAAATGCATGTGTGGATACATAGACAAAACCATGTCCCTAGTATGCGTCTAGTAGACTAGCTCGTTGATCAAAATATGGTTAAGGTTTCCTAGCCATGGACATGAGATGTCATTTGATAACGGGATCACATCATTAGGAGAATGATGTGATGGACAAGACCCAAACTAAAAACGTAGCATATGACCATGTCAGTTTATTGCTACTGTTTTCTGCATGTCAATGTATATGTTCCCATGACCATGAGATCATGCAACTCACGGATATCGGAGGAGTGCCTTGTGTGTATCAAACGTCACAACGTAACTGGGTGACTATAAAGGTGCTCTACAGGTATCTCCAATGGTGTCTGTTGAGCTGGCATGGATCGAGACTAGGATTTGTTACTCCGTGTGACGGAGAGGTATCTCGGGGCCCACTCGGT
Organism: Hordeum marinum; assembly: GCA_022496015.1. Taxonomy (NCBI): domain Eukaryota; kingdom Viridiplantae; phylum Streptophyta; class Magnoliopsida; order Poales; family Poaceae; genus Hordeum; species Hordeum marinum. The sequence goes on along the minus strand of CM039672.1, from coordinate 471,065,646 downwards.
AATGCAACATCACAATAAGCCTTGCAAGCAATGTGACTAATTGTTAGCTGCGGGATCTTGTATTACGGAACGAGTAAAGAGACTTTCTGGTAACGAGGTTGAACTAGGTATGGAGATACTGACGATCGAATCTCGGGCAAGTAACATACCGAAAAAAAGGGAACGTTATACGGGATTAACTGAATCCTTGACATAGAGGTTCTACCAATAAAGATCTTCGTAGAATATGTAGGAACCAATGTGGACATCCAGGTCCCGCCATTGGTTATTGACCGTGGAGGTGTCTCGGTCATGTCTACATAGTTCTCGAACCCGCAGGGTGTGCACACTTAAGGTTCGGTGGCGTTTCGGTAGTATAGAGTTATGTATGGTGGTGACCAAAGGTTGTTTGGAGTCCCAGATGAGATCCCGGATGTCATGAGGAGCTCCGGAATGGTCCGGAGGTAAAGATTCATATATAGGAAGTCCCAGTTTGGTCGCCGGAAAAGTTTCGGGCTCATTGGTAGTGTACCGGGAGTGCCGGGAGGCCTCCGGGAGGGGTATTTCGACCCCAAGAGGTCCATGGGCTATGGGAGAGTGTTAACCAGCCCTTTGTGGGCTGGGAAAACCATCCACAAAGGCCCATGGCGCAGGGAGTGGAAATCCTAAAGGAAAAAGGGAAAATCAGCCAATAGGAAGCAATCCTACTCCAACTAGGATTGGAGGAGAAGTAGGATTGCTCCTCCTAGCCGGCCGACTCCCCTAGGGAGACTTGGTGCGCCGGACCCTCTCCCCCCTCTACTCTTATATATACTAGTGGATTGGGTGGTTTTTGGACACAACTTACGGCCACGTGCTACCCGTTTCACCGGTGCTCCTCTAGATCGGATTTCTGCAGCGCTTAGGCGAAGCCCTGCCGGAATTGCTCCACCACCACCATCACCGGAGCGCCGTCACGCTGCCGGTGAACTCTCTCTCCTCTCCACCTCCTCTTTCTGTATCAAGACGATGGAGATCGTCATCAAGCTGCACGTGTGCTGGACGGGGAGGTGCCGTCCGTTCGGTACTAGATCGGAAGGATTGTGATCAAGGCCACGAGACGTTCGTGATTGGATCGCGGGACGGATCGTGACGAGATCGTGGGATGGTTCGTGATTGGATCGCGGGACGGTTCGTGATTGGTTTGCGGGACGGTTCGTGATTGGATCGCGGGACGCTCGGCAATTTGGATCGCGAAGAAGTTCGACTACACCAACCGCGTTTCTTAACGCTTCCCGCTTAGCGATCTACAAGGGTACGTAGATCCACTCTCCCTCTTGTAGATGCTCATCACCATGGATAGGTTTGCGTGTGCGTAGGAATTTTTTTGTTTCCCATGCGACGTTCCCCAACACAGGTGTGATAGACTCTACGTTCACATACAACGGGTGCAAGCCAGTTTTGCACATGCGGAACACTTGGATTAAACTTGACAAGCCTAGCATGTACAGACATGGCCTCGGAACATGGGAGACCGAAAGGTCAAACATGAGTCATATAGTAGATATGATCAACATGGAGATGTTCACCATTGAAACCACCTCATCTTACGTGATGATCGGACTTGGGTTGGTGGATTTGGATCATGTCACACTTAAACAACCTGAGGGATGTTGATTTAAGTGGTAGTTCTTTAGTAATATGATTAATTGAACTCATTATCATGAACATAGTCTAAAGTTATGTTTGCAAAATTATGTTGTAGATCCATAGTTCGCATTGTAGCTCCCGTGTTTTTTTTTATATGTTCCTAGAGAAAATAGAGTTGAAATATGATGGTAGCAATTATGCGGACTAGGTCCGTGATCAGAGGATTGTCCTCAGTTGCTGCACAGAAGTCTTATGTCCTTAACGCGCTGCTCGGTGCACCACCCCCTCAAGCGATGACTATGGATGTTGTGAACATTCGACAGACACGTTTTGATGACTACTTCATAGTTTAGTGCGGCATGCATTACGGCTTAGAATTCAGGCTCTAGATACGTTTTGAACATCATGGAGCATATGAGATGTTCCAAGAGCTGAAATTGGGATTTCAAGCTCGTGCCCTTATTGAGAGGTATGAGACCTCCAACAAGATTCTTTGCTTGCAAGATGAAGCAGAATAGCTCAATTGGTGAGCGTGTGCACAGATTGTCTGGGTGCTACAATTGCTTGAATCAAGTGGGAGTTGATCTTCCAGATAAGATAGTGATTGCTATAGTTCTCCAAGTCACTGCCACAAAGCTACTAGAGCTTCATGATGAAATATAGACATGCTAGGGATGGAAAAGATGATCCCTGAACTATTCATGATATTTGACACCGCGAAGAAGGTAGAAATCAAGAAGGAGCATCAAATCTTGATGGTTAGTAGAACCACTAGTTTCAAGAAGGGAAAGGGCAAGAAGGGAAACTCCATGAATGGCAAGCCAGTTGCTTCTTCACTGAAGAAACCCAAGGTTGAACCCAAACCCGAGACTAAGTGCTTCTATTATGAGGAGAACGGTCACTGAAGTGGAACTGCCCTAGATACTTGGTAGATAAGAAGGCTGGCAACGTCAATAGAAGTATTTGATATACGTGTTATTGATGTGTACCTTACTAGTACTCCTAGTAGCACCTGGGTATTAGATACTGACTCAATTGCTAAACTCGAAATAAAAGCTACGGAATAAACAGAGACTAGCTAAGGGCGAGGTGACGATGTGTGCTGGAAGTGTTTCCAAGGTTGATGTGATCACCATCACACACTCCCTCTACCTTCGGGATTAGTGTTGAACCTAAATAAATGTTATTTTGTGTTTGCATTGAGCATGAGCATGATTAGATCGTGTTTATTGTGATATAGTTATTCATTTAAGTCAGAGAATAATAGTTATTCTGTTTACATGAATGATACCTTCATTGGTCATGCACCCAATGTGAATGGTTTATTGAATCTCGATCGTGGTGATACGCATGTTCATAATATTGATGCTAAAAGATTCAAAGTTAATAATGATAGTTGAGGGAGTCCTAGATTAAGGGGTCCTCAGATAGCCGACCCATTGTTCATGGGTCGGACTGTATGGGCCGCAAGGCACGCATCGAAGCATCGAGGACCACCTGCGCCAGGACGGAAGCCTCATGGAGTCGAGACGTATTCTCCAAGTTATTAGCTGTAATTAGGCAGGTTATCTCTTCGGCATGTAACCGACCATGTGTGGGCCAAGGACACCCTAGGCATCTATATAAGTTGGAGGGTTTTAGGGGTTAGACACAGAACAACTCATCTAGGTTTATGTTGGAAATATGCCCTAGAGGCAATAATAAATTAGTTATTATCATATTTCCTTCTTCATGATAACCGTTTATTATCCATGCTATAATTGTATTGATCGGAGACTTAGATGCATGTGTGGATACATAGACAAAACCATATCCCTAGTATGCCTCTAATAGACTAGCTCGTTGATCAAAGATGGTTAAGGTTTCCTAGCCATGGGCATGAGATGCCATTTGATAACGGGATCACATCATTAGGAGAATGGTGTGATGGACAAGACCCAAACTACAAACGTAGCATATGATCGTGTCAGTTTATTGCTACTGTTTTCTGCATGTCAAGTATATGTTCCTTTGACCATGAGATCATGCAACTCACGGACACCGGAGGAGTGCCTTGTGTGTATCAAACATAGCAACGTAACTGGGTGACTATAAAGGTGCATTACAGGTATCTCCGAAGGTGTCTGTTGGCTTGGCATGGATCAAGACTGGGATTTGTTACTCCGTGTGACGGAGAGGTATCTCAGGGCCCACTCGGTAATACAACATCACAACAAGGCTTGCAAGCAATGTGACTAAGTGTTAGTCACGGGATCTTGTATTACGAAACGAGTAAAGAGACTTGCCGGTAATGAGGTTGAACTAGGTATGAAGATACCGACGATCGAAACTCGGGCAAGTAAACATACCGAAGAACAAAGGGAACATCATACGGGATTAACTGAATCCTTGACATAGAGGTTCGACCGATAAAGATCTTCATAGAATATGTAGGAACCAATATGGGCATCCAGGTCCCGCTATTGGTTATTGACCGTAGAGGTGTCTTGGTCATGTCTACATAGTTCTCAAACCCGCAGGGTCTGCACACTTAAGGTTCGGTGACATTTCGGTAGTATAGAGTTATGTATGGTGGTGACCGAAGGTTGTTAGGAGTCCCGGATGAGATCCAGGACGTCACGAGGAGCTCCGGAATGGTCCGTAGGTAAAGATTGATATATAGGAAGTCCCATTTTGGTCGCCGGAAAAGTTTCGGGCTAATCGGTAATGTACCGGGAGTGCCGGTAGTGTACCAGGAGACCACCGGGAGGGGTATTTCGACCCAAGAGGATTCATGGGCTGTGGGAGAGTAAATACCAGCCTTTTGTGGGCTAGTGGAATTCCCACACAACTCCCATGCGGCTGGGAGAAAAAGCCCAAAGGGAAAAAGGTGGAAAAAGGCCAAAAAAAGTAGGAATCCTAGTCCTACTAGGATTGGAGGAGGAGTTCTCCTCTCCTCCCCACTTTGGCCGACCCAAGGGCTGGCTTTTTGGCAGCCAAACCTCCTCCTCCTCTCCTCCTATATATACTAGAGGACTTTAGGGTTTTGGCACAGAATTTTCAGCCACGTGCTACCCATTCCTCTAGTGCATAGTTTCTCCTCTAGATCGGTTTTCTGCAGTGCTTAGGTGAAGCCCTGCCGGAATAGCTCTACCACCATCACCGCAGCGCCGTCATGCTGCCGGAGAACTCTTCTACCTCTCCGCTCCCTCTTGCTGGATCAAGAAGGCGGAGATCGTCATCAAGCTGTACGTGTGCTGAACGCGGAGGTGCCGTCCGTTCGGCGCTAGATCGGAAGGACCGTGACGAGATCGCGGGACGGATCGTGATGAGATCGCGGTACGGATCGTGATGAGTTCACGGGACGGATCATGATGAGATCGCGGGACGGATCGTGATGAGTTCACCGGACGGATCGTGATTGGATTACGGGACGGATCGTGATGAGATCGCGGGACGCTCGGCGATTTGGATCGCGAAGACGTTCGACTACACCAACCGCGTTTCTTAACGCTTCCCGCTTAGCAATCTACAAGGGTATGTAGATCCACTCTCCCTCTTGTAGATTCTCATCACCATGGATAGATCTTGCGTGTGCGTAGGAAATTTTTTGTTTCCCATGCAATGTTCCCCAACAGTGGCATCATGAGCTAGGTCTATGTGTAGATGAGATCTCGAGTAGAACACAAAGAGTTTGTGGGCATTGATGCTTAGATTGCTTCCTCCCTTGGTCTTGTTTTGGTTCAGCGGTATTGTGGGATGAAGCAGCCCGGACCAACATTACTCGTATGCTTACGAGAGACCGTTTCCATCGACTGATGTGTAACTTTGTTGCACAAAGATGGCTGGCAGGTGTCTGTTTCTCCTACTTTAGTTGGATCGGATTCGACTAAGGCGGTCCTTGAGAAGGTTGAAAAGCAACTTATGTATCACCGTTGTGGTTTATGCGTAGGTGAGAATTGTTCTTGGTAGATACCCGTAGCAGCCACGTAAAACATGCAACAACAATTAGAGGACGTCTAACTTGTTTTTGCAGGGTATGTTGTGATGTGATATGGCCAATTACATGATGTGATATTTTTGATGTATGAGATGATCATGTGATGTATAGATTATCACGACTTGCATGCCGCTGAGTACGGCAACCGGCAGGAGCCATAGGGTTGTCTTTAATTATTGTATGACCTGCGTGTCAATCATTAAAGCGCTTTGTAATTCTTTACTTTATCGCTAAAGAATAGCAATAATAGTAGAAGCATGTTGGGCGCGACAACACCGATGGCGAGACGTTGATGGAAATCAAGATGATGGAGATCATGGTGTCGTGCCGGTGACGATGGAGATCATGCCAGTGCTTTCAAGATGGAGATCAAAAGCAAAAGTTCATAGCCATATCATGTCACTTATGATTTGCATGTGATGTTAATCCTTTTATGCACCTTGTTTTGCTTAGGACGACGGCAGCATTATAAGGTGATCCCTCACTTAAATTTCAAGATGAATTGTGTTCTCCCCGAGTGTGCACTGTTGCGAAAGTTCGTCGTGTTGAGACACCACGTGATGATCGGGTGTGATAGACTCTACGTTCACATACAATGGGTGCAAGCCAGTGTTGCACATGCAGAACACTCGGGTTAAACTTGACGAGCCTAGCATGTACAGACATGGCCTCGGAACACAAGAGACCAAAAGGTCGAACATGAGTCATATAGCAGATATGATCAACATGATGATGTTCACCATTGAAACCACCTCAACTCACGTGATGATCAGACTTGAGTTGGTGAATTTGGATCATGTATCACTCGAATGACTGGAGGGATGTCAATTTGAGTGGGAGTTCTTAAGTAATATGATTAATTGAACTCATTATCATGAACATAGTCAGTAGTGTCTTTGCAAACTGTGTTGTAGATTACTAGCTCACGCTGTAGCTCCCTTGAATTTTTATATGTTCCTAGATAAATAGAGTTGAAAGATGATGATAGCAATATTGTGGACTGGCTCCGTGATGTGAGGATTGTCCTCGTTGCTGCACAGAAGGCTTATGTCCTTAATGCACCGCTCGGTGCGCCAACCCCTCTGGCGTCGTCTGTAGATGTTTTGAACATTTGGTAGGCACGTTTTGATGACTACTTGATAGTTTAGTGCGTCATGCATTACGGCTTAGAATTGAGGCTCCGAAAAGTTTTGAACGTCACGGAACATATGAGATGTTCTAAGAGCTGAAATTAGGATCTCAGGCTCGTGCCCGTGTTGCGAGATACGAGATCTCCAACAAGATTTTTTGCCTGTAATATGAAAGAGAATAGCTCAATCGTTGAGCATGTGCTCAGATTGTCTGGGTGCCACAATCTCTTGAATCGAGTGGGAGTTGATCTTCCAGATAAGATAGTGATTGATATAGTTCTCCAAGTCACTGTCACTAAGCTACTAGAACTTGGTGATGAACTATAAAATGCGAGGGATAGAAATAATGATCCCTGAGCTGTTCGTGATGTTTGACACCGCAAAGGTAGAAATCAAGAAGGAGCGTCAAGTGTTGATGGTTAGTCAAACCACTAGTTTCGAGAAGGGCAAGAGCAAGGAGGGAAACTTCATGGATAGCAAGTCAGTTGCTGCTCCAGTGAAGCAACCCAAAGTTGAACTCAAACCCGAGACTAAGTGCTTCGATTATGAGGAGAGCGTTCGCTGAAGCGGAACAACCCTAGATACTTGGTAGATAAGAAGGCTGGCAATGTCAACAGAAGTATATTTGATATACGTGTTACTGATGTGTACCTTGCTAGTACTCCTAGTAGCACCTGGGTATTGGATACCGGTTCAATTGCTAAATGTTAGTAACTCGAAATAAAAGCTACGGAATAAACGGAGAACTAGCTAAGGGTGAGGTGACGATGTGTGTTGGAAATGTTTCCAAGGTTGATGTGATCAACATCGCACGCTCTCTCTAGCTTCAGGATTAGTGACAAACCTAAATAAATGTTATTTGATGTTGTGCGTTGAGCATGAACGTGATTAGATCGTGTTTATTGCAACACGGTTATTCTTTTAAGTTAAAGAATAATGGTTATTATGTTTACATGAATAATACCTTCAATGGTCATGCACCTAGTGAGAATTGTTTGTTGAATCTTGATCGTAGGAATACACATGTTCATAACATTGGTGCTAAAAGATACAAAGTTAATAATGATAGTACCACATACTTGTGGCACTGCCGCTAAATGTCATATTGGTATAAAGCGCATGAAGAAACTCCATACTGATGGATCTTTGGACACATTCGATTTCGAATCGGTCGAGACATGCGAACCATGCCTCTTGGGCAAGATGACTAAGGACCCTGTTTTCTGGTTTGATGGAGCGGGCAAGTGATTTATTGGAAATGATACATGTTGATGTATGCAATCCAATGAGTCTTGTAGCATGCGATGGATATCGTTATTTTATTACCTTTACTGATGATTTGAGTAGATAATAGTGTATATTTACTTAATGAAATGCAAGTCTGAATCATTTGAAAAAGTTTAAGCAAATTCAGAGTGAAGTTTAAGATCATCGTGACAAGAAGATAAAATGTCCGTGATATGATCGTGGAGGTGAATATCTAAGTTACGAGTTTGGTATAGAACTTAAGACAATGTGAAAGTTGTTTCACAACTCACGCCATCTAGAACACCATAGTGTGATGGTGTGTCTGAAACGTCATAGTCGTGCTCTACTGGATATGGTGCGAATTATGATGTCTCTTATCCTTTTACCACTATCGCTTTTGGGGTTATGCATTAGAGACAACTACGTTCACTTTAGATAGGGCACCATCTAAATCCGTTGAGATGACACCGTGTGAATTATGGTTTGATAGAAACCTAAGCTATCATTTCTTAATGTTTGGGGCTGCGACGCTTGTGTGGAAAAATGTTTTCACCTAATGAGCTCGAGCCCAAAGCGGACAAATGCATCGTCATAGAATACCCTAAAGACAGTTGGGTAAACCTTCTATCTCAGATCCAAGCATAAAGTGTTTATTGCTAAAACTGGGTCCTTTCTCGATAAAGAGTTTCTCTCGAAAGAATTGAGTGGGAGGAAGATAGAACTTGATGAGGTTGTTGAACCTTTGTTTAACCAGAGAGTAGCGCAGCGCGGGAATTTGTTTCTATGAAGCCTACGCAAGTTGAAGAGGAAGTTAATGATGATGATCATGAAGTTTCAGATCAAGTTACTATCGAACCTCGTAGGTCGACAAGGATGTGTACTGCTCCTTAGCGGTAGGACAACCCTGTCTTGGAGGTCATGTTGTTGGACAACAATGAACCTACGAGCTGTGGAGAAGCGATGATGGGCCTGGATTCCGATAAATGGTTAGAGGCCATGAAATCCGAGAAAGGATCCATATATGAAAACCAAGTACAGACTTTGGTAGACTTGCTCATTGGACGACAAGTCGTTGAGTACAAATGGATCTTTCAAATGAAGACAGACGCTGATGGTGAATGTCACCATTTATAAAGCTCGACTTGTCGCAAAGAAGTTTCCGGCAAGTTCAAGGAGTTGACTGCGATGAGACTTTCTCTCGTAGCGATGCTAAAGTCTGTTAGAATTATTTTAGCAGTTGCTGCATTTTTCAATTATGAAATCTAGTAGATGGATGCCAAAACATCGTTTCCTTTCTTGAGGAAAGGTTGTATGTGATACAACCAGAAGGTTTTGTCAGTCCTAAGGATGCTAAAAGGTGTGCAAGCTTCAGTGATCCTTCTATGAACTGAAGCAAGCATCTCGGAGTTGGAATATACACTTTGATGAGGTGATCAAAGTTTTTGAGTCTATGCAAAGTTTATGAGAAACTTGTATTTACAATAAAGTGAGTGGGAGCACTATAGAGTTTTTTGTAAGCATATGTGGTTGACATATTGTTGATCGGAAATGATGTAGAATTTCTGGAAAGCAATAACGGTTGTTTGAAATGAGTTTTTTCAAAGGAAGACCTGGATAAAGCTACCTAATTGTTGAGCATCAAGATTTATAGAGATAGATCAAGAAGCTTGATGAGACTTTTCAATAAGTACATACCTTGACAAAGTTTTTGAAAGAATTCAAAATGGATCAGTCAGAGAAAGAGTTCTCGCCTGATTTGTAAGGTGTGAAGTTGAGTAAGACTCAATGCCAAGTGACTGCAGAAGGTAGAGAAAAGATGAGTGTCATCCCCTATGCTTCAGCCATAGGCTCTATCATGTATGCAATGTTGTGCACAAGACCCGATGTCAGCCTTGCCATAAGTATGGCCGGAAGGTTTCAAAGTGATCCTGGAATGGAGCATTGGACAGCGGTGAAGATTATCCTTAGTAACTAAAAGACTAAGGAGATGTTTCTCGATTATGGAGGTGATAAAGAGTTCGCCGTAAAGAGTTACGTCGATGCAAGCTTTAACAGTAATCCGGATGACTCGTAGTAGCAATCTGGATACGTATAGTGGAGCAGCCATTTGGAATAGTACCAAGTGGAGTGTGGTAGCAGTGTTTACGGTTTGACATAGAAATTTGCAAAGTATACACGGATCTGAATGTCGCAGACCCGTTGACTATAAGACCCCTCTCACATGCAAAGCATGATCAAGCCCCAGAACTCATTGGGTGTTAGATTCATAACAATGCAAATCACATGGTGATGTGAACTAGATTATTGACTCTAGTGCAAGTGGGAGACTGTTGGAAATATGCCCTAGAGGCAATAATAAATTAGTTATTATCATATTTCCTTGTTCATGATGATCGTTTATTATCCATGCTATAATTGTATTGATCGGAGACTTAGATGCATGTGTGGATACATAGACAAAACCATATCCCTAGTATGCCTCTAATAGACTAGCTCGTTGATCAAAGATGGTTAAGGTTTCCTAGCCATGGACATGATATGTCATTTGATAATGTGATCACAACATTAGGAGAATGGTGTGATGGACAAGACCCAAACTACAAACGTAGCATATGATCGTGTCAGTTTATTGCTACTGTTTTTTGCATGTCAAGTATATGTTCCTTTGACCATGAGATCATGCAACTCACGGACACCGGAGGAGTGCCTTGTGTGTATCAAATGTCGCAACGTAACTGGGTGACTATAAAGGTACATTACAGGTATCTCCGAAGGTGTCTGTTGGGTTGGCATGGATCAAGACTGGGATTTGTTACTCCGTGTGACAGAGAGGTATCTCAGGGCCCACTCGGTAATACAACATCACAACAAGCCTTGCAAGCAATATGACTAAGTGTTAGTCACAGGATCTTGTATTACCGAACGAGTAAAGAGACGTGCCGGTAACGAGGTTGAACTAGGTATGGAGATACCGACGATTGAATCTCGGGCAAGTAAACATACCGAAGTAGAAAGGGAACATCATACGGGATTAACTGAATCCTTGACATAGAGGTTCGACCGATATAGATCTTCGTAGAATATGTAGGAACCAATATGGGCATCCAGGTCCTGCTATTGGTTATTGACCGTAGAGGTGTCTCGGTCATGTCTACATAGTTCTGAAACCCGCAGGGTCTGCACACTTAAGGTTCGGTGACGTTTTGGTAGTATAGAGTTATGTATGGTGGTGACCGAAGGTTGTTCGGAGTCCCGGATGAGATCCAGGATGTCACGAGGAGCTCCGGAATGGTCCGGAGGTAAAGATTGATATATAGGAAGTCCCATTTTGGTCGCCGGAAAAGTTTCGGGCTAATCGGTAATGTACGGGGAGTGCCGGTAGTGTACCAGGAGACCACCGGGAGGGGTATTTCGACCCAAGAGGCTTCATGGGATGTGGGAGAGTAAATACCAGCCTTTTTTGGTCTTGTGGAAGTCCCACACAAGGCCCATGCGGCTGGAAGAAAAATCCCAAAGGGAAAAAGGTGGAAAAAGGCCAAAAAAAGCAGGAATCCTAGTCCTACTAGGATTGGAGGAGGAGTCCTCCTCTCCTCCCCACTTTGGCCGACCCAAGGGCTGGATTTTTGGCAGCCAAACCTCCTCCTCCTCTCCTCCTATATATACTAGAGGACTTTAGGGTTTTGGCACAGAATTTTCAGCCATGTGCTACCCGTTCCTTTAGTGCATAGTTTCTCCTCTAGATCGGTTTTCTGCAGTGCTTAGGCGAAACCCTGCCGGAATAGCTCTGCCACCATCACCGCAGCGCCGTCGCGCTGCCGGAGAACTCTTCTACCTCTCCGCTCCCTCTTGCTAGATCAAGAAGGCGGAGATCGTCATCAAGCTGTACGTGTGCTGACCGTGGAGGTGCCGTCCGTTCGGCGCTAGATCGGAAGGACCATGATGAGATCGCGGGACGGATCGTGATGAGATCGCGGGACGGATCATGATGAGTTCGCGGGATGGATCGTGATGAGATTGCGGGACGGATCGTGATGAGTTCGCGGGACGGATCGTGATTTGATCGCGGGATGGATCGTGATGAGATCACGGGACGCTCAGCGATTTGGATTGCGAAGACGTTCGACTACACCAACCGCGTTTCTAACGCTTCCCGCTTAGCGATCTACAAGGGTATGTTGATCCAATCTCCCTCTCTTAGATGCTCATCACCATGGATAAATCTTGCGTGTGCGTAGGAAATTTTTTGTTTCCCATGCAACGTTCCCCAACAGTTTAGACATATGATCTCGAGGTAGATCAACTCGTTAACCCCTTACACCATCAATACAATCATGCAGGACATAGGGTATTACCTCCATTGGAGGGCCCGAACCTAGGTAAACTCGTGTCCCCTTCGTCTCCTATTACCGTCGATCCTAGTCTCACAGTTCGGAACCCCCTACCCGAGATCCTCCAGTTTTGACACCGACATTGGTGCTTTCATTGAGAGTTCCTCTGTGAGCACCGAAGGAATCGATGGCTCGCCCCGTCGCTAGTAGTGAGATCTGTATCGAGGGGACTCCCGCCCCCAATCAGAATTTCATCGACAATGACATCTTGTCTCACGCCGACCCGTTTGGCCGTATTGGTTAGACCGGAAAGTCCCCCCAATCAATGTATTAAGTTCGGAACCCTAGAGTTCGTGACTGATTCACGGGGAACACTCGTTCCAATGGAACCCCCAACCGTCGAAGGAAAGCCTGTAAATCCGAATGCTTCGACGTCTAATACAGCAGGTCCCACGGTGGAACGGAACATGGATCCGCTTCGGCATAACTTCAGAATCGTCACACCGCTTGACGAATCCACTCGTATCAGCGACACGTATCCTGCTATCGCCTCGTTCTTAAACGAGTTGTTTGATCGGATCGAAGCTATGCGTATAACGGATGACCAGGTTCCGATCTATGATCGGCTTGGGATCAGACCCGATGATAGGGCAATTCATGTCCCTCTGGTCACCCACCTTGTCGCCACCGTCTAGTGTTCGGCCGCAGATTCTTCCCGACAGCCGGAATTGAAAACCGTTTATACCCCCGTCCATGATCTCCAAGACCCTGTCAGAGAATCAAAGGCGGGGAATCGCTCTAAAGCCGGACTATCGACAGTCCAGGATCCGTCACGTGATTCGAAAATTGCACTTTCGAACACTCGTTGCAACAGGGAACAATTTTTTCCCACCCACCGCCCAAGATGATTATCCAAGTATCATGACAAAGCCCATGTCTTCGGACTTCCGGGATATCAAGAAAATACAAGGAGAATCAGTCCACCACTTTTGGGCAAGACTCCTCCTCGCTAGGAGCAGAGTAAAAGGTCTTAGTGACCAAGACTTAATGGCAATTTTCATCAGCAATTGCCATGATGAAGGGATTCTTAATGCCCTGGCCCACCGACGCATAAACGACTTTTCTGAGTTATTCGAATTGGTACAGAAGTACTGCGCCATGGAGAGTGTCTGGAAATCCGAGCGGTTGTTCTCTAAAGCAAAATTCTCCGAACACCCTATAGGAGTTCGAAGAAAGAGGGTACCTCCAAATCGGCCAGCGAGGCATGAGCCCGTCGAAAAAATAAACAAGTCCCTTTCCGGGATCGGCACTGTCCTCGATGGACTTCTACATAAACCTTGCCCCATTCATTCCGTGTTGTCGAACACAAACCCTACGCATAACCTTCGAGCTTGCTAGGTCGTTAGGCAAGTCACAAAAAGTGGCGAGGCTATCCTCAACACACCTCCATCGAACAAGCGCTCTCCTTCGCCAAACGGATTCAATGACGAAGTCCTGATGGTCTATGAAGTTTTCCCCTCGAGGAGCAGGCGTAAAAAAGCTCTTAGGGAGCACGAGCAAGTCTACCATGAGACAGCTACTAGCCCATGGGCAGACGTACGGATTACTTTCGGGGACACTGACCGGCCGCCCATCCTTCCCGGTCACTCTCCGGCTGCTCTAGTTCTGAATCCCATCATTGATGTATACATACTACATAAGGTGCTCATGGACGGCGGCAGTGGTCTAAACCTCATTTACGAGGCCACTCTGGAGAAAATGAAGTTCAACCGATCTCGCATCGAACATAGTAACACAACCTTTTGGGGAATTATCCCAGGGAAAGAGGCACGTTGTTTCAGATGTATCATCCTGGACATTGTGTTCGGCAGGCCCGAAAACTACCGAGCCGAAGAATTTATCTTCCACACCGTCCCCTTCCCCAGTGGCTATCACGCCCTGTTAGGACGCGATGCCTTTACAAAGTTCCAGGCTATACCCCATTACGGGTACATGAAACTCAAAATGCGAGGACCAAATGGAGTGATCACGCTCGCCAGTGATCCGAATATAGCCCTCCGGGCTGAAAACAAGACGACAACGCTCTCCCTCGAGGAAATAGCGGAAACTTTTGCTGCCAAGGAGTTTCCTCAGTAAAAGGCCCAAGTCCACGTCCTTCAAACCCGCAGAAGAAATCGTCAAATTTCAGGTGCATCCAACGGACCCCAATAAAACAGCGTCCATCGGAGCCCAGCTCGATCCCCTTATGGACGAGGCATTGCGGAATTTCCTCCGCAAAAATTGGGACATTTTATCTTGGCATCCTTTCGATATGCCTGGTATCCCATGACGGCTCACCGAACACAGCCTGAACATTATTCCAGGCTTTAGGCCCGTTAAAAAGACCCTGCGCCGCTTCTCCGAACCCAAACAACAAGTCATGGGTGAAGAATTAGCAAAATTACTCGAGGCCGGATTCATTTGGGACATCAAACACCCCGAGTGGCTAGCAAACCTGGTGATGGTACCTAAGAAAGACAAATCCTGGCGGCTGTGTGTCAATTTCAAAGACCTCAACAAAGCATACCCTAAGGACCCTTTTCCCTTACCACATATAGATCAGATCATTGATGCCACAGCTGGACATGATTTGTGGTGTTTCCTCGACGCTTACTCCGGATACCATCAAATTAAAATGAAGGAATCCGATCAGGGTTCTACCGCATTCATCACCCCCTACGGGCCATTTTGCTTCAACACGATGCCCTTCGGGCTAAAAATGTCGGGGCCACGTACTAGCGCATGATTCAAACCTGCCTCGCCACATAGGTCGGCAACACTGTGGTGTACGTGGATGATGTGGTAATCAAAACCAAACATGCCGATCAATTAATCGATGACCTCCGTCAAACTTTTGCTAATTTACACGAATATGATATACGACTCAATCCATAAAAGTGTGTATTCAGAGTTCCCTCGGGCAAGCTGCTTGGATTCATCGTCTCCCATAGAGGAATAGAGGCAAATCTAGCTAAAATCCGTGCTCTATCAGAACTTGCAATCCCCACAGAGCTGAAGCATGTCCAGAGACTAGCCGGGTGCGTAGCCGCGTTAAGCCGCTTTATTTCCCGCGTCGGTGAAAAAGCTTTGCCGCTCTACAAGTTGCTGAAATGGACAAACAATTTCAAATGGACCGATGAAGCAGCGGCTACGTTGGAAGAAATCAAAGCACTACTGGCAACCAATCCCATACTCATGGCACTAGGCGCCAGTGAGCCCATGCTGTTATACATATCGGCCACTAACAAGGTAGTCAGCACGGTGCTCGTTGTTGAACGAGATGAGGAGGGACAGAAATTCCGAACTCAGAAGTCGGTATATTATGTGTGAGAGGTACTAACGCAGTGCAAGTCCAGATACCCATATTACCAAAAAATAGCCTATGCAGTATTCATGGCATCGAGGAAACTCCAACACTACTTTCAGGAGTGCACGGTAACGGTGGCATCGGAAGTCCCCTTGATTGATATAATCAACAACAGGGACGCCACCGATCGCATAGCCAAATGGGCCATTGAGCTCCTTCCCTTTGAAATAAACTACAAGACACGTCGTGCCATTAAATCTCAGGTACTGGCAGACTTCTTGGCTAAATGGACAGAGGCCGAGCTCCCCAAGGAGTATAGTGCATACTCCCATTGGACAATGTACTTCGATGGATCCAAGACCTTGGCCGGACTGGGGGCTGGAGTTATCCTCACATCCCCTATAGGCGACAACGTAAGATACGTCTTGCAAATCATGTATGCCGATTCCAACAATGCCACCGAATACAAAGCTCTCCTTCATGGTCTTCCGGTCGCGGTATCAATGGGCATACGACGACTAGAGGTACGGGGATACTCAAACCTGGCCATATCCCAAATTAACGGCAAATTCGATGCCAAAAATCCGAAGATGGCGGCATATAGAGACGCTATCCTCAAGATATCTGCTCGGTTCGAGGGGTTGGTATTCCACCACGTTGCTCGAGACAACAACCAAGCCGCCGATATATTGGCCCGTATGGGAGCCAAGCGTGATCCCGTCCCGAGAAACACCTTCCTGGAGCAGATCTTCAAGCCCTCCGTAGTGTGGCAGGACGACGCAAATGGCATCGGTCTGATAACATCGGACGAGGTTGTTCCCTCTATAAACGAACCAAATGATGGCATCATCGACGGCTCCATGATGAATGAGACGCCCTCGGCTCATGAAGTAATGGCAGTAATCGCGCCATGGACAGAGCCCTTCCTCGCCTACCTCATTCATAAGGAACTCCCCGATGATCAAACCGAGGCACGACGCATAGTTCGGTGATCCAAGGCTTACAAAGTGCATGAGGGTGAGTTATACAAGAAAAGCACCACTGGAGTATTACAGATGTGTATATCCGAGGAAGAGGGATGGGAGCTCCTCGCCGAAATCCATGCAGGCATGGGCAGGCATCACGCCGCGACAAGATCTCTTGTCGGCAAAGCTTTATGAGCTAGTTTCTTTTGGCCTACAGCTGGGACCGACGCCCAGTCACTCGTTCAACATTGTGTCGGGTGTCAACTCTTCGCAAATCAAAGTCATATGCCCCCAACATCTCTTCGGACTATTTCGATCACCTGGCCTTTTGCGGTCTGGGGGCTGGACGTGGTCGGACCCCTCAAAGGGGGAACAAAGAAAAATAAATACCTACTGGTCATGATTGACAAGTTCACCAAATGGATAGAAGCAAAGCCTGTTAAATCGGCTAAATCCGGACCAGTGATTGAATTTATATCTAGCACAGTACACCGTTATGGTGCCCCGCATAGTATAATAACGGACAATGGAACCAATTTTACGGCCCAAGAGGTCAAGGACTGGTGCGCAAAAATGGGCATAAAGCTCGATTATGCATCGGTCTACCATCCGCAGACCAATGGACAGGTCGAGTGAGCAAACGGTCTCATTATGAGCGGCATCAAGCCACGTTTGGTCCGATCTCTTCACGAGTTCGACTGTCATTGGGTGGAGGAACTCGACTCCGTTCTATGGGGCCTGCGTACTACCCCGAACAGATCAACGGGTTGTACACCGTTTTTATGGTCTATGGGGCAGAGGCAGTTCTCCCCTGTGACATTATCCACGACGGACCAAGAGTGCGCATGTACGAGGAAAAGGAGGCCGAGTTAGATTGATAGGATGACTTAGACGCCCTGGAGGGGGAGCGGGACATAGCTCTGGCTTGATCCACTCTTTACCAATAGCAAGCTCGGCGGTACCAAAGTAGGGAGGTCAGGGCAAAGGCATACAACATAGGAGAACATGTCCTACGGCTCCCGGAGAAACAAAAGCACAAACTCAACCCCAAGTGGGAGGGTCCTTTCATCATTGACGAAGTGCTCGCAGGAGGGGCCTATCATTTGCGAAACTCATCCGATAACCGCCTTGAACCAAACCCATCGAACGCAGCTCGTCTTCGACGCTTCTATGGATAAACCGGTGTCGTCCATACTCCCCTACACTCTTTTCCTTTTCAGTTATTTTTTTCCTTTTTAGCCATTTCCTTTCTAACTTTTCTATACGATAGGGACAATTTCTTTTCCTACCCTATGTTCGGCTGAACCAATCTTGTATCATGGATACTCGGCATACACCTTAAAGTGTTAAATCCGAACACATCACGTGGTGGATTTTTTTAGTAGCCAATATTTTAATTGTTCGTACTTACCGGGCGCACGTGTTTCCTTTGTCATGCTTTAGCCATTATATGCATCAATTCGAACTAATACTTTGCCAAGCTAGGTTGCCTCGCTCCTATGGTTACTCTCTATGTTCCCGCTTGTTCGGCTAGAGAGTAAAGGGGGCACCTCTGTCGATTGCTATGACCGGGTCTTCTGGACACGTACCTTAGACGGGTGAAGCCGAAAGCTAGCTATCTTACGTACACAATTGGTCGGCTACGATGCAAACATCTTGTATGACCCTAGTTGCTATTTCTGTTGTTTGGGTCTCTTATTCCCAAAGGACACTTAGTCGTGTACTGCAAGTATGCGGATTCCTATCTACGTTCTTCGTATAACCCCGACGAAAGGTATCGCTAGAGGTACTATTTTCATCGGAAGATGTCTCTTACGCTACGTCGTAATATGACATATCTTTCTATGTGCTTTCTGTCTGTTCGCACCACATGGCCGGATTGCCTGGTTCCCCGAATACAAGTTCACTCACTGGAGAAGGAATAACAAAAAGGAATAGTCCCGAGCTCTTCGCACGGGAGGTCAGCTCCTTCAACAGGTCCCCGTGGTACGATTCAATCTCCTCTTCAAGATGTTCGGTCAGGAGACCTTCATTCAAGATAATAAGTGCGATTACTCTCATTCTCTACATAGGAAATACTTACTGATAGCGGAATTGTATTAACCGAATACGCCCCTCCGAAGCTTTTGATTCTCTTCTTGAGCTTGGACCAATTGAGTCTTTAAACTCTTTATTTCTTCGGCCTATTTTTGTATAACAAGACAACCGACTTCCTGCTGGGATTCCACATACCTTTGTGAATCCCGGGCTTCTTCCAGCTACCTTTCCATATGACCTATTGATTCGGCTGCTACACGGAATCCATATGCCAGGCACGATAATGTAAAAAGATAAGCAGTAAAAACATGCTCACCATGGGCCTCTCGCGTGAAACTCTTCACTTGTGCCAGTTCGGCCTTCACAGACTGTACTTCCGTGCGACTCTTCTCAAGAGCCTTGGCCAATTGCTCGGACTGTTGCTTTGAGGCCTGCATCAGCAGTCAAACAGTATGGAGATCCTCAATTCGTTTTTTCTAAATCAAATTAATGCCCGGGGGCTACTAGGCTTATACAAGTGTGCAGATTCTTTAAAATCCAACCTCTTACCTGAACACTACTAGGGAAAACCTTATACACAGAGGTATAGCAGTAGCGCGTGTTAGAATAGAGCGCTACTGCTACTTAGTAGTAGCGCGTGTCAATAAACAGCGCTACAGCTATGGTTGTTGCAGTAACGCGTCTGCATGCAAAAGCTCTACTACTATAATTCCCATACTGTTACCGGTAGGCTAGGAATAGTAGTAGCGGGGCTTCAAAAAGAATGCTACCGCTACGTGCCTTGTAGTATCACGTTTCCTGTATAGAGCGCTACTACTAAAAAAATAAAAATAAAATGGAAAATAAGTATAAAAGTAAATGAAAATGAAAGAAGTAGAAAAAGGAGAAATGGAAAAAAGAAAATATAAAGATAAACAAAAGAAAAATAAAAATAAAGGAGAAAGGCATAGCAGTAGCGCTTGTTGCTACAAAGCGATGTAGTTACTATAGCAGTAGCGCATTTTATAAGACCGCGCTATAGCTACATTACTTAGATAAAAAGAAAAAAGGAAAATAAAAATCTACTTCCTATAGTAGTAGCACGTTTTGGTAGAAAGCGCTATAGCTAACTTAGCTATAGCGCTTTTTGCCAACAAGCGCTACTGCTATATTGTATTAACCACGCGCGGGCTCAAAATTTTGCTAAGTCATTTCCCCAATTCCCCGTCAATCTCCTCCATCGCCGCCCCTGCTCCCTCCTCGCCGTTGTTCCCACACTGGCCCTGCCCCATTGGAGCCGCGCGACGTCGCCGCCACCGGAGCCATGCGCCCTCGACGCCCCTGTCTCCCTTGCCGCCACTGCTTCCCTCATCCGCTCCTCGCCGCCCTGCCTCCCTCGCTGCTACTGCCTCCGTCGCCGCCAACGGAGCCACGCGCCCTCACCGCCCTGCCTCCGTCGCCGAGCACCTCCCCACCATCGTATCTCCCCTCTCTGTAAGCCCCCCACCCCTCCTCTCTCTCTGCCTGTTCTAGGGTTCATAATTTTTATTAGGACAAAAATTTAGTTCTAGGGTTCATAATTCTTATTAGGACATAATTTTTATTAGGACAAAAATATGTAAAGGTTCTAGGTTTCTAGGGTTCATCCATCTATATTTTGTTTTTGAATTGAGTTTGAGAGAGCATGAGATTTGTGTAGATTGTGTTGAAGTGTCAAACACTAGGAGATGCAAATTTGAAGTGGTCATGTTACATGCAAATTCCTCAATAGTGTTTGCTCATGTACATGTTTTTAAGTGGTCCTGTTATATGCAACATTGAAGTGCTTCGATTGTGCCCAAGTGGCATTTTGTTGTTTGCAGGGAATGATTCCGAGTGGCCTATGTTTTGCCAGAATGTTGATTCATTTCCGTTCCGACAATTTTCAGGCGCTCTATTTGTCCAATTTGTAGCAATGTCATGCCGAAATTTTCCGTGAATTTCGGCATGACTTGTGCTACAAACTGGGACATATCGAGTGCCTGGGATTTGTTGCAACGGGAATGAATCAACATTCCTGCAAAACATTGGCTTTTTTTCATTTTATTAGGTCTAAAATTAATTGAATAGATTTAATCGTAGGAGACATGGCTAGCAACGATGAAGGACAGGGTTCTGGTGATTGCAACGTCTACGCGGTGGCAAGCGCCTATTTGAACCTTGTCGATGAGCAACGGTTGTTGCAGGGCCCACCTGTCACATCTGAGACTGAGACTGACACCAGCGCCGAGACTGATACCGGCGTCAAGACTGGTAGCGAGACTGGCAAAGCTGGTATAGAACCGAAACCAAAGAGGCAACGGCGCCCAAACCAGCTCGTCACTACTAGACTGGTGGTCACGGAGGTGGACGACGGCAATTTTGAGCCAAAAGAGCCTGCGGAAGCGCGCGCGTGCTACGGCAATCAAATAGGCTGCATCCTATGGGCAACCGCCACCATCAACGATGCAAAACTATGGAAGATACCAGATATGAAGCAGTCCCTCCTAACGAAGCTGCACCAGGTGTTTTTGTTCCCGGGCTGGGATGAAAGTAGACATAAAAATCCAGATAAAGACCCTGCAATAAAGAAGATAAACAGACGTGCGATGGGAAAGTTTAGCGGCACGTTGTCCGCTTGGAAAGTAAGGGTGAAAGCAAGGATCATCGACACAAATGAACCCTACTCCGAGATTGTAAAGGATAATCTGACAATTACGGAAGAGCAGTTTGAAATATTCAAGGCGGCTTGGGTAGCCGAAGTTGCCAAAGAAAATTCGGAGTACATGAAGGGGCTTCAAGAGAGGAACATGGGGTGTCACAACCTCGGAAGCCGTGGTTACGCAGGGAAGAGGTCCATATGGGCCAAGGAGGATGCGGAATGCGAAAGTTTGGGCATCCCAGACCCCTTGGTGGAGTAAACCGTCCTGCAGGAGCGTGACGTCCTTAGGGACCGGTATCATTGGGACCCAGTCAAGAAGGTTTTCGAGACGGACGCATTCACAACGGAGTTCATGAGACAACTGGTAATTTTTAATTTACCCCCTAATTTTAGCTTCTGATCAATTCGACTGCACGTTTAGTCATATTTGTAAACGATCCTTGTTCCTTTTGCAGAGAGAGCAGCATAGGATCGCAGCCGAAAGAGACTCGTCGTCTGAGGCATTGGCGAGGCCCAAGTGGGACACCCCATTCAACTGGTCCTTGAACATATGGAAAGGACTCCCGATGGACACTCGGCCGTCGTATGGACGCGTGAACGACGCCGGAGACGGCGCCATGTGGAAGAAGTACTACCGTGAGACCACAGAGGAGAGAAAGGAAAGACGAAGGTTAAATGAAGAAAACATCGACAAGAAGGTTGCGATTGCGGTCGTAGCAGGGGTAGCTACCGCAAAACAAGAGGTTGCAGCTTTGTACGGTGTCTTGGTTCCGGATATCGTTAGTTGGGGCAGGCAAAATCCAAATAAAGAGGTAGCGGACTTCCCCTTTCCAACTTCTTCGGGAGCAGCTCGACTAGCATTGCACCAGCACTGCTCCTGCACTGGCTCTCGCACCTGCTCCTACAACTGCTCCTGCACCAGCTCCTGCACCTGCTCATAGCAGCCCGTCCTCCATTTCGGACGTGCTCGGCGGTGCTTTGTCTTTGGCTGAGCTCGACGACCTCACGATACCTATCACACCAGACCTCCTCAATAAATGTGTAATATCCCATTTCCATTGCCTTTTGGATGTCTCACATCGCAAACATGTCTTTGCAGGCTGACGTAACCCCGTGCACCATATTGTACACCATCAGCGGCCAGAAGGTGGACGTGGGGAAGGCGACGATAGTGAAGCCGAAGGAACAACTGTTCCACAGCCGGCCGATCCCCCCTGACGTCTTCAAGGTTTCCATGGCCAATGTCAAACCAGGTCATGAGAATTTGGCTCCTCGGGTACTAGGGGGAGACGACGACGAGACCCCGCGGCGGCTTGGCGATTGCAAGAGGTGGGTCCTATTGTGGCCAAAGAGTCTGCTTCGTCTAGAGGCAGCCGGGAGCACACCCACGAGCGCGCAGCCTCAGCAAGGTATGAACATCAACACCCCACCTACCCAATTAGCATCGCCTGTTGTGCCGGGTGATAGCGGACAGGGTGAGGAAGAGGCTCCATTAGTCGCTGATGATGTTGCCGCCACCGAAGAAGCAATGCATGATATCGATGCCATTGATGAGGATGACGATGACACTCTATAGTACCTCAATACTGGCGTCTATGACGACGGAGGATTGATGGCTCAGTAGTGTGAGTACTCAGGGTTTGAGTGTCATGAGTCGGTGCCTGAATTGCTACCTCCGAAGGCTGAACGTATTATAGACGACCTTCCAGTAGCAAAGAAGCATAGGAAGAGAGTGAGGAAAGGCAACAAAGTTGCTTCTATGATCCAGCCGCCTCCGGAGCCTCGGGTTCAAGACCGTATACCTGTCATGGATGCGGCGAAATACCATATCCCCGGTGAACCAATCCTACCTAAGGCAGCGGTAGAGGCCATATACGGCGATCTCAGGAGACCTCATGACGATGTGCTGTGAAGAGAGAAAAGCCTGATCGCCTCGCAAAATCCAGGATACCCGCTCTACGTGGTTAATGTGTCGTAGCAAAGGTTGTATGTCGACACATTCCCTGCGGAAAATTTCTTCCTTCGATTCGATGACATCTTCGACATGTTTCACTTCAAAAAGCAGGATTTTACGTTTGTCCGCCTTTTTGCCTTGTACATGACCTACATCATCAGGATTGAGCAGATACCCTATATCTGTGTCGCTAACCCGTACTTCATGCATGAGAGCTTCTTGGCAGTCTGCCAAAAGCACCATGAATATGCGAGTAACTACATTGCCAATTTCATGGTCAACAATAAGGACAAGGAGACGATTCTCGTGCCTTATCATCCCATGTAATGTTGGAAATATGCCGTAGAGGCAATAATAAATTGGTTATTATCATATTTCCTTGTTCATGATAATCTTTTATTATCCATGCTATAATTGTATTGATCCGAAACTCAGATACATGTGTGGATACATAGACAACACCATGTCCCTAGTATGCCTCTAATAGACTAGCTCGTTGATCAAAGATGGCTATGGTTTCCTAGTCATGAACATGAGATGTCATTTGATAATGGGATCACTTTAGGAGACTGATGTGATGGACAATACCCAAACTACAAACGTAGCATATGATCGTGTCAGTTTATTGCTACTGTTTTCTGCATGTCAAGTATATGTTCCTTTGACCATGAGATCACGCAACTTATGGACACCGGAGGAGTGCCTTGTGTGTATCGAACGT
The DNA here is from genome assembly GCA_022496015.1 of Hordeum marinum. Lineage (NCBI taxonomy): Eukaryota > Viridiplantae > Streptophyta > Magnoliopsida > Poales > Poaceae > Hordeum > Hordeum marinum. The sequence goes on along the minus strand of CM039672.1, from coordinate 471,041,671 downwards.
TGCAATGTAACTGGGTAACTATAAAGGTGCTCTATAGGTACCTCCGAGGGTGTCTGTCGGGTTGGCATGGATCAAGACTGGGGTTTGTTACTCCGTGTGACAGAGAGGTATCTCCGGGCCCACTCGGTAATACAACATCACAATAAGCCTTGCAAGCAATGTGACTAAGTGTTAGCCACGGGATCTTGTATTACAAAACGAGTAAAGAGACTTGCTGGTAACGAGGTTGAACTAGTATGGAGATGCCGACGATCGAATCTCGGGCAAGTAACATACCGAAGAACGAAGGGAATGTCATACATGATTAACTGAATCCTTGACATAGAAGTTCGACCGATAAAGATCTTCGTACAAAATGTAGGAACCAATATGTGCATCCAGGTCCCGCTATTGGTTATTGACCGTAGAGGTGTCTCGGTCATGTCTACATAGTTCTCGAACTCGCAGGGTCTGCACACTTAAGGTTCGGTGACGTTTCGGTAGTATAGAGTTATGTATGGTGGTGACCGAAGGTTGTTCGGAGTCCCAGATAAGATCCCGGACATCGCGAGGATCTCCAGAATGGTCTGGAGGTAAATATTGATATATAGGAAGTCCTATTTTGGTCACCGGAAAAGTTTTAGGCTCATCGGTAGTGTACCGGGAGTGCGGGGAGGGTATCAGGGGACCATCGGGAGGGATGTCTCGACCCAAGAGGCTACATGGGCTGTGGGAGAGGTAAACCAGCCCTTGGTGGGCTGTCCTAAGCCTCCTCTAAGGGTCCATGCGGCTGGAGTGGTTTGAGAAGGAAAAAAATCCAAAGGTGGAGAGGTGGAAAGAGTTTCCAAGTGGAAAGGAGGAATCCTACTCCTAATAGGATCGGAGTAGGACTCCTCCACCTCCAATTTCGACCAAACCTTGAGGGTTTGAGGATGCCTCCTATCCTCCCTCCCTCCTATATATACTAGAGGATTTAAAGGAAAAAGCTAACCCTAATAGCCACGTGCTACCTCTCCTCTAGATCGCAACTTCTCCTCTAGATCGGTTTTCAGCGGTGCTTAGGCGAAGCCCTGCTGGAATAGCTCCACCACCATCGCCGCAACGCCGTAGCGCTGCCGGAGAACTCATCTACCTCTCCAGTCCCTATTGCTGGATCAAGAAGGTGGAGATCGTCATCGAGGCTATACGTGTGCTGAACGCGGAGGTGCTGTCTGTTCGGCGTTAGATCGGAAGGACCGTGATCAAGATCGCGAGACGATTCGTGATTGGATCGCAGGATGAATTGTGATGAGATTTTGGGATGGATCGTGATTGGATCGCGGAACGGATTGTGATGGGATCGCGGGACGCTCGGCGATTTGGATCGCGAAGACGTTCGACTACATCAACCGCCTTTCTTAACGCTTCCCTCTTAGCGATCTACAAGGGTATGTAGATCCACTCTGCCGCTCGTAGATGTTCATCACCATGGATAGATCTTGCGTGTGCGTAGGTAAGTTTTTTTTCCATGCAACGTTCCCCAACAGTGGCATCATGAGCTAGGTCTATGTGTAGATGAGATCTCGAGTAGAACACAAAGAGTTTGTGGGCGTTGATGCTTAGATTGCTTCCTCCCTTGGTTGTGTCTTGGTTCAGCGGTATTGTGGGATGAAGCGGCCCAGACCAACCTTACTCGTACGCTTACGAGAGACCGGTTCCATCGCCTGACGTGTAACTTCGTTGCACAAAGATGGCTGGCGGGTGTCTGTTTCTCCTACTTTAGTTGGATCGGATTCGACAAAGGCGGTCCTTGAGAAGGTTGAAAAGCAATTTATGTATCACCATTGTGGTTTTGCATAGGTGAGAATTGTTATTGCTAGATACCCATAGCAGCCACGTAAAACTTGCAATAAAAATTAGAGGACGTCTAACTTGTTTTTGCAGGGTATGTTGTGATGTGATATGGCCAATTACATGATGAGATATATGTGATGTATGAGATGATCATGTTTTGTATAGAATATCACGACTTGCATGTCTATGAGTACGGCAACCGACAGGAGCCATAGGGTTGTCTTTTCTAACCGATGAGTTTCCGTCCGAAACCGATGAGTTTCCGTCCGAAACCCCGATACTTCGAAAGAGTCTGTCCGTTTTGTATGCGAAGTGCACCCTGCTTTTGCCGTAACCCCTCTCAACTTTTTAGCACATGCTATGTGGGTGAAATGATGATACCATGCCAACTTTCAACCTTTTCAGAGTTCATTTGAAGTGCTTTTCAATTTCAGGGTCATTTAGCTCAAAAAAAAAAACAGTAAATGCATAAAAAATATCAAATGAAGTCAGAAAGGGTTGAAAAATTGATGTTGTGGCTTAGAATGGTACATTTTGAACACACGAAAAGCCTGGAGTTCAAATAAGTTCAATAAAATGAAATGCCTTATGTAATCGACGAATTTCCGTCCGAAACCCCGATACTTCGAAAGAGACTGTCTGTTTTGTACGCGAAGTGCATCCTGCTTTTGCCGTAACCCTCCCAACTTTTTAGCACATGCTATGTGGGTGAAATGTTGATACCATGCCAACTTTCAACCTTTTCAGACTTCATTTGAAGTGTTTTTCAATTTCAAGGTCATTTAGCTGAAAAATCAGTAAATGCATGAAAAATATCAAATGAAGTCAGAAAGGGTTGAAAATTGATGATGTGGCTTTGAATGGTGCATTTTGAACACACAAAAAGCCTGGAGTTCAAATAAGTTCAAGAAAATGAAATACTTTTTCTAACCGATGAGTTTTCGTCCGAAACCCCGATACTTCGAAAGAGTCTGTATGTTTTGTACGCGAAGTGCATCCTGCTTTTGCCGTAACCCTCTCAACTTTTTAGCACATGCTATGTGGGTGAAATGATGATACCATGCCAACTTTCAACCTTTTTAGAGTTAATTTGAAGTGCTTTTCAATTTCAGGGTCATTTAGCTAAAAAAACAATAAATGCATGAAAAATATCAAATGAAGTCGGAAAGGGTTGAAAAATTGATGATGTGTCTTAGAATGGTACATTTTGAACACACGAAAAGCCTGGACTTCAAATAAGTTCAAGAAAATGAAATGCTTTTTGTAACCGATGAGTTTCCGTCCGAAATCCCGATACTTCGAAAGAGACTGTCCGTTTTGTACACGATACTTCGAAAGAAACTTGATATTATATCCAATTCATGCAACTAAAATTATCAAAGTTATTTTTGTTAAAAAATTTAATAGCAAAAAATATATTCATAAAGTATTTTTTGTTAACAACTTTTAATATGCAAAGAAATAACATAAAAAATAGCAAAAGTGAAAATAGATGCGCTTACACTGAAATTCAACCTAAATTCAAAGTGCTAGTTAGGCACCTAACTACCATTTTGAATTTAGGCCGAATTTCAGTATAAACGCATCTATTATCACTATCAGAGGAGCTCAACGGAACAGCCGCGGCGGGGCTTATAAGCATGTTCGGGCAACCTTCGCTTGGCGAGGTGGGACTAAACTCCCACCACACCGCTGTGCAAGGCCATTGGTCCCGGTTGGTGGCCCCAACCGGGACCAATGCCACCCTTTCGTCCTGGTTTGTGCCACCAACCTGGACCAAAGGGTCTATTTCCCGCCCTTTGGGCTGCTGAAAACAGGGCTTTGGTCCCGGTTGGTGGCACCAACCGGGACCAAAGGTCCCTGTTTCCCGCCCTTTGGGCGGCAGAAAATAGGGCATTGGTCCCGGTTGGTGCGACAAACCAGGACTAAAGGTAGCATTTGTCCCAGTTGGAGCCACCAACCGGGACCAATGCTCCTTCTATATGACAAGCACTTAGCAAAATTCACAGTTTTCATTCCACTTCGTCCTCGTCGCCGCCCCAAGCCCGTCGTCGCCGCCCCCGTCGCCTCCCCCGCCGCCCCCGTCGCCGCCCCGTCGCCTCCCCTGCCGCCCCGTCGCCTCCCCCCACCCCCATCGCCTCCCCCGCTGCCCCCGTCGCCTCCCCCGCCGCCCTCGTTGCCTTTCCCGCCTCTCTGTTGCCTCCCCTGCCGTCCCCGTCGCCTCCCTCGCCGTCCCCGTCGTCGCCCCCGTCGCCCCCGTCGCCTCCCCCATAGCCCCCATCGCCTCACCCGTCGCCGCCCTGCTGCCGTCACCGCCCCTCCTCCATCGCCTCCCCACCGCCCCCATCGCCGCCCTGCCCCGTCGCCGCCCCGTCGCCGTCGCCGCCCCGCCCCCATCATCGCCCCGTTGCCGCCCCCGCTGTGAGCCGCCGCCGCCGCGGCTCGTTGCATTTTTTTAAATATATGTTGATTTTTATGCTTTTTTACTATGTGTATGCATGTTAGATTAGTATGTTTATGTTAGCTAGATTAGTATGTGTATGTTAGATTAGTATGTTTATGCTTTTTTTAGTATGTTTATGTTAGCTAGATTAGTATGTGTATGTTAGATTAGTATGTTTATGCTTTTTTGAAAGTAGATTAGTATGTTTATGTTAGATTAGTATGTGTATGTTGATTTTGGGTTTTATGAAAAATTAGTCGACGATGCCCGGCCCGCATCCTCGTCGTCGAGTAGTCCGCGAGAGCCTGCTTGATAGGCGCCATGTCTGGGACTGGGCTCCGCCGGGCTGGCACTGGGAGGTGCTACCTTCCCGGGCTCGAAGGTTGGTGAGGAATGCAGGTATCGTCGTCGACCCGGACCTTCTGTGGTGGTGGTCACGCGGGCCACTTTCGGTGCGGAGGGAGCCGGTACCCGCAAAGGTGGTACGCCGCTGTGTCAGGGAGGAGGACAAGCACGTCCGTTGCTAGATGGCGGCATTGGACGCCCGGTTTGACAATACTTGGCAGATCCTTCAGGGATCTCACTTGAGTTATGATCCCGCGATGGTTCCTTATCTTTGGGTGTCCACCGCCAACGACTCAGAGACCGCTAGTGAACCGAGTTCACTGTCCTCCATTTTGGATGCTAGGATATTCGATCTGTATTAGTGATATTATATTCGAGGTCATTATAAATATTAATGTATTAGTGATATTTTATCGGTATAATGCATGTGTGACTTTCGGTCTGTCGAGGCTTTCCTTAGATAACTTTCATGTGTGTTCTTGATGGAGGAATCCCTACTGTTGTCATGGGGGTGCCTCTTCTTTCTTCTCTTCCTCGCGATATACTCATCGATATATTGCACAAGAAGAGAAGAGGGGAGGCATCCATCATGGACGGTCGAACTATTACCGTGAGAGAGTGTCCACCAACATATATACACCACCGTATCAATGTGAGAGAGTGCGCACCAACACACCATGAGATATGAGAGTTATTTAAGGAAAGTCTCGACGTACTAAAAGTCACACACGCATTAATTAAGATCCAAAGCGTGTCGTAATTCTTGAACTGGATTATTTGGGATGATGTATTAGTGATATTATATTCAAGTTCATTAGAAATGTATTTGTGATTTGCAAGTCATTTCAGTATTTTTTCTATGTCATTGCTCGATATATGAAACGGGTTGACTTTAGGTCTGTTTCGGCTCATTGTGTGTCTTTCAGTGAGGGAAAGTGTCCACCATATGTATATATATATATATATATATATGGGAGAGGAAGAATCCCGATTGTTGTCGTGGGGGCCGCTTCTCCTTCGTTCCCGTGTGCTAGACATTTTGGTGTAATGCACTTGGGGACGAATGGAGGAGCCACCATCACCGACGGTCGCAATATCAGAGGGAGTGCCCACCATATACGTGAGATGAGAGTTTAGGAAGGAAAGACTCGACAGACCTATTGTCAACCCGTTGCATATTGAGTAATAGTGATTTGTGTGTTGCTCAGTTTTCTCGTAGTTTCCTTCGATCAATTTTAAATGTTTCAACTATGAGCCCATGCCGTAATTCTTGAATCATGAACACAGGAACTGTCGTCGTCATTAGACGATGATGGGATCCAAGCATGTGAATTTTGCGGTGAAGATAAAGGTCTTTGTGACCAGACTGGGCTGCGAGACGACAGGTTCTTCACCATGGAGCTTTATGAGGACTTTGATATTTCTATGGTACGCAACAATGACAACTGTTTTTTCGTAATTAAGCATGACTTCTGTTTCTTTCCTTCAACACGTAATTTCTGTTTTATACAATTCGACTAGTTCGTCCCCTGTCATGCAAGACGGTATTTCTTGGAGAGGCTCGGTTTCAAAGAGCACGAGAGTTTTGAGACGAGGACAACCAACCTAAGGACTAAACATGGTCACACATTTCTTGTGAAAGTAATGAATGCACCTAATAACACAGAAATAGGGTGCTCAAATTGGGAAGCTCTTTGCAAGGCATATGGATTTCAGGAAGATATGGAAATAACCTTCGATCTTCGTCCCGAAGATCATATTGAAGGAAACATCGACATTTGGGTGGATGTCGATATGTTTCCTGTTTTACCTCCATGTGAGTTTGTCAACCATGCATATTTGTCAAGTAATTTGCATTATATATATAAAAATATTATGTGTTCATGCGTACTAAATTTGTTAATTTTTAATTTACAGCTTATTTCGTTTCTTTGAGTGAAATACAGAACATAATCGACACGACACAATACACTTATGGATCACATCTAACTTGGGAGGAGAAGGATGATCTTATCTACTTAGTTATTGGTGTCATAGCTGGTAGAGACATCTTCCCGTATAATTTGGGAACTGGCCCAAATTATACATTGTACATGACACTAGTGCATAGGTTGAGGGCGGATGACATTCACCGAAATATCTTGGTAAGAGTTGGAAATTAAGTACACTAGTACTGTTGCGTAAATGATATTGATTACATTGCTAACTAGGATACTATATATTATGTTCTTCAACAGAAATTGCCAAATGAAGTTGTGCCACTGTTGATGCAACCCGAAGGTAATATGACAATAAAAAGCCCCTTCCATCCCGAGTTATCTTTTGCATACTCGACTGATCGCAAACCACCAAGAAGGCTCCAAATTGAAGCATGGGGACAAATAAAGAAGATTCACAAGCCACAAGTTGGAGACCGTTGGATCTCTTTGCTTCGTCATGGAGACATTGGTGTGATTATTTTTTATGCCATTTTACCTAAGAGGGAGGAGTAGGTCCTATGAGGGAGGACTATGTCATTTTATCTTTTTTGTTTTGTTTTATGAGACTTTAACTTTGTATGCTTAAGATGATGATGAGCTGTTAGATCTTGTGTAATTAATGGTTTTCCGTCATTTGCTTACTAGCTAGCATCGAGTTCTCTATATGTATAGTAGCTAGCGTCGACCAAGCACAGAAAAAGAGAGATCACTTATCTCTATTAGCTAGCTAACACAATATGAAACCCCTAAATTAACCCTTCAAAACCCCCTAAACCCCCCTTTCAAAAAAACCCAGCTCCTGCCAGATGCCGACGCGTGGATGCCTTTTGGTCCCGGTTGGTGTTACAAACCGGGACTAAAGGTCCTCCTGCCCGGGCTCCCGTAGCGGCCACATGGAGCCCGTTTGGTCCCGGTTCGTAAGTGAACCGGGACTAAAGGTTTTGGGCTTTAGTCCCGACCCTTCAGTCCCGGTTCCAGAACCGGGACAAATGGGCCTCTGGAACCGGGACAAATGGGACATTTTCTACTAGTGATGGGCCCGGATTCCGACAAATGGCTAGGAGCCATGAAATTTGAGGAAGGATCCATGTATGAAAACCAAGTATGGACTTTGGTAGACTTGTCCGTTGAACGGTAGGTCATTGAGTACAAATGGACCTTTAAGATGAGGACAGACGCTGATGGTGAATGTCACCATTTATAAAGCTCGACTTGTCGCAAAGAAGTTTCTGACAAGTTCAAAGAGTTGATTGCAATGAGACTTTCTCACTCATAGCGATGCTAAAGTCTGTTGGAATTATGTTAGCAGTTGCTGCATTTTTCAATTATGAAATCTGGCAGATGGATGACAAAAGATCGTTTCCTTAATAGCTTACTTCAGGAAAAGTTGTATGTGATACAACCAGAAGGTTTTGTCAGCCCTAAGGATGCTAAAAGGTGTGCGAGCTCCAGCAATCCTTCTAAGGGATGGAGCAAGCATCTCAGAGTTGGAATATACACTTTGATGAGGTGATCAAAGTTTCTGGGGTTTATACAAAGTTTATGAGAAACTTGTATTTACAATAAAGTGAGTGTGAGCACTATAGAGTTTCTTATAAGCATATGTGGATGACATATTGTTGATCGGAAATGATGTAGAATCTCTGGAAAGCATAAAGGGTTGTTTGAAAAGAGTTTTTCAAACGAAGACCTGGATAAAGCTACCTAATTGTTGAGCATCAAGATCTATAGAGATAGATCAAGATGCTTGATGAGACTTTTAATGAGTACATACCTTGACAAGATTTTGAAAGAGTTCGAAATAGATCAGTTAGAGAGAAGTGTTCTTGCCTGATTTGTAAGGTGTGAAGTTGAGTGAGACTCAAAGATCGACAACAGCAGAAGAAAGAGAAAGGACGAATGTCGTCCCCTATGCCTTAACCATAGGCTCTATATAATATGCCATGCTATGTACCGCACCTGTGTGTGCCTTCCCATGAGTCTGTCTAGGGGTACAAGAGTGATCTAGGAGTGGATCACTGGATAGCGGTCAAGATTATCCTTAATAACTAATGGACTAAGTAAATGTTTCTCGATTATGTAGGTGATGAAGAGTTCTTCATAAAGAGTTACGTCGATGCAAGCTTTAACACTGATCCAGATGGCTCTTAGTAGCAATCCGAATACGTATAGTGGAGCAGCCATTTGGAATAGTTCCAAGTGGAGTGTGGTAGCAGTATTTACAGTATGACATAGAGATTTGCAAAGTACACACTGATATGAATGTCGCAGACCTGTTGACTAAAAGACCTCTCTCACATGCAAAGCATGATCAAGCCCCAGAACTCATTGGGTGTTAGATTCATAAGAATGCGAATCACATAGTGATGTGAACTAGATTATTGACTCTAGTGCAAGTGGGAGACTGTTGGAAATATGCCCTAGAGGCAATAATAAATTGGTTATTATCATATTTCCATGTTCATGATAATCGTTTATTATCCATGCTATAATTGTACTGATCGGAAACTCAGGAACATGTGTGGATACATAGACAACACCATGTCCCTAGTATGCCTCTAATAGACTAGCTCGTTGATCAAAGATGGCTATGGTTTCCTAGTCATGGACATGAGATGTCATTTGATAACGGGATCACGTCAATAGGAGAATGATGTGATGGACAAGACCCAAACTACAAACGTAGCATATGATCGTGTTAGTTTATTGCTACTGTTTTCTGCATGTCAAGTATTTGTTCCTATGACCATGAGATCATGCAACTCACTGACACCGGAGGAGTACCTTGTGTGTATCAAATGTCGCAACGTAACTGGGTGACTATAAAGGTGCTCTACAGGTATCTCCAAGGGTGTCTGTCAGGTTGGCATGGATCAAGACTGGGATTTGTTACTCTGTGTGACGAAGAGGTATCTCAGGGGACACTTGGTAATAGAACATCACAATAAGCCTTGCAAGAAATGTGACTAAGTGTTAGCCACAGGATATTGTATTACGGAACGACTAAAGAGACTTGCTAGTAACGAGGTTGAACTAGGTATGGAGATGTCGACGATCGAATCTCGGGCAAGTAACATACCGAAGAACGAAGGGAACAACATACATGATTAACTGAATCCTTGACATAGAGGTTCGACCGATAAAGATCTTCATAGAATATGTAGGAACCAATATGTGCATCCAGGTCCCGCTATTGGTTAGTGAACATAGAGGTGTCTTGATCATGTCTACATAGTTCTCGAACCCGTAGGGTCTGCACACTTAAGGTTCGATGACATTTCAGTAGTATAGAGTTATGTATGGTGGTGACCGAAGGTTGTTTGGAGTCCCGGATGAGATCCCAGATGTCACGAGGAGCTCCGGAATGGTCCAGAGGTAAAGATTAATATATAGGAAGTCTTGTTTTGGTCACCGGAAAAGTTTTGGGCTCATCGGCAGTGTACTGGTAGTGCGGGAAGGGTACCGGGGGACCATCGGGAGGGATGTCTCGACCCAAGAGGCTACATGGGCTGTGGGAGAGGTAAACCAGCCCCTGGTGGGCTGGCCGAAGCCTCCTCTAAGGGCCCATGTGGCTAGAGTGGTTTGAGAAGGAAAAAATCCAAAGGTGGAGAGGTGGAAAGAGTTTCCCAGTGGAGAGGAGGAATCCTACTCCTAATAGGATTGGAGTAGGACTCCTCCACCTTGAATTTTGACCAAACCTTGAGGGTTTGAGGCTGCCTCCTCCCCTCCCTCCCTCCTATATATACTAGAGGATTTAGAGGAAAAAGCTAACCCTAATAGCCACGTGCTACCTCTCCTCTAGATCACAGTTTCTCCTCTAGATTGGTTTTCAGCGGTGCTTAGGCGAAGCCCTGCTGGAATAGCTCCACCACCATCACCGCAACGCCGTCACGCTGCCGGATAACTCATCTACCTCTCCGCTCCCTCTTGCTGGATCAAGAAGGCGGAGATCGTCATCGAGCTGTATGTGTGCTGTACGTGGAGGTGTCGTTCGTTCGGCGCTAGATCAGAAGGAGCGTGATCAAGATCGCGAGACGATTCGTGATTGGATTGCGGGATGGATCGTGATGAGATCGCGGGACGGATCGTGATTGGATTGTGGAACGGATCGTGATGGGATCGCGGGACGCTCGGAGATTTGGATCGCGAAGACGTTTGACTACATCAACCGTGTTTCTTAACGCTTCCCGCTTAGCGATCTACAAGTGTATGTAGATCCACTCTCCCCCTCGTAGATGCTCATCACCATGGATAGATCTTGCGTGTGCGTAGGGCTTTTTTTGTTTCCCATGCAATGTTCCCCAACATGTAAGTCATCCACGCAGATATCCTTCCTTCGATTTCAATCATTTCATTTGCATGTGTGGAGGCTAATTTGAGGTGTACTTATTTTGCACAGCGACAGGCACGCCGTCCTCATCATCCTTTACCCCCGAGTCTCCCACGCTCTTTACCTGGACTCTTCGAAGAACATAAAAAGGATTACACCCACATCAAGTCTATTCTCGATGGTGCTATCTGTACGTACGACGTACGGGGTGGAGAGATCATGCTCAGGAAGACAAGGAACCGTGCACCCTGCTTCGGCCATAAGACTGACTTTTGCTGCATCCAGCAACCGAGTGGTACTATCAGTGAATGGATTCTATGTCCTCCACCACATGAAGGAGTTCAGACATGATCAACAGAACCTTCGCATGTTACCTAGATCCGGCGATGCCCATATTCTGCAATTGGCAAAGAACCTAGGTGATATCCCAAATCATCGACTCCGAGCTGAGTTCTATCACATCCAACATGAACTTGCCCAAATCATCATGAAGGACATCCTCGAAAAAATAGGGATGTTCTACAAAGAAGGGCAAATGTCGTGGGAAGACGTCCGAACACGCGTAGTCGCTTAGCATCTCAACCTGAAGCCTTTCACTGCGCTCGGGGAGTATCTCCCTGACTTGCATGGATGGCACGACATGTTGGAGTGATTGACGATATATGACAATGTGTCCGTTTAGTCCATACTTTCTCTATGATGAAACTTTGAGTTATGGACGATGCAACTTTATTTGTGATGTAATTAAACCGTCGTCCTCAACTAGCGAAGATCACTCTAGTTAGGGCATTTTGGGTACGATGAACTTTGTATGCTTATGATATGTTGCTTCTATTTTTGCCAAGTATGTCTCTTTCTATTGCTCGATGCAGGTGCATAGATCATCGATGGCAAAGAAGTGCTACGCAAGGAGTATACGACGAGTGGTCGGAGTGTCAGACCCAGGTGTACAGGTTTCCGGTTTCTGAGCAACAACCAGTACTTAGTTTAGGTTCACGCTAGTGCGAGAGAGGGATACAAACTGACGCCTCAAGAAGTACTACATTATGTATGATGAGACATGTCATGTAACTTGTATAGCTATATCGTGATTATGACGTGACAACATGATTTGTGTTGGATGATATGATGAGACTATTATGTGTATGATATGATGAGCATATTGCATGTTTATGATATGATTAGAATACTGTATGAAACCTGTACAGAAACATCACAAATACGTAGCAAAAAATATATATGAGAAAATATAGAAGTAGCGCTCTTTAGTGCTAGACAGGAAAACGCTCCTGCTAAAGGATTTAGCAGTAGCGCTGGTACGGAAAGCGCTACTGGTAAGTAGGTATAGCAGTAGTGCGTGTCAAAATGCGCTACTGATAACCGTTAGCTGTAGTGACGTATCAGTAGCGCGGGTACCCGCGCTATTGATACACCAAAAACCCATGCTACTGCTAGGGTTTTCCTAGTAGTGGAATGTTGGTTGTTACCAGCTTCATAGCTTCGCCGAATCCAGCTCAGGCGGCCCTGAGATGTGCATCCGCCGAGTGTAGTGCACGAAACTCCTGGTCGGATAAAATTGGATGCCGCATGGCCTCCCATCAGTGCCGATGATGCATGGCACTCTCCACTTCTGATTTGGTGACGGATACTCCGTCCCCAGATTCGGCGGGCGCCGGACCGGCCATGGGGGCTTCCATAGCGGAAGCCGCATGGGTCGCGGCCCGTGAACTCCGGGCGTCTCCTGACATCCGGACAGCCCCTTCGGTGGGAGAAGATTGGGCGTTTAGCCTAGGTAAACAACAAGCAGCTATGAGATCATGCTGAGCACAATGATAAAGCAGATATCCGTACAATATACCTTCGGGATGCGCGGACGGGTGGATTCGTCCCCATGTCCGGCTCCTCTACAGGGTCCTGACCGGCCTCTGACTCGCCCGCGGCTTTGGTCGCTGGCGCATGGCGTGTGGATCGGCGGCGCTTGGGGGCTGGGACCGGCACGTCTGGTGCGCTCTTTTTAGCAGGCCTTTTGCGGAGGAGTTTTTCTTCTTACCCGCAGACGGAATGGAGAATGACTCGGGGTAATCGAGTATGATTGCCACCAGGGTCTGGACGATGTTGTCCTAGTAGTAGACTCCGTTTTGGAAGTCCAGATGGAGATCCGAGTCCTTGTTGAAGCCCACATCGTTATCAGGTGCATGATTCTCGAGCTGAGGAGCCGGACAGTTGACTGTCTTGACAAAGCTCCTCCATTCCTATTCATGTCAAGGCCTCGGTCAAATAAGAGTACATAATGAAGCCCCGAGCTATTTCATGATTGAAAAGGGAAGGTTTACCTGTTCGATGGGATTGTCGGTCGAATACCCTTCCATGGTTGACCATCGGATGAAGTCTTGTTGCTCTCCTTTGTATAGGTCGGTAAGTGCGGCGACCAACGCTGTTGGATTGGCGGGACCTAGCTTTCAGGAATGCGTGGCGTCGCTTGTCCCGTTGTATTGCCATAGGGGGTGCACCCTTTGTTGGAGGGGTTGCACGCACCAAGAGATAGCGGCGGCCATGACGTCGATCATGGTTAGCCGGTGATGGGCAAGCATCCACACTTGTGTGGCAAGGCGTTGCACTTCGGCGCTCTCCTCCTGAGATGAGCTCTTGGGTCGCCAACTGTACCTCTTCTTCGGGAGGAAGTCAGAGTATTCGGGCAGACCTGTCCAAGTTGCCTCGAACAAGGGGACGTCTTCAATGTAGAACCACTCCTAAGTCCATTCTTCGGATTTCTTCGGCATGCCCGCCAGATACCCCATTCCCTCTATGCGACATACTTCGGCTCCGCCGACCTCTAAGATGTCCTTGCCCCGAGTTCGGGGGATGAGGCAGAAGTATTTCCTCCATAGATCGAAATGAGATTTGCATGCTAAGAACATCTCGTAGAGGGCGACAAAGCCCGAGAGGTGTAGGATCGACCCGGGGGTGAGATGGTGGAGTTGAATCCCATAGAACTCTAGTAACCCCCTCAAGAATGGATGGACTGGAAACCCAAGGCCCCAGAGGAGGATGGGGACGAAGCAAACGTGCTCCCCCTTGTTTGGATTAGGGAAGTGCTCGTCGATGACCTCGTCACCATAAGAAAGCAGACATGCGTGGGTTGCCGTCAGATCTGATGATGGGAGATATCCCTGGGTCTCCAGATTGCGGAGCCGCAGGAGAGTGACGGAGCAGCTGGTCCAGTCACCTGGGCGTTGGCCGTAAGGGCATGCTGAGGAGCTGGGAGCGTTAGCCATGTTTTTCGTAGAACTTCCTCTAGGAGTTTTTGACGAGTGGGAGGAAGAAGATGTGGTTTTGAACCGTGATTTTGTGTGATTAAATGGGTTGGTGCCTCCGTTGCGGAGGTGTAGGATTGTAAAAATCGCTGGCCACTCACCTCCTAACGGCACACGAAAATTGAGGAACTTGTGCGGTTATTATAATGACCCGTGCCCGCGATGCTTGGGATCTTACCGAAGATTGGTCAGATGCCGAATAGAGAACATGAGGGACTCGCCTTGCAAGCTGAAGACGACGACGTGAAGGAATCAACCGAAGATAAATCGGCATTGAAGACCAGTCCGGGGGCTACTTAGGGAGTCCTAGATTAAGGGGTCCTCGGATAGCCGACCCACTGTTCATGGGCCCCACGGTATGGGTTGCAAGGCAGGCATCAGAGGACCGAGGACCACCTGCGCCAGGACGGAAGCCTCATGGAGTAGAGACGTATTCTCCAAGTTATTAGCTGTAATTAGGTAGGTTATCTCTTCGGCATGTAACATACCATGTGTGGGCCAAGGACACCCTAAGCATCTATATAAGCTGGAGGGTTTTAGGGGTTAGACATGGAACAACTCATCTAGGGTTAGACATATGATCTCGAGGTAGATCAACTGTCGGGGTTATTACCCCTAGGTAGGCCAAGGCAATGGGGTTCTCTTCTCCCGCTTCGAGAAAAAGCACGAGGCTGGCTGCTCCCCGGCCGGCTGGCACGCGGCCGGCAGGCGCAGTGCCAGCCGACTCGAGGCCGGCTATCCAAGGAGCCAACTCGGCCCCAGGAGGCAGCGCGCGGCCGGCTGCCTTTGGACCGGCTCCTCCGTTGACCGCAGATGGACGAGCTCCCATCCCATCCCACTGCACGCGGGTATGACAACAAGACAAGACCCCCCACGACGGGTCCCAACGTGGCCACAGTGACCGCTGACACGCGGACACTCATGGCTATAGTTCGGCCTGGCGTACCGTTGACCTTGGCTGAGCGCGACCGGGTGAGGCAACAGTGCTGACACGCTTGCCCGTCCACTCCATTACCTGCCCCGACATGGCTACAGGGCAGCCGGCCGTACCGGAGCCCTCGACCGGCTGGCGCAAGACGACGCCACTTGGGCAGCCCGTGCCGTAGCAGGTGGGCGCGGGCCAATAGCGGAGCCATATAGTAGGCCCTAGTGGGTGATGGGACCCCGAAGCAGGTGGTCCCTACGGGTGACGAGACGGCTCAAGAGGCGGGGCCCCCCAGCCAGCCGGAGAGGCTGCTAGCCAGGTCCCCCCACTCTGTACCTTAAGGATATTATAAGTCGGAGGGTTGGCCTATAAAAAACCCCGAGCCCCCCATGCAACGGGGACGACGAATCTCACGCACACACATGCATGGGACACTTCCCACGTATTCACACTCGTAGCAAAGGAAGGCGAGCCGACTGCTCCCTCTTCCTCCTCTAGACAACCGCTCTAGGAGAAACCTTGTAACCATACCCATCCATCAACTAGACCAAGCAGGACTAGGGGTGTTACCTCCCACGGAGGGCCCCAAACCTGGGTACATCGTGTGTCTCTATCGCTTGTACCTAATCCCCTTCCCGGAGCCTGTCGGCGTCCTCCGGCCCCAACCACCTTCGATAAGCCTACCCATGGCATTTGTCGTGAGAAAACGACGACAGTTGGCGCCCACCGTGGGGCCGTATGCGGCACCGGACGGATTCATGCTCCGGGCGGGACCCCTCGCCATTCCCCGCCACCGCCGCATGTCCATGTGAAACCGCAGGCTCGTGGGGCTTGCTCCGGCAGGCCCTCTACGCAACATCGTCGACCTCATGCTCGACATCGACACGCTCATCGAGCGCTTCGGCAGGCTGCGCCTTGTCGAAGCGCCGATCGCTGACGAGTACCCTAGCCAGGCGCTCAACCGCTCCGACCCGCCCATAGCTGTGGGCGCAATCGTTGCGACCCAGTCCAGTAGCTCTCACGTCCACGTGGGAGCGATGTCCATCATCCCCTCCACCTCCTACGGCCATGCATGGGCCGAGGCTGACACCGATGCGGCTCGCATCGGCACCTCTGATCCGCTTGGCGCAGCCCTTCGGGGCTTGATCACCCACATCGCCCTGACGGCGAATCCTGACGTCGCCATAGCTGAGCTGGAGGTGGCTCGCTGCCTCCTGTTCGGGGACGCCAGCACCCTCGTGTCCACACGACACCGCATGGAGGTTGCTCAACGGGAATACGCCTCCGCCTACGGTCTCACCCCGGCTTGCACCGAGCCCAGCTGGTGTGGGGCTGTGCGCGACCGTGGTCGCATGGTCGCCAAAATCTTGGGCAGCAACATGCCTGTCTACGACACTCCCGCGGCCAACCTGCGGGTCGCCAAGGTAGCCTACGAAGATTTGGCTACCTTGGAGGGTGAAGAGTGTGTCGCCTGTGAGCTTCACATCAAGGACCTCATTGACGCCGCCGACACGCAGGAACACCAGCTCGCAGCGGGCGGTGCCGCCTCTGAAGGCCCCCGGCCCGAGCGTGAGGGCACAGGGACTGCTGGCCGTCAGCCGGCTCAACACTCGTGTTCCCCTCGCACCTCCAGCCGCCGGGTCGAGGCAAGGAACTCCCAGCACTCTTAGCTGTCGGGGAACGAGAAGCCGGCTGTGAACAGCCGGCGCACCAACAACCTGCCTCGCAGCGAGGTGCCGACACGAATGACACGACACATCTCTTCTGCTTTGGTGATCATGTCATTGCCCAAAATTTGATGCTCACTGGTTTCAGACCAGTTAAGCGGGGTATGACACTTCCTATCGTAGAGAATCTCGAAAGGGGCCTTGCCTAAGCTAGCTTGAAAGCTATTGTTGTATGAGAATTCAGCGTATGGAAGGTAGTCTTCCCATTTCATGCCGAACGAAATCACACAAGCTCTGAGCATGTCTTCAAGGACTTGATTCACTCTCTCAACTTGACCACTTGTCTGCGGATGGAACGCAGTGCTGAAATGGATCTTGGTACCCATAGAAGTCTGGAAGGACTCCCAAAACTTGGAAGTAAAGAGGCTTCCATAGTCAGATGAGATGATCTAAGGAATACCGTGCAAAGAAACTATCCTTGACGTATACAACTCTGCTATCTGAGCTGCCGAGATAGATTATTTGACCAGAAGGAAATGAGCAACTTTGGTCAGCTTGTCGATAGCCACAAAGATGGCATTGTTGCCCCTCTTGGACTTGGGAAACCCAGTGACGAAATACATCTCCACATGATCGAATTTCCACTCAAGAATAGGCAAAGGCTAAAGGAGACCTGGTGGACGTTGATGTTCCGCCTTCACTCTACGACAAACATCACACTCGTTCACGAGCTGAGCAATCTCACATTTCATGCGAGTCCACCAGAAGGTTTGCTTGAGATCTTGATACATCTTGGAACTGCCTGGATGAATGGATAGAAGAGAATTGTGTGCTTCATCCATGATAACCTTCCTGAGTTCACCTTTTGGAACCACCATACGGTCCTCAAAGAACAAGGTATCTTTGTCATCAACGCTAAAGCACTTATACTTCGGAATGCCCTTGGCCACACCTTTCTTCACTTTCTTCACCATAGCATCAAGAAGTTGAGCTTGGTGAACCTGATCTTCCAGAGTTAGAGAGACTTGGCAAGAAATCCTCACGAAATCATTTGAAGGATGAGCTTGCGGAAGGCTTCACAAAGCTCGGGTTGAAGAGGCTTCAGGATGAGGCTGTTGCAGTACACCTTTCAGCTGAGCGCGTTTGCAATAACATTTGCTTTTCCAGGAGTATACTCAATGCTTGGATTGAAGTCCTTAAGCATTTCCACCCAATGAGATTGCCGAAGATTGAGATTGGGTTGAGTGAAAATGTACTTCAAGCTCTTGTGATCGGTGTACACCTCAACTGGTCTACCCAACAACAAATGCCTCCACGTCATCAGAGCATGCACAACTGCCGCCAACTCGAGATCATGAGTGGATTAGTTATTCTCGGCAGGCTTCAATTGACGCGAAGTATAAGCAACTATCTTCTTATCTTGCATGAGAACACCACCAAGACCTTGGAGAGAAGCATCACAGAAAACTTGGAAAGGCTTTGTTGCTCGGGAGGAACAAGAACTGGAGCTGAAGTCAGTCTCTGCTTGAGCGTATTGAACGCCACATCACACTCAGGAGACCAAACATACTTGACATTCTTCTGGAGGAGATTAGGCAGAGGCTTAGCAATTTGAGAGAAGTTCTCCATGAATCTTCTGCAATAACTTGCAAGCCCGAGGAAGCTACGAAGCTGCTGCACATTATGAGGAGGCTCCCACTTCAAGATTGCCTCAACTTTCTTAGGGTGCACTTTAATGCCCTCGACAGAGATCACATGCCCAAGGTACACCACTTCCTTAAGCCAAAACTCACACTTGGAAAACTTGGCATAGAATCGATGCTCTCTTAACTTGTCAAGCACAAGCCGGAGATGCTCTTCATGCTCTTCTTCGGTCTCCGAGAACACAAGGATATCATCCAAATAGACCAAGACGAACTCATTCTTGAAAGGAGAGAATATGAAGTTCATCATTCTTGAGAAGGTTGGAGGAGCATTGGCAAGACCAAACGACATGACGGTGTACTCATAAGTGCCAAAACTCATCCTGAAAGCGGTCTTTAGAATATCTTCTTCGCGAATGCGAATCTGATGATAGCCCATGCGAAGATCAAGCTTCGAGAAAACCTTGGCACCTTTTAGTTGTTCAAACAACTCATTGATGTTGGGAAGTGGGTACTTGTTTCTGATTGTCTTCTTGTTCAATGGATGGTAATTGACACAAAGTCAGTCCGTGCCATCCTTCTTCTTGACGAACAAAACACCACAACCCCATGGAGAAGAACTTGGTCTGATCAGACCCAGACGTTGTTGTTCATCTAGCTGCTTCTTCAACTCTTTCAGCTCTTTGGGGCCAAGTTTATAAGGGCACTTGCAAACCGGTTCAGTTCCGGGCTCGAGGTCAATCACGAACTCGACTGGCCAGTGCGGAGGCATTCCTGGAAATTCTTTTGGAAAGACATCTTCATACTCACAAACCATCAGAATCTGAGAAATAGCCGAGATTTCACCCTTCTCATTGGGAGCAAAGAGACGGATTGTGTCATCGCGAGCTACAAAAATAATCACATCTCCTGAAGGATGAGTCAGCTTGACTTCTTTTGCTTGACAATCAACATATGCCTTGTTCATAGCCAGGAAGTCCATGCCCAGAATGAGATCAATGTCAGAATTACCGAGAACAATTGGAGAAGCCAGAAAAGAATAATTGCCCATCTTGATAGAAACATCCGGAACCACCATGTTCGAGCTCATCAAATTGCCCGGGGACACAACACGAAAAGGACTAGGAAGGACTACCGATTCAAGTCATGCTTCCATGCAAAAGGTCTAGAAATGAATGATTGCGATGCACCAGTATCAAACAACACTTTTGCAGGAAAATCATTAACGGAGAGATTACCCATGATCACTTGAGAAGAATCCTCTGCCTCTGCTGTGTTCACCATGTTCACACGGACTGTCTTGGGATTATGCTTCACCATTGCATTGCTTGGAGGCCTGACTGGAGGAGGAGGCGGAAGACATCCCTGGTTGCACTTGTTTGAGTAGTGATCCTTCTGACCACACTTGTGACAAGTAACCTCAGATAGCGGACAAAAGTTGCTTGGAGGAGTAACATTTGCTGACTTGGGAGCCTGGGGCCTCTACTGATATCCTGGGTTGGGTGCGTGGGAAGAACCACGGCCACTGAACTATCTCTACTGTTGAGGACGAAATGGAGGAGGATTAGGAACCCAATACTTCAGCTGCTTAGGAACCATCTGAGAGCTGGAAGAAGAATAGGAATCCCTTGAATGCTTCCTTGAGTTCTCCAACTTGAGCTGCGTTGCCTCGACCTTCAAAGCCATATTGTAGAACTGATCAAACTCACGAGGCTCTTGAAGGACTAGACCGGACAGAAGCTCATCCTTGAGATCACCTCTGAACTGATAAATCATGGCCTTGTCATCTGGAACATCTTGCTTAGCATAGCGGGCCAGATTCTAGAACTCGATGTTGTACTGATAGACAAACTTGCTTCCCTGCTTCAAGTGCCTGAACTTCTCACGCATCTCCTCGACAAAGCTTGCCGGAATGTAATGGGCCTTGAAGCCACGACAGAAATCGTCCCAAGTAACAACACGATTGCCCCTGGAATCCTTGTACTGCTGCCACCAATCTGCTGCCTGACCCTTGAGCTGGAACGACGCGAATCTGACAAAGTCCTCTGGTCTGACATTGCTGCACTCAAAATGCTTACTCATGTCATGAAGCCAATCATCAGCAGGAAAAGGCTGCTCACAACAGGTGAAAGACTTGGGCTGGTTGGCAAGGAACTAGTTGAGCGTCGCAAATTGAGGTTGATTCTGAAAATTCCCTTGAAAGCCTTGCTGACCCTGATCTCTTTCTTGCAACAGCCTGAGCAATATATGAGTATTTGCATTGGTTGCGGCCATCACAGCTTGCCAAGCTTCTAGAGGAGTAGGCGGTGGCGGAGGTGGTGGAACATCACACTGCTCCCCATCACGACCCGCACTCCCACGAGTTGTTGGAGCCATCCTAAAGATGGACAAAACCATCAGCACCTCATTGATAAGATGAATTCAAAAGCTGAATCAAATGCTTGAAAGAAATTGAACGAATAACACAAACAACCTTCTTACTGAAAAATTAGTAAGAATGCCTTCTTCGGTTCGCGATTACATCATCAGATATTAGAAGCCACTTGCAATAACACAAAAGTATTGAGCTAATGTTTCTCGGAACAAATGTATATGCCCTCATACATCTGAAGAACATGATCCTAGATAACTACATGAGTTCCCACCTAAGAACTTCCGAAATTTTTTTGGTTATGCAATCCGGTGTGAGGGATACAAGGAGGAAATATCTCACACAACTAGCAAACCTACACCCCAACTGTATCCATCCTTCAACACGTAACCAGAGGCTTTCGCAAATCCATCTAACTTGAATCCTCGAAAGCACCACGATACTGACCATGGTGGTACCCCGGACGCCTTCGCAGTACTGGGTGACTCCGACCTTATCTCACCACGACAAGTATTGAAGTAATTCCGAACACCCTTTGTCCTGAGATACTAAGGAAGCTGAATGATAACGATGTGCCAAGAATTCCCTGGATGTCGACTCCCCGGAAGAAATCAAGTTAGACAGGAGGCACCAAGACAGAACACCGTCACATAGGTATCATATAGTTTCCAAAATACCCGCGTGATCCTAATTTTTTTTGCGCGAGAAGAGGACTAGAATCAAAATTCCTAAGTCGAGTACCTCACCAGAGCATAGAACAGGAGTAAAAATAAACCTACTCTCCGATATAACTAGACTCAAAATAGTTTAACTAGACTCGACTCGGCCAAGTTCGATCAAGCAAAGGGCTCCTATGGTCGTATGGCTCTGAATACCAACTTGGCATGCCCAAGATGCACGCATATCCATATTAATACACGGGGGGCTCGACAGGGATAGAGGCGCATCTTGCCGTTCGCAAGTACAATATCATTACATACATTTATGAAGAGAAGAGTATATGAGTTGGCTTACACTCGCCACGTGGTAAATTACAATTCCACACATTTTATTCAAACATCAATCCAAAGACAAGGTCTGGCTACGAACAAAAACAAACGATAAAATGATACAATGACACTGGCTTGCTAGACCCGAA
The DNA here is from genome assembly GCA_022496015.1 of Hordeum marinum. Taxonomy (NCBI): domain Eukaryota; kingdom Viridiplantae; phylum Streptophyta; class Magnoliopsida; order Poales; family Poaceae; genus Hordeum; species Hordeum marinum. The sequence goes on along the minus strand of CM039672.1, from coordinate 471,019,704 downwards.
GATCACGACCATGGCCACTCTACTCGTCTGGATATGTGACATACATCCTCCCACGCTCCTCGTCATACTCCCATTGGAGCTGCGTCACATCATCTGGCACGATCTCATCTGTACCTACACCTATATTGTTGTAGTAATCTATGAGCCACAGGGACTCAACAATCTCGCGCTCGGGTACCGAGACTATTCAAGCTTATAGGTTGGATGGGGTGAGTGTTTAGTTTGAAGCAGCACTAAGCATTTATGGTGGCTAATCCTATGAGAACATGAAAGTAAATATGTGGTCTACGATAAACGATCGAGAACTAGAATGACCTCTAAGAGATCCTGAACACCTACTTACGTCAAACATAACCCCACCATGTTCTTTCTCGGTTCATATTCACGAGTAGAGACGATCACGGTTACTCACACAGTTGGTGCATTTTAGTAGAGTTTACTTCAAGTTAACTATAACCGGGTGTTAAAAAAATATCCAAGTTGCCACATAACCGTGGGCACGGCTTTCCAAAAGATTTAACCCTGTATGGGTGCTCCAACTAGTCCATCATAAATTAACCACACTCCGCAGGAATAACCTCGACCACGGATCTCGTGATCATCCTAGGGAACTCCAAAGGAATTCTGACACCTCGAGATAACCCGAAGAAAATCAGAGTCCCTCATGGAAGCCACTCGAGAAAGGTAAAACAAGTCCAGCAAGACCACCCGACGTGTCGAGGAACCCGATAAGAGTCGCGTATCTCGTTCTCAGGACACGACAGATAAGCTACACGTATGGAGTCCTGATAGAAATCTCCCAAGTTGCCCCGGGTTGGCCCCGCATAGTGCTCTAGATTGGACCAACACTCATGAGGAGCACTGGCCCGGGGGTTGATTAATTATCCACAGGTTGTAAAGCCCTATGCAATTTTATTAAGTTGTTTAAGCAAATAGTACCAATGTTGGGTCTTGCCAGACAAGTTTTAATCTCAACCAAATAATCAAGGGGGTCCCCATAACAACCCCGAGCATGTTAGGAGCACAAAATATGGAAACATAACACCGGTAACAGGAAACTATGGCGGTAAAAGTGGAACAAAACACCAAGCAAAAGGCCAAGCCTTCCACCATACCAAGATATATATGTGCATTAAATTAAATAGCAGATAATAGTGTGATATGCTAGATATCCATGTTATCACATGGGAACAACCTGCACCTGCAACTAAGAACGCTATAAGAGGGGATGAGAAGCGGTAACTTAGCCAAACAAGGTTTGCTAGGATGTGGAGGGTTAGAGGCTATCATGGCAATGTAGGAGGCTTGACATTCAAGTGTTAGGTAACACATATGTAACGATAAGAGCGAGACATCTAGCAAAGCAAAAATAGTGTCAGGATCCGAGTACGATCATCTTGCATGTTGGTTCTTCAAAGGGACAAAGAGCAGGGTCCTCGTAGTGGTACTCTCCTGGATACTCGTACTCAGGTTCAACACTCGCGTCTACCCAAGAGAAACAACAACAATAAACAACCAACCAAGGTGAAATGCACAAAGAAGATGATGCATGATTCATTTGAAGTATTTAGCATGGCAATCCTAAACTAGTCATGTTTCTCATGCATTAGTTAAGTTGTTTACAATTCTGGACAGAATCTCATGTAGAGTCGTATGAACATGCATGATCATGGCAAAAACAAACATAGGGTTTTCCTATTTATAAATGAAATAAAACAAGACAAAAGCCCCAGAGTAAAAGAAAATGATTTTTGACAAAACAAAAATACTTTGACACAAGAGGAAATATGCCCTATTTAATAAAATTACCAAGATGATTTTCAAAGCAAGTAAATTAAATACTTTTTAGCATAACAGCCCCTGTTTTATTGCAAACCCAAGAGCCCAAAGCTCAAACACCAAAGAGAGCAACACACATAATCTCAAAATAATATTATCTACACCATGAACATTTTTAACAGAATTATTTAGCAAGTTAATTCTGCTATAGAAAAACAAAAGGAATTAAGAGGTTAGGTATAGTTTGAAAATTAAGCGAGAGGGTGGGAGTTGTTGCCCACACATGCACACATCCACAAACACACAAGATCTACTTACACCTCACAACAATGGTCACATGGAAGCACACCACAAAATATTATGCATGACATGATGAGGAGATGACATGATGCATGATGCATGAGACAGTGATCAAATGGCAAAGAAGCAAACTCAATTCATTCAACACATGACACCATAGGTTCACATAGGTTACATGGCCATAAATGGCAAGGGCAGCACTTGGGCTGTCACACCAAGCTCACGTTTGATCAGATGCTCGACCTCCCCTGTAAGAACCACTCTAGGGCCAAGCCCTCCACGCACACGCTCCGGCAGTGCATCTTCTCACAGCGACTACCTGAGGGGACGGCCTTTCAGCTCCCCCCGCGCCGCCTACCTACGCGCCAGCTCCGGCACTAGCTATCGCCCTGGCCCCGGCTCCGGCTCCGGCCTAGAACGACGGTCCCTTGCACGACCAGTTCCCCAACCAGGATGGTTGCTATGTTCTCTTCACCAGTGAAGAGACGAGCAAACATGCGCAACGCCATCTCCATTGTGAGGTGAACGCCACCGTGCCGGCAACTCCCCAGTTCATGCACTGGTCGGAGAAGCCGGTCACCTGGAGCCGGGTGGATCACCCAGCTATGATGCCGAGCCTCAGCAGCTATGCCCTGGTCCTTGACCCCACCATCACCATCGAGAAAGGCACCTGCCGCTTCTTGCGGGTGCTGATTGATGGTGGCGGCAACATCAACATCCTCTACCTCCACATGATGCGCAAGCTGGGGCTGAAGATAGAAGACCTGTAAGTGAGCCGGACGGTTTTCCACGACATCGTGTCGGGAAGGTCCTGCTCCCCTGTCGGCAAGATCAAGCTTGATGTCCTCTTCGGCGGCCCCGGGAACTTCCGCCGCGAGCCGGTGTTGTTTGAGGTAGTGGACCTCGAGAGTCCCTACCACGCGCTGCTGGGCCGACCGGCTCTGGCCATGTTCATGATGGTCCCCACTACGCCTACCTCAAGCTCAAGATGCCGGGCCCCAAGGGAATCATCACCATCATGGGAGACTACAAGACGTCGCTCGAGTGCGCTCGAGAAGGCAGCTGGCCAGCCGAGGCCTTGGAGATAGCCGAGGAAAAGCGACAGCTCGACCGGCTCGTGGCCCTTGCTGCCAGCCAGCCGGCCGTGCCGTCTCCTCCCTTGCAGTTAGTCGGCGAGGCCTCCTTCCAGCCGTCCAAGGACACCAAGTAGATCCCGCTCGACCCGGCCAACCCCGCATAGTGTGGCACCGTCGGCTCCCGCCTCGACAGCAAATAGGAAGGCCGGCTCGTTGACTTCCTCCATGAGAATCGAGACATCTTTGCATGGTCCCCCAAGGACATGCCGGGTGTTCCGAGGAAGTTTGCCGAGCACAAACTACACGTCTGGCTTGATGCTAAACCGGTCAAGCAACCCCTATGCCATTTCTCTGAGGAGAAGCAGCGCACTATAGGAGAAGAGATCGCCCGACTCCTCGCAGCCAGCTTCATCATGGAAATCTTCCACCCGGACTGGCTAGCCAACCCCGTCCTGGTGTTAAAGAAGAACAAGACCTGACGCATGTGCATCAACTACACCAGCCTGAACAAAGCATGCCCCAAGGACCCATTCACCCTGCCGTGGATCGATCAAGTCATCCACTCCACGTTCGACTACGATTTGCTGTCTTTCTTGGACGCCTACTCCAGCTACCACCAGATCAAGCTGGACCCAGAGGACCGGATCAAGACCTCCTTCATCATGCCTTTCGGGGCCTACTGCTACATCACCATGTCCTTCGGCCTGAAGAACGCAGGCGCCACCTTCCAGCAGTGCATGCAGAAGTGCCTCCTGCCTTAGATAGGCAAGAACATCCACGTCTACATCGACGACATCGTCATCAAGACCAAGAAGCACTTCAGCCTCCTAGACGATCTTTGGGAGACCTTTGCGAACCTGCGCGAGTACAAGATCAAGCTCAACACAGAGAAGTGTGTCTTTGGCGTCCCAGCCGGCCAGCTCCTGGGTTTCTTCGTGTCCGCTCGCGGCATCGAAGCCAACCCTGAGAAGATCTGAGCAATCGAGCGCATGCCCAGGCCCACCCAGCTCCGCGACGTCCAGAAGTTCACCGGCTACCTCGCCTCGCTCAGCCGGTTTGTCAGCCAGCTGGGGGAGAAGGCCCTGGCCCTCTACAGGCTCCTTCGCAAGACGTCTTTGGTCGAGCTGGGCCATATGAAGAAGCAGGGCATGTTCGACTGGCCCGACGGGGCGGACAAGGCCTTCCGCGGCCTCAAGCGGGCTCTCACCCACGTGCCCATCCTGGCCACGCCGGCTAAGAAGGAGCCCTTGATCATCTACATCGCGGCGACCACCCGCGTCATGAGCGTTGTCTTGGTGGTCGAGCAGCTAGAGGAGGGATAATCCCTACCAGTCCAGCGCTTCGTCTACTACCTCAGCGAGGTCCTCTCCGCCTCCAAGCAGAACTACCCCCACTACCAGAAGATGTGCTACGACATTTACTTCGCCGCCAAGAAGGTCAAGTAGTACTTCCAGGAGCACACCATCACCGTGGTGAGCACGGCCCCGCTTGGCAAGATCATGAGCGGCCAAGACTCCACCGGCTGGATCACCAAATGGGTCATCACCCACGCCGACCACGAGATCCGGTACGAGCCGCGTACCGCCATCAAGTCGCAGGCGTTGGCCGACTTCGTCGTTGACTGGGTGGAGACCGAGTTCGTGCCGCCTCCCCTAGACTCCACGCATTGGCGCATGCATTTCGACGGCTCAAAAATGAGGACCGCCCTGGGTGGCGGCATAGTCCTCTCCTCCCCAAAAGGTGACCAGCTCAAGTATGCCCTCCAGATCCAACTCGCCGCCTCCAATAACATGGTCGAGTACGAGGCCATCGTCCACAGCCTCCATCTCGCCAAGGAGATCCACATCAGGCACATCCTATGCTTTGGCGACTTCGACCTCGTGGTGCAGTAGGTCTCTGGCGAATGGGACGCCAGGGACGCCAATATGGCCAGCTACCGCTTCCTCGTACAACAACTCACCGGTTCCTTTGAGGGTTGTGAGTTCCACCACATCCCATGGGCGGACAACGAGGCGGCCGATACGCTGGCGAAGATCGGCTCCACCCGGCAGGCCATCCCAGCCGGCGTCTCCCTCGAGCAGCTGCTCAAACCATCGATCAAGCCTTCCCCAGAATCGGAGTCCATCTTTGTACCGGCCGGCGCTACCAGCCCATCGGTGGCTCCGGCCGCTCCCTCCGCATCTTTGCCTCCGGCTCCTTCAACCTCGGCTGCCTTGCGGGTGCTGGCTCAATCGGCCCAGTCGGTTGCATCCGAGGCAGCCGTCTCTGACGCCATGATAGTCATGATGACAATCGACACCCATCCAACCATGTCTAACTCGGGGGCTGGCGAGCCGGTCCTGGGAACTGGCGAGGCGGTCCCGGGGGCTGATCACCCAGGCCTGAGGGCTCCCAAGCCGGCCCCCGTCTCGGCTCCCTCATGGGACCAGCCCATCCTGGCGCTCCTTCTACGTGGCGAGCTCCCTCCGAACGAGGCCATGGCAAGAAAAATCCAGCGCCGAGTGCCGGCCTACAGGATCATAACCAACAAGCTCATCCATTGCAGCACCACCAGTGTCTTCTAGCGGTGCGTCGAGCCGGAAAAGGGTCAGGAGATCCTCCTCGACATCCACCAGGGCGAGTGCAGGCATCACACCACCTAGTGGCCAAGGCTTTCCGCCATGGTTTCTACTGGCCAACTGCCTTGGAGGAGGCCAAGAAGTTGGTCGACGAGTGCGAGGGCTGCCAGTGCTTCAGCATGCAAAGCCACTTGCCGGCTTCGGCCCTCCAGACTATCCCCGTCTCGTGGCCCTTCGCCATATGGGGGCTGGACATGGTGGGTCCCTTCAAAACCACATGAGGCGACATGACACATCTGCTGGTAGCCGTCGACAAGTTCACCAAGTGGATCGAGGCCAGGCCAATTAAGAAGCTAGACGGCCCCACGACCGTCCGGTTCATCGAGGACATCACGGTCCGCTATGACGTCCCCCACAACATCATCACCAACAATGGCACGAACTTTGCCAAGGGCACGCTAGTGCGTTTCTGCTCCAAGCAAGGCATCTGGATCGACCTGGCCTCCGTGGCTCATCCACATTCAAACGGCTAGGTCGAGAGGGCAAACAGCCTTATCCTATCCGGCATCAAGCCCCGGCTCGTAACGCCACTCACCAGGTCGGCCGACTGTTGGATCGAAGAGCCGCCGGCCGTCCTTTCGAGCCTCAGGACCACTCCCAACCGATCAACCGGCTACACACCTTTCTTCCTTGTGTACGGGTCTGAGGCGATCATTCCCACCGACATCAAGTTCGACTCGCCTCGGGTCACCCTATACACGAAGAAGGACGCAAAGGAGGCGAGATAAGACGGCGTCGACCTACTCGAAGAAGCCAGCAAACTGGCCTTGAGCCGGACGTCCATCTATCAGTAGAAGCTCCAGCACTACCACAACAAGCGAATCCGGCCACTCTCCTTCCGCGAAGGGTACCTGGTGCTCAGGCGGATCCAGCGGTCAGCCGGCCAGCACAAGCTATCCTCCCCATGGGAGGGCCCGTTCATCGTCAGCAAGGTGCTGCACAACAACGCGTACTACCTGATAGACGCCCAGAAGCCGCAAAAGTGCAAGAGAGACGCCTCCAGCAAGGAGACGGAGCACCCGTGGAACGCGGCGCTCCCTTCATCCATTTACTGCTGAAAAACCAATGTATGTATGTATCTTCCCCTCTTCGGAGCTTATGAATGCAATGGGTGCCCCAGGACGGCTCTTGGGGCACGCCCTTTCCGTTTCCATTCAAGGTCTCCTCACTAACCGGTTCTCGAGCCCGAGGGCTCTCCGGATTGTCCTAGGCCTCCTCCTGAAACCGACTAAGTAGTGTGAACCAAACAAGCCCTCCCAGCCCTAGCTACAGACCGGCTCCTGGCTGTCCAGCTGACGGGGCCTCGGGGCGACAAAACTTGGCGCACATTAAAAATCGATTGCAATGAGGTAGCCAGCTAGGTACAACTGGACCTCGTACTCGCCTCTGCCACTCAACTTACCCAAAAGTCCCTCATGGTTCCCAAGTTTAGAACCGGCTCCCTCGAGGCAGATGCCTCGACCCAGCTAAAGATCGGCTCCTGGCTGTCAGGCTGGCGGGGCAGAAACCAAAGGGGAAAAGGGGTCGGGCAGACGGAACCAAGGGGGCAAAAAAGGGATAAGGACAAGCCGGCACTCACAATAAACAAGCACATCGGGCATTCAAAACACAAGTTAAAATTAGTAAAGGCCCACATCCACACGTTCATTACAATACACCCCCAGTGGGTGGACCTGAGTCTAACATGCAGAAAAAAATTAAAGACAAGTAAAGACGCCCAGGGGCTCACGCTACTGGCGCGGGACCAGCCGGCGCGTCGCCAGCCAGCTTGATGTTCGGCCCGGAAGAGGTCGTGGTCTTCTGGTTAGCCTCCGTGGCCTTCAGGTCAGCCTCCATGGTCCCAGCCGTCTTGCCACCACTATCAGTGTTGGAGTCGGTGCTCTCATCGGCAATCTCCTTGTCCTCCGGACCTTGGGGTTGCCGAAGGAGTCCTCGGGTACCGGCTCGCCATCCTTGCCAAGGGCCGACAGGAGCTCGTCTGGGTCGACATACAAGCGAGCTCGTTGGCCCGACGGACAAGGGCGGACTCGCGTGCCGCCCGCTCCACCGCCAGCTTGTCTCGTATGGTGTCCAGCCGGTCCAGGCCGATGCCGCCGTACCACGACGTGACGAACCGGAGCGCCATCTGCGTGCCGGCTTGAGCTGCTGATGCCTTCTAGACCTTGAGACGGGCCACGACGTGCTCCATCCAGAATGCGAGGCGGCTCTCCGGAGCCCCATGACCTGGCCACAAGGCGGCGATCACCTCCTTGCCAGCCGTCTTCAGCCGCTCCACGGTCCGCTTGAGGTGGATCAGCCAGTTCTCCATGGCCAGCCCAAGCTCGGCCATGTCCCACCCGACGTTCTCCTCGATGTCACGCCCGCACCCCCAGAGATATTCCTAGTGCTCATCGACGGCGCGCTCAGCATGGCGCTGGGTTTCCGAGAAGCATTCTAAAGAAGAAAGGGAAAAAATAAGAAGAAGGGGACTCAGGGCAAGAAGAAAGCAGCCGGCTGAAAAAGAAAAAACTAATACTTACGTTGGAAGGAGTCGTCCATCTTGATGGCGAAGTGGAGTGCCGAGTCCCACTCCTACGCCAGCGCCGCCTCCGTGTCAGCGAGGGAAACCTTGCGCTCCTCAAGCGTCTTCTCGGGACGGGTCATCAAGAGGTGCTCTGAGTCTGGGAGGCACTGGCGCACGTGCCAGCCCTACCGGCTCCCCCGACGGGCGGCATGGTCCCCTCGTTCGGGGAGTTGGGGAGTGTCTTGGACCGGTGCTACCAGGAGCTGGCCCGGTTCGCAGAGGCGGCAGACGCCACCCTGTAGCGTGCGGAGGTAAGCGCGGTTGCCTTTGTTTTTTAGAAATTTCAGTGGGGACACGCGAGCGCACCCACTGGGTGTAGCCCCCGAGATGCTGGCCGGCTGACCGGCTGACGGATAGCCGGGCCGGATCTTCTTAAGCATGTTTTGACCTTTGGCTCTGTGTGACAGGAGGGGAACTCCCTACGGCAGAAGCTGTTCGAGGAGGCAGTCACCATCCACGACCGTGGCATATATGGCTTCTACTGCCTGGAGGAGGAGTTTGTGCGGGTGCAAGGTGAGTCGAGTTTCGCAGGAGGGGTACGCAGCCCCCGGGCGGAGAAGACCGGGCTTGTCTCCGAGCGGGACCGGCTGGCGCAAGGCGTCAAGGCGGTAACGCAGGAGAAGGATCAGCTGGCCACACTCCTGACGAATGGGGAGGTGGCTCAGGACCGCCTCAAGGTCGACGTGGCGAAGGAGGTGGCGGCCAGAAAGACGGCCGTCAAGGAGGCGGCTGACGCCACCCAGCAGACCACTGCCCTCCAAGGCGAGGTGACCCGCCTTGAGAGGTCGCTCGAGGAGGTCAAGGGCTCCCTCACCGAATCAGAGGTGGCGCTGGTGTTGGAGTGGAAAGCGTCGCTCAGTTTCGCCATTGAGGTGGATGACGCCATCGAAGGTAGGTGTCCATCTTTCCTTTCTCCAGCCGGTTGCTTTTTCGTTTGCTGGTTCTTGTGTTTGATTTGCCCTTCTTTCTTCTTCTTCTTCTTCTTCTTCTCCTTCTCCTCTTTCTTCTCTTAGTGCGCTTCCTGGAAACTCGGTGCCGCACTGAGCGCGTCGTCGAGGAGCACCGGGAATACCTTCGGGAGCACGGGCGCTCCATCGAGGAGGACGCCGCATGGGATGTGGATGAGCTTTGGATCGCCATTGAAAACCGGATGATCCACTTCGAGCGGAGCGTGGAGCGGCTGAAGACGTCCGGAAAGGAGATCATCGCCGCTCTGTGGCCGGGCCGCGGGGGAGCTCCGACGAACCGCGTGGCCTTGTGGCTGGAGCAGGCCGTGGCCCGGCTCGAGGCCTGGAAGGCGTCAGCAGCCCAAGCCGGCGCGCAGATGGCGCTCCGATTCGTCACGTCATGGTATCGCGGCATAGACTTGGGCCGGCTGGCCACCAAGCGGGACGAGCCGGCCGAGGAGCGGGAGGCTCGTGAGCCGGCCCTTGTCCATCGGGCCAACAAGCTCGCATCATACGTCGACGAGGATGAGTTCCTATCGGCCCTTGGTGAGGACGGCGATCCGGTGCTAGAAGACTCCTTCGGCATCCCCCAAGGCCTAGAGGACGAGGAGGTTGCCGACGAGAGCACCGACTCGAGCGGCGAGACGGCTGGGACCGCAGAGACCGCCTCGAAGGCCAAGGAGGCCAACTCGAAAGCCGCAGCCACCTCTGGGACGGGAGTCGAGTTGCCCAGTGATGCGCCGGCTGGAGGCACGCCGGCTGGCGACACGCCGGTGGCCTGAGCCCCTGGGCGTCTTTATCTTTCTTTTTCTTTCCTGCAAGTTAGGCTCAAGTCCACCCACTAGGGGTGTTATGTAATGAACCGTGCTAGCCGTGGGCCACTTTTGTCTTAACATATGTATTGTGAATACTTAGTGTGTTTGCCTTATTGCTTGTGCCAGCTTGTCCTTATACTTTTTCTCCCTCTTGTTTCTTTCCAATCCTCCCCTTTTCCCCTTTGGTTTCGGCCCCACCAGCCTGACAGCTGGGAGCCAGTCTGTAGCTGGGTCGGGGTGTCCACCTCGAGGGAGCCGGTTCGGAACTTAGGAACCGCGAGAGCCTTTCAGGATAAGTAGAGTGGCAGAGGTGAGGCGGTGGTCCGTTTGGACCTAGCCGGTATCTCCTTTCGATAGATCTTTCATGTGAGCTAAGCTTTGTCGCCCCAAGGCCCCATCAATCGGATAGCTAGGAGCCGGATCTGTAGCTAGGAGGGGTGGGAGGGCTTGCTCGGCTCACACTAGTTAGCCAGTTTTTGAGAGAGGCGACCTAGGACCAGCCGGCGAGCCCCCGGGACCGGGAGCCGGGCCGTTGAGCGTGATCTTGCCGACAAGGGAGCAAGACTTTCCAGGAACGATGCCATGGAAGACCGTCCGACTCGCCTGTAGGTCTTCTATCTTCAGCCCCAGCTTGTGCATCGTGTCAAGGTACAGGATGTTGATGCTGCTGCCACCATCTAGCAGCACCTGTGAAAAGCGGCAGGTGCACTTCTCGATGGCGATGGTGGGGTCGAGGACCAGGGCGTAGCAAGCGGGACTTGGCATTACGGCGGGATGATCCGCCCGGCTCCAGGTGATCGGCTTCACCGACCAATGCATGAAGTGGGGAGTTGCCGGCATGGTGGCGTTCACCTCATGATGGAGCCGGCGTTGAGCATGTTTGTTCATCTCTTCACTAGTGAAGACGACGTAACAACCATCTTGGTTAGGGAACTGGTCAATCAGATGACCGTCATTCTGGCCCAGAGCCGGAGCCGGCGCCGGGGCGGCAGCTTGGTCCGGGGCCGACATGCGGGCAGGCGGCATGAGAGGAGCCGGAAGGCCGTACCCTGGGCCAATCACTGTGAGAAGTTGCACTGCCGAAGCGTGTGTATAGAGGGTTTGGCCCCCCAAGTGGTTCTTACAGGGGTGGTCGAGTATCTGCTCGAAGGTGAGCTCTGGCTGCCAGGAAGCCTTGCCAGTGCACTGGCCTTGGCTAGAAGGCTGGACAGCCGGCTCTTGCTCCTCGATGGTGTTAACCTGCCGGCTCCCGTAGCCGGGATCCGACTGGTCATTCTTGCGTTTGTTGTTCTGTGGCTGCCGGTTGTCAGCACCCGACCGGGACGTTGCCTTGGCAGGCGGGATCGTCTTGACCCGGATGGCTGAATCAGCTGTGGCGTATTTTTTCGCCTTAGTCATGAACTCGGCAAGCATGGTCGGCTCGGAGCACAAAAGCTTGTGCTTGAGGGGGATGCCGTCTCGACAGCCTTCAATGAAGTACTGCATGGCTTGCACCTCGTGCACCCCCTCGCAGGAGTTGCGGAGCTCGGTCCATCGAGTGAGGTAGTCACGGAGGGACTCGTCCGGCCCCTGAACGCACATGGCGAGTTCATGGGGCCGGCCAGGCCGCTTGCAGGTGCCGGTGAAGTTGTGGACGAAGGCCTCCTCGAAGTCCGTCCAGGTGTTGATGCTGTCGGGCGCCAAGCTATTGAGCCAGGTGCGGGCTGAGCCAATCGGCATGAGGGGAGCGTAGAGAACGACTACGTGCTTTTTCCTCTTGGCGATGTCGACCGCGGTGGTGTAGTCGATCAACCAATCCTCAGGCTTGGCGGCCCCGTTGTACTTCGGGGTGTCTCGGGGGAGTGTGAAGCCGGTTGGGAACGACACATTGCGGATCCGAGGGCCAAAACATGCCAGACCGATTGAGCCCTCCTCCTCGAGGAGGGTGGACTTCGCGAGTTGGTCGATGCGGTTGCGGGCGTCGTTCTCACTGCAAGGGACACGTGGCCCGATCCGACCGAGAGCTTGGGGCAGATAACGGCCGGGACCGACCTTTTTGGCTCGCGTCGTGGGGGCGGAGTGTGCCCATGGCTATGCCGGCTGCCAGCTGCCGGCGCTTCGTGGTTGAGGCTGCTCCGAGGCAGGTCGTTGGTGCGCCGGCTGTTAACAGCCGGCTGCTCGTTCCTCGACAGCTGAGAGGGCCAGGGGTTGTTCATTCTGGTCCGGTGTCCGGAGACGCGAGGGGAACAGGAGTGTTGAGTCGGCTGACGGACTGTAGTCCCCTTGCCCTCGCGCTCGAGCCGGGGGCCTCTGGAGGCGGCACCGCCCGACGCGAGCAGATGTTGCTGCACATCAGCGGCGTCAATGAGCTCATTGATGTGACGCTCGTGGGCGACACATTCTTTGCCCTCCAAGGTAGCCAAGTCCTCATAGGCTACCTTGAGGGCCCGTAGGTTTGCTGCGGGGGTGTCGTAGACGGGCATCTTGCAGCCTAGGATCTCGGCAACCACGCAGCCGCGGTCGTGCAAAGCCCCACGCCGGCTGGGCTCGGTGCCATCCGGGTGAGGCCGTAGGCGGAAGCGTATTCCCACTGGCAGCCTCCATGCGGTGCCGCGTGGCCGCGAGGGCGATGGCGTCCTCGAACAGGACGCGGCGAACCGCCTTGAGGTCAGCCGCGGTGGCGTCGGGTTTTGCCGTCGGGGTGATAGGGGTGCTCAAGCCCCAGAGGGCCGCACCGAGCGGGTCGGAGGTGCTGACACGGGCTGCGACAGCGTCAACCCCGGCCCGCATGTCCGGAGGAAGTGGAGGATATGTTAGCCATTGCCCCCACGCGATCGTGGGAGCCACTGGACTAGGTCGCAGCAAGTGCGCGCACAGCCATGGGCGGATCGGCACAGACGAGCACCTGCCCGGGGTACTCGTCAGCGGCCGGATTCTCGGCGAGGCTGAGCCTGCCGAAGCGCTCGGTGAGCGCATCGATATCGATTGTGAGGTCGACGAAGTCACCCGCAGGGCATACTGGAGCAAGCCTCACGAGTCCGTGGTTTCGCCTGGTCGTGCGGCGACGACGGGGGATGGTGAGGGGTCCCGCCCGGAGGATGAATCCAACCAACGCTGTGTACGGCCCCACGAGGGTGCCAACTGTTGTCGTTTTCTCATGACAGATGCCATGGGTAGGCTTATCATAGGTGGTTGGGGCCGGAGGACGCCGACGGGCTCCGGGTGCGAGATTGGGCACAAGCGGTGATGACACACGATGTACCCAGGTTCAGGGCCCTCCGTGGGAGGTAACACCCCTAGTCCTGCTTGGTCTAGTTGGATGGATAGTTGTGTTTACAGGGGTGCTCCTACAGCTGTGTCTAGAGGAGGAAGGAGGAGCAGCCGACTTGTCTTCCTCTGTCTCTAGAGATGGTATGAGAGGAGAGCTCTATGCGGGTGTATACGAATGGTCGTCCGTCCCCATTGCATGGGAGGCTCGGGGGGTTTTATAGGCCACCCCCCGGCTTTATAATGTATTCTAAGGTACATGGGTGGAGGGACCCGGCTGGCAGCCTCTCCGGCTGACCAGGGGGTCCCACCCTTCGTGCCGTCTCGTCATCCATAGGGTCCACCGGCTGTGCAGTCCCATTGCCCATGGGGGCTCGCCCGTGGGGGGCTCGCTAGCCGGCTCTGCGATTGGCCCTCGCCCACCTGCTGCGGCACGGGTCACCCGTGAGGCGTCTTCTAGCGCGAGCCGGCGAAGTCTCCGGTACGACCGGCTGCACTGTAGCCATGTCGGGGCAGGTAATCGAGTGGGCAAGGGCATGCCGGAACTGTTCCCCCGTCCGATTGCGCTCGCCAGGGTCAATGGCCTAGATGGTCGGACTGTAGCCATGCGCTCCCGTGCGTCAGCGGCCACTATGGCCACAGGGTCGCTCATCGTGGCGGTGGTGTCGTGTCGTCGTACCCGCGTGCAGAGGCACAGGACATTGCATGTCCGCCCCGGAGTCAACGAAGGAGGCGACCCAGAGGCAGCCGACCGCACCCAGCCGGCCGGGGGTCAAACCGGCTGGACGACCAGCCGTCCGTGTCGCCAGCCGCCGGCAGCTCGAGACGGCCATTGACCCTTAGCCGGCCGAGGTCAGCCGGTCGCGTAGTTTTTCTTAGAAGCGGAAGGGGGGAGAATCCCGTTGCTTTGGCCTACCTAGGGGTAATAACCCCGTTAATACCCCGCTCCGCCCCTGCCCACTCACTTTGTTTTTGGACGTCGACGTGTGCAGGGTGTTGTTGCTCTAGCTCTCACCTCCTATGCATATAAGGTGCTCGATCAAATGCCCGAGCCACACTTAAGCTTTCTCCTCTCCATGCTCGACCTCCAAGCTCCATTTTCCTCAAGATTTGTCTAGGTTTGGCGGTCAGTCGTGTCCTGTCCCCATCCTCACCTCCGTCGATTTCCCGTGTCAATCTTGTCGCCGACACCACTGTGGTGAGCCTCTTATTCTTATCTTCTTTGTAAAATTTTAGATAGAAGCTTGTAAAATTTTCTTACTTTTATTATTGTTTTTATTATATAGTGGCATGGTTTTGGTATTTGCCCCCGTCGGCCCTCGTCCCGTCTATGATTCGGATGTGGTATATTATATTTCATAAATATTTGTTTCATTTAGTGTTTATGACAATTATTCCGACGAACGTGACATAGATGTTTTTATCTAGGAGGTATGTGAACCGGAGATGTGAACCGACCTTCTTGTCGAGAGGTTAAATTTAGTTGAAATAGAAAACAATTACTTGAAGAAAAAATTGAAAAGAATTGAGGAGAAGAAGATGGAATTGGAGTTGCATGTTGCCGATGTGTGAGAGCCTGGCTTAATAGGAATGATAGACTACTCATATCAACAAGGAATTCCTTATTTTTCGGAAGCCCACTCGAAAAGGATTCCAAAGTTAAGCATGCTTGGCTTGGAGCGATTCTAGGATGGGTGACCGACCAGGAAGTTGGTCCCGGGTGCGCACGAGTGAGGACAAAGTGCGCAGCAAAGACTAGTGTTGGTCTGTGTGGCTAGTCTAGATCCCGCAAGGCGTAATAGGGTGTTACAATTGGTATCAGAGCCGACCCTTGCGGTTACACGGGCATGCACGGGTCAGGTGCACGGGCATGTGGCGCATGGCATGTGTGGCCCGTCGTGGCACACAGCATGGCACATGTGCCGGACTGGACGCACATACGTGTGCCAAAAGGGAACGTTCCTGATGGGCCGACGAGGACGTCCGTTCCTTTGAGTGGGGGTGTATGTGAGAGCCTGGCTTAATGGGAATGATAGACTACTCATATCAACAAGGAATTCCTTCTTTTCCGGAAGCCCACTCGAAAAGAACTCCAAAGTTAAGCGTGCTTGACTTGGAGCGATTCTAGGATGGGTGACTGACCAGGAAGTTGGTACCGGGTGTGCACGAGTGAGGACAAAGTGCGCAAGAAAGACTAGTGTTGGTCTGTGGGGCCAGTCTAGATCCCGCCAGCTGTAACGGGGTGTTACACGATGTAATCGAAGATCACAAGATCAAGATGGATGCAATGCGCTTGAAGATTAGAAAGATTAGAAAATATGCCATTCATACTGAGGCTTGGTATCATTATGCTGTTGGATCAATTGGTACCTTAGTTGTGGTTATGATCGCATTTGTTGCTGCATTTAAATGTTTTACATAGTTTCAACGTATGTTTTAATTAAATGCTCTAGAGAGCTATATGTTGTTCAACGAGAACTGCGCATGAAATTTATGTTTATATTTTGGTCACTACTATATTTTGGTTTTAATGTGATGATGAACTTCCATTAATTTGGTCACTTCTCTATTCATGATGTTCTGTAATGGTTTTTGATACACTTAATTATATAATGCACACAGATGAACCGGCAATGGATGTACGATGACCGACGTACCTCCGAGTACATGAAGGGCCTGCATAATTTTCTCGAAGCGGATGAGACAAACAAGCATAATGGTTTTATGCATTGTCCATGTACTGTTTGTGGGAATACGAAAGATTACACAACTCTAAAACCCTTCACTTCCACCTACTTGAGGAGGGTTTCATGCCACACTACAATGTTTGGACCAATCACGGAGAAAGAGGGGTTGTGATGGAAGACAAGGAAGAAGAAGAGGATGATGACAACTATCCGCCCCCTGAATACGGTGATGCTGCAATGGGGGAAGTTGGAGATCAAGAGGAACCAGACGATGTGCCCGTTGATGATCTTTGTTGGGTCATTTTTGATGCACAGAGAGAATGCGAAAGTGAAAGGGAGAAGTTGAAGTTTGATCGCATGTTAGAGGATCACAAAAAAGAGTTGTACCCAAATTGCAAAGATGAAAACAGAAAGCTTGGTACCACACTCGAATTGCTGCAATGGAAGGCACACAATGGTGTATTTGGCAAGAGATTTGGTTCGCTACTGAAAATAATGAAGAAGAAGCTTCCAAAGGATAACGAATTTCCTGATAGTACGTAGGAAGCAAAGAAGGTTCTATGCCCTCTAGGATTGGAGATTAGACGAGATGACCTTGGTCATGTTGAGGGCCAGCGCACCGGGACGAGGGTTCCCTCCAAGGTGATGTGGTATGCTCCTATAATCCCATGGTTGAAATGTCTATTCAGAAACAAAAAGCATACCAGGGTTGATGCGATGGCACAGAAAAGACCGTAAGAAAGACGGGAAGTTGAGAGCACCCGCTTACGGGTCACGATGGATAAAGATCGAGAGAAAGTGGAGGGACCTTATAGGTGACCCAAGGAACATATGGTTTGGTTTAAGTATAGATGGCGTTAATCCTTTTGGGGAGCAGAGCAGCAAGCATAGCGCATGGCCTATGACTCTATGTATGTATAACCTTCCTCCTTGGTTGTGCATGAAGCGGAAGTTCATTATGATGCCAGTGCTCATCCAAGGCCCTAAGCAACCCGGCAATGACATTGATGTGTACCTAAGGTCATTAGTTGATGAAGTTTTACAACTATGGAATGTAAAAGGTGTACGTGTGTGGGATGAGAACGGACAGGAGGAATTTGACCTACATGTGTTGCTGTTTGTAACCATCAAAGATTGGCCTGCTCTCAGTAACCTTTCATGAAAGACAAACAAGGGATACCACTCATGCACACACTATTTAGATGACACCAAAAGTATATATTTGGACAAATGCAGGAAGAATGTGTACCTAGGGCATCGTTGATTTCTTCCGACCAACCCTCAATGTCGAAAGAAAGGAAAGCATTTCAAAGGTGAGGCAGATCACCGGAAGAAGCCCGCCCTCGTAATGGTGATCATACTTGATATGATCAATGATTTACAAGTAATATTTGGAAAGGGTGGTGGCCGACTATCTGTTCTGAGTGACGCTGAGGGATGCGCACCCATGTGGAAGAACAAATCTATATTTTGGGATCTACCCTATTGGAAAGACCTAGAGGTCCGCTCTGCAATCGACGTGATGCACGTGACAAAGAATCTTTGCATTAACCTGCTACGCATTTTGGCAGTGTATGGGAAGACAAAAGATACACCGGAGGCATGGGAAGACCAGCAACGTGTGCACGAAAAAGACGACATGCATCCAAAGCAGTATGAAGGTCCTGCCAGCTACGCTCTTACCAAAGAAGAGAAGGAAATATTCTTTGAATGCCTGCTTAGTATGAAGGTTCCGTCTAGCCTCTCGTCGAATATAAAGTGAATAATAAATATGGCAGAGAAAAAGTTCCACAACCTAAAGTCTCATGACTGCCATGTGATTATGATGCAACTACTTCTGGTTGCATTGAGGGGGCTTCTACCAGAATATGTTCGATTAGCCATTGTGAAGCTATGTGCATTCCTCAATGCAATCTCTCAGAAAGTAATTGATCCAGAAATCCTACCAAGCTTAAAGAGTGATTCGGTGCAACGTCTTGTCAGTTTCGAGCTGGTGTTCCCACCATCCTTCTTCAATATCATGACGCACGTCCTAGTTCATCTAGTCGACGAGATTGACACTCTGGGCCACATATTTCTACACAATATGTTCCCCTTTGAGAGGTTCATGGGAGTCTTAAAGAAATATGTTCATAACCGTGCTAGGCCAGAAGGAAGCATCTCCACGGGCCATCAAACAGAGGAGGTCATTGGGTTTTCTTTGACTTCTTTCGAGACCTTAAGACGATTGGTCTCCCTCAATCACGGTATGAGGGGAGACTGACTGGAAAAGGCACGCTAGGACTGGACTCAATAATATGTAGGGACAGGGATTATTGGTCTCAAGCACACTACACAGTTCTACATAATTTTACCTTGGTGACCCCGTATGCCAATGAACATAAGAATATTCTGTGCTCCAAATACCAGGAGCAGTGTGATGACTGGATTACATGTGAACACATTAGGACTTTCGGCAGTTGGTTGCAAACACATCTCATGGGTAACACCACTGTTGCAGATGAGCTGTACTCGTTGGCGAGGGGACCATCTTTGACTGTATTGACTTACAAAGAGTACAAGATAAATGGGAATACATTTTACACGATCGCCCAAGATCAAAAGAGCACCAACCAAAACAGTGGTGTCCGCTTTGATGCAGCAACCAACAGGGGAAAGGACACATATTATGGTTACATAGTGGACATATGGGAACTTGACTATGGACATGATTTTAAGGTCCCTTTGTTTCGGTGCAAATGGGTCAATCTGTCAGTAGGCGGGGTACATGTAGACCCGCACTATGGAATGAGAACAATGGATCTGAACAATCTTGGGTACACATACGAACCATTTGTCCTAGGCATTGGTGTGGTGCAGGTTTTTTATGTGAAGGACAAGCCGACCAAACCGAGAAAAAGAAAAGATAGGGAAGCGAATACATCAAACGATGAGCCAACACGCCACATAGTTCTTTCACGGAAAAGAGACATCATGGGAGTGGAGGGAAAGACAGACATGTCTGCAAATTATGAAAAGTTTCATGAAATTCCTCCCTTCAAAGTGAAGGCTACCCCAAGCACCCAATTAAACGATGAAGATTATCCATGGTGACGACACAATAAGTAAGGGACAGACGCAAAGAAAAAGTGAAGACTTTATCTCCACAACTATTCTGATGATGGCTTTGATCTAGAATATCACTACATTTACATGTCAAGAAATGAAATGCCTTTTGTAACAAATGAGTTTTCATCTGAAACCCTCACTAGTAGAATGTCTGTCTGTAGTCTCGTTCGGGAGGGGACTTTAGTACCGGTTCCCCAAACGGTACTAAAGGGTCGGGACTAAAGGTCCAGACCTTTAGTACCGGTTGGCCCACAGACCGGTACTAAAGGCCCACCACGTGGCTGCCTGCGTGGGCTGGTGGTGGAGGACCTTTAGTACCGGTTGGTGATACCAACCGGTACTAAGTGTTCTGTTTTTTTGTTTTAGCTTTTAATTAGGTTTTAGTTTTCCTCTCTATTTTTTGTGTTTTCCATTCATTTCAAATTTATTTCACGGTGCTACATGCTATAAACATTACACAAGTTGATGCATATATATATGTAATATAGTATACAATATCTCATACACAGTATATATACAAATGGAACTACACATCCATATATATTCCGGACTTATAAATTAAGGCCCAAAACCCGACCGGGACTAGCTAGCTAGTGCTCTGGATGAAATCTTAGTTTTCTACTACTGATTTGCTATCATTATTGAGGCGGCGGTAAGGAATAGTGCTCTCCGTTTACATCAATGGCATGTCGAAAAAGAAATGCCGCAAATTCCTCTTGAAGTGCTACAAAGCGTTTCTCGGGTGAGAGCTTCGACACCATCAGCCAAACCTGGAGTTGTCTTTCACGTGCTCCTCTGCGACGTATACGGCCTTTGGTCTGAATGCGAATGTTCTCGCAGAGGAAGTATCCACATAAATTTCTCCCCTGTGGCTGCTTCGTGCACTTTGAAAAAGAATAAAATTCAATAAGATAATTAATAATCAAGCATGATAATGGTATTGAAACTAGAATTAAAGAGATGCGCGGACCTAGTAGTACTACTTAATTACCTGCATCTTTTTCCACTTCAGCTTCGGTTTCCATTGACGACCGTGTTGATTTTTTTCTATCATCTTTTTCCAAACACTACGCAGCATATAAAAAGAACGAAAGAGTTATTATAATTATTTTTTATATTAGGAAATAATGAAAGAAAGCAAGGTCGATAAAGATTGAAATTACCGTTCTATCATAAAATACAAGTCCACATATGATTTTTCTAGTGTATCTAGTGAGTCGTACACTTGAACAAGTCCATCCGCAAGGATAATATTTAGGAGGATATAGTGGTCTCTGCGTAGAATTTTATATAATTAAGCATGCATGCATATAACTCATCAACTACACTTGACAGCGAGCTAGTAAGCAAAAATAGAATTTGTAGTATACAAGAGAGTAAACACTCACCCCATGTTGTAAGGAAATATTATAGTAGATTTGGTATTCATTAGTGGCTCTAGAAATTTTTCCAAGATATCTTATGTGTCCATGGCATAATGTTTTACCACATGACCATGAATGGTATTTGGGTCGATGAACCCAATGTCATCGATTCCCTCTTGTTTCAATTCCCACATCTTCAATCTGCATAATAGTGTAGAAAAGAACATATATAGTGAGGATAAGCCAATGAATGAAATCTTAGATAGAGACTTAAATTATTAAAGATATAAATCACTTATAGACAATAGCAACTGATGAGAGTTTTGTCGATAGAGTCCATGTGGTATAACTAGAAAAGTTCTGAGATTTCAAGACATATGTCACATCCTTGACGTAATGCTCTTTCCTTACTTTGACCATGACCGCCGTCTCCCCTCGCTTTGCTTCACGTAGGTACCAATCATGCAACCGTCGCATTGCAGTTGGTAGTTCCTTGTACTGCTCGGGTGTGAACAAGTGGTTTTCCAACGGCATATTGCATTGCATACTCAGCTGCAACGTACCCGCGGATTTCCTTGGTGCCAAGGATTTGGCCAAGAGTGAGACCTGCAACCTCTACTTCTTCGAGGTCGATTGGGTTGCCTTGCATGTCGACTGCTTGGATCGATTGCTTTATTGGATTGGTACTCACCTTAAGTGGAGAGATCGATTGCTTGGATTGTTCTCCGAGCTGGGGAACTGTTTTCCCGCTAGTAGTACCACCCGTCGTTGATGTTGTACTTCCCGACTTCTTCCTTGGGCTGGGCCGACTTCTCTGCTCACTTGCCTTCTGAATCGCTCGCTCAAAGTCTGTCGGCATACGCTCCACATATGCCGGGGGTCGATCAATAAAGTGTTCCATAAAGTGCTCTTCGACTTCCTTGGGTATTACCTCCTTTGGCGGCAAGGTCTTCTTCGCAAAAAAAGCTTTCACTTGGCGATCGCTTTCAATTTTGGTTTCCTCTGGTGTCATGTCGTAAGGCATCTTCCTTTTGGCCAGAGGCTCGGGTTTCTTCTTTGCTTTCTTCCGAAGAGGACTGCTGATGGCCTTCCTCTTTTGGGAGCCTTGTTGGTGGGACCGCTGCCGGGGTGGAGTCGGTTCACGCGGCAGAGATCGATATCGATGATATGGACTCGCGTCGTGCTCCGTACCGAGGTTGGGTGGACTCGCGCAGGGATCCATATCGAAGTGGGACGCCTCTCGAGGTGGGGCGGACTGCTGGCGAGGTGGGGAGGACTGCTGGCGAGGTAGGGAGGACTGCTGGCGCTGCGATGCCTCTGGCTGGGATCCCTTGCGCTGGGCATCGATACTCGGAGGAGCCGGTGGCCTTAGCGCCGAGTGTGGAAAGACGATGCAGTCCTTACTCCATAGAATGAGACCACGGCCGGCTTTTGCCAGTGTCGACTCCCCCTCACCTCCAGGGATGTCAAGCTATAGTTCATCATATCCTGGCTCTATTGCATCCACCGCAACACGAGCATACCCAGCTGGAACCAGATTGAAATGCCAGAGAACATCAGGTGTATTTGGTAAAGCATAGCCTGTCATGACCCGCACGGGTATGTTCTTCATTTTCTGGATTAGCTCACAAGATGTCTTCTCGGTGATATCATCCACGGGGGTGTGACCTAGAGGTGCCCCCGTGGAACCCACTATGCTTTTTGGCAGTGTAGATGGGACGGGTTCTGATGCCTCCTACCGCAGAGTTGCCCTTTGCCGGGTCAGTACCTGTATCTGCAGCTGCTGTTGCTCGTACTTCTGTTCCAACTTTGAAAGTCTGTCTGCTTCCACCTTCTTTTTTATCAAACGGCTTTTATAACTGTCCTTCCATCCCGCAAACCCCTCATACCACGGAACAACGCCTACGCCTCGTGTTCGTCCTCCGTGTTCGGGATTCGCAAGGGCGCGTGTAAGCTCGTCGTTCTCTCTATCAGGGTGAAACCGTCCTTCTTGGGCAGCTTTTATTGCTTCAATCAACTCATTTGATGCATGCTTCAGACTGGCCAGTGCAATAATCTTCCCTGTTGCTGGGTCCAACTTTCCCCCATGCGCAAAAACCCAATTCTTGCACTTCCGGGGCCAGTGGAAGGTTAGTGGAGTGATCCCTTCAGCATGCATCTTATTCTCTAATGCATCCCACTTAGGAATGGCTGACTTGTATCCACCTGTCCCTAGTTTATGGTGATACTTTTTTCTCCGCATTCATCTTATTCTTTGCCGACTTCTCCGTAGCATCTTCCGATGTCTTGTACTCGATAAATGCGTCCTAGTGATTCCTTACTTTCTCGTATATTCCTCTGAATTCGAGCGCCTTCTTGCCTCTAGCGTTGTACTCAGTCCATAATCTTTTCTTCCAAGTCTGGAATGCACCGACCATCTTATGGAGAGCAAACTCCTTGACTTTGTCCCTTTGGCGCTCCGAGAGAGAATCTGGTAGGATGAAATGCTCCATGAGATCTCGCCAAAGGGCATATTTAATTCTTTTATCGACATAATTCACTCCTGGTTTTGGTTTGTTTGGCTGAATCCATTCTTGCATTGTGATCGGGACTTCGTCCCTAACAACCACTCCGCATTGACGCACAAATGTCTTGGCATTGGCTTCAGGGTGAGCCAGTGCGCCATCATGTTTGAAAGAATCAAGATTGAGCTTTACGTTGCCGTCCAATATTTTGGCACCGCCTCGTACCTTTCTACTAGCTTGGCTCGATCCTGAAGGCTGATAATTAAAAGAAGAAAGATTTGTTAATATATATATATACAAATCAACTAATACACATGTAATGGTCACCAGAGGCTAATATGTGTATATACCTCACCGGACATTGTTAGTTGTTCCGGATTTTGGAACATAAGTTGTTCTTCCTCGGCCTCACATCCATCACCGTAATCGTTCACATATTGTGAGCCATCGTCATCATGTGATTCACCCAGAAGTTCCGCTGGGTTTTCGGAGGAGCGTATCATGTCGAAGATGTCCTCTTCATGAGCTCTACCGGTATTTTTCATAGCTTAATAACTAATCCATAATAATATGGATAAAACAAATTAGTATTCAAATTAGCATGCATTCAAGAAGCAAAATAACTGATAGTTAATTAATAATGCATCATCAACTACATATATAGTAGTTCTTAGAAAAGATCTCATCTCATAATCTCGGATAATAGTTAATACATCGCCTAATCCATCGATCTAGCTAATACATCATAATAATACATATATAGTAGCTAAGATATCGATCTAGCTAGAACCCTAGCGCATGACGGATATCGAGGCGGGCGGTGGACAGCCAAAGAGAAGGATCCATCACAGGAACATAGCTCCAGTGAGATCCTGAAGAATCTGCTAGGTATTGTCGGACCTGGCCTCCAAAGCTGCCATGTAGCGACGGACGTGCTTGTTCTCCTTGCTGACATGGTACTGTACCACCTCCGTGGGGGACTCAAGCCTCCGAATCGTCCGTGGCCCATGCGGCCGCCACCACAGAACCTCCGGGTCGACGACGGGCTGGCTCCTCACCAAGTTGCGTCGCCCGAAAGGCAGGGCCTCCCAGTACCAACCCGGTGGAGCCCAGTCTCGGACAGGGCCCCTTGGCTCAAGCAAGTGACCTCCTTCACCGACTCGATGACGAGGATGCGGGATCGGCATCGTCGACGTCGATAAGAAACACTTAATTATGAAAACAAATTAAATAAAACTTAGCAAAATTAACACTTAGCATCTAACAAATGAAACAAATGAAACGATTTTCATATGTAAATTATTTTCATCATATCAACATTTTCTATATATACACATCCATCCATCCATCGATCTTGAGCAGAGTAGATGATTTCCATTGATCTATAGTTCTAATGGAGACACTTCACATAAGTGTTTTACTCTACATATGAACATTTTCTATATACATCAATCCATCCCTCTATACATACATACATACATGGACAAAAAAATTCTATGAACATAAAAAATTCTACGAACAAAAAAAAATCATCATCTCAACATTTTCTATATATATATACATCCATCCACGATCTTGAGCAGAGTAGAGTATAGGCCACAATATTCCTGAAGTTTGCCACAACTTTGCGAGATAATTAAGGTCAAAAGCTCTAAATTTCATAACTTTGCCACAACAAAAAATTCTTCAATGAACATCAAAATGAACTCTAAGTAAACACTAATGACAAAATGATCATCCATCCATCCAAACATATCTACCTATCCATCTAACATCACATACATATTTGATTTGCAAAAAAATGAACTCTAATACAAAAAAATCTTTGATTTGCAAAGGAGATATATTCTCCCCAATTCTTTTGCACCCACAAAAATTACTCCATCTATTTGACAGTACCCACAACCCATTCCAGCAAAATCATTTGGTTACATAGTTAAAAAAATTCAAATTTCATTCAGTTCAAATTTGTACCAGATTTGAACTCCATGGTCAACGCCCAATTTAAATTGCTCCAAAAATTCTGAAACTTTGCCAGACTCTCTTTTGTGTATCAACACCTCACCACAAAAATTCTCAAAAATTCCTAAAATTCCAAGAGCCCTCTAGCATTTAATACACTTGATGTACACTATTTACCACTATCAAAAAATCAGCTTTTGCATCATACATTTTGGCAGGGCTCGTCGGGGCTCACCGGCGGGATGGATCGTCGGGGCTCGTCGGGGCGGGCCGTCAGGACGACGCACTAGGGGAGGGCTCGGCAACGGTGTCGGGGGCGGCGACGAGGAGCGGGCTCGGGGAGGAGAGAGAGGAAGTCCGACCGGGGACGAGGACGGTGGGGAGGTCCGGCGACGAAGAGCAGGCTTGGGCACGGCTCGGAGGCGGTGGCGTCGGGCAGGGCTTGTGGCCGGCGTCGGGGGCGGCGACAAGGAGACGGCTCGGGGAGGAGGGCGAGGAGGTTCGGCGACAAGGACAACGGATTTCGGCAGGCTGGCGGCAACGCAAATAAGATTCTCCTGGTGCGTGGTTCGGCCCGGGACGAGGCGTCCACTACTTATACGTGGAGGACCTTTAGTATCGGTACATTGCTCGCGCCGGTACTAAAGACCCTTTAGTACCGGTGCGAGCCATGCACAGGTACTAAAGGTCCTCCCAAAAAAATGCGAGGGGCGGTGGACCTTTAGTACCGGCGCGTGGCTCACACCGGTACAAAAACTTAAACTTAAACCTTAGAAAATCATAGAAAAAAATCTATGACTCCAATGGAAATAAAAAATATATAAAAAATATCAAACAAAATATAAAGAATCTGTTTATGGCATTTCCATACACGTTTGAACAACATAAACTGCTGTATAAGACAATTTGTTTAAATGGCATTTGAAATGTCATATCTCGAGTTTGAAAAGCAGTGCAAATGAACTGTGAAAAGGTTGTAACTTGGCATGACATCATAATTTCACCCACATAGCAACTTGTAAAGAGTTGATAGGGTTACGGCAAAAACTGGATACACTTCGTGTACAAATTGGACAATCTCTTTCGAAGTATGAGGGTTTCGGACGAAAACTCATCTATTACAAACGGATTTCTTTTTCAATAAATTAGTTTAACTTCATACTTTTTGTGTGTTCAATATGCACCATTCAAAGGCACATCATCAATTTTAAACCCTTTCTGACTTCATTTGATATTTTTCATGCATTTAATGATTTATTTTGAGCTAAATGACCCTGAATTAGAAAAGCAGCACAAATGAACTCTGAAAACGTTGTAACTTGGCATGACATCAAAATTTCACCTACATAGCAACTTCTAAAGAGTTGAGAGGGTTACGGCAAAAACTGGATGCACTTTGTGTACAAATTGGACAATCTCTTTCGAAATATGAGGGTTTCGAACGAAAACTCATCTATTACAAAGGGATTTCATTTTTAATAACTTATTTTAACTCCGTACTTTTTGTGTGTGCAATATGCACCATTCAAAGGCACGTCATTGATTTTCAAGCCTTTCTGAATTCATTTGATATTTTTCATGCATTTAATAATTTATTTTGACCTAAATGACCTTGAATTTGAAAAGTAGTAGAAATGAAGTCTAAAAAGGTTGTAACTTGGCATCACATCATAATTTCATCCACATAGAAACTTCTAAAGAGTTGAGAGGGTTACCGCAAAAACTGGATGCACTTCGCGTACAAATTACACAATCTATTTCGAAGTATGAGGGTTTCGGACGAAAACTCATCTATTACAAAGTGATTTCATTTTTAAAAAATTATTTTAATTCCATAATTTTTGTGTGTTAAATATGCACCATTCAAAGGCACATCATCAATTTTTAACCCTTTCTGACTTCATTTGATATTTTTCATGCATTTAATGATTTATTTTGAGCTAAATGACCCTGAATTTGAAAAGCAGTACAAATGAACTCTGAAAAGGTTGTAACTTGGCATGAGATCATAATTTCACCCACATAGAAACTTCTAAAGAGTTGAGAGGGTTAAAGCAAAAACTGGATGCACTTCGTGTACAAATTGGACAATCTCTTTCGAAGTTTGAGGGTTTCGAACAAAAACTCATCTTTTACAAAGAGATTTCATTTTTAGTAACTTATTTTAACTCCATACTTTTTGTGTATTCAATATGCACCATTAAAAGGCACATCATAAATTTTCAACCCTTTCTGACTTCATTTGATATTTTTCATGCATTTAATGATTTATTTTGAGCTAAATGACCCTGAATTTGAAAAGCAGTACAAATGAACTTTGAAAAGGTTGTAACTTGGCATGACATCATAATTTCACCCATATAGCAACTTCTACAGACTTCATAGGGTTACGACAACAACTGGATGCACTTCGTGCACAAATTGGACAATCTCTTTCGAAGTATGATGGTTTCGAAGGAAAACTCATCTATTACAAAGGGACTTCATTTTTAATAACTTATTTTAACTCCATACTTTTTGTGTGTTCAATATGAACCATTCGAAGGTGCATCATCAATTTTAAACCCTTTTTGACTTCATTTGATATTTTTCATGCATTTAATGATTTATTTTGAGCTAAATAACGCTGAATTTGAAAAGCAGTACAAATGAACTCTTCAAAGGTTTTAACTTGGCATGACATCATAATTTCACCCACATAGCAACTTCTAAAGAGTTGAGAGGGTTACGACAAAACTGGATGCACTTCGTGTACAAATTGGACAATATCTTTCGAAGTATGAGGGTTTCGAACGAAAACTCATCTATTACAAAGGGATTTCATTTTTAATAACTTATTTAAACTCCATACTTTGTGTGTGTTCAGTATGCACCATTCAAAGACACATCATCAATTTTCAACCCTTTCTGACTTCATTTGATATTTTTCATGCATTGAATGATTTATTTTGAGCTAAATGACCCTGAATTTAGAAAGCAGTACAAATGAACTCTGAAAAGGTTGTAACTTGGCATGACATCATAATTTCACCCAAATAGCAACTTCTAAAGAGTTGAGAGGCTTACGGGAAAAACGGGATGCACTTCGTGTACAAATTGGACAATCTCTTTCGAAGTATGAGGGTTTCGGACGAAAACTCATCCATTACAAAGGGATTTCATTTTAAATAACTTATTTTAACTCCATACTTTTTGTGTGTTCAATATGCACCATTCAAAGGCACATCATCAATATTCAACCCTTTCTGATTTCATTTCATATTTTTTATGCATTTAATGATTTATTTTGAGCTAAATGGCCATGAATGTGAAAAGCAGTACAAATGAACTCTAAGAGGGTTGTAACTTGGCATGACATCATAATTTCACCCACATAGCAACTTCTAAAAAGTTGAGAGGGTTATGGCAAAAACTGGATGCACTTCGTGTACAAATTGGACATTCTCTTTCGAAATATGAGGGTTTCGGACGAAAACTCATCTATTACAAAGGGATTTCATTTTTAATAACTTATTTTAACTCCATACTCTTTGTGTGTTCAATATGCGCCATTCAAAGGCACATCATCAATTTTCAACCCTTTTTGACTTCATTTGATATTTTTCATGCATTTAATGATTTATTTTGAGCTAAATGACCCTGAATTTGAAAAGCAGTACAAATGAACTCTGAAAAGGTTGTAACTTGGCACGACATCATAATTTAGCCCACATAGCAACTTCTAAAGAGTTGAGAGGGTTACGGCAAAAACTGGACGCACTTCGTGTACAAATTGGATAATCTCTTTCGAACTATCAGGGTTTCGGACGAAAACTCATCTATTACAAAGGGATTTCATTTTTACTAACTTATTTTAAATCCATACTTTTTGTGTGTTCAATATGCACCATTCAAAGGCACATCCTCAATTTTCAACCCTTTCTGACTTCATTTCATATTTTTCATGCATTTAATGATTTATTTTGAGCTAAATGGCCATGAATTTGAAAAGTAGTACAAATGAACTCGAAGAGGGTTGTAACTTGGCATGACATCATAATTTCACCCACATAGCAACTTCTAAAGAGTTGAGAGGTTATGGCAAAAATTGGAAGCTCTTCGTGTACAAATTGGACAATCTCTTTCGAAGTATGAGGGTTTCGGA
This sequence comes from Hordeum marinum, assembly GCA_022496015.1. Taxonomy (NCBI): domain Eukaryota; kingdom Viridiplantae; phylum Streptophyta; class Magnoliopsida; order Poales; family Poaceae; genus Hordeum; species Hordeum marinum. The sequence goes on along the minus strand of CM039672.1, from coordinate 470,990,591 downwards.
TGAAAACTCAACTGTTACAAAGGGGTTTCATTTTTAATAACATATTTTAACTCCATACTTTTTGTGTGTTCAATATGCACCACTCAAAGGCACATCATCAATTTTCAACCCTTTCTGACTTCATTTGATATTTTTCATGCATTTAATGATTTATTTTGAGCTAAATGACCTTGAATTTGAAAAGCAGTACAAATGAACTCTGAAAAGATTTTAACTTGGCATGACATCATAATTTCACCCACATAGCAACTTATAAAGACTTGAGAGGGTTACGGCAAAAACTGGATGCACTTCGTGTACAAATTGGACAATATCTTTCGAAATATGAGGGTTTCAAACGAAAACTCATCTATTACAAAGGGATTTCATTTTTAATAACTTATTTAAACTCCATACTTTTTGTGTGTTCAATATGATCCATTAAAAGGCACATCATCAATTTTCAACCCTTTCTGACTTCATTTGATATTTTTCATGCATTTAATGATTTATTTTGAGCTAAATGACGCTGAATTTGAAAAGGAGTACAAATGAACTCTGAAAAGGTTGTAACTTGGCATGACATCATAATTTCACCGACATAGCAACTTCTAAAGAGTTGAGAGGGTTATAGAAAAAACTGGATGCACTTCGTGTACAAATTGGACAATCTCTTTCGAAGTGTGAGGGTTTCAGACGAAAACTGATCTATTACAAAGAGATTTCATTTTTAATAACTCATTTTAACTCCATACTTTTTGTGTGTTCAATATGAACCATTCAAAGGCACATCATCAATTTAAAACCCTTTCTAACTTCTTTTGATATTTTTCATGCATTTAATGATTTATTTTGAGCTAAATGACCCTGAATTTGAAAAGCAGTACAAATGAACTCTGAAAAGGTTGTAACTTGGCATGACATCATAAATTCACCCACATATCAACTTCTAAAGACTTGAGAGGGTTACGGAAAAAACTGGATGCACTTCGTGTACAAATTGGACAATCTCTTTCGAAGTATGAGGGTTTCGGACGAAAACTTAATGTGTGTTCAATACTTATTTTAACTTATTTCATTTAATGACTTAAGTATGAGGGTTTCGGACAAAGGAATTTCATTTTAATAACTTATTTTAACTTCATACTTTTTGTGTGTTCAATATGCACCATTCAAAGGCACATCATCAATTTTCAACCCTTTCTGACTTCATTTGATATTTTTCATGCATTTAATGATTTATTTTGAGCTAAATGACCTTGAAATTGAAAAGCAGTACAAATGAACTCTGAAAAGGTTGTAACTTGGCATGACATCATAATTTCACCCACATAGCAACTTCTAAAGAGTTGAGAGGGTTACGGCAAAAACTAGATGCATTTCGTGTACAAACTGTTACAAAGATACCATGCTAGAAAATGCATGCATGTCCTTCACATAGAAAGTGATGATGGTGAAGCCGGTCACATCCTAGAGTTGGATCTTGTGGTGTAAGACTTTTTTTGCGTGTTTGTCCCTTGCTTATGATTGCACCGTAACCATGGAGAATCTTCATCATTTAACAGGATGCTTGGGTCAGTCTTCACTCTGAAGGTAGGGATTTCATGAAACTTTTTATAATCTTCTGACTTGTCTGTCTTGTCCTCCACTCCCACAATGTTTCTTTTCCCTGAACTAACTATGTGGCGCTTTGGTTCATCTTATGATGTATTCGCTTCCTTATCTTTTTTCTCCTCAGTTTGCTAGACATGCCCTTCCCATAGAAAACCTGAGCCAAATCGTTGGCTAGGACGAATGAGTCGTCTGTCTACCCAACATTGTTGAGATCCACTGTTGTCATTCTGTACTGCAGGTCTACCTGTACCCCGCCTCCAGTATATTTGACCCATTTGCACCGAAACAAAGGGACCTTAAGATGAGGTCCATAGTCAAGTTCCCATATCTCCTCTATGTAACCATAATATGTGTCTTGAAAGTTGGTTGCATCATAGCGGACACCACTATTTTGGTTGGTGCTCTTTTTATCTTGGGCGATTGTGTAAAATGTATTCCCATTTATCTCATACCCTTTGAAAGTCGTTACAGTCGAACTTGGTGTCTTCGCCAACTAGTAAATTCATCTGGAACATCGTTGTCATTGATGAGCTTTGTTTGCAACCAACCAGCGAAGTAATTGCGTCATAATCACGTGGGAGTCATAAGACTTTAGATTTTGAATTTTTTTTCTCTGCCATATTTATTATTCCCTTTATATTCGACGATAAGCCAGATGGAACCTTGATACTCAGCAGGCATTCAAAAAAGATTTCCATCTCTTCTTTCGTAAGAGCAAGCTTGCAGGACCTTGATACTTCTTTGGAGGCATGCCGTCTTTTTGTTAATTCTTTGCTTGTCCTCCCGTGCCTCCGGTGTATCTTTTGTCTTTCCATACACACCCAAGAAGCCTAGCAGGTTCACACAAAGATTATTCGTCACGTGCATCACGTCGATTACATTGCGGACCTCCAGGGCTTTCCAATATTCAAGTTCCCAAAATATAGATTTCTTCTTCCACATGGGTGCGTGTCCGTTGGCGTAATTCGGAACAGATTGTCCGCCAGGACCCTTTCCAAAGATTACTTGTAAATCCTTGACCATATCTAATATATATTCACCAGTACGGAGGCCAGGCTTCTCGGGATTATCTAGCTCACCTTTGAAATGGTTGCCTGCCTTTCTTAAGATATGCTTGATCGGTAGAAATCGATAATGACCCAGGTACACATTCTTCTTACATTTATCCAAATATATACTTTTAGTATCATCTAAACAGTGTGTGCATGCATTGTATACCTTGTTTGTATGTCCTGAAAGGTTACTAAGAGAAGGCCAATCATTGATGGTTACAAACAGAAATGCTTGTAGGTCAATTTCCTTCTGTGTGTGCGCATCCCACACACGTACACCTGGGTTTTTCCACAACTGTAGAAGTTCATCAACTAGTCGTTGCCGGCTTGCTTAGGGCCTTGAATGAGCACTGGCGTCATAATTAACTTCTGCTTCATGCACAACCAAGGAGGACGGTTGTAGATACATAGAGTCACGGGCCAGGTGCTGTGACTGGAGCTCTGCTCCCCAAAAGGATTCATGCCGTCTGTACTAAGACCAAACCATAAGTTCGTTGCGTCAGCTGTAAAGTCCTCGAACTTCCTCTCGATTTTTCTCCACTGCGACCCATCAGCGGGTGCTCTCAACATCCCTTCTTTCTTACGTTCTTCTTTGTGCCATCGCAACAGCTTGGCATGCTCGATGTTTTGGAACAAACGTTTCAACCGTGGTATTATAGGAGCATACCACATCACCTTGGCAGGAACCCTCTTCCTATGGCGTTCGCCCTCCACATCACCAGGGTCATCATGGGGGATCTTATAGCGAAGTGCACCGCATACCGGGTATGCATCCAAATTCTCGTACTCGTCACCGCGGTAGAGGAAGCAATCATTAGGGCATGCATGTATCTTCTGCACCTCTAATCCTAGAGGGCAGACTACCTTCTTTGCTTCGTACGTAGTTTCAGGCAATTCGTTATCCTTTGAAAGCATCTTATTTATCATTATCAGCAATTCTTGAAATCCCTTGTCAGTTACACCATTCTCCGCCTTCCATTGTAGCAATTCCAGCATGCTACCTAGCTTTTTCTGGTCATCTTCACAATTTGGATACAAGATTTTTTTGTGATCCTCTAACATGCGCTTCAACTTCAACCTCTCCTTGTCACTTTTGCAGTTTCTCTTTGCATTAGCAATCACCCGACCCAAATCATCAGTGGGCTCATCTGATGCCTCTTCTTCAGCTTCCCCCATTGTTGTATCAGTGAAAGGATAGTTGTCATCATCCTCTTCTTCTTCATTGTCTTCCATTATAACCCCTCTTTCTCTGTCCTTGGTCCAACAGCTATAGCCGGACATGCAACCGGACTTCAGCAGGTGGTAGTGAAGATTTTTTGAGGTAGAGTAATTCCTATCATTCTTACAGTCACGACATGGACAACACATGAAACCATTCTGCTTGTTTGCCTCAGCCACACGAGTAAAATCATGCAGGCTATCAAGGAACCCTGGACTTAGTCGGTCATCGTACATCCATTGCCGGCTCATGTTCACTACACAACATCGAAGTGACCAAATTAATACAACTTCATCATCACATTACAACCAAAGTAGAGCTAGCAGTGAACAAATGTTATTACTGCAAATAATAGATACTTATAGTTCATACATACATCTCATAAAACAACATACAAGTGTCTAAAACATGTAAATGCAACACCAAATGCGATCATAATCGCAACTAAGGTAACAATTGAGCCAACGGCATAATGATACCAAACCTCTTTATCAATGGCATATTTTCTAATCTTTCTAAGCTTCAAGCGCATTCTAGCCATCTTGTTCTTGTGATCATCAACGATATCGGCAACATGCAACTCCAATCCCATCTTCTCATCTTCAGTTCTTTTCAATTTTTCTTTCAAATGATCGATTTCTTTTTCAGCTTATGTTAATTTCTCGAGCAGAATTGAGTACTCGGTTGGAATTTCTGGTTTAACTACTTTCTATAGATAAAAACATCTACGTCAATTTGGTGGCATAATTAATTGTCATATACATTAGATGATGTGTGAAATAGTTATAAAAGATAACGACTTTCCACATATGAATCATAGACTAGACGAGGGCCGGCGTGGGCGGATACCATAACCATGACACTATAGAATAACTAACAATAATACAAGTAAGTAAATCGTACACGCAGCTATCTAAATCATACAAGTAATTTTTTTAACAAAAAAGTTTTAAGAAGAACAAGAGGCTCACCAAGGTGGCTGGTGCCTCGACGAGATGGTGCGGACGATCGACGGTGGTTAGGACGGGGATGGGAAGGCACCAAATAAACCACACCTACACATATGCAACCTAACAAGTTAATTTGAGCTCAAATTTCATATAAATAAAATAAACTCCCACATAATGATCACTCCTCCAAAACCTAGCTAAAACCCACAAAGCACATATCTTTGAGCATACCACAAGCTAATCTAGCAATGAGAGATGAAGGGGGAAAGTTGCTAACCTTTGTGAACACTTGGATAGATGGGGTGCCTTCAAATCTTGAAAAATCCTTGGCAAAATGGAGGATGAGCTTTGAGCAAGAAGAAAAACAGGGGAGAAAACAGAGAAATGAGCGCCCCTTCGATCGGCTGCGGACGAAGCACATATATAGGAAGTCTTTAGTACCGGTTGGTGACACCAACCGGTACTAAAGGTTGCATTTTAGTACTGGTTGGTGTCACCAACCTATACTAAAGAGGCACGTGGGGCCCAAGTCTGACCAAAAGCCTGCCACACCCCCTTTAGTACCGGTTCGTGACAAGAACTCGTACTAAAGATGCCTTACGAGACGGTACTAAAGGTCGCCCTGCTCCTAGTCATTGGAGCTGGCACGAATCGAGACTAATAGCATCTTTAGTACTGGCTCGTAACCAGACCGGGACTAATGCTTGGGACGAAAGGTCTGTTTTCTACTAGTGCCTGATACTTCGAAAGAGATTATCCATTTATTACATGAAGTGCATCCAATTTTTTCCGTAACTTTTCTCTCAACTTTTTAGCACATGCTATGTGGGTGAAATGATGATACCATACCAACTTTCAACCATTTCAGAGTTCATTTGTAGTGCTTTTCAATTCAGGGTCATTTTAGCTCAAAATAAATCATGAAATGCATGAAAAATAGCAAATGAAATCAGAAAAGGGTTGAAAAGTGATGTTGTGGCTTTGAATGGTGCATATTGAATGCATGAAAATTCTTGAGTTCAAACATGTGTTAAAAAACTGAAATCCCTTTTTAACACACGAGTTTTCGTCCCAAACCCTCATACTTCGAAAGTGATTGTCCATTTTGTACACGAAGTGCATCCAGTTTTTGCCGTAACCCTCTCAACTTTTTATCACATGCTATGTGGGTGAAATGATGATACCATACCAACTTTCAACCATTTCACAGTTCATTTGCAATGCTTTTCAATTCAGGGTCATTTTAGCTCAAAATAAATCATGAAATGCATGAAAAATAGCAAATGAAGTCAGAAAAGGGTTGAAAAGGGATGATGTGGCTTTGCATGGTGCATATTAAATGGAAAAAAGTCTTGAGTTTATATATGTTTAAAAAATTTAAATCCCTTTGTAACACACGAATTTTCGTCCAAAACCCTGGTACTTCGATAGAAATTGTCCATTTTGTACACGAAGTGGATCTAGTTTTTGTCGTAAACCTCTCAACCTTTTAGCACATGCTATGTGGGTGAAATGATGATACCATGTCAACTATCAACCATTTAAAGTTCATTTGCAGTATTTTTCAATTCAGGGTCATTTTAGCTCAAAATAAATCATGAAATGCATGAAAAATAGCAAATGAAATCAAAAAGGGATTGAAAAGTGATGATGTAGCTTTGAAAGGTGCATATTGAATGCAGAAAAAGTCTTGAGTTCAAATATGTTTAAAAATTTGAAATCCCTTTGTAATAGACGTGTTTTTGTCCAATAAAAGTTATTTAACTTAATACTATCACCGGTTATTTTTATAAGACGTTTTAGGAATTCAGACACAGCCTAAAACAGTACAAAGCTGGTTGTCTGAATGTCTTATAAAAACGAACGAAGGGATTGTTATATAAAATTTATGCAAATAAAGTAATCAAAGTTATTTTTGTTAAGAACTCTAATAGCAAAAACAATATTCATAAAGTATTTTTTGTTAAGAACTTTTAATATGCAAAAAATAACATAAAAATAGCAAAAGTGAAAGAAGATGTGCTTATAGGGAAAATTCGACCTCAATTCAAAGTGCTAGTTAGGCGTCTAACTAGCATTTTGAATTTAGGTCGAATTTCCTATATAAGGGCATCTATTCTCACTTTGAGAGGAGCTCAACATGGCAACCACGGCGGGGTTTATAAACAGGTACGGGCGCCCTTCGCTTGGCGAGGTGGGACTAAACATCCAACCGCACCGCGGTTGTGCCAGGCACAGGCCTCTGGTACCGGTTGGTGGCTCGAACTGGGACCAATGCCACCCTTTCGTCCCGGTTCAGGCCACCAACCGGGACTGAAGGACCTTCCCGCGCGAATTTGGGCCGCCGAAAAGGCCTCTTTAGGCCTGGTTCGTATCACCAACTGGGACTAAAGGGGGGACCTTTAGTCCCGGTTGGTATCAATAACCGGGACTAAAGGGGCTTTTGTCCCGGTTGGTGATACCAACCGGGACTAAAAGTTCTACCTACATAACCCCTTCTCGTTCCTCGTCAGTTTCTCCCCCGATGCCACACTCCACTTACGCCGCCAGGCTGCCCAAATTCCGCCCCGACATCGTCGCCGTCGCCACTCCTCGTCGTCTCCTTCATCACCGTCGCCATCTCCTTCGTCGGTCCATCACCATCACCGTCGCTCCGTCGTCGTCACCGGTAAGGCTCTCCCTTCCTCTCTGTCCCCGTTGGCCCCGCACGCGCACCTCCGCCGCTTGCCTCCACCCACCGCGCATAGCATCGCCACCGGCCCCACCTCCACCCATCGCAGCACTGCCGCTGGCCCCGCGCACGTCTCTGGCGACCCCGTAGCGCCCCCCGCACCCTCGACGTTCGACGTCCGACGATCTCCCCGTGCGCGCGCCTTCACCGCTCGCCCCCGCCCACCGCGTGTAGCACCGCCATCGGCCCCACCTCCGGTTGTTCTAGTTGATTTATTAGTTAATTTAGTTGCTAGTTGATTTAGTTAATTTTAGTTGTTTTAGGATATACAAAAGCAGTAGTTAATTTAGTTGTTTTTAGTTGTTTTTATTGTTTAGATGTTTAGTTGTTTTATCATCGATCGTCGATGACGAAATATCGAGGAGTCCCCGAAGATCGTCGGTGAGGGAGAGTACCCCCCCCCCCCCCCGTTGTCGGCTCGGTGGCAACAACTTCTTGAGAGGCGCCATGTCCGGCACTGGGCTTTGCCGGGCTGGCCCTAGGAGGTGCTGCCTTTCGGGGCGCCCAGCTTGGTGAGGAATCAGGGTCCCATCGTCGACCCAGAGGTTCTTTGGTGGCGGTCGCATGGACCATTGTCGGTGTAGAGGGAGCCGGCCCCTGCGGAGGTGGTACATCGCCGTGTCAGGGAGGAGGACGAGCACGTCCGACGCTACAAGGCTGAGTTGGATGCTAGGTTCTCCAATACCTGGCAGGTTCTTTAGGGATCTCACCCGAGCTATGATCCTGTCATGGTTCCTTCTCTTTGGCTGTCCACCGCGTGCTCCCCTAGACATCAACTACATCTGTATTAGTGATATTATATAATAATATTCAAGATGTATTAGTGATAATATTCGATGATGTATTAGTGATACTATTCGATGATGTATTAGTGATATTATATGATCATATTGTTGCATTGCCTTGTATTGATTTCCATATCTCATGTTTGTATATTGCCATGTCGTAATAGTTGCAGAAACTATGGATCACAGAGACATAGAACAAGAAGACTTGTTGGGGGATATAATTTGTGCTGGAGGTGATCCCTTGGCGTATCTCAATGACATCGATGGTCGGGATGGAGAGGATGACGGCTCCGGTGATCCAACAATGGAGAAGGCAAGAGATCATGACGGCACCAGTGACCGAATGGTGGAGGACGGAGATCATGATCACAGCTCCGGTGACCGAATGGCGGAGGAAGGAGATCGTGATCATGGCTCCGGTGACCGAACTGAGGAGTGATCCTCAACTGTTGCAAAGTCCATCTAGGTAAGGAGACGAGGCCCGAAGAAAAGGTTGCGCCAGGATGAAAGGTTCACGATCACAGAAGTCACGAACGATGGCCAACCGATTGCTCCCAAGCGGACCAAGGACGCATTTGTACATCAGTATGGAGTTGTTGTTAGGGACTACGTCTCGATAAGCACCCAGCAATGAAATAAGAATAATAAGGACCCTGATGTTTATTATGTCCATGATAGACAAAAAGATGATCTTTGGACGGAGCTGATGACAAATTTCAGCCTACCGCTAGAGGAGGATCCGAATAACCCAGTTATAGAGCGAAAGGTCAATGCGTGGGCTCTTAGGAAGATGGTACAACTATTCAGGAACTGGAAGAAAGAGTTGAACACAAAGTTTGTCGAGAAAGATGAGACTCCAGAATTCAAAGGTCGATATGAGAAGATAAGAGATCAATGGACCGAATTTGTGGCCTATAAGAAATTAGAGAAGAGTAAGAAAATGTCACTAACAAATAAGAAAATTGTTGCAGAGAAGAAGTGTCACCATCACACGGGGTCAGGTGGCTACTACAATGCCCGACCGTTGTGGGATAAAACTGAGCAAGATCTTCTTGCTAAGAATGTCCACCCAGAGACATTGCACTGGCCTGATCGTTCAAGGACTTAGTTCATCGGGGTTGGGGAAACTTTGGACCCAGAAATAGGGAAGTGTATTTGGACGGACGCACAACTTGCAATACCCTTCCGGAAGCTTCAAGCAGCAATCAAGGCAGCGTAGGAAGGGACGTTCATTCTCGACAGAGATAAGAACGAGCTGACAGAGGCCCTTGGGAATCCTGAACACCCTGGACGAACATGGGGCACATCAGGCTCCGTTCCGTGGAAGCATGGATTTCCCAACAGTGGTGGTTATAGAAGTTGAGAGAGAAAGAGGAAACAGGAAGCAGGAAGCAAGCGAAATGCAGAAGCTCAGTGCAAGATTAGCAAAACTAGAGGAACTTGAGAGCCAGCGAGCTACCGGCCAACCATCTAAGCGGCACGAAGATCCTTCCTTCGACGCCGCCCCAGAAGCTACACCACCATCTCAATGGAGAAGCAGCATGGCTTCCACTGAGCTTATTCAACCTAATTTCACGGCTCCTCGCTACCCCGTGGATAGTATCATTGAGGCTCAACATTGCGAGCTAATGACGAAATGCCAGAACCTGACCTTCAAGGCGGCAGTTGGCTCTGTTCTACCTCCTCGAGCCGAGGGAACTTTCACATGGATATGCTGTTGTGATGGTGGATGAAATAATGGATGGATTTGAGGGGCTGGAGCTTGACAACCCTACAGGTGAACATGATATTATTCTTTTGGAAAATTCTTTGAGGACTACATGTCTATGGAGAAAGGAGTACATCAAGATTACAAACTGGAAGCCTCAGCAGACTCTGCCTCCTCCGGCGCATCAGGGCACTCCTCCTCCTCCTCCTTCTCCCCCTCCTCCGGCGCGTTAGGGCACTCCACCTCCTCCTTCGCCTCCTCCGGCGTATCAGGCCACTCCACCTCCTCCTTCGCCTCCTCTGGCGCGTCGGGCCACTCCACCTCCTCCTTCGCCTCCTTCGGCGCGCTAAGACACTCCGCTTGCTCCTACTCCTCTTTTGGAGCATCAGGCCACTCCGCCTCCTCCGGCGCATCAGCCACGACAGAAGAGAGACGCCGCCGCTTTGCCCGTTAGCAGTACAATAGGCGGGAAGAAATACAAATTTGGTCCAAGCCTCAAGCTTCTTCCAAAGTTACCATACGAGAGGATTGACAAAGAAAGCGCTGACATCAGTAAAGCCGAAGTGAAGGCCCATTTTGCATAGAAACATCCACTTCCGAAGGAAACGGTAGATCTCGTGAAAGCTAAGCGCACCGTGGATGCCCTGAAGCGACCATCACCGCCTCCGCTGCAATCCAACTATGACCGCATTATTGTAGAGACATATGATGAAGCACGGCGGTCAGGAAGTACTTCCAGTGCTACAAGAGTCAAAGAACGAAGAAGTTGGAAAACAATTCCCCAGCTCGGCAAACAGGAGAAGCAATCGCGCCCCCCCGCTCAAGGTGTCTAGCGATATCGCTAATCATCTGGTGCTACTACCCGGTATCAATCTTGATGATTACTTGGGCAATGATGTACATTTTGAAACGACTGAGGTAGTAGTACAAGACTTTAGATACGAGCACAGGAAGCCTCTCGTTAAACCTGATCATCCTTCTCTAATAACGATGATGTACAATTTGCATGAGTGGTACATGAAAACCTGCAAGGAGTCTGGAAAAGACAGTATGTATATCAGAATTAAAAAAGAGTGTGACTTCCTTGGACTCGACCTGATGCCTATTGAATTTGTGGAGTTATTTCAGTTATTCAATCAACATGCCCTCGACAAACAACTCATGAGTTGCTACTGTCTGTAAGTATTACTTCTTAAGTCTCTAGCTCAGCTCGTTCATTGCATGTATATACAATTATCCTCAATATATTATGCAGATTGAAGATCGTCGAATGCAAAAAAAGACAAATCTATGACGTTGGGTTCATTAGCCCAAATACCGTAAATGAATGGTCGGTACGAAACAGAGTCAAAGATACCGAGGAGAACTTGCTAGAACCATTCCTTAGATATCAAAACAAAAGGGAAATACTCCTTCCTTACAACTTCAAGTGAGTGTTACTGTCTTCTGCATATTCGGTTTCGCTTACTCGAGGTTAAGTAGTATAATTGATGAGTTATGCGTGCGCAGGTACCACTTTATTTTGCTATCCATTAAGCTTGCCGGGGCATTAGTAACGGTCTTAGACTCGAGACGTAAAGATCCCGAGGATTATGCGGACATGACTGCAATGCTCCAGAAGTAAATTCAATCAATATCGGGACCATATCGACATCTTTCGTTCATTTCCTGATATCAAGTAATCATTTTCTTTGCCTGGCAGGGTTTGGAAACAATTCACCCAAAAGGTTCCCAGTCTAAACAAAGATCTGCGACTTACACACCCAAAAAAAAGTAGTAATAGCTAGTTCCGCGCATCTCTAATTGATTCTAGTTTCATAAATACCATTATCATGCTTGCTTATCAGTTTGATTGAACTCTATTCTCGTAAAGTGCTTGTACCAGGCACCCGGAATTGTTTTATGTGGATACTACATATGCGAGTTCATTCGCCACTCGACCTCTGAGCGGGACTTCTCTGACAAACAATTTGAAGTACGTAAATAATATTCACAATTTTATTTTATATACTACCATCAGTTGTGTTGAGTTTCATTCATATATGTGTATTAACCCCCTTCTTTAAATTAGATCTGGAAGATGCGGGATGAACTCCTACCACATGATCGCATAAGAGCAATTCAAGAGTAATTAGCAAGATTCTTTGTTAACCACGTCATACCTGAAGATGGAGAATACCATGTGCAATTGCAATTGGATCTTAGGTAGATGGCATTAGGGATTGTAAGAGATGTTCTATTGTATATATGTAGTAGTGTCGGATAGATATACGAAAACTTGTTGTTCGACCAAGCACGAAAAAAGAAATGTCACTTCTCTCTCTTTATATGTTCATAACGATCTTGTGTAATTAATGGTTTCCTTCATTTGCTTACTAGCAAGCATCGAGTTCTCTCTATATGTATATATAGTAGCTAGCGTCGACCAAACATGTTCTCTTCTCTCTATTAGCTAGCTAACACAACATGAAACCCCCTAAATTAACCGTCCAAAGCCCCTAAATATCCCCCCCCCCCCCCCGCCTTCCAAAAAAACCTAGCACCTTTTGGGCCTGGTTGGTGTTACTAACCGGACGAAAGGTCCTCCTGCCTAGGCGCCCCGCAGCGGCCACGTGGAGCCACTTTGGTCCCGGTTCGTAAGCAAACCGGGACTAAAGGTTTAGGGTATTAGTCCCGTCAATTTTGTCCCGATTACAGAACCGGGACTAAAGGCCCTCTGAACCAGGACTAGTACCATATTTTCTACTAGTGATGTTAGGAAAGTTAGGATTCAAAATTGATTGACACATAATTTGATTTCATTATTTGATAACATATTATTGTCTTCTGCCATTTGTAACATGGCTGATTAGGAAAACTTGGAAAGATTAGGAAAGTTTTATTGGAAGGTAAAAAATGTGAAAGGATGGTGGTGGGAGATGAGGCGAAAATAACATAATGAAAAAAACCAGGATGCTATTCACCAACTTAGCAATTAGGAATAGAGATTAGCCTCCGTGCAGTTGCATGCACCATCTAAACTACATGAAAAACTCCAAACTAACCGTGTGATACAAAATATCAAGATTAGTTCTAACATAGTTATTTCTGTTGACATGAATAAACTGAAATTGTTGCCAATGTTGTACCCTGGGCCTGCTATTCTCCTTATAAGATGTACCCGTTCCACATCTAGTGCAACAATGATAACTGGTAGTAGAGAACTTTTACTTTCTGTGATACTCCTTTCGTTCTTATTTACTCCGCACATTAGTTTTGACTGAAGTCAAACTTTTTCAAGTTTGACCAAGTTATAGAAAACAATATGAACATTTACAGTAACAAATTTATATGATGTGGAAATATATGCAATGATAAAACCAATGATATTGTTTTGGTGGTGTATATGTTAATATATTTTTCTACAAGCCAATTAAAGGTATGACTTTATATAAACCTCATATGCGGAGTAAATAAAAAATGAGGCAGTACAAGATAATTCACATTGGGTGACTGCAAAAGAGCTCACCAAAGATAATGTTAGGAAACGTTCTGTGTTGTCAATTATTGAGATACACCAAACATTGCAAGAGAGAGCTCACAGTGTGGTTTTTAAATGGATACAACTTCTGAATTCGGACTACACTACACAAGCAAGCTCACAAGTTTCATCAACGGAAAAATGCAACATTCAGATTCAATTTCTGAATTCATACTAGAAAGCAAGAATTTTGCTGCAATTACACACTACAAAGCAAGGATCAATTGAATTTATCAAGAGACTTCCTATAGGATTCAATCCTATGAATCAAACAAATAAATATGAAAAATACAGAGATTTTTAATCTTCTAAAGTCTTTACAAAAAAGCTGTGAACCAAATACGCGTTGTTTGTGGAGTACACAATTTTATACGTACTCAATTTCATCCCTCCCTGGGGTGCACAAATTTCCACAAATCAGTTGAGACAGGATTTATCTGTCGCAAGCTACAAGCACATCGTTATCCACATCACTGTCAGTCATGTGGAAATGAAACACACGAAGCGAAATTCGGTACGTGACGAATGACTGCTCGCCGTGCTCGGACCCCAGATCACGAATGGAGGACGCCTACGTCGTCGTCTACCTCGGCGTGGTTCTCGTGCCACTGCTCATCGTGCTCGCTGGCCGCCGGCGCTGGGGAGCGCGCGGTGATGGCGGCGACAGCCTGCGCCTGCCGCCGGGGCCGTGGCAGCTTCCGGTGATCGGGAGCCTGCACCACCTCGTCCTCGCCGGGCAGCTCCCTCACCGCGCGATGCGCGACCTGGCGCAGCGCCACGGGCCGGCCATGCTGCTCCGGCTCGGCGAGGTGCCCACGCTGGTGGTGTCGTCCCGGGAGGGCGCGCGCGAGGTGATGAAGACCCACGACACGGAGTTCGCGACGCGGCCCCTGAGCGCCACCATGCGCGTGCTCACCAACGGCGGCCGGGACATCATCTTCGCGCCCTACGGGGACTACTGGCGCCATCTCCGGAAGATCGCCGTCGCGGAGCTCCTCACCGCGCGCCGCGTCCTCTCCTTCCGCGCCATCCGCGAGGAGGAGGTCACCGCCGCGGTCCGCGGCGTCGCCGAGGCCGCGGCGGCAGCGCGGCCCGTCGAGATGCGCGCGCTGCTGGCCGCCCTCGTGGCGGACAGCACGGTGCGCGCCGTGCTGGGCGACCGGTGCCGGGAGCGCGACGCGTTCCTCCGGGCGCTCGACCGCTCCATGCAGCTCGCGGCCGGGTTCAACCCGGCCGACCTGTGGCCGTCGTCGCGGGTCGCCGCGCGGCTCAGCAGCGCCGTGCGCCGCGCCGGGGAGTGCCGCGACACCGTGTACCGCATCCTCGACGGAGTCGTCCAGGAGCACCTGGAGAGGATGGACGGCGGCGGGGGCCATGACGAGGACCTGCTCTACGTGCTGCTGAGGATCCAGAAGGAGGGCGCGCTCCAGTTTCCGCTCGACATGGACGTCATCAAGTCCGTCATCTTCGTAAGTATTTTCGTCTAGTGGCTTCCGTGAATTGGATCTCTCTGTATCAGTCGTAGTGCTATCGTGAATTCGTGATCATGTGACGTTTTTTGTTGAATTTTTCGAACCATGCAGTAGTGCTATCTATCATCTTTTGTTGACCAAAGTAGTTGAAAGGTGTACGCTTTGTATCAAATTGTTAGTGTACTCTAACGATCAGTTTTGCTTCCCCCATATCCGTGCTTTTTCTTTCATTTGGAAATGGAATTGGCCTATGCTTCGAGTAAAATCCCATATGTTGCACGCAGGACATATTTGGCGCCGGCAACGAGAGGGCGGCGACCACACTTGAGTGGGCCATGGCAGAGTTGATCAAGAACTCGAGGGTCATGCAAAAGGTGACGATCGAGGTGCGGCAAGCTTTTCATGCCCGCGGCACCGTGGCCAAGCATGTCCTAAGCGAGCTCACTTACCTATACACCTGGTCATCCGGGAGACTCTATGGCTGCACACGCCCCTACCGCTGTTGCTCCCACGCGAGTGCCAGGTACCATGCCAAGTGTTGGCAGAGTTGATCAAGAACCCGAGGGTCATGCAAAAGGTGACGATCGAGGTGCGGCAAGCTTTCCATGCCCGCGGCACCGTGGCCAAGCATGTTCTAAGCGAGCTCACTTACCTATACACCTGGTCATCCGGGAGACGCTGTGGCTGCACACGCCTCTACCGCTGTTGCTCCCATGCGAGTGCCAGGTACCATGCCAAGTGTTGGGATACGATGTGCCGCGTGGCACACAGGTGATAGTGAACGCCTGGGCATTGGGCCGCAACAAGCTCTACTGGCCTGACGCACCAGAGGAGTTCCGGTCGGAACGGTTCGAGGAGGAAGCGACACCGGACTTTGGGGGTGGAGACTTTGTGTTCCTACCATTTGGCGCTGGCCGGAGGATGTGCCCTGGGATGGCGTTCGGCCTCGCCAACATCGAGCTCGCGCTTGCGAGCCTGCTCTTCCACTTTGACTGGGAGTGGTCAGGGCCGGAGTCGGCGGAACTCGACATGACCGAGGCATTCGGCCTCACCGCCCGGCAGAAGGACAAGCTCCTGTTGCTCCCTGTTCTCCGAGTGCCTGTTCCCGAAGTCTAATTGATACTTCCTCCGTAAATAAATATAAGACGTTATAGATTACTAAAGTAGTGACCTAAAACGTTTTATATTTGTTTACAGAGGAAGTACATACGTAAACTGAAAGAATTGGATGTATATTGTAAAAACTGTAGTTATCTTCACGCTCGAGTTAGGCTGCATAGCCTTCTGTTGTAGCATTTTAAATGCTTCCTCCGTTTCATTATTATGAAACGTTCTAACTTTTCTCTGAATCCGATGTATATAAATTATGGATGCATTTTAATACGTTTGTTCATTCATTTTAGTCCATATCTTATGTTTATTCACTTATTTTAGTCCGTATCGGGAGGGAGTATAAGAAACCAATCGCCAACTGAGATTGGAACGGAGGCATTGTCTCAGGGTCTCAGCAGGTCTGTGAATAGGGTGTAGCACTATTCGTGTCGATCGACATTTTGTGTCGCATGTATAACGGCATGGTCGTAACGACGAACACTGGTAAGTGTACCAGTAAACAAGTCGGGCTAGAGTACCAAAAATCAAACAGACAACAAATCTCAACATGAGTGAGCACTTGAAGGGATATTTTTTTAAAACTAGTACAAAAAATGTACCAAATACGAAAAGCGTATGTCGGAAATGAAAAATAGCAAAAGTAACACCCCGTCGGCCACTGGGAGGCCGAAGAGGGGCCCATCGGTCACCACCAGGCTGAAGAGGGGCCGTCGGGCACCACCAGGCCGAAGAGCGACCTGTTAGCCGGTGGGAGGCCGAAGAGTGGCCTGTCGGCCAGAGGGAGGCCGAAGAGCTGCCTATCGGTCAGTGGGAGGCCGATGGGCCCCTGGATAAGGCCGATGACTGTTTTTTTCTCCTCTGACCACTTCTTTCACCCTCCCCCGTCCTCCAGGCTCCCCATCTCCACCTCTCACTCCCGTTGCTCTCCGGTGCTTTCACCGTCGCACCGATCTCTTTGCTCGGCCGCCCATTTTCGTATCCAACCCGCGTAAACAATAGATCAGGCGCTCTCCACCGGCCTACGGTATTTTTTTGGCTTCCAACTCAATCAAATGTCAACTTTCAACTCGGTTGTGGATTTAGTTCTTATTGGTCACCGTCCGTTTGCAGGTAAATGGCTTGCCCATTTTGCCGAGCTCCAGGTGGCCCTTGTTCTGCCGTTGATTCCAGTGCGTTTGTATTTACTATGGTGCTGGATCGCCGATGTTCAAGGCGTGTTGTAAGATTCTATATCTTGTTTATCTGACTGTGGCATATGGTTGATGTTGTTTTGGTCAGAATGTATTCGAATGCGTTTGTTTATATGATTATGATGTTTGCTTCCATTCTTGTTGTAGTATGTTCCGTATAGTATTAGATCACATCTTGCACGGTACATTGAGGAGTGCAGAGCTTTAGCTATTCGGAGAGGTGACACAAATATTGATCTTGCTCTTCACAACAGTGAGGGTAACTTATATCATGTATTGTTTAGACATGGTCGGATGAGCAGTAAATTCCATGGTCCTTCATGGGAGGAAACTTGTGAATGATTATGGTCTCCGTCATTGTGACATGAATATTGTTAGGCTTGAGCACTATGAAACTATGATTAGTGTCGATTTTCATCAGGATGATGTTATGTTGTTTCCTTTACCCCGTGTTGGTAAGTTATTTGTTTGACTGATTTTCGGTTTTGTTTCAGCTTATACGTTTTGCTGTTCTGCTCAGTTTGTGAAATTATTATTTTGTAGCTCTTGAGGATGTGAGTGAAACTCAGAGGGAACTTGTTGACAACTATTTTTATAGTCGTGGTGTCATTCTGAATTATCATCAAATGTATGTCATGTCGCGACAGCTCTATGATGACAACTACATATTGTGTACTCCTTTTGTTTATAGGATGGATCGCAGGAATGTTATTTCTCAACATATGGTAAGCTTTGGTTTCGGATATTTTTTTATTTATTTGTTCTTTGTTGTATCATAATGTTTTAAATCTGTAAGCTGAATATCATATAACTTGATGTTTTTTGTCAGGTTATTCCTACCATGGTTGTGAGGAGTTTGAAGGAATTTGTGTCAATTCCTAGGACTGATTCTTTAACTCTTGAAATTACTTTGGATTCTGAAGATGATGATATATTTGTGAGCATTCCTTGTTCCTACTTCATTGGCTTGGGTGATAGAATGATGTTAAAGAAGGAAGGTTTCGGTAATTTTCTGCTGGCATCGTCTATTAAAGTCAACAATTTGGTGCTCATAACCTTCAAACAGCATGAACAGGAGCTAGCTGTTGTTTTCAGCTATCTGCCACAGTGATCGTATTATCTCTCCCTACTATCCCACATTTCCTTTTCCCGCCCTACTATCCCGCCATATTCTTTTCCGCCACACTCTATCGCCACTTTCTTTCTTACCATTCTTTACCGTCATTCTCTCCCGCCACTTTCTTTCCCGCCATTCTCTTTCCCTCTTTTTTCTCCCGCCAATTTCTTTCCCGCCTTTCTCTCCCGCCATCTTCTCTTGTGAACCTATATAACCACATCCATAGTAAGGTGAGTCAGGAGGCCCTTCCTTTCCCTTTCGCTCCCGCCATCCTTTCGTGGAGATGTTTCATCCTCACTATCCTTTTGATCATAGTTTTCACTCTGGTATGTCCGATCATCTTCTCCGTCTAGCTGTCAATTTCAAGATGGATGATAGAGTAGTTCCATGAGAGGAACTCATTAGTAGTGACACCATAATGAATGAGTTGGCTCACTCATTAGCGAGGAGTGGGTGGCCTCCCAGGACTTTTGAGGAGATACGGAAAGAACTTCTCAGTTTGCACGGCAGATGGCAAAAGCAACTACATAAGGGTGAAGCTTACCTCAGGATTGCTGTGAATAATTCAGATTTATGGTCAGCGGATAGTGAGGACGAAGACGATCTCTTCATGCCGAGCACCAAGGTAAAGACTACCGCATCGTCGACGGGCACGGGCAAGATTTCTACATCCACGAAAGGGAAGAGTTCTGCATGGACGGAGGACGAAGACGACATCTTCATGCCGAGAACCAAGGTCAAGACGATCGCATCGTCGAAGGGCAAGAGTTCTGCATCAACAAAGGGTAAGAGATCTGCATCGATGGAGGATGATGATGATGCATTCATGTAGTACTTTTTCATGTAGTACTGCTTTCTGTAGTGCTGTTTAATTAAGTTGTAACGTTTAATTCAGTTGTACTGTTTAATTTAGTTGGATGCATTTAGTTTTCAGTACTAGTGTTGTCTCTCTAAACCAAATGATCACTGAAATAGAACATGAATATGTCTCATACATGAATATGTCGCATACATGAATATGTCCCATACATGAAATAGACATGTGTCTCATACATAAATAGATAGTCATGTCTCATACGTAGATAACCATGTTGCATGCACCACCGGCTTTGTAAGTCCTTCCAAGGCGTTGGCTCGTCAGCAGTTCGATTACTCAGTGTCTTCATGACCTTCAATATACCAGGATGTCTGTCATGAATGACATACACATTTGTTCGGTCCTTCACGATCACAATTTTAACTTGCCGGAAGAACCATACCCAGCTCGGAAAGTTCTCACCCTCCATAAATGCCATGTCTAGTGGGATGATTTGGTTGTTCCTGTCCACACCAATAGCAGTCAGGATTTGCCCTTTGTACTGACCAGTCATGAATGTACCATCCACAAACATCACAGGAGGATAATGCCGGAAAGCTTCGATGCACATACCGAAAGAGAAGAATACTCGTTTCAACACCTTGTAATCTGGTATACTCTGCAACCTCGTGTGTTGTATGTTAACATAAGTGTCGGGATTCCTCTCCTTCAGTATGTCAAGGAGACAGACAACATTATCATATGAGTCGAAGAACATCCCAAACCTTTACTCCGTAGCCTTCTACTTAGCCCTCCAAGCCTTCCCATATGGAATGTCATAATTCCATCAGACCTTCACTGCTGTCTGGATGTGTTTTGCTTTCATATCTTTCTTCTTCACTGTCTTAGTATACATTAGTTGCGCTATGAGAGTTGAAGTAAGGTTTGAATGACGAATCAACAGGTTTTTCCTCACACAATTATGCGGGACAACATTGGTGACAACCCAGTGGATGTTATACTTTGGCACGTGGCCATGCACCTTCGCAGGACAACCTGATTCAACACACTTCACGGTATATTTTGTTGGACTCGATATGTGTGTCCGGAAAACCCTCTGTGTAGACATAGCCCACTTTATCACCGCATACTTCATTTTTTTGTGTCAAACATAGCCCCGATCTGGACTTGGTTCAGATTATATTGCCATGGAGTCTCATGGCCATCGTTGACAGTAATGCCATCGGATATGTCCTGATCTCATGCAGCAGGAATCGGTACCTCCACCTCATCCTCGGAATTTTCAGAATCAAGATCCTTCGCAATCCCATCCTTGTCCTCTTCCTCCATCACCCTCTGCATTTCATCGCCTTCCTCATCCCCATCAACAACACCAGAGGCAGCTAATACTATCGACTGAATACTCTGCCCGGTATCATGACCACTAACATTGTGTGGCACATAATCTGACTCTCTCTCGGCTTGGCTAGCATCCACATCCGGTGGCTGTGACCCGGATACATAAATCTCTTTATCCACTTGACTACTCTGGACTGGTTCATACCCCACGTTGAGTTGTACGATATTCTTCTCCTTCGCCACTGGTTGCACTAGGGCATACAGATGGATTCTTCGGTCTCTGGAACGACTTAACAGGGACAACCAATGTTGACTCCTATCTATCGGAATCAACTCCCACTTGACATTTTTACAGGATTTGGTCCACAATGCATGAATACCGACGAAACAAACTTCGGGATCCAGGCCAAAACTAGTAGTCAGCCAATGCTTCAACTGCCTAATGTCTAGTCTGTCCGGGTCTGAAAGTGTCATGACGCCTTTTTTAAACTCGCTAAGATCAACCCTCAACTCATTATATCGAACATTACCAGGGCTGTAATACACAGTGAAATTTACGGATTCAGACATTTTCACCTGTCAGGCATTGCCAGCTTCTCATTATTCGCAACGAATAAATCTACACTAAAATATACTTACGTACACTAAATAAACCTACACTAAAATAGCAAGCTTCCATTAAAAATGACTCCACTAACTAAACTAAATAAACCTACACTATTAACACACACTAAAATCACTACACTGAAACAACTAACCTAAACTAATTTTACGTACATTAAGAAAACTAACCTAAACTAACAAAAAAAATGTATACCTTCGATGCGTGTGTGCCCTTCTTCTTCCTCACCACTCCACCTTCTCACCATTCACACCTCCATCACCCCACCATGTCTCCTCCAAACGAACAACACACTACCCATGGCAAAAAATGAGACCGTACGGCGGGGGAGATGGACACGATCTATTATTTCAGTGGATTGAATAGGAAAATGGGTGGATGATGGAGGATATCAAGGGGGGGTTTAGGTCAAGAAAAACGAGAGACAGAGAGGGGATGAGTAGCCAGCGAGGAGGAAGAAGAAGGAACCGGCGTCGGGCCTTATCTAGGGGCTCTTCGGCCTCCTGGAAGCCGACGGGCCCTCTTCGGCCTACCGTGGGCCGACGACAGCCTCTTCGGCCACCCTTGGGCCGATGGGCCCTCTTCAGCCGCAAGAAAGCCGACCGGTTCCCCGTCGGCTCAGCTGAGGCCGACGGGGTCATATTTTTTATTTTTTTGAGAATCGACATACGTTTTCCGAATTTGGTACAAAAAAGTTACTAGTTTTGAAAAAAAATCACTTGAAGGAACATGTACCGTTACAATTTATATTTTAGTACCAAATACAGAAGACTTGATACTATAGAAAACAAAGCATTCTCTTCTGCCTCATTTGTACAAGTCGAAGTCTGTTTCGGGCCTCTTGACATTGGTCCGGTAACCCTTCTCGAAGTCCTTCGGGAGGATAACATACTGATTCTTGCGGACAACATGCATGTCGGCTTGCTGGCAAATACTCTCTTCGTCCCAAAATAAGTGACTCAAAAATGACCCAACTTTGTACTAACTTTAGTATAAAGTTGGGTCATTTTTGAGTCACTTATTTTGGGACGGAGGGAGTAGCGGTGATCTGGAAAAGAAATGACAGGATGTTACTCTTTGGAACTCATTATGGAAAGAATTCCCACGATGTTACTCTTCAGAACTTATTGTGGTTAAGTTTCAAGACTACAGTATTTAAGGAATTCTTATCATGAATGAAGTAACTAATCTGAGGAGATGAAATTTCTTATGCTGCACTAGTACGAGTAGAGATCAAAACACTGTTTCAAGATAATGAGATGGCACTCACATAAACGGCATTGATTTTATCCAGTCTCAAGACATAATCTTCCAAATCTACCTCATCACTTGTCGTCGTTTTCTCACGACAGATGCCATAGGGTGGCTTATCGTAGGTGGTTGGGGCCGAAGGAAGCCAACGGCCCCCGGATGTGAGATTGGGCACAAGCGGTGATGGCACACGGTGTACCTAGGTTCAGGGCCCTCCGAGGGAGGTAATACCCCTAGTCCTGCTTGGTTTAGTTGGATGGATGGGTATGAGAACAATGGTGCTCCTGGAGCTGTGTCTAGAGGAGGAATAAAGAGCAGCCGGCTCATTTTCCTCCGCTGCTAGAAGGGGTTTGGTGTGTGTGTGTGTGTGTGTGTGTGCGGGTGATCATCCATCCCCATTGCATGGGGGGCTCAGGGGGTTTTATAGGCCAACCCCCAGCTCTTATAATATCTTCTAAGTACAGGGGCGGGGGGACCCAGCTGGTAGTCTCTCCGACTGGCCAGGGGGTCCCACCATTCGTGTCGTCTCGTCGTCGGTGGGGTCTGCCAGCTGAGCAATCACATCTCTCATTGGGGCCCGCCAGCCGGCTCTGCGATTGGCTCTCGCCCACCTGCCGTGGCACGGGTTGCCTAGGGGGCATCGTCTAGTGCCAGCCGGCCGAAGTCTCCGGTACGGCCGGCCGCATTGTAGCCACGCTGGGGCAGGTCATCGAGTGCGCATCGGCGTGCCGACACTGTTCCTTCGCTCGATCGCACTAGCCGAGGTCAGCGGTCAGGACGGTTAGACTGTAACCACGCGTTGCAGTGTGTTAGCGGCCACGGTAGCCACAGGGCCGCCCATCGTGTTGGGCACATCGCGTCGCCGTACCCACGCGTAGAGGGACGGGACGCCGCATGTCCGTCCTAGGGTCAACGGAAGAGGCGGCCCGGAGGCAGCCGGTCGTGCCCAGCCGGCCGAGGGCCGAGTCGGCTCCTTCACCAACCGTCCGGGGCGCCAGCCGGCACGAGCTGGTGCCGAACGTCCTCCAGCCGGCCTCGACCAGCCGACCGCATAGTTATTCTCAGAAGCAAAAGGGAGGAGACCCCATTGCTTTGGCCTACCCAGGGGTAATAACCCCGTCAATAGTCCCCCAAGCCGGCGGGGGCCCGTGTCCGGTGGACGGAGGGGAGCCGGCGGCTTCTACCCAGCTATACCCGCCACCGGCTTGGAGCCGAAAGGGTAGTCGAGTTGGCCGTTGGACCTGACGCCTCGGGTACCGGCGCGTCGCCCCGGGACCCGCGCCAGCATGCGGCGCGCCACGCGGCGAGTGATGATGTCGCGGGCCACGCGCATGCAGGGAGATAGGACGTCGCCTGGGCTAGCCCGCTAGGCCCCAGGCGTAGCCCAGTAGGCCTCGGGGCACAGGCTAGGATCATCTACGCCCCGAGGCGGCCGTTACGGCCCGGGGCCACCCACATGCGCACGGAGTTTCCGGGGGGAGTGGGCGCAGTTAATCCCACGTTCCCCGGTCGTGGCCTGCCTTATAAAAGGAGAGGAAGGGCAGGGGCGGAGGTACCCGCGCCTCACTCACCCTCTTGCTGCCCGTCTTCTTGCTTCCTTGACTTCTTCGCGCGATGTTATGCCCGAAGTTGCAACCGCGCCCGCAAGCCGTACTGCCACCATGATGGCCGACGAACGCGGCGGGAGCTGGGCGGGCTCCATCATGGTCGAAGCAGACATCGCCGAGCTCCGTCGCGCATGCATGCTGCCGCCGGAGGAGCGGGTGGTCACACGCGCACCGGGCGACGAGATGGCGCCGGCGCCAGAGCCAGGGGAACACGTAGTGTTCCTCTGGCATTTCTCCCGAGGCTTCGGGCTCTCGGTGAGTCATTTATTCCGCCTCTTCCTTGATACTTTCGATCTTCAACCACATAATCTTGGCCCCAACTCGATTCTCTATCTTTCTGCCTTAGCGACGCTGTGTGAGGGGTACCTCGGCGTCCTCCCTTTCATTGATTTCTTCAATACTCTTTTTTATCTCAAGTCTCTGAAAAGTGACGCATGCGGGGGCATGGTGGTGTGCTGCTGCGATGTTGCTCACTTTCCTCCTCTTTCCCTTATCGACTCCGTCAAGGGGTGGCACTGGATGTTCTTCTACATGAAGAATGCCAACCCGAAGACAGACAATATCTGGCTGCCGCCATTCGATGAAAGGCAATCCACCTAGATCAACTGGGTGGCGTCCGCCCCATGCGGCGTGGCCCTGGAGAAGCTCGGTCGACTTGCGCAGCTGAAGAGCTTCGAAGGACCAGTCACCGCTGAGCTGGTGGCGGCCTTCATCTCGCATCGGGTATCGCCCCTCCAGCTGAGGCCGCACCGGATTTGCAACATGTCCAGCCGGCGCAACCCCTGTCGGCTGTCCACCGTCGAGCTGACGCCGGCTCAGGTGGCGAAGCGGGTGAACGCCGTCACGACGTTCAAGCTGAAGCCCATGTCGTGGACATTCTGCATGGAGCCGTATGACCACATCAACTAGCTTCCCTGGTAAGTCTTTCGTCGAGGTACTTTCTTTTCGTTTCATACTCCCCAGCCGGCAGCCAGCTGGAGAACTTAATTTCATGTGCTGACCGCAGCTGCCGGTGCGACAGAACACGCCGGATGGCCCGCACCCTCAGATCTTCGAGGCAGAGCGTGACAACTCCGACTCCAAAGACTACGAGACGGGAGTCCCCCGGAGGAGGGGTGGACTCCTCAGGAGGAGCCGACGAGCCGGCCGACCCGCGATCCGGTGCTCCTAGCGGATCCGGGGGGTCCGGCGTGACTGGGGAGCCCAACGGAGCTGGTGAGTTCCCTCTTGCCCCCTTGATCAAGGACTGGACGGACGACAACGATGATGATGACGAATTAATGATTCTGAAAGAGCCTCCTGCCTCAGCGTGCCAGGGCCGGAGGAGCGAGGAGCGGCCGGCTCGAGCCCCAGCGGCCAGAGCAGCCGGGCTGGGGAAGAGGCCGGCTCAAGGGGGGCCGGTGGCCCCGCCGCCAGGCCCAAAGCGGGTGAAGGTGGCCGTGCGAAAGCCGCCGCCACGCGCCAAGCGGTCCCTGCCCCTTGTCATCGAGTGAGTCTTTATCTTATGAAAGTTTTTCTTACGCCTCGCGAGTCGGTTGATGACCGGCCCTTGGGTGCTATAGTGACTCCATAGAGCTCCACGATGAGGAGCCGACGGGGGATCCGACGGACGCCGCCAGCCGGCTATCCCGCGAGAACGCGGCCACTCAGCAGGAGGAGAAGAGGAGGCTCGCGGAGCTGCGAGCCTCCAAATCCGGGACGCGAGGAGGGGCCTCGCACTCCGGGACCTCGAGCAGCAGGAGGCGAAGGAGGTCCGCGGATCCCCCGCGGGTGGCCGACTCGGCGACGGAGTCAACCCGCATGTCGAGGCCTCCGTCGAGCGAGCCGTGAGGGGCGGTTATGGCCCCGCCAGCGC
Organism: Hordeum marinum; assembly: GCA_022496015.1. NCBI lineage: Eukaryota > Viridiplantae > Streptophyta > Magnoliopsida > Poales > Poaceae > Hordeum > Hordeum marinum. The sequence continues at coordinate 470,964,648 of CM039672.1, read as the reverse complement.
CTTTGTCCATGCAGGAGGCAGCCCCAGCGAGGGCGACGACGGCGGAGCCGGCTCTCGAGGCGGCCCGACCCGAGGTGCCGGAGGTGCCCCCGCCTGCGGCCGAGCCGGCCCGGGTTGAGGTGTCGGAGGCCCCGGTGGCCCCAGAGGTGACGCCACAGGTGGCGGCCATGGAGGTGGAGGTGCCGCCTGCCGCGATCGACGCGCCGGCGCGGCAGGAAGCAGAGACGACGACGACGTCGGGCGGGGTGCCGGCGGGAAGCGACTCCCGGCCCCTTGCCGTTGTCAACCCGCCCCCGACGGCTGGCGCCACGGCAAGCCCGGGCAACAGCGGTGGCCAGGCCAGGAGGCCCCTGCGATTGATACAGGAGGTGCTCCGAGACTGGGAAGCGCCGGCGAGCGCGCCGGCCCCCAACACAGGTGGCCCGGTCCCCTCCTTTGCGGACTTGGGGAGTGTCTTGGACCGGCGCCGGCAGGAGCTGGCCCGGTTCGTAGAGGCGACAAACGCCGCCCTACAACATACCGAGTTAAGCCGTCTGCTTTGACTTAGAATTTTTAGTGGGGGCGGGCGAGCGCACCCATTGGGTGTAGCCCCCGAAATGCGGGCCGGCTGACTGGCTGACGGGAAACCTCCCTGCGGTATGTTGACCTTTGCCTTTTGAGCGTGTCTTGACCTTTGCCTTTTTGTGGCAGGAGGGAACCTCCCTGCGGCAGAAGCTATTCGCAGAGGCTGTCGCCATCCATGACCGCGGCAAATACGGCTTCTACTGCCTGGAGGAGGAGTTGACTCGCGTGCAAGGTCAGTTGCACTTCGCAAGGGGCACATAGCCCTCGGGAGTCGGCTGACGCCTGTCGTGTCTTGCAGGTGACCTGGCCGCGCTTTAGGGGGAGAAGACCGGGCTTGTCTTCGAGCAAGACTGGCTGGCGTGAGACGTCCAGGCGGTGACGCAGGAGACGGACCGGATGGCCGCACTGCTGATAGATGGGGAGGCGGTCTGGGACTGGCTTAAGGCCGAGGCGGCGAAGGAGGTGGTGGCCCGGGAGGCAGCCGTCAAGGAGGCGGCTGACACCACCTTGAGGACTGCCGCCCTTCAAGGCGAGGTAACCTGCCTCGAGAGGACGCTCGAGGAGTTCAAGGGTTCCCTCGCCACCTCGGAGGCGGCCCTGGCGTTGGAGCGCAAGGCGGCGCTAAACTTCGCCCTTGGGGTGGACGACACGATCGAAGGTAGGTGCTGGTTTTTCCCTTCTTTAGCCGGTTGCTCCTTTCTTTGCTATTTCTTGTGTTTTCATGTTGCCTTTGTTTTCTTCCCTTCTTTCTTCTTCTAGGTCGTTTCCCGGAAACTCAGCGCCGCGCTACGCGCGCCGTTGAGGAGCACCGGGAATACCTTCGGGAGTGCGGTCGCACCATCGAAGAGGAGGCCGCATGGGATGTGGACGAGATCGGGCTCACCACCGAGATGCAGATGACTCATCTTGAGAGGAGCGTGGACCAGCTCAAGACCGTCGGCAAAGAGGTCATCACCACGGTGTGGCCGGACCGCGGGGGAGCTTCGATGAATCGTGTGGCTCAGTGGCTGGAGCACGCCGTCCCCCGCCTCGAAGCCTGGAAGGCATCGGCTGCCCGAGCCGGGGCGCAGATGGCGCTCCGGTTCGTCACATCGTGGTACCGCGGCGTGGACCTGGGCCAGTTGGCGACCATGCGGGACGTGTCGGCCGCAGAGTGAGAGGCCTGCGAGCCGGCCCTTGACCACCGAGCCAACGAGCTCGCGTCGTATGTCGACGCGGACGAGTTCCTGCCGGCCCTTGGCAAGGACGGCGAGCCGCTGCCCGAGGATTCCTTCGGCATCCCCCAAGGCCCGGCAGACGATGAAGTTGCCGACGAGAGCACCGACTCGAGCGGCGAGACGGTCAAGACCGAGGAGACCACCTCGAAGGCCAAGGAGGCCAACCCGAAGGCCGCGACCACCTCTAAGGCAAGAGCCGAGCCGCCCAGCGACGCGCCGGCTGGCAACGCGCCGGCGGCCTGAGCCCCCGGGCATTTTTTATCTTTCTCTTTTTTCTCCCTGCATGTTAAGCTTGAATCCACCCACTGGGGGTGTTTATGTAATGAACTAATGCTGGGCATGGGCCGCTTTTGTCTTAACATTTATGTTGTGAACATTTGGCGTGTTTTCCTTGTTATCCATGCCGCCTCGTCCTTATCCTTTTTTGCCCGCTTGACTCTTTTCGGTTCTTCTCCTTTTCCAATTTGGTTTCGACCCCGCTAGCCCGATAGCCGGCAGCCGATCTGTAGCTGGGTCGGGGCGTCTACCTCAAGGGAGCCGGTTCAAAACTTAGGAATCGCGAGGGATTTTCGGGATAAGTAGAGTGGTAGAGATGCGGTGATGGCATGACTAGGCCTAGCCGGGATCTCCCTTTGTCTTGACCTTTTGTGTGAGCCGAAATTGGCTGCCCCGAGGCCCCAAAATCTGGACAGCCGGGAGCCGGTTCTGTGGCTGGTAGGATGGGGAGGTTTGGCCGGCTCACATTACTTAGCCACTTTCTGGGAGAGACGCTCTAGGTCCAGGTGGCTGGCCCCCGGGCCCGGCAACCGGGTCAGGGAGCCGGTTAGTGAGGAACACTTTTGAGGGAAATAAATCGGGGCGCGCCCCAAGAGCCAGCTTGGGGCTCCCATTGCATTCATAAGCCCAAAAGGTTGGGGGTACATACATACACTGGTTTCTTCAGCAGTACACCGGGCGCAGGAGGGCCGCGTTCCATGGGCGCTCCATCTCCTCATCGGAGGCATCTCTTTTGCGCTTCTGCGGCTTCTGGGCATCTATTAGATAGTATGCGTTGTTGTGCAGTGCCTTGTTGATGATGAATGGGCCCTCCCATGGGAAGGACAACTTGTGTTGTTCGGCCATCCGCTGGATCCTCCTGAGGACCAGGTCCCCCTCGCGAAATGAGAGTGGCCGGATCCACTTGTTGTGGTAGTGCCGGAGCTTCTGCTAGTAGATTGTCGTCCGGCTCAAGGCCAGTTCGCGAGCTTCCTCGAGTAGGTCGACGCGGTCTTCTCTTGCTTCTTTTGCGTCCTTCTCCATGTATAGGGCGACCCGAGGCGAATCGAACTCGATGTCAGTGGGGATGATCGCCCCAGACCCGTGCACAAGGAAGAAATGTGTGTAGCCGGTTGAACGGTTCGGGGTCGTCCGGAGACTCCAAAGGGCGGTCGGCAGCTCGTCGATCCAGCAGTCGGCTGACCTTACCAGCGGCGTTATGAGCCGAGGCTTCATGCCGGATAGGATAAGGCCGTTTGCCCTCTCAACCTGGCCGTTTGACTGCGCATGAGCGACGGAGGCCAGATCGAGCCGGATCCCTTGCTTGGAGCAGAAGTGCGCGAGTGTGCCCTTGGCGAAGTTTGTGCCATTGTCGGTGATGATGCTATGGGGAACGCCGTAGCACACCGTGATGTCATCGATGAACCGGACGGTCGTAGGGCCATCTAGCTTCTTGATTGGTCGCGCCTCGATCCACTTGGTGAATTTGTCGACAGCCACCAGCAAGTGCGTCATGCCGCCTCGAGCGGTCTTGAATGGGCCCACCATGTCCAGCCCCCAAACGGTGAAAGGACACGAGAGGGAGATCGTTTGGAGGGATGTTCCCGGCAGGTGGCTCTGCGTGCTGTGCTGAAGCGTTGGCAGCCCTCGCACTCGTCAACCAACTTCTTGGTCACCTCGAGAGCAGTCGGCCAGAAGAAACCATGGCGGATAGCCTTGGCCACCAGGGTTCTGGAGGCGGCGTGGTGCCCTCACTCACCCTGGTGGATGTCGAGGAGGATCTCCAGACCCTTTTCCGGCTCGACGCATCGCTGGAAGACGCCGGTGGTGCTACGATGGACGAGCTCGTTGTTGATGATGCCGTCGGCCGTGGCCCGGTGCTGGATTTGCCTTGCCAAAGCCTCATTCGGAGGCAACTCGCCCCATAGAAGAAACGCTAGGATGGGTTGGGCCCATGAGGGGGCCAAGATGGGGGGCGGCTCGGGAGCCCCCGGGACTGGTTGACCAGCCCTCGGGACCGGCTCGGGAGCCCCGGATATTGGTTGATCAGTCCCTAGGTCCGGCTCGCCAGCCCTTGGGGCCGGCTGGTCGATGATCATCAGACGACCGCGTTGTTGGGGCCGGCCGGCTCGGGCGCAGCCGGCTTGATCGACACGGGTAGGGCAACCGGTGGTGCGGGAGCCGGTAGCGAAGACACCGGAGGGCCGGCCGGGGCCGGCGATGCCCGCCGGTACGAAGATTGACTCCGACTACAGGGAAGGCTCGATCGATGGCTTGAGCAACCACTTGAGGGAGACGCCGACTGGGATGGCCTGCCGGGTGGAGCCGATCTTTGCCAGCGCGTCAGTCACCTCATTGTCCGCTCGTGGGATGTGATGAAACTCACAGCCCTCGAAGGAGCCAGTGAGCTGTTGTACGAGGAAGCGGTAGCTGGCCATGTTGGCATCCCTAGCGTCCCATTCGCCAGAGACTTGCTGCACCATGAGATCGGCGTCCCCGAAGCACAGGATGCGCCTGATGCCGATCTCCTTGGCGAGCCGGAGGCCATGGACGATGGCCTCGTACTCGTCCATGTTGTTGGAGGCGGCGAAGTGGATCTCGAGAGCGTACTTGAGCTGATCACCCTTGGGGGAGGGGAGGACTATGCCGGCACCCCGGCCGGTCCTCATTTTCGAACCGTCGAAATGCGTGCGCCAATGCAAGGAGTCTGGGGGAGGTGGCATGAACTCCGTCTCCGCCCAGTCAACGAGGAAGTCAGCCAACACTTGTGACTTGATGGCGGTTCTTGGCTCGTACCGGATCTCATGATCGGCGAGGGCGATGACCCATTTGACGATCCGGCCAGTGGAGTGCCGGCCGCTCATGATCTCGCCGAGCGGGGCCGTGCTCACCATGGTAATGGTATGCTCCTGGAAGTATTGCTTGACCTTCTAGGCGGCGAAGTATATGCCATAGCACATCTTCTGCTAGTGGGGATAGTTCTGCTTGGACGCGGAGAGGACCTCGTTGAGGTAGTAGACGGGTCGCTGGACTGGCAGGGACTTGTCCTCCTCCGGCTGCTCGACCACTAGGACGACGCTGATGACGCGTGTGGTCACCGCGATGTAGGCGAGCAGGGTCTCCTTCTCAGCCCGCCGCGTGGGTGAGAGCCTTCTTGAGGCCGCGGAAAGACTCGTCCGCCTCGTCGTGCTAGTCGAATACGCCCGACCTCTTGGTTTGATCCGACTCGATTAGAGCCGTCTTGCGAACGAGCCCGTAGAGGGGCAAGGCCTTCTCCCCCAACCGACTGATGAACCGGTTGAGCAAGGCAAGGCACCCGGTGAACTTCTGGACGTCGCGGAGCCGGGTAGGCTTGGGCATGCGCTCGATCGCGCTGATCTTCTCGGGGTTAGCTTCGATACCGTGGGCAGACACGAAGAAACCCAAGAGTTGACCGCCCGGGACGCCGAAGACACACTTCTCTGGGTTGAGCTTGATCTTGTACTTGCGCAAGTTCGCGAAGGTCTCCCGGAGGTCATCAAGAAGGCTGAAATTCTTCTTGGTTTTGACGACGATGTCGTTGACATAGACGTGGACATTCCTGCCTATCTGAGGCAGGAGGCATTTCTGCATGCACCGTTGGAAGGTGGCGCCTGCATTCTTCAGGCCGAAGGACATGGTGATGTAGCAGTAGGCCTCAAAGGGCGTGATGAAGGAGGTCTTGAGCCGGTCTTCCGAGTCTAGCTTGATCTGGTGGTAGCCGGAGTAGGCGTCCAGGAAGGACAACAAGTCACAGCCGGTTGTGGAGTCGATGACTTGATCGATCCGCGGCAGAGCAAATGGGTCCTTGGGACACGCCTTGTTTAGGCTAGTGTAGTCGATGCACATGTGTCAGGTCTTGTTCTTCTTCAGCACCAGGACTGGGTTGGCCAGCCAGTCCGGGTGGAACACTTCCATGATGAACCCGGCTGTGAGCAGCCGGGCGATCTCTTCACCTATAGTACGCCGCTTCTCCTCGAAGAAGCGACGCAGGGGTTGCTTGACCGGCTTGACGTCCGGCTGGACGTGGAGTTTGTGCTTGGCGAACTTCCTCGGAACACCTGGCATGTCCTTGGGGGACCATGCAAAGATGTCCCGATTCTCACGGAGGAAGTCGACGAGCTCGTCTTCCTATTTGTTGTTGAGGCGGGAGCCGATGGTGACGCACTGGGTTGGGTTGACTGGGTCGAGTGGGATTTTCTTGGTGTCTTTGGACGGCTGGAAGGAGGCCTCGCCAAAAGATTGCAAGGGAGGAGCCGGCACGGCCGGCTGGCTGGCAGCAAGGGCCACGAGCTGCTCGAGCTGCCGTTTCTTCTCGACGATCTCCAGGGCCTCGGTCAGCCGGCTACCGTCTAGAGCGCACTCGAGCGACATATTGTAGTCACCCTTGATGGTGATGATTCCCTTGCGGCCAGACATCTTGAGCTTTACGTAGGGATAATGGGGGACCGCCATGAAGCTGACAAGAGCCGGTTGGCCCAACAACGCGTGGTAGGGGCTCGCGAGGTCCACGACCTCGAACACCACAGGCTCGTGGCGGAAGTGGCCGGGTCCGCTGAAGAGGATGACGAGTGTGATCTTGCCGACAAGGGAGCAGGACTTTCCAGGCACGATGCCACGGAAAATTGTCCGGCTCGCCTGCAGGTCTTTGCAGGCACGATGCCATGGAAAATTGTCCAGCTCGCCTGCAGGTCTTCTATCTTCAGCCCCAGCTTGTGCATAGTGTCGAGGTAGAGGATGTTGATGTTGTTGACACAATCTATCAGCACCCACGAGAAGCGACAAGTTCGCTCCTTGGTGGTGATGGTGGGGTTGAGGACTAAGGCATAGCTGCCGGGATTCGGCATCATAGTGGGGTGATCGGCCTGGCTCCAAGTGTCCGGCTTCTCCGCCCACTGCATGAACTAGGGAGTTGCCCGCATGGTGGTGTTCACCTCATGTCGGAGCTGGCGTTTGGCATGTTTGCCCGTCTCTTCACTGTTGAAGACAACATAACGGCCGTCTTGGTTAGGGAACGGGTCGATCAAACGACCATCGTTCTGGGCCGGAGCCGGAGCCAGCGCCGGGGCGGCAACTTGGGCCGGCGCCAGGGCCGGCGCACGGGCTGGCGGCATGGGAGGAGCCGGAAGGCCGTCCCCCCGGGCCAATCGCTATGAGAAGCTGCACTGTCGGGGCATGTGCGTAGAGGGTTTGGACCCAGAGTGGTTCTTGCAGTGGAGGTCAAGCATTTGCTCGAAGGTGAGCTTCGGCTCCCAAGAAGCCTTGCCAGTGCACTGGCGCTGGCTGGAAGGCTGAGCAGCCGGCTCTTGCTCCTCGATGGTGTTGACCTGCCGGCTCCCATAGCGGCGATCCGGCTGGTCGTTCTTGTGCTTGTTGTTTTGCAGCTGCCGGTTGTCAGCAGGCGGCCGGGTCGTGGCCGGTATCATCGTCGTCTTGGCAAGCGGGGTCGTCTTGACCCGGAAGGCCGAGTCGGCAGTGGCGTACTTGTCCGCCTTGGTCATGAGCTCGACAAGCATGGCCGGCTCGGGGCATAGAAGCTTGTGCTTGAGGGGGGTGTCGTCTTGGCAGCCTTGAATGAAGTAATACACGGCTTGTACCTCGTGCACCCCTTCACAGGAGTTGTGAAGCTCAGTCAATCGAGTGAGGTAGTCGCGGAGGGATTCGTCTGGCCCCTGAACGCACATAGAGAGTTCACAGGGACGGACAGGCCGCTTGTAGGTACCGGTGAAGTTGCGGACGAAGGCATCCTCGAAGTCCGTCCCAGTGTTGATGCTGCTGGCCACCAGGCTGTTGAGCCAGGTGCGGGCCGAGCTGATCAACATGAGGGGGACGTAGCGAACGGCTACGCGCTTGTTCCCCTGGCAATGCCAACCGCGGTGGTATAGTCGATCAGCCAGTCTTCGGGCTTGGCTGCCCCATTATATTTCAGGGTGTCCCGAGGGAGCATGAAGCCGGTTGGAAAAGGCTCGGTGCGGATCCGAGGGCCGAAGCAAGCCGGACCAATCGAGCCCTCCTCCTCAAGGAGGGCGGATTGCGCGAGTTTGTCGATGCAGTTGCGGGTGTCGTTCTCACTGCGGGGGACGCATGGTCCGAGCCAAGCCGAGAGCTCGGGGCGGATGGTAGGTGGAACCGATTGTCCTGACTCGCGCCGTGGGGGTGGTGTGTGCCCGTGGTTGCGCTGGCTACCAGATGCTGGCGCTTCGTGATGGCGGCTGCTTCGAGGCGGGTTGTTGGTGCGCCGGCTGTTAACAGTCGGTTGCTCGCTCCCCGGCGGCTGAGAGGGCCGGGGGTTGTTCATCTCGTCCCGGCGGCCGGAGACGCGAGGGGAGTAGGAGTACTGGGCCGCCTGGCGGCCGGCAGTTCCCGAGCCCTCGCGCTCGGGCCGGGGGCCTTCGGTGGCAGCGCCGCCCGTTGCGAGCAGATGCTGCTGCGCATCAGCAACATCGATGAGCTCCTTGATGTGGCGCTCGTGGGCGGTATGCTCTTCGCCCTCCAAGGTGGCCAATTCCTCGTAGGCCACCTTGAGAGCCCACTGGTTCGCTGCGGGGGTGTCGTAGACGGGCAACTTGCCGCTGAGGATTTCGGCAACCACGCGACCGCGGTCGCGCATAGCTCCATGCCGGCTGGGCTCGGTGCCAGCCAGGGTGAGTCCGTAGGCGGCAGCGTACTCACGCTACACCACATCCATGCGACGCTGCATGGATGCAAGGGCGGTGGCGTACTCGAATAGGACGCAACGAGCCGCCTCGAGATCGGCCACGACAGTGTCGGAGTTCGCCATCGGGGCGATCAGAGTGCTCAAGCCCCGGAGGGCCACGCCGAGCGGGTCGGATGTGTCGACGCGGGCAGCGGCAGCGTTAGTCGCGACCTGCGCTCGTCCGGAAGCGGTGGAGGAAGTGATGGCCATTACTTCCATGTGACCGTGAGAGCCGTTGGACTGAGCCACAGCGAGTGCGCCCATGGCCATGGGCGGACTGACACAGACGAGCACCTGCGCGGGGTACTCGTCAGTGGTCGGAGTCTCGACGAGGTTGAGCCTGCCGAAGCGCTCGGTTAATGCGTCAATGTCGGTCGTGAGGCCAACAGAATTGCTCACAGGGCGTGTCGGAGCAAGCCCCACGAGCCTGCGGTTTTGCCTGGGCGTGCGACAACAGCGGGGAATGGCGAGGGGTCCCTCCCGGAGCAAGAATCCAGCCGGAGCCACGTACGACCCCATGGTGGGCTCCAACTGTTATTGTTTTCTCACGATAGTTGCCATAGGGTGGCTTATCGTAGGTGGTTAGGGCCGAAGAACGCCGACGGGCCCCGGGTGCGAGATTGGGCAGAAGCGGTGATGGCACAAGATGTACCCAGGTTCAGGTCCCTCCGAGGGAGGTAATACCCTAGTCCTCCTTGGTTTAGTTGGATGGATGGGTATGAGAACAAAGGTGCTCCTGGAGCTATGTCTAGAGGAGGAAGAAAGAGCAGCCGGCTCGTCTTCCTCCGCTGCTAGAAGGGTTTTGGTGTGTTTGTGTGTGTGCGGGTGATCGTCCGTCCCCGTTGCATGGGAGGCTCGGGGGGTTTATAGGCCAACCCCCCGGCTCTTATAATATGTTCTAAGTACAGGGGCGGGGGGACCCGGCTGGTAGTCTCTCTGGCTGGCTAGGGGGTCCCACGATTTGTGTCGTCTCGTCGTCGGTGGGGTCCGCCGGCTGAGCGGTCCCATCTCCCGTTGGGGCCTGCCAGCCGGCTCTGTGGTTGGCCCTCGCCCACCTGCCACGGCACGGGTTGCCCGGGGGGCGTCATCTAGTGCCAGCCGGCCGAAGTCTCCGGTATGGCCGGCCATGCTGTAGCCACGGCCGGGCAGGTCATTGAGTGGGCGTGGGCGTGCCGGCACTGTTCCTTCGCTCGGTCGCACTCGCTGAGGTCAGCGGCCGCGACGGTTAGACGGTAGCGACGCGATGAAGTGCGTCAGCGGCCACTATAGCCACAGGGCCACCCATCGTCCCGGTTGTGTCGCGTCGTCGTACTAGCGCGCGGCGGGACGGGATGTCGCATGTCCGTCCCGGGGTCAACGGAAGAGGCGGCCCGGAGGCAGCCGGCCGTGCCCAGCCGGCCAAGGACGGAGTCGGCTCCTTCACCAACCGTCCGAGGCGCTAGCCGGCACCAGCTGGTGCCGGATGTCCTCCAGCCGGCCTTGACCAGCCGATCGCATAGTTATTCTCGAAGTGAAAGGGAGGAGACCCCGTTGCTTTGGCCTACCCAGGGGTAATAACCCCGCCATCACTCAAGTTCATTTTGGTACAAACCTGAAAAAAGGGGAGGCCTCATAATTATCAGGTTATTATGCAAACGAAAACATTATCTCCGCAAAGATCAATAAACGAAGATTTTCATTAGTTCATAATTGCTAGCTTATAACTAATTAGTTAATAGTTGGGGCTCTTGGTGAATTTATTCATAATACATACAACAAAAAGATGTGCCTTGTCACCATTGTTTTAAATATTGATGATAAAGGGTTTCCCCCCACTTTATATTATAAAGCAAACATTGAGTTTGTAATCAATTACCAAAATGGGAGTTGAATTTATTGCAAGCATGTCTTGAAGAAGAAGATTGTGTAAGCATTCATGTTTACCTTCAAGACACATCTTTATGAAGAGAGAAGCTAAGATACACGGTTCATCAATACTAAGTCAAAAAGTGAATCAACTTGATCAACACACAAAGCGTACACGATGTACTAAGAGGGATCAAGTGATCCCATGGTGTGGTAAGCATTGTCCATTACGCTTTGTGTACTAACCCATGATCTACGTGAAAGTTCTTTGTGGGGTTAGGTATATTTCCATGGGCTTGCATCAAGAGGCAGATCCCATACATCCTATGGAAGATGACATCAAGTGGAGATCGTCATCAAGGTTGTGATGTTCAAGATCAAGTGAAGCATCACAGAGAGATCATGCTTGAGGCTCGCCGTTCATTGTGGTGACAATGGACTTGTGAAGATGTGCCGAAGAGTGGCTCATCTAGAGTGGAGTATGGGGGAGCAATCATCTAGTCTTCATCAAGCCAACGCAATCAAGAAATGTGGTCCATCTTGAGGAAGTCAAGATCATCATCATCTAGCTCAAGTGGACTATGTGCAAGGCTAAGGTTTGACCTTGACAGGGTTTTCTATTTTACCGGTCTCATGGTGGTAGTTGAGAGACCGGGTTATAGGATCGATTGCCGTACAATCAAGGGGGGCTCTCAAGTAAGTAGCTTGATCCTATCGTTCGTTGAAAGCTCAAACCACTGCATTCTTGGCATCATCATATTTCTTGGTTCTTGGTTGGCTTTTCTCTATGTGGGTTCTTGAGCTTGTGGTTATCTTCGTGACAAGCTCTAGTACATCGAAAACGGATTTCATATGCTTTGTCTATTGCGTCTTTAGTATTGGAAGTTTTACCGGTCTTATTCGACGAAGGGTTCTCACCAATTTCTTATGGGACTTTTCTCATTTGCTTATTACTGATATTTCAATCAAGATTGTGTTAGCACATGTCGTTAGCTTTCCAACAAACTTTGTTTAATTGAATTCGGAGTCCGTTTGCAAAAGTTGTGGCAGTTTTGGTGTTCTTAAAAGGCTGCAGCGGTACTTCCGCGGCTAGAGCGGATGTATTTTTTTACTACCGCTCCAGAGTAGAATCTCGTGTTATTTACAGCCGTGGTAGGAATGGATGTAATTTTTTAGTACCGCTCGCAAGTAGTAGTACCGCTACCCGTAGCGGTAGTACTGCTATCCATAGCGGTAGTACCGTGAGGATGAGCGGTAGTACTGCTCCTTGGAGCGGTAGTAGCGCTCTGTGCGGGCTGTGTGGATAACGGTTGGATTTTTCCCCACCTATAAAAGGGGGTCTTCTTCTCCAATGGACCTCATCTTTCTAGCTCCTCTTCTTCCCCCATTGTTAACCTTCTTCGAGCTTGCTAACTCTCAATCCCTCCAATGATTCTTGCTAGTTCTTGAGGGAAAAGAGAGAGGAGATCTAGATCCACATTTCTACCAATCACTTTCTCCTCTAAGTGAGGGGAACCCCTTGGATCTAGATCTTAGAGTTTTTTGTGTTCTTCTTCGTTCTTCCTCTCATTTCCCTCCCTAGCATTAGTTGTTTTGGTGGGATTTGGGAGAAGGACTTGGGCACTTCGTGTGCCCTTGCCATTGCATTTGGTGCATAGATTTGAGTTCTCCACGGTAATACGTGGAAGTGAGAAGTTGGGAAGCTATTACTCTTGGGTGTTTGAGCACCTTAGAGCTTGTTCCTCTTGGGTGCTTTGGCACCCTAGATGGTTGGTGGTGCATCGGAGCTCAATCATTGTGGTGCAAAGCTCCGGGCAAGCTTCAGGGTCTCCAATTAGGTTGTGGAGATTGCCCCGAGCATTTGAGGTCACCTCGGAGCCACAATCCATTGTGGTGAAGCTATGTGGTGTCGTCGGGAGCCTCCAATCAAGTTGTGGAGATTGCCCCAACCTTGTTTGTATGGGTTCGGTGACCACCCTTAAGGGTCCCTTAGTGGAATCACGACATCTTGCATTGTGCGAGGACGTGAGGAGATTACGGTGGCGCTAGTGGCTTCTTGAGGAGCATTCTGCCTCCACACCGCTCCGAACGGAGATTAGCATCCGAAAGGGTGTGAACTTTGAGATACATCGTCGTCTCCGCGTGCCACGGTTATCTCTTACCCGAGCCCCTTTACTTATGCACTTTACTTTGTGCTAGCCATATTGTTTCTTGTTATATATCTTTCTATCACCTAGTTGTATATTCTTCTTAGCATAAGTTGTTGGTAGACATAGGTGATCCTAGTTGTTTTAGGTTTTGTGCTTGACTAATTAAACGATAGTTTTATTCCGCATTTGTTTAAGGCTAAACCGTAATTATTTTAAAGCGCCTATTCACCCCCCTCTAGGCGACATCCACGTCCTTTCAATTGGTATCAAAGCTAGGTCTCTCATTATTAGGTTTAACCACCTAGAGAGTAAGGATGTCGACTAGGGGATTAGGATTCTCTGACACTCTTAGTTTCGATGGCACAAATTTTGATGTTTGGGTAATTCACATGCTTAATCTCTTTAGGGTCATGGACCCATATTTAGAGGGAATTGTAGATATGGGTTTTTCTCCTCCAAAGAATTCTCAACACATATCTTTAGAGGATGGGAAAAACTCTTATCTCAATGCGCAAGCTTCTAATGTGCTTTTTGATGCTTTGAGCAATGTAGTTATATTTGAACTCATGCCATTTCGAGATGCTCATGAGTTGTGGACAAAGCTTCAAGATAAATATGGTGTGTCCAAGATTTGTAGGGATGATTGTTCTCCCTCCACCTCCGGTCATGTTGTATTCTCAACTTCTTCTACTTCACCGACATGTGGATTTCCACAAGGTAATTATATGGTGAGTAGTGATGGTCATTGTAATGATGATAGTGGGCTTATTGTTGATAATTCTTCTTCACTATCTTATTGCAATGCTTCATCTTTGGACTTTAACACCTCGAGCACTTTAAATGTTTCACATGCTTGTGTTGATAGTCCTTGCATATCATGTACAAATAGCTTGACTAAATCTCATGATGATATGCTTGCTATATCTTGTTGCCATGATAAAAATGTATCTATGTCCTCGAGTTGTTGTGATAACAATGTAGAGGACACCCAACACTCCATGGAACAATATGTGGTCTTGAATGGTGCTTCAAGGGATCCTACATCATCATCTGTTGTTTCTCACTTTTGACTTATGTCTAAGGCTTCAAAGGTATCTCCTACTTTGAATCCCAATATAGCTCACGATGATGATGTTGATGATAATGATGAAGAGAGTGATAATATTGCTTCCTTAAAACGTAAGGGAGAAATGGTTTTTAAAGCTCTTCGTAAGAATAATATTGCTCATTACAACTTCATGGAAATCATGTCTATTGCCATTGAGGGCAAGAAATATATTGAGGTGTTGGAAGCTCATCTTGAGGAGCATGAGGCCACCATTGAGAAAATGGAAGGTCATGAACGTGATTACGCTAATGAGATCGCTGAGCTATCTCAAGCTCTTGAAAATGAACAAACCACCAAGGAATCTCGTGAGGAGACCTTTGCTCTAGAATTATCTAGATTAAAGGAATCCCATGAAAGAGCTCTTGAGGTGGCTAATGATTTTGGAACTAAAAATGATAAGCTTGAAGTTGCTCATGCTAAACTCCTTGAGGACTTTGAGCACCTCGAAAATGGCTCAACGGTAGTTAAGAGTTCTCTCATTGAACTCACCGAGTCTCATTCTCAACTTAAAGTTTCATATGTTAAAGAGCTTGCCAAGTTGCCTTCTCCTCTTATTGTTAATGATGATGCTTGTTTTACTAACTCTATTTCTTGTGAAGCATCCATATTAAAGGAGAGTGTTGAGCTAAGGTCTGAACTTAAGTTGCTATCTAGTAATTATGGGAAATTGGAAGAGAGTCATGAAAAGCTTTCTAGCTATCATGGCGATCTTCTAGTATCTCATAATGTGCTAAAGATAGCTCATGAGGATAGTACTACTAAGGTAACATCAAGTGGTCCTCATGTGGAAATTAGCACTACATCTAGTAGAAATGCTTTATTGCCATGTGCTAGTCCTCGTAGTTCATCTACTCATAATGTTGGTACATCTTGTGATGAATTACTTTCCTTGCCTTGTTTCTCTAACGATGAAGCATATACTTCCTCTAGTACTTGTATTGATACTAACCATTTAGAGGAAATCAAAGAGCTCAAGGCCCAAGTCACTTCTTTGAATAAAGACTTGGAAAAGAGTCATGAAGGGAAGTCCACACTCAACAATATCTTGTGTGGGCAAAAATCCCCAAATGACAAAGGTGGACTTGGATTCAACTCCAATAAGAAGAAGAAATCCGAGAGAAACAACAAGGGCCAAGAACAAGTCAAGAACTTGGCCAAGATTTTTTGCTTCAAGTGCAAAATAGAAGGGCACCATGTTAGATCTTGCCCATTGAAGAAGAAGCCCCATAGTGACAAGCAACAAGGGGAGCGTCCACAAGTTCAATCTCATGCTCAACGTAAAGTTGAAGAAAGGCCACTTGCCAAGAAGACACAAGTCAATGCTCCTCAAGTTGAGAAATCAATTGAGAAGAAAGTAAAGGGTAAATTTTGCTACTTATGTCATGGGAAGGGTCACTTTGCTTCTTCATGCACTAATGGTAACTTATCCAACCCAATCATTACTGATGATATCTATTCTCTTGGGAAGGATAAGGTTGGCAATGTGTTTGCCAAGTTTGTTGGTACTCAAAGTGGTGTCAAGAAAAGAACCATTTTGGTAGCCAAGCCTATTATGACTAACCTCTTAGGATCCCCCTTGTTTGGGGAACAACAAGCTCAAACTTGGTCAGTAGGTATTGTTGGAGGGCATTGGTGACGTGGATACATTGTGAAGAATTGATTGTTCTTCATCATTCATATTGTCTCAATCCAAGTCATGTGGATCATCAAGTGTCTATCATATACCAATGTTCCTCCTTGCGGTAACTTGTACTTAAATTGAATACATTGTTAGTTACTTGCCCCTTTGCATGTTGTGGTTTTGTACCTTGCATGTGTTTGTATATGGTGTGCTTCCTATTTGTTTATCTTGAGAAATCAAGTATGTATGATGGGTTGCACATCATGTAGTTGTGAGTCTTGTGTAGAGCCTGTTTGCATCATGTTTGTATCTTAGTTGGCTCTTTGTGAGAGATTAATGGATTATCCCATTTTGGGGGAGTGATGTGCTTTATGCACTCCATGACCCTAAAAATGTTGTTCATGAGGAATACCACTTAGTATTGATATTACCAGGTTATCTAGCTTCTATTTGGTATGTCTTCTCATGAGAAATTCAAATTATAAACGGTACATTAATTCTCTCTTGTTGGATTTCATTTGCAACTTGTTACTAACGTTGGGTTACCACATTATGGGGGAGTAATATGCTATGTGCATATTACAAGCCCAGAGAATGTGTACATTTGAGATATTGCCACTTAGATGTGATATTACAATTTATCTTGTTCCTAGGTAGCATGTTAGCTCTACAAGTGTCATTTGCTTATGATTTACGTGTGAAGATGATGTTGGATATCTTTGCAATCTACCAATAGGAAATATTTCGAATTACTTCTTGTCCTTTGACAATTGGTATCCTTTTATATGGTAGAATTTGCTAATCATCTTTGCATTGTATTTTGTTTATCGTTTGTCTTCCTTGCCTCTTGTGGATCTTTCTCAGCGTGCCTATTGTTTCTATAGATATAGGGAAAGTGATGATCCCATTGTGTGCATTTTGTATTCAAATGCAAATTCTATATAATGCACATCTCTTGGGGGAGCTATCCTATTTTCTATAGAACACTCTCTTTATGTGTTCATCATAAAATCTTTTGATCTTCGTCAAGTGTGTGTTGGTGGGAGGAGAGCCTTCTCTCTATGGTGCTTTGTGCCATCATGAAAACTTGCGGAGGGTTTGGTTTGTTTGGAACCTAGCTCTCTTTTGGGAACTTGATACCTCTTGTTTTCCTTCAATTGGTATCGTGTTTCCTTCTATTTGGCATGTGTCAATGGATATCTCATTCCTTGATGTATCTTTTAGTTGGTATCCGTCAAGTGATATTTTTTTGTTTGGTATCTTATTTTCACTTGATACCTTTTCTTTCGGCATCTTATCAACTATGTGTTGAGTTTATTCTTGAAAGCTCTGAGCATGCATATTTACTACATGTACTTTCGTTGGCATGTTCTCTTTCCTTGACCCAATATATAGGGGAAACTCCACTATGACATAAATTGGCTAAAGTGTGCATGAAATTCAATTTCATATATATATATGCACATATTTATGTGGAGTTTTGTCCTATATATTGTTGGTACACTAACTGTTTGGTCCCAATAAGTTTGGGTACCACTTTGTTTGTGGTGTTGTTCTAGGAACAATTGGAGATACATTGGACACTTGGCTCACTTACAAGGACGGTGTTGACACCATGTGCTTATTGGAGCCTTGCTAGGATGATCGAAGAACCATTGTCTACTACATCAATCCAATGCTATCTCGGTAACAAGTATCTACTTCATGCATACATTTCTTGCATTCAACCGTTTATAGGTTGCATCATGGCAGGAATTTATTAAGTCATCCTTGTGGTACTTGTTTCCTTTCTCAAAGAGTCTCAACGATGATGTCATATTGCTAGTTGTGATGTCTTTGATGTTCGTGTATTGGGAGTTCATTTATGTACAATAAGAAAATATTAGGCTATGTGTTATGCTTTCAAGCAAAGATCTTATTGGTATAGTTATGACTTCCTTGTGGATATCTTATTTGCTCCTTCTTGTAACTATTTCGTGTGTACATTATTATTTGTGGATATATCATCATGATTTCCCTCTACCTAGAATCTTATACACATGAGAGAAGTTACATCTCTAGTTGATATCCTCTTTTCTTTCACGTCCACCGTTGCATTTCATTTTTGTTTACTTGGTGGTTTCGTGAAAGAATCTGTCTTGAGTGCGTATCATATATCCTAGCATCTTGATGCACTCTTTGGTGGTGAAGATTATTTTCCTCATGCTTGTCTTCATAAGGGTTTTGCCATTTCAATTGGTATACCTCCTCTTGACAAGGCTATCATTTTCCTATCTTCACTAGGGTTTGTCACAAGCTTTGATTTTTAAATTTTCCTATTAGTAAGCTTGTGAACCCTTTTGCTAGTGGTTTGTGTGTGGGAAGGATATGGTTTGCACTTTGTGTCTCATTTCATCAAGACTATGTTAATGCTTTATGCTCATCCTTATACTAGTCTTATCAAGTGCTTTTCCATGACTCACACACATCATATTGGTTGAGCCTATTCTTAAGATTGCCTCTTTTACATGTCGCTCAACCATACGTTTAGTGCAAGTACTATGCTCTTTGTCTTATCTTATTGCTTGCACTTGTTGTGTCTTTATATTGATTTTGGGGGAGTCATGATCCTTTTTTTGTGCACTTGTATTCAAATACAAATATTATTATTTGTGCACAAATCATGGGGAGCTCCTCTAGTTTCTTTATAAACACTATTTTTCCCATATCATAATATCTTTTATTCATGTGGCTCGTTGGTCCATGTGATTGATTGTTCCAATTAGTATCTTTTGATTGCTTGCTTCACTCCGGTGTATGTCTTTGTGCCATACGATCCTTTGTGCAATCTTTGGGTTCTCAATATAGTTTGTCTTCCTCCAACTACTTATCATTGAATATGTGTATTTCTTTGCACACGTATTTGAGATATACAAACTTTTTGGAGGAACACCTATTATATTGGATTTCTAAACTTTTTGTCCTTTTTGGCAATTGATGCCAATGGGGGAGAAGTTTAGAGAGTTTAGTTTGGAATGCTTTGAGAGTTTTGCTTTTGTTGTTTAAGCATTTGCATCTCACATTCATGCATTGCATTGTGTGTGCTTGGTTGTGCTTATTTTCTTATATAAACTCTCTTGAAAGTGGTTGTCATCAATTACCAAAATGGGGGAGATTGTAAGAGCACATTTCTCCATGTGTGGTTTTGGGTAATTGATGACACCCCTACGGACTAATGGTTGCCTTGATTTATATTCGAAGGATTTGTCCATAGGCACTTCTTGAAGTCCATCTGTTGGGTTTCAAGGAGTTTATATGGTGACCAAGGTGGTATTCAAGGTTTATCCAAAGATTGGTCATGTGGGAGTTGAGCTTATTGCAAGCATCTCTTGAAGAAGAAGATTGTGTAAGCCTTCATGTTTACCTTCAAGACATCATCTTTATGAAGAGAGAAGCTAATATACAAGGTTCATCAATACTAAGTCAAAAAGTGAATCAAGTTGATCAACTCACAAAGCGTACAAGATGTACTGAGAGGGATCAAGTGATCCCATGGTGTGGTAAGCATTGTCCATTACGCTTTGTATACTAACCCATGGTCTACCTGAGAGTTCTTTGTGGGGTTAGGTATATTTCCATGGGCTTGCATCAAGAGTCAGATCCCATACATCCCATGGAAGATGACATCAAGTGGAGATCGTCATCAAGGTTGCGATGTGCAAGATCAAGTGAAGCATCACGGAGAGATCATGCTTGAGGCTCGCCATTCATTGTGGTGACAATGGACTTGTGAAGATGTGCCTAAGAGTGGCTCACCCAGAGTGGAGTATGGGGGAGCAATCATCTAGTCTTCATCAAGCCAACACAATCAAGAAATGTGGTCCATCTTGAGAAAGTCAAGATCGTCATCATCTATCTCAAGTGGACTATGCGCGAGGCTAAGGTTTGACCTTCATAGGGTTTTCTATTTTACCGGTCTCATGGTGGTAGTTGAGAGACCGGTTTATAGGATCGATTGTCGTACTATCAAGGGGGGCTCTCAAGTAAGTAGCTTGATCGTATCGTTCGTTGAGAGCTCAAACCACTGCCTTCTTGGCATCATCATATTTCTTGGTTCTTGGTTGGCTTTTCTCTATGTGGGTTCTTGAGCTTGTGATTATCTTCGTGACAAGCTCTAGTACATCGAAAACGGATTTCATATGCTTTGTCTATTGCGTCTTCAGTGTTGGATGTTTTACCGGTCTTATTCGAGGAAGGGTTCTCACCATTTTCTTATGGGCCTTTTCTCATTTTCTTATTATTGATATTTCAATCAAGATTGTGTTAGCACATGTTGTTAGCTATGCAACAAAGTTTGTTTCATTGAATTCGGAGTCCGTTTGCAAAAGTTGTGGCAGTTTTGGTGTTCTTAAAAGGCTGCAGCGGTACTACCGCGGCTAGAGCGGATGTATTTTCTTATTACCGCTCCGGAGCGGTACTACCGCGGCTCCAAGAGCGGTACTACCGCTCCGGAGCAGAATCTCGTGTTATTTACAGCCGTGGTAGGCATGGATGTAATTTTTTAGTACCACTCGCAAGCAGTAGTACCGCTACCCGTAGCGGTAGTACTGCTATCCATAGCGGTAGTACCGCCCTAGCGGTAGTACCGCTCCTTGGAGCGGTAGTACCGCTCTATGCGGGCTATGAGGATAACGGTTGGATTTATTCCCACCTATAAAAGGGGGTCTTCTTATCCAATGGACCTCATCTTTCTAGCTCATGTTCTTCCCCCATTGTTGACCTTCTTCGAGCTTGCTAACTCTCAATCCCTCCAATGATTCTTGCTAGTTCTTGAGGGAAAAGAGAGAGGAGATCTAGATCCACATTTCTACCAATCACTTTCTCCTCTAAGTGAGGGGAACCTCTTGGATCTAGATCTTGGAGTTCTTCGTGTTCTTCTTCGTTCTTCCTCTCATTTCCCTCCCTAACATTAGTTGTTTTGGTGGGATTTGGGAGAGAAGGACTTGGGCACTTCGTGTGCCCTTGCCATTGCATTTGGTGCATAGATTTGAGTTCTCCACGGTGATACGTGAAAGTGAGAAGTTGGGAAGCTATTACTCTTGGGTGTTTGAGCACCTTAGAGCTTGTTCCTCTTCGGTGCTTTGGCGCCCTAGACGGTTGGTGGTGCATCAGAGCTCAATCATTGTGGTGCAAAGCTTCGGGCAAGCTTCGGGGTCTCCAATTAGGTTGTGGAGATTTCCCCAACCTTGTTTGTACGGGTTCGATGACCACCCTCAAGGGTCCCTTAGTGGAATCACGGCATCTTGTATTGTGCGAGGACGTAAGGAGATTACGGTGGCCCTAGTGGCTTCTTGGGGAGCATTCTGCCTCCACACCGCTCTGAACGGAGATTAGCATCCGCAAGGGTGTGAACTTCGGGATACATCGTCGTCTTCGCGTGCCTCGGTTATCTCTTACCCGAGCCCCTTTACTTATGCACTTTACTTTGTGACAGCCATATTGTTTCTTGTTATATATCTTGCTATCACCTAGTTGTATATTCTGCTTAGCATAAGTTGTTGGTGCACATAGGTGAGCCTAGTTATTTTAGGTTTTGTGCTTGACTAATTAAACGATAGTTTTATTCCGCATTTGTTTAAGCCTAAACTGTAATTATTTTAAAGCACCTATTCACCCCCACCCTCTAGGCGACATCCACGTCCTTTCACATCTCTCCTGACCAACCCCTACCAAACACCTCTGTGTCTCCCCACCATGGTCGCTGCCTTGGACCATCGTCGGACCACAAATCGCCGCCTGCCCGCCGAGTGGAGAGGCAGAGCCGCCACCACCAGCAGCCAAGGGCCCTTAGAGAAGCCTTCCTGTGCCGCCCTCCGCTGACCAGGTCGTCACGCTCACACACCGCCGCCACTAACCCCCACGCCAGATCTGGCCACCTCACCTTCATCGAAGCAGAGCACCCGCAGCCGCCGCACCCACAGTCGCCGCAGCTGAGCACGCCTGGAGCCGCGTCGCCAAGCCCCGCCGTATATAGCTCGGTGCCTCTGGTGGCCGGCTGTCCCGCACCAGCCAGGGGATCCATGCAAAGGGGAAGAAGAGGCCCCGCCGCTGCCTACGCCCGCCGGGCTTCGCCCGGCGGTGCCTCCAGGCGGCGGCGAGGGACTGGGAGGGGGAGGGGACGAGAAGGAGGCGGCGGCTAGGGTTCCCACGTATATGAAAGGCATTTACTGCTCTAAAGACAACTGCAAGTGCAAGAACTATGAATTCAACGAATGATACAATCTACTACATTAAAATTATATACATATAAAGGAGACTTTCCAAACAAAGACAATGACTGCAAGTGCATACAGCAGAAGTATTTACAAAGAAGTATTATAATATCGTTGATTATTAGAAGTATCCCAAAAGCGTCCTGGTCGAAATATGCCTTTCAAATTAGATCTAAGTAATGGCACGATAATGATGATGACTTAATGCCGAACAAACATTGGTTGGTCACATCTAGACCCAGTAATCGTCCAGATCTAGCTGGGACGAAGGCTAATGATAATAGTGATGACAAATTCATGTACTCTATGGCGATGCGGTAGCATTTTGTTGTACCTCGGTTACGAGTTATGACACAGATAAGAGGTTCCGTGATCTACCGTTACCAAATACCACAACTTATGAGCACCACGCAGCTGTCTGCATGCTTTTATCTGGATCACAACATCATGGTGATGAACAGGAAGAATAACTATTTTCCTCAAAAATGTAGTTAATCACAATTATGCATCTTGTGTGGAGCTCAACACGATTGAATTGTATGGACGGATCCAACATCGTAATGCATAACACGTAATGCCGGTTGTTTGAATGCAACAGTTTCAGACAAGGTAGTTTCAGCAGGTTTTTAAAAAAAATTATTGACGCTCAAAGAATTGGTAAATGTTGTGTACTGCCTGACTTAATACATTGTGGTGGTGGTGTGTGCTAACTGTACTTACACTACAAACCACGCTATACAACTGAGAAGGTTATGTGCAAGTGCATCCCAAGAGTTCTTGAGAGTTGTGTGCAGAATGGGATGAAATCGCTGGGACGAAGAAACAATCCTCTCTTCTGATCTCACAATCATCAGGTCCTTTCATTTTCACGTTCTAACCTCAGGGCCTACTGATCCGAGAAAATGTGCCCGTCTCGGAGAAGTAGGTGCTCAGGGTTCCACTTTGAAGACGGTTACCTTGGGCCTGCGGATTTGACAACTCTATTCCCTGTAAATGAAAACAATGGTATGTTAGAAAGATGGGAGCGATGCCAGTCATTTTATGTGGGTAACCTGTTTAAAAATAACAAAATAGGGCAATCAGACTAACTGAAACGGTATAATGGTGTCAAAGATGCATACATCCCATTGATTACAGAAGGTGCTAACTGCAACTGCATACAGACTTACAGAGATGGTGCAATTAACATCGAACCAATCCTGTACGGGCATGGGTGAAACTAACAACATAGCAAAGTATATTGTTCATGGTGACTTCACATAAGCAAAATCTAGGACCTTCTCGTGCAGCAAAAAGACTAAAAAAAAAAATGGATGCACTGCCTTTTGTGAATCATCAACATGAGCAAGTCAAGCAACAACTAAGCATGCAAGATAAAAAATTATATATCGGTCTAGTCTACCAGCCATGAGATCATGCATAACACCAATTACCTATCTTGAAGTGAACCAGAGAAAAATAAACTCACCTGAACTGGTGTAAAGGCCAAACTAGATATCATTCCAGATGCTGCACCGCTGCTACCATAACTCTTCTCCTTGAATCTGATATTCGAAAGTAATGTGGAATCAAAGAGATATCGCAGTGCATGATATCAGGAAAGAGGTTACAAATAAAAATATAAACAACAATGTGAGGATAATTAAGAGAACTGGTACAGGGTGCAAATACTCCGTAACATAAAAATGCATGCCACCTAAGATTTGTGCAGGGAAACATAGATACAAGGATGGAATAAAGCACTACACCGAAAATCTTAAGCTCTGGGAATCAAGATGGTATAACACAGTGAAGAGAAAACTGTGCCAACTAGTTCTAGTTGTATGCCTTGACAGCTTAAAATTGAGGATCATCTAAGTTCCAATGTTTTATGTTTTTTCCTCCAATAATTTGAACCAGCATGTGTTGAATTTTGAAACAGTCAGAAATAACACATTACACTACAAGTTATATCATGCTCTGTGGAGTAAAGGGCAGAAGGTGCTAAGTAGTAGTAGTCATGTGATCTATGCTTTGACATCGAATGGCAAGGAAAAGAAAGTAAGAAAATAAGAAACTGTGGGAGAAGAATAAAGAAGGCATACTTTTTTGCCACTTTAGCAGCAAGTTTTTTTTGCGCAGCTGAGACACGTAGCCTCCCACTTCCGGCCTGCCCAAGCATGCCATAGCCTTCCCCCAAACCATCACCTGGTGATAACAAGATGGTGATCATGTAAATATTAAGATACAGTGAAACTAAACTAACTACCAAAATGCTATTCCAACCGTCCTTCGAAAATCAACTGACCTAACGAGCTCTCCTCTGGTATACCAAACTGCATTCGGTTTGCAAGCTTCATCATATCAGTCACCGCATATCTGCAGAACCAAGTTACAAAAATCACGACAAGATACCATGCTGTGTATGTGATGAATCAAGCTTCAGCATAGAACTCTAAGGTAATTAAGACAATGATACGCATGAGGCTGTTCAATATGTTTTCTTTGCAAAAAAAAAATTTGGAGAAAAACTTACCTTTCTTTCATTTTTCAATGGCGGCGACCGCCTCTCTTCTTTTTAGGCGCGGAGTCTGGAATAGGAAGTGGTTTTGGAAGCTTTGCAGGAGCTTTTTCTTGCCACTTCTCGATCTTCTTACGGACTTCACCTAAAAAGTTGCGACCAATTTTTCCCATTGGATCACCTCTAACTGAATCAATTCTTGCTGCTAGAGTTGACTTTGCAGCTATAAGGCTGCAAGCACGGGCCCTCAGGGCTGGAGGGGTGCTCTGAAATACTTCGGTTTGTTCAAGATACCCAACACGAAACCGAGATGTGGCACTAGAATGTCCAGCAAGATTTCTCTTCTTTGCTCCAAGTAACCGAACATTGCAAGAAGGCATTTTTGAAAGTGCTCCCAAACCACCAGCAATTCCCACTAGTTTTGCAGCAACAGCAGTGCCAACAACGGCAGAGAGGTTTGGTGCGATGTAACCCATTCTACCCTCTATAAAATCAAGCACCTTCTTCTTTGCATCATCAAGATTAAGTGCTCTGTCACATTCTTCAATGGTTTTTACCAGACTCTCCTCGGACAGTGGCCTTCCATTGGTTGTCGCTGATGTCACCGAGACAACCATTAGAACCGCAGAAGGTAAGAGCCCTTTCAGATCTACCAGTGTTATATCCATCTCATTTGCAATCTTCTTAACAACACGCGCATAATCAATCGGATGATGAACAAGGGATTCCAGTTCAGGAAACTTCCGCCAATACTTGTCACGTATGAAATTATGGATTATGATGAGCTCATTCTCAATATCTACTAATAAAGCACTGCAATCTACGATGAGCTGGTACTCTTGGTCCTCCTCCAAGATTAAAAGATTAACCCTCTATTAGACAAATTTGTACTTTTCTCAAGTGCTCCTTCAACTTTCTGCACACATAAATGGCCCTGTCTATTAATCAACTGTCATGCATATGGGAGAGTACACGAAAGATTTTTGCAGACTGGAGGCTAAGATACAGATGGACAGCGCTAAATGCTCTATGGACTCAAATTGACATGTTTTTCGCATAAACCATTTGTAACATTGTGTGAGAACGGAGAGTTTACAGACTAAAGGCTGAAAAATACAGACGAAGATTACAGGTATGCACGCTGTGTCGCTGCCGACCTGCATTTGAGGCTTAGCCTCTGCAGGTGACTCAGGTTATCTTACTATATAAAAAAATATCACAGGGACTAGTGCCTTGTTGGTCTCTCTGTTTATTATTTCACACTAAACATACTAAACTTACTATTTCCATTTGCACCCTAAGAACATGTACAGTAATTCTCGGGAGAAAAGAACAGTTAACTGAGTGTGTTTCCAAAATCCATATAATGTGTGTTATGTAAGATTGTTTTTGAACTAGTAAGCACTGTACTGGTGGACAATATTGCACATCATCTAATTAAGAAGTGGCTAACTACCCTAACCACACAAATAAGGTTTTACATTTTGCCAGATAAACATATATAGATGTATCACAGGCATGTATGCAAGAGAGGGTATAAGGTTAGTGTCGATTAACGAGTTTGGTCACATACTTGTATTATGTCATTATAACTTTGCATCTTCTGTAGTTTTGAGATGCTGTCAAGATCATCATAATTAAGAGACTCAAGGTCAGCCATATCATTGTCGCCATCCTCATCCACACCCACTGCCCCAGCATCGCCTTCTTCCTGAAAAGTTTGACAATAGATTTAAGAATTGCCAACAAATATATGTCCTTATAAAACATGGTCATATGCAGTAGACACAGAAATCAACTCACAGGATAGGCTTCATTGTCTGAAAGTTCGTCTAGGTCAGCCAAGAAAGAATCAGTGAGGCTTGCCTGTGAAGTGGAACCATTTAGAAACATGACATGAGACAGCGCCCGAGAACAAACTGCAAATTTAAGATTGTCTAGCTGCTCAACAGGAGATGAAATGAACTCACCATTATCTCGTCAAAATTCATCGTCCCCTCGGGCCTCGGTAGGCTAGCTAGACCCATAAGAGAAGCTGTTGAAGAAGACAGTCAGCTCAAGCATAACAAATATGTAGTGCCTAGATAGGGATTACTCAACAAAATTAGCAGAGATAGGGTGTGGGATACTGCTAAGAAAATACTAATGCACAGACAAATCTGGATTGATCTAAACCTTAATTCTGAGTGGAATTCTGCTAGTACTGTAGTTACTAATATACGACATGCATGCTTGTCTAAACTGCTGATATGATCTTGTTCGTAATTAAATTTTACAATAACTAGACCCTTTCCTTTGGTCGGTCAATTGATTTGATCGGGTTATAGTTGCAGTAGCACAAGCATTCAGCAGCCCTTAACGAACAACCCTAAAAACTGTCGGCCGGGCAGATCTTATCACCTTAAAAAACAACCCTATAAAAACTAATGATGCCCTGAAAGCATCAGGCCATCCAGTCCACGAAACTTCTAAGATATTCCAGCAATCTGCAATCGCATGATTAACAGATTTGGCCGTAATGCAGCGATGTGACCATAGAATCTGACATACATTGTTCACATACCACTAACACACACACACACACACACACACACACACACAAAGAAAAAACAGAACAGTCTGACCATAGGAAGTACTACTATAATAAACAGAGAGAAATTCACAAGCACCTGGAGCGAGGTATAGCCGGCCGGCGGTGTTCCTAGGGATGAAGGGTGGCGGCGGCGGAACGGAGCAGGATGAAGGGCGGCGGTGTACCTGGAGCGCGCAGGTGGCCGGCCGGTGGGGACAACCCTAATCAACAGAAGAACTCGCCTCGCGTACGTCGGTGGCCAGCGCTGTCTCTCGATCGCGAATTTGACGGCAAGTCCAAGCCGTGGCAAACCCGGACCCGGAGTATGCCGGTTCATGTTTTTCTTTTCTTACTAACCGTTCCTTTCTACTCCGCTCAAGAACAAACCGAAGAAAAGAAAAACCTGTTTCGTTTTACTGATTTAATATAATTCTCATAAATGATTTTAGGATTAGAAGGATTCAAAAGGGCCAGCGTTTGGTAAACGCTTCCACCCGACAGGCCCAGCCGAAACGTTCCGCCGGTCTCTTGCCATGCTCGCGTACACGTCACATCTGGGGCCACCTTATCTCTTCACGCTCTCCACCATAGCCACTCATTTTTACGCCACAACCTTCTCACATCTCGTCTTCTACCTACTTCCCCTGTCCTGTAAGAGCCATGCAACTACCGCCCCACCGTATCCATGTGTCGTGCTGCAACGCGTAGCAGGAGGTGCTCAGCCTCCAGCATTCGAGTTGCAGCGAGCTTCTCCGGTGTCGGATAGCAGCTTCGTCTAAAGTTGCAACCATCTGCGTCCGGTGTTGGAACCAGCGAGTTCTGGTGCTACCACCGGCTGCAGCGATGCTGGAGCTAGCACGACGACGAATTGCAACAGGCTGCATCAGGTGCTTGAACCAGAGATCTTCAGTGCGAGCATACCGGAGTTGCAACCATGGCGGCAGGGGAGCTGTGACGACAGTGCCCGGTGCTACAACCGCCATGCCAGAAGCTACATCCTACTGCACGGGGAGCTGCAACCATGGCGACCGGGAGCTGCAACCATGATGGCGGGGAAGCTGCGATGGTGTCACCCGATGCTACAATCGTGACGCCAGAAGCTACATCCGTCTGCGTGAGGAGCTGCAACCGCGACGGCCGGGAGCTACAACCATGATGGCGGGGGAGCTGCAATGGTGGCACCTGATGCTACAAGCGTGACGACAAAAGCTACATCCTTCTGTTTGGGGATCTACAACCGCGATGGCCAGGAGCTGCAACCGTGGCGGGACAGGGGAGTCACGATGGTGGTGCCCCCGTGCTACATCCGTCGAAGGTAAAAGCTACAACCGTCGATGGCAAAAGCTGCATCCAGTGACTGCAGAAGCTACAACCGGTGCTACAGGAGTTGCAACCGATGAGTTGACTCTGGGCCATTGCAACAAATCTCGTCGCTGGTTGCAGCTTTTGGTGCCCATGGTTCCAGCATCTGCTCTTGCCGAAGTAGCGGAGTCACATTGTACACTGATGGCTGCTGGTGGAGGAGCTGCATCCACGCGTGGCAAAAGCTGGAAGGGGATACGACGATTTGCGGGCGTGAGTCGCGACTTGGGCGACATGTTTGCTACAACCCAGAGCATTTTTTGTTGTGACCAACAAAGTTGTTTCCTACGACAGGGTGATGATGGATGCTACTGGCGATATGTCGTTGACGAGTTGCGAACGGCATCGGTAAAGCTGCGAACGAGGGGCGTTCTGCTGCAAGCGGGGGCTCCAGGCAGCGGTCGACAGCGCCGAGCGTTCGCGCAAGGATGGAAGATGCGAGCGTTTTGCAAGGCGATAAAGGACAGAGAGACAAGAGTATGCGTGAGATCTGACGGTTTGAGGCAGGCCCATCTGGGGACGCGCAGGGAACGGTCCAAGTTTCGGCCGGTCCGCCCGCGCCTATCACTGCCCTTTAATTTTACACCCCATAGTACGATGTAATTTTCAATTAAAAGAAATGATTCACAAGGGCTACTGTTGTAAGTATGCTTGCATGCCAAGCACTTCTCGTCCGTGAAGTTGATTGTTGTCCTTAAACTATACATCTTATTATATTGTTGAAAACTTCTGATCAAAATTTGGCTTTACTAATATTCCGCAGCATCGTGCGGGGTATTAGAGCATCTCCAGCCGTTACCCCTTCCAGTGGGCCGAAATAGTGCCGCCTGGGGCCGAGCCAGCGATAAAATCGGTCTGGGGGGCTCATTTTCCCAGTTGAACCTCCGGGGTCGCCCCACAACCGCCGCTTTCGACCCATTGTCAGCGTAGAATCGGCCCAAATTCGGCCCCGTTTTGGCGCTATTTCGGCTTTGAAATCAACAAAATCGGCGCTTTTGGGGCATAAAATGAACAAAATCGACGCTCTATCGGCATAAATTCAACAAAAACTGAATGTTTCGTACCAAAGTTCATCATAGAAATTAATACAAAATCAAATAGTTCAATGAAGCAAGTTTCAACATAAATTAAAACAAATCGAGCTAAGCGTTGCCCTTAAGCCTTCATAGGTGCTCCACCAGATCGTCTTGCAGTTCTTGATGCACTTGTGGGTCTCGGATCTCCTGGCGCATATTGAGGTAGGCAGTCCATGTTGCTGGTACCTGGTGATCAACAACTGCAAGAGGTCCCATCCTGTGATATGGTTCAGGATCAAACATTGGCTTTTCTTGCTCGCTCTCAATGATCATATTGTGCAAGCAGACACAGTAATTCATGATATCACACATCTGCCTTTTGGACCAGGTCATAGCGGGGTACCTGACAACGGCAAATCACGATTAGAGCACACCAAATGCTCGCTCGACATCTTTCCTGCAAGGCTCCTGACACTTAGCAAAGTGTGCCTTTTTTGGCGCCACAGGTTTTGAGATAGTTTTCAAAAATGTGGACCATCTCGAATAGATACCATCTGCTAGGTAGTATTCCTTATTGTATTGGTGTCCATTGACCTCAAAGTTCACCGAAGGAGCATGACCTTCAACAAGCTTGGCGAAGACATTCGAGCACTGCAAGACGTTGATATCATTGTGAGTTCCTGGCATACCAAAGAAGGAGTGAAAAATCCATAGGTCATGTGTGGCTACTGCCTTAAGTACCACACTGCAACCATCTTTGGCGCCTTTGTACTTCCCCTGCCAAGCAAATGGGCAGTTTTTCCATGACCAATGCATGCAGTCGATGCTTCCAAGCATCCCTGGAAATCCTTGTTGGAAATATGCCCTAGAGGTAATAATAAATTAGTTATTGTCATATTTCCTTGTTCATGATAATCGTTTATTATCCATGCTATAAAATGTATTGATCGGAGACTTAGATGCATGTGTGGATACATAGACAAAACCATGTCCCTAGTATGCCTCTAGTGGACTAGCTCGTTGATCAAAGATGGTTAAGGTTTCCTAGCCATGGACATGAGATGTCATTTGATAACGGGATCACATCACTAGGAGAATGATGTGATGGACAAGACCCAAACTACAAACGTAGCATATGATCGTGTCAGTTTATTGCTACTGTTTTCTGCATGTCAAGTATATGTCCCTATGACCATGAGATCATGCAACTCACGGACATCAGAGGAGTGCCTTGTGTGTATCAAACATCGCAACATAACTGGGTGACTATAAAGGTGCTCTACAGGTATCTCCGAGGGTGTCTGTTGAGTTGGCATGGATCAAGACTGGGATTTGTTACTCCGTGTGACGGAGAGGTATCTCAAAGCCCACTCGGTAATACAACATCACAATAAAGCCTTGCAAGCAATGTGACTAAGTGTTAGTCATGGGATCTTGTATTACGGAACAAGTAAAGAGACTTGCCAATAACAAGGTTGAACAAGGTATGGAGATACCGACAATCGAATCTTGGGCAAGTAACATGCCGAAGAACAAAGGGAACATCACACGGGATTAACTGAATCCTTGACATAGAGGTTCGACCGATAAAGATCTTCATAGAATATGTAGGAACCAATGTGGACATCCAGGTCCCGCCATTGGTTATTGACCGTAGAGGTGTCTCGGTCATGTCTACATAGTTCTCGAACTCGCAGGGTCTGCACACTTAAGGTTTGGTGACGTTTCGGTAGTATAGAGTTATGTATGGTGGTGACCGAAGGTTGTTCGGAGTCCCGGATGAGATCTCGGACGTCACGAGGAGCTCCATAATGGTCTGGAGGTAAAGATTCATATATAGGAAGTCCCATTTTGGTCGCCGGAAAAGTTTCACGCTAATCGGTAATGTATCAGGAGTGCCGGTAGTGTACCGGGAGACCACCGGGAGGGGTATTTCGACCAAAGAGGCTTCATGGGCTGTTGGAGAGTAAGTACCAGCCTTTTGTGGGCTGGTGGAAGTCCCACACAAGGCCCATGCGGCTGGAAGAAAAAGCCCAAAGGGAAAAAGGTGGAAAAAGGCCAAAAAAAGGAGGAATCCTAGTCCTACTAGGATTGGAGGAGGAGTCCTCCTCTCCTCCCCACTTTGGTCGACCCAAGGGCTGGCTTTTTGGCAGACAAGACTCCTCCTCCTCTCCTCCTATATATACTAGAGGATTTTAGGGTTTTGACACGGAATTTTCAGCCACGTGCTACCCGTTCCTCTAGTGCATAGTTTCTCCTCTAGATCGGTTTTCTGCAGTGCTTAGGCGAAACCCTGCCGGAATTGCTCCACCACCATCGCCGGAGCACCGTCATGCTGGCAGTGAACTATTCTTCCTCTCCACTTCCTCTTGATCCAGACGGTGGAGATCGTCATCAAGCTGCACGTGTGCTGAACGCGGAGGTGTCGTCCGTTCGACGCTAGATCAGAAGGACCGTGATCAAGATCGCGAGATGGATCGTGATGAGTTCGCGGGACGGATCGTGATCAAGATCACGAAACGGATCATGATGAGTTCGCGGGACGGATCGTGATGAGTTCAGGGATGGATCGTGATGAGATCGTGGGACGCTCGGCGATTTGGATCGCGAAGACGTTCGACTACACCAACCGCGTTTCTTAACGCTTCCCGCTTAGCGATCTACAAGGGTATGTAGATCCACTCTCCCTCTCGTAGATGCTCATCACCATGGATAGATCTTGCGCGTGCATAGGAAAATTTTTGTTTCCCATGCAACGTTCCCCAACAGTGGTATCAAAGCTAGGTCTATGTGTAGATGAGATCTCGAGTAGAACACAAATGGTTTGTGGGCGTTGATGCTTAGATTGCTTCCTCCCTTGGTCGGATTTTGGTTCAGCGGTATTGTGAGATGAAGCAGCCCGGACCAACATTACTCGTACGCTTACGAGAGACCGGTTCCCTCGACCGCAACTTGTTGCATAGATGGCTTGCGGGTGCCAGTTTCTCTCACTTTGGTTGGATCGGATTCAACAAAGGCGGTCCTTGAGAAGGTTGAAAAGCAAATTATGTATCACCGTTGTGGTTTATGCGTAGGTGAGAATCGTTCTTGCTAGAAACCCGTAGCAGCCACGTAAAACATGCAACAACAATTAGAGGACGTCTAACTTGTTTTTGCAGGGTATGTTGTGATGTGATATGGCCAATTACATGATGTGATATATGTTGGGAGACGTAGTAGTAAATCAAAAATTTCCTACGCGTTCACCAAGATCCATCTATGGAGAAACCAGCAACGAGCAAGGGGAGAGTGGATCTTCATACCTTTGAAGATCGCTAAGCGGAAGCGTTACAAGAACGCGGTTGATGGAGTCGTACTCGCAGCGATTCAGATCGCGGTAGATCCGATCAAGTGCCGAACGGACGGCACCTCCGCGTTCAACACACGTGCAGCCCGGTGACGTCTCCAACACCTTGATCCAGCAAGGAGGAAGGAGAGGTTGGGGAAGGGCTCCAACAGCAGCACGACGGCGTGGTGGTGGTGGAGTAGCAAGGTAATCCGACAGGGCTTCGCCTAAGCGCTGCGGAGGAGGAAGAAGAGAGGTAGGGCTTTGCCGTGAGAGAGATAGATCAAATCTTGTCCCAAAACATCCAAAACCTCAAGTATATATAGGAGGAGGGACGTGGAGGGCTGGCTTGGCCTCTACTCCAAAGAGGAGAGGGCCGGCCGAATTAAAGGGAGAGTCCACCTCCCACAAGGGAGGTGGATCTCCTCCTTTTAAATCCCTTTTGCCTTATCTCCTTATCTCCAGCCACATGGGCCCACATAGATGGTCTTGGCCGACCCAATATGGGCTGGCACACCTCCTCTAAGGGCCCATGAGGTCCTTTGGTCGTCACACCCCTCTCGGGGGTCCTCCGGCACCCTCCCGGCACTCCCGGTACACTACCGATGAGCCCGAAAACTTTCCGGTGACCAAAACTGGACTTCCTATATATCAATCTTTACCTCCGGACCATTCTGGAGCTCCTCGTGACGTCCGGGATCTCATCCGGGACTCCGAACAACCTTCGGTAATCACGTATACCATTTCCCTATAACCCTAGCGTCATCGAACCTTAAGTGTGTAGACCCTACGGGTTCGGGAGACACGTAGACATGACCGAGACACTTCTCCGGCCAATAACCAACAGCGGTATCTGGATACCCATGTTGGCTCCCACGTACTCCACGATGATCTCATCGGATGAACCACGATGTCGGGGATTTAATCAATCCCGTATTCAATTCCCTTTGTCTATCGGTATGGTACTTGCCCGAGATTCGATCGTCGGTATCCCCATACCTTGTTCAATCTCGTTACTGGCAAGTCTCTTTACTCGTTCCGTAATACATCATCCCGTGGCTAACTCCTTAGTCACATTGAGCTCATTATGATGATGTCTTACCGAGTGGGCCCAGAGATACCTCTCCGTCACACGGAGTGACAAATCCCAGTCTCGATTCATGCCAACCCAACAGATACTTTTGGAGATACCCGTAGTGCACCTTTATAGCCACCCAGTTACGTTGTGACGTTTGGCACACCCAAAGCATTCCTACGGTATCCGGGAGTTGCACAATCTCATGGTCTAAGGAAACGATACTTGACATTGAAAAGCTTTAGCAAACGAACTACACGATCTTGTGCTATGCTTAGGATTGGGTCTTGTCCATCACATCATTCTCCTAATGATGTGATCCCGTTATCAACGACATCCAATGTCCATGGTCATGAAACCGTGACCATCTATTGATCAACGAGCTAGCCAACTAGAGGCTTACTAGGGACATGTTGTGGTCTATGTATTCACACATGTATTACGGTTTCCGGTTAACACAATTATAGCATGAACAATAGACAATTATCATGAACAAGGAAATACAATAATAACCATTTTATTATTGCCTCTAGGGCATATTTCCAACAGTCTCCCACTTGCAGTAGAGTCAATAATCTAGTTCACATCACCATGTGATTAACACTTACATCACCATGTGATCATATCATCATGTGATTAACACCCAATAAGTTCTGGGGTTTGTTCATGTTCTGCTCGTGAAAGAGGTTTTTAGTCAGCGGGTCTGCGACATTCAGATCCGTGTGTACCTTTGCAAACTTTCCATTTCATATTTGTAGATACTGCTCCCACGCTCCACTTGGAGCTATTCCAAATGGCTTCTCCACTATACGTAGCCAGATTTCTACTAAGAGTCATCCGGATTGGAGTTAAAGCTTGCATCATCGTAACCATTTACGATGAACTCTTTATCACCTCCATAATCGAGAAATATTTCCTTAGTTCTCAAGTTACTAAGGATAACTTTGACCGTTGTCCAGTGATCCACTCTTGGATTACTCTTGTACCCCTTGACAGACTCATGGCAAGGCACACACAGGTGCGGTACACAGCATGGCATACTATATAGAGCCTATGGCTAAAGCTTAGGAGATGACACTCATCTTTTCTTTATCTTCTGCCGTGGTCGGGTATTGAGTCTTACTCAATTTCACACCTTACAATACAGTCAAGAACTCCTTCTTTGACCCATCTATTTTGAACTCCTTCAAAAACTTGTCAAGGTATGTCTTCGTCGAAAAAACTTATCAAGCGAATAGATCTATCCCTATAGATCTTGATGCTCAATAAAATAGTAGCTTTATCTGGGTCTTCCTTTGAAAAAACTCTTTTCAAACAACCCTTCATGCTCTTCTAGAAATTCTACATCATTTCTGATCAATAATATGTCAACTACATATTCTTATAAGAAATTCTATAGTGCTCCCACTCACTTTCTTGCAAATACAAGTTTCTCATAAACTTTGTATAAACTTAAACACTTTGATCACCTCATCAAAGCATATATTCCAACTCCGAGATGCTTGCTCCAGTCCATAGAAGGATCGCTGGAGTTTGCATATTATTAGCATCCTTAGGATTGACAAAACCTTCTGGTTGTATCACATACAACTCTTCCTCACAGAAACCATTACGGAAACCTTGTTTTGTCATCCATCTGCCAGATTTCATAATCGAAAAATGCAACAACTGCTAACAAAATTTTAATAGACTTTTAGCATCGCTACAGATGAGACAATCTCATCGTAGTCAACTCCTTGAACTTGGCGGAAACTTCTTTGCGACAAGTCGAGCTTTATAAACGGTGACATTTCACCATTAGCGTCTATGTTTATCTCAAAGGTCCATTTGTACTCAATGACCCGCCATTCAACAGGCAAGTCTACCAAAGTCCATACTTGGTTTTCATACATGGATCCTTTCTCGGATTTCATGGCTCCTAGCCATTTGTTGGAATCCGGGCCCACCATCGCTTCTCCATAGTTCGTAGGTTCATCGTTGTCCAACAACATGATTTCCAAGACAGGGTTGTCGTACTACTCAGGAGCACTACGCGTCCTTGTCGACCTACGAGGTTCGATAGTGACTTGATCCGAAGCTTCATGATCATCATCATTAACTTCCTTTTCAACTGAGTAGGCTCTACAGAAACATCTTTCTGTGTTGCGCTATTCTCTGGTTGAAACAAAGGTTCAACAACCTCATCAAGTTCTATCTTCCTCCCACTCAATTCTTTCGAGAGAAACTCTTTCTCAAGAAAGGACCCGTTCTTAGCAACAAACACCTTTTGCGCTTGGATCTGAGATAGAAGGTATACCCAATGTCTCATTAGGGTATTCTATGAAGATGCATTTGTCTGCTTTGGGTTCGAGCTCGCTAGGTGAAAAACCCATTTTCACATAAGCGTCGCAGCCCCAAACATTACGAAATGACAGCTTAGGCTTCTGTCAAACCATAATTCTCACGGTGTCATCTCAACAGACTTAGATGGTGCCCTGTTTAAAGTGAATGGATTTGTCTTTAATGCATAACCCCATAACGATAGTGGTAAAACGATAAGAGGCATCATAGTACTCACTATATCCAATAGAGCACGACTACGACGTTCGAACACACCATCACACTATGGTGTTCCAGGAGGCGTGAGCTGTGAAACAATTTCCACATTGTCTAAAATTGTATACCAAACTCGTAACTTAGATATTCACCTCCATGATTGTATCATAGACATTTATCTTCTTGTCACGATGATCTTTAACTTCACTCTGAAACTCCTTGAACCTTTCAAACATTTCAGATTCGTGTTTCATTAAGTAAATATCCCCATATTTACTCAAATCATCAGTGAAGGTAAAGAAAAACAACGATATCCACTGTGTGTTTCAACACTCATTGGACCACATACATCAACATGTATTAATTCCAATAAGCCACTTGCCTGCTCCATCATATTGGATGACGGGGTCTCAGTCATCTTGTCCAAGAGGCATGGCTCGCATGTCTCAACCGATTCGAAATCGAGTGAGTCAAAAAAAAATCCATCATCATGGAGTTTCTTCATGCGATTTATACCAATATGACATTACGTGGCAGTGCCACAAGCATGTGGTACTATCATTATTAACTTTGTATCTTTTGGTACCAATGTTATGAATATGTCTACTACTACGATCATGATTCGATAAACCATTTCGAGTGGGTGCATGACCATTGAAGGCATTATCCATGTAAACAGAATAACCATTATTCTCTAACTTATATGAATAACCGTATCGCACTAATCATGATCTAATCACGTTCATGCTCAACGCAAACACCAAATAACATTTATTTAGGTTTATCACAAATCCTGAAGGTAGAGAGAGCGTGCGATGGTGATCACATCAATCTTGGAAATACTTCCAACACACATCGTCACCTTTCACCTAGCTAGTCTCCATTTACTCCGTAGCTTTTATTTCGAGTTGCTAACACTTAGCAACCGAACCGGTATCCAATACCCAGGTGCTACTAGGAGTACCAGCAAGGTACACATCACTAACACGTATATCAAATATACTTCCATCGACATTACCAGCCTTCTTATCTACCAAGCATCTAGGGTTTTTTTCGCTTCAGCGAACATTCTCCTCATAACAGAAGCACTTAGTCTCGGGTTCGGGCTCAACCTTGGGTTTCTTCACTAGAGCAACAACTGGCTTGCCATTCCTGAAGTTTTCCGTTCTTGCCCTTGCCCCTTTTGAAACTAGTGGTTTCACTTAACCATCAACACTTGATGCTCCTTCTTGATTTCTACCTTCGTGGTGTCAAACATCACGAACAACTCAGGGATCATCTTATCCATCCCTGGCATGTTATAGTTCATCACGAAGCTCTAGTAGCTTGGTGGCAGTGACTTGGAGAACTGCATTAATCACTATCTCATCTGGAAGATTAACTCCCACTTGATTCAAGTGATTGTAGCACCCAGACAATCTGAGCACACGCTCAGCGATTGAGCTATTCTCCTTTATCTTGCAGACAAAGAATCTTGTTGGAGGTCTCATACCTCTCAACATAGGCACGAGCCTGAGATCACAATCTCAGCTCCTAGAACATCTCATATGTTCCGTGACGTTCAAAACGTTTTGGAGCCTCAATTCTAAGCCGTAATGCATGACGCATTGAACTATCACGTAGTCACCAAAAAGTGCCTGTCATATGTTCACAACATCTACAGACAACGCTTGAGGGAGTGGTGCAGTTAGCGGTACATCAAAAACATAAGCTTTCCATGCAGCAATGAGGACAATCCTCAGATCACGGACCCAGTCCGCATTATTGCTACCATCAACTTTCAACTTACTTTTCTCTAGGATTGTATCAATAAAACTGTGGAGCTACAGCGCGAGCTATCTACGACATAATTTGAAAGGACATTTTTAGACTAAGTTCATGATAATTAAGTTCATTTAATCAAATTATTAATTAACTCCCACTTAGATAGACATCTCTCTAGTCTTCCAAGTGATACATGATCCATGTCAACTAGCCCGTGTCCGATCATCACGTGAGACGGACTAGTCATCCATGGTGAACATCTCTATGTTGATCGTATCTTCTATACGACTCATGTTCGACCTTTCGGTCCTCCGTGTTCCGAGGCCATGTCTGTACATGCTAGGCTCGTCAAGTCAACCTAAGTGTTTCGCATGTGTAAATCTGGCTTACACCCATTGTATGCGAACGTTAGAACCTATCACACCCGATCATCACGTGGTGCTTCGGAACGACGATCCTTAGCAACGGTGCACAGTTAGGGTGAACACCTTTCTTGAAATTTTATTGAGAGATCATCTTATTTACTACCGTCGTTCTATGCAAATAAGATGTAAACATGATAAACATCACATGCAATCAATATAGTGACATGATATGGCCAATATCATCTTGCTCCTTTGATCTCCATCTTCGGGGCACCATGATCATCACTGTCACCGGCACGACACCATGATCTCCATCATCATGATCTCCATCATTGTGTCTTCATGAAGTTGTCTCGCCAACTATTACTTCTACTACTATAGCTAACGTTTAGCAATAAAGTAAAGTAATTACATGGCGTTTATGATTGACACGCAGGTCATACAATAATATAAGACAACTCCTATGGCTCCTGCCGGTTGTCATAGTCATCGACATGCAAGTCGTGAACCCTATTACAAGAACATGATCAATCTCATACATCACAATGCATCACATCACATCCTTTTGGCCATATCACATCACACGGCATATGCTGCAAAAA
Source organism: Hordeum marinum (assembly GCA_022496015.1). Classification (NCBI taxonomy): domain Eukaryota; kingdom Viridiplantae; phylum Streptophyta; class Magnoliopsida; order Poales; family Poaceae; genus Hordeum; species Hordeum marinum. The sequence goes on along the minus strand of CM039672.1, from coordinate 470,925,806 downwards.
CAAGTTAGACGTCCTCTAATTTGTAGTTGCAAGTTTTTACGTGGTTGCTATAGGTTTCTAGCAAGAACGTTTCTTACCTACGTCAAAACCACAACGTGATATGCCAATTGCTATTTACCCTTCATAAGGACCCTTTTCATCGAATCCAATCCGACTAAGGTGGGAGAGACAGACACCCGCTAGCCACCTTATGCAACTAGTGCATGTCAGGCGGTGGAACCGGTCTCACGTAAGCGTACGTGTAAGGTTGGTCCGGGCCGCTTCATCCCACAATACCGTCGAATCAAGATAAGACTAGTAACGGCAAGCATATTAACAAAATCGACGCCCACAACTACTTTGTGTTCTACTCGTGCATAGATTCTACGCATAGACCTAGCTCATGATGCCACTGTTGGGAGACGTAGTAGTAAATCAAAAATTTCCTACGCGTTCACCAAGATCCATCTATGGAGAAACCAGCAACGAGCAAGGGGAGAGTGGATCTTCATACCTTTGAAGATCGCTAAGCGGAAGCGTTACAAGAACGCGGTTGATGGAGTCGTACTCGCAGCGATTCAGATCGCGGTAGATCCGATCAAGTACCGAACGGACGGCACCTCCGCGTTCAACACACGTGCAGCCCGGTGACGTCTCCAACACCTTGATCCAGCAAGGAGGAAGGAGAGGTTGGGGAAGGGCTCCAACAGCAGCACGACGGCGTGGTGGTGGTGGAGTAGCAAGGTAATCCGACAGGGCTTCGCCTAAGCGCTGCGGAGGAGGAAGAAGAGAGGTAGGGCTTTGCCGTGAGAGAGATAGATCAAATCTTGTCCCAAAACATCCAAAACCTCAAGTATATATAGGAGGAGGGACGTGGAGGGCTGGCTTGGCCTCTACTCCAAAGAGGAGAGGGCCGGCCGAATTAAAGGGAGAGTCCACCTCCCACAAGGGAGGTGGATCTCCTCCTTTTAAATCCCTTTTGCCTTATCTCCTTATCTCCAGCCACATGGGCCCACATAGATGGTCTTGGCCGACCCAATATGGGATGTCACACCTCCTCTAAGGGCGCATGAGGTCCTTTGGTCGTCACACCCCTCTCGGGGGTCCTCCGGCACCCTCCCGGCACTCCCGGTACACTACCGATGAGCCCGAAAACTTTCCGGTGACCAAAACTGGACTTCCTATATATCAATCTTTACCTCCGGACCATTCTGGAGCTCCTCGTGACGTCCGGGATCTCATCCGGGACTCCGAACAACCTTCGGTAATCACGTATACCATTTCCCTATAACCCTAGCGTCATCGAACCTTAAGTGTGTAGACCCTACGGGTTCGGGAGACACGTAGACATGACCGAGACACTTCTCCGGCCAATAACCAACAGCGGGATCTGGATACCCATGTTGGCTCCGACGTACTCCACGATGATCTCATCGGATGAACCACGATGTCGGGGATTCAATCAATCCCGTATTCAATTCCCTTTGTCTATCGGTATGGTACTTGCCCGAGATTCGATCGTCGGTATCCCCATACCTTGTTCAATCTCGTTACTGGCAAGTCTCTTTACTCGTTCCATAATACATCATCCCGTGGCTAACTCCTTAGTCACATTGAGCTCATTATGATGATGTCTTACCGAGTGGGCCCAGAGATACCTCTCCGTCACACGAAGTGACAAATCCCAGTCTCGATTCATGCCAACCCAACAGATACTTTTGGAGATACCCGTAGTGCACCTTTATAGCCACCCAGTTACGTTGTGACGTTTGGCACACCCAAAGCATTCCTACGGTATCCGGGAGTTGCACAATCTCATGGTCTAAGGAAACGATACTTGACATTGAAAAGCTTTAGCAGACGAACTACACGATCTTGTGCTATGCTTAGGATTGGGTCTTGTCCATCACATCATTCTCCTAATGATGTGATCCCGTTATCAACGACATCCAATGTCCATGGTCATGAAACCGTGACCATCTATTGATCAACGAGCTAGCCAACTAGAGGCTTACTAGGGACATGTTGTGGTCTATGTATTCACACATGTATTACGGTTTCCGGTTAACACAATTATAGCATGAACAATAGACAATTATCATGAACAAGGAAATACAATAATAACCATTTTATTATTGCCTCTAGGGCATATTTCCAACAATATATGTGATGTCTGAGATGATCATGTGATGTATAGATTATCACGACTTGCATGTCGATGAGTACGGCAACTGGCAGGAGCCATAGGGTTGTCTTTAATTATTGTATGACCTGCCTGTCAATCATTAAGCGCTATGTAATGCTTTACTTTATCGCTAAACAGTAGCAATAGTAGTAGAAGCATGATGGGCGTGACAACCCCTATGGTGACACGTTGATGGAGATCAAGATGATGGAGATCATGGTGTCATGCCGGTGACGATGGAGATCATGCCGGTGCTTTCAAGATGGAGATCTAAAGCACAAGTTCATGGCCATATCATGTCACTTATGAATTGCATGTGATGTTAATCCTTTTATGCACCTTGTTTTGCTTAGGACGATGTTGCATTATAAGGTGATACCTCACTTAATTTCAAGATAAATTGTGTTCTCCCCGAGTGTGCACCGTTGCGAAAGTTCGTCGTGTTGAGACACCACGTGATGATCGGGCGTGATAGACTCTACGTTCACATACAACGGGTGCAAGTCAGTGTTGCACATGCAGAACACTCGGGTTAAACTTGACGAGCCTAGCATGTACAGACATGGCCTCGGAACACAAGAGACCGAAAGGTCGAACGTGAGTCATATAGTAGATATGTTCAACATGATGATGTTCACCATTGTAACCACCTCAACTCACGTGATGATCGGACTTGAGTTGGTGAATTTGGATCATGTATCACTCGAATAACCAGAGGGATGTCAATTTGAGTGGGATTTCTTAAGTAATATGATTAATTGAACTCATTATCATGAATATAGTCAGTAGTGTCTTTGCAAATTATGTTGTAGATTATTTGCTCGCGCTGTAGCTCCCTTGAATTTTTATATGTTCCTAGAGAAATAGAGTTGAAAGATGATGGTAGCAATATTGTGTGCTGGCTCCGTGATCTGAGGATTGTCCTCATTGCTGCACAAAAGGCTTATGTCCTTAATGCACCTCTCGATGCACCGAACCCTCTAGCGTTGTTTGTAGATGTTGTGAACATCTGACACGCACGTTTTGATAACTACTTGATAGTTTAGTGCGTCATGCATTACAGCTTAGAATTGAGGCTCCAAAACGTTTTGAACGTCATGGAACATATGAGATGTTCTAAGAGCTGAAATTAGGATCTCAGGCTCGTGCCCGTGTTGCGAGATATGAGATCTCCAACAAGATTCTTTGCTTGTAAGATGAAAGAGAATAGCTCAATCGTTGAGCATGTGCTCAGATTGTCTGGGTGCTACAATCGCTTGAATCGAGTGGGAGTTGATCTTCCAGATAAGATAGTGATTGATATAGTTCTTCAAGTCAATGTCACTAAAGCTACTAGAACTTGGTGATGAACTATAAAATGCCAGGGATAGAAATAATGATCCCTGAGCGATTCGCGATGTTTGACATCGCGAAGGTAGAAATCGAGAAGGAGCGTCAAAGTGTTGATGGTTAGTTAAAACCACTAAGTTTCAAGAAGGGCAAGAGCAAGGAGGGAAACTTCATGGATAGCAAGTCAGTTGCTGCTCCAGTGAAGCAACCCAAAGTTGAACTCAAACCCGAGACTAAGTGCTTCGATTATGAGGAGAGCGGTCGCTGAAGTGAAACAACCCTAGATACTTGGTAGATAAGAAGGCTGGCAACGTCAACAGAAGTATATTCGATATACGTGTTATTGATGTGTACCTTGCTAGTACTCTTAGTAGCACCGGGGTATTGGATACCGGTTCGGTTGCTAAATATTACTGACTTGAAATAAAAGCTACGAAATAAACGGAGAACTAGCTAAGTGTGAGGTGACGATGTGTGTTGGAAATGTTTCCAAGGTTGATGTGATCAACATCGCACGCTCTCTCTACCTTCGAGATTAGTGACGAACCTAAAATAAATGTTATTTGGTGTTTTTTGCGTTGAGCATGAACGTGATTAGATCATGTTCATTGCAACACAGTTATTCATTTAAGTTAGAGAATAATGGTTATTCTATTTACATGAATAATACCTTCAATGGTCATGCACCCAGTAAGAATGGTTTGTTGAAACTTGATCGTAGTAATACACATGTTCATAACATTGATGCCAAAAAAATACAAAGTTAATAATAATATTACCACATACTTGTGGCGCTGCCGCTAAATGTCATATTGGTATAAAACGCATGAAGAAACTCCATGCTGATGGATCTTTGGACTCATTCGATTTTGAATCGGTTGAGACATGCGAACCATGCCTCTTGGTCAAGATGACTAAGGACCCCGTTTTCTGTTTTGATGAAGTGGGCAAGTGATTTATTGGAAATGATACATATTGATGTATGCAATCCAATGAGTCTTGTAGCGTGCGGTGGATATCGTTATTTTCTTACCTTCACTGATGATTTGAGTAGATATACTGTATATTTACTTAATACAAGTCTGAATCGTTTGAAAGGTTCAAGCAAATTCAGAGTGAAGTTTAAGATCATCGTGACAAGAAGATAAATATGTTTGTGATATGATCGTGGAGGTGAATATCTAAGTTACGAGTTTGGCATACAATTTTAGACAATGTGAAGGTTGTTTCACAACTCACGCCACCTGGAACACCATTGTGTGAAGGTGTGTCCGAACATCATAGTCGTGCTCTATTGGATATGGTGCGTGTTATGATGTCTATTATCGTTTTGTTACTATAATTTTGGGGTTATGCATTAGAGACAACAACATTCACTTTAAATAGGGCACCATCTAAATCCGTTGAGATGACACCGTGTGAACTATGGTTTGATAGAAACCTAAGCTGTCATTTCTTAATGTTTGGGGCTACGACGCTTGTGTGGAAAATGTTTCCGCCTAATGAGCTCGAACCCAAAGCGGACAAATGCATCTTCATAGAATACCCTAAGAACAGTTGGGTGAACCTTCTATCTCAGATCCAAGCATAAAATGTTTGTTGCTAAAACTGGGTCCTTTCTCGAGAAAGGGTTTCTCTTGAAAGAATTGAGTGGGAGGAGGATAGAACTTGATAAGGTTATTTGAACCTCTGCTTCAACCAGAAAGTAGCGCAGCGTAGAAAGATGTTTCTGGGAAGCCTACGTCAGTTGAAGAGGAAGTTAATGATGATGATCATGAAGCTTCGGATCAAGTTACTATCGACCTACAAGGGAAATAGAACTTGATGAGGTTATTGAACCTTTACTTCAACCAGAAAGTGGCGCAACACAGAAAGATGTTTCTGTGAAGCCTACGTCAGTTGAAGAGGAAGTTAAAGATGATGATCATGAAGCTTTGGATCAAGTTACTATCGAACTTTGTAGGTCGACAAGGACGTGTACTGCTACTGAGCGGTACGACAACCCTGTCTTGAAGGTCATGTTGTTGGACAACGATGGACCTACGAACTATGGAGAAGCGATGATGGGCCCAGAAACCAACAAATGGTTAGAGGCCATGAAATCCGAGAAATGATCCATGTATGAAAACCAAGTATAGACTTTGGTGGACTTTCTCGTTACACGGCTGGTCGTTAAAGTACAAATGGATCTTTAAAATGAAGACAGATGCTGATGGTAAATGTTACCATTTGTAAAGCTCGACTTGTTGCAAAGTAGTTTACGACAAGTTCAAGGAGTTGACTACGATGAGACTTTCTCACTAGTAGCGATGCTAAAGTCTGTTGGAATTATGTTAGCAGTTGCTGCACTTTCAATCATGAAATCTGGCAGATGGATGTCAAAACATCGTTTTCCTTAACGGTTGCTTGAGGAAAGGTTGTATGTGATACGACCAAAAGGTTTTGTCAGTCCTAAGGATGCTAAAAGGTGTGCAAGCTTCAGTGACTCTTATATGAACTGAAGCAAGCATTTCGGAGTTGGAATATACACTTTGATGAGGTGATCAAAGTTTTGATGTTTATACAAAGTTTACGAGAAACTTGTATCTACAATAAGGTGAGTGGGAGCACTATAGAATTTCTGATAAGTATATGTGGATGAAATATTGTTGATCGGAAATAATGTAGAATTTCTGGAAAGCATAAAACGGTTATTTGGAAAGTGATTTTCAAAGGAAGACCTGAATAAAGCTGCCTAATTGTTGAGCATCAAAATCTATAGAAATAGATCAAGATGCTTGATGAGACTTTCAATGAGTGCATACCTTGACAAGATTTTGAAAGAGTTCAAAATGGATCAGTCAGAGAAAGAGTTCTTGCCTGATTTGTAAGGTGTGAGAAGTTGAGTGAGACTCAAAGCTCGACAACGGTAGAAGAAAGAGAAAGGACGAACGTCGTCCCCTATGCCTTAGCCATAGGCTCTAAATTATGTCATGCTGTGTATCGCACCTGTGTGTGCCTTGCCATGAGTCTGTGAAGGGGTACAAGAAGTGGTCCAGGAGTAGGATCACTGTACAACGGTCAAAATTATCCTTGGTAACCAGAGGACTAAGGAGATGTTTCTCGATTATGGAGGTGATAAAGAGTTCGTCGTAAAGAGTTACGTCGATGCAATCTTTAACACCAATCCGTATGACTCATAATAGCAATCTGGATACATATAGTGGAGTAGCCATTTGGAATAGTACCAAGTGGAGTGTGGTAGCAGTGTTTACAGTTTGACATAGGGATTTGCAAAGTACACACGGATCTGAATTTTCCAGACCCGTTGACTATAAGACCTCTCTCACATGCAAAGCATGGTCGAGCCCCAGAACTCATTGGGTGTTAGATTCATAACAATGCAAATCACATGGTGATGTGAACTAGATTATTTACTCTAGTGCAAGTGGCAGACTGTTGGAAATATGCCCTAAAGGCAATAAATAAATTAGTTATTATCATATTTCCTTGTTCATGATAATCGTTTATTATCCATGCTATAAAATGTATTAATCGGAGACTTAGATGCATGTGTGGATACATAGACAAAACCATGTCCCTAGTATGCCTCTAGTGGACTAGCTCGTTGATCAAAGATGGTTAAGGTTTCCTAGCCATGGACATGAGATGTCATTTGATAACGGGATCACATCATTAGGAGAATGATGTGATGGACAAGACCCAAACTACAAACGTAGCATATGATCGTGTCAGTTTATTGCTACTGTTTTCTGCATGTCAAGTATATGCTCCTATGACCATGAGATCATGCAACTCACGGACATCGGAGGAGTGCCTTGTGTGTATCAAACGTCGCAACGTCACTGGGTGACTATAAAGGTGCTCTACAGGTATCTCCGAGGGTGTCTGTTGAGTTGGAATGGATCAAGACTGGGATTTGTTACTCCGTGTGACGGAGAGGTATCTCAGGGCCCACTCGGTAATACAACATCACAATAAAGCCTTGCAAGCAATGTGACTAAGTGTTAGTCACGGGATCTTGTATTACGAAATGAGTAAAGAGACTTGCCGGTAACGAGGTTGAACTAGGTATGGAGATACCGACGATCGAATCTCGGGCAAGTAACATACCGAAGAACAAAGGGAACATCATACGGGATTAACTGAATCCTTGACATAGAGGTTCGACCGATAAAGATCTTCGTAGAATATGTAGGAACCAATGTGGACATCCAGGTCCCGTCATTGGTTATTGACCGTAGAGGTGTCTCGGTCATGTCTACATAGTTCTCGAACCCGCAGGGTCTGCACACTTAAGGTTTGGTGACGTTTCGGTAGTATAGAGTTATGTATGGTGGTGACCGAAGGTTTTTAGGAGTCCCGGATGAGATCCCGGACGTCATGAGTAGCTTCTAAATGGTCCGGAGGTAAAGATTCATATATAGGAAGTCCCATTTTGGTCGTCGGAAAAGTTTCGGGCTAATCGGTAATGTACCGGGAGTGCCGGTAGTGTATCGGGAGACCACCGAGAGGGGTATTTCAACCCAAGAGGCTTCATTAGCTGTGGGAGAGTAAATACCAGCCTTTTGTGGGCTTATGGAAGTCCCACAAAAGGCTCATACGGCTGGGAGAAAAAGCCCAAAGGGAAAAAGGTGGAAAAAGGCCAAAAAAGGAGGAATCTACTAGGATTGGAGGAGGAGTCCTCCTCTCCTGCCCACTTTGGTCGACCCAAGGGCTGGCTTTTTGGCAGCCAAGACTCCTCCTCCTCTCCTCCTATATATACTAGAGGATTTTAGGGTTTTGGCACAGAATTTTCAGCCACATGCTACCCGTTCCTCTAGTGCATAGTTTCTCCTCTAGATCGGTTTTCTGCAGTGCTTAGGCGAAACCCTGCCGGAATTGCTCCACCACCATCGCCGGAGCGCCGTCACGCTGCCGGTGAGCTCTTCTTCCTCTCCACTTCCTCTTGCTGGATCAAGACGGTGGAGATCGTCATCAAGCTGCATGTGTGCTGAACGCGGAGGTGCCCTCCGTTCGGTGCTAGATCGGAAGGACCGTGATCAAGATCGCGAGACGGATTGTGATGAGTTCGCGGGATAGATCGTGATCAAGATCACGAAACGGATCGTGATGAGTTCGCGGGACGGATCGTGATGAGTTCACAGGACGGATCGTGATGAGATCGCGGGACGCTCGGCGATTTGGATCGCGAAGACGTTCGACTATACCAACCGCGTTTCTTAACGCTTCCCGCTTAGCGATCTACAAGGGTATGTAGATCCACTCTCCCTCTCGTAGATGCTCATCACCATGGATAGATCTTGCGTGTGCGTAGGAAATTTTTTGTTTCCCATGCAACGTTCCCCAACAATCCTCTTGCTGCATTCTGTGGCAGGATTCGAGTAGTGTCTTCGGCATTGGGTGATCGCAAATATTGTGGTCCAAACATTGCCACCACTGCTTTGCAGAACTTGTACAGACACTCAATGGTGGTGGACTCGACCATTCGCCCATAGTTTTCTTGTATGTCCGCGGGAGCTCCGTATGTAAGCATCCTCATAGCTTGGATGCATTTCTGAAGTGAGGAGAATTCAACTGTGCCGGTGCAATCCTTCTTGCAAACGAAATAGATGTCGAACTCCCGGACGGAATTAACAATCCTGAGGAAGAGCTTCCGGCTCATCCGGTAGCGACGCCGAAATACTTTCTCACCGTGCAATGGAGAGTCGACAAAGTAGTCGACGTAGAGCATGCAATACCCCTCCATCCGATGCCTCTGCTTGCTCTTGCGCCGCCCCGGCCTCAAGCTACCTCGCCAGGGCTTGTCATTGTTGACGAACAGGCCGGCCAGCGAGAACAGTATCATGATGTGCTCCTCGTCGGCGGCGGCGGCCTCGTGTTCTTCCTCCAACAGGGCTGCGAACGTCTCCTCGTCGTCGGAGTCCATGGCTGAGCAGGCAAAACGTCAAACACCTTGTCGACGTGATGGGCGAGCAGGCGAGCTGACGCCGGTGCCCTGGCCGGCGTGGGTTGGGGAGGGGATGGGCGAGGGTCGAGGAAGCAAAATCCGGCGAGGAAGGGCGAAGTGGGGTCTTCTAGCCGTGACGTAGGGGCCGTGAACAGGCGAGGGTCACCGGGGTCGGCAGCGGGGAAGTGGCTCGGCGCTAGGAAAAAGGGACGAGATTCGCCTGACAGTGGTGTCACACACACACCGATTTGTTACCGCCGGAGCCTCCAAGAGACCCTCAACGTCTTGGGTTCGGTCTGGGTTCGCCGGCCCAAAATAAGGCCTCAACCGGCGAAAAACGACGTCTTAGGGCCGCGGCTAGGGTTTTTTTCGCCCGCCGACGATAAAAAAGTGGCCTGGGGTTTTTTGGGTCCGCGGCTGGAGATGCTCTTAACTACTCCCTCCGTTCTAAATATAAATCTTTTAAGAGTTTTATTAGAAAACTACATACGAATGTATATAGACATACTTTTGAGTGTAAATTCATTCATTTTGCTTCGTATGTAGTCTCCTTATGAAATCTTTTAAAAGACTTATATTTAGTAAGTGAGGGAGTAGTAATTATAACGGTTTACAACCTACATCCAATTCTTACAGTTTGTATCGACTAGATACCGGGAAGAGGTACCCGAAGGACAGGTAGCAACATGAGTTGGTCCTTCCGCCTCGCGGTGAGGCCGAATGCCTCGGTCATGTCGAGCTTCGCCGAGCATGGTCCTGGCCACCGCCAATCAAAGTGGAAGAGCAAGCTCGCCAGCGGGAGCTCCACGTTGGCGAGGCCGAACGCCATCCCAGGGCACATCCTACGGCCGGCGCCGAACGGCAGGAACGCGAAGTCAACCCCAACGTCCACCGCCGCTTCTTCCTCAAAACGCTCCGGCCAGAACTCCTCGGGGGCGTCAGGCCAGTAGCGTTCGTCTCGACCCAGCGCCCAGGCATTGACGAGCACCTGCGTGCCCCGCGGCACGTCGTACCCAAGCACCTGGCATGGTTCCTGGCACTCGCGGAACAGCAACGGTAGGGGTGGGTGCAGCCGCAACGTCTCCCAAATGACCAGGCGTAGGTACGTGAGCTCTCTTAGGCCTTGCTCAGCCACGGTGTCGCGGGCATGGCAGGCTCGCCGCACCTCGGCCGTCGCCTTGTGCATGGCCCTCGGGTTCTTGACCAGCTCTGCCATGGCCCATTCCAGCGTCGTAGCCGCTGTTTCACTCCCTGCGCCTAATATGTCCTGTCCGCCAATCATGAGATTTTTTAGGTTAACAATCTGAATGAAAAAGATATGTCAGTTTGAAGGTCTAGAGAGCGGCCGACTGCTCCCTAGCGCTGCAGAGCAGCCGACCAGAAAAGTAAATTTTTGGTTGATTTGTTCCTTCTAATTCATATATAAATAAAAGTATAATGCACATTAGGAAAAATACCTACGCAGGCAAAACAGAAAAAAAAACATTCACGTGAATTAGTGTGAATGCAATTAATTTGGGATTTTAAATTTTTAAAAAGCCATAACTTTTAAACCGCACGTCGAAATTAATCCGCTTTCACCGTTAAAACCGTTGCGACGTGCTCTTCGAAACTAGATCCCGCATGGATACGTTTCGACGAAATTTTTTCTGTGCAATTTAACCTCCGTTTTGTACAACTACCTCACAATGGATGTATAACTTTTCGCCTAACCGGTGAAGGTGTAGTTTTCATTAATGGCACATCCACCCTCCAAACTACCTTCTTGTAGTGAGATGTTCATCCAACTGTCTGGTAGTTTACGTGCAACTTTTTTCCTGTCCGTGGTTGTGCTTTCATTGTTTATTGCATCGGTCAACTGTCTAGCAGTGAATGTGCAACTTCGAATATTGTCATTGCCAACTATCTACTAGTGATGTGCAACTATCCCTCATACCTCATGAATTTGTAATTTCCCTACTAGCACTCCGAACCACCCCTCTAGAGCAAGGCGCAACTTTAGCGTTCCGTTTATATGCATCTTTTAGTATCCTCATGAATATGCAACTTTTCACTACTGAATGTGAAATTTTCACCATCCAACTATTCCTACCTGTGAGATGTACAACTGTATATGTTGTTTCGGTCAACCACCTAGCAGACTTTGTGCAACTCCGTTTGTTGTCCCCGCCAATCAAAATTACATATCCCGCCAACCGAAATTACTTGTTGCACATCAAGTAATAGAAAATTGGCTGGAACAACTAACTAAATTGCACAAATCACTAGTAGGAAAGGTGAGGCAGGGTGTGTCAATTGTAAAAAAATTTACACATCCACGAATAGAGACAATGGTTGCACATCGACTACTATATAGTTGGTCGAGATAGTAAACTAGTGTCACATCAAATTTTCATAGTTGGTAGGTTGCAGCCTCATGTGAAGTTGGATCATGTAACTCCAAAAACTGGTTTTAAAAAAATACACAATATAGCACTAAAGTTACACAACGCAGTAGTAGAGTTGCACAATATGGCTCCAGAGTTGGCATAAAAAAAATTCGTCGAAACATGCTCATACGGGATCTAATTTTAAAGATCTCGTCGCGAGAATTCCAAAAATGAAAATGGATCTGAATTCCAATACCCGATTCAAAAATTATGACTTTAAAAAAAATTAAAACCTGAAATAAATGCACATAGATATTTTTCCAGCCTTTTGACCAAAGAACATCTGATGCATGCAGGAATTCGATCTATGCTAATCGAGTGGCCAGGAACCGGCCGCTCCATTCGTCCAAACAGTGCTTATGCGCTTTTTAGATGTTAGGCAGTTTGAAACCTAAAACTGTGCATTATTCATTTCTTGCATGCTCCACATTTGTACCGAAAAATCACCGCTCTTCAACCACTTTGAAATAGATAAGGCGCAAACTGTTTTTTACTGCAAAGAGCCGAAGTGACTCACGGAACGGAAGCCAGTGACGAATTTTTTACCATGATGACAGATTTGATGGAGTCCATGTCGAGCGGAAACTGGAGGCCACCTTCCTTCCGGATCCGCAGCAGCACGTCAAGCAGGTCCTCGCCGCCGTCCATCCTCTCCATGTGCTCCTTGACGATGCCATCGAGGATGCCGTGCACAGTGTCGCGGCACTCCTCGGCGCCACTGAGCCGCGCGGCGAGCTGCCACGAAGGCCAGAGATCGGCCGGATTGAACCCCGCGGCGAGCTGCATGGAGCGGTCGAGCTCCCGGAGGAGCGCGTCACGCTCCCTGCACCGGTCACCAATCACGGCGCGCACCGTGCTGTCTGCCACAAGCGCGGCCAGCAGCGCGCGCATCTCCACGGGGCTCGCGGCCTCCGCGGCCTCGCCGACGCCGCGGAGCGCAGCGGCGACCTCCTCCTCGCGGATCGCACGGAAGGAGCGGACGCGGCGCGCGGTGAAGAGCTCCACGACGGCGATCTTCCGGAGCTGGCGCCAGTAGTCCCCGTAGGGCGCGAACACGATGTCCCGGCCGCCGTTGGTGAGCACGCGCATGGTGGCGCTTACGGGCCTCATCGCGAACGCCTTGTCGTGGGTCTTCATCACCTCACGCGCCCCCTGCCGGGAGGACACCACCACCGTGGGCACCTCGCCTAGCCGGAGCAGCATGGCCGGGCCGTGGCGCCGCGCCAGGTCGCGCATCGCGCGGTGAGGGAGCTGCCCGGCCAGGACGAAGTGGTGCAGGCTGCCGATCACCGGCAGCTGCCACGGCCCGGGCGGGAGGCGCAGGCCGTGGCCACCATCACCCCGCTCCCCACGGCTCCGCCGGTATGCGAGCACGATGAGCAGCGACACGAGAGCTACGCCGAGGTAGACGACGACGTAGGCGTCTTCCATTTGCGCTCTAGCGGAACGTGTGTGACTCGTAAACTGGAGGTGCATGCCCAAGCTTTATCATCGCACCTGTCATGCTCTCGAGAACTACTGTGACAAAGCGGTGGCTGAATTCCTGCCTTGTGGTGTCACGTGGACCTCATGCAAGGATCACCGCTCTCATTTGGAGAAGCATTGTACCCGTGGGCTTGTGTTATCCATCAAGTTTTGGTTACCCAATACCCAAAAATTACAAGGGCGGTTCGAAAAACGCGAGTATCATGGTTACCACGAAATACCAACAAAATACCATTTGAAATTTCAAATGAAATTCGAATTCAAATATTTGGAACAGGACGAGTTGGTAAGGTACTATATTTTCACAAAAGCTCGTAGCCGAGTAGTATTTTACTTGTAGCCTAACGTCCTCGTTCCCTTCCTCGTCTTGAGTTCGAGCTGCGACGTCCAACCTTCTTTTTAATTCTGATTATATCAATAGAATTGGCAAAAAAGATGGCAGAGAAGGAATTCAAACACAAGACGTCGTGGAAAAATGCAAACCCCCATGAACCACCAGGTTATCCATTAGTACGTGTTCTTTTATCAGTTTCGCTTCTATAGTTCTGTTTGACTTTTTATTGGTCGTTTAAATTCAAAATTTTCAAAACAAATCAATTTGTTTGCTCGAAATTTCCATTTACCCAGGGGGGGCAAAAACCTCAGTAATCATGCGGTAACTCGAAATTTCGAGCGGTAACCAAAACATTGTTACCCATACACCGGCTGTCGTTTTGGAGCTTTGCTACACCTACGTAATAATTCCTACGTAACTTACGTACGTTCTCTGCCTTTCCTTCATCTTGGCGTTGCTTCAACCGGTGACGTCGAGGGGCAAGCGACTCGGTCGTCTCGTTGATCTCTGGATCTAGCGAGGTTTGTGTCTGGTGGTCGGTCGTTGGCACTCTTGCGCGTGGCGGTCATGTCGGCTACTGTAGTTGTGTTTGTTGTCTTGCAGTTGTATACGTGGATTGCGCTAGGCGGCGGTGTTCCTCTACTTCGACTACATCGGAGATCTGATGACCATGGGGAAGATCCCCCGGTCGACGTGCAACAAAGTCTCGGTCTCGTGGCTTGTGGTGGTCCGGTTCATCGGCCTGAAAAGCATCTTTGTATGCGATAGTGCTTTTCCTGATCTCGGTATGACGGTTCGTCTTCTCTTTTTTCCGTTTTCTCCATGGTGGCGACGGATGACGTTTGTGGACTATGTTTCGGTGGGGCACAAGTTTCTATAAGGATGAAATAGTAATTTTACTTGTGGAATTCTTTGTGCAAATTAAGTTGCTTGATAAGCATGTTCGTCTTTTATGATGACCATATGTGTAATCTGTACGAACAAATTGTTTAATCAAATATATGATTGCTTAAAAAAACTTGCGTATGTTTTGACTTGGCCAGATTTGGTTTGAAGAGAAAAAGGCCCAGGCCCATCCCATGAAAATCAGTGGGGCGCTGATTAGTTGAGCAAAGAAAATTACCTAGCTTTTAGTAATAGTTTACGTAGGTTTAGCATTTTTGGCCGTTTTGCATGCTCCAAACACAGTAATGCAAGCAACCAATCTGTGGTTGGATGGTTAGAGAGACAGTGGTATCCCCAGCCCATCAAGGTTTAAATCGTGATGCTTGTATTATTCCTGAATTTATTTCAGGATTTTCAACGATGCGTATTCAGTGCGAGGAGACGTTCCCGTCGACGACGAGGCGCCTGTGATGACTTCGTAAATCTCAAGATGATATGCCGGCTTAGTCTTTCGTAGGTGCTCATAGGGGTAGAATGTACGTGTGTGTTCATAGGAATGAGTGTATGCGCGTATATATGAACGTTTGCGTCTGTATACTATGCTAAAAAAACACAGTAATGCAAGACGTACGAACACTTATGGGCTGAATTTAATTACACGCTGACATGGCAAAGTTGGATTGGAAAGAAGGGAGTGAGGCGGGCCCTAGTCGGAATTCAGGGGGCGAAGAAATTTAACGAAGGCCCCCTAACATCCGTGCAAGAAGCCCGTATGTCTAGGATTATTGCTCCAAACAAACCCTCACCGATCGATTTCTTGCCTCCTCAATCGCTCTTCTTCATATTGTACTACTGAGCTTCTTCCATCCAGCTTAACCAGTTTCTCGGAGACATGTTAAGAGTGTGTGCTCTAGACACTTCGGAGGATCATGGGATGAACATCTATCACTAGCAAAGTTTTCATACAACAATATCTATCAAATCAACATCAAAATGGCACCCTTTAAGACATTATACCGAAGTAAATGCAGATCACTATATGTTGTTTTGAAACAGGAGAAAACAAGAAGTTTGAACCCGGTTACATCCGTGAAAGACAAGACATTATCAGTACCATCTGTGACCGCATGGAAATAGCTCAAAGTCTACATATATAAGAGTTATGCGGATTTGAAACGAAGGACGCAAGGACCTGAAGTAGAAGACATAGGCTATCTCAGGGCTAGCTGGGTGAAAGGAGTAAGAAGATTTGGAATCAAGGGGAACCTAAGCCTGATATGTCAGACCATTCCGCATCTTGAGCCGTAAAGGAGCAACAACTTTCGAGCTGGAATTACCGGGGGAATTTACACAAGTACACAACGTATTTCATGTCTCACAACCAGGACGTGCCAAAGACCATCAGAAGAATCATTGCCACACCAAGAGATCGAACTGCAAGAAGACTTGACATACGTGGAACAACCATCGATGATCTCCACAGAGTACTGGAAGAGGTTGAGGAATGTAGCCATTTAAGTATTGCAAGGTGCCCGGCCTGAGAAGCAACATGGGAGATGAATGATGACCTTCGAATAGATTATCAGTGTCTCTTCAGGTATGATCTCATCAATTCTGATGAGGGATTACTTTAAGGAGGGGAGCCTGTAATAAGTAATAACCCATAGTTGAGAGAGCGGTGATTTTTTTCTTTCAAATATTTATTGCATCCATGCATATAGTTGGGGGTTATTTTTCAACTTGCATATGAACCTCAACTCATTTGCATCCAAATTGCTCAGTCATATTGCAACTCAAATGAATTTTATCATGACCTATGTTTTTATTTGGAGTTTTGGGTTCAAAGTTATAATTCAAATTAACTGTAGGACTTAAGTACTTAAGTGTCATACAAATGGAATTGAAGCTGCAATTTAATATTAAATCACAAGTGATAATAGAAATTAAAGATTTATAGATAATTAATATAAATTATACAAAGTCTATTAAAAATTGAAATCGGAAATACTTGTATAACAATATATCCAGGAACCACATGATGATCTAGCCACACTGTGCTAGTTATTACACAATACTAATGATGTTATGGAACAGTAAAACTTTGCAATTTATTTTCTACGTGGGTATAATTATAGCCATACAGTATACATCCACCTTTATAGTTTATATATGACTAGACTCCGGGAATAGGTACGCGGAGGACAGGGCGCAATGGGAGCTGGTCCGTCCGCCGTGCCGTGAGGCCGAACGTCTCTGTCATGTCAAGCTTCGTCGAGCCTGGCGCTGGTAGCTCCCAGTCGAAGTGGAAGAGCAGGCTTGCAAGCGGGAGCTCGATGCCGGCGAGGCCAAATGCCATTCCGGGGCACATCCTGCGGCCGGCACCGAACGGCACAAACGCGAAGTCACCACCTCCAAAGTCGGCCTTTGCCGCTTCTTCCTCGAACCGTTCTGGCCGAAACTCCTCGGGCGCATCGGGCCAGTAGCGCTCATCGCGGCATAGCGCCCAACCATTGACCAACACCTGCGTGCCCCGTGGCACGTCGTATCCCTGCACCTGACAGGGTTCCTGACACTCGCGGAACAACAGCGGCAGGGGCGGGTGCAGTCGTAGCGTCTCTTGAATGACGATGTGTAGGTATGGGAGGTCGCTTAGGGTGTGCTCAGCCACGGTGCCATAGGCATGGAAGGCTTGTCGCACCTCAGATGTCGCCTTCTGCATGGCCTTCGGGTTGTTGACGAGCTCTGATATGGCCCACTCCAGCGTCGTAGTTGTTGTTTCACTGCCGGCGGCGAATACGTCCTATCCACAAAACATGAGATTGTTAGCTGAATAATGACCCGAATGAGAAAATATGGTATGCGAAGAGGGAGCCGAACTTTTGAAACCTGGGTGTATATACATCCTATATGCAAAAGAAATTAGCAATTCAATAAAAAGTGCAAAAATTCTGAAAATATTTTTGAAATAAACTTGACCATTGTACTCGTAAGAAAAATTTCACAAAAAAATTACACTTTGACTTCTTTTCAAAAATGACAAATTTTCGGTCAAAATATTGTGAATAGTGATCTATAATAGCAAATAAATTTTGTCTTTTTTTACAGAAGTCAATGTTGACTTTTTTTCATAAAAATTTATATGCTAGTGCAAAACAAAGTCAAGTTTAATCTAAAAATACCTTAGAACTATTTTGATTTTTTAACTAATTATTAAAAACAATTCTTTATATAAGGTGCATATATAACCAGGAATCAAAGCGTATTTCCCATGAGAAAAGATCGAATACTTACTAAGATGATGGCTTTGACGGCGTCCATGTGGATGGGAAACTTGAGCCCACCATCCTTCTGGATCTTAAGCAGCGCGTCGAGCAGGTCCTCGGCGTGGCCTCCGCCGTCGTCCATCCTCTCGAGGTGCTCCTGAACGATGCCGTCGAGGATGCCGTAGAGGGTGTGGCGGCACTCCTCGGCTCCACTGAGCCAGGCGGCGAGCCGCGACGACGGCCACATGTCGGCCGCGTTGAACCCCGACGCGAGCTGCAAGATGCGGTCGAGCTCCCGGAGGAACGCGTCGCGCTCCCTGCACCTGTCGCCTATCACGGCGCGCACCGTGCTGTCCGTCACGAGCGCGGACAGCACCGCGCGCATCTCCACGGGGCGCGCGGCGGCCGCGGCCTCGACGACGGCGCGGAGCGCTGCGGCGACCTCCTCCTCGCGGATGGCGCGGAAGGAGAGGACGCGGCGCGCGGTGAAGAGCTCCGACACGGCGATCTTGCGGAGCTGGCGCCAGTACTCCCCGTAGGGCGCGAAGACGATGTCCTGGCCGCCGTAGGAGAGCACGCGCATGGTGGTGCTCAGGGGCCGCGTCGCGAACATGGTGTCGTGGCTCTTGAGCACCTCGCGCGCCCCCTCCCGGGAGGACACCACGACGGCGTTGACCTCGCCGAGCCGGAGCAGCATGGCCGGCCCGTGGCGCCGCGCCAGCTCGCGCAGCGCGCGGTGAGGGAGCTTCCCGGCCAGGACCAGGTGGTGCAGGCTGCCGATCACCGGAAGCTGCCACGGCCCTGGCGGCAGGCGCAGGCCGTCGCCGCGCGCCCCCCAGCGCCGGCGGCCCGCGATCACGATGAGCAGCGAAACGAGAGCTACGGCGAGGCAGGCCGTGATGTAGGCGTCCTCCATTTGCGCTCTCTCTGCCGAGTGATCCTTCCTTCTGCTAGTAGATGTTTGCAAGTTGTGAGTTGTGAGTTGTGAGTCGATCAATCCGATCTCAACTGAAATTTATAAGATGATCGCAACCTCGGCGTGGCGGGCCTTCAGATTGGACTGCATGGTCAAGGGTCAACATTTCACGGCTCTTTTCCAGCAACGGTGACGCCATCAGTAGACACACACACAGGTCATCTATTTAGACATCTTGACGGAAAAATTCTACGTGGATGGGCGGTACATGCACGTTTGACTTGTAAACTGAAGGTTCCCAATAAATTTCAAGCTTTATGGTCGCACTTGACATGTACGTCGGCACGTACGATACGACGGTACGAGGCCTGAATCCAACGTGCATGCATGCATGCATGCAACATGGGCGGGATAGACTCAAGTCTACCGTCTCCAACACGGACGAAGTATAAGAGAATAATAGACTTTTCCCCCTCAAATGTGCCCGTCCCCTAAACTTATTGTCTGAAATGTATTGGACAGGATTTCAGGTGGTCACTCAACGTATTGTCTGAAATGTCTAGCAAATACTCCATTCAAGCACACGAATACATTTCAGGTGTTCAAGCACACCGGATAACTGTCCTCCCCGCTATCTTTTATCTCAGCTCTTTGTCCTCGTCGACATCACAATTACTCCTTTCGTCTCGTGATATAAAAACATTTTTAACATTAATATAGTGTCATAAATGATTTTATATTAAAAGACGGAGGAGTAGCTTTCGTTTCTACTATAGCTACTCTTAATTACATAATACAACGTGGACTGTAATCGCGTTTCTATTAGAGGTCCATCACCAACAGGAGGTCTGAAACTTAATTACAACAACATGTACTGATAAATAACTCTCTCAATGTACCCAAAGTTTAACGTGTATCAATAAATATCGGAAAGTTGTCGCTGGAATTCCCTTTTTTTTTTTGGAATGTCAACATTCAGTCTTAAGATGTCACATACCACTGACAGAATTTTGAAGAAGCTCAGCATGTATTTTAATGTGGTAAAATATCTGAATGTTTATAACCTCAACATGAATTTAAAATATCTTTGGCTCTCAGCTATGCACGATGAATTTAACGTTTTTCAGCAAAATAATACATGGACTCTTGTTCCCAAGCCCCCTGGTGTTAATGTTGTTTATGGAAAATGGGTTTTTCGTCATGAATTTCATTTTGATGGCACTCTTGCTCGTTACAAAGCCAGATGGGTGTGTCGTGGTTTTTCTCAGCAACATGGCATTGATTTTGATGAAACTATCTCTCCCGTTGTTAAACCTAGTACTATTCGTGTTGTTCTTAGTCTTGTTGTTTCCACCTCTTGGCCCATTCATCAGCTAGACGTTAAAAATGTTTTTCTTCACGACACTCTTAATGAAATAGTTTATTGTCAGCAACCATCTGGTTTTGAGGATCCCTCTTCTCCCAATTCTGTTTGCCTTCTTAACAAATCTCTTTAGGGTCTTAAACAAGCTCCTCGTGCATGGTTTTAACGTTTTGCTGCCTTTATGCAAACAGTAGGCTTCATTCCATCCAAATCCAATTCTTCATTATTTATTTTTCGCTCCTCTTCCCGTATTGCATATCTCTTGCTTTATGTTGATGATATAGTTCTCACGGCTAGCTCTGACTCTTTTCTCCAACATATAATATCTTCTCTTAGTCATGAATTTTCCATGACTGATCTTGGTCCTGTTCATCATTTTCTTGGCGTTAGTGTTTCTCGCACAAAGTCTACCCTTTTTCTCTCTCAATGATCCTATCTTTTAGACTTGCTTTCTCGTTTTGGTATGTCTGATTGTCAACCCTCTCGTACACCGGCCGACATTGGTGCCAAATTGTCGGCTGATGGTGATCCGGTTTGTGACCCCACTTTATATTGTAGCATCACCGGTGCCATTCAATATGCCACTCTTACTAGACTTGACATTTCATACGCCGTTCAACAAGCCTGTCTTTTTATGCATGATCCTCATGCTCCTCGTCTTGCTCACTTCCACCGCATTCTTCGCTATTTAAAAGGAACTCTTGATCATGGTCTTCTCATTAATTCTTCTTCTCCAACAAGCTTGACAGTTTATTCTGATGCAGACTGGGCAGGTTGTCCAGATACTCGATGGTCCACATCCGGATTTTATGTTTATTTGGGTGATAATCTTGTTGCTTGGTGTTCTAAAAGGCAGGCAACAGTTTCTAGGTCTTCTGTTGAGGCTGAGTATAGGTCGGTTGTGTTGGGGAACGTTGCATGGGAAACAAAAAAAATCCTACGCACACGCAGAACTATCCATGGTGATGAGCATCTACGAGAGTGAGAGTGGATCTACGTACCCTTGTAGATCGCTAAGCGGGAAGCGTTAAGAAACGCGGTTGGTGTAGTCGAACGTCTTCGCGATCCAAATCGCCGAGCGTCCCGCGATCCAATCACGACCGAACGGACGACACCTCCGCGTTCAGCACACGTGCAGCTTGATGACGATCTCCACCGTCTTGATCCAGCAAGAGGAAGTGGACAGGAGGAAGAGTTCACCGACAGCATGACGGCGCTCCAGCGATGGTGGTGGAGCAATTCCGGCAGGGCTTCGCCTAAGCACTGCGGAAATCCGATCTAGAAGAGCACCGGTGGAACGGGTAGCACATGGCCGTAAAATCTAGTGCAAAACACCCAATACCACCAGTATATATAAGAGGGAGGGAGGAGGAGGGCTGGCGCACCAAGGCTTCCCTAGCACAAGGAGGAGAGGAGGAATCCTCCTCCAATCCTAGTAGGACTACGATTTCTCCTTTCCTACTTGTAATCTATTTCCACCTTGCGTTTTTTCTTTCTCTTTCAACTCCAGCCGCATGGGCCTCTTAGAGGACTTCCACCAGACCACTAAGGGCTGGTTTCCACCCTCCCACAGCCCATGTAGCCTCTTGGGTCGAAATACCTCTCCCGATGGTCCCCCGGTACACTACCGGCACTCTATACTATGCATAACTCTATACTACCGAAACGTCACCAAACCTTAAGCGTGCAGACCCTGTGGGTTCGAGAACTATGTAGACATGACTGAGACACCTCTACGGCCAATAACCAATAGCTGGACCTGGATGACCATATTGGTTCCTACATATTCTACAAAGATCTTTATCGATCGAACCTCTATGTCAGGGATTCAGTTAATCCCGTATAACGTTCCCTTTGTTCTTCGGTATGTTACTTGCCCGAGATTCGATCGTCGGTATCTCCATACCTAGTTCAACCTTGTTACTGGCAAGTCTCTTTACTTGTTTCGTAATACAAGATCCCATGGCTAACACTTAGTCAAATTGCTTGCAAGGCTTGTTGTGATGCTGCATTACCGAGTGGGCCCTGAGATACCTCTCCGTCACCCGGAGTAACAAATCCCAGTCTTGATCCATGCCAACCCAACAGACACCCTCGGAGATACCTGTAGAGTACCTTTATAGTCACCCAGTTACGTTGTGACGTTTGATACACACAAAGCATTCCTCCGGTGTCAGTGAGTTGCATGATCTCATGGTCATAGGAACATATACTTGACATGCGGAAAACAGTAGCAATAGACTGACACGATAATATGCTACGTTTGTAGTTTGGGTCTTGTCCATCACATCATTCTCCTAATGATGTGATCCCGTTATCAAATGACATCTCATGTCCATGGCTAGGAAACCTTAACCATCTTTTGATCAACGAGCTAGTTCACTAGAGGCATACTAGGGACATTGTGTTTGTCATGTATCCACACATGTATCCATGTTTCCAATTAATACAATTCTAGCATGGATAATAAACAATTATCTTGAACAAGGAAGTATAATAATAAACACTTTATTTATTGCCTCTAGGGCATATTTCCAACAGGTTGCTCATGTTGTGGCTGAAGCAGTGTGGTTGCGTCAGCTTCTCGTGGAACTTCATCTCCCACTTGATCGTGCCACCATCGTTTATTGTGATAACATCTCTGCAGTATACATGGCTTCCAATCCAGTTCAGCATCATCGCACCAAGCACATTGAGATTGACATACACTTCGTTCGAGAGAAGGTGGCTCTTGGCAAGGTTTGTGTTCTTCATATACCTATGAGTGCTCAATTTGCTAATATTTTCACCAAAGGACTTCCGACTACATCTTTCACCGACATACGCTCGAGTCTCAACATCGTTACTCCTGATGCTGAGACTGCGGGGGGATATTAGAGTATAGGTCGTTTACGGATACTATGGCCGGCTGGTTTTGGATTGTAATCTATCTCTATTAGTCTTGGAGCCCAAGTTTTGTAATCTATATAAACCGTGTTGGGGAACGTCGCATGGGAAACAAAAAATTTCCTACGCACACGCAGATCTATCCATGGTGATGAGCATCTATGAGAGGGAGAGTGGATCTACGTACCCTTGTAGATCGCTAAGCGGGAAGCGTTAAGAAACGCGGTTGGTGTAGTTGAACGTCTTCGCGATCCAAATCGCTGAGCGTCCCGCAATCCAATCTCGATCCATCCCACGATCCAATCACGATCCTTCCCGCGAACTTGATCACAATCCGTCCCATGCACTTGATCATGATCCGTCCCACGAACTTGATCACGATCCTTCCGATCTAGCGCCGAACGGACGACACCTCCGCGTTCAGCACACGTACAGCTTGATGACGATCTCCGCCGTCTTGATCCAGCAAGGAGGAGCGGAGAGGAAGAAGAGTTCTCCGGCAGCGTGACGGCACTCCGGCGATGGTGGTGGAGCTATTCCGGCAAGGCTTCGCCTAAGCACTGCAGAAATCCGATCTAGAGGAGAAACTATGCACTGGAGGAACAGGCAGCACGTGGCTGAAAATTCTGTGCAAAAACCCTAAAACCTCCAGTATATATAAGAGGAAGAGAGGAGTAGGCTTGGTACAAGGTCCAAGTCTCCAAGGAGTAGGCCAAACCAGGTGGAGGAGGTGGACTCCACCTCCAATCCTAGTAGGACTAGGATTCACCCTATTTTTGGCTTTTTCCACCTTTTCTCTTTGGTCCTTTTTTCCCAAACCGCATGGGCCTTCCACCAGCCCACTAAGGTCTGGTAAACACTCTCCCACAGCCCATGGAGCCTATTGGGTCGAAATACCCCTCCCGATGGTCTCCCGGTACACTACCGGCACTCCCGATACACTACCGATGAGCCCGAAACTTTTCCGGCGACCAAAATAGGACTTCCTATATATCAATGTTTACCTCCGGACCATTCCAGAGCTCCTCGTGACGTCCGGGATCTCATCTGGGACTCCGAACAACCTTTGGTCATGACCATACATAACTCTATACTACCGAAACGTCTCAAAACCTTAAGTGTGCAGACCCTGCAGGTTCGAGAACTATGTAGACATGACCGATACAACTCTACGGTCGATAACCAATAGCGGGACCTGGATGCCCATATTGGTTCCTACATATTCTATGAAGATCTTTATCGGTCGAACCTCTATGTCGAGGATTCAGTTAATCCTATATGATGTTCCCTTTGTTCTTCGGTATGTTACTTGCCCGAGATTCGATCGTCGGTATCTCCATACCTAGTTCAACCTCGTTATTGATAAGTCTCTTTACTTGTTCCATAATACAAGATCTCATGACTAACACTTAGACACATTGCTTGCAAGGCTCATTGTGATGTTGTATTACCGAGTGGGCCCTGAGATACCTCTCCATTACACGGAGTAACAAATCCCAGTCTTGATCCATCACAACTCAACAGACACCCTCAGAGATACTTGTAGAGCACCTTTATAGTCACCCAGTTACGTTGCGACGTTTGATACACACAAGGCACTCCTTCGGTATCCGTGAGTTGCATGAGCTCATGGTCATAGGAACATATACTTGACATGCAGAAAACAATAGCAATAAACTGACACGATCATATGCTACGTTTGTAGTTTGGGTCTTGTCCATCACATCATTCTACTAATGATGTGATCCCATTATCAAATGACATCTCATGTCAATGGCTAGGATACCTTGACCATCTTTGATCAATGAGCTAGTTTAGTAGAGGCATACTAGGGACAAAGTGTTGTATATTTACCCACACATGTAATGTGTTTCCAATTAATACAATTATAGCATGGATAATAAACGATTATCATGAACAAGGAAATATAATAATAAACACTTTATTTATCGCCTCTAGGGCATATTTCCAACAGTCTCCCACTTGCACTAGAGTCAATAATCCAGCTCACATCACTATGTGATTTACATTGTAATGAATCGAACACCCATGCAGTTCTGGTGTTGATCATGTTTAGCCCTTGGAAGAGGTTTAGTCAACGGATCTACAACATTTAGATCCGTGTGCACTTTGCAAATATTTATGTCCTTCTCCTCGATGTAATCGCGGATGGAGTTGAAGCGTCGCTTTATGTGTCTGGTCCTCTTGTGAAACCTTGGTTCCTTGGCCAGAGCAATGGCACCAGTGTTGTCACAGAACAGGTTCATTGGATTTAGTGCACTGGGCACTACTCCAAGATCTGTCATGAACTGCTTCATCCAGACACCTTCCTTCGCCGCCTTTGAGGCTGCGATGTACTCCGCTTCACATGTAGAATCGGCTACCACGCCTTGCTTGGAACTACACCAGCTTACCGCTCCCCTGTTGAGAATAAATACGTATCCGGTTTGTGACTTAGAGTCATCCGGATCTGTGTCAAAGCTTGCATCGACGTAACCCTTTAGGACGATCTCTTCATCACCTTCATAAACGAGAAACATTTCCTTAGTCCTTTTCAAGTACTTAAAGATATTCTTGACCGCTGCCCAGTGTTCTAGTCCAGGATCACTTTGAAACCTTCCGGCCATACTTATGGCAAGGCTGACATCCGGTCTTGTGCATAGCATTGCATACATGATAGAGCCTATGGCTGAAGCATAGGGGATGACACTCATCTTTTCTCTATCTTCTGCAGTCACTAGGCATTGAGTCTTACTCAACTTCACACCTTGTAACACAGGCAAGAACCCTTTCTTGGACTGATCCATTTTCAACTTCTTCAAAACTTTATCAAGGTATGTACTCTGTGAAAGTGCTATCAAGCGTTTCGATCTATCTCTATAGATCTTAATGCCTAATATGAAAGCAGCTTCTCCTAGGTCCTTCATTGAAAAACTCTTGTTCAAATATTCTTTCACGCTTTCCAGCATTTCTATATTGTTTCCAATCAGCAATATGTCATCCACATATAATATTAGAAACGCTATAGAGCTCCCACTCACTTTCTTGTAAATACAAGCTTCTCCATAAACTTGTATAAAGTCAAACGCTTTGATCACCTCATCAAAACGTTTATTCCAACTCCGAGATGCTTGTACCCGCCCATAAATGGATCGCTGGAGTTTGCAAACTTTGTTAGCATTCTGTGGATTGACAAAACCTTCTGGTTGCATCATATACAACTCTTCCTCAAGGAAACCGTTGAGGAACGTTGTTTTGACATCCATATGCCAAATTTCATAGTCGAAATAAGCAGCTATTGCCAACATGATTCTGAGAGACTTGAGCATCGCTACGGGTGAGAAGGTCTCATCATAGTCAACTCCTTGAACTTGTGAAAAACCCTTTGCCTTTATAGACGGTGACATTACCGTCCGCGTCCGTCTACTTCTTAAGGATCCATTTGTTATGAATGGCCTTTCGCCCTTCAGGTAATACTTCCAAAGTCCATACTTTGTTTTCATACATGGATCCCATCTCGGATTTCATGGCCTCTAACCATTTCTCCGAATCCGGGCACATCACTGCTCCTTCATAGCTCGTAGTTTCATTGTTGTCCAACAACATAACCTCCAAGACAAGGTTGCCGTACCACTCACGAGTAGTACGCGGCCTTGTCGACCTACGAGGTTCAATAGTAGTTTGATCCAAAGCTTCATGATCATCATCATTAACTTCTTCTTCTACCGACATAGGTTCCACACAAACATCTTTCGGCGCTGCGCTACTTTCTGGTTGAAGTAAAGGTTCAATAACCTCATCAAGCTCTATTTTCCTCCCACTCAATTCTTTCGAGAAAAACTCTTTCTCAAGAAATGTTCCGTTCTTAGCGACAAACACTTTGCCTTCGGACCTGAGATAAAAGGTATACCCGACTGTCGCTTTCGGGTATCCTATGAAGACACATTTTCCGCTTTGGGTTCCAGCTTTTCAGGCTGAAGCTTTTTGACATAAGCATGACATCCCCAAACTTTAAGAAACGACAACTTTGGCCTCTTGCCAAACCACAGTTCATATGGCGTCATCTCAACAGATTTCGATGGTGCCCTATTTAAAGTGAATGCAGCTGTCTCTAATGCATAACCCCAAAACGACAGTGACAAATCAGCAAGAGACATCATAGAACGCACCATATCTAATAAGGTTCGATTATGACGTTCAGACACACCATTACGCTGTGGTGTTCCGGGCGGTGTCAACTATGAAACAATTCCACACTGTCTTAAGTGACTGTCAAACTCATAACTCAGATATTCACCTCCTCGATCAGATCGCAGGAATTTAATCTTCTTGTTGCGATGATTCTTAACTTCACTCTGAAATTGCTTGAATTTTTCAAACGTTTCAGACTAGTGTTTCATCAAGTAAATATACCCATATCTACTTAAGTCATCAGTGAAGGTGAGAAAATAACGATATCCACCACGCGCTGTAACATTCATTGGACCGCACACATCAGTATGTATGATTTCCAATAAGTCACTTGCCCATTCCATTGTTCCAGAGAACGGCGTTTTAGTCATCTTGCCCATGAGGCATGGTTCACATGTGTCAAGTGATTCAAAATCAAGTGAATCCAAAAGTCCATCAGCATGGAGCTTCCTCATGCGTTTTACACCAATATGACCTAAATGGCAGTGCCACAAGAAAATGGTATTATCATTATCAACTCTACATCTTTTGGCATCAATGTTATGAACATGTGTGTCATCACTATCAAGATTCAATATGAATAAACCCCTAACATTGGGTGCATGACCATAAAAGATATTACTCATATAAATAGAACAACCTTTATTCTTTGATTTAAATGAGTAACCGTCTCGCAATAAACAAGATCCATATATAATGTTCATGCTTAACGCAGGCACTAAATAACAATTATTCCGGTTCATCACTAATTCCGATGGTAATCAAAGAGAGAGCGTGCCGACGGCGATCACATCAACCTTGGAACCATTTCCCACGCGCATCGTCACTTTGTCGTTTGCCAACCTTCGTTTATTCCGTAGTTCCTGCTTTGAGTTGCAAATGTGAGCAACCGAACCGGTATCAAATACCCAGGCACTACTACGAGAGCTAGTAAGGTACACATCAATAACATGTATATCATATATACCTTGTTTGTCGTTGGCCGCCTTCTTGTCAGCCAGGTACTTGGGGCAGTTCCGCTTCCAGTGACCAGTTCCCTTGCAATGAAAGCACTCAGTTTTTGGCTTGGGTCCATGCTTGGGCTTCTTTACAGGAGTAGCAACTGCTTTGCCATCCTTCTTGGTTTTACCTTTCTTTCCCTTGCCCTTGACCTTGCCATTTTTCTTGAAACTAGTGGTTTTATTGACCATCAACACTTGATGTTCTTTCTGGATTTCAGACTCAGCGACTTTTAGCATCACAAATAGCTCGGTGACTGACTTGTTCATCCCGTGCATGTTATAGTTCATCACAAAGCTCTTGTAACTAGGTGGCAGTGATTGAAGAACGCTGTCAGTGATCGCCTCTAGCGGAAGGGCAATTCCCATCTTCGCTAGATGAGTTGAATACCCAGACATTCTAAGTATATGTTCACTGATAGACCCATTCTCCTCAGTCTTGCAAGCATACAACTTATCGGAGGTTTCATACCTCTCGATCCGGGCATTCTTCTGAAAGATAAACTTCAACTCCTGGAACATCTCAAATGCTCCATGACGTTCAAAACATCTTTGAAGTCCCGGTTCTAAGCCATACAATATTGCACACTGAACTATTGAGTAATCTCAAGTACGTGCCTCCCAAGCGTTCTTAACGTCTTCGGAGGTCATGTCTTCTGGTTGGTCACCAAGCGGTGCATCAAGGACATATGATTTCTGGGAAGCTGTGAGGATAATCCTCAGATTACGGGCCTAGTCAACAAAGTTACTTCCATCATCTTTCAACTTAGCTTTCTCTAGGAACGCATTAATATTCAGGGGTGCTATTGCGCGAGCCATTGATCTACAACATAAATATGCAAAGTTTACTTAGACTATTGGTCAAGATAATGAGTTTAGTTAATCAAATTACTAAAGCTCCCACTCAAATTGACATCCCTCGGGTCATCTGAGTGTCACATGATCCAAATTTACCAACTCAAGTCCGATCATCACGTGAGTTGAGGTCGCTTCAATGGTGAACATCATTATGTTGATCATATCTACTATATGACTCATGTTTGACCTTTCGGTCTCTTGTGTTCTGAGGCCATGTCTGTACATGCTAGGCTTGTCAAGTTTAACCTGAGTGTTTTGCATGTGCAACACTGGCTTGCACCCGTTGTATGTGAACGTAGAGTCTATCACACCCGATCATCATGTGGTCTCTCAACATGACGAACTTTCGCAACGGTGCACACTCGGGGAGAACACAATTTATCTTGAAATTAAGTGAGGGATCACCTTATAATGCTATCGTCGTCCTAAGCAAAACAAGGTGCATAAAAGAATTAACATCACATGCAAATCATAAGTGACATGATATGGCCATGAACTTGTGCTTTTGATCTCCATCTTGAAAGCACCGGCATGATCTCCATCAACGTGTCGCCATCGGGGTTGTCGCGCCCAACATGCTTCTACTACTATTGTTACCATTTAGCGATAAAGTAAAGCATTACATAGCGCTTAATGATTGACACGCAGGTCATACAATAATTAAAGACAACCCTATGCTCCTGCCGGTTGCCGTACTCATCGACATGCAAGTCGTGATAATTTATACATCACATGATCATCTCATACATGACATATATCACACCATGTAATTGGCCATATCACATCACAACATACCCCGGAAAAACAAGTTAGACGTCCTCTAATTGTTGTTGCATGTTTTACGTGGCTGCTACGGGTATCTCGCAAGAACAATTCTCATCTACGCAAAAACCAGAACGATGATACACTAGTTGCTTTTCAACCTTCTCAAGGACCGCCTTTGTCGAATCCGATCCAACTAAAGTGAGAGAAACTGGCACCCGCAAGCCATCTATACAACAAGTTGCGGTCGAGGGAACCGGTCTCTCGTAAGCGTACGAGTAATGTTGGTCCGGGCCGCTTCATCTCACAATACCGCTGAACCAAAATCTGACCAAGGGAGGAAGCAATCTAAGCATCAACACCCACAAACTTTTTGTGTTCTACTCGAGATCTCATCTACACATAGACCTAGATCATGATGCCACTGTTGGGGAACGTCGCATGGGAAACAAAAAATTTCCTACGCACACGCACATCTATCCATGGTGATGAGCATCTATGAGAGGGAGAGTGGATCTAGGTACCCTTATAAATCGCTAAGCGAGAAGCGTTAAGAAACGTGGTTGGTGTAGTCGAACGTCTTCGCGATCCAAATCGCCGAGCGTCCCGCGATCCAATCACGATCCGTCCCGCGATCCAATCACGATCCGCCTCGCGAACTTGATCACGATCCGTCTCACGAAATTGATCACAATCCATCCCACGAACTTGATCACGATCCTTTCGATCTAACGCCCAACGGACGACACCTTCGCGTT
The DNA here is from genome assembly GCA_022496015.1 of Hordeum marinum. Lineage (NCBI taxonomy): Eukaryota > Viridiplantae > Streptophyta > Magnoliopsida > Poales > Poaceae > Hordeum > Hordeum marinum. The sequence continues at coordinate 470,895,235 of CM039672.1, read as the reverse complement.
CAACACACGTATAGCTTGATGACGATCTCCGCCGTCTTCATCCAGCAAGAAGTAGCGGAGAGGAAGAAGAGTTCTCCGACAGCGTGATGGCGCTCCGGCGAATGTAGACATGACCGAGACACCTCTACGGTCAATAACCAATAGCGGGAACTGGATGCCCATATTGGTTCCTACATATTCTATGAAGATCTTTATCGGTCGAACCTCTATGTCAAGGATTCAGTTAATCCTGTATGATGTTCCCTTTGTTCTTCGGTATGTTACTTGCCCGAGATTCGATCATCAGTATGTCCATACCTAGTTCAACCTCGTTATTGACAAGTCTCTTTACTCGTTCCGTAATAGAAGATCCCATGACTAACACTTAGACACATTGCTTGCAAGGCTCATTGTGATGTTGTATTACCGAATGGGCCCTCAGATACCTCTGCGTCACACGGAGTAACAAATACCAGTCTTGATCCATGACAACTCAGCAGACATCCTCGGAGATACGTGTAGAGCACCTTTATAGTCACCCAATTACGTTGCGACATTTGATACACACAAGGCACTCCTCCGGTATCCGTGAGTTGCATGATCTCATGGTCATAGGAACATATACTTGACAATGCAGAAAACAGTAGCAATAAACTGACACGATCATATGCTACGTTTGTAGTTTGGGTCTTGTCCATCACATCATTCTCCTAATGATGTGATCTCGTTCTCAAATGACATCTCATGTCAATGGCTAGGAAACCTTGACCATCTTTGATCAACGAGCTAGTTCACTAGAGGCATAGTAGGGACAAAGTGTTGTCTATTTACCCACACATGTAATGTGTTTCCAATTAATACAATTATAGCATGGATAATAAACGATTATCATGAACCAGGAAATATAATAATAAACACTTTATTTATTACCTCTAGGGCATATTTCCAACAAACCGCCCTTTGAGGCCTCAATCAATACAATCATTATTCTCCAATTATCAAACACATATATACTCGGTGATCACAGAATTCGGAATGTTTTTGTTTGAAGATTTATGAACGTTTGCATCTCTGAATGTTCACATCTCTGAATGATATAATGACTAGAGATCTGCAAGGTCTCTAAGGGGAGATGGCTGGCTTGTCGTCGCCGCCGCCGTTGCAGGGTTGGGTGGAGAACATCGTGGAGACGGTGGACATCATCATGTGTCCGTTGCATTGTTCCGTGAGGGACGACAAGCTTGTCGGCATCATCGGAACAAGGAGAGCACGCACCGCCATTTCCGTGAGGGTCATACTCACCGATGCGTGAAGGGGTCACCATGAGGATAGGTCACGCATGGCACCGACATCTGATGCAGCGGCGAGCCAGTGAGAAGATTGCTTTCTCGCTGTGTTCCGTTTCTTTAGATTGAAAATATCGACCCGATTGATACTGTATCATAGGCATACTCTGCCATACCTAGTCCGATGTATGTTTCTAATTAGGCTGGTCTTACAATAACATAAGGCTGGTTGTAATAGAAAGTATCATATACTACTAACATGTATATGATACTTGTAAATGATACTACATCCGTAGTGCATAATATCATAACGTTCTTATTATAAATAATTTTATTTATTATCATACATGACACATAATAGCGCCATGATATGATACTCAAGCATTTCTTATATCATTTGATTATAAGATACATCACTAACATTGTTTAGTTGACATGCATGATACTACATATGTCATTCTCATTACGAACGTAACATAAATGACATATATTAAAAAAAAGATGATGGAGCAATCAATAAATGAGGAGAGAGATAAATATAATACTCATTTGGAGCCGTCCGGAACCAGAAAGGTTCCAGAGTCGTTTTGGCGTCTGTCCGTTCATACAGAAGCTAAGAAATGTAAACCGTTAGATCTCTTGGCAGAGCACTGATGAACGGTGGATATTCATCTTATGGAATATTGCTCCGGAGTCCACCAAGACTGCTAATCCAATTTTTAAAAACAAAAAAAATACTATTCCTACGTAAAAGTCCTACAAAAACTCTAGGCACTAGTTCATTTTTAAGATTACAACCGCCTCCTGCTGTTTGCTAACCGTCGCTCGTGAGTCTTGTCTGCGTAAAAAATACGTAACACTTACGTACAAATAGCACTGCTCTTTTAAAATTTGTGTATTATAGTAATAGAGTATGTAAATTATGACTAGCCTTAGGAAATGACATGTCAAAATCTGAGAAGGGACCCAGGATTAAACCTGGGCATATACCGGGCCGGGTCGTGCTTCGGGCCGGGTTTTAAAAAACCCGAACCAAAAATCTCAGGCCCGAATCCGATCCGGCCCGACGAAAAAACTGTAACTTCAGGCCCGAGTCCCGGTCCGAATGGACTAAAAAGGCTAATTCAGGCCGGACCTGGTCAGGCCTCCGTGTGAAACACGTATTTCCTGAAGCCCGAGCCCAACCATAAATGCCTACCGGGTCCGATTTTGAAGCCCGAGCCCGGCCCGAACACAAAGCCCGGCCCAGCCCGGTTCAGGTTTTTCGGGCCGGGCTGCCCATCCCAGGTTTAGCCAGTAGGGAGACTATGAGGCGCGGTCCATAGGATTTTCTCCCCTTGCGGTGGAAGATATTTGCTTCTGGCCTGGTCAGGTGAGGCGTGCTGGAGACGGTAGACTTGACTCTATCCCGCCCATGTTGCATGCATGCACGTGGGATACAGGCCTCGTACCGTCGTACGTGCTGGGTGCATGTCAAGTGCGACCATAAAGCTTGAAATTTCTTGGCCACCTTCAGTTTACAAGTCAAACGTCGCCCATCCACGTAGAAATTTTCGATAAGATGTCTGAATGGATGACCTATGTCTAGTGATGGCGTCACCGTGGCCGGAATAGAGCCGTGAAATGTTGACCCCGTGCATGACCATGCATGCAGATGCAGTCCAATCTGAAGGCCCGCCACGCCGAGGTTGCGATCATCTTATAAATTTCAGTTGAGATCGGATTGATCGACTCACAGCTTGCAAACATACATCTAGTACTCACAGATCGGATTGATCGCTCAGACCCCAGAGGCGAGCGCAAATGGAGGACGCCTACATCACGGCCTGCCTCGCCGTAGCTCTCGTTTCGCTGCTCATCGTGATTGCGGGGCGCCGGCGCTGGGGGCCCCGTGGCGACGGCCTGCGCCTGCCGCCTGGGCCGTGGCAGCTGCCGGTGATCGGCAGCCTGCACCACCTCGTCCTCGCTGGGAAGCTCCCTCACCGCGCGCTGCGCGAGCTGGCGCGGCGCCACGGTCCGGCCATGCTGCTCCGGCTCGGCGAGGTCAACGCCGTCGTGGTGTCCTCCCGGGAAGGGGCGCGCGAGGTGCTCAAGAACCACGACACCATGTTCGCCACGCGGCCCCTGAGCACCACCATGCGCGTGCTCTCCTACGGCGGCCAGGACATCGTCTTCGCGCCCTACGGGGAGTACTGGCGCCAGCTCCGCAAGATCGCCGTGTCGGAGCTCTTCACCGCGCGCCGCGTCCTCTCCTTCCGCGCCATCCGCGAGGAGGAGGTCGCCGCAGCGCTCCGCACCGTCGGCGAGGCCGCGGCGGCCGCACGCCCCGTGGAGATGCGCGCGGTGCTATCCGCGCTCGTCACGGACAGCACGGTGCGCGCCGTGATAGGCGACCGGTGCAAGCAGCGCGACGCCTTCCTCCGGGAGCTGGACCGCATCTTACAGCTCGCGTCGGGGTTCAACCCGGCCGACATGTGGCCGTCGTCGCGGCTCGCCGCCTGGCTCAGTAGAGCCGAGGAGTGCCGCCACACCCTGTACGGCATCCTCGACGGCATCGTTCAGGAGCACCTCGAAAGGATGGACGGCGGCGGAGGCCACGCCGAGGACCTGCTCGACGCGCTGCTCAAGATACAGAAGGAGGGTGGGCTCAAGTTTCCGATCCACATGGACGCCGTTAAAGCCATCATCTTAGTATGTACAGTACATTATTCTCTTCGCATAGCATAGCGTTATTTTTGCCTGACCGCCTTACTCGCACATTTATTATTGAAAAAATTTACGCAATGGGTAAAAGACATCTCCGTAAACAAACACTACTTGCTAAGTTAAAGGGTACAAAGTTATTGTAAAACGGACAATGCTAGACCTACGTAAAATTTGTTATGTGTTTTATTATTACGCCAACCCCGTTAAAATCAGGGGCCGAAAGGTTTATTATTTGAAAACTTACGTAAACCTCCATAGCCAGTTCGTAGGTGTAGGATAATCCTTGTAAAACACATGGTTTCTCGTGCAGTTTATTATTCAGCTAATTGTGGATAGGATGTATTCGACGCCGGCAGTGAAACAACTACAACGACGTTGGAACGGGCCATATCAGAGCTCGTCAACAATCAAAGGCTATGCAGAAGGCGACATCTGAGGTGCGGCAAGCCTTCCATGCCGGTGGTACCGTGGCCGAGCACGCCTTAAGCGAGCTTCCATACCTACGCATCGTCATTCGAGAGACACTGCGGCTGCACCCGCCCCTGCCGCTGTTGTTCCGCGAGTGTCAGGAACCCTGTCAGGTGCAGGGATACGACGTGCCACGGGGCACGCAGGTGTTGGTCAATGGTTGGGCGCTATGCCGCGATGAGCGCTACTGGCCCGATGCGCCCGAGGAGTTTCGGCCAGAACGGTTCGAGGAAGAAGCGGCAAAGGCCGACTTTGGAGGTGGTGACTTCGCGTTTGTGCCGTTCGGTGCCGGCCGCAGGATGTGCCCCGGGATGGCGTTTGGCCTCGCCGGCATCGAGCTCCCGCTTGCAAGCCTGCTCTTCCACTTCGACTGGGAGCTACCAGCGCCAGGCTCGACGAAGCTTGACATGACAGAGACGTTCGGCCTCACGGCACGGCGGACGGACCAGCTCCCATTGCGCCCTGTCCTCCGCGTACCTATTCCCGGAGTCTAGTCATATATAAACTATAAAGGTGGATGTATACTATATGGCTATAATTATACCCACGTAGAAAATAAATTGCAAAGTTCTACTGTTCCATAACATCATTAGTATTGTGCAATAACTAGCACAGTGTGGCTAGATCATCATGTGGTTTCAAAAGTTCGGCTCCCTCTTCGCATACCATATTTTCACATTCGGGTCATTATTCAGCTAACAATCTCATGTTTTGTGGACAGGACGTATTCGCCGCCGACAGTGGAACAACAACTACGACGCTGGAGTGGGCCATATCAGAGCTCGTCAACAACCCGAAGGCCATGTAGAAGGCGACATCTGAGGTGCGACAAGCCTTCCATGCCTATGGCATCGTGGCTGAGCACGCCCTAAGCGACCTCCCATACCTACACATCGTCATTCGAGAGACGCTACGACTGCACCCGCCCCTGCCGCTGTTGTTCCGCAAGTGTCAGGAACCCTGTCAGGTGCAGGGATACGACGTGCCACGGGGCACGCAGGTGTTGGTCAATGGTTGGACGCTATGCCGCGATGAGCGCTACTGGCCCGATGCGCCCGAGGAGTTTCGGCCAGAACGGTTCGAGGAAGATGCGGCAAAGGCCGACTTTGGAGGTGGTGACTTCGCATTTGTGCCGTTCGGTGCCGGCCGCAGGATGTGCCCCGGGATGGCGTTTGGCCTCGCCGGCATCGAGCTCCCGCTTGCAAGCCTGCTCTTCCACTTCGACTGGGAGCTACCAGCGCCAGGCTCGACGAAGCTTGACATGACAGAGACGTTCGGCCTCATGGCACGGCGGACGGACCAGCTCCCATTGCGCCCTGTCCTCCGCGTACCTATTCCCGGAGTCTAGTCATATATAAACTATAAAGGTGGATGTATACTATATGGCTATAATTATACCCACGTAGAAAATAAATTGCAAAGTTCTACTGTTCCATAACATCATTAGTATTGTGCAATAACTAGCACAGTGTGGCTAGATCATCATGTGGTTTCAAAAGTTCGGCTCCCTCTTCGCATACCATATTTTCTCATTCGGGTCATTATTCAGCTAACAATCTCATGTTTTGTGGACAGGACGTATTCGCCGCCGGCAGTGAAACAACAACTACGACGCTGGAGTGGGGCATATCAGAGCTCGTCAACAACCCGAAGGCCATGTAGAAGGCGACATCTGAGGTGCGACAAGCCTTCCATGCCTATGGCACCATGGCTGAGCACGCCCTAAGCGACCTCCCATACCTACACATTGTCATTCAAGAGACGCTACGACTGCACCCGCCCCTGCCGCTGTTGTTCCGCGAGTGTCAGGAACCCTGTCAGGTGCAGGGATACGACGTGCCACGGGGCACGCAGGTGTTGGTCAATGGTTGGGCGCTATGCCACGATGAGCGCTACTGGCCCGATGCGCCCGAGGAGTTTCGGCCAGAACGGTTCGAGGAAGAAGCGGCAAAGGCCGACTTTGGAGGTGGTGACTTCGCGTTTGTGCCGTTCGGTGCCGGCCGCAGGATGTGCCCCGGGATGGCGTTTGGCCTCGCCGGCATCGAGCTCCCGCTTGCAAGCCTGCTCTTCCACTTCGACTGGGAGCTACCAGCACCAGGCTCGACGAAGCTTGACATGACAGAGACGTTCGGCCTCACGGCACGGTGGACGGACCAGCTCCCATTGCGCCCTGTCCTCCGCGTACCTATTCCCGGAGTCTAGTCATATATAAACTATAAAGGTGGATGTATACTATATGGCTATAATTATACCCACGTAGAAAATAAATTGCAAAGTTCTATTGTTCCGTAACATCATTAGTATTGTGCAATAACTAGCACAGTGTGGCTAGATCATCATGTGGTTTCAAAACTTCGGCTCCCTCTTCGCATACCATATTTTCACATTCGGGTCATTATTCAGCTAACAATCTCATGTTTTGTGGACAGGACATATTCGCTGCCGGCAGTGAAACAACAACTACGACGCTGGAGTGGGCCATATCAGAGCTCGTCAACAACCCGAAGGCCATGCAGAAGGCGACATCTGAGGTGCGACAATCCTTCCATGCCTATGGCACCGTGGCTGAGCACGCCCTAAGCGACCTCCCATACCTACACATCGTCATTCGAGAGACGCTACGACTGCACCCGCCCCTGCCGCTGTTGTTCCGCGAGTGTCAGGAACCCTGTCAGGTGCAGGGATACGACGTGCCACGGGGCACGCAGGTGTTGGTCAATGGTTGGGCGCTATGCCGCGATGAGCGCTACTGGCCCGATGCGCCCGAGGAGTTTCGGCCAGAACGGTTCGAGGAAGAAGCGGCAAAGGCCGACTTTGGAGGTGGTGACTTCGCGTTTGTGCCGTTCGGTGCCGGCCGTAGGATGTGCCCCGGGATGGCGTTTGGCCTCGCCGGCATCGAGCTCCCGCTTGCAAGCTTGCTCTTCCACTTCGACTGGGAGCTACCAGCGCCAGGCTCGACAAAGCTTGACATGACAGAGACGTTCGGCCTCACGGCACGGCGAACGGACCAACTCCCGTTGCGCCCTGTCCTCCGGGTACATATTCCCGGAGTCTAGTCAATATATAAACTATAAAAGATAGATGTATACTATATGGCTATAATTATACCCACGCAAAAAAATTTATTTAGAAAAGGAGTTTAACCTCCGGCCTCTGCATCAAATTAATTGATGTATACGGTCATTTTATTAAAAACTAAAAGAAGTTTACATAATCTCCAAAGTCTCCAAAAATAAACGCTCGCTCCCAGAGAGCTGAAACAAAAGGGGCTAGCCACAACCGGCGGAATAAAAAAAGATAGGAAACTAGACTCCTATCCTATTATATGACCGCCATCCAAACCGGTTGAAGATATCCTGAGCTACCATCTCCCATCGGGTAGACCCAATAGCCATACGCTCCCTGGCCTCCGTCGTAGTGAGTAGCGACCACATACGGATTAGCGATGTGGCCCGAAAGATAACCTGCAAGAAATGAACATTTGTTGCTCTGTTAAAAACCATATCATTCCTGCAATTCCTTATAGCCCATAATAAAGCATATATGCCTACACGAATGTGTGTCGCTGTTTCTATCTCAACTCCACTCAGCCACGTCCCAAACAACGTGCTGATGCTACTAGGAGGAGCAATATTAAAGGCTACATGGATGGATCACCATAAAACTTTAGCCATCGAACAGTCAAGAAAGGGATGTTTGATAGATTCGTCCTGGTCACAGAAGCTACATCTTCTGGATCCAGTCCAGTTACGCTTAGCTAAGTTATCCTTGGTGAGAATCACTTGCTTGTGGACAAATCACATGAAAACTTTAATTCTTAATGGGACTTTCACTTTCCAGATGTGTAGAGATTGAGGGAAGGCAACCGAATTGATCAAATCCAAGTACATGGATTTTACCAAAAACACCCCATTCTTGGTTAGTTTCCAATGTAACTGATCTGTTTGTTGAGAGAGAGTAACATCCATCAATCGTCTCACTAGGTGGAGCCACTCTTCCCAACGGTTTCCCGCTAGCGTTCTTCGGAATTGAATGTTTAGAGGGACAGATTGTAATACTGTTGCAACGTAAGCATCTCTACGTTGAACAATATTATAGAGAGAAGGATATTGTAGGGCAAGGGGCGTCTCCCCTAGCCATGTATCCTCCCAGAATCTCGTAGACATACCATTTCCAACTATAAACTTTGTCCTATTGAAAAAGGCTAGCTTCACTCTCATGAGTCCTTTCCAAAACAGCGAATCAGTTGGTCTGACTGTCACTTCTGCGAGGGTCTTAGAATGAAGGTATTTATTACGAAGAATCTGGGCCCATGTGGCATGGGTCTCAGCAGATAACTTAAAGAGCCACTTGCTGAGTAAGCATCTGTTCTTCACCTCAAGATTCTCTATTCCGAGACCACCCTGATCTTTAGGTCTACAGATAACATCCCATCTAGCGAGTCTATATTTCCGTTTTAACTCGTCACTCTGCCAGAAAAAGCGCGATCGATAGAAATCCAGTCTTTTTCGTACCCCTACTGGGATCTCAAAGAAGGATAGTAGAAACATTGGCATACTCGTGAGCACCGAGTTAATTAGAATTAATCGGCCACCCTATGACATGAGTTTGCCCTTCCAACAACTTAGTTTCTTCTCAAAACGATCTTCAATGCTCTTCCATTCCTTATTAGAAAGCTTCCGATGGTGAATCGGTATGCCTAGGTATGTGAAAGGCAGCGAGCCTATCTCACATCCAAACAGTTGCTTATAAGCTTCTTGCTCTTCTTTAGCTTTTCCAAAGCAAAATAGCTTGCTTTTATGGAAGTTAATCTTTAACCCCAACAATTGTTCAAAAAGGCATAGGACAAGCTTCATATTCCTTGCTTTCGTAAAGTCATGCTCCATGAAGATGATAGTATCATCCGCGTATTGTAAGATGGACAGACCACCATCAACTAGATGCGGAACAAGTCCACTTACTTGGCCATTCTCTTTAGCTCTGCCTATCAAAATCGTCAACCTGTCTGCCACAATGTTGAATAGGATAGAAGACATCGGGTCTCCCTGTCTTAGACCCTTATGTGTCTGGAAATAATGACCAATATCATCATTCACCTTAATCCCGACACTGCCTTTTTGCATGAAAGAGTCAACCTGTTTCCTCCAGGTTTCATCGAAGCCTTTCATCCGTAAGGCTTGCTGAAGAAAAGACCATTTAACCTTATCGTACGCTTTCTCAAATCCACTTTAAAAACCACCCCATCTAGTTTTTTCTTGTGGATCTCATGGAGCGTTTCATGAAGGACCACAACCCCCTCAAGGATGTTTCTATCCGGCATGAAAGCAGATTGGGAGGGCTGCACCATACTATGCGTAATCTGTGTCAGCCTGTTTGTCCCTACCTTTGTAAATATCTTAAAACTTACATTGAGAAGACAGATGGGTCGAAACTGCTCAATCCGAACCGCTTCTGTCTTCTTAGGTAGCAATGTTATCGTGCCAAAGTTTAAATGAAATAACTGAAAATGTCCAGCGAACAGATCGTTGAACATCGGAAGCAGATCACCCTTAATAATATGCCAGCACCGTTTATAAAACTCAGCCGGAAAACCATCCGGTCCAGGAGCCTTATTATTCTTCATCTGTGAAATTGCGTCAAACACCTCTTTCTCCGAGAACGGGGCGAATAAGATCTCATTCTCATCCGACGCGAGTTGAGGGACATCCTCAACCCGAGACTCATCTAAGGACACAAAGCATTCCTTAGGAGCCCCAGACAGTTGCTTATAATGATTCGTAATATATAATTTTAGGTTCTCGTGCCCTAAAATCGTCCCCTCGTCCTGCTCTAACTGAAATATTCTTTTCTTGCGATGCTTGCCATTGGCAATCAAATGGAACAAATTGCGTGTTATCGTCTCCCTGGACCACTTGTCGCACCTTAGCTCGAAGTGCCCATTTCAATTTTTCTTCTCGCAACAATTCTTTCAGTCACAACTCCGCACTCATCTTAGCTTCTAGCTCTCTAGAATCTAAAATGGCGGACTCAGCCTTCACATCTAATTCATCTATAAGGCAAAGGAGCCTTTCCTTCTCAACCTTATACACACCACTGAGATGTTTGGCCCAACCACGTAAGAACTTTCGTAAGTGTCTAATCTTATTTTGCCATCTTTCTACATTCGATCGTCCGCCTGAATCTTTTGCCCACTCCGGTGCAATCAGGTCCAGAAAACCTTCTCTCTCGAACCACGCTAGTTCGAAAGAGAATACGTTTTTGTTCCCCACGTGCGTCGCTTCCCCAGAATCAACAAGAAGTGGGGTATGGTTGGAAACCGAACGAGACATTGCCTGTACTGTCACCATAGGGAATTTCTGCTCCCAGTCCACACTGGTAAGTACGCGATCCAACTTCTCATAAGTTGGAGTAGGCAATGAGTTGGCCCAAGTAAATTTTCTACCAGAAAGCTCTGTCTCCCTAAGATCCAAGCTTTCAATGATAGTATTAAACATGAACGACCATCTGCCGTCAAAATTATCATTGTTCTTTTTGTCTCGCCTTCTAATAATATTGAAATCACCCCAACCATAATTGGGAGTCTTTCATCACCGCAAATACGGACTAAGTCAGCCAAAAAAATCAGGTTTTAACTCCGGTTGCGCGGCTCCATACACTGCCACGAGTGCCCATTGGAAACCATCAACCTTAGACCTAACCCGAAATTTAACTGCAAAATCCCCGAAGGCTACATTACTAACCTCCAAGCTCTCGCATTTGACCCCAAGTAAAATCCCACCAGATCTTCCTCTTGGGGGTAAGCAGTGCCAATCGAAGTCTACTCCTCCCGTCAACGTGCCAAGAAACTGGGAGGTAAAATTATCCCTGCCAGTTTCGGAGAGGGCAATGAAATCCAATATATGTTCTATCGAAGCATCCGCCAAGAACCTTCGTTTAGCCAAGTCCGTCAGACCTCTGCTATTCTAAAAGATTCCTTTCATATTTCATCATGAAATTGTTTTGCGGTCCTGAGCCTGATACTTCTACGCACAGCAGAGTCCGGGTAAATTCTCCGGTTCCATTTGCGTTTGGGCTTATTCTGTCCATCAACTCGGTCCAACCCACGCAGAAAATAAATTGCAAAGTTCTACTGTTGCATAATATCAATAGTATCGTGCAATAACTAACGCAGTGGGGCTATATGTGGTTCCTTGATATATTGTTATACAATTATTTCCGATTTCAAATTGTAATAGACTTTGTATAATTTATATTAATTACCGATAAATTTTTAATTTCTATTATCACTTGTGATTTATTATTAAGTTGTATTGTCAATTCCATTTCCATGACACTTGAGCGCTTAAGTCCTAGAGTTCATTTGGATTATAACATTGAACCCAAAACTCCAAATAAAAACATAGGTCGTGATAAAATGCATTTGAGTTGCAATATGAATCAGCAATTTGAATGCAAATAAGTTGAGGTTCAAATCCAAGTGGAAAAATAACCCCCAACTATATGCATGGATGCAATAAATATGCGAAAGAAAAAAAATTCCGCTCTCTCAACTATGGGTTATTACAGGCGCCCCTCCTTAAAGTAATTCCCTCATCGGAATTGATGAGATCATACTTGAAGAGATACTGATAATCTCTTCGAAGGTCATCATCCATCTCCCATGTTGCTTCTAGGGCTGGGTGATTCTTACGTTGCACCTTGCAATACATAAATGGCTATTTTCCTCAACCCCTTCGAGTTTTCGGTAAAGATCTTCGATGGTTGTTCCACGTAGGTCAAGTCTGGTTGTAGTTCAATCTCTTGGTGTGGCAATGATTCTTCTTATGGTCTTAGGCAACTTCTGAGTTGTGAAACATGGAATACGTTGTGTACTTGTGACAATTCACTCAGTAATTCCAGCTCATAGGCTGCTGCTCCTTTATTTTTTTAGAAAAGGAGGATATACCCTCGGCCTCTGCATCTGGACGATGCATGCAGCCATTTTATTAATTATTCACAATGAACTTATAAAGTAATACATCAGTAAGTCTGAAACCACCATCTTGGCAATAATTGTCGCTACTCCTATCCCTTGATGAAGGGGTGCTGATTGTCCGAACCAAATACCAAACAGACATCACACTAAGCTTAACATCTAAACCCGGATGCCCTAGCCCAGCCACATACTGGGACTAGATCACACCGACTGACGCACTCTTAGAGGCCGCCGTCGCCGTCTTCCACCAATCCATTTCCAGAGCAGGTACTGACGCACCGACCTAGGGTAGTCCACAGTTGTCGTGCTGCCTGATGGGATGCCTCCCAGCCATGTGGGGGTTTCCGGACCTCTGAAAACCTCGCTGGTGTGTCCTGCGTACCACGCTTGACGTCACAGATGGGTGCTCGAAGCGGTGGTCAAGGGGGTAGAATGTAATAGAACGGCTTTCATCAATTTTCACCAAATGTTGGTTTTCATATGATATTCTCTTGTCAAAGATACACATCAACATGTTCGTGTTCGAACACCTTCACTTCAAAATAAGTATCGCGAAGCCATGAAACATATTTTAAAACCAAGGGAGTAAATCACAACTAGCAACTATCCATGTCGCTAAGTGACAAGACCACTCACATATGCACCCCGTAAACTTGTACACCGCTCCATTTTTAAATAAAAGGTCATGGGAATCCGTGCATGGAGCGATGTTGAAAGGGTAGAATGTAGTGAAACGGCTTAGTTCGTGCCTACATTAGTGCTACGTTTACTGTGTGATTTGTTAGTTAGTTTTAACATAGTATAATCAAAGTCGTTCATGTACATGATCATACATTCATCCACATGAACGCAGACACACACATTCTATCTCTATAAATACCTTCAAATGACTGAGTCGGTATAGCAATTTAAGATTTTACGAGTCACCACATGTGCCTCTAAGCCGAACAAAATATCTTCTAACGAACATCGTCGGCAACCTAAAATAAAATCAGAAACAATGCGAGCATCGACATAAAATCTAAAACTTATGGATTGACTATAGTACTGTCCTTTTAGCTATCAATCATTGGCTGGTTTTATTTCCTTAGTTTGTTGGTCATACATGCTACGATCAGAATAGTAGACTGGATATAACCAAGGTGAACTTCTCGTGCCATCGCTAAAAGTAATGACGCGGCGGGATAAATGATAAAAGACACCATGTAAGCGTAGCAGTGCCTTCTTTGCTTGCAAGTCTGATCCGATGCAGTGATCAGTCCCTTCAGTCAGTGTCCCGTCTCGCAGAGACCTACATCCATGGCCACGTGCCATATGTCCTGGTCGGTGGTCAGTCCCAAGTCTATCGTCCATGGTGACCTCTCAGCTGAGCTGTCTCATCCCAAAGTGGAGAGGCGCCACTGTTAATAAGGTTGGCACGGATCATAATGGTCAGTCCCAAGTCTATAGTCCATGATGACCTCTCAACTGAGCTGTGTTATAATGGTTGCAATTGCATGTCTAGTGATTGTCATGCAATTCACTCATCAAACTCCTCTTAGGACCCATTTACATTTGCTTGTGTGTTCGTGAAATTGCAATTGGGTCGCAACACTTACAGTTGCATGTCTAGTGATGGACATGTAACTGGACTGACAACGCTCTTTTGACCCAATCGCAGTCGCTGTGTGCCGCATGAAGTTGCAGTCGAGTTACAATGTTTGCAGCTGCATGTCTAATGATAGACATGCAACTGACCCAACAACCACCTACCCGATCAGGGTTGCATTCATTTTGCGCCACCTAAAGTTGCAGTTAAATTACAACGCTTGCAATTGCATGTCGATACAAAAATATTTAAAACAAATTGTAGTCCTCATACAAAACAATAAAAACAGCAATTTTGTAATCAAACATGCCACTGAAAAATATCAACAGGCAGGGATTTTGGCGTTTCATCAGGGTAAAAAAGAAAGCGAGCAGATGACAAGCATCACAAAGACATAAAAACATGTTGCGACGGACGGGTCGTGAACTTCCGCCTGACAAATCCGTGGGTTAGAATGCACAAATCATAATGTATGCAATCCAATGGCTAACGAAGTGTTTACATGTAAGAATAAAAATAAAAGAGAAAAATATAATATAAAGTAAAATAATAATAAAGAGAAAATGAAATAAATGAAAAATAAATCAAATGATAATAACAACATGAAAAATGACCTGTTGAAAAACTAATCAAGGGAGAATGGCAGAGTCGCTTTTCCTATTACCATGCATCGATCCCTGGCTAGGACGTGATGTCCAAAGGCCAATGAAGACAACAACAAAAAAACATGAGTGATAGCTGCTAGCACTACATGAAAAAACTTATAAGCCCAGTGCTCAAAACACTAGCCTTATATCCGTTTACACTCGGTTTATATATAAGCCGAGTGTTTTCTCTGGTTTACACATATGGCTTACTAGGGACCGGCTTACCACGTGTAAGCCGAGGGCAACAGACAAAACACTCGGCTTACATATAAGCCGAGAAACTCTCTGTAAGTCGAGTGCCATCGGACACACGGTTTATACATGACGGCATCCTAACGCTAACGGCATGGTTTATATATAAACCAAGGGCCGAGGTCGGTCACACGGGTTATATATAAACCGAGGGCCAATGTTGCGCGCACGGTTTATATATAAACCGAGGGCCGAGCTCAGTCCCACGGTTTATACGGTTTGTACATAAGCCGAGTGCCTTCCATCGGCTAACATTTAAAATGGCCATGCCATAAATACCCTATAAGCCGGGTGCCACAGCCTCAGACGCACGGGTTACAACCCAGCTGACCTATAAGCCGGGTGCCTCAACCTAGGACACACGGCTTACATGTCGAATAAGCCGGGTGTCACAACCTGAGACGCACGGCTTACAGCCCAGCTGACCTATAAGCCGGGTGCCTCAACCTAGGACACACGGCTTACAAACCACCATTTGCATGTACTTTTTCTTTCGGGAGCAGCAGGAGCAGCAGCATCACACACACACACACACACACACATATGAGGGTACCACTATCTTCTACTCGTCGCCGAGCACGTTGCCGTTGGAGGAGGCCCGACGACCTCAACCCTAACGAACGGTGGATGGGGGCGGCGGCTGTGGCGGCCGGTCATGAGGCCATATGGGGGACGGGGTCCGGAGGAGAGGGACGGCACCTGATGGTGGAGGGCGGCGGCTGCCGGTGGGGAGGGGGTTGGGGCGGCGCGACACGGGGGGTAGAGGATTTCGACGACACGGGCAAAGTGCGGGGGCAGAGCTAACGATTTGGGGGATTTGGGCGGCGCGGGGAGAGGATTTCGGCTACGCGCCTGATTTTTGGCTAAGTCCCGCGTCTTTTGTGCTCTAGAGGTGTAAGCCGAGTGTCAAATAGTGGTACACGGTTTACATATTTATTTCATTATAATTAAGTTTTTTTATTTTTCTTTTCTTACATATTTTGTGTATTTTCGATTAAAAAAAGGTTGTACCGATCGCTTTTTTGGAAACCGCGTAAACTGCACCATCTTCTGAGTGTCAAATAGTGGTATACGGCTTATATTTTTATTTCATCGCAATTATGTTTTTAATTTGATTTTACTTTTATTTTTTTTACATATTTTGTGTATTTTCAATTAATAAACGGTTTGACGATTGCTTTTCTGGAAACCGCTTAAACTGCACCATCTTCGAGGGGTACGAAATTACCTCGACGACATGCCTCATCCAACCGTTTGAATCCTCAGAAAATGGTATGATGCCGAAAATCCTCGGGATCAGGCATGGCGTCATCACACGGTCCTGCAGGGTGTGGTAAAAGTTTGGGTGCGTTCTGAGTAGGCCTCACCTAAGGCCGCTTGTAAACTGCACCATCTTCGCGGTAGTTTCTTGGTATCGAGAGGGAACGTGTTAGGTTTGTGAAGGAAGTGCGGGTCATGTTGCTCCGTTCGCCTCGAAACTTGTCATGCTCTCAAAGGAGGCCATCGAGTGACACGTGTCAGGCCCCCGCATTTTTCTGACCCGCCTACAATATTTGAGACATTTATTGCATTTCTAAGATTTCAGCATCGAAAATTGCAGATCTGCAAGGCGACGCATAAAATCATGCCCAGAGGCAGCATTGAAAATCCTGTGTGATGTATTTCTGACATGGGTATGCCTTGTGCAGGCGTGGGAGGGGCAGACCCGGCCATCGGGGGTGTGAGATTACCTCGATGACATGCCTCATCCAACCGTTTGAATCCTTGGAAAATGGTACGATGCCAGAAGTCCTCGGGATAACACATGGCGCCATCACATGGCCCCTGTAGGGTGTGATAAAAGTTTGGGCGCGTTCCGAGTAGGCCACACCTGAGGCCGCTTGTAAACTACACCATTTTCGATGTAGTCTCTTGGTATCGAGAGGGAACATGTCAGGTTTGTGAAGAAAGTGCGGGTCATGTCGCTCCATTGGCCTCAAAACTTGTCGTGCTCTCAAAGGAGGCCATCGAATGACACGTGTCAGGCCCCCGTATTTTTCTGACCCGCCTACAATATTTGATACATTTATTGCACTTCTAGGATTTCAATGTCGGAAATTGCAGATCTGCAAGGTGACACATGAAATCATGCCCACAAGCAGCATGGAGAATCCTATCTGATGTATTTGTGACATGGTATGTCCTCTGCAGGCATGGGAGGGGCAGGCCCAGCCACCGGGGTGCAAAATTACCTCAGAGACATGCCTCATCCAACCGTTTGAATCCTAAGAAAATGGTACGATGCTGTAAATCCTCGGGATCGGGCACGACGTCATCACACGACCCCTGTAGGGTGTGGTAAAAGTAGGCCTCACCTGAGGCCGCTTGTAAACTGCACCATCTTCGAGGTAGTCTCTTGATATCGAGAGGGAACGTGTCAAGTTTGTGAAGGAAGTGCGGGTCATGTTGCTCTGCTTGCCTCAAAACTTCTCGTGCACTCAAAGGAGGCCATCGAATGACACATGTCAGGCCCTTGCATTTTTCTAACGAACCTACAATACTTGAGACATTTATTGCACTTCTAGGGTTTCAGTGTCAGGAATTGCAGATCTCCATGGCGACACATGAAATCATGCCCACAAGCAGCATGGAAAATCCTATGTGATGTATTTCTGACAAGGGTATGCCATGTGCAGGCGTGGGAGGGGTAGGCCCAGCCATAGGGAGTGCGAAATTACATCGACGACATGCCTCATCCAACCATTTGAATCCTCAAAAAATGGTACGATGCCGGAAATTCTTGGGATCGGGCACGGCGTCATCACACGGACCATGTAGGGTGTGGTAAAAGTTTGGGCGCGTTCCGAGTAGGCCTAACATAAGGCTGCTTGTAAACTGCACCATCTTCGAGGTAGTCTCTTGGTATCGAGAGGGAACATGTGAGGTTTGTGAAGGAAGTGCGGGTCATGTTGCTATATTGGCCTCGAAACTTCTCGTGCTCTCAAAAGAGGCCATCGAATGACACGTGTCAGGCCCCCGTATTTTTCTGACCCGCCTACAATATTTAAGATATTTATTGCACTTCTAGGGTTTCAGTGTCGAAAATTGCAGATCTGCAAGGCGACACATGGAATCATGCCTAGAAACGGCATGAAAAATCCTATGTGATGTATTAGCGACATGCGTCTCCCTTTTGTGGTAATGTTGTGTTTGTGATGCAAATGCTTCTTTTGCCAAAAATCGAGGGGTACGTACATTTGGACTTACCCACCAACTAAGGAATAAATATAATAGCATGAATAAGGACCGCAACAACCAATCATTTTGCATGTGATCGTAATATGGGTACATTAGGGTTTTGGAAGAGTACAAGACCATCAAAATATTAAAGTGGATACAGAGAGAGATAGAGAAATTGAGGGCATAAAAAATAAGACCAATAAGAACTACTTGGGAGAAAATGGATCGGAAAGAAGGAAAGTCATTTTAAAACAATTTTTTCATTAAAAATAGGTTTGTGGAAAATCGAAGAAAATGTAAGCTGAGTGCGTTCACTAAGCACACGGCTTATATGACATGTAAACCGAGTGCTCTGGCAGGACACACGGCTTATATGACATGTAAGCCGAATGCTTTCAAGGGGCACACGGCTTATAGGATGCTCCGTGACGGTCCCGTCAGCCCCCTCCGTTATAGACACGTGGCAGATGTGTTTGCTCAGTATACGCTATAAGCCGGGTGTCTTTTCGCGTAGAAGGCGTGTGCCCCATGTAAGCCGAGGGCATTTCAAGGGCACTCGGCTTACATGATGCTATAAACCGAGAGCATTTTATTTGTCAGGTGCTATCATGTTCACACTCGGCTTATATGAATATAAGCTGAGTACCCGACAAATAGCTCACGGCTTATAGGTTAATACACAGAAAAACGGGATTTTCCTGTAATGTAGCGTGTTGTCCATGCGGCTGGAAACGAGTGTAGATAAAAAGAAAGACGTCAAACGAAACAAGTGATGCGCCCTCGGCGTTCCTCAGCTCGTATTTGTAAAAAACAAACAGCCGGCACGGATCTCCAGTCTCTAAAAGGGATGGCCAAAAAAGTGAATGAGATCAATTTACTTCTCATCTAGATGAGTTTTAGCAAACACTAACCCCCACCTCCCGGCAATGAAAAGGAACCGCATCCACATCAACACCTCCGTGGATCTCGTATCACCATAGTTGTAGTACCAAGCGACGAAGCAGATCGAGTGGGTGGCGTGGCACTCAGCGCGCTAGCTCATGGGGAAAGCCTACCACAGGAAGCTGGGCGTGCACAAGCCGGCCACCGCTGGCACCGGCGCCGGGAAGGGCATGGCCACGCGCGGCGGGAATGGTAAGCGCGCTGGCGGGGCCGGGCCGGGAGGAGGCGCGATGGCCGTAGGTGGTGCGGGCGGTGGGGGCTGGGAGGCACGTCGACGTTCTCTGCCACCGAGCACAGCACCTTCGAGACGGTAAGTTGGTAAACTTACCGATCATTAACCATTACGCGTTCTTCCACGGCGGCCACCGCTGGGAAAGGGATGGGCAAGGGGAGCGGCGGCGGCAACGCTAAGCGCTCGGGAAGCACAAAAAGCATGGGCGCAACAGGCGCGGGCAGGGCCGGCCCAGGAGGTGACAAGGGAGCAGGTGGTGCGGGCGGCGGCGGCTGGGGAGGCGCGCCGACGTTCTCTACCACCGGCCATATCACCCTCCAGACGGTAAGAGCCGGCAAACTTCTCGACCACCATTACACATTTTCTTTCTATAAGTAATGTCACAGCTTACGCCGCTATGAATATTCCTCTAGGACATACATGCCCCGAATGAGTACTACGGGTGTTCGTCTGAGAACGGTGTGTGGTTCTCTCGCACCGACCATAGCACCTTTGAGACGGTAAGCCGGCGAACTTAACTACCACCGCCGTTATGCATGTTTAAGGAATCCCACGAGGCCACGATTTAACTAACACTTTGCGTTATTTGTGTGTTTGTCTAGGCCGCGGAGACCATGAATGAGCACTACGATGACGAGGAAAACCTGGGTTTGACCATGGACAACGAGGAAGATGGGCTGCAGGATGCTGAGCTTGTGTCTGATGCAGATGCCGAGGACGATGATGGCACTGGAGGGGATGGTGATGACGACGCAGGGGTTGGCTATGATGATGTCGGGGCCGGGAGTGGTGATGACCACTTCGTCGACGATGACTACTACGATGACGACATTGCCGGGGATTTTGACGATGGCTACGATCCCGGTGATGCTGGGGATGAAGCTGATGACTGGTGGTAGTGATCGAGGACTGGGGAACTGGAGGCATCTATAAAGTCTTGGTGTCAAGATAATCTTATAATTTCAGTTTGTGAGCTTGTTTCTAGCTTAACTTTTGCGTGTGTATGTGTCCCCACAAGAGATTTGGAGTCGTATTACGATTTCATTAAAAAGTCTCAACCTCGTACTTGTCTCATTGCAAAATCATCTAAAGGTTGGTTATGGAATAGAAGGCTAGGACACGTAGGATGCGCAATCTAGATAAGCTTGTCAAGGCCAATCACATTCTTGATGTTAAAAGATGTTATCTTTGATGAAGATAGGCTTTGTAACGCTTGTCAAGCAGGAAAGCAAGTAGGTGGAAGTCATCCGATCAAGAAAATCATGACTACTAGAAGACCACTCGAGTTACTTCATATGGATCTTTTTGGTCCCAATTTGAAGTGAAGATCAAGAAGGTTCGAAGCGATAACGGGTCGGAGTTCAAGAACACCCATGTGGATACCCTTCTTGACGAAGAAGGTATTTCACATGAGTTCTCATCTACGTACACGCCTCAACGAAATGGAGTTGTTGAGAGAAAGAACCGAACTCTCATTGAGATGGCAAGAACGATGCTCGACGAATACAAGACGCCAAGACACTTTTGGGCGGAAGTCGTGGAAACAACATGTCATGCCACAAACCAACTCTATTTGCATAAGCTTCTCGGTTAAACGACATACGAGCTACTCACCGGTAACAAACCCCAAGTTGGATACTTTCGGGTATTTGGTTGTAAGTTCTACATTCTTGATAAGCATCGTCGTACTAAATTTGTTGCCAAATCTCATGAAGTTTTCTACTTGTTTACGGATCGAACTCGCACATCTATCGTGTCTACCACAAATTCACTCGAAAAGTTAAAGAGACAGTAGATGTGAATTTCGATGAATCTAATGGTTCGCAAGCCGAACAATTGCCAAATTATGTAGGAGATAAAGATCCTTCGGAAGCTATCCAAGACTTGCCCATCCGCAAGATTCATCCCAAGGAGGTGAAGGAAAGCACTTCATTAACCTAAGTGGAAGCTCCTACATCGCATCAAGGCTATCGGCAAAATGACATGGAAGCATTCACAAGTGGTACATGGCAAGATCAAGAGGAGGAGGAAGTACATCATGAAGATCCACCACGACCTCCTTCACCACCACCTCAATGAGATAACACCTTCGACAACAATAAAGATGAAGCAGATGATGAAGAAGAAACTCCACCATCCAACAAACCAAAGCTACCCCGAGTTTGAGCACAAGTGACCAAGAACCATCCTCTAAACCAAATCTTCGGTGACATACAAACTGGGAGGATCACTCGCTCTAAAACTCGCTTAGCAAATTTCTGTGAGCATTATTCTTTCATCTCAAGCATTATGCCTTTGAAGGTTGAACAAGCTCTTGAAGACATGGACTGGGTGAACGCTATGCATGAAGAGCTTGACAACTTCGAGAGGAACAAAGTGTGGACACTCGTGGAGAAGCCCAAGGACGTCTACAAACTTCGCAAAGCTTTATATGGTCTTAATCAAGCTCCTCGTGCTTGGTATAAATTTCTAACGAAGTTTCTCATTGAAAAATGGTTTGAAATTGGTAAAATTGACGCAACCTTATTCACAAAGAAAGTTAATGATGAATTATTTATGTGCCAAATTTACGTGGATGATATTATCTTTGGATCTACTAACCCACAATTTAGTGAGAAATTTGGAAGGTTAATGTCAGAGAAGTATGAGATGTCTATGATGTGTGAGCTAAAATTCTTCATTGGTCTACAAATCAAGCAAACGAGAAAAGGTACATTCATCTCTCAAACAAAGTACACCAAGGACTTGATCAAGAAGTTCAACATGCAAGAGTGCAAAGGTATGAAAACTCCCATGCCCACTAGTGGACATGTTGATCTCACTAAGGAGGATGAACCTATTGATCAAAAGGTTTATCGATTAATGATTGGTTCATTGCTATATCTATGTGCCTCCCGTCCCGATATTATGCTTAGTGTGTGTGCATGTGTGCCCGATATTAAGCTGCACCTAAAGAATGTCATCTTAGGGCCATGAAACTTATTGTGAGATACTTGATACATACACCAAACTTTGGCATTTGGTATCCCAAGGGATCTTCTTTTAACCTTGTTGGATATTTCGACTCATACTATGCCGGTGACAAGGTTGATAGAAAATCCACCTCGGGTACATGTCAATTTTTTGGTAGATCTCTTGTGTCTTGGTCCTCCAAGAAACAAAACTCAGTGTCGCTATCTACCGCTGAAGCTGAGTATATTGCCGCCGGATCGTGTTGTGCGCAATTGCTATGGATGACACAAACGCTTAAGGATTATGGAATCCATGTGAAAAATGTTCCATTACTTTGTGACAACGAAAGTGCTATTAAGATTGGTCATAACCCCGTGGAACATTCTCAAACCAAGCAAATTCAAGTTCGACATCATTTCATTTGTGATCATGTTGCCAAAGGAAACATTAGTCTTAAGCATGTTCGTACCAACAAGAAATTGGCCGATATATTTACTAAGCCACTTGATGAAAAAGTGTTTTGTCACTTGAGGAGTGAGTTGAACATCATTGATGCTTCAAACTTGAGCTAAGCTCACTCGGATGCATGCAAGGGGATGACTTTACTTAACCATTCCATACTATTATTACCATGAATATGTAGTATCTTGTAATTCTATGCTCCCTTGTCTTACACCTAACCCTTTTGTAGGTACTTGGAAGAACAACACTTCACAAGATTGCCATCAACTCATATCTTTGTTGGGGAACGTTGCATGGGAAACAAACAAATTCCTACGCACACGCAAGATCTATCCATGGTGATGAGCATCTACAAGGGGGAGAGTGGATCTACATACCCTTGTAGATCGCTAAGCGGGAAGTATTAAGAAACACGGTTGATGTACTCGATCGTCTTCACGATCCAAATCGTCGAGCGTCCCGCGATCCAATCACGACCCATCCCGATCTAGCGCCGAATGGACGACACCTCCACGTTCAGCACATGTACAGCTCGATGACGATCTCTGCCTTCTTGATCCAGCAAGAGGGATTGGAGAGGTAGATGAGTTCTCCGGTAGCGCGACGGCGTGGTGGCGATGATGGTGGAACTATTCCAGCAGGGTTTCGCCTAACCATCGCTAAAACAATCTAGAGGAAGAACTACGATCTAGAGGAGAGGGTAGCACGTGGCTGATTTCTATAATGAAAAATCCTCAATACCTCTAGTATATATAGGAGAAGGGAGGGAGGAGGGAGGAGGCTTGGCCCCCAAGGGGCCAACCCTATCTTCGGTCGAAGGGGAGAGAGGAGGAGTCCTCCTCCAATCCTAGTAGGATTAGGACTCCTTCTCTCTCGCTTGGACCTCCTTCCACCTTTGGGTTTCTCCACCCCAGCCGCATGGGCCTCTAGTGGGGCTTCGGCCAGCCCACTAGGGGATGGTTTACCTCCTCCCACAGCCCGTGTGTAACGCTCCGGACACACCCGCCGGTAGTCGTTACTCCTGGCGGGATCTAGACTAGCCTCACAGATCAATACTAGTCTTTTCTGCGCACTTTGTGCTCACTCATGCGCACCCGGGACCAACCTCCCGGTCGGTCACCCATCCTAGAACTACTCCAAGCCAAGCACGCTTAACCTGGGAGTTCTGTTCGAATGGGTGCCCGGAAAATAAGGAATTCCTTATTGATATGATTTCTGTTCGAATGGGTGCCCGGAAAAGAAGGAATTCCTCATTGATATGAGTAGTCTATCAACCCTAATAAGCCAGGCTATAACATACACCACCACTCAGAGGAATCGACGTCCTCGTCGGGTCACAGGAACGTTCCCTCTTGGCACGATACATGTGTCCTTCCGTGTGCCATGACGGGTCACCAACTTCATGAACAACATGACTGCGCACCTGTCGGCAAACATCCGTGTAACCCCGAGGCAGATCAATACTAGTCTTTTCTACGCACTTTGTCCTCACTCATGCGCACCCGGGACCAACTTCCCGATCGGTCACCCATCCTAGAACTACTCCAAGCCAAGCACGCTTAACCTGGGAGTTCTGTTCGAATGGGCTTCCGGAAAAGAAGGAATTCCTTATTGATATGAGTAGTCTATCAACCCTAATAAGCCAGGCTATCACACCATGTGGCCCCTTGGGTCGAGACACCCCTCCCGATGGTCCCCTCGGTACCCTCCCGGCACTTCCGGTACACTATCGATGAGCCCGAAACTTTTTTGGTGACCAAAATAGGACTTCCTATATATATCAATCGTTACCTCCGGACCATTCCGGAGCTCCTCGTGACGTCCGAGATCTCATCTGGGACTCCGAACTGTTGGAAATATGCCCTAGAGGCAATAATAAAATGGTTATTATTGTATTTCCTTGTTCACGATAATTGTCTATTGTTCATGCTATAATTGTGTTAACCAGAAACCATAATACATGTGTGAATACATAGACCACAACATGTCCCTAGTGAGCCTCTAGTTGACTAGCTCGTTGATCAATAGATGGTCACGGTTTCATGGCCATGGACATTGGATGTCATTGATAACGGGATCACATCATTAGGAGAATGATGTGATGGACAAGACCCAATTCTAAGCATAGCACAAGATCGTGTAGTTCGTTTGCTAAAGCTTTTCAATGTCAAGTATCGTTTCCTTAGACCATGAGATTGTGCAACTCCCGGATACCGTAGGAATGCTTTGGGTGTGCCAAACGTCACAACGTAACTGGGTGGCTATAAAGGTGCACTATGGGTATCTCCGAAAGTATCTGTTGGGTTGGCATGAATCGAGACTGGGATTTGTCACTCCGTGTGACGGAGAGGTATCTCTGGGCCCACTCGGTAAGACATCATCATTATGAGCTCAATGTGACTAAGGAGTTAGTCACGGGATGATGTATTACGGAACGAGTAAAGAGACTTGCCGGTAACGAGATTGAACAAGGTATGGGGATACCGACGATCGAATCTCGGGCAAGTATCATACCGATAGACAAAGGGAATTGTATACGGGATTGATTGAATCCTTGACATCGTGGTTCATCCGATGAGATCATCGTGGAGTACGTGGGAGCCAACATGGGTATCCAGATCCCGCTGTTGGTTATTGACCGGAGAGGTGTTTCGGTCATGTCTACGTGTCTCCCGAACCCGTAGGGTCTACACACTTAAGGTTCGATGACGCTAGGGTTATAGGGAAAAGGTATACGTGATTACCGAAGGTTGTTCGGAGTCCCGGATGAGATCCCGGACGTCACGAGGAGCTCCGGAATGGTCCGGAGGTAAAGATTGATATATAGGAAGTCCAGTTTTGGTCACCGGAAAGTTTTCGGGCTCATCGGTAGTGTACCGGGAGTGCCGGGAGGGTGCCGGATAACCCCCGGGAGGGGTGTGACGACCAAAGGACCACATGGGCTGTTAGATAAAGTGTGCCAGCCCTTATTGGGCTGGGCAAGACTTTTGCTAAAGGCCCATGCGGCTGGAGATAAGGAGATAAGGCAAAAAGGATTTAAAAGGAGGAGATCCACCTCCCTTGTGGGAGGTGGACTCTCCCTTTAATTCGGCCGGCCATCTCCTCTTTGGAGTAGAGGCCAAGCCAGCCCTCCACGTCCCTCCTCCTATATATACTTGAGGTTTTGGATGTTTTGAGACAAGATTTGATCTCTCTCTCTCACGGCGAAGCCCTACCTCTCTTCTTCCTCCTCCGCAGCGCTTAGGCGAAGCCCTGTCGGAATACCTTGCTACTCCACCACCACCACGCCGTCGTGCTGCTGTTGGAGCCCTTCCCCAACCTCTCCTTCCTCCTTGCTGGATCAAGGTGTTGGAGACGTCACCGGGCTGCACGTGTGTTGAACGCGGAGGTGCCGTCCGTTCGGCACTTGATCGGATCTACCGCGATCTGAATCGCTGCAAGTACGACTCCATCAACCGCGTTCTTGTAACGCTTCCGCTTAGCGATCTTCAAAGGTATGAAGATCCACTCTCCCCTTGCTCGTTGCTGGTTTCTCCATAGATGGATCTTGGTGAACGCGTAGGAAAATTTTGATTTACTACTACGTCACTCCAACAGTGGCATCATGAGCTAGGTCTATGCGTAGAATCTATGCACGAGTAGAACACAAAGCAGTTGTGGGCGTCGAGTTTGTTAATTTGCTTGCCGCTACTAGTCTTATCTTGATTCGGCGGTATTGTGGGATGAAGCGGCCCGGACCAACTTTACACGTACGCTTACGTGAGACCGGTTCCACCGCCTGACATGCACTAGATGCATAAGGTGGCTAGCGGGTGTCTGTCTCTCCTACCTTAGTCGGATCGGATTCGATGAAAAGGGTCCTTATGAAGGGTAAATAGCAATTGGCAAATCACGTTGTGGTGTTGACGTAGGTAAGACACGTTCTTGCTAGTAACCTATAGCAGCCACGTAAAAAACTTGCAACTACAAATTAGAGGACGTCTAACTTGTTTTTGCAGCATGTGCCTTGTGATGTGATATGGCCAAAGGATGTGATGTGATGCATTGTGATGTATGAATTGATCATGTTCTTGTAATAGGATTCACGACTTGCATGTCGATGATTATGACAACCGGCAGGAGCCATAGGAGTTGTCTTATTTATTGTATGACCTGCGTGTCAATCATAAACGCCATGTAATTACTTTACTTTATTGCTAAGCGTTAGCCATAGTAGTAGAAGTAATAGTTGGCGAGACAACTTCATGAAGACACAATGATGGAGATCATGATGATGGAGATCATGGTGTCGTGCCGGTGACAGTGATGATCATGGTGCCCCGAAGATGGAGATCATAGGAGCAAAATGATATTGGCCATATCATGTCACTATATTGATTGCATGTGATGTTTATCATGTTTACATCTTATTTGCATAGAACGACGGTAGTAAATAAGATGATCTCTCAATAAAATTTCAAGAAAGGTGTTCACCCTAACTGTGCACCGTTGCTAAGGATCGTCGTTCCGAAGCACCACGTGATGATCGGGTGTGATAGGTTCTAACGTTCGCATACAACGGGTGTAAGCCAGATTTACACATGCGAAACACTTAGGTTGACTTGACGAGCCTAGCATGTACAGACATGGCCTCGGAACACGGAAGACCGAAAGGTCGAACATGAGTCGTATAGAAGATACGATCAACATAGAGATGTTCACCATGGATGACTAGTCCGTCTCACGTGATGATCGGACACGGGCTAGTTGACATGGATCATGTATCACTTGGAAGACTAGAGAGATGTCTATCTAAGTGGGAGTTCATTAATAATTTGATTAAGTGAACTTAATTATCATGAACTTAGTCTAAAAATGTCCTTGCAAATTATGTCGTAGATAGCTCGCGCTGTAGCTCCACAGTTTTATTGATACAATCCTAGAGAAAAGTAAGTTGAAAGTTGATGGTAGCAATAATGCGGACTGGGTCCGTGATCTGAGGATTGTCCTCATTGCTGCACAGAAAGCTTATGTTTTTGATGTACCGCTAACTGCATCACTCCCTCAAGCGTTGTCTGTAGATGTTGTGAACATATGACAGGCACTTTTTGGTGACTACGTGATAGTTCAATGCGTCATGCATTACGGCTTAGAATTGAGGCTCCAAAACGTTTTGAACGTCACGGAACATATGAGATGTTCTAGGAGCTGAGATTGTGATCTCAGGCTCGTGCCTGTGTTGAGAGGTATGAGACCTCCAACAAGATTCTTTGTCTGCAAGATAAAGGAGAATAGCTCAATCGCTGAGCGTGTGCTCAGATTGTCTGGGTGCTACAATCACTTGAATCAAGTGGGAGTTAATCTTCCAGATGAGATAGTGATTAATGCAGTTCTCCAAGTCACTGCCACCAAGCTACTAGAGCTTCGTGATGAACTATAACATGCCAGGGATGGATAAGATGATCCCTGAGTTGTTCGTGATGTTTGACACCACGAAGGTAGAAATCAAGAAGGAGCATCAAGTGTTGATGGTTAAGTGAAACCACTAGTTTCAAAAGGGGCAAGGGCAAGAACGGAAAACTTCAGGAATGACAAGCCAGTTGTTGCTCTAGTGAAGAAACCCAAGGTTGAGCCCGAACCCGAGACTAAGTGCTTCTGTTATGAGGAGAATGTTCGCTGAAGCGGAAAACCCCTAGATGCTTGGTAGATAAGAAGGCTGGTAATGTCAATGGAAGTATATTTGATATACGTGTTAGTGATGTGTACCTTGCTGGTACTCCTAGTAGCACCTGGGTATTGGATACCGGTTCGGTTGCTAAGTGTTAGCAACTCGAAATAAAAGCTACGGAGTAAATGGAGACTAGCTAGGTGAAAGGTGACGATGTGTGTTGGAAGTATTTCCAAGATTGATGTGATCACCATCGCACGCTCTCTCTACCTTCAGGATTTGTGATAAACCTAAATAAATGTTATTTGGTGTTTGCGTTGAGCATGAACGTGATTAGATCATGATTAGTGCGATACGGTTATTCATATAAGTTAGAGAATAATGGTTATTCTGTTTACATGGATAATGCCTTCAATGGTCATGCACCCACTCGAAATGGTTTATCGAATCATGATCGTAGTAGTACACATATTCATAACATTGGTACCAAAAGATACAAAGTTAATAATGATATTACCACATGCTTGTGGCACTGCCACATAATGTCATATTGGTATAAATCGCATGAAGAAACTCCATGATGATGGATTTTTGACTCACTCGATTTCGAATCGGTTGAGACATGCGAGCCATGCCTCTTGGGCAAGATGACTGAGACCCCGTCATCCAATATGATGGAGCGGGCAAGTGGCTTATTGGAATTAATACATGTTGATGTATATGGTCCAATGAGTGTTGAAACACGCAGTGGATATCGTTGTTTTTCTTTACCTTCACTGATGATTTGAGTAAATATGGGGATATTTACTTAATGAAACACGAATCTGAAATGTTTGAAAGGTTCAAGGAGTTTCAGAGTGAAGTTAAAGATCATCGTGACAAGAAGATAAATGTCTACGATATGATCGTGGAGGTGAATATCTAAGTTACGAGTTTGGTATGCAATTTTAGACAATGTGGAAATTGTTTCACAGCTCACGCCTCCTGGAACACCATAGTGTGATGGTGTGTTCGAACGTCGTAGTCGTGCTCTATTGGATATAGTAAGTACTATGATGTCTCTTATCGTTTTACCACTATCGTTATGGGGTTATGCATTAAAGACAAATCCATTCACTTTAACAGGGCACCATCTAAGTCTGTTGAGATGACACCGTGAGAATTATGGTTTGACAGAAGCCTAAGCTGTCATTTCTTAATGTTTGGGGCTGCGATGCTTATGTGAAAATGGGTTTTTCACCTAGCGAGCTCGAACCCAAAGCAGACAAATGTATCTTCATAGAATACCCTAATGAGACATTGGGTATACCTTCTATTTCAGATCCAAGCACAAAAGGTGTTTGTTGCTAAGAACGGGTCCTTTCTTGAGAAAGAGTTTCTCTCGAAAGAATTGAGTGGGAGGAAGATAGAACTTGATAAGGTTGTTGAACCTTTGTTTCAACCAGAGAATAGCGCAACACAGAAAGATGTTTCTGTAGAGCCTACTTAGTTGAAAAGGAAGTTAATGATGATGATCATGAAGCTTCGGATCAAGTCACTATCGAACCTCGTAGGTCGACAAGGACGCGTACTGCTCCTGAGTAGTACGACAACCCTGTCTTGGAAATCATGTTGTTGGACAACGATGAACCTACGAACTATGGAGAAGCGATGGTGGGCCCGGATTCCAACAAATGGCTAGGAGCCATGAAATCCGAGAAAGGATCCATGTATGAAAACCAAGTATGGACTTTGGTAGACTTGCCTGTTGAATGGCGGGTCATTGAGTACAAATGGACCTTTGAGATAAACATAGACGCTAATGGTGAAATGTCACCGTTTATAAAGCTCGACTTGTCGCAAAGAAGTTTCCGCCAAGTTCAAGGAGTTGACTGCAATGAGATTGTCTCATCTGTAGCGATGCTAAAAGTCTATTAAAATTTTGTTAGCAGTTGCTGCATTTTTCGATTATGAAATCTGGCAGATGGATGACAAAACAAGGTTTCCGTAATGGTTTCTGTGAGGAAGAGTTGTATGTGATACAACCAGAAGGTTTTGTCAATCCTAAGGATGCTAATAATATGCAAACTCCAGCGATCCTTCTATGGACTGGAGCAAGCATCTCGGAGTTGGAATATATGCTTTGATGAGGTGATCAAAGTGTTTAAGTTTATACAAAGTTTATGAGAAACTTGTATTTGCAAGAAAGTGAGTGGGAGCACTATGGAATTTCTTATAAGAATATGTAGTTGACATATTATTGATCGGAAATGATGTAGAATTTCTGGAAGAGCATGAAGGGTTGTTTGAAAAGTTTTGTTTTTCAAAGGAAGACCCAGATAAAGCTACTATTTTATTGAGCATCAAGATCTATAGGGATAGATCTATTCGCTTGATAAGTTTTTTCGACGAAGACATACCTTGACAAGTTTTTGAAGGAGTTCAAAATAGATGGGTCAAAGAAGGAGTTCTTGACTGTATTGTAAGGTGTGAAATTGAGTAAGACTCAATACCCGACCACGGCAGAAGATAAAGAAGAGATGAGTGTCATCTCCTATGCTTTAGCCATAGGCTCTATATAGTATGCCATGCTGTGTACCGCACCTGTGTGTGCCTTGCCATGAGTCTGTCAAGGGGTACAAGAGTAATCCAAGAGTGGATCACTAGACAGCGGTCAAAGTTAGCCTTAGTAACTTGAGAACTAAGGAAATATTTCTCGATTATGGAGGTGATAAAGAGTTCATCGTAAAGTGTTACGATGATGCAAGCTTTAAAAACAATCCGGATGACTCTTAGTAGAAATCCAGCTACGTATAGTGGAGCAGCCATTTGGAATAGCTCCAAGTGGAGCATGGGAGTAGTATCTACAAATATGACATGGAAAGTTTGTAAGGTACACACGGATCTGAATGTCGCAGACCCGTTGACTAAAACCTCTTTCACGAGCAGGACATGAACAAACCCCAGAACTTATTGGGTGTTAATCACATGATGATATGATCACATGGTGATGTAAGTGTTAATCACATGGTGATGTGAACTAGATTATTGACTCTAGTGCAAGTGGGAGACTGTTGGAAATATGCCCTAGAGGCAATAATAAAATGGTTATTATTGTATTTCCTTGTTCATGATAATTGTCTATTTTTCATGCTATAATTGTGTTAACCGGAAACCATAATACATGTGTGAATACATAGACCACAACATGTCCCTAGTGAGCCTCTAGTTGACTAGCTCGTTGATCAATAGATGGTCACGGTTTCATGGCCATGGACATTGGATGTCATTGATAACGGGATCACATCATTAGGAGAATGATGTGATGGACAAGACCCAATTCTAAGCATAGCACAAGATCGTGTAGTTCGTTTGCTAAAGCTTTTCAATGTCAAGTATCGTTTCCTTAGACCATGAGATTGTGCAACTCCCGGATACCGTAGGAATGCTTTGGGTGTGCCAAACGTCACAACGTAACTGGGTGGCTATAAAGGTGCACTACGGGTATCTCCGAAAGTATCTGTTGGGTTGGCATGAATCGAGACTGGGATTTGTCACTCCGTGTGACGGAGAGGTATCTCTGGGCCCACTCGGTAAGACATCATCATTATGAGCTCAATGTGACTAAGGAGTTAGTCACGGGATGATGTATTACGGAACGAGTAAAGAGACTTGCCGGTAACGAGATTGAACAAGGTATGGGGATACCGACGATCGAATCTCGGGCAAGTATCATACCGATAGACAAAGGGAATTGTATACGGGATTGATTGAACCCTTGACATCGTGGTTCATCCGATGAGATCATCGTGGAGTACGTGGGAGCCAACATGGGTATCCAGATCCCGCTGTTGGTTATTGACCGGAGAGGTGTCTCGGTCATGTCTACGTGTCTCCCGAACCCGTAGGGTCTACACACTTAAGGTTCGATGACGCTAGGGTTATAGGGAAAAGGTATACGTGATTACCGAAGGTTGTTCGGAGTCCCGGATGAGATCCCGGACGTCACGAGGAGCTCCGGAATGGTCCGGAGGTAAAGATTGATATATAGGAAGTCCAGTTTTGGTCACCGGAAAGTTTTCGGGCTCATCGGTAGTGTACCGGGAGTGCCGGGAGGGTGCCGGATAACCCCCGGGAGGGGTGTGACGACCAAAGGACCACATGGGCTGTTAGATAAAGTGTGCCAGCCCTTATTGGGCTGGGCAAGACTTATGCTAAAGGCCCATGCGGCTGGAGATAAGGAGATAAGGCAAAAAGGATTTAAAAGGAGGAGATCCACCTCCCTTGTGGGAGGTGGACTCTCCCTTTAATTCGGCCGGCCATCTCCTCTTTGGAGTAGAGGCCAAGCCAGCCCTCCACGTCCCTCCTCCTATATATACTTGAGGTTTTGGATGTTTTGAGACAAGATTTGATCTCTCTCTCTCACGGCGAAGCCCTACCTCTCTTCTTCCTCCTCCGCAGCGCTTAGGCGAAGCCCTGTCGGAATACCTTGCTACTCCACCACCACCACGCCGTCGTGCTGCTGTTGGAGCCCTTCCCCAACCTCTCCTTCCTCCTTGCTGGATCAAGGTGTTGGAGACGTCACCGGGCTGCACGTGTGTTGAACGCGGAGGTGCCGTCCGTTCGGCACTTGATCGGATCTACCGCGATCTGAATCGCTGCGAGTACGACTCCATCAACCGCGTTCTTGTAACGCTTCCGCTTAGCGATCTTCAAAGGTATGAAGATCCACTCTCCCCTTGCTCGTTGCTGGTTTCTCCATAGATGGATCTTGGTGAACGCGTAGGAAAATTTTGATTTACTACTACGTCTCCCAACACGAACAACCTTTGGTTAGCACCATACATAACTCTATACTACCAAAATGCCACCAAACCTTAAGTATGTAGACCCTGCGGGTTCGAGAACTATGTAGACATGAACGAGACACCTCTACGGTCAATAACCAATAGCAGGACCTGGATGCCCATATTGGTTCCTACATATTCTACGAAGATCTTTATCGGTTGAACCTCTATGTCAAGGATTCGGTTAATCCCGTATGATGTCCCTTTGTTCTTCTGTATGTTACTTGCCTGAGATTCGATCGTTGATATCTCTATACCTAGTTCAATATCGTTACCGGCATGTCCCTTTACTCATTCCGTAATACAGGATCCCATGGGTGACACTTTAGTCACATTGCTTGCAAGTCTTGTTGTGATGTTGTATTACCGAGTGGGTCCTGAGATACCTCTCCGTCACACGAAGTAACAAATCCCAGTCTTGATCCATGCCAACTCAACAGACACTCTTGGAGATACCTGTAGAGCACCTTTATAGTCACCCAGTTACGTTACCACGTTTGATACACACAAGGCACTCATCCAGTGTCAGTGAGTTGCCTGATCTTATGGTCATAGGAACAAATACTTGACATGCAGAAAACTATAGCAATAAACTGACATGATCATATGCTATGTTTATAGTTTGGGTCTTGTCCATCACATCATTCTCCCAATGACGTGATCCCATTATCAAATGACATCTCATGTCAATGGCTAGGAAACCTTGATCTTCTTTCATCAACGAGCTAGTCTACTAGAGACATACTAGGACAAAGTGTTGACATATATTTGATGTGATCACAATTGCTAATTCTCAATTGGTATCAAGTCATTTGGATATATCATGTTCTTCCTTGCATGACTAACCTATGTAGGTAAAAAGTGAACGAAAACAAAAAGGATTGCTCCCAACTCAAGATGAACTTCATCAACCTCGAGCATCCTCATCAAGTTCACCTACAAGCCACGTCATCAACATCACTCAAAGGTATGAGCTCATATCCTTGATATAGCTTTACTCCAAGTCATGAGATAAAGCAACTCAAGTGATATGAAGACATTAAAATGCTTGAACGAAAATGGTAACCCCATTTCGAGATTAACGATGAGTATGAAATATGATCAAGTATTCTTGCTTGACTCCTCAAGTCAATATACTCGAACATAAGTGACCTAGTCACCGGCCATCATCTAGTTGTAAAAATTGAATGGAAACTCTTCTGTTTTGTTGCTCTTTGACATTTCCATTCAACTCTAACCTACATGAAAACTCATTGCAAATCTTTATGAAAGTCATTGCAAATCATTTGAGACAATTTGAAAAATTGCATTTGACCAAGTTGCCAAGTTTCTGTTTTCCAACTCGGAGCCTCCGATTACCAAAACTTGGTCTTACCGATATTACAGTCCGAGTGTAGAAACACATATCAGTGACGCCCACACATTTTGCCTCGGAGCCACCGATCTCTATGCACTTTGCCTGTTTTGTTCTTATGGTCAGTTCAATAATTCCAACAATGTAGGGGGAGAAACATCAAGAGATATGATCTCAAATAATCAAGGATCCCTACATCAAAGGAGGAGAAATATTAAATGTTTTTCAGATCTTAAGGGAGAGAAAAGTATTTCAAGGAACCCTTGTCTCAATACTCTCAATGAAGCTAAACCTCTAGGATTCCTTCCCACTCAATGATTCATTTTTATTTGTCCCCTGAAAGACCTTTTTGGAAATTAATGCCAAAGGGGGAGAAATATCAAAGCTTCAAAGCTTATACTCATACCAAAGGGGGAGATACAATACTAAAAGGAAGAAATATCTAAGCATTCATGCTTCAGGGGGAGAGATGATCATGAAAAGAAGAAGTGTAAACTTATCATATAAAGGGGGAGAAATATCAAGGATCCCTTATCAGAAAAACACTTCTTAAGGAGAAGAGAGAAGAATGAATTCATTACATTTGATTCTCATATGTATTAGACTTTTCTCAGCCCTACCTACTCTACTCTCAATATCTACATGTTATAATTCAGGGAGAGAGGAAAACTTTAACAATTGGTGTCTAGGGGAGAAAACTCTAAACTTATTTGGAGACATATCATTCTCAAGAAACCATATTTATTATATGTCTTCCATATCTTGGTACTCTTGGTTCCATTTGAATTTGCACTATGAAATACACTTATGCCTCCTAACATTGTTTTCTCAAGTGTGTTCCTAATGTTAAGTGCTCAAGGTAAGTATATGCATCATATTCTTGTTCAAGATGACCTCTTGCTTTTTGTACATATTGTTTGCAACAATGAGTCTTGAACATGAAATCATTTCATTCATATACAATTGATGCATATTGCCAAGATATACATGACTTCTCATGTTCTTCCTACTATGTGTGCGTTCATGCATTCAAAAGCAACTATCATTAAAATGGATTGCACACATCTAGGGGGAGCTTGTATTAGTCATGTATCCTTCAAAGTCTTCATATATTTCTGCATATCTTAAATTAAAGCTTTGATTGAATGTTGTCGTCAATTACCAAAAAGGAGGAGATTGAAAGCACAATATGCTCTCTTGGTGGTTTTGATAATTCATGACAACATACATTGTCTCTTGGACTGATACTTTTATCTAGTGTATTTTAGATAAAGTCCAAAGAGAAGGTTGGCAAAGGAGTGTTAAGAGTATCCCCATGAGGAAGAAGGAGAATGAATAGCATGAGAAAAGCTTCAAGCAAGAGGACTCTACATTTTACTTTGTGATAAATCACTCTGAGTCCATAGGAAAAGCCAATACTATTAAAAGGGGGTAAGGTACTGTTAGTGAATAAGATGCTTCACTTGTAGAAGTGATAGTCACCAAAAACACCCACAAACTCTTCCACCAAACTCTGTCCAAGCCAAATCATGAAAATCGGTGAAGCCAACAAATTCCACTCGGTCCCACCGATGTCCCATCTCAGATAGAACCCTGCGAAACCCTAGCACATCGGTGCAACCGATTCCACTTTGGTGCCACCGAGTTCAGCTTGCCAACATTCTGTTGCTTCGATTCTTAAAATTGGAAATTCAGAGTTTTTGGATCAGCGTCACCGAGTTGTGGTTTCTGACCGTTGGTCACCTTATCGGTACCGCCGAGATTTCTGCATCGGTCTCACCGAGATTCAAAAGTTGCTACCTTTGGAGCAACTCGGTACCATCGAGATTTACAGATCGGTGTCACCGAGTTGGTCACTTTAGGTGTAGTGGTTGGATTTTTGGTGATGCCTATATATACCCCTCCACCACCACTCACTCGCAAGAGAAGCACTCAGAACAGATCCCCACTTATCCCATCATATTTTCTGAGAGAGAGAGAGCATCCTACTCATGTGTTGAGATCAAGCCATTCCATTCCAACCATATGAATCTTGACCTATAGGCTTCCCAAGTTACTTTCCACCCAATCAATCTCTTCCACCAAAGCCAAATCTGTGAGAGAGTGATTGAGTGTTGAGGAGTCTATCATCTTGAAGCATAAGAGCAAGGAGTTCATTGACTTTATAGAGCCTATTACCTTTTGGAGGGTAGTGCCTCCTCGGTTGGTTAGGTGTCGCTTGGGAGCCTCTTACTTAGTGTTGTGAAGTGAACCAAGAAGCTTGTAAGGGCAAGAAGATCGCCTACTTCGTGAAGATCTACCCCGAGTAAGGCTAGTCCTCCATGGACGTAGGCCATCATGGTATAGACAAGGTTGCTTCCTCGTGGAACCCTCCGTGGACTTTCGCGAACGTTACCCTCGGTGGGTTGAAGTCTCCATAAACATGGACGTAATATAGCACCACCTATTGGAACCACGGGAAAAATCTTCGTCCCTCATGCCTTTGATCTCCCTATCTCAACTCCTTACTTCCATGTGCAATGTCTTTACTTTCCACTGCTATACTTGATGACTTGCATGTGTATGTTGTGCTAGACTTGCTATAATTACTAAAATCTACCAATACTTAAGTTTGGACCTTGAGTAGATTTTAATTTGGGCTAGTAGTCTATTCATCCCCCCCCCCCCCCGCTCCCCTCTAGACATACTCTTTTAGTGATCCCATAATTTCGGTTGCCCTGCTTGGACAGCTCTTGCAATTGCGTACGAGATGAAAGCTGGGGAGAGAGAGCCACATTCTACCTTGACTACGATCATGACGAGATCATGGTCTACTACAGGCCTGCTGACAGTGATGATGATGGTCCACTTACTCCAGACTTTATCGTGACTCCACCCGTCGAAGTGTCGAGTTAGCTAGCTACTCCCTCTATTCCTAAATAATTGTTGTTGGGAAGAACTAGACTAGTTCTTCCCAATAACATGTATTGTGTTACAGAGGGAGTAGTAGGCATGCATGACATATCTTATGGTGTCTTACCACCTCCTGTTAATTTAGCCAAACTCGTGTGTACTTGTGTTACATGCCTCTTTCTGATGACTCTTGAACTTAGATTATGGTATTTGCAATGCACTTTCTAATTACTGTCTAAACCTTTGATTATGCTCTTATTTTTGTTGTATCGCACTTGCTATATAGATTTGGTTTAAAACTGAAAATTACATTGTTGGCATAGCACTAACATCCAATGTCACTACTCACGTATATTACCGTTGGCGATGGCCATGTGGCAGGCCATAAACGCATGAAATAGTGCTGGCATAGAACCCAACGCCAATAGTATTTTTTAACTATGACGCCTTATTGATGGCGTCAGGTGTCCACGCCAGCATGGCCATTTTCGCCACGCCATAACTAGGCTTATCTGCACTAGTGCCTGACTTGTTTCTAATGCTAATACTCGTGAGTAAGTTTTAAAAGTTATTTAAGTTATAAATTAAGTTATAAATGCTAATACTCGCCATTAAGTTATAAAAGTTATTTAAATAAATTCAATTTTTTTTTTAATTTCTAATACGATGTTTTTTTATTATTTTGCGTATTTTTCAGGATCTTTAAGGGGTTGTCGAGGCCAACAAGACGACAAAGGTGTGCGTAGTGGTGTAATATCCTACTCAGTACTCATCATATTTATCATTATCTTGTTTCAGATGTCGCTAGGTTCGTTCACTGATGTTTTTATCTGCAAACTTATGGGGTAAATTCCTATCGTCTTGTCAGGCAGTTCTACCCGAAGAAAACCTACTGGATGCAATTTTTACAGGCAACGCGTCTGCAGTTTGGAAAGGAATCGAGTATGGTTTGGAGCTGGTAAAAAAGGATGATTTGGAGGGTAGGTGATGGGAAGTCTATACGAGCTTGGCGAGATCGATGGATTCCCCAGGAAGAATATCATATGGAACCCAATATTCAGTGAAAACCGGTGAAAACCATGAAAAAAAGATTTAAAAAGGTTTGAAAAAAATCTGAAAACAAATATAGGATGTTAAGAGGATGATGCTTTATTGCCACCCCAAATTCCAAGTTGAAACACATTACGAGATGTGATCTATAAAAAAAGACAAAATCAGCGTTGAATAGTGACGAACGGTAATGTTACTATTCATGGCTGAAATTTGTTTTTTTCATAGCTCACATCATGTAATGTGTTTTAATTTGAAATTTTGCGTAGCAATAAAACATCACCCTCTTAACATCCCATATTATTTTCAAATTTTTTTGATACTTTAAAAGATGGTTTTCACGAAGCTTTCATTGAATATTGATTTCCGTATGATATTCTCCCGGAGTCCCCATGGTCCCTCTTTGCATCCTATTACACCTAAGAGGAATTGCAGGCTTAATCGAGTTTCAGATTCTTTATATGAGAATGGTGCTTGGATTAAAGAACGGCCAGAAGAGTTTTTTTGGCCTATGGATGTACTAAACATTATAAAGATCAGAACATCTCCTCGTAGCCGGGAGGATTTTTTTGGCTGGGCATCCGGAATGGTTTGGTTTTATTCACTGTACGGAGTGCATATAGATTGGCTACTATGCAACATGATGAAGTTTTTGCGGGTGGATCGTCTAGTTCACACGGAGAAGGTGAACGGCCGATGTGGAAGGTCCTTTGGCAAACAAATAGTACCATAGAAGATGAAAATATTGGCGTGGAAGGTGGCGTCCGAGCACTAGCAACGACACAAAATAAATTATTTCGACATCTGTCCACCCAAGCTACATGTCCAGTTTGAGGAAAGGAAGACGAAGGGACGTATCATGCACTTGCTGCATGCATGCTACTTTCTCCGTTTTAAAATATAAGTTTTTTTTAGACATTCCAACAGGAGACTACATACGAAACAAAATGAGTGAATCTATACTTTAAAATATATTTATATATATCTATATCTAGTTCATTAGTGGAATCTTTAAAAAGACTTATCGGAGGAGTAGTGACCTATGGGATGCAATGCGCATTGTTTGGCCTATTCCGGCCAAGGAGACAATGCTGGACACGGGCATCGATTGGTTTCTACTACTTCTCGCTGGATGTATGGACAGTGTATGCAACATGATTATCATGCTGGTCTGGCGTATCTGGCAACTAAGTTTAGATATTTCTCACGGGAAGGAGGCCATGCCTACCATGGTGTCGGTAGATTTCCTGGTGAGTTATATGAGGTCTATACTGGATGCTCAAAAATATACTTCTTTTGTTCTTAAATATTTGTTTTTTAAAAGATTCAACCAAAGACTATATACGGAGCAAAATGAGTGAATCTATATTTTAAATTATGTCTATATACATCTAGATGTAGCATGTGGTGAAATCTCTGTAAAGGTAAATATTTAGCAACAGAGAGAGTACTACAGAAGAGATGATATAAAAGGAAAAATGTCTACGGATATTATGTGGGATCAACCCAAGCATCTTCCGCCGCCCCAAGTGTTACCTTGGTACGTATGCACCTCCAGTCAACACAACGGCTTTTTCTGCGGATGATTCTTTCATGGAAGTGGGCGATACATCGGTGATAGGAATGATATAATGGAGACACAACGGTTCGGTAATATTCTCTGCTTATCGGTACCTCTTTAACTGTAACGATGCTCTCGAGACAGAAATTCATGCGTTGATGATCGGTATGGCGCTTGCTCGGGGGCATACCGACCTACCAGTTGTACGTTGTGCAATCGGACTCTTCGACTGCCCTTTCATGTCTCTTCGGTTCGAGTTTGGATCCTTCAGTTTATGGCTACTTAGTTGCCGAGGTTAAGTTTTTAGTGGTTGATAGAGTGTTTATTCCTCAGAAGCTCCATAGATCTCAAAATAGAGTTGCAGATTGCGTGGCAAGATATAGTCACTCGGAGCGGGTTACGACTGTGTGGCTCGAAAGAAGACCCCATGTATTGAGGATTTTTTGCCTCCAGGTTGTAGCTCTATCGTATTAGAATAAATTACTATTGATCTCGCAAGAAAAAAAGAAGAGGAGAAATCGAAACGTAAAGGGAAAGTATGCTTCTGCTCCCGAGCTCAAATGAGCTCCGATGAATAGTAAATTCAAAAAAATAAATGAAAAACATGTCAAAAAATTCTAAATTTTTGTTGTGAGAAACTTTAACAAATGTTTGAAGTGCCTGCAAAATTTCATCATGAAAACACATTCGTGGAAGTCGCAACAAAAAAAACAAAATTAGCACTTCAAAATGCTTTTGCATTTTTGAAACATCGATTTTTTTTGCTGCGACTTTCACAAATGTGTTTCGATAATGAAATTTTGCAAGCACTTAGAAATTTTGCAATATTTCTCATAAAAAACCAGATTTGTTTCATTTTTTTGATTTTTTTGATGTATTTACTGCTCAGGCAGGCTCATTTGAGCCCAGGCTTAAAATAGCCGCGTCCCACGCAAAATTAACACTAATGTAGCTGTGACGAGGAGTGGTACTCATGGCGCAGTTGCAGCTCTATATAGGGACAGTGCTTGATCTTTTTTGGGAGCATCTTGCATCACTTTCAAATCTATTTCAGACCCTCAAACACTCGAAGCGATGGCAGTCAGGGAGGCCCTTGCAATTGCGGATGATTTGTACGAGCAGAGGATACATGTGGCCTCGGATTGCAAGACCGTAGTGGACGAAGTAAAGCAGGGCTCATCGGCGGCATACGGAGCGATCATACATGAGATAGTAGAACACTCTATTGGATTTATTGCTTGTAATATAGCCCATGAATTTAGGAGCTCGAACACAGAGGCTCACAATCTCGCTAAGCATGCATTACCACTTGGTTTTGGCTGCCATATTTGGTTTGAGCAAATGGGTGACTTGCTCTTTATACCTGTAAACATTATAATTTGAATAAAGCTTGGCGAGTTTGTCTAAAAAGAAACCTAGTAGCGGGTGAAATAGCTTTTTGGGCTGCCACTGGGCCAGATGTGCTGCGTTCAAGAAAAAATAAACTTCAAGTGGGCTTGAATATCAGCGCCGCAACCCTCACCCCGAACGAAACCGCCGCAGCCACCACTCCTCTCTCGTCTCTCCCGAGCCGCCGCCGCCGTCGCTCCCACCCCACTCGCCGCCCAACCCCAGCCGGTCGACCGGCACGACCGCACCCCACACCACCGCGGGTCTCGCCTCGAGTCATGGGGAAGAAGAAGGACCACTACGCGATCCTGGGCGTGCCCAAGGCGGCCACCGCCGGCGACATCAACGAGGCGTACCACAAGCGGAGCGCGCTCAAGTGGAAGGAGGCGGACCGGGGGTTCGAGCGCCTCACCACGGCCCACAAGGTAATCTCGATCGTCCTCGGCCGGAATGCCTGCCGGCCACGACATCGACGGATCGGCGTGTTATTAATGTGTTGCGTTGCGTGCGTAGGTTCTCAGTGACCCGCTGAGGCGCCCGCTCTACGACAAGCACCTGCGCGCCAAGGAGAAGCTCATGGGGAAGGCGCCGCCGCCGGCCGCGTCGTCGAGAGGCTCAACGGGCGTAGCACTCGGCAGGGAGGTACGTACAGGCCGGAAGGGCGCAGCTTTGGGCTGGGAGCTTGCGGGCACCGGCGGCAGAAGAAATACAGATCGGAAGGGCGGAGGCGGCAAGGGTGCTGGCCTCGGAAGCTCGTCGGGGAAGGCCGGCGGCGGGAACAACAAGCGCTCGACTACGTCCTTTTCCACCGGCCGTAGCACCTTTGAGATGGTACGCCGGCAAACTTACCTATCACCATTGTGCACTCTCTAGGTTGTCACTTGTCACTTGTCACATCTTAACACCCTACTCTGTCTATGCATTCGTCTAGGCCGTGAAGTATACCAATGAGTACTACAAC
This sequence comes from Hordeum marinum, assembly GCA_022496015.1. NCBI lineage: Eukaryota > Viridiplantae > Streptophyta > Magnoliopsida > Poales > Poaceae > Hordeum > Hordeum marinum. The sequence continues at coordinate 470,852,847 of CM039672.1, read as the reverse complement.
GAGGAGAACCGTTCATGCTTCGACGGCGAGCCATTCTGCCCCACCGATCATAGCACCTTCAAGACGGTAAAGTCGGCAAACCTACATATCAACATTCTGCACTCTCTCTAGGTTGTCACAGGTTAACACCGTGCTCTATGCATTCGTCTAGGCCGTGAAATATACGAATGAGTACTACAATGAGGAGAACTGTTCATCCTTCAGCGGCGAGCCATTCTGCCCCACCGACCATAGCACCTTCAAGACGGTAAAGCTGGCAAACTTACATATCACCAATATGCATTCTCTCTAGGTTGTCACAGGTTAACACCGTGCTCTATGCATTCGTCTAGGCCGTGAAATATACGAATGAGTACTACAACGAGGAGAACTGTTCATCCTTCAGCGGCGAGCCATTCTGCCCCACCGACCATAGCACCTTCAAGACGGTAAGCACCATTGTGCACTCTCTTGGTTGACACAGATTTTCACAGTGCTCTTTGCATTTGTCTAGGCCGTGAAGTATATGAATGGGTACTACTATGAGGAGAAGAACCATTCATCCTTTGACGGCGAGCCATTCTGTCCCACCGACCATAGCACCTTCAAAACGGTAAAGCCGCTCAACTTAATGACCAAATTACCATTGTGTGCATTCTTTGGGTAATGTCATGGTTACTCACGGATTAACACCGATATGCATTCATGTAGGCCGTGAAGACCATGAATGAGTACTACGATGAGGATGAGAATCTCAGGCTGCCCATGGACGCGGATGGTGATGACGAAGGGGGCGCGATGGATGCAAAGGACGATTGTGGTGGGAGTGCTGTTGACAACTACATCGACCATTCCGGGGCTGGCAATGATGATCCTGGGGTTGGTGATGACGTCTTCAACGATGATGACTATGCTGGGGGCTTTGAGGATGATAACTATTATGCTGGGGGCTTTGACGATGGCTACGATGGTGGTGACGGTGGGGATGGAACTGATGACTGGTGGTAGATCCAGGACAAGACCTCTTTGAAATGGTAGAAGGAAGTCCGATGTCGTGGAGTCAAGATGAAGTGAAAGTCTCTATCTCGTTTACTAGTTCTTATGTTATCTAATTATTGTTATGGCTAGCTTCGGATTGTTTATGTAGCTTTTAGGTTAGCTTGTGTCTTAATACATACATGGATGCATGTCTCTGTGTGTGCCTCGCCAGGAGATTTGGAATCATATTACTCCTACAACTTTTTTGTGTGATGAGCTTGGAAACCAGTCTTCTGTATGGGGAATCTTAACAGCATCATGTACCCTTGGGATAGAGGAATAATCAGTAATGCACATTACCGTCGGTATGTGTTTCTTTATTGCTCATGTTAAGCTTTGTGGTCTGTAGTATTTGTCTAACAAGATGTCGTTTTAGTCCTCTTTATGATGGCCTTGGCCAAATTGCACCGATGCAATCACTTTCATAATACAATAGTAATGTTTCTAACGGTGCATCACACTTCTATTGAAACAAAGTTCAATTTTCATGGAAGTGAAACAAAGTTCAGGTAAGATCAGCCATTACAGAGATTAAAACTCCTGGCTTACAGACCAAACCAAAGTTCCATTTCAGGAAAGAAACAAAGTTCAGATATGATCAGCCAATTCACGAGGAAAAGGCCACGACCAATCATAGAACATAGAATGAAATTCCAGGCTTACAGACCAGGAACAACATGAAAGTAATATCTTGGATGACATAGAAGAAACTGCTGATTATCAGTACCGCTTAGGACGTGTTCGGGAGCTCCCCCCAGCCACAAAATCCTCAACTCCGTCGCCGCCTGCCAACAGCCAGCTTCTCGAAAAAATTCTGGAGCGCTCGATCCGTTCGGTAGCGCAGCTTCTACTCTGGTCGTTGAAACCGGCCGCCAACCCCCCTAGCAATGAGAAATAGCAGCTCAGGAGAGCCCAACTTGCTGCGACAGCCCATCTAGCCATGGGAAGCCCGCTTAGGAGAAGAAACTGCCTTGGTGGAGGCACAGAATTGTAATATTTGCTACGAACCAACGAATCGGTACGCAATGCAAACTCACTTAGCGGTGGCACATACTTGTAATTCTTGGCAACTCCAACTTCGCTGTTTTGGTGGAGCTCGACTTTCCCAGCTCCGCAACTCCTCAAAAAATACACTACAAGTTTCGCCAGCTTCTCTCGCCCATAGCTGGGATTTGGACCGTTCGGCTGCACTCCGTCGTAGATTTGAGGATTTGAGAAGCTGGTGAGCTCCCGAACACGCCCTTAGTCTTGCCTCATTTTCACGATTCAGGGGACTATCAAAACTGGGTAATCCCAAATACAATCATGGATTAAGCAACAATCGAATCAAAACAAAGTTGAACTAATGTTTTTGACTTGCCAGTATCCTAAGTCATCATGCTCATATTTTATCCTGCATTGTTTCAACTTACCCCGGCCTAATCTCAGCTTAAAACTCGAAAATGATGGACCTCGGGAGCTAGTACTCCCAAGCTCTTTTTTGAATTCCAAAACTGGTCCCTTACAGAAGAGGATTTCCATCCATTCACGAAAACGGCATGTGAAGCTACTAAGTGCCCTCAATTCAACCCTAATATGAGAATCATTATTGAAGGTCCAAGACCATTGATATTGATAAAAAGAACCTCCATTTCTTTGTTGAATAGGCAGTTGGACTAAAAATACCTTAACTTTTTGTTATGGTTGAAAATACCGCAGCTATACCTAAGAGTAAAACACTAGGAAACACCCATGTGCGACGGATTTTTTTTTTGTTGCTGTTGGAATAAGAATAAGGCCAAATCTCATTGACATAATAACGGGAAGTGGGAGAAGATGGATTACCCATGCATATTGATATGTATGTTCCATAAGAAAAGAAATTGCAATTATTTACTTTAATTTGTTTATAAATTTGTTTCCAATTGACCAAAACATTTCTTATCTCTTTCTTAAAGAATAGGAAAGAAATAGTGGAATTCTTATTTTTTGACTCATTGAAATAATCAAAAATTAAGAATGGGTTTAGTTGGTTAAATTCAAAAGGTCAATCAGATAACTTCGTTACCTAGTTATTACCTAAATAAAGATATTTTTCAAAATAATTTTTTTATCATTTTACTTTCTATTCATTTTTATATTTCTTGTCTTGCAAGATCTCTTAAGAAGTGGTTCCGGAAATAACAACCACCACCAAAGTTTACTAGAACTAGATAGTACGGCATGCTCCATTGCGCCCACTATACTTGTGTTTGACATCTACGTGTTTGCCCATATAGGTTGCATTAATGCACAAGAATAATAATGTATTTGTCCTACCATGTTTTCTATGTGTTTATCATTGTGTAGATCACAAAGTGGCTAGTGGATATGTGTAGGAGTGCTTCAAACAAGAGGGAAAACACACATGATGGGATGGCTAGTAACGTCCAATTTTTCATGTTTGGGATTTTTTTAATTAGCATGCTAAAAGGACTATTATAAAAATTACATAAGGAATACATGTAAAAATGTTTATCACAAATTAAAAAATAGTTATCATGTATGTTAAACTATTCTTCACGCATTTGTCGCATATTTAAAATGTTTCTTGTGTATTTAAAATATGTTTGTTGTGTGCTGTTTGCTGAACAATGTTTATGGTGTATGTGAAAAAATGTTCACAATGTATTTTACAATACAATGTGTGTATGAAAAATATCCATCATGTATTAAAAAATCCACCAAGTCTTAAAAATATTTAATGTGTATTAAGAAAAATGTTGTATAGAAAAATATATTTATTAATAAAGATACTCCCTCCGTTCACTTTTGTTAGTAGTTTTGGACAGCTAAGACTAAGCTAATTTGCACGTTGTGATTTATATGGTGGTACCTAGCCGGCAGAGGACCAACCGAGTTGGCCGAAAAAACAACTGTTCCCGGCACCCAAGAGCTAGCACGCAGTGACATAACTAGGCAAGCAGCTTGTGCATCAATCTAAATAAAACAGCTAATCCGTTGAAAAGATAAGACAACTGCGGCTGTAGGGCCGCAACACAACCAAAGGCCCACCTGCCAGCCACATTAAATCTCAAGATGGCCTCGGCGTTCGTCTGGAGAGCCATGCATAAACTTGAAGGAGATATCATAGTTTTCATAAAGCTCTAGCCTGGCAAATGTTTTCATAGTGTAACCATCTTCTTCACTTGGTCCTTACTACAAAGTCGGACATGAATTCTAGAGATAGAATCAATTAGAACTTTCTAGCATTTGCTGGTGGCGTAAACTCGCGCTAGAAAACAATACTTGTTTTTTGGGGAAAACTAATTCAAGGGCATGCGACACATACCCAATATTGTTTTCCCAAAAAATCAGTATATAAGTCAATATACAAATGTATAATATAGTACCAGTATGGTTTTTAGGGAGGGGCTATGTCTTGCCTGTTCACTGGCCTCAAGCACTCCCTAAATGGGCCAAGCCCATAACCACAAGGTGCACAATGTCAGCCACACAGGTAAGAACGTAAGAGGATCTAAAAAAAAGGGTAAGAACGTAAGCTTCTATTCGTTTTGCTTTAAAAACATATTTCGAACTGTTCTAAATACATATACACTAAAAATTAATTCATCTATAAAATTATAAAAATACACCATGAATTTGAGAATATATTTGAAGAAATGTATTCTTTTTATTTGTGCACTTTAATAAAAATGTTTACAACCTTAAAAACAAACTAGCAAAAGAGCGTGCGCATTGTAAAGGGAGAGAAAACTAACATGTTCGCTAAGATATTCATCGGACGGATCCATAATAGTGAGGCCCACACCGAGGTGTAGAAGAAATATACATCAACAATGCATTTACCACGAAGCGAACCTTCACACTGATAACGAGGGAACTTACCCCTCCAAAATATTGAAATATACACTTAGTTAGCTTTATAGCTTCACACATCTACTTTACATCAACGTCGGCCATCCTTGCAGTGTCCATGTGATCGGCTTTGCATCACCGTCCACGGCGGTCCAACTTTTCCATCCAATAAAAAAAGAATAGCATCAACTGGTATTACATTAGCGTGCTTCCGCTACTCATAGGATGTTCGATCTTGCAGTGTTGTATCCCACTTGGAGCATCGAACGCACTTGTAGTGTCGCATAATCCGATTGTAGCAACGATACTTGATTAAAGCTGCATGTAGATCAATCAGATTTTTTTAAAGAAAAATGCATTTTGGTCACAGAAATAACACACATGTATGTGTCCCACGCGAGCGCCTCCACTTTCTTTTGTCATCAAATCCTTCTATCATCAATGCGTGCGTGCCTCTTTCCCACAACCCCGCTTAATTACCATTCTCTTGTCAATGCATGTGTTAATTACGGGGATCCATGCAATGCGCGAGTTTCTTCCTTTTGATTACAGGCCATACAAAGCTCGTGCCTCCCTCGTTTTCTTCTCTTTTATATGCCAATCAATGCATGCAGGCCTCTCTATTTCCCCACAATTCCACTTAATTTCCAACCGTACAAAGCCACCAATCTGGATTAAGGCGTGCATGCATGTTTTCCTTTTTATGGAGTCTTTCTCTTTGTTTTTCTTTGTTTATTAATTTTGCATGTGGCTAGCTGATATTTTAGAGAAAACTTGCAAATGTATATAAATCGATGCAATTTAATATAAAAATAGAGGTAAGAGTATTATTAAAGAAACCCTACAATATAACACAAAGTCATGATAGCAGAGTCGGCTGAAGGCTTTAGCGCAGCGGGTGGCGGTTGCGATTTCAAATCTCAAACTCACCCCTGTAAAATAATTTTATCTGCTTCTCTATAATTCTGTAGAATTGTTTGTTTCTGACCCACTGATGGACTGCGGGTTGATAATTAAAACTATCAGGGGTGTTTTCGTAAAAATGTATGACGAACTAAGAATACATATTTCTTTTATTAGTAGGTATAGATATAGATGCTCACGTGTTTACAAAAAAAGTTTGTGAAATTTTCGAAAAGAATGTAAAAAAACTGTTAGGGTTATTTAAAAAAATCTGTAATTCAAAACTTAAACGTTTTCCAAAACATTTACACATTTTAAAAATGTAATAAAAATACTTTTAAACAATATAATAAAAATGTTCACGAAATTTTAAATAAATGCTTCGTACCATTCAACATTATGCACATGGAAATTTTAAAAGTTGTCTCTCGTTTCAAAAGAATATTTATACAATGTTTGCATAATTTAATAAAAATGTTTCATACCAAAGAAAAACATTCAGTGTGCATTTGAAAAATATTTAATATATAATAAGGAAATCATTCAAACATGTATTTAATTTTTTTTAACATGTGTAAAAAAATGTTCCACATCTATACGGAAATGTATAACTTGTGTTAAAAAATTAGGTATGTACCTGGTAAGGAAATGAAAATGCAAGATAAAATGGAAAATAATAAAATAAAACAACAAAGAAAAGAAAATGAAAGAAAACCCGATGAAACCCATAAAGAAAAACAACCTATAAGAATAAGAAAAAGAAGAAATAAAAAGAAAACAAAAAACTATAAGAAGACTGAATCAAACAAGAAACAGCCGGAAACCAGAAAGAAACTAAGCACGGAAGACATGTCCCCGAAAACAAGATCATTACTCGTTGCGCACTTTATGGCCGGACGCTAGAGGTGAGAAGTGCATATACCTCACGTGGCTATGGTGGATCCCATTTGCCACCCGCGAGCGGCAAATGGTTGGGCAATGCCCGCTAGCAGTTGAACTGTGCATTGCTATGACGCCGGAGATGCAACCTCTCTTGCCCATCACGGACAAAGGGGGGAGGTACAAGCACTTTTATGTATTTTTGTTGTATTACAATGTATTTGTAGTTCATATACAACAATTTTTGTATGGTTAGTACATATAGTTGCTGATAAGATAGATTTAGTGTATTGGTTTATGATTACTGGATTAAGTTGTATGATTGGTGGATATACTCTTTATAGTTTTTTATGATTAGTGGGTATAGTTGTTGTACTTTTTTTTATAATTAGTGGATATAGTTGTTGATAGGATGGATTCATTGTATATAATTATAGATATGAATGATTTTGTAGATATGACAGATTTAATTTAGTGTATATATTGATGGGTTTTGTGGATATAATGTTGATATAATGGTCAGTGAATATAATATTACATAATATAATGTTTAATGTTTAACTTTTGCTTTTTAATATATATATAAATATTTAGATTTAATCACTTATAATTGTATAACATGAACTAGTTACTTGTTTACATTTGAAGCTTGTCAAGGGATAGTACTGGCTCTCATTCGTTACCTAGACTATCATTTCCTACGAGATCACCTGAAAAAGAACAAAACAATCACGCGAGGGACCACAATCAATAGGTTTAGTGAGGTTCTGAATTCACAAGATAATGATAGGAAGTGATCGAGACACGTGGATGAGTGCGCTTCACCGTTTATCACTAGAAGCATGCCAAGAATAAAAAACATGGCCATTATTACTTCCGCTTAAAAGATGAACATGAGAAGCCTGTCGAACGAGAAACTATTTGGACTGCTTCGAACACATTCAAGTAGTGGATCAAACAATACACTGGTGACAGATTTCATTGATCTATATTTGATGCCGTTTGGCCAATGCCCATATATTAAGGAGGAAGTGTTGGATGAATTCGTGCGCTAAAAGACCACCAAGGAATTCCGAGCGAAAATTTAGGCACACAAGGAACATGCACCCGACCGTTTGCATACTACTGGGTATGTGGGCATGGACAAGACATGGGGACAGGAGAATGAGGAGGCAATAACCTCCAAATAAACCCTAAAAATTACACACAACATATTTGAGGGAACGCCATGCTGAGCGAGACCACGGGCCTCCGAAGCCTCGTCGATTACATAAACATGCTTGATCTTAGTAACCCAGTGGATGGCGAGGCCTACTATCACTTGATGGTATGCCAAGAAATTCGCTGAATGCTTTTGAATTTATTTCCCATGCTATGTTAGCATGAAAATATCTTGCTTTTAAGGTGGATCTCAATGAGGCAGCTAAGGCTAGCCGCTTCAAATAAGATCTGGTCTAAGAGGGCTTGGGAAACCTTACGCACCTATGAGGGACGGAGGAGGCATAGCTCCATGGAATATGCCAATGACGAGACTATGTCGAGAAGTTCGAATGGTAGAGAGATAAGAAAAAAGTTGACAAAGAAGGAAAAAAAGATATATATTCTCAATGTCGAAACCACGAAAGCCTTAAGAGAAGATCTCGTACTACCGCAACCATCCACGCTAGCCCCTATGATGATGTGGGAGTTGCTTGGGTTCTAGTCCATCCTTCAAAGGGAGGTTCGATTGTCCACAATGTTTGTCTTGGCACTTATTATGTTGAAGAAATTACTACTCTCGATTAGAGGAGAGGCGAATTTATCTAGTGGGTGAAATGAGATGTCATCCTTAGGAGATGATTTGTAGCATGCGCGCGGGAATACTCATGCATGCAGCCACATGATTGCGTCAAGCTTCAGAAACATGTTTTGTTATTAGAGCCCAATTACTTCATGCATGCAGTTTTTTGTACAACATTTGGCAGAGAGGGCATGCCCTGCCCACCCCACGCCTTTTCCTTTTGACTTCTAAATTTGAATGTATCATATCTTTCGAATCGAAAGTCCATTTTTCTGCATATTCATGTTAATTTTACGGGGGACTTGAAACATATCCACTTATGTATACGTTTCGACAAGTTTTTTAAACACCACCGAATTTGAACTACTAAAACTTGATAGAAATGAATGATAAATTAAGCAAGTTTCAATAATTAGAACTTAAACCCTAAACCCGAAAAGCAAATGATTTTTTTTAAAAATAGATGAAATTTTGTAAAAACATAATGTTATGACTATCAAACTTTAATATTTGAAACTTACTAAATTTAAAAAGTGGACAAAAATGTATTGAAAATTGGTCTTGTTTGAAAGTACTTGTTGCAATGAACTCAAATATGAAAAAAAAACTAATTTAGAATTCAATTCAAAAGAGACAATAGATTCAAATTTGGAGATGAAATGAAAAAAATATGGAAGGTGGAGCGGGTGACGCATGCAACTTTGCTAAATGCTGGCATGCATGGACCCCTTGTGCAGCAATTAAAGGTTAATGACATAAATATTGCAGCAATCTTGAAGGAAATGGGTGGCGCATGCATGCGCGCCCCTATAGATTTTCGAGTCAACCTTAACAATCCTCATCCATGCCCAACTCATACAGTCTTGACAAGGTAGAGCAACAACTTACCCTATCAGTGCTACACTTCCCAAGAATAATGGTCGAAGCATTTTTGCACCACAAGATTGGCCCCACCCCATGAAACTTGAAAAGACAGAAAAACAAGCAAAGCAAGTGAAAAGACTTGATAATGGGTCAGGATGGCAAGGAAATGGGGATGGAAAAGCTACAAGCATTGTACACCTTCGAAAAAGAGTTGCCATAAAAGCAATACAAAAACCAATAAAATGGCATGCGTCGCCCCCCATGGAGAACAAGCACGAACCCAGCCACCGTCGGACCACCAACCCACATCCGCCCTCCTCCCCCGCTAATGATGTACCTTTCCTTCCCACTCGTGACACAGTGATGTGCAAGGCATCTTGACCTTGCGTGTTGGAAATATGCCCTAGAGGCAATAATAAAATGGTTATTATTGTATTTCCTTGTTCATGATAATTGTCTATTGTTCATGCTATAATTGTGTTAACCGGAAACCGTAATACATGTGTGAATACATAGACCACAACATGTCCCTAGTGAGCCTCTAGTTGACTAGCTCGTTGATCAATAGATGGTCACGGTTTCATGACCATGGACATTGGATGTCGTTGATAACGGGATCACATCATTAGGAGAATGATGTGATGGACAAGACCCAATAATAAGCATAGCATAAGATCGTGTAGTTCATTTGCTAAAGCTTTTCAATGTCAAGTATCGTTTCCTTAGACCATGAGATTGTGCAACTCCCGGATACCGTAGGAATGCTTTGGGTGTGCCAAACGTCACAACGTAACTGGGTGGCTATAAAGGTGCACTACGGGTATCTCCAAAAGTGTCTGTTGGGTTGGCACGAATCAAGACTGGGATTTGTCACTCCGTGTGACGGAGAGGTATCTCTGGGCCCACTCGGTAAGACATCATCATAATGAGCTCAATGTGACTAAGGAGTTAGTCACGGGATGATGTATTACGGAACGAGTAAAGAGACTTGCCGGTAACAAGATTGAACAAGGTATAGAGATACCGACGATCGAATCTCGAGCAAGTATCATACCGATAGACAAAGGGAATTGTATACGAGATTGATTGAATCCCCGACATCGTGGTTCATCCGATGAGATCATCGTGGAGCATGTGGGAGCCAACATGGGTATCCAGATCTCGCTGTTGGTTATTGACCGGAGAGGTATCTCGGTCGTGTCTACATGTCTCCCGAACCCGTAGAGTCTACACACTTAAGGTTCGATGACGCTAGGGTTATAGGGAAATGGTATACGTGATTACCGAAAGTTGTTCGGAGACCCGGATGAGATCCCGGACGTCACGAGGACCTCTGGAATGGTCCGGAGGTAAAGATTGATATATAGGAAGTCCAGTTTTGGTCACCGGAAAGTTTTTGGGCTCATCGGTAGTGTACCGGGAGGGTGCCGGAGGACCCCCGGGAGGGGTGTGACGACCAAAGGACTTCGTGGGCCCTTAGAGGAGGTGTTCCAGCCCTTAGTGGGCTGGCCAAGACCTTCTAGAAAGGCCCATGCGGCTGGAGATCTGGAGATAAAGGGCAAAGGGTTTTAAAAGAGGAGATCCACCTCCCTTGTGGGAGGTGGACTCTATCCCCACTTCGGTCGAAGCCCTCCTCTTTGGAGGAGGGGCCAAGGCAGCCCTCCCTCTCCCTCCTCCTATATATACTTGAGGGTTTGGCCTTTTGAGGATAGTTTTGAACTCTCTCTCTCTCATGGCAAAGCCCTACCTCTCTTCTTCCTCCTCCGCATCGCTTAGGCGAAGCCCTGCCGGAATACCTTGCTACTCCACCACCACCACGTCGTCGTGCTGCTGTTGGAGCCCTTCCCCAACCTCTCCTTCCTCCTTGCTGGATCAAGGCATAGGAGACGTCACCGGGCTGCACGTGTGTTGAACGCGGAGGCTCCGTTGTTCGGCGCTTAGATCGGAATCCACCGCGATCTGAATCGCTACGAGTACGACTCCATCAACCGCGTTCTTGTAACGCTTCCGCTTAGCGATCTTCAAAGGTATGAAGATGCAATCGCTCCCCACTTGTTGCTGATTTCTCCATAAATAGATCTTGGTGACACGTAGGAAAATTTTGATTTACTACTACGTCTCCCATCAGTGGCATCATGAGCTAGGTCTATGCGTAGAATCTATGCAGGAGTAGAACACAAAGCAGTTGTGGGCGTCGATTTTGTTAATTTGCTTACCACTACTAGTCTTATCTTGATTCGGCGGTATTGTGGGATGAAGCGGCCCGGACCGACTTTACACGTACGCTTACGTGAGACTGGTTCCACCGCCTGACATGCACTTGTTTCATAAGGTGGCTAGCGGGTGTCTGTCTCTCCCACATTAGTCGGATTGGATTCGATGAAAAGGGTCCTTATGAAGGGTAAATAGCAATTGGCATATCATGTTGTGGTTTTGGCGTAAGAAACGTTCTTGCTAGTAACCTATGGCAGCCACGTAAAAACTTGCAACTACAAATTAGAGGACGTCTAACTTGTTTTTGCAGCATATGCCTTGTGATGTGATATGGCCAAAGGATGTGATGTGATATGGCCAAAGGATGTGATGTGATGCATTGTGATGTATGAGAATGATCATGTTCTTGTAATAGGATTCACGACTTGCATGTCGATGAGTATGACAACCAGCAGGAGCCATAGGAGTTGTCTTATTTTATTATATGACCTGCGTGTCAATCATAAACGTCATGTAATTACTTTACTTTATTGCTAAACGTTATCCATAGTAGTAGAAGTAATAGTTGGCGAGACAACTTCATGAAGACACAGTGATGGAGATCATGATGATGGAGATCATGGTGTCGTGCCGGTGACAGTAATGATCATGGTGCCCCGAAGATGGAGATCAAAGGAGCAAGATGATAATGGCCATATCGTGTCACTATATTGATTGCATGTGATGTTTATCATGTTTACATCTCATTTGCCTAGAACGACGGTAGTAAATAAGATGATCTCTCACTAAAATTTCAAGAAAAGTGTTCACCCTAACTGTGCACCGTTGCTAAGGATCGTTGTTCCGAAGCACCACGTGATGATCGGGTGTGATAGGTTCTAACGTTTGCATACAACGGGTGTAAGCCAGATTTACACACGCGAAACACTTAGGTTGACTTGACGAGCCTAGCATGTACAGACATGGCCTCGAAACACGGAAGACCGAAAGGTCGAACATGAGTCGTATGGAAGATACGATCAACATGGAGATGTTCACCATGGATGATTAGTCCGTCTCACGTGATGATCGGACACGGGCTAGTTGACATGGATCATGTGTCACTTGGATGACTAGAGAGATGTCTATCTAAGTGGGAGTTCATTAAATAATTTGATTATGTGAACTTAATTATCATGAACTTAGTCTAAAATTATCTTTGCAATCTATATTGTAGATCCAATGGCCAACGCGAATGTCACCCTCAATTTCAACGCGTTCCTAGAGAAAACCAAGCTGAAAGATGATGGAAGCAACTATGCGGACTGGGTCCGTGGCTTGAGGATCATCCTCATAGCTTCCAAGAAATTGTATGTCCTTGATGCACCATTAGGTGACCCACCCCTTCTCCCAGCAGAGCAAGACATTGCGAACGCTTGGCATTCTCGCTGCGATGATTACTCCCTTGTTCAGTGCGGCATGCTTTACGGTTTAAAACCGGGGCTCCAAAAGCGTTTTGAGCAACACGGAGCATATGAGATGTTCCAAGAGGTGAAACTGGTTTTCCAAGCTCATGCCCGGGTCGAGAGATATGACGTCTCCGACAAGTTCTTCAGCTGTAAGATGGAGGAGAATAGTTCTGTCAGTGAGCACATCCTCAAGATGTCTGGGCTACACAACCGCTTGACTCAGCAGGGAGTTAATCTCCCGGATGACTCGGTCATTGACAAAATCCTCCAGTCGCTTCCACCTAGCTACAAGAGCTTTGATGAACTACAACATGCAAGGGATGGAGAAGTCCATTCTTGAGTTGTACTCGATGCTGAAATCAGTAGAGGTCGAGATCAAAAAGGAGCATCAAGTGTTGATGGTGAATAAGACCACTAGTTTCAAGAAAGGCAAGGGTAAGAAGAACTTCAAGAAGGACGGTTAAGCTGTTGCCGCGCCCAGTAAGCAAGTTGCCGGGAAGAAGAAGAACAAGAATGGACCCAAGTCTGAGACTAAGTGTTTTTATTACAAGGGTACCTGTCACTGGAAGCGGAACTGCCCCAAGTACTTAGCGGATAAGAAGGACGGCAACATTAAAGGTATATGTGATATACTTGTTATTGATGTGTACCTAACCAGCGCTCGTAGTAGCTCTTGGGTATTTGATACTGGTGCAGTTGCTCACATTTGTAACTCCAAGCAGGAGCTGCGGAATAAGCGGAGGCTGGCAAAGGACGAGGTGACGATGCACGTCGGGAATGGTTCCAAGGTCGATGTGATCGCCGTCGGCACGCTACCTCTACATCTACCTTCGGGATTAGTGTTAAACCTTAATAATTGTTATTTAGTACCAGCTTTGAGCATGAACATTGTATCTGGATCTCGCTTGATGCGAGATGGCTACTCATTTAAATCTGAGAATAATGGTTCTTCTATTTATATGAGAGAAATATTTTATGGTCATGCCCCGCTGGTCAACGGTTTATTTTTGATGAATCTCGAACGTGATGTTACACATGTCCATAATATGAGTACCAAAAAGTGTAAGGTTGATAACGATAGTCCCACATACATGTGGCACTGCTGCCTTGGTCATATTGGTGTCAAACGTATGAAGAAGCTCCATGCTGATGGACTTTTGGAGTCTCTTGATTTCGAATCATTTGACACGTGCGAACCATGCCTCATGGGCAAGATGACTAAGACTCCGTTCTCCGGAACAATGGAGCGAGCAACTGACTTGTTGGAAATAATACATACCGATGTATGCGGTCCAATGAGTGTCGAGGCTCGTGGTGGCTACCGTTATGTTCTCACCCTCACTGATGACTTGAGTAGTATGGGTATGTCTACTTAATGAAACATAAGTCTGAAACTTTTGAAAGGTTCAAGGAATTTCAGAGTGAGGTAGAGAATCAACGTGACAGGAAAATAAAGTGCCTACAATCTGATCGTGGCGGAGAATATTTAAGTCACGAGTTTGGCATGCACCTAAGGAAATGTGGAATTGTTTCACAACTCACGCCGCCTGGCACACCTCAGTGAAATGGTGTGTCTGAACGTCGTAATCGCACTCTATTAGATATGGTACGATCTATGATGTCTCTTACCGACTTACCGCTATCATTTTGGGGATATGCATTACAGACTGCCGCATTCACTTTAAATAGGGCACCATCAAAATCCGTTGAGGCGATACCGTATGAATTATGGTTTGAAAAGAAACCTAAGTTGTCATTTCTAAAAGTTTGGGGATGCGATGCTTATCTGAAGAAACTTCAACCTGAGAAGCTCGAACCGAAAGCAGAAAAGTCGTCTTCATAGGATATCCCAAAGAGACTATTGGGTATACCTTCTACCTACGATCCGAGGGCAAAGTCTTTGTTGCCAAGAATGGATCCTTTCTCGAGAAATAATTTCTCTCGAAAGAAGTAAGTGGGAGGAAAATAGAACTTGATGAGGTAATTGTACCTCCACTCGAACCGGAGAGTAGCGCAACACAGGAAGTTGTTTCTGTGGAGCCTACACCGGCTGGAGAGGAAGTTAATGATGATGATCATGAAACTTCAGATCAAGTTACTATTGAACGTCGAAGGTCCACTAGGACACGTTCCACACCAGAGTGGTACGGCAACCCTGTCCTAGAGATCATGTTGTTAGACAACGGTGAACCTTCGAACTATGAAGAAGCGACGGCGGGCCCAGATTCCAACAAATGGCTTGAAGCCATGAAATCCGAGATAGGATCCATGTATGAGAACAAAGTATGGACTTTGGTGGACTTGCCAGATGATAAGCGAGCCATTGAAAATAAATGGATCTTTAAGAAGAAGACCGACGTGGATGGTAATGTGACCATTTATAAGGCGCGACTTGTCGCTAAGGGTTATCGACAAGTTCAAGGAGTTGACTACGATGAGACTTTCTCACCCATAGCGATGCTGAAGTCTGTCCGAATCATGTTAGCAATTGCCGCATTTTATGATTATGAGATCTGGCAAATGGACGTCAAAATGGCATTCCTTAATGGCTTCCTCAAGGAAGAACTGTATATGATGCAGCCGGAAGGTTTTGTTGATCCTAAAGATGCTAACAAGGTATGCAAGCTCCAGCGCTCCATCTATGGGCTGGTGCAAGCATCTCGGAGTTGGAACATTCACTTTAATGAAGTGATTAAAGCGTTTGGGTTTGTACAGGTTTATGGAGAACCCTGTATTTACAAGAAAGTGAGTGGGAGCTCTGTAGCATTTCTCGTATTATATGTGGATGACATACTGATAATGGGAAATGATATAGAACTCTTGGAAAGTGTAAAGGCCTACTTGAATAAGTATTTTTCAATGAAGGACCTTGGAGAAGCTGCTTACATATTAGGTATTAAGATCTATAGAGATAGATCGAGACGCCTCATAGGTCTTTCACAAAACACATACCTTGAAAAGATATTGAAGAAGTTCAATATGGATCAGTCCAAGAAGTTGTTCTTGCCTGTGTTACAAGGTGTGAGATTGAGTATGACTCAATGCCCGACCACGACAAAGGATAGAGAAGAGATGAGTTTCATCCCCTATGCTTCAGCCATAAGCTCTATTATGTATGCCATGTTCTGTACCAGACCTGATGTGAACCTTGCCATAAGTTTGGTAGGGAGGTACCAAAGTGATCCCGAAGCGGAACACTGGACAACGGTCAAGAATGTCCTGAAGTACCTGAAAAGGACAAAGGACATGTTTCTCATATATGGAGGTGCCGAAGAGCTCGTCGTAAAGGGTTACGTCGATGCTAGATTCGACACAGATCCAGACGACTCCAAGTCGCAAACCGGATACGTGTATATTTTGAATGGAGGGGCAGTCAGCTAGTGCAGCAGCAAGCAAAGCGTCGTGGCGGCATCTACATGTGAAGCGGAGTACATAGCTGCTTCGGAAGCAGTAAAGGAGTCTGAATGAAGGAGTTCATCACCGACCTAGGAGTAATTCCAAGTGCGTCGGGCCCGATGACTCTATTCTGTGACAACACTGGAGCTATTGCCCTTGCGAAGGAGCCCAGGTTTCACAAGAAGACAAGACACATCAAGCGCCGCTTCAACTCCATCCGCGATTACATTCAGGAGGGAGATATAGATATTTGTAAAGTGCATACGGATCTGAATGTCGCAGATCCGTTGACTAAACCTCTCTCACGAGCAAAACATGATCAACACCAAAATGCTATGGGTGTACGATTCATCATAATGTAACTAGATTATTCACTCTAGTGCAAGTGGGAGACTGTTGGAAATATGCCCTAGAGGCAATAATAAAAAGTTTATTATTGTATTTCCTTGTTCATGATAATTGTCTATTGTTCATGCTATAATTGTGTTAACCGGAAACCGTAATAGATGTGTGAATACATAGACCACAACATGTCCCTAGTGAGCCTCTAGTTGACTAGCTCGTTGATCAATAGATGGTCACGGTTTCATGACCATGGACATTGGATGTCGTTGATAACGGGATCACATCATTAGGAGAATGATGTGATGGACAAGACCCAATCCTAAGCATAGCATAAGATCGTGTAGTTCATTTGCTAAAGCTTTTCAATGTCAAGTATCGTTTCCTTAGACCATGAGATTGTGCAAATCCCGGATACCATAGGAATGCTTTGGGTGTGCCAAACGTCACGACGTAACTGGGTGGCTATAAAGGTGCACTACGGGTATCTCCGAAAGTGTCTGTTGGGTTGGCATGAATCAAGACTGGGATTTGTCACTCCGTGTGACGGAGAGGTATCTCTGGGCCCACTCGGTAAGACATCATCATAATGATCTCAATGTGACTAAGGAGTTAGTCACGGGATGATGTATTACAGAACAAGTAAAGAGACTTGTTGGTAATGAGATTGAACAAGGTATAAAGATACCGACGATCGAATCTCGGGCAAGTATCATACCGATAGACAAAGGGAATTGTATACGGGATTGATTGAATCCCCGACATCGTGGTTCATCCGATGAGATCATCGTGGAGCATGTGGGCCAACATGGGTATCCAGATCCCGCTGTTGGTTATTGACCGAAGAGGTGTCTCGGTCATGTCTACATGTCTCCCGAACCCATAGGGTCTACACACTTAAGGTTCAATGACGCTAGGGTTATAGGGAAATGGTATATGTGACTACCAAAAGTTGTTCGGAGACCCGTATGAGATCCCGGACGTCACGAGGAGCTCCGGAATGGTCCGGAGGTAAAGATTGATATATAGGAAGTCCAGTTTTGGTCATCGGAAAGTTTTTGGGCTCATCGGTAGTGTACCGGGAGTGCCGGGAGGGTGCCGGAGGACTTCGTGGGCCCTTAGAGGAGGTGTTCCAGCCCTTAGTGGGCTGGCCAAGACCTTCTAGAAAGGCCCATGCGGCTGGAGATCTGGAGATAAAGGGCAAAGGGTTTTAAAAGAGGAGATCCACCTCCCTTGTGGGAGGTGGACTCTATCCCCACTTCGGCCGAAGCCCTCCTCTTTGGAGGAGGGGCCAAGTCAGCCCTCCCTCTCCCTCCTCCTATATATACTTGAGGTTTTGGCCTTTTGAGGATAGTTCTGAACTCTCTCTCTCACGGCAAAGCCCTACCTCTCTTCTTCCTCCTCCGCAGCGCTTAGGCAAAGCCCTGCCGGAATACCTTGCTACTCCACCACCATCACGTCGTCGTGCTGCTGTTGGAGCCCTTCCCCAACCTCTCCTTCCTCCTTGCTGGATCAAGGCGTAGGAGACATCACCGGGCTGCACGTGTGTTGAACGCGGAGGCGCCGTTGTTCGGCGCTTAGATCGGAATCCACCGCGATCTGAATCGCTGCGAGTACGACTCCATCAACCGCGTTCTTGTAACGCTTCCGCTTAGCAATCTTCAAAGGTATGAAGATGCAATCTCTCCCCACTCGTTGCTGGTTTCTCCATAGATAGATCTTGGTGACACGTAGGAAAATTTTGGTTTACTACTACGTCTCCCATCATTGCGGTGGGGCGAGCTATGGCGTATAGACAGGGGATGGCCGTTGCTAGCAACTGCACCAAGTTGGCATAGAGTCACGTGCGTTGCGGGCGCATGGTGAGGTGGTGTGCGTTGACGTGGCGGGGCAGCCAATGCCGCAATATCCGGGCCCCATCCGGGCTTTGTGGGTTGGCACCTGGGCATCATTGTCCCCATGTGGTGCGGGGGTTGAGAGGTGCTTGGAGGGTTCACCAAGCTTGCGCGGGGGTGTGGGCACTACTGCATCGTGGAGGCCGCGATGGTGTTGTGTTCCCACAACTGTCGAACCTTGTTGGCTTACGCACAAAACCCAGCGAGACGTCCTCGTGGTGGCCCCGGAGGGGTTGCATGGATCTAGGTTAGTCGGCGTGACACCAATAAGATCCAACGGCAAGGTTGAAGCAATGGTGGTGTGGAGGCTCTGGGCTAGGTAGAGGTGCCAGATGTGTAGGCGGCATGGCCTGATCTGTGTTTCTACGGGCTTGTGAGGGTCCTTGTGGCGTGCCATCTTTGGGATGTGCATGGGAGATATGTGCCATGGTGCTTGCGTATCGTGGAGGTGGTAGGCCGAGTGTGTTGTCTAGGTCATGAGTGTGCATGGGCGAGGCTGTCGCCTAAAGATGAACTCCGGCTGAGTCGCTGATGGCAACGCTTGCGGGCTCTACTCCCTTATTGAAGGAATCGGTGTTGCATTCCTCCCCTCCCTTGCCAAACATGCTACAAGAGGGAAACCCTAGATCCTATCTCTCAGATCGTACGATGCTGGCGCGAATGATTTTGCTCGACGTTGAGTTTCCCCTTGGTGGCATCGCCTTGGAGTTAGACTCGGTCAAAGGGACTTATGGCTTGTGAATATGGTTGGAGGCAGCTAGCGTGACATCTTTGTGAGGGCAGAAGGAGCACCCTTCACATACAAGGAGCGGCAGACGAGTTATGTTAGCTAACCTGGTGGATCGTACACCACTAGTGAAAACCCTGGTAGTATGTGGGTCATGGGGCTAGCAATAGCGTGGGTCCCCGCGCTACTGCTAAGGCGCTACAACTAAAATTTAGGAGTAGAGCGGGACTAGAACACGCTACTGGTAATTATCTTAGTACGAGCGTGGGGGACTGCCCCATGCTACTACTAGCAGTAGTGCCTATTTCTGCCCCCTGCCACTACTATTCATGCATATTTCATTTCTTTATATTTATACCGTATTTAGACACTGTTATAAATTTTTATACAACATCAATAAAGAGGTTGTGTAAGAAGAATGGATTAGATTAAAGTGGATGGATCCAAGTGACCAAGTTGAATTAGTAAGAAATATGATGTTGGGACGGCACACAAGTGTCGAATGAAGGTAACGCCTACCAAGTCCAATTTGTATTTATAGGCATTGACATCATTTGACAATTGTATGTCATCCTAACATCATATCTTCTTACTAATTCAATTTGGTCACTTGCATCCATTCACTTTAATCTAATCTGTGTCATATAATAACTCATCATCCATAGTCAGATAACAAATCATCATCATCTTAATCATATAAAAACCCATTATCATCTTAATCATATAACAACTCATCATCTGTAGTCATATAATAACTCATCTTCATTGTAGCACAGGGAAAGTTAACCACTACTACATAATTGTTATCATCTTAGGTTAATAACTTTCGAGCACATGACAGGTACTAGGACCTACTCCTCTCTAGCAAAACATAGGCCACTCGGAGTTTCCCTGCAAAATTGGACTTCATTTCATCCATCCATATTATCTACCTATCTAAAAACAAAATAAACTACACATAAACTATAAAATAATCCATCTAATAAATAACTAAATCTATTACTAAGGACACATAAACTAAACCTAAAACAATACATCTAACAATCCATCTAATAAAAAAACTAGACCTAAAACGGAAGACACTTATATAAAAAAAACTAAGACAGTACATCTAATAAGCATCCATCTAACAATCCATCTAATAAAAAACTAAACCTAAAGCTAAAGACATATAAAAAAACTAAACCTAAAATAATATTGCATCCATCTATCCATGATGCATCCATGCATCCCTCTCATGGTGGGGGTGGGGGTGGAGCGAGGTGCTAGGAGTGGGGAGGGTCAGGACGGGGAGGGCGTCGACGCGGTGAGGACTAGGACGGGGAAGGGTGGACACGGAGAAGCGAGGGCTGGCCGGAACGCGATAGGGCGACCGCGCGGGGATGGCTGCCCGACACGGGGGAGGGCGGCCACGCTGGGAGAGCCGAGCGGTAAAGGGGAGGGCATCCACGAGGGCAAATGGCCGGCGGGTGGGAGTGAGAGTGCGGGATTGAGAGGGGCGAGTGGAGTGGAGAGGGAGAGTGACGGGCCAGCGGCGCGCAGGAAGAGGATAAGCCCGATTAGCCGTAGGGCGGGCCAAGGGCCCCGTGTTGCTGCTAAGTGAGGCTTAGCAAGGGGCATCCCATGTGTACGTCGTAACAACGTGGACACTGGACCAGCGCTACAACTATGGGCTTAGTTACAAACACGGGCTGGGGCCCAATGCTACTATTGTTCCGTGCCTCGGGGTTACCGTTGGGTTCGAATAGTAGTAACGTCGGGCGATCCAACACGCGTCTACTAAGATGTAGCAGTAGCGCCGGTTATGTCCATGTGCTACTACTAATTAACAATAGCGTGGTTCCCTACTCGGCGTTACTGTTAACCTTCTACTTATAGGTTATTTTAGTGTCTGTCACCCACGCCCCCTGTAGAGAGGCGGCGGTCATGGTGGTCCTCCACCTGGACTGGGGTGCCAAGCCAGCAGAGCCGTGGATCTGGCCAATATGTTGGCACTGCCCCTAGGTTGCGGCATTGGACGGGCAACGTTCACTTGAAGGGCTTCGACCTTCCGTTCCAGCAGCACGGTTACGGCCGGTGAACAATCAACCAACGACGCAGAACAGTTGTTGGTTCCTTTGTTGGCTAGCAGGGTCATGGCCAGTCCTGCATCAGATTGTTAGTGTTTTCTTCGCTAAGGGCGATGCACGACAACATTCATGTCCTTCCTCTTAGTATAAGCTGTTGCAAATGGCCAAAACTACGGAGCTAGTGGCGGCACATGGTCGTGTTCTCCTATGCTGAATAGCCATCCGCTGTCACTTGTGAGATGGTGTGAGACTCCGAATGTCCCAAACATGGTATTTTGACAATATCGTTGTTCTTCCTCCCCATCAAAGATTTCGTTTTGTTGTGGTAACCGGCTCTTGTTGGGGCTCGTCAGCCGGCTCATGCGAGCATGGCCATCTCTAGTCGTTCGGACCGCGCACGTCTACAACTGCTGGGATAATGGACAGTGGAGGAGAAAACATTAGTGACTTTGGTTGGATGGTGCTTCTTGAGTACCCGTCTCGAGCTCTGGAGTGAGGTGAAAACCCTAGGTCTGACTCTAGTTGGCCATACCTAGCAATGACGGCGTTATTCGCGCCGTTACCTTCATGAAGGCATTGCTTGGAGTTTGCTCAGACTTGTTTTTCAGGTTGAAAATCCTGGATCCAACCTTGGATGGTTGGATCTGGCGACGACATCGCTTACATGTCGTCGTTCCCTTCCTGGAGGTGTCGCTTTTGGAGATCATTTCTCGGGGTCCTGGTGTTGTCGAGAGATGGTGTTGCCGATGATCATCATTGTATATCATCAATCACCTTGTCACTTTAGGATTTGTTTTTGTTTTTGCTCATCTGCCTATGCAAAGCTTTGGTCTTCCATGACTTTGCTTTTTATTAGTGTGATCTTTGTGTGTGTGTGTGTGTGTGTGTGTGTGTGTGTGTGTGTGTTGGTTGCTTATTAAGCTCGAGGGCTTCCTCCACAACAATCAGAGTGAATTTATGGTTCCTTAGGAGGACTTGTTTGGTCTGTTCAACTCGAAAGCTTTGGATGCCAGCACCATGAAATGCTTCATACTACACCAAAGCAAAAGAAAGTCTCCACAGACCGCATTGTATCCTTTTTCACTTCAATAAAAGGTAAGTGATAATTCTAAATCAATAAACTTCTACATTTTGAGCCTGTAACATCAATTAACCAAGGGATATTAAAACCATATGTAGCTACCATTGGTTTATTGTTGCTATCCTCCTTGACAAAGGCAAAATATACCACTCTTATCTTTATATTAGGACCAACTTCACGAGCCCGAGTTTTTGTCAATCACTGCAGCCAGTTTTGTAGGAGAAACCAACTAGAGTACTAACTAATATTCTAGTCGGTTCTATACATGCAACCGACTATGACCGTTAACTTTTCCAATCGGTTCTTCGAGCAGAGGCTACTTAAATCATCCTAGTCGGTTCTGTCGCAAGAACCAATTGTTGAGGTGGGTAAGTTGGTTTCTCAACCACCTCCAAATACGAGTAGTTGCTCTGGTTTGCTAGAGACAATAGACAAAACCGCCTCAGGGTTGTGTACCAATTATACCAACACATATTTTGCAGAGAGGTGCTGGGTCCTCTGATGGATATGATGGGAATATCGTCAGAATGAACTTGTATTTCAACTTGACAAGAAAGAAACCCCTTTTCCTCTCTCTTGCAGGTTTATTGTTTGAATACTTTGAATTCGGATGTCGTTTTCTAGAATTTTTCTAGGGTATGTTGGTTTGTTTGTCTTGATAATGAATGTGCTTGTTTTGCTGGCTTGACTGTCATGGCCTCCTGCCATGCATGCTTTGATAGATTTTTTTGGTTATTAGTACTAATCAAGCGTAGCTTTAGTCTTTCATGTTGGCCGCTGGCATTCTTTGCGCCCAGGCCCAACCACGCAAGGATTAAAGCATGTATCGTCGACCACCAGTGCTTGGTCTGCCCCAACGCACTAGATGGGCAAGACAGGAGCACAAAAGCAGCTTTGATCCCATGCATGCATGATGCCCACTCAGACTCAGTGCCCCTAAAACAGTCAGGTCCAAATCTTGCAACCCCACACGCAGGTCCCTGATCACACTCAACCATCTTTAGCTGCATACAAAGATGAGATGAGGATTGAGGAGGGTGTGGCAAAGCAAATTAAAGGAAAACCAAAAGCACTTGGGGACGGCTTTGCCATCGCCAACCGGTGTGTCTAATTAGGGTCTGCTGGCCCGTAAAGACGGCATCCGATCACATACTTTGTGTGTATGCTTGCTCGATCGTAGTGGAGGTCCCGCTTTATGCTCCACTACTGGTACTGGCTCCTGACCACAGTATTCTTGCCTGCTCCTTTCTACCTGGGCATCATCAGGAGCACCATCTCCTCAGCCGTCTCACCCACTCAAATCAGGTTTTGAAATTCTCCTTGTCTCTCGCAGTTGTGTTCCGTCACGCGAGCGTGTGCGGCCGAGGAGCGTCGGATCGACAGATTTACCTTTCAGCTGTTCCTCTGGCATGCATGGTGATGGAATATGCTAACCGACTGAAAGCATGCATGGTGACGGAGAGAGGACATGCCTGAGCACCGTCGGTTGTCTAGCCCTAGCTATGTGATCCACGCACGCACGATGAACAACGCAGCACACTGCCCCACTGCTCTTACCCTCATCTCAGCCTAGCTACTTGACATTTTGAACGTTCAAAGGTTTGCTCTTCTTTGGAACCATGTCAATGGTTTGCTTTCTTATCTCGTATGATTCCCCGGTTCATCGGTCACGACAAAAATGTTGGCGCGAGGATCGATTTACCTTTCGTGCGAGCCAAAGATGAGTTGCCTACTTGGGTGTGTAGCTAGAGACGATTTAGGGTGTGTGATGGTGGTGGGTTTCTGAAAGAGATGCATGCTAGGCTTGCTGGATCTGAGGAGAAACTTGGTGCGCCGTGCTTTGAGCACATGGTATGCTCCTAGCTAAGACCCAAGAGTTACTTGCCCCAATTAGCAACGTGCATGCATGTTGATGATGGATGGATGAAAGCCGATATGTGATTCTGAACCCGGGAATCCGTCCTGCAAACACGACCGGCTTTTAATCGTGCACCCACCGTCCGGCACTAACCCAGAGCCAGAGACCACTTAATTAGCTTAGCCATTCCCCTAAAACACGCGGCGAAGCAGCGCCGGGAAAAGGAAGAAAAAACAGTGCAAGCACACCTAGTTTTTAACCAAAAGGAAGCCGTTTGGCATGGTGCACTTGTCAGCCACTGCCTGCTACTAATAACCACTATCGGAACCGAAAACGAGCAAGAGACCACGGCGACCAACCGCCCTGAAAACGCCATACGGAACCCGCCGGCCCTCCACTTTCGCCGCAGGCAAAACAGACGAAAAATATCGAAATCCCTCCATCATCCCTTTGGAATTTGCTCGATCAGAGGCAGTGAGCGAGTGGGATTCGCATTATTAGTCTAAGGGGTTGGCTAGCTGCCCAGTTATATATTCTAGTGCTTTCTAGGTGGAAGAAAAGGGCAGCAGCAAAGCTCAAGGGAGGAAGAGGCCTCTGCTTCACCTTCACCTCGCCTCTCTCATCTGACGTTGGTTCACGCCTTCCATGCGTTACTGAGGGAGGGAGGGAGAGCGCATGCATCGCGTGAGTAACCAGGGGATGGGGATGCCCCGGAGGTCCGCCTCCCTCCTCGCCCTCGCCTTCTTCGCCCTGCTGCTCTCCACTTCCCTCGCAGGTTCCTGTGACTGTACTCTTCTCCTTCGTTCTAGCTAGCGAGGAAATCCCCCTTGGACGAAGAATCTAACAAGTTCTTGATCTAGTATCCTCCTGCTTCGAACCCTTGCATCTACATGTGCTCAGGTAGCTAGGGTACGGTGTGGTGATGTAGTGTAGTATAGTGCAGTGCAGTTCCTGCCTAGGTCCTAGCTCTCACATGGCCATCACATGTGTTTTGTTTTCTTACTGTTACAAATGCATCAAGAGGTTGAAGGGAACAAGCTAGATGTCGAGCTCCGGCTTAATTAGGTGATCCATGCTATGCATGCTGCGGGTCTGGGTCATGAGAAAACAGACGCACTTTTTTCTGGCTTCTTAGTTTCTTAGTTTCTACAAGGTTTGATCGATGATTCTGCTGTTTTCAGGGAGACAGCGTAGCTTCATTGCAGATCAGGAGTCTCTTGGTCAGCAAGGAGAGGTCCAGGGCCAGGACGAAGCTATGGCACAACTGGTGCCCTCCCGGATGCTCAAGGACGTGACCACCAGCGACTACGGCACCTACGACCCAACCCCGTCCATGGAGAAGCCCCACTTCAAGCTCATACCCAACTGATCGAACACCACCCTAGTTACGTGATATGATCTGATCCATCTATATATCTACGTCCATCTGAATGTATATGTAGATATATTGATCGAGGTGTTTTAAACTAGTCTGGCTAATGTGATAACTGATATGTGTAAGTTGTTCTAGACGTGACGTGAGTGCGTACGTGACAAAGAACTTAGTTGCTGCTTGACCTTTTTATACACAATATACTTCGAGTATATACACATATTTGCAATTATCTTTTCCTGCGTCATTTTTACCATACTCTAGGTTACATGATGATTTATAAAATCTGACAACTCATAATTTATATGTTACTTCTGTATATTCTAGAAAAAAATAGGAACTTAATTAGATAGTTTCCGACCTCCATATCTAGACGCACATGATTATAAACTTTTAAACACTCTTATATTTCTTTACGGAGCGAGTAGTATTTAGCTATCTATCTTCATTGGGAAATTAGCGCACAAGCACACTTATGGTGCTCAACTAAAGTTTAATTTTCAGCACCACTTCCTGAACTAATTCAGGGATCGTTGCTCAACACAGGATAGACAACTAGCGTCTGATATGCTCCCGTCATTTCAGAATACATTGCGTATTAGTCTTGTGCTAAGTCAAATTTTGTGAATTTAACCAAATATCTACAAAATATGAACAAATACAAAACCATATGTGGTTAATTTCATGGTATCTATACACTACCCACGAACACCATATACGTCACGACTTTTATAGAGGAAAAAAAGTAGTAATATATCAGAGTTTTGCATCTCTTTGCGTACAATAACCCATGACTCAAATTGATAATTGTACAACAATCATTATCAGCTGTTCTTATTCTGGTTACAGTTACTCGATTAAGTGGCCACCTATGTTAATCAAAGAGTACTTTAATCCAATTTCAGAGTTTTTTTCTCTCGCATGATTTTGTTTCTCCTTGCTTTTCTTTCTTTCTTTTTTCTGTGTATTTTCCCTTTTTCATTTTTCATTTTATGTTGGTGTATTTAATATAAAATTTTCGGACCAAATACATGAACATAATTTTTAAATGCACCAACTATTTCAAAAACTGCACGTACATTTCTAGTAAATATGGGACACTTTATAATACATGATATTTGGAAAAATGGAAATGTTTTTACAAAAAAAGGAATTATGGTTTTGTTGCTACTTGGCCCAGTCCATGTGATCTCATTATGGGCTAGCGCTCTTTCTCATTCGCAGTATGTACATTCTATTTTATATGGGTAATTATATGGTATGTCTACAGTACCCACCAACACCATCTATGGCTTAAGTTCTGACAAAAATATGAGTGGTAATAGAGTGGATATTGTTTCTTTTTATATTACTATAAAGTTTGGCCATGTTTGTAAACAAATGTGACTAGCCACAATACCATATACCGGTAATTAAATGGTATATGTACACCACTCATCAATGTCATATACACCGAATTCTAAAAATGAGTAGGAATAGAGAAGGGCCTTCTGTCTTTTTTTTGCGTACAATAATGTGTGACTCATATCATGAATTGTACAACAACCATGATCGGTACCTATTATTCTGGTTATACTTTCTAGATTAACCAATTACCTTTATTTATCAAATGACAGTTTTCGGGTTAATTCTTTTTTGTTATTTTTACCTAAATTTTTATTTTTATTTTATGTTTATTTTGTTCTTTTACATATTAGTTTATTTAATAACTGAAAATTTGTAGAAATATGTGAACTACTTTTATAAATTTCCTGGATATTATTTGAAAAGGTCAACGCTTTTAAGAATTTGAACACACTTTAAAAATGGATGACCAATTGTTGTTACAAAAACATTTTAAAATAATTGAATACTTTGAGTTACGTGAACATAATTAAATTCTTAAAACTTTTTTAAAGGTCCTTTGCACTTATAAAAAATAAAACCCATCATCAATAAAATGATATATTTTTAGAAAAATCTTGAACAATTTTTTAAAGTACACGTATATTTTTATAAAAAAGAAGACTCTTTTCTTTGATATGTGCAAATAGGTTGAAAAATCACTAATAAACCAAAAATAAAGATTGAAAAAAAAATTAGAATAGGTAAAATTAGAATTCTGGTTTTATCATTAGTGGGCCAGGCTATGTGAGCCTGTTGTGGACTAGCGCACATTCTCGTTTTGAGGGGCCATTGTATAGGGACGACCCTAAGACAAGATGTTTTAGGAATCAAATATATATATTCCATTATCTATAGTTAATTATGTGATATGTACATACTACCTACTGACACTGACTATATACTCCCCATGTTCTACAACAATTAGGTATAGAGTATGTTTTCTTTGGAAAAAATAAAACGCTATAGAGTGTAGACAATTATCTCGCTAAATTGATCAGTATACAATGTCTCTCTTTAGCACGCTATAGCGCGCGATAGCACTTTAATAGCATATTTTCGTAGGCGACGCTATTTTGTGTAACGCACTATTTTTTTTCCGCGATAGTAATGCATGGATCAAATCATTAATTACAGACAATTCATGATCTCTACGTCTTATTATGGTTATACTATCGGGATTGATTGTTCGAAAGGGGCTGTAATCCTCTTTTGGTGATAATTTATTTTCGGTTCATTTTTGCTTGTTTTGTTTCCTGATCTTTTTACTATTTTTATTTGTCTTTTTTCTTGTAATTTTTTTTCTATTTTGATTGTTTTTGATAAATACATGGATATCTTTCAAAGTTACATGGATATCTTGTACACGCGCTATTTTGATTTTTATTTAAAATGTGTGATTTTTTTAATTCCATGATTTATTTTCAAAAAGGCATCAGCACTTTCAAAATACACACACATTCTTCAAATACACTAACATTTTCTATTTATATATTAATTTCTAATACGTGATTGTTGTTCAAAATTTCATAATTTTTTAACGTGTGAACACAATTTTAGTTCTATGAATATTTTTTAAAATTAAGAAAATCTTTATTAGAAAAATATGAACACTCTTTATAAATACATTAACATTTCATACAAATTTTAAAAAATATCTTCGGTATTTGATTGTTTTATGAATAAAATTATAGCTCGAACAAAAAAAAAGAGGAAACAGAAAGAAACGAAAGAAAATAAAAAGCGGACTTGTTGGTTTTGCTGCTATTGGACCTGGGCCATGTAAGCGAGTTGTGGGCTTGTAGTTCCTTCACGTTCGCAGGGAGCATTTTATAGGAGCGCCCCCCTAAACAGGAAAAAAAAGTAGCAATGGATAGAATTTATGTCTTTTTCGCGTAGGACAATTATAACAGTTCTATTTTTTAATTTTAACAGTTCTATTTGTTAATTGTACAACAATCATAGATATTCGCTCTTATTCTGGTTTTAGTTTTGTACATTAACCAGGAGTGGTCCTTCTAATATAATTTTATGGTTGTAGTTTCTGGATTCATTAGTCGCTTTGACAAATCAAATGTGATTTTAGTGAGTAATCGGCTTGAGAAAAGTAGTGTTGTCGAATAAAAACCTTTTTTTTGGACAACTGCCATATTATTAGCACATCAAAATAAGAATAAAAAACTTCATTTGGTATACATGTATAAAATAGGCGAGAAATAAAACTTAAGCATTATTATGCTTCTTGAAACTCTCCATCTCCCATGCAGTTAGGCGCGACACCTTGACATCAACGTCCCCATTGTTGAAGACGTGAAGATGAGCGTTTTTCCCTATGGCAATGGATGGGTACACCCTTGATATGATGTAGGTCCTGCCGCCGGCACCAAAGCTCTCAACAACTGAATGATCAATCTAACAACAAAACAGAAGCATCAGTGAGAGAACCAGCCATAAATTTGTACCCCCTCAATAAAGAAATATAAGAGCGTTTAGAGCATGAGTGATCTAAACGCTCTTATATTTCTTTACAGAGGGAGTAACTTGTAAGGAGTTTCGTACTTGCCACATAAAAGTTAGACACATACGAAGCTTCTCAAAGAGATCTCGCTAGATAATGAAATGTTGGAGTTGACAAACAGTAGTAGAAAACGGGCCTTTAGTCCCGGTTCGTAAGGCCTTTAGTCCCGGTTCTAGAACCAGGACTAAAGGGTCGGGACTAAAGGACTCCACTTTTAGCCCCAGTTGGATTACAAACCAAGACTAAAGGGGCTCCACATGGCAGCTTTCTGGAACGGGACCTTTAGTCCCAGTTGGATTACAAACCGGGACCAAAGGTATTTTTTAATAAAAAAATTTATTTTTTTATTTTTTATTTTTATATTCTTTTTCTGATTTTCAAATCTTTGAATTATTTGAAAATTTAATCTCTAATCATCCCTCCTCACTGCTCTTGAATTATTTGACAATTTAATCTCTAATCACCCCTCATTCCAAATCGTCTAACTTCCCGGCAGGTCACCCATCCTCTCACTGCTCCAACGCAGCACGCTTAACTTACAAATTCTATCACCCTCAGTTTCCAAGTCTGTACTTATTGTTTTTTTGATAATAATAAGTTATCAATCCTATTAACCCTTAGCTCTTGATGTCACATGATTTAATTTTTTGAATTCCAAACAATTATTAAAATAAACAACAATAAATGATTAATAATAATATTGAATTTCAATAAAAATAAAATAAGTAATAATATTATTTTATTCATTTTTTCCATTTATTCATTTAATATGGCATAATTAATATCTTTAAATACGTAAATCAAAATTCGACAAATAATATATCCATTATTATCAAAAAACGTGTGGAATCCAAATATGACATCATTTTTTTAAATAAAATTATTTTTTCAAAACACTTTTTTTGACATCTTATGCAAAAGTTATAGCCATTTTACTTTTTCATAACACTTTTTTAAAACTTGTTTCAACTCCAGGCTTTTTGTGCGTTCAACATGCACCATCCAAAGCCACATCATCAATCTTCAACCCTTTCCCACTTCATTCGCTATTTTTCATGCATTTATTAATTTTTTGAGCTAAATGACCCTGAAATTGAAAAACACTACAAATGAATTCTGAAAAGGTTAAAACTTGGCATGGTATTATCATTTCACCCTCATAGCATGTGCTAAAAAGTTGAGAGGGTTACGCTAAAAACTAGATGCATTTCGTCTATAACTGGACAATTTCTTTCGAAGTATTAGAGTTTCGGACGAAAACTCATCTGTTACAAAGGCATTTCATTTTTTTAAACTTATTTAAACTCCAGACTTTTGGTGCGTTCAACATGCACTATTCAAAGCCACATCATCAATTTTCAACCCTTTCTCACTTCATTCGCTATTTTTCATGCATCCATTGATTTTTTAAGCTAAATGGCCCCAGAATTGAAAAACATTACAAATGAACATTTAAAAGGTTGAAACTTGACATGATATCATCATTTCACCCACATAGCATGTGCTAAAAAGTTGAGATGGTTGCGGCAAAAGCTGGATGCACTTGATGTACAAACTGGACACTCTCTTTCGAAGTATGTGGGTTTCGGACGAAAACGCATCTGTTATAAAGGCATCTCATTTTTTTAACTTATTAAACTCCAGGCTTTTTGTGCGTTTAACATGCACCATTCAAAGCCACATCATCAATTTTCAACCCTTTCCCACTTCATTCGCTATTTTTCATTCATTTATTAATTTTTTTGAGCTAAATGACCCCGAAATTGAAAAACACTACAAATGAACACTGAAAAAGTTCAAACTTGGCATGGTATCATCATTTCACCGACATAACATGTTCTAAAAAGTTGAGATGGTTACGACAAAAGTTGGATGCACTTTGTATACAAACTGGACAATCTCTTTCGAAGTATCCGGGTTTCGGACGAAAACTCATCTGTTACAAAGGCATTTCATTTTTTTAAACTTATTTCAACTCCAGACTTTTTGTGTGTTCAACATGCACCATCTAACATGTGCCTACGAGCAAAAATAAATAGATTTAAAACAATTTTTAAACTCAAGTTATTCACAATCAAGGGTTTGAAGGAAATTTGAACAAATTCAAATTTAAACCATATAAATTTGAATCTAATGCAAACACAAACTAGACAAAATTTTGAATCTAATGCAACAAGAATCACTCAAAAACATCGAATATCCTAAAAGATATAAGCAATTCAAAACAGAAAACAAATAGAAAAATCAAAAAAGAAACTTTCAAAACCCTTTAGTCCCGGTTTGTATCTCCAATCGGGACTAAAGGTCTAGCCTTTAGTACCGGTTGGAGACACCAACCGGGACTAACTCCCCAACCCCTTTAGTCACGGTTGGTGTCTCCAACCGGGACTAAAGCCCCAACCCCTTTAGTCCTGGTTGGTGTCTCCAACCGGGACTAAAGGGTATCGGTCCCTTTAGTCCCGGTTTGTGTCTCCAAACGGGAGTAAAGGTTCCATTTGAACCGGGACTGATGCCCGACCGGCACCCTAGCCGCTCGAACCGGGACTAATGCTCACATTAGTCCCGGTTCGTAATGCAACCGGGACTAATGTGTAGATCGAGCTGTGACGAAAGCCCTGTTTTCTAGTAGTGAAACCCAGCATAAGTTGGCTTGTCAAGATCACGGCCAAGAGATGACCTGCACGTAGACACAGAGGAAAGCAAAAAACATATCAATTGGGTAAGTTGAATACCTTAATTTGATCTTCAAATGATCAAAGAGATGCATGCATATTAATTTGGACATGCTTACATGGTAGGGTCAGTGCACATCAGGACCACGGGCTTGCCATGTCCATCCTTGAAAATCGTGAAGAAAACCGCAGTGTTCTCCAAGTTAGCAGGTGCTAGCACCCACAAACCAAAGGGACCTACTCCGCCCTATTTATCCGCACCCTTCATTTTACATAGCTTGTGAGCATCGTCGGAGAATGGCTCATCGAATGGCTCGGCCCTCTCCAGGCTTGGTATCTCGAAACTCACCTCCACATCAGCCTGGTAAAGGAAAACATTCCATGCATACGTGTGAATTGATAAAGGAGAGCAAAAGCCCATAGAATGGTGACTTAATTTTTCAATTCTTATTAGGTGTAAATATAAGAAATTTCTGTGAATTGGAGCTTTTGTGAGTTCATTGCTTTGAAAGCAAAATTATGTTTTTGTCCTTACTTCAGCAAGAACAAAAACTAATGTTAGTGGGAAGCTATATATCATGCTTTGTGGAGTAATAATTACCTGGAAAGTCTCCAGGCCTTTAACCTCAAAAGGATCCCCAAGCTTCACGACCTCGTTAGTCACACTAATAGACTTACGCCTTAGCTACTTGACCTCCTCAATCGGCCATTGCACGAGCTGCTTGCCACCAGGGTCAAGCCATATATTCCTTGGGTTTGCCTACCACAAGTGCAACACAAGCAATTAGTTCCCTTGGAGTATTAGTTTATCAATCTCAAAGAATTCTAGATTTGATGACGTCATACATGAATGCCGGACCAACCCTTGGCGATGTCGTCTGTAACAGTGTCTGGCTCATTGGCCCATCCTACAAGGACCCGTCTCTGCTTTGTAGGGTCGAAGAATGTCTTGGACGCATAGAATTTTCCCTAGTCATAGCAGAGGCGGTCGTAGTCACCATTTAGATCATCGGGCACATAACACTCTGTCCTATTATTATAAGTTCCGATGATGTAATAGTCATACCGAGCCTTCTCGAGGCTACTCTTGAGTACATACTTGACTTCAGCACTATGCTCGGATGCATCGAGACCTTTCCGCCCTTGGGTGAGGACCGGAAAGAAGTCGAGGCACTCCCACGTACCGTTGATTGCGGAGTGAAGTGGGTGCTTGGCTCGAACCCAATGCTTGAAGTCATTTCTCTGATACACATATGCCTGATCCCGGGAGCCCTTCTCTCGACCAACGAGTATGTGCCATTGGCCATCTATCCGCCATGCCGTGCTCGGGTCACGAAACTGTCTCACTTTCATGCCCGACTCAGGCACTATGAATGGATTGTAGTCTGGTTTGACCCACTCCCTAAGTAGTGGGGCGGACTTGTTCTTGGGGATGGCAATGTTCTGCACCTGGTAGGGAATATCCGGCCGGTTGATCCTGGTATACACCAACACTGGTGTGCCATCAAGGAGGATTGTTGCGGAGCCAGACCAAACGCCATACTTGTCAGATTTGATGCTTGGCTCGAGGGCTAAACCAAGAAGGTTCTAGTTGAAGAGGTTGCGTGAAACCGAGTGGGCCCAAAGTGTATTGACACAATCAGCACCTTTGGGGTTGTACTGGTAAAACAAGTGGTACCATCCCTTGTATTACCAAATGGTACCATCCCTTGTAGTATAGTTCCCTGTTCCAAAATTACCAACATGTAAGTTCAAGATACCCCCACTAAAATTGGGGTTCCATGTACATATGTGTACTGGTTATGCTAGTGTACTAATAGTCACGTTTGTAATTGTCTATTTATTCAAATAATGTCCTCAAGGTCACATGATTAATACATTTTATTTAATTAATTTAATAAACTAACCTTCCAAGTTGAAGCTGGCATCTATAGGATAAAGCAATCTTAATGTTAAATACAATATTGCCGCATATGTCTAGGGGTGCAAGTGTGTGTGGGTACTAGTGGGTTCCATAACACCCATCCTACTTCCTTTAGTGGACACCCACGGCGTACTGACGTGTCATGAGCATAGATCGCTTGAAAGTTAGCCTAACGTCTTTCATACTATTGATAAGATTTTTTTAAATCATACACATATTATATTTTCAACATCATGAATCTAGGAATACAAGACATATATACAATTAATTACAGTGAGTTGGAGAAGTCATACCATTCGGATCTACCATCGATGAATTTCGCTGTGAGAGGAATCATAAGCAATCAAAATAATGAGATAATGAAATTGTTAGAACAAAGCATCATGGAAGAATAAAAAACCAATTACTTAGTATATGAAGTACCTAAATAATGACCAACTATATAATTATCACGGGTAACGACCAGAACATCAACTTCATATTTAGTTACAATGGCTACCCATTTCTATAGATGTACCTATAGGATGCACCTATGATATATTCCCTCCATCTGAGTTACTTGCCGTGAAAATGAATGTATCTATACATATTTTTGATTTTAGATACATCCATTTCTGTGACAAGTAATTAAAGACGGACGGAGTACATAACTATAGCCATTCTGGAGGGAAAATACTGTGAAGGATGATGAAGCGTCTCAACCCTCCGAGTAGAGCCCGCATGTGTATATATTGATAGTACGAGGAAAACCTCTCGTAGGTTATTACAGAATCAGTTTAGATAGAAACAGAAGAAGAGATAGAAAGATAAACCTCTAACCAAATCTATCTAAACTACCTTGGACTCCAAGGAAGAGATCTATGAGAGAGGGAGAGATCATGACAATGCACGTTACATAATTATGTGACAAGGCTGCCACGACATATAGTTTAACACCCTCCCTTAATCACAACTGCACAATTTGAGATTACGCTTAAACTCTTCTAAACTTCTTGCTGGTAATGCCTTTGTAAACCCATCTGCAAGCTGATCCTTGGAGGGAATGAATCTGGTCTCCAATTGTTTATTTGCAACACGTTCTCTGACAAAATGGAAATCTATCTCAATGTGTTTAGTCGTGGCATGAAACAATAGTTTGGCAGAAAAATATGTAGCACCAAGATTATCACACCATAGACATGGAGGTTGAACTTGACGTACTCCAAGTTCCTTCAACATTAATTGTACCCAAATAATTTCAGCTGTTGCATTTGCTAATATTTTGTATTCTGCTTCGATACTTGACATAGAAATAGTTGCTTGCTTATTTGCACACCATGAGATTAAATTTGGTCCATAATAATAGCAAAATCACCAGTGGATCTCCTATCATCAAGAGAACCAACCCAATCCGTATCGGAGAAGGCGCTAATACGAGTATATGAGGATTTTCTGAAAGTCAAACCAAGACTTGTTGTATTCTTTACATACCTTAGAATACGTTTTGCTATTGTCCAATGAGCTTTGGTAGGTGCATGCAAGAATTGAAAAACTTTATTTACTGCAAAAGATATATGAGGCCGAGTAAGAGTCAAATACTGAAGAGCACCAACAATGCTTGTGTAGCTAGTATTATCTTCCTGATTCATAAGTTCTCGTTGAGTCAGAGTGAATGATTCTGAGCTAGACAAAGGTGTTAGTGAAGGCTTGCAATCTTTCATGCCAACTCTGCTCAACAAATCATTTGCATACTTCTCTCTCGAGAGATGAATGCCATCCTTAGTTTTTCTGACTTCAATTCCTAAAAATAAATTTAAGTCTCCTAGATCTTTAAGATTAAACTCTGAATTCAAATCTTTTAGTAATCCAGTTATTCCATCATTAGATGAGCTAGTCACAATAATATCATCAACATGTATGAGAACAAAAATGGATATGTTGAACATGTTGTAAATAAACAATGAGGTGCCAAACTTTAATGGAACAAACCCAAGTTGTTGCAGCTTGGTACCGAGACGTCAGTGCCATGCTCTCGGAGCTTGCTTCAACCCATACAAGGCCTTGTCAAGCTTACAAACATGAAAATGTGCATTTTTATGCTCAAACCTAGAAGGTTGTTTCATGTACACCTCCTCTTCTAGTACACCATGATGAAACGCATTCTGCACATCTATCTATCTGAAACTCCATCCCCTGGAAACAGCAATGGATAATATAAGACGAATGGATGCAGCTTTGACAACATGACCGAAGGTGTCCTCATCATCAATGCCACATTGTTGCTTAAATCCCTTTGCCACTAATCTTGCCTTATATCAATCAATGGTGCCATCTGATTTTAATGTAGTCCTATAGACCCATTTGCAGTCAATCAAATTTTTACCTTCTTGACAGGAAACCAAGTGCCACGTCTTGTTTATCTTAAGTGCGCTAAATTCCTCCTCCATTTCCTGTTTCCAACATTTCACCTGATAAGCATGCTATACCAAACTTAGCTATATTTTTATAATTATTTTTTTGGTAACTCCCCTTTGAAGGCGTGTACACGGCGAAGAAGGTGCAACAATATATAGAGAAGATGCAGCAGATTCGGGTGTAGCAGGAACCACGACAGAATATCCGGGCGTCACGGATCCGAAAACAATCCACCTAACACCAGGCTAGACGGCACCACAACACCAGGTGACCCCTGCGTGAGGGGACTGTGCCCAATCGGGCTGTCAGGTTGGCCAGGGGAGTGGCCCGACACCGCGGGGCCGGTGGACCTTCCAGGCTGAGGCGGGGAGGGAGCGGGCGGATCAGCACCCGCCACGCCTGCCAGTCCGACGCGGAGAGTGGGCGGGTGCCTCATCGTGACGTAGCTCTAAAGGCAAGGCCGATCGACCTTGCCCGCCTGGCTCGTTTGTCCGTGCAGATCCCGGGGCAGATCTCTGGGCAGGCTTCTCCAGGGAGGATCCCGAGGTAGATGGACCCATGTTTTGTAGGGGAGCTCCGGGACACATAAAATATGATCTTTTGGCACAAAATCAACAATATTTCCAGCATTGTTTTCTTTGGTAATTCTTGCAACATCAGACTCAGCCAAAGGATTAGAAGAATTACACATAGTTGGATCACTACAATTATTGTCACCCGCACAGGAGACATCGAAAAGGTGGGAAGGAAGCAAAAAAAATCTTTGTGAGGTTGTGCACCAGCATTGGCATGAGGCTTTGCAAAAGGGAATTGAGATTCATCAACACAACATCGCGAGAGATATAAACACAACCAATGGAGACATCAAAACCCTTGACCTCTTTGTGCTTGTCACTATAGCCAAGAAACACGCATTGAATAGAGCGAAACATGAGTTTACGTGGGTTATATGGGCAAAGATTAGGCCAACAGGCACAAGCAAAGACACGAAGAGAGGTGTAAACAAGTTTGACATGTAAGAGACGTTCTCTAGGGGTTTCATTGTTGATGACACGAGTAGGTAAGATGTTGATAAGGTGAACTGCGGTGAGAAAAGCTTCATCCCAAAATTTTAATGGCATAGATGCAGCAGCAAGTAAAGCAAGACCTACTTCAACAATATGCCTATGTTTTGTTTCAGCAAAACCGTTTTGTTGATGAGCATGAGGACAAGATACATTATGGGAAATTCCTATCTGTTGAAAAAGGTGTTGAGTTTTTCGTATTCGCCACCCCAATCAGATTGGACAACAAGGATCTGACTGTCAAATTGACATTCAACAAGAGCTTAAAATTGTGAAAAAATTGAAACACATCAGAACGTTTCTTAAGAACATAAATCCATGTGTATTTACTATAGTCATCAACAAAACTCATATAATAGGTGTGTCTCCCAACAGAGGAGGGAGTTGGGCCCCACACATCAGAAAATATGAGTTGCCGAGGTTTAACAGAGACACT
This sequence comes from Hordeum marinum, assembly GCA_022496015.1. Lineage (NCBI taxonomy): Eukaryota > Viridiplantae > Streptophyta > Magnoliopsida > Poales > Poaceae > Hordeum > Hordeum marinum. The sequence goes on along the minus strand of CM039672.1, from coordinate 470,814,774 downwards.
AGTGGAAATAGGATAAGGTAGTTGATGACTTTTAGCTTTCTGACATGAATGACAAATAGTTACTGAACTATGCTCACCAACAGATGGGAGTTTATTTTTACTAAGCACTTGCTGAACAATTGAAAAAGCAGGGTGGCCTAAACGATGATGCCATCTATCCAAAGAGATTTTGATGGCACCGAGCACTTGTTTATCGAGTCTCCTAAACTTGGGAATCAACGGGTAGAGTCCATCCATGCATGTACCTCGATAAATTATTCTCCTAGTGGCCTGATCCTTGATCAAAAAGAAAAAGGGGTGAAACTCTAGATATACATGATTATCAAGAGCGATGCGATGGACTGAAGAAGACTTTTGCTAGAGCTAGGAATGTGAAGAACATTATTGAGATGAATGTCTTTGTGCGGGGTTTTAATAACTGAATGACCAACATGACTAATCTTCATACCTGCGCCATTGGCGTTGTGAAATTGCTCATGGCCATTGTACCCCTCATGCATGGTGATCTTCTCTAGTTCACCAGTGATGTGATCTGTGGCACCCGTATCAGCGTACCAATTGGCGTCAACTCCATAGGAGGTGTCAACAAACGCAACCACCTTTTGCTTCCTGGAGTTATCTTCTGCATAGCGCCACTTGCAATCTTTTGCAATGTGTTTAGTTTTTTTTACAAATTTGACAAATAGCATCAAAGTTGTTGTTGTTGTTGCTGCGATTTTGATAGTTGTTGTTGTTGTACCCTCCACCATAGCCACCGTTGGGATGGCCACCACCATAGTTGTTGTTCTGGCTAGCGCGGTGACCATCGCTGCCACCCTGGCCAGGCTAACCGCCGCTGCCCTAGCCTTGGTAAGGACCGCCGCCATTGCGAGAGCATCCCCTGGACAAACCGCCGCCATGGCCACGCCTGACTAGGTTTGCCGAGGACTTGAAGCCTCCTGCACCCGAGTTATGAAACAGTTATACTCGTTGATCAAAGTTGATCACCATAGAGAACAGATCATCGATGGAGGGTGGCTCGGGGCGGACATCCAGCGCTGAGATGATCGGCTGGTAATCCACGTCGAGGCCAGCAATGATGAATAAGAGCATCTGGCCGTCGGTGATGGGATCTCCGGCCATGGCGAGCTCGTCTACGAGAGCCCTCATATGGCCGAAGTAAACATCAGCAAATTGGTTTCCTTTCTGTGCGTTCGTGAGGCTGATGCGGAGGTTGTTGATGCATGATCGAGACATGGAGGCGAACATGTTTGTGATTGTTGTCCAGATCGCATGTGACTTCTCATGAGATGCAACCTGGATCAACACTTATTTGGAGAGATTATTCAGCAGATAGGCAATAACATGTTGATCTTCACACACCCAAACTGTATATTCGGGATTAACTACGATATGCTCCTTGCCATCTGAGTTTTTTGTGGTGAGGGTTTTGGGTGGCTCGAGAAACCTTTTGTCCAGGTAATCGTACATGCCCGCAGCTCGAATCTGCGATAGCACTTGGGCACGCTATAGGACGTAGTTGGTTCTGGTAAGTTTTTTAGATACTTGGGAGTTGAGGTTGAAGGAGCTTGCGGTGGTGGAGGAGGACGCCATGGGAGGATGTTGTTAGATGTGATGGAAGAGAGGGGCAATATATACCATGTAAAAGATGATGAAGCATCTCAACCCTCCGAGGAGAGCCCGCGTGCGTATATATTGATAGTACGAGCAAAACTTCTCATAGGTGATTACAAAATCAGTGTAGATAGAAATAGAAGAAGAGATAGAAAGATAAACCTCTAACCAAATCTATCTAAACTACCTTGGACTCGAAGGAAGAGATCTACGAGAGAGGGAGAGATCGTGACAATGCACGTTACATAATTATGTTACAAGGCTGCCATGATACATAGTTTAAAAAATATGACTACAACTAGCTTGGAGACATAGCCAAACTTAACACAAGTTGGAGAGCATTAGATAAGTTTCACGGCAGGAGATTACCATTAATCCAATTTTTTTTGGGGGGGGGGGGCTGGAAGTGGTACCCTGTCCTTAGCAATGGGTTGGTCATGAAGTCAGGCACTGACGGCGAGGGAGCCACGGCTTCCATACTCCCGTGGATGGACGTGGCGGCAAGCTATAGAAGGAGCAGTAGCAACCATGGCCCAAGGGCCCATAGCAGATTCCAGGATTCCACATTGAGAGGCTGGAGCGAAATTTAACCATGCTTAGCTCACTAGTAGAAAATGGACCTTTTGTCCATAGCATTAGTCCCGGTTAGGTTTTGAACCGGTACTAATGAGACCACTAGTCCCGGTTCGGGACTGGCAACATTAGTCCCGGTTCGTTTTGGACCTTTAGTCCCAGTTCGTGCCACGAACTGGCACTAAATGGGTTGAGGCTTTAGTCCCGGTTGGTGTCTCCAACCGTATAATTGTTTGGAATTCAAAAAATTAAATCATGTAACATAAACACCTAAAGGTTAATAGGATTGATAGCTTACTATTGTCAGGAAAACAACAAGTGCAGACTTGGAAACCAGGGGCAATATAACCTGAAAGTTAAGTGTGCTCGGGCTGGAGCAGTGAGAGGATGGGTGACCGACTAGAAAGTTAGACGATTTGGATTGAGTGTGATTAAGGATGATAAGAGATTAAATTGTCAAATAATTCAAAGATTTGAAAAATATATAAAAAATATAAAATATAAAAAAATAAAATAAATTCGAAAAAACCCTTTAGTCCAGGTTGGTAACACCAAGCGGGGCTAAAGGTCTTCCAACCCCAGCGCGCCACGTGGAGGGCCTTTAGTACCGGTCCGTGTTGAACCGGGACTAAAGGGGGGGCTTTAGTCCCCACCCTTTAGTGCCGCTTGCAAAACCGGGACTAAAGGCCCTTACGAACCGGGACTAAAAACCCGTTTTTCTATTAGGGCTAGACGCTAGTTCCCACCATCCAATGGCTTGTATGACCATTGGCCCATTCTCCTACCAAGATGTCAATATGTCAATTTATAATGATAATAGCAAGAGTAGTAAGGACATCCTGCCGAATAGAAATAAGGAAGGAAATTATGGCATCATCGGAATACCATGTATATCTAGTTATCCACATATATGAAAGGAAGAAGATATCAATGCTAATCAATACGAGCTTATCCTCCAAATACATCTATACAAATATAAAACATGTGAGTTGCAGAGATCCAACAAATCTCACTCGTTCAACCATGTCTACCCAACAATCTAGACGGCTCTGGTGTTTAGCATTAAACATGGTTAGCACCAAAACATATTTAGCACCCTCCTCTAATAATATTATGCCTAATATCAACCTAACAATAGCCAAGTAATTATATCCTACCTAATATTAGCATGTAATTTATATCTTGCCTAATATTAATGTGTGATATAATTATTACCTTGCTGAATATAGCATGGATCGCACCCATACAATAACTAGTTTATGACAATTATCACAGTGGCCCACAAAAATACGTGTCTTGTTTTTCTTTTCATTTTGCACTACTAGCAGGGTAGCCCTAAAAAATGAGAGGGCGTCATATTTGTGTTAAAAGTGACCAAGAAATGCTTTTATATATTCATGGATGTTCACATTATGGGGTAGTAAATAATACTCTTCCTCAAAGCCTCACATAAAAGTCTATTTGATCACATCAAATTTAAACATGGGAACTCATCATCACAAATATTTTCCAGAAGGCTATATCCTAAGAAACTTTCTAAGATTTATATTCTTCATAACTTAAAAACCTCCATAGAAAATTCAGAAGGATTAGATTTAGAATGACTCTAAAATTCTATTGAACAAAGAAGGCTATTATTGTGGATACTAAAGACCAAATATTATTGATATTGTGCCCTCATGATAACCCAATTGTTGGTATTGATACTTATGTAGTATATTATCATACTCCCTTCTGCAAGCAGATGCCTATTAACTGACCATCGATCCTCCACCACTATGCACATGTTTTTCTCAATCTTTTTGGTTTACTCCAATTGTTCCATCAGGTTGTGGATGCCAATTTAATCCAAACACAAATTTAGTAATTACAATTATTTTTTGTCAACATAGTCAATGTATTGTGTATGTGACGATATGAACCAAGCGCTTGCTATGAGCAAAATACGTTTTATCCACCAATAACCAAACTACCTCTGTGTGTTTTACTTGATGAGTTTTACCACTCATGCGCAATCAGATCCCAACATAATATTATCAAGCAACTCTTATAGATAGCTTGGTCAACATGCAACTCTGGTGGCGAGTTGAAAGAGCTTTAATTGCTAAAAAGGAGAAAATAGAGGCAAGTCGAAGCGTCAAACATTAGCTTCAAGAGTGACATTTTTATTAATATATGATATTGCAACTCAACATTTAGTGAGGACCTGAAAAACACAAACAATGTATATGTTTAGATGTACATCCAAAAGAAAGGTTACACAAAAGTGAGTTGGATAATATGTATCGTTATAGTGCTAAAAATCTCGTAGTCTCTGACTTGACATGGTGGCATTAATTGCTCATACAAGGCTATGATAAAAATTGGGGTCATTTCAAAGATGTCGAGAGACAACATGCTCTCAAAGAGAGTCTTCTTCCTATCCGGACACTCTTTGTTGAAGATGATCTATTTTTGGACGTCCTTGAAATGACCTCGAGTTTTACAAGTAGGTGGGCATGCTCATGGTAGGCGTCCATGCCAAGTTTGAACGATTTTCAATATCGATTAAAGGTTACATATCCGACCATTTATACACCTTTTTGTCCAAGAAAACATCAGAAAATGAAAAAATCATCGAAAACCAAAACAACTTAGCATGGTGCCTTGAGTTGGTCATACAAGGCTATGAAATTTATGTTCACAAATTCAAAAATATCTGGAGACTTTTGAATTTAAAAATGTTCTCGTTTTCAATTTATTCCTATACAATACCGAAACTATTCAGGGAAATACAAAAAACAAATTGGTTTCCCTTTTTTGCTCGCATTTTTATGTTATTTTATATTCCAAATTTGTTAATTTTTCAAAAAAAAAACTTCAAATTTTTTTAATATTGTTTGTGTTGAATTTTTTTTGGTCTTTTTTTAAAAAGTTCATGTTTTGTCATCCTGAACAATTTCGAAATACATAATATGTTTTTGATATTTCTAAACAATTCATTGAAAATGCAAACATTTGTGTTTTATGAACAAAATTTGCTAAAACGAACAATTTTTGAAAATTTGAAATAAAATAAGAGGAGCAAGCATTTTTTGAAGAAAATTGAAATAAATCAAAGAAGAACATAAAAAAGAAAAAGATGTGGAAAAAAGACCGGTTCAACAATAGGCCGGCCCAGCAAAATAGTGGGCTTCCGCAAACGGAAGAAGAGAAAATGGAAAAAAAAAAAAGGTAAATAAGCATGACCGTTAAGATGTCCTAGTTAGTTAGTGCGGTTCTCTTTGAACAAAGATGTTCTAATTAGTTAGTACGGTTCTCTGAACAAAGATGTCATGAGTATGTTTCACGTCACCCGCACTTTTATTTGAAGTTTTAAAAGAAAAAGAAATAAACCGAGGGTGTCGTATACGGACTGTAGATATGTACACGGGCCATGTATCGGCATGGGTGACGTTTTAAAAAAGACCATCCAACCTTTTATTATAAAGGGATATGAAGAAATCTCAACCATTAATGTGTTTAGTGGGAGTGTACCGAAGCAGAAGTGAAAATTTTAGGAAATTTGATGCATGCCGCTTCATGTTTCTTATTAGCTCTAGGTTGTAATTATTTCCTTTATTCCCTCTTGCGCACTTGAGACTTCTTGGATATTTGTAAGTTGGCAACAAGTAATGGATGCTTGTATGCATCGGTCCATGCAAAGACAGGGGGTGTCTACCCTCTTTTCAAAAAGTAAGAAAAAAAACCCAACGCATCCGTTATTTACTTCTGGAGTCAAGTGGCGCAATTCAGTCAATCACAATATGTAAATGCATCTGGCAGATATAGGAAAACAAATACAGAAATAAGTATGTTTAGCAAAAGCTATCGTCCAAAACCTTAGTGAACTCCATCAGATCTATCCTCCCGTCATTGTTCATGTCATATCTAGCAATCATCTGCTCAGACTCTTTGACCCCTACCCGGTCACCTAATCCTAAGTTGTGGATGATTCGTCGCAAATCCAATGCATCGATGTGCCCATCATTGTTCTCATCAAAAATCAAGAATGCCATTTTCACTTCTTGAAAGCTTGGTTCGTCGTCATCGAAAAGCATAGAAATATATTCACCGCTGTACTCTTGATCAAAATCGAGTCCCATCTTTCTCATGGCTACCTCTGCATCTGACTGCGTGGCATTCATCTCATCCCATTCACTCTTATTTGGGCCCTTCGATGTCTTCGTCTCAGCGGGGACCGGCATCGAGGTTGTCGTGGAGACAGGACAGCTGCAGGATTGACAAGAACTGGGAAGGAGTCTTTGAAGCTTTGAGATGAACCAACTGAGGATGAACACGATGAGGATACTCAGTGGGTCTTGGAGAAGTGGTTCAAGATGGCATCCCGCAGTGGCTGGGGACATGTCCATTGTCTGAGCAATGAGTCTGAGATCTGGTTGTTTTGGTGATGAAAATATCATGTATCAATGCAGGTTTATATAGGAAGGGAAGTTGTTGTTTCTTGTTTGTTTTCCTAGGCTTGTAGCTTCAACGGAATCAATATGAAAGATCTAGGCAGATGAGAGGATGTTTCCACTTTGAAAAAACATATGGAAGAATAATAGTAGAAAGACAGCAAGATGATGACTTGTTTGACTAAGATTCAAAGAGTGTATGGTCGTGATTTTTGTTGCTTCTTTCAATCTTCTACTCCATTGGATGTTTCCTGGAAAGGGAGGGGTCATGACGTGGTACTTGCTTGAGTTCACACATTGTCACAGTGGTTGGCTCCTTCGTTGTGTCCATGTACGTTGGGAGACATGCAGAACATGATGTGTAAATAAATGTTCATACCACGTTAGAGCAATTCCAACGCGTCGACCCAAATGGACACGTTCTTTCTTCGTTTTTCGTCCATTTGGGTTGGCCAAGTGGATGGGTGTGTTTGCTTTTTTATTTGGATCGGCTGGTGCGCCGAACGGGAATGAGTCCCAAATTGTAGCTGTTAAAAAAATAAAAAGAATAAACACTTGGCCACATACAGACGTAAATAAAATTATAATTAAACATACATGACCCCTCAATTGCCGGCCAAAGTCCATTTAAAACGTAATAAAAATATTAATAAAAGCGAAAAAAAGTCCGCCCGCTCGCTTCCCTAGCCATCCATCTTGCCCTTGCCCTTGCTGTCTTCATCGCCTTCGGTGAGGTCGACGAAGATGGGGGCCGGCTCAGCCAACGGGAATGCCGCCTGGTAGGCTGCCAGGACAACCTTCTCCGGCGTCTGCTGCAGTGGCGGCATTGTGGCAAGCCGAGCGTGCTCCTCCTCGAGGCGTAGCGCCTCCTCCTCCTTTTTCCACCGCATCTGCCGCAGGCCGTCCGCCTCCTCCTCCGTGAGCCAGTGTTGTCTTCATTCCTCGAGGTGGGCCACCTCCTCCTCCGGCGTGGCGTTGTAGTAGATGGCCGGCACGCTCACCCACTCGTGGACCACGCCTACTCACTCGTACTTCTCCTTTGGAAAAGTGGGTGAAGGTGGCGACCGCTTCCACGAGGGCTCGACGGTGGGCGGCGACGACGGAAGTGCAACCTCTGGGACGAACAACGGGGCGTGGACGGAATCCCCCGCAACCGACAAGGCGAGGGCGCGGTCCAGGCCGTCGCCATCCACTAGGCCTCCTCCTCGATCCTGCTGGACTCCGGGGCGTGCTGCATGGCCAGCTTGAGGGCGGCTTGGTGCGCTGCCTCTTCGTCCTGCTCCTCTGCAGAACCTCGGGAAGTGGAGGAGGGACGGTGTGGTCGACGTGGACTCCCCGCCAGCGCTCCTTCTCGTGCTCTAGCGCGAATCGGCGCTCCCAGTTGGGGGAGTCTGGCGCGTAGGCACGCATGGCTCGCTCCTCCGGCGTCAGGAGCTCCCGGCACCGGCGAACCTCCTCCACATGCGTTCACGTGGATCGGGGCACAGCCTGAATGGGGATCCGCTGTGGATCCAAATCCTAACCATGGAGCAGGTTGACGTTTGGATACTGCAGTGGCTGAAGGTACTGCCAGTGCCACCACGCCTGGTGGACTGGTATGTACAGCCGGGCCTACGCTGGTGGGAGTCTTTCCTAGCAGCCTGTGGTAGCGGCGGCGGCATCGACGAGCGCCCCGGGGGAAGAGCTCGCGCCGGCGCTCCCCTTCCCCTTCCCCTTGCCCTTCCCATTGAAAATTCCCATGGCTGGCTGGCTACTAGGGTTTTCTGGTCGCCAGCGAGGGAGCAGGCGTGGCCAGATGTGGACAGAAGCGAGGAAGTGGATGATGCCGGCCTCGCTGCAGGTATGGATTAAAAAGGATAATGCCCTGCCGCTGCCAGGTGGGCCCGAGGTTGGTGGTCGCGTTTAATACGGCTGTGGCTGGTAGTTGCGCGGCCGACATGTGGACCCGAGGCGGACGCAGTGAGGACGCAGGGCGCGTCCAGTTCGTATCCGTGTGGACGCATTTTTGACCGAAAATGGGTCCGTGCGGACGTGAAGCAGACGTTTTTTGGGTTTGGATCGCTGCATTGGGCCTCCGCTTTTGTCTGCGCCCAGTGGCGATTCTAGTAGGGAGGCTTCAATGGGCTGAAACCTACCCTCCAAATTCCTATTTCAGTTAAATATACCATATGGCAATTACATTAAAGTGCTTTACATGCAACAATTTCCGTGTATTTACTAATTAGGCTTAGTAAATTGATGTAATGAGCCTACCCTCTACTATCACGCTAGATTCGTCATTGTCTGCGCCGATCCATACGGACGCAGGCGGACGATTTGGATCGCTGCTTTGGAGTTGCTCTTAGTATTGAATGTGCAGTTTTTGACTCCTTTTTTCCAAGTTGAATATGCTATATATATGCATGGTGCTTACACAGAAATTTCAGGGAAAGCAAGAAGCCGGTATTTCTTTGCAAAAGGAACAAGACTCGAGACCTGAGGGACATCTTCTGAAGACGACTCGAGACCTGAGTAGAAGTATTCTTCTGTAACTTTTATGTTAAGAGTTAATTTTGTGCCCTGTGCAAATCTTGCTTGTCAAGATGATTCCGATTCAATTTCTTGTCCATGGTGAAGATCTAGACTTGTTCCTCGCTGAGCTATCGGTTTCATGTGTGCCTTATCGTCGAAGAAATTAATTGTTACTTGGACGACTTGCCTTGGGAGGTTAGTAGGTTACCATACTGGTCCTTGATATATGACTGAAGAAGCCAAGTATTTCAGCAGGTCACTTTCCTTCGTACTTTTTCAATATCTGCCGTGCATATCAATTTCACAAACCATATATCTTACGTTGCCACAATATTACAATCAAACCTTCTGAATATTCAATTCCTACGTGCTTTGATAGGTCATCGGTGGGAATCTTGGTTACACTTAGTTAGAAGACTCATGAAGATCCATCTATCAGACCAACCAGACAGGCTTCACTGGAAGCTAACGAATTCCAACAGCTTTTCAGTAAAATCGATGTATCTGGATCTAATTGATACACCAATTATCTCCCATTCAATGCACATTTGGAAGGTCAAAGTTTCTTTAAGAATCAAAGTCTTTATGTGGTTTGTTCATAAGAAGGTGATTCTTACCAAAGATAATTTGGCAAAGCGCAATTGAGAAGGAAATACACGATGTAGCTTTTGTGATAATGAGGAAACAATCAAAACACCTTTTTCTCCAATGCCCGCTAGCAAAAATTATATGACAAGCAGTTCGTATAGCTTTTAATATCACATCGTCGGATAACATCGACACGCTATTTGAGACGTGGCTAAATGGGATAGATATGACGCACGCCAGACATATTCGTATAGGCATATGTGCTCTTCTTTGGGCTATATGAAACAACATGAATGATATGGTTTTTAATACACAAATGCATATAAACTTTTTGCAGATATTACACAGGGCATTGGCGTTGATCCGTACATGGTCCTTACTCACTCCTGCGAAAACCAGGGAGTCTTTGGTTACTGGGTCTATCCGGTGAGAGACGGTAGCTCGGGATATCTACAACCGGTTTGGATGGCGGTCCAGTAATAGGATAGATGGGTAGTCATCTAGGCCTATATTTAGTCGGTTGTGGCATTGTATTTGATTCATTTACTTTGTGGCTCACTCAGAGCTTGTTTCGAACCTCAGAATGTTTTGTTTGGATCTTTTATTTGCTTTCATCAATAAAGGGGTCACATGCATCACGCTGATGCAGAGACAGGAGGTAATCCTCCTTTTCTAGAAAAAAAAAGATAGAAGGGTACGTCTTGTCTTTCTCAACCAGCTTGTCGCTTTCAGAGTACGTGGTAATGACAGGTTAATTGCGTGGAAACTGTCGGAACTATTAATAAAGGAGAAAAGAGCTCATTGGTGCTTTTGAATGCCACACCAACAATAAGATACTAGTATATGCTAGTGCCTGTGACTCATGAACGTTGTGTAATTCAGTAATAAGTACACAAAATTAGGTCTTGCCTGCATGTAATGTTTGCTGCAAATTTCACTAGAGACAAACTTTGACGTTTGGATGTGCTCTGCTAGGTGTCAACATTCAACTGGGTAAAACCAACTTGGTGAGCCTTTTAATGTAGTTTTCCTCCATCAGATGAGTTAATTCAGTTTAGTGGAGGCTCTCAAACTATCTACCTAAGTGCTGAACCCACTATGGGCTCAAAGTAAAGGGACCAACTTTAGTTTACCTGAAGTCTGCAGGCCACTCTGGCTGCATCGATCAGGAAAAGAAAATCCTGTACCGGATTGGGAAGAAAATCCGGAGAATCATTCACTATCGTCACCATCCTATATGCAAGAAAATGCATGGTACACTTTTGATCCCTAAAATCCTGCTTTACTTATAGCCCTTGCAACCTATTCGGCTGTTCCTGACCATAATTATTTCTTTGATGCCTTCTTTTCGCGTGCGTGCCTAGCAATTCGCCGAGCTTTCAAAAAATAGCACGCGTGCCTACGAAATGCTAGCCACCTACTTTTGAGTCATAAAAAAGCTCATCATGTGAGCTAATGAAGCACTTAGAAAAGGCGCTTAACTACTTATATAGCAACTAACTAAGGTTGTGCAGAATGCTTCATCAGAAGCCTCAGAACTCTGTGGCTCCTTGCTCCATGACAACTGTGAACTGTGCTATAAAATAGCTTGCGATTCAGGTCCTCTGCATCTACATGAGCCCTCGTGGGTGTAGAAGAAGAGTAGGAACACTTGGAGAAATGCTTCAGAGGAGACAGATGGAGAGATTGCCCGCACGGCACCTGCACCTCGCAGTGCTGTCTCTGCTCGGCTTCTGCTGCCTCATCCATGCTTCAACGGCTGCTATTTCATTCCCACCTGGTAATCGTTTCATGCTATCTATCTAGAGATTTGGTTATACTGTTCTGAGTTCTGACTGAGAGGACAATTTATTCCCACATATATACTGATATACATCAGCGGCCCTGAGGGTGCAGCTGCAGGAGACTGACGCAATCCCAGCTTACAGTGGAGCAGATAGTCAGGTGATACTAGTATGTTAGCTATTCGTGTTCATGCAAGTAAAGTTAGTAGCAGATTCAGACCTTACTATGTCAGGTGTAACATGTAATTGGCCTGAATTTTTGGTATGATCACCCCAGGCGGTCGTAGGGGGAGAGCCCGACCGCGGCGGTGTCAGCAGGCGGATGGAGATGGAGATGGAGCTGGAGGACTACCCGGGCTCCGGAGCCAACGACCACCACTCGCCGTGGTGGCGGCAAGAGAGGAGGAACTGAGAACACTGCATGTGTGTTGCACGGTTGTGCATGTTTCTCAAACTGTAATATCTCGACTCCTGGTGTGACATGCCAGAACGAAGCTTGTTACTTGCAAGGGCATTAAGATCATGTATATAAGCTTTGGCTTAATTGCGTGTACATTATTCGTGGCGCGTAATTAAACTAGAATTTTCTCTTCTCTTCTGTGAAAAAGAAAAAGATGTCGTCACATCTAAAACTCATGAACAGAGGAACCACCAGGGCAGGAGCAAAACGAAGGAAGAAGAAAAAGATGCGACTCCGCTGGGGATCGAACCCAGAATCTCTGGTTTCGTAGACCAGCGCCTTATCCATTGGGCCACGGAGTCTTGCGTGTTGATTTAAATCTATTAAAAATAGTGAAGAACTATTAGACAAGAGTGCACAACATTAGTGAAACGTCTTCAAGGCTTACCTTGGTTTTCATTTACACCGACTTGATGCCCGAGATGGAGGTGGGAGGAGAAGCTGGAGCTGAGGTTACATGGTTGCGACAATTGCTTACCGCGGTAGGCAAGTATGACCCTGTCTCATGACCGATGTAGTAGAAATTCGGTGGTTATCTTTGTAAAAGCCAAGCACCATATGATCCTGTTTGTAATGAGTTCTCATGCTTCATTCATTTCGGGGGGGGGGGGGGGGGGGGGGGGGGTAAAGATGCTGATGATGCTTGCCACATCTACACCAGGTTACCACCTATCGCTCGTCTAATTTTCCCAAAGGATGATGATGTGCTATTCTCAACTATTTCAATGAAGCTGGGTGGTTAGTTGAACCCATTTGGTAATATTATCTCTCCTCGAACATCATTTCATCATGCATGATTGCAAATGGATTGGTTTTTGCGTGCCTAAAATATGTCACATTTTCTTCAAGTATATGCATGTCACTCATGGTTTTTGTCAATGGGAGAGAAGGCATTAGCGCTGGATTAATCATCTATGTCCGAAGCTATAATCTGAGAGAGATTATTGCTAATACAAAAAGGCTTGTAAATCGCGAGAATGGTTTACCGATGGAACCTTGGAACAAGGGGTTCAAGGTCTGTGAGATGATTTTACTAGCATAGTTGTGTCACACTGATAGTTTGGTTTCCTAATTCAATAACTTGTTTTTGAAGGCAAGTTATCTATTCATAACCTGACTGGGCTCTTTGAAGGAGACAAGTTCAAATGCAGATGGTGTCACATATACAAACAGTGGTGTTATAGAGGAGGTTGGTGACACAAATCTTAAATTACTGAGCTTCCTGTCCATCAATGGACTATATGTATATTACAAAGAAATTCCTGAACCAATGTGTCCTCCTCATAAGTATAATGACAACGTCACTAACAAGGAACTACCATTAATAGAGGTAGTTAATTATACCAATAGTTACTTATCTTGGTTGTTTCAAATATTTTGACTTTCTTCAAATGCAACCAATTTATAGGAAGTGAGGTTGAAATGTGATCATGTGAGTGTGGAAATTTGAGGTTATCTTGAGTGAGCAAAACATGAATTTCGCTAAGCAAGAAGGCCTTGAGAAGAAATACAATCTCACATCCATAATACAAACGAAAAACATGTACTTGTTTGACTCGAATGGTAAAGGTCAAAAATATGATATCCAGAGGACGTTGAGTATCTCTAATATGGAACTGCATTGCAAGTTTGCATCTATAAGCCCCTTATCTTTCATTCTTTTGGATTTGATTCCAAAATTATGTTACCTTTTCAGTATTGAACAATTCTTCAGACTCAAACAGGCCCAATTTCTATGCCGGAAGAAAGGTAAGTTGATCTTTTGTTTTGTGATGCTCAAGTGCAAACTGACGCGTCAAGTAGTTTATGTTGTGCAATTAGTAATGTTTCAAAATGTTTCCTTCTAATTAATATTGTGCTTGATGTTATGTGTTTCACTTCTTCTCATACGGTGATTTTGATACAGGTGCTTGATGAAAAATTTGAAGTTGAACAGGAGAGGAGAACGGAAAAGGTTTCCTCCAAATACGAGAAGGCGTCTAAAGCAGTACCCAAGAGACACCGCGAGAAGACTACAACCAAATCTGAGAAGGTAGTACAGAGCTACATTGCATGGATACTTCAGAAAGCACGCGTATCTTGCCAGATACTGCCCCGACCAGGCCCGATATGTATTCTGTACGTATCCTTTGATTTATTGATTTTTGAAAAAGAAACTAATGCTTGATACACGTGAGATACTTTTGTGGTACATTTGGATACAGAAAACCATTATTTTGACGTGAAAACCCCTTGTGGGGCCGCCACACGCCCCCATAAGTCTTCAACACGTGAGGTCGATCATCTTCCGATGGCACACCTTTTTTTCCCTTTTGAAATTTAATCACTGATGGGCGGCGAGGTAGGAGACTTCCATGTCTTTCCCTTCTTCTCGTTCTCCATCTCCTTCTCCAAATTCTATACGTATGTGTTTTTAGGTTTAGGGTTTAAAATTAGATCAATTTGTTATTCTATTCTGATTAGTTCCCCTAATAATATCCTCCTTTATTACCATGCAGTTCGTAACAAAAACCTCTTTTTTTTTTCACGCGCGCATTTTCAATACATATTCAAGTATCCATGCAACGTCGATAACAAGTAACATGGATTAGGGAGGACTATGCATTATTGTTTGTGCATGTCAAAGCTTATATGTTTTTTTAAAAAGGAGCGTTACCTCCGGCTTCTGCATCAGCATGATGCATACAGTCATTTTATTAATCGTGCGAAAACAAATAGTTTGCAGATCCAAGCACGCTCCGACGGAGCAAAGTTACAAAACTATAGGAAAACAAAAAAGGCCATAACTGGCAAAAATAGACCTAGATGCCTAACAATCTATTCTATTAGTGGACCGCCATCCAAACCGGTTGAATATATCCTGCGCTACCATCTCCCATCGGACACACCCAGTAACCAAAGGCTCCCTGGTCTCCGCAGGAGTGAGTAACGACCACGTACGGATCAACGCCGATGCCCTGTGTAGTACCTGCAAGAAATGTATATGTGTTGTCTTGTTAAAAACCAAATCATTCCTGCAATTCCATATAGCCCAGAATAATGCACAGACACCTATGCGAATATGTCTAGCAATATTAGTATCAACTCCGTTTAGCCATGTACCAAATAGTACCTCAATGCTATCCGGAGGATCAATGTTAAAAGTAACTCGAACAGTTTGCCATAGTAGTCTTGCTAGCGGACATTAGAGAAAAAGGTGTTTGATTGTTTCCAGATTACTACAGAAGCAACAACTTGTATTGCCTGACCAATTACGCTTAGCTAAATTGTCCTTAGTAAGAATCATCTTCTTGTGGACAAACCACATAAAGACTTTGATTCTCAAAGGTATTGTCGTGGATCTGTCACGACAGATGTCCGGGTGAACGGACTTAGGTTCGGGGCGAAGCGCAACTATGTGGCAGCTTGAAGGGGTTGGTCGGAATCGAGAGACACGGAGTTTACCCAGGTTCGGCCCCTCCGATGGAGGTAAAAGCCTATGTCCTGCTTGTTTGGCATTGATGATGAATGATATCTCTCGGTTACAAGGGTGCCGTTTGCTACCTCTAATCACGAGAGCCTCTAATCTGTCTATCCCTAATCTCTTGTGTTGTCTAAAATTATGGACTTGTGAATCTGTCTCTCTAGGGGTGATCTACCCCTCCTTATATAAGTGGAGAGGGTAGGTTTACAAATAGAGTCCTACTAGGAGTAGGATTAGGACTAGTCTCTCTAGAATCCTATCCCGGGTCTTGTTTCCTTCGGTAGGGAGTCTTTCTCTCTTTGGGCCTTCTCTTGTGAGCCGCCTGGCGCCGGATTACACGCCGGGTCTTGGGTCTGGTCGTCCTGCGACCCGTCTGCCGGGTCATTAATAAAATGTCATGTCTTTACCGGGTCTACTGTGAGTCGCCAGGCCGGGTCATACCGCGGGGTATATCCCCGACATTAGCCCCCAGGTTAGCTTGAATTTATTCATGCTAAGCTCCTGAAATAAGAGTAACAAATATGTTAAGTGGCCGGCTTGCTCCTTTGGCCGGCTTATAAAATGTCTCCTCAGAAATCCGAGTCTTTTCTGCATATGAATGAGTCGTCTTGATAATCATCTTGCTTGTCAATGTCCTTTGAAAAATATTGAGAATAGAACACCCATATGCCATTGAGTCGGCTTCCAATACTCTTGGCGGGTCATCTCCGTCGGGTCATAATCCTTGGTGATGCCGGGTTATTATCATTGGTGAAGCCGGGTCAAATAACTAGAATCTGGCTGACTTGATAAAAATATTGGGATGAAAATCCATCTGATGTAAAACCGGACTTCCATTGTTGTAAAGCAGGGCGACTTATATAAAATCTGGCGGGTTATGATCTTTTGATAACACCGGGTCATAAATGTTGGTGACGCCCGGTCTAACAACTGAACTCCATAATTAACATCTTGAAAATTCTCCTCAAAGTTTTTGATATGTCCATATTACCTGTAGCCCCCAAGCTCCGAGATTATCCATGATAACTTGGTGCTTTGCAATAATATTTTGGACTGTGTAGCCCCCAAGGGCCGGGTTGTCCTGCCTGCAGCAACCTCGGACTTATAACTGTCTTATACCTTATGAAACTTCAGCATGTGTAGCCCCCAAGGGCCGGCTCATCAGAATGTGATGCGCCGGGTCTTCAATTTGAACCTCATAATCTGTTAAACACCGAATACTGTAGCCCCCCAAGTGCCGGGTCGCACGCCTGCGACGACTTGGGAGTTATTAAATTTGATCTGAGTGGTGTAGTCCCCAAGTGCCAGGTCAGTAAGAATTACTGGGCTGGGACTTAGAAAAAATATAGAAAGGCCGGCTCATCTCCTTGAGATAATAGGGTCTTGCTGACAATAGTGATTTGAAAACCAACTTGCATTAGCCCCCAAGTGTCGTGGTGCGTGCTTGCAGCGATAGGCGACTTGCATAATTGATATAAACTGGCTTTGAATAGTGTAGCCCCCAAGTGTCGGGTCGTCTGCTTGCGACGACTTGGGACTATGTAAGAATAATATGACTCGCCATAATTTGTTGAATGAATCCTTGACCGTGGTTGTAATATAATCCGGAATCAATATCCTGGAATAATTCCTTTGTCTTTGACATGAATTCCATAAGTTTTGTAGTATACCACAGAGCACAATTGAAGAAATCCAAGAACTAGTCAATTAGATGATACGAAATTATATCTGATAGGGCGACTCTTGAAAAATAATGAATTCTCCGAGTTAGCTTGAAAACCCCAATCATTTAGTATTGGTTATCATAAACCATGAAGGTCCAGCCAAGTTGGCTATTAAAGATCCATTTGCTCTTTGCAGAAGTTTTTCATACTTAATGATGGCTCATCTTAAAAGATAAGACCTGCAAAAACAAACAAGATAGAATATATTCTGCATTGTTGTAAGGGCGGCTTGAAAAAGCATAACCCGAAGATGTTAAAATCTTTCATAACATTGCTCCTTCTTTCATAATCTTGCTCTGACCCGGCTTGATAAGCTGGCATGACATGTGAATATGATGCAATGTATGATGCTATGTATGATGCAATGTATGATGCAATGTTGACTTGTCAACATTTTTGGCGTAAGAGTCGGTTGTTAGGGTTAGATAAGCTACACCCGAAGGTGGGAAGCCCCCTTCGACAACCAAAGTTGACTTGTCAACTTTTTTGGCATAAGAGCCGGCTATTAGGGTTAGATAAGCTACACCCGAAGGTGGGAAGCCCCCTTTGACAACTATGTTGGCTTGTCAACATTTTTTGGCTTGAAAGCCGGTTGTTAGGGTTAGATAAGCTACACCCGGAGGTGGGAAGCCCCCTTCGACAACCAAAGTTGACTTGTCAAGTTTTTTGGCATAAGAGCCGACTGTTAGGGTTAGATAAGCTACACCCGAAAGTGGGAAGCCCCCTTCGACAGCTATGTTGACTTGTCAACATTTTTTGGCTTGACAGCCGGTTGTTAGAGTTAGATAAGCTACACCCGGATGTGGGAAGCCCCCTTCGACAACCAAGTTGACTTGTCAACTTTTTTGGCATAAGAGCCGACTGTTAGGGTTAGATAAGCTACACCCGCAAGTGGGAAGCCCCCTTCGACAGCTATGTTGACTTGTCAACATTTTTTGGCTTGAGAGCCGGTTGTTAGGGTTAGATAAGCTACACCCGGAGGGTGGGAAGCCCCCTTCGACAACCAAGTTGACTTGTCAACTTTTTTGCACCATCTTGTAAGTCGCCATCTTGTAAACCACCATCTTGTATGAAAAAACGGCAGAAGCTCCAAGCGACTTTATGATGAACAATAAATCCGGGCACCCATGTTTGAATGGTGCATCACAGCAGTTCGCCTTCTTGGGTAACTTTTTTAATCTTCCGCTAATAATGTAATAGCACGCAGGATTGGGTTTTCTCTTGCAAAGACCCGGGATTCTCGTTGAAAACGACCAAATGCGTCTCGCCATGTCTGTAGCCCCGAGTCTTAAGTTGACTCGAAGAGGCGGCTTGATAGTCTCCACTGATGGTTGAGGTTGACCGTGGCGGGTTATAGATGATCACGTATGAATTGTTTCAATGATCTGGTCGATGGTTTTTCCCGGCTGGTTGTTGAAGTTAACCAAACTGTAATGGCGACGACTTGGGCGCCTGTCTGTCGGGCGGCTCGTATAGATGAACACTGCACCAATATGATGTAGATCAGACTGCGGACGGCGTCTTGCGCGTCCATCGGGCGGCTCGTACAGGCAAGCATTGCACCAATATGTTGATGTAAATAAAACTGTGGGCAGCGTCTTGCGCACGTCCGTTGAGCGGCTCGTACTGGTGTATGCGGCTGCCGGCGTGTTGATGTAGACGTAAAAGTCAGCCGCGACATTTGAAAACGGCTGCGACATTGTAAGCCGGTGCAGTCGGCGAGTCGGTCGCGGCGTTGTAAGCCGGTGCGACCGTAAGAGACAACCGTGGCGTTGTAAGCCGGTGCGACCATAAAAGGCGGCTGTGGCGTTGTAAGCCGGTGCGACCATAAAAGGCGACCGTGGTGTTGTAAGCCGGTGCGGTCAATAAGTTGACCGCACAGCCCGGCGCTGCCGAACACCGGTGCCGAATGAAATTCATCACACGCTCCATCTCCACGGTATAATGTCACCCTGGTGATAAACAATTGTCCTGTGCAAAAATATTGCAAAAGACGAAGTAATTGTTCTTTTCGAAAAAATATGTGCTAATAAAATAGACTGAATAGATAAATATCACCTAATAATTTTATATTGTGTAGTTAATCATTGCTCTGGGAGTAGACCGTAGATAACTGTTGATCCAACGCTGGGTACTAATCGTGGTGTTTAACTTTGACTAGACTCCCATCGGGAGCTTCTCCACCTATTGTTTGTTTTTCCTTTTGGATCAATGAATATCCTAGAGGCTAGCTTTGGAGTACTAGCTAGCAAACAGGAGCGTGAGCATGCATGCAGGGACGCAGTGTTGCCCGCGACTGGCCGAATACGTAGAGAAAACAACCGCGGGCGCTGTGACACCAGGAAGCATAGCGAGGGAGTGCCCTGGCGGGCGGCGCACAGGAGGCCGGGGCACACGGCCGCGGTGCAAGCCGGCGGCGGTGCAGCACGACAGGGCGAATCCAGTACGACAGCAGCAGGTGCGGTCATGGCGGAGATGACCCGGCGAGCTGCAGCAAGTGGGGCAAGGTCTGCAGCGGCGCGGACGACGCGGCAGCGAGAGGCCAGGTCTGTTTCCGGGTCGAGCAAGGGCTTCAGAGAGCTATGACTGGATGAGCGGCGAGCGGTGAGCAGGAGCTGGAGGATGTGCGTCTTGAGTCGAGGCAGCGGGGCCACGGTGGCGGAGGCGATGGCAGGAGGGGCGGAACCGGGCGATGGACGGCGGAGACCGAGGCCGAGTCGTGGTCACATCCGCCTCCGGGCTACCGGAGGATCCGGTCGAGGCAGCACGGCGAGCCGGCGGTGTGTGGTGGTAAGTCCGACTCTTGGCGCAGTTGAGGCGAGGCCGGCTCGAAGCGAGGCCATGGTGGCGGACGCGGTAGCGCGTGGAAGAGCCGAAGCAGCGGAGCCATGTAGGTGGAGGTGAGGTCAGCCGGCGCAACCCGAAGCAGACGAGCAATGAGGGGTTGAAGGCAAGCTGGGTCAAGGCGAGGTCGCGACCGCTGCGGCGCAACGACGGAGCATCCTGGCAGGAAGCGCGGGGATGGCCCGGCCGGCGCAGCAAGGCCGGGGCGGCAGTATGAGCACGGTGAGGGCGGGCGGCTCGGACATGCGGTTACGCGGTGAGGGCGGTACTGCGGGGAAGGTGAGCACCAGCCATCACGGTGCCACGGCGGCGGAGAGAACCCGCCTAGAGGTGAGGCCGTGACGGCAAGGCGAGCCGCGGCGGCGGCGGGTGAGTCCGTTTCCAGGTCGAGGCCGGCTCGTATATCCGAGTAGAGGAACTACTCCTTTTCTTTCCTTTTGCTTTGTTTCTCACGTGAGCAGAGGCAGTACTATCTGTACTATCCGAGTGATTTCTGTTTACTGCATTGGTCTATGATTGCTTCTCTTTTGAATCCGGCGGTAAACTTTCCTTAGAGGTGAAACTTCAGATGATTATTTCTTTTTGGCGTTGTCGTCTTCCATAAGACCAGCTTCTAATTCTTTGGACCTCGATTAACAAAAACCGATCATAGGTGTAGCATATGATCTGTTTTTCCATCGGATACACCCATCTAAGCAGACTGCTCGCGACGGTACACAATGTTACCACAAAAAGGTTACTTCGATCTGGACTGATGAACTCGGAGTTGATGTAGATCTTTGGCGTCGGTTCGTATTCGTCCGGATAATTGCAAGCCTTTCGATTCCCAGGAGAGCTCCCTCCAAGAACACAATACCAACGTGTGCTGGTCCCACGGTGGGCGCTAACTGTCGTGCATTTGTCATGGCAGATGTCCGGATGAATGGACTTAGGTTTGGGGCGAAGCGCAACTATGTGGCGGCTTGAAGGGGTTGGTCGGAATTGAGAGACATGGAGTTTACCCAGGTTCGGCCCCTCCGATGGAGGTAAAAGCCTACGTCCTGCTTGTCTGGTATTGATGATGAAGGATATCTCCCGGTTACAAGGGTGATGTTTGCTACCTCTAATCACGAGAGCCTCTAATCTGTCTATCTCTAATCTCTTGTGTTGTCTAAAATTGTGGACTTGTGAATCTGTCTCTTTAGGGGTGCTCTACCCCTCCTTATATAAGTGGAGAGGGTATGTTTACAAATAGAGTCCTACTAGGAGTAGGATTAGGACTAGTCTCTCTACAATCCTATTCCGGGTCTTGTTTCCTTCGGCAGGGAGTCTTTCTCTCTTTGGGCCTTCTCTTGTGAGCCGCCTGGCCCCGGCTTACACGCCGGGTCTTGGGCCTAGTCGTCCCGCGACCCGCCTACCGGGTCATTAATAAAATGTCATGTCTTTACCGGGTCTTCTATGAGTCGCCAGGCCGGGTCATACCGCGGGGTATATCCCCGACAAGAACCTTCACCTTCCAAACGTTTTTGGACTTTGGTATATCCGTTGTGTCAATGAGGTCAAGGTACATTGATTTGACTGTAAATGTACCTGACTCTGTGAGCTTCCATGTAATCGTATCGGGCTCATCCGATAACTGTACGTCCATAAGGTGTCTAACTAAGTGCAACCACTCTGCCCAACGATGTCCTATTAGAGATCGTTGGAACTGTATGTTGAGTGGGATAGATTGAAATACTGTGGCAACATACACTTCTTTGCGTTGCACAATATTATATGGCAGGGTATTGTAAAGCCAAGGGCATCTCCCCTAGCCACGTATCCTCCCAAAATCTTGTAGTACCTCCATTCCCAACTAAAAACCAAGTCCTATGAAAGAAGTGTGCTTTGACCTTCATCAAGCCCTTCCAGAAAGGAGAGTCCGTCGGTCTAACGGTAACTTGGGCTAAAGTTTTTGATTGGAGATATTTATTACGTAGAATCTATGCCCACATTCCTTCAGTTTCCACTGATAATCTATATAGCCACTTACTAAGTAGGCATTTATTCTTAACCTCTAAGTTTTCAATCCCCAAACTTCCTTGGTCTCTGGGCCTGCAAATTATGTCCCATCTAGTAAGTCTATACTTTCTCTTAACATCATCACTCTGCCAGAAGAACCTTGATCGATAAAAGTCCAGTCTCTGACGTACCCCTACTGGTATCTCAAAGAAAGAAAGGAGAAACATGGACATACTCGTAAGCACCGAGTTAATCAATATAAGTCTCGCTCCATAAGACAGAAGCTTTCCTTTCCAACAACTTGGCTTCTTCTCAAAACGATCCTCAATACGCTTCCACTCCTAGTTCGTTAGCTTTCGATGATGAATTGGTATGCCCAACTAACTAAATGGCAGACTACCCAACTCACAACCGAACAACTGTTTATAATCCTCCTGTGCTTCTTTGGCTCTTCCAAAGCAAAACAGCTCGCTCTTGTGAAAGTTTATTTTCAACCCCGATAATTGTTCAAACATGCAGAGAATAAGTTTTATGTTTCTTGCTTTCGCCATGTCATGCTCCATAAAAAGGATAGTGTCATCAGCATATTGCAGGATGGACACGCCCTCATCCACTAGATGCGGCACTAGCACTCCCACCAGGCCTTCCTGTTTCGCCCTTCCTATTAGTATTGCAAGCATATCTGCAACAACGTTGAATAGGATTGGGGACATTGGATCACCTTGCCGGAGACCCTTATGAGTTTGGAAAAAATGACTGATATCATCATTTACTTTGATTCCAACACTCCTCTGTTGTACAAAGGATTCAACTTGCCTCCTCCATGGCTTGTCAAAACCTTTCATACGCAGAGCTTGTTGTATGAAATGCCATTTAACTTTATCATATGCTTTCTCGAAATCCACTTTAAAGATAACCCCGTCTAGTTTCTTCGAATGAATTTCATGTAGGGTCTCGTGGAGTACAACCACTCCCTCTAGAATATTTCTCCCAGGCATAAAGGCTGATTGACTAGGTTGCACGACTGCATGTGCAATCTGCGTCAATCTATTAGTCCCAACCTTGATAAATATTTTGAACGACACGTTGAGCAGACATATCGGTCTGAACTGTTCAATACGCACTGTCCCTTCCTTCTTTGGCAACTGCAAGTGCCCATCGAACAAGTCCTGAAACATTGGTATTAAATCTCCTTTAATAATATGCCAACATCGCTTATAAAATTCAGCCGGGAACCCATCTGGCCCTGGTGCCTTATTGTTTTTTATTGCGATATTGCGTCAAACACCTCTTTCTCCATTAATGGTGCAGCTAATATTTCATTCTTGTCTCTTCCGAGTTGAGGTATATCACTGACCAAGGTCTCATCCATAGTTATATTCGTATCATCAGGAGGCCCAAAAAGCTTCTTATAATAATCTGAGATGTACAACTTTAGGTTCTCATGCCCAACGATAGTACCCTCATCTTGCTCTAGTTGGTAAATTTTCTTCTTTCTATGTTTACCATTGGCAATCAAATGAAAGAATTTCGTATTATCATCACCTTCAATAACCTGGCGCACTTTTGCTCTAAGTGCCCACTTCAGCTCCTCCTTTCTAAGGACTTGTTTGAGATCATGTTCTGCCTCCGTTTCGGATGTCCTCTCATGTGCATCCAACATCATGGACTCGGTTTTAATATCGAGCGCATTAATGAAGTCAATAAGGTTTTGTTTCTTGAGTTTATAGGCACCGCTCTCGTGCTTCGCCCAGCCCCGTAGAAACTGTCTCAAGTGTCTAATTTTATTTTGTCATTTATCGACATTGGTTCGTCCCCTCGTAGCACTGTTCCATTCTCTGGCTAAAAGGTCCAGGAATCATTCTCTCTCAAACCAGGCCACCTCAAAGGAGAAGGCATTCTTATTATCCACATGGGTTGCCTCCCCCGAGTCCACAAACAAAGGGGTATGGTCTGATATGATCCTGAGCATCGCTCGTACTGTCACACGTGGAAATTTTTGCTCCCATTCCACACTCGTCAATACCCTATCCAACTTCTCATATCTTGGATTGGGCAAAGCTTATATGTTGCTTTTGTTAAAAAATAATTTATCAATTCCATAGGCAAGTGCACCGGTGAGAGATGTCGAGAATGAAGCGCTTGAACTAAAATATCGTCTGGTGCCTTACGCTACCAGCTTAGCATCCGCACCAAACAAATTCCACAAGATGTAAATTGCTAGCGTATGCGTTTTGTATGCTCACTAATGCGTTTTGGTACCGACCCTGGTCGGCAATACTTATTTTCTCGCGACATGACCAACAAGGCATTAGGCAACAACCTACTCAGATAAGTACAGCTTCACGTGATCCTGTGAACCATAAGATTGTTGCCTTTTTAGTTGTTCATTTGTCCGCACCCCGTCGTGTACAAAGCAGCCTCAAATCATTGATGGTGGACGAAGCAGTAGGAAAGATGATGAGATTGTTCATGTAGTATATGCCAACGATATGCCAGCGAGCCTTAACGCTACGGTTGCAACTCTACTTCACGATAGCAAATTAGTAGAATATTGTGCGTGCACTCCATCTGCACGGCCCAGACATGGATGGTGTTCAACCGATTTTAGGGGATGAGACCAGAGTGTGATATCAGCATAAATATTATTGATGGCAGTGACAGCGTCTACGTCGACCGGTTAGAACACCTTATGGTTCCTGATTCCATGCCAAGTGTAATGTATACTCACCAGTGACTGCAGAGCCTTACGCATTTCTTTGTTTGTTTGATCAGTTTCACCGCATACCTTCTACCAAGTTGAATGTATCCCGCTCTATCGTCTTCCTAACGGTTGCGTCCAAAGGTCATTTGTGTATTATCCTCCACACGTTGCAGAGAGCACAAAATATGAATCCATCATGTATATCTGAAGATAACGTGCAAATAGTTTGGAAAATATGAAATACTATGTAAGATACATGGAACACATATAGAAATTTCTACTGCTCCAAATAGTTTGGAATTTATGTTTTGGAGGAAAATAAACCATCATCTAAATGTCTACTGCTCCAAATAGGGATATAGGCGGATATAGACGAAACTCACCCTGCGTCGCTCCCACCCCGGGTGACTCGGGGACTCCCTAAACCCTAGCCGCTGGGCGTCATCTACGTCCTCATCTTCCTCTGTCGCCGCCGAAGGATGCCACGGGGCTAGGCCCCGTGGCCGACGGCGGTAGCGGAGGATCCCCTCCCTTGCGAGCAGTGGAGGAGGCACGACCGCGATTTGGATCTTGGCGGTCGGGCGGCTTGCTCCGGACGACGGCCTTGGGCGGCGACGTGGTCGTCTGGTGGCAGGCCAATGGCGGCGGCATGGAGAGGATGCCATGGAGGACCGGGCAGATCGGGCCAAGTGCATGCGGTGGTGGCCTCCGGTCATAGCCTGACCGAGGTGTCGCCTCGCTGTGTGGCGGTGGGTGACGGTGCAGCGGCCCCAAGCAGTGGCGGCGGGTGAGGCCCAGGTCGTCCCCGACTGCACAGTGGAGTTACCAATGTCCAAGGCAGAGTTGCTCCAACTATCTAGTGGCTTTGACCCTAGTTCCCGTGCGGTACAAAGATGATGAAGAGCGTGCTTGGGATTCATCCTAGATGTTTAGTATCGTGATTGTTTAGGAAACATAGATAGATTAGGATTATTTCTTCCTTGACTTGTACTCCAAGATGGTCATGTACTCCCATATATATGCCCACGAGGCTCAAGCAATACATCAACTATTCCACCAACCTCTCTCTCCATTCAACATGATATCCGCCGCAAGTTCCTAGACCTCGCCACCACCCGTCACTTCCGCACCACGCGCCGCCACCGGGGCGGTCGGTCTCCATGACCACCGCCGGGGGCTGCGCCACCCGTACCTATGGTTCGTCCGCCGGTCATGTTGACCAGCTGCCCTAGAGAGTCTTTTTCCTGATCTCTTGATCCAGGTTTTTTTTCTCTTCAGCCGGTCACTTTGATCAGCGTTGCCTTTTTGGTTTTCTAATCTAATATCGGTTGCGTCGCCCTCCGCCGCCGTCGACACCCGTGCCTCTACTCCGACACCGACGTCGACTCTATACCAGCCACTTCGTCATCAACTGCGCGACAAGACTGGACGTGCCGCCCAAGGGACGCCTTCATGCATCGCTGCCGGCGCTCGCCTGCGTGGTTTCCATTGCCATTCCGTCTTCGTCGTCATTGCCCGGGACACCACCGACAACGTCGCCATCGATTCGATCTACGCGCCATCCCCGCCATGGCGCATACTGTGCCGTCGTCGGTCTGATCAACCGATCACACGCATGTCTTCGCCAAGCACGTCCCGGAGCACGCGCCTACCACCGATCGAGCCATAGGATGTCGTCGCATTGTCCCTTCAGACTGCTGTGTCACCGCCCAGAGGTCCTCCCTCCGGCTGCTACGACTTGCGCGACGCTCCCACCGACGCCCCTTCGGGCCGTCGCGCTATGGCATGCGGTCCACGCCGCCGCCTCGAGATCCTCCTGACGGCTACCCCCATAGCCGCCGCCTTCGCGTCGCCTCTTTAGGGATGTCGCGCCGCGGCACGCGGTCCACGTCGCCGCCCGTCGAGCTATCGCCTCTGTCCAGTGGTTCTCCCGACGGCTGCCCCGATCCACGCGCTACCGCTGCGTCGCCCTTTCGGGCCGTAGTGTCGCAGCTCGCGGTCTCCTGCCACCCCAAGGTCGTCCTCTCCAGGTCATCATCGTGACCGCACCGAACCTCGTGCTACCGGTGCATTGCCCCATCGGGCCGTAGCGAGCGTGGCACGCGGTCTCCCCCACCGCCCGAGGTCGTCCCAGCGGCTGCACCTACTGGCGCGCCGTTGTTGTGTTGCCCCTTCGGGCCATCACAGCGCGACACACGGTCCATGCCGCCGTCCGAGGTCTTCCCACCGTTGTCCCGACCTGCGCGCTGCCGCTTCGTCGCCCCTTCGGGTCGTAGTGCCGCGGCGCGCGGTCCACTCTGCCGTCCACGCGCGTGGACTTCCTTTGTTATGCGCCACGCCGCCTTCCTCAGCGCGGGAACTCCATCGTCCGCGTCGGTCTTTGTCACGCTGTTTGGTTCGTCTTCGCCTACTTCGATCATCGTTGCCCCACTCCTTACCAATAGCCGCCGCCACTACTCTTCGGCGTCGCTGCGGCTCGCTCACCCGAGCCATGCCGTGCCTCTTCGATGATGCTGTCGCCCGTCCAACCACTTCATATTCATCCAGCACTAGCTCATCCCCAGCGTCGCCGTCGTTGACCCCGACCACTTCATCTACTCCGACCACCGCGGGTGACATCCCCCCCGCCGCCGATTTATGCCGCAACCGTCGTTGAGTCCTTCTCTGCTAGTCTCCTCGACATGGCGTACCCGTTTGTGTAGGCCCCCGTCTTCGCACGCCCAGTGCTGGCAACACCGACGCGTGCCTTCGTCTCGATGTGTTCCCAGGCCTGGCAAGCCTATAGTGGCGCATCATTGACATCGGCTTTGTTCGTCTACGCATGCCCGGTGCTGGCAAAACCAACGGGTGCCTTCGTCCACGAAGTGTCTCTAGGCTTGGCAAACCCGGCGCGACACATCGTCAACAACACCTTATTCCCTTGCGCACCACTACTTTGACACAACTGCGCCCATGCAAACTCGGCGCCTCTTTGCACCTGCAGCTTCACGGCGACTTCCTCGACACCGGCTACCCCGGCTCGACATCGACCACGGCGTTCTTCGCACGGCTACCTCGGCCATGGCTACACCACCCTACTCTCTCGGCTACCTTGACAAAGGCACAAAGGGCTACCGCCTTGCTTGAGCAACCTCGTTGGTTTCTACTCCAGCAATGACTTCCGCGATGCATCGACCGTTATGACTGTGTCACTAGTAGAAAAAGACCCATTTGTCCCGGTTCGTAAGGCCCATTTGTCCCGGTTCTGGAACCGGGACTAAAGGGTCGGGACTAAAGCCCAAAACCTTTAGTCTCGGTTCGCTTACCAACCGGGACAAAAGGGGCTCCACGTGGCCGATGCTGGGAGCCCAGGCAGGAGGACCTTTAGTCCCGGTTGGTAACACCAACCGGGACCAAAAGGCATCCACGCGTCAGTATCTAGCAGATGTTGGTTTTTTTTTGAAAGGGAGGGGGGTTAGGGGGGTTTGGACGGTTAATTTAGGGGTTTTATATTGTTTTAGCTAGCTAATTAATAGAGAGAAGTGTTCTCTCTTTCTCCATGTTTGGTCGACGCTAGCTACTATAGAGAGAACTCGACACGCTAGCTAGTAAGCAAATGAAGGAACCATTAAGTACAGAAGATCGTCATGAACATATAGAGATAGAAGTGATCGACCTCTGTTTTTCTGAGAGATTGGTCGTATAACAAGTTTTCGTATATATATCTGCCGCTACTAGCTACATATATACAATATAAGATCTCTTATAATCCCTAACATCTAATGTCCAATTCCAGATGGTATTCTCTGGCTTTATTTATGACGTGGTCAAGAAAGAATCCCGCCAATTCTTCTTGAATTGCTCGTATGAGACGCTTTGTGGTAGGAGTTCATCCCGCATCTACCACATCTAATTTGAAGAAGGGGGTCAATACATATATATGGTAATAAATAAAATTGTGAATATTATTGCTTACGCACTTGAAATTGTTTTTCAGAGTAGCCCCACTTAGAGGTTGTCGCATTGTAGATGAACTCGCAAACGTAGTATCCAGAAAGATCATTCCCGGTTTCGTACCACAAGCACTTTACAGTGCTAGAAATAGAGTTCAATCAAACTAAGAATCAAGCATGATAAATGGTATTGATGAAACTAGAATCAATGGGAGATGCGCGGAACTAGCTAGCAGTACTTACTTTCGGGTGTGTAAATCGCAGCTCCCCCGACAGTGCCGGAACAATTGTTGTGAACTCTTTCCAAACCCTGCCAGACAAAGATATCAGGAAATGAACACAATTGCCGGTATGATGCGATAATGATCAATTGAATTTACTTCTGGAGCATTTTAGTCATGTCCGCATATTCCTGGAGATCTTTTCATTTTGAGTCTAAGACAATTACTACTCCCCGCTCAAGCTTAATCTCTAGCAGAATAAAATGGAAACTACGCATGCATGCATAACTCATCAATTAAATTACTATAAACCTCGAGTAATAAGGGAAACTGAATATGCACAAGACAGTAACACTCACTTGAAGTTGTAAGGAAAGAGTATTGTCCCCTTGTTTTGATTTTTAAGCAACGATTGTAGCAAGTTGTCCTCGGTTTGTGTGGCATTCTTTTGAACCATATACTCATGTATGATATTTGGGTTAATGAACCCAATGTCATAGATTTGTGCTTTTCTGCATTCGACGATCTTCAGTCTGCATAATATAGTGAGTATAATTATATATATATGCAATGAAAGAGCTGAGCTATATACATAGAGAGACTTAATTACAGAAGTAGTACTTACAGACAGTAGCAAGTCACGATTGTTTTGTCGAGGGCCTTTTGATTGTATAACTGGAATATCTCCTCAAATTCAACATTCAACATTTCCATTCCAACGAGGCCGTGCTCCTCTTTAACTAACAGCATCAAAGAATCCTTTCCAGACTCGCGGCAGGTTTTCATGTACCATTCATGGAATTTTCGCATCATCGTTGTAGAGGAGGATGATCAGGTTTGACGAGAGGCCGCCCGTGCCGGTAACGGAATTCGTCCACCTCCAACGGCTTAAACTATACATCATCGCTCAGGTAATCACCAGGTTTGGTACCGGGCACCATCCCCGGATGATTAGCGACGATATTGCTAGACACCCTGAGCGGGGGGCACGATTGGTTCGCCTGTTCGCCGAGCTGGGGATTTTTTCCCCACTTCTTCGTTTTGCTAACCTTGCATCACTGGAAGTACTTCCCGACTGCCGCGCATCTTGATATGTATTTTTAATACAGTGGTCAAAGTTGGAATCCGGCGGAGGCGGTGGTGGTCACTTCAGGGCATCGATAGTGCGCATCGCTTTCACCGGATCTATCTTCTCATTCGGAGGTGGAGTTCTCTTTGCAAAATGGGCCCTCAATTCGGCCTGACATATCTCCTCGTTTTCAGACTCGGTCCTCTCATATGGTAACTTTTCCAGAGGCTTGAGAGATGGACCGTATCTGTATCTCCTCCTACCTATGCTTGTACTGCTAGCCGCCGGAGCGGCGGCGGCTCCCTTCTGTCGTTGCTTACTAGGCGTCGGAGGATCCAGAGCGGCGGCATGTGTATTCCGCCGTTGCAGACGAGGCTGAGGAGGAGGCGTACTGCTCCGACGTGTCGGAGTAGGCGAAGGAGGAGGCGGAGTGCCCCCACGCGTCGGAGGAGTCGAAGAAGGAGGCGTGTGCCATGATCACTCGCCGGAGGAGGAGGAGGAGGAGGAGGAGGCAGAGTGCCTTGATTTCCCTGAGGAGAAGGAGGATGCGAAGGCGTCCAGTTTGGAAGCTTGATGTACTGCTTCTGCCATAGACATGTACTCCTCAGGGCACGAACCAGCTTATTCTCTCCTTCACCTGTAGAGTGGTCAAGCTCGAGCTCCTCAAATTCCTTCATTACTTCATCCACCATCACAACAACATAGCCATGTGGAATCGGACGACAGTGAAAAGTTCCGTTGGGTTGAGGAGGTGCAACAGAGCCGACAGCCGACTTGAAAGTGAGGTTCCGGCATTTCGTCATAAGCTCGCAATGTTGAGACTCCGTGATAGTATCCACGGGGTAGCTAGGAGACGTGAAGTCAGGCTGAATGGGCTCTGTGGAAGCGACGCTGCTTCTCCGCTGAGATGGCGGGGTAGCTTCTAGGGTAGCTTTGTGCCACCGAGATGGTTGGCCGGCAGCTTGCTGGCTCTCACCTTCGTCTAGCTTTTGTAGTCTTGCATTGAGCTTCTGAATTTTGCTCAGCTCCGCTTTCCTCTTTCTCTCTCGGATTCTGTAACCACCTGCATTGGGAAACCCAACCTTCCACAAAACAGAGCTTGGTGTGCCTCGTGTTCGTCCAGGGTGCTCAGCATTCCCTAGGGCCTCAGTCAGCTTGTCCTTCTCTCTGTCGGGAATGAACGTCCCTTCCTGCACTGCGGCGATATACTTCTGAAGCTTGTTCATGGGTATTGCAAGTTGCTTGTCCGTCCAACGGCACTTCCCTATTTCAGGGTCCAAAGTTCCCCCAACCCCGAAGAACCAAGTCCTTGAACGGTCTGGCTAGTTCAATGTCTGTGGTACGACGTTTTTAGCAATCAGGTCATTCTCAGCTTTGTCCCACAACGGTCGGGCTTTGAGGTAGCCACCTGACCCCGTGTGATGGTGATACTGCTTCTTTGCAGCATTGACCTTGTTTGTCTCTGACATTTTCTTACTCTTGTCCGATGTCTTGTAGTCCACAAATGCGGGCCAGTAATCTCTTATCTTCTCAAATCGGCCGGTGAATTCTGGAGTCTTCCCTTTGTCGACAAACTTTGATTTCAACTTATTCTTCCACCTCCTGAATAGATCTGCCATCTTCTTACGAGCACATGCCTTGACCAGTGGCTCTATAACTGGCTTATTCAGATCCTCCTCTGGCGGTAGGGTGAAATTTGCCTTCAGCGCGATCCAAAGATCATCTTTCTGTCTATCGGTGACATAATCACCTTCAGGGGCGCCGTCCTTAGGCTTATTCCATTGCTTGATGCTGACCGGGATATTGTCCCTAACAATAGCTCCGCACTGAGAAGAAAATGTGTTCTTGGTCCACTTGGGTTCAATCGGATGGCCATCGTTCGCGAGTGCTGTGATCGTGAACCTTTCATCCGTGCGCAACCTCTTCTTCGGGCCTCGTCTCGTTACCGAAGTTTCGCTCGATTCGAAGGTCTATAAAAGAAGAAAGAAGAGTTAATTAATATATGTACATGTTGGAAATATGCCCTAGAGGCAATAATAAATTAGTTATTATCATATTTCCTTGTTCATGATAATCGTTTATTATCCATGCTATAATTGTATTGATCGGAGACTTAAATGCATGTGTGGATACATAGACAAAACCATGTCCCTAGTATGCCTCTAATGGACTAGCTCGTTGATCAAAGGATGGTTATGGTTTCCTAGCCATGGACATGAGATGTCATTTGATAACGGGATCACATCATTAGGAGAATGATGTGATGGATAAGACCCAAACTGCAAACATAGCATATGATCGTGTCAGTTTATTGCTACTGTTTTCTGCATGTCAAGTATATGTTCCTATGACCATGAGATCATGCAACTCACAGATATCGGAGGAGTGCCTTGTGTGTATCAAACGTCGCAACGTAACTGGGTGACTATAAAGGTGCTCTACAGGTATCTCCGATGGTGTCTGTTGAGTTGGCATGGATCGAGACTGCGATTTGTTACTCCGTGTGACGGAGAGGTATCTCGGGGCCCACTCGGTAATGCAACATCACAATAAGCCTTGCAAGCAATGTGACTAATTGTTAGTTGCGGGATCTTGTATTACGGAACGAGTAAAGAGACTTGCCAGTAACGAGGTTGAATTAGGTATGGAGATACTGACGATCGAATCTCGGGCAAGTAACATACCGAAGAACAAAGGGAACGCTATACGGGATTAACTGAATCCTTGACATAGAGGTTCGACTGATAAAGATCTTCGTAAAATATGTAGGAACCAATGTGGACGTCCAGGTCCCGCCATTGGTTATTGACCGTAGAGGTGTCTTGGTCATGTCTACATAGTTCTCGAACCCGCAGGGTCTGCACACTTAAGGTTCAGTGACGTTTCGGTAGTGTAGAGTTATGTATGGTGGTGACCGAAGGTTGTTCGGAGTCCCGGATGAGATACTGGACGTCACGAGGAGCTCCGGAATGGTCCGGAGGTAAAGATTCATATATAGGAAGTCCCAGTTTGGTTTCCGGAAAAGTTTCGGGCTCATCGGTAGTGTACCGGGAGTATCGGTATTGTACCGGGAGTGCCGGTAGTGTACCGGAGGACCTCCGGGAGGGGTATTTCGACCCCAAGAGGTCCATGGGCTGTGGGAGAATAATAACCATCCCTTAGTGGGCTGGGAAAACAGCCACAAAGGCCCATGGCACAGGAGAGAAAGTCCTAAAGCAAAAAGTGGAAAATCAGTCAATAGGAGGCAATCCTACTCCAACTAGGATTGGAGGTGAAGTAGGATTGCTCCGACCTCCTATTTCGGCCGACCCAAAGTCCTTGGCTGCCTCTCCTCTCCTCTCCTCCTATATATACTAGTGGATTGGATGGTTTTTGGACAGAATTTCCGGCCACGTGCTACCCGTTTCACCGGTGCACAGTTTCTCCTCTAGATCGGTTTTCCGCAGCGCTTAGGCGAAGCCCTGCCGGAATTGCTCCACCACCATCACCGGAGCGCCATCATGCTGCCGATGAACTCTCTCTCCTCTCCACCTCCTCTTGCTGGATCGAGACGGTGGAGATCGTCATCAAGCTGCACGTGTGCTGAACGCGGAGGTGCCGTCCGTTTGGCGCTAGATCGGAAGGACCGTGATCGAGATCATGAGACAGTTCGTGATGAGATCGCGGAACGGATCGTGATGAGTTCGCGGGACAGATCGTGATCAAGATCGTGAGACGGATCGTGATGAGATCGCGGGACGGATCGTGATGAGTTCACGGGACGGATCGTGATTGGATCGCGGGACGGATCGTGATGAGATCGCGGGACGCTCGGCGATTTGGATCGCGAAGATGTTCGACTACACCAACCGCGTTTCTTAACGCTTCCCGCTTAGCGATCTACAAGGATATGTAGATCCACTCTCCCTCTCGTAGATCCTCATCACCATGGATAGGTTTGCGTGTGCGTAGGAAAAAATTTGTTTCCCATGCGACGTTCACCAACAGTACATACCAAAACAGTTAATGCATCAATTAGCTAGTCAACACAGGCTTAATTAATATATATACCTCGCTGGACTTTGCAACAGCTCCCTCCTCCGATCGGTCACCGGAGCCGTCATCATGGTCTCCTTCTTCCTCCGGCATTTGGTCACCAGAGCCATCATGATCATGTCCTTCCTCCTCCATTGTTCGATCACCGGATCCATCATAATCCTCTCCTTCTAGACCATCGGTGTCGTTGAGAAACGACAAGATATCACGTCCGCCGTGGATTATGTCCACCAACAATTGTTCTTGTTCTTCGTCTCTTGGATCCATAGTCTCAAATATTACAACATGGCAATTAATATACAAACATGAATGTTCGACGTCCGGACTGCCTCTCTCATGAATGTCCGACGTCCAGACCGTCTCTCTCAT